>OV702282.1:242635455-243885455 GCA_916181665.1 Avena sativa
GAATAGTCTTGTACCGAGGAGCTAGGAGTTGCATCTATGGACCTTTCACCACAGTTGCAGATGTATGATAGGTCCAGATGCAAGTTTTCGTGTGATTTTGGCGCTCCGACGGTCTTTTTCTAGCGAAACCCTAGTCTATGGTCCCCGATGGTCTATCCTCGTAGCTTTCTTCGCACGAGGTTCCACAAATATACTTTTTTAGTGGTTTAGTTTTGTTTAGGCCACATCTACATGGAAAACCAATGTTAGGACCAAGATTTCACCATTAGCCCTTCGTTAGACCCGTAGCGGGAGTTTTCTTCAACATGTCCACCATTTTGCTAAGTGTTATCGCATGCACGCGTCTGGTCCAGCTTGCACGGCCCATGGCACAGATATGCACACGGCAAACTGCAAATTCTTTGCCGTGCGCAGCTTGTCCATAACATACGAGAAAGAAAAGGCCCACGGAAAACTGCGTGTTTGGCCCACCCTGCACAGCCCACGGCAGAGATGAATGCACGGCAAACTGCAGGACTAAAGACCACAGCAAATTCATCCCGCGTGGCAAACTGCAAGTGGGCCCGTTGGACGACGCTATCACTGTCCTGGCATCGTCAGCTACTTTACGTTGTCGTGGTATGTACAGCTGGATTCGATGAAACAAACTTTGTCATGGTCATCTTTGCCTTGCTAGATGTGTCATGTGCTCACTCACGGCAGATCCTTTGTCGTGTCTAATCTTCGCATGACAAAGGCCTGTTTTTCAATAGTGAATCAATGGTGTGCAAGAAAACACCATATGCTTCGAAATCCAACACCTAAAAAGCAATGAGACTAGAAGTAATCTTCATATAAATCCGATATTCTACAGAATACAGACGTGTGGATAACTTCGATCGGAAGCCGCACGCTCTCCCAAAGATATGATCGGTCCAAAAACCAAATGACGCAACGCCACATTAGTTATCTCCCTTTATGATGCCCTTCCAGATTGCTTTTACGTGCGGTTTTTGTTGGCCAGCACAATGCAGATTTGTAGTCCCCACGTTGCAGCCATTGTTGTGCCCTTTAAATAGCTACGAAACACTCCCGTTCTTCTCCTCTCAAGTGTCCAGGCCCAACACCAGTCTAGCAAAGAACTACTAGTACTTTCACCTCTCCGGCCATGGCAACCACCCCCGCCACCGATGTCAGCCTCCCTATCGCGAACCAGACCCGTTTCGCCTTCCACCTCGCCTCCGCCATCTCCTCCAACCCCGAGTACGCCGCCACCAACGCCGCCTATTCCCCGCTCTCCCTCCATTTCGCGCTCAGCCTCATCGCCGGCGGCGCGGGCGGCGCAACCCGTGAGCAGCTTGTCGCCGTGCTCGCGTCCGGGGTGTCGGGCGAGGAAGCGGAGGGCCTCCACGCGCTCGCTGAGCAGGTGGTGCAGGTCGTGCTCGCTGACGCGTCTGCGGCCGGCGGCCCGCGCGTCGCCTTCGCCGACGGCGTCTTCGTCGACGCGTCGCTCTCGCTCAAGCCTTCTTTCAAGGAGCTCGCCGTGGGCACGTACAAGGCCGACGTCCAGTCTGCGGACTTCCAAACTAAGGTGATCGTCGCCTTCCTTTTCTAGTTAAACGAGTGCAGCAATGCAAGGTTGAGTCAAGATTTACATATTACTAAGTACTAGTATGTACGAACATGGTAGACTTATTAATTCCTTGCCATTTGTGTCCGACTAAATTTATTTAAGTTTAGGCATTCACATGAAGTAATTGAATTTTATACTATAAAATTAATTATTTAACTTTTTTGTGAGAAATTAATTAACTTTAGGTATTCACATGAATAAGGCTTATATTTTTTCTAAAAGGTCGAACTATGCAAAATTTGACTAGACTTTTGAAAAATTATTAACAACTTTAATACTACTCCCTCTATTCTTAAATGTAAAATGTTTTAGCTTTTTAAAATATGTATATCTTTACGCACTTTATTGTGTAGGTTAACTCATTTTGCTCTGAACCTACACAACGTCTAGATACATATGGTTCGGAGAAAGACTAAAACATCTTATAATTTAGAACAGAAGTATATATAGGTATCATGTGAAAACATATTTCATGCATCTAACTATATCGATTTTTGTATTGTACATGTTAATGATTTATTCTAAAAGTTTTCTAATTTTCAAAAAAAAGGCCGTGTTCATTGGAAAGGACATAGTAAGATTTACTCATTGTAGTGTTGCCTCTTGTATTTGGAGTAGCTTATAGGCCTATTAATACGTAATTACTCTATGTGCTGCACGCCTCCTCTTGCCAAAATATGGTAAAACTTGCTCTTCTGAGTTTATCTTTGTGGGAATAGTTTACACCTGGATCCTGCATTGTGAGTAACGTCAGTTGTTATTTTAATCAGCATGTATTTCAGATAACTAGTATGTTGCTTTTTGTGTGCAATCTGACATATTGGAAGTGCCATTCTTAGTGTGATATCTAGGTATGGATTTGAAAGCTAGGTGTAATTTGGTGACATTTATAATTTTTGGCTCTCCGCCTAGTGTGCATGTAAATCATTAGGGTGAGAAATATCGCAAAGTTTATTATGTGTGGTTTCCATCTCTTCTTTTTGTGAACAAGGAAACGGCCTCGAAGGGCTGCAAATTTTTGGGAAGTGACCTAATTAGTATAATTGTGGAAAGATTGTCGGTGGTGTTGCACAATGTTCTTATTCAAAAAGGAAATTATAGTTTGTGGTTAGTCAAATGTTTGAAAAAAATAAAATAGTGCTAGGAGGAACTAAACACTTTTTTGATAGAAGAAACCGGTCGGCGTGAGAATTCCAAAAATTCGTCTCGGACAGGGATGAACTCTGGCCGCTGGGTGCGACCCAGCCACTAGGCCACTGTCCCGTTCTCATTAGTCAAATGTTTGGTGGCTAGCCTATTTTCATTACATGATCATATCCTTTTTATTCTTTGGTTAATGGTCATTCTAGAAACTGCAACTAGTATGTACTATAATGTTTTGTGTTAATTAATGATGTACTTTGCAATGTTCAGCCTGCTGAAGCTGTTGCTCAAGTAAACTCATGGGTAGAGAAAGCCACAGCAGGTCTCATCGAAGATGTCCTCCCTCAAGGATCTGTTGACAATAGTACCGCACTGGTTCTTGCTAATGCCCTTTATTTCAAAGGATCTTGGCATGAGAAGTTTGACTCATCGAAGACAAGGGAAAACATGTTCCACCTTCTCGATGGGAGCTCAGTGCAGACACCATTCATGTCGACCACAAAGAAGCAATACATTTCGTCTCTTGACAACCTCAAGATACTTAAGCTTCCTTACCATCAAGGTGGAGACAAGAGAAAGTTCTCCATGTACATTCTTCTTCCAGAAGCACTTGACGGTCTTTGGAGCTTGGCGAAGAGGTTGAGCACTGAACCAGAGTTCATCGAAAACCATATCCCAAAAGAGAAGGTCGAAGTCGGGCAGTTCAAGCTCCCCAAGTTCAAGATATCATTTGGATTTGAAGCATCCAATTTGCTCCAAGGTTTGGGTCTCCAGCTACCATTTAGTACAGAAGCTGACCTTACAGAGATGGTGGATTCGCCAGAGAACCTACACATCTCTGCTGTTCAGCATAAGTCATTTGTCGAAGTAAACGAAGAAGGAACTGAGGCTGTCGCAGCAACAGCTACAACAATCATGCAAACATCAATGCCCCGGACGATAGATTTCGTAGCGGATCACCCTTTCCTCTTCCTTATCCGAGAAGATGTCTCTGGTGTGGTGTTGTTCGTGGGTCATGTGGTCAATCCCATCCTGTCTTCGTGAAGTGTTCGCCATGAATCTATTGCCCTGGCAGTGACCTCTTCTTTCACATGAAGTTCTAGTATGTAATAAGTGAAGGGTTTCAACATGCTATCATGCTGTCAGCGCAATAAAATCAAATAAAGGGTTCTAACTTGTTGTGAAATTTGATCAAGCAAAGAAGAAAAACCTCCACCTTATATAGTTATCCACTTCGTCCTACTCCTTCGTATTGCGTATCCTTATCGTTGGTAGGATACGCCCTAGTGATCCTTACACACAAATTAACAATATGGGTGGGACGCACGGTAGATGAGGCATGTGCCTGATATAAGATAGGACAAGTTCTAAGCATAGTCGGGGAGCTGAAACACATGGGCACTTGAAAAGTAAGGAACATGAAAGTGCACGTATGGGAGTAATTTGGTACTCCCTCCGATCAATATTACTTGTCATTGAAATAAATGTATCTAGCACTAAAATATGTCTAGATATATCTATTTTAGTGACAAGTAATATGGATCAGAGGGAGTATTAGATTTCTAACACCAATTACCTTGTTTAACAATTTTTCATGAGCATCCATTTAACCCCATTTGTTTAACGAAAGTTTTGTCACCTTTTCTCCCTTCTAAAAATCCTAGAGCCATCTAATAGGTGGCTTCTCTGTTAGTTACACGTGGCATGTATGTGACATCGTTCGTTTTCTCCTAGCAGTTTTTTCGACCCCGGCCCGTCGGTCCGATAGATGAGTCACCGCCGATTCTTACACACTGTTTACCTACGTACTATTTTGATGCAGCAATGGATGATGGTACGAGACTCATCTAGGCAGAGACAGCGGCCGAGACCAAGTGGATTTCTTTTCAGCGTTGCGTTTGTCAAATGGCAACAACTCGTTACAAAGCTGCTGGTTAAATTGAAAAGTACTCCCTCTATTTTAAAATATAAGATGTTTTAGAACATATATTAAAAGTAGTCAAGATACATTTTATTTACAAAGCTAAAACATATTATATTATAAAACGTGAAAGTAGGAGTTAGCAAAATTAGCCAATTATTACACGTTACTATGTGTGCGTATCAAGATTACATGACCAGTACACGTGATTATTACTACATATATGAAAGTGATGCAGTTCAGCAGCTCGTTTAGGGTGCCAAATCAGAATTCGTATTGTAGATGTGCACATCTACACTTCTACAGTAACCACGCATGTACAGTATGCCCATATTTTTCCCACTTATATGGAGGTTGATCGGTTCTCTTCTGGAAGACTCCTTGCGCCGCTTAGATTCACTCTATGGATAGAGTCCCCCACCAACCCCCCTTCCCCGCTGCCGGCGCCTCCCCTCTTCTTCCTCCACGAGCCATGGCTCAGCTGGGGCCAAGCTCCCCCTACCCCATCTCCAAGCACCTGCGCTTGCTGCCTCCCCTGCCTTTCCGTCAACGTGGGATAGCTTTTTGAGAGGATGAGGATGACGAAGGTACGAATGGCGGGTTCTTTGTGTCAACGCCGGCAGGGAGGCGGATTTCGTAAATCTCCAGTCACGCCGGTCCGACTGGTTACAATTTTTGGTTGCTTTTTCCAGAGGAGGCGGATCTTCCAATTTCAGATTTATTCCCCGTCTAATGCAGTCAAAGACCCTATTATGTGTTTTTGGAGATGAATACTGTTATTTGTTCGAGGGATCAGCATACCAAGTAGGATTATTTAGCTGCTCCATGCTTTTCTTCTTTGGTATGTGCATTCTGGTAGACCTGGGATTATAGACAAATTGGATTTTATGTTCACTGCCTACTGCTGATTTTAGAGGTACGATCCTTCAAGTTTTAAGGGGCATGTCAGATCTGTCTACTGGTTCTTCATAAATCTGAGGTCGTGGCTTACTCCATTATTATATGTAATTGGTGGTCTTAGGTTGTAGCACTAGATCTTGGAAATTAAAGCTTAGTATTTTGATTTGTGCAAATCGGTTACATGATGAACAAAAATTGATCTAATTATATAAATGTGTTGGGTGTGATTGTAGTAAACTATTAATCTTTTTAGACTACAAATAAGGAGCAATTTGATTGAACAATTGATACTACAACTAGATATTGTTCATTGTATGCAGTTAATCTAGAGAAAGTGCCAACTGTATGATTATTTTGGTCTGCATAATTGCCGGTTGTATTCCACAACTCAGAATGGAGTCGACGTAGTTGGTGTTGAGCAAGATAAGGTGTTTTGATTGCTAGGAATCTCTAGCGGGGTTGTTGGCATGTGGGTGTAGTGATATGGATCAAAGAATTTCAGGGGGACGGGGGCGCCACCAACTCTGTGAGGTGCACGGTGTTTCGCCATCTCACACTTTGGAGTACACCATGGAGTTGTATCTTCCGCGCTCGCTTTTCCTATGCTAGCTGCTTGCTCCATCGAGCATTCAAAGAGAATGGTTGATTTTTTTCCCTTACACATCTGTGGTTCACTATTTTTCGTTGAAGTTTCTGTATTTTCTGAAAGTGGTCATTCTTTCTCACTATTATAACTTGTGGCATGTTGTACATTGTTCAGTAAGCTTCTACTGAATAGATCCAGAAGGGGAGCTGGTCACGGGATTCAGAAGGACAGAGACGCAATAATAGGTACATAATTGTAATTCGGTAATGATGTATTGTAGCTCCCATATGGGAAAGCTTTATAAATTCAAGCTTCTGTTATAATTCGTCTAGGCATTGTTACGTGAATGAATGGTTGGCCGAATGCAGATTAAGATGTATTATTTGTTTTCTATCTGAGTATCTGATAAAGTATTATACTGATACTGGTATATGCCATTAGTCTAGGCTTGACAATTTAGATGGTCTGCTCTCCGTTGCATCCTGTTGTAGAAAGCACTTCATGCTTGGGCTTCAGAACGTGATTACTATTTTTAATGCACAATAGGAGATTAGTTGGTGCCGTCGTTTTTGACTCGGATTTGCAGAAGATGCTCACGCGGCAGTGTCGCCGGAGCAAGAGAGGTTGCAGGCGATACCACATGCGTTGAGGGGCAGGTATGCTGCCTGACCGCTACCTCCTCCTCCCGGTTTTCTCTATCTTGCCTTCTCTCTATCACTGAATAATGGGTGCAGCAAGGAGAAGACGAGCACATCGACGACGGCCTCAGCGGCGACGAGAGTGGAGCGGCTGAAAGGATGGAGGTGGCCGCAACACCAGGTGAGGTCGACCATAATTTTCCCCACCATCCGCGTCCGTTCCATATTTTCCCCACCATCCGCGTCCGTTCCATCTAAGCAGAAGCACAGTATAGGTGGGAGGATTGCCGGCGATACCAATACGACACCACGGCGAGTCTGCCGACCACTGGCGTGGGAACTCCACTATCCAGCTGACATATTCCTCATTTCTTCTCCCTGCTCTACCTCCTTCCCATCATCTGGTCTTCTTTCTGCCCTCTTCTACTATCCTTTCTAAGTTCAGTCGAGTGGATACATCTTCTATTTTCCTTCTTCAGTTCAGTCAAGTGGATATCACCGGTTCACCACAACGATGTTTTTCCTTTGATTCATTGTAAGTTTGCTATTTGAATACCATGGCAGTGCAGACACATGAAATCTTGCAACGTCTCTCTTGGACAGGACGGGTTCCAGCATCCACACAAACTATCACTGATAATGGGCATGTGCTGAGTTTTCCGCTTTAGATGAAAACTACAGAGAGCAAAGAGGTAGAGAATTTTTTATTCACCTTTGAATTTTCTTGAAAAGAAGTCATCATATCTTTTTTTTGAGAAATGATTAATTCGAGTATTCTCCTTTTCGTGTTATTATGATTCATATGTTCAGTTTGCATGCTATTTACAATAAAGTAGTATTCTCTTTCTATACCTTATCTAGATCAATTCTGATTAGAAAGATATTGTCAACTTGCAGTATTGAATTTTTTTTATACCATGAGATATTGAATTGGGTGGATTAACATGATGTCAAAACCAATCAAGATAAGGGGATTGAGGAGCTTCTGCATTCTGTATGCTTACAAGAGTGTTTGTTATTGTTGAGTTCTTCCATTGTTTTCCTTTCTTTTTGCCAATTTCATGTAGCTGATGATCATATGTGTATGTAGTCAAAGGTGATCGAGGAACAGATCAAGAAGGGACATTAGGAAATACAGGATTGTACAGATGGCTGACAAACAAGTAAATTGTTTTATCAAGAAATGTCATGGATTACTATGTCTATTTTTCAATAGATGTTTCCCGCGCTACCATGCTAGGGTTGTTAGATGGTTTGGAGCTAATTAATGGAGTTCATGGTGGAACATTAGTCCTCTATTATTGAGTCTTCCTTAAGTAGAGACCATGGATTGTTTTGGGGAAATGCTTGGGTTCTCGCTGACTTTGCCAATGTTTCTCTCTGGTTTTTCAGTGCTTCTTGATTGAGAATATTTTTTTGCAAGCAACATTCAAGGCAGCATATACTCTCATCCCTCTGCTTCAACTGAAGAGTTCTAAATGATTTATTTTTTTGCAAGACAGTGATATGATCTCATCACTCAGAGTTGCGATTGAAGAGTTCTAATCACTTAGAGAAGGTTGGTATGTCCTGATTAAAACCTTTTAAATTATTATTTTATTTGATAGTTTTAGTTTTAGAGCATTAAATTTTATGGGTACCTCAAGAAACTATTTGGCAACATCTTCTGAGCACAAAATAATTAATGATGACTTGCACTTGCTTGCAAAATTTGCTAACTTAACTTTTGTACTCACCATTAGTTGAATATCTTTTTGTTATCCCTCACTAGAAATTGTCATCAGTCCGTCCCCTCCCATCTCCTAATGAGTCCCCTACAAATTTAGCCTCTTCCTTGGTGAATTCATGTTTAATGCTTGCTAACTATTACTTCATTAGTACCATCAGCTTACTTGCAGACCATAGAAGTCCTCCTATTCATGTACTTCATGAGTATCCTTGCTTTACTACATTTTGTATGATGCAGACCTGCTTGACTGGTGTTTGGGGACCTGGTTCATTTTTTTTCTATAATTACATCCTATGTTCATGCATATGATTTCATGGTGTGTGTTTACCCTTTATGTCAGTTTCATCTATGTAGGATACTGTCCTTGCAATTGGCATTATTTCTTACATCCTGGTTGACCTTTGTATTTCATTTTTGTTTGCCTTGCTACCATTCTCATTTTTTTTAGTTTTTTAGCCATTCCTAGGTATTACAAGGGAATGTTCCTTATATTCTTTGTAGTATATCATGACCTTACTTGGGAAAAAACCTGTTTGGAATCTTACCATATGTACTTATAGGCTGTTCTTGGTGGTGAATATATCAATTGCAGCACAATTGGTCACTTAGTACACTAACATTCGATTTCCATTTTCTTAAAATATACTACATGGTATTAGGTGAATGAGCAGTAGTCAATATTGACTTACCTGCATATTTCAATTAAGTCATCTAGATAACTTATTCACCAAGCAGTTCATTGTTTGTTTGTTTGTTTGTTTTTATCTGTCATCTCACAGGTGACATGTTGCAACTTGCAGGTACGAGTGCCATCTCCAAGCATACTACCGTTAATCCTTGACAAGCTCTTACTTTTACTTGATTAGTTAAGTTGTGAAAGACCAGTTGAGGTTGTGAAATACTATGATCCTACTTCGAAAGTTCCAAATGCTTAATTATGTCTCCAATTTGCTTCAGGCATGCCAAGCTATTCATTGAACATATTCCCTTAGCTATCTTTGTTGGAGATATGCCCAAGAGGCAATAATAAAGTGGTTATTATCATATCTTCACACTTATGATAAATGTTTACATACCATGCTATAATTGTATTAACCGGAAACATTAATACTTGTGTGATTTGTAAACTAAAAAAAAAGAGTCCCTAGTAAAGCCTCTTGTTAAACTAGCTTGTTGATTAATATATGATCATGGTTTCCTGATCATGAACATGGAGATGTTATTAACAACAGGGTCATATCATTAGGAGAATGATGTGATGGACATACTCCTATAGATAAGCGTAGCATAAAGATCAAGTCATTTCAACAGTTCAATTGCTATATGCTTTCTGATACATAGTAACCTAATTCCTTCGACCATGAGATCATGCATATCACCTTTTCCGGATGGATGCTTTGATGTCATCAAACACCACATCGTAACAGGGTGGCTATAAAGGTGGCATTGAGTGTTCAGAAAGTATTGGTTGAAACACATGGATCAAGAGTGGGATTTGTCCATCCATATGACGGATAGATATAGTCTGGGCCCTCTCGGTGGAATGTCATCCAATTAGCTTGCAAGCATGTGACTGGGTCACAAGGGATCACATATCACGGGAACGAGAAAAGAGTACTTATCGGTAACGAGGTTGAACTAGGTATGCAGAGATACCGACGATCATAACCTCGGATAAGTAAACTATCGTGAGACAAAGGGAAATTGGTATCGTATGTAAGTGGTTCATTCGATCGCAAAGTAATCGTAGAAATATGTGGGAGCCATATGAATTTCCAGATTCCTCTATTGGTTATTGTTCGGAGAAGTGTCTCGATCATGTCCGCATAATTCACGAACCGTAGGGAGACACACTTAAGGATTCGACGTTGTTTTGAGTAGTTATGGTATTATGAGAAAGAGACCGAATGTTGTTCGGAGTCTCGGATGGGATCCGGGATATCACGAGGTGATCCGGAATGGTCCGGAGAATAAGATTCATATAAGGAAAGTCCCGTTTCGGAGTTCGGGAATGATTCCGGTGTTTTCATCGGGAATGTTCTAGAAGGTTCCGGATTGTCCGGCACTCCGGGGGGGAAGGGTACATGAATGTGTCATTGAATGATTGCATCATGTACTAAGTGTTCTTGCTGTTCCAAAAACATGAAAGTCAAATTGCCAGTTTGAAAGTCAAACGGCTAAAACAGGAAACTGTGGAAAACAGGAAACTGTGGGAAACAGGAAACTGTGGGAAACAAGCAAGAGGAGGTTGAAACCAACTTGGAGGAGGAGTTCCTCTCCTCCAAGCCGGCGCCCAGCCCTAGGCCGAGTTGGGGAGGGACTCCCTCCCTCCCTGGCGCGCCTAGCCCCTCCACCTATAAAAGGAGGGGCAGGGCTCCTCCTTGAGACACACAAGTTTCTACCTCTAATCTCCGGTTTAGAGCCGTTCTGGTTTAGAGCTTCTAATTGCCCTAGCCTTCGGTTTAGAGCCTTCTAATTGGTGTGTCTAATCTCTAGACCACTAATAGCCCTCTCTCATACTCCACCATACTCACTCCGGCTTAAGGCGAAGCCCTGCGGGATCTCCCCTCTATTTCCGGTACCACGCCGTTGTGCTGCCGGAATCGCGAGGAGAGTGCTACAACCTCCGCTGCCTGCTGGAACAAGGGAGAGGAAGGTCTTCGTCGAGTACTGAACATGTGATCGACTGCGGAAGCGCTGCCGGAACGCAGCGCCGGAAGAATCGTCTACGCGATCTTGAGATCGCAAAGAGTACGACTACATCACCCACGAGAATCTGCTCTCGTTAACCGCTTTGGAATCTTCGAGGGTAAGTTCCCCTATCAACTCGTTGCTACAATCTAGTAGATAGATCTTGGCTTGTTTGTTTGTATGCGATAGAAATTTTTTGTTTTCCATGCTACGAACCCCTACAGTGGTATCAGAGCCGTGTCTATATGTAGATCTGTTGCACGAGTAGAACACAATGGTCATTGTGGGCGTTGATGCTTTTATTGTCGATTGCTTCTTGTGTACTTTGCATCTTGCGGTATGTTGGGATGAAGTGGCCCGGGCTAACCTTACATGACATCGTTCATGAGACTTGCTCCACGCTTGACATGCAACTTGTATTGCATAAGTGGCTTTGCGGGTGCCTGTTTCTCCTAGCATAGTTAAGATCCAATTTATAACGGGTGATTAACAATACTAGTATCAATGTTGTGGTTCTTGTTCGTAAGTTAGAACGACACTTATTGAAAGCCCCAAACCACGTAAAATATGCAAAGAAAGTAGAGGCGTCTAACTTTGTTTTGCAGGGGTGTGCAGTGATGTGATATGGCCATGATTGTGATTATATATGATGTATGCAATGTTCCTTATTGTAAGTTGGCAACCGGCAGGAGCCATATGGTTGTCTTTAAATTCTGTTAAGACCCGCGTGTCTATTCAAAGTAGTTGTAATAGTTGAAGCCGGTGGAAAACAACCATGGAGAAGCGTCATTGACCTTGATGCAATGCCGATGATGATGGAGATCATGTTCGTGCTAGAAGATGGAGATCGGAAGCACAAAGAAGAAAAGGCCATATCATATCACATATTATGAATTGCATGTGATGTTAATCCTTTATGCATCTTGTATTGCTTAGTAGACGACGGTAGCATTATAAGATGATCCCTCATGCACATGAATTTCAAGTCATAAAGTGTTCACCCTTAGATAGCACCGTTGCTAAAGCTTGTTGTTTCGAAGCACCACGTGATGATCGGGTGTGTTAGATTCTGCAAGTGTATACAACGTGAGCAAGCCAGATTTGCTCATGCGGAAACTAAGGTTTGATCTTGACGAGCCTAGCATGTATAGACATGGCCTCATGAACACGGATTACCGAAAGGTAGAGCATGAGTCATATAGTAGATATGATGAACATGTTGATTGTTCGCCATTGAAGCTATATCAACTCTCGTGATGATCGGTTTTGATATGGTGGATTTGGTTCGTGTGATCACTAAAACAATGTGAGGGATATTGTTTTGAGTGGGAGTTCACCTAGATTAATTTAATTATTAATTAGAACTCAATTTATCATAAACTAAATCCAAGTGAATTTGCATAGTTGTTGTAGTCATTGGCATCCGTTTACCACCTTGCGCTTAGTTATAATTGAGATGATAGAACTATAGAATTCTGGTTAGTTACTTTACGAACTGGTATCGTATTGTTTTGAAGTGTTAATCTAAAGTTTAAAAGTCCTATTGCAAACTTTCAGTAAGTTCCGGTTACTCCATGAAGTTTAATAATTAGTATTAAATCAAGAGTAACAATTCCAAGTGTTAGTATATAAGTATCATGTTTGGCTCCATGATTCTTGATATTCAAAGGATTCTCTTAATATCAAGGTTATCTAGGATCTGAAAGAGTTATTTCAGAAACCATGATGTGTGGAAGATATTGTGATATCTGAAACGAAGTTTTGGTTGCAACATGATAGAGTATAATATGGCAAAGTTCATGTTCTCATATTTTGATGAGAATTTGCAAAGGGTTGTAGACACTTGTTGTCCTAATCCTCCAAAAGGTTTTGGATAGCAACATTATACTCATAATTCATCTTTATAAGTTAAAAGTAGCTTGATCATGGACGATTCCATGATAAGGGTGAATATTTGATGTAGGTAAAATATTTACTACACCAAGAGATTACTAAAGAAAGGAATTTGAAAGAACACCAAACATTTGATGATGGTGATCTACTTCAAAGTGTAAGTCCAAAGACATTGGTATTTAACTATACACGCTTTGGACTATGTGTCATATGAATGACTCCACTAATTGATGTTGATAGATTCTTTCAAACAGAAAAGGAAATACTGAAAGAGAATCTCATAAGTATATGGCAGAAAGGAAAAGACTAGAATTGTTCAGCTTAAGTATATAGATAATATACATGTTATGGCTATATTCTTTGCTTATTAAACAATGTGGTTCTCAAGTATTTGATACTGAATTTGTTGGTGTGAATCGTCATACGAAACAACACAATTCATGAACTACAATGGCCTAAGTAACTAGCAAAAGAATATGTGATGATGTTCATCGAGAACAAAATAAAGGGTTATTGTGTTGCTCGTTAAACATCAAAGCTTGCCTTCAAGATTTGTTTTATCAGGTATTATGAGAACAGAAGGGTTGTTCAAATAATTGCCGTGATCTATAAAAGATGGATGATTTGCAAATCTCGTTGGAGATATCACATCCATAAAACTAGTGCTAAAGATGTTGAAAGACAAATTGATTGAAAGATCACTTACGAAGTGACATCGCCGTTTAAATTATATTGGAAAGAAAACATGAAGAAAATCCATATGGATGGAATTTTGGAGTCTATTTGATTTTGATCAAATGACGCTTGTGAAACTTTCCTAGAGATAATTAAAACTTCGTTCATAGGCCAAAAGGGAACGAATGACTAGCTTATTGGAACTTGTACATATTGTTGTACGAAATCCATTATGTGTAGTCAAAAGCGAGGGATTTCAACTTCATATGCTTTCTCCAAAAATTTGAGTGAATATATGAATATTTACTTAATAAGGATGAAGTATGAAACATTTGAAAAGTTCAAAGACTTTCAAGATGAAGTGCAAAATCATAGTAACAAGAATATAAATAGTTTATGATAAAGATCATAAAGGAAGATATTTGAGTTACAGAGTTTAGCATAATACCTAAGATTTAAAGGAATCGTTCCGTGGATTTGCATTTTCCCGAAACACCATAAGAGTATGGAGCGTTCGAGATATGTAATTAAACCTTGTTTGACATGGTAAGATCGAAGGTGTAATTCATAAAACTGCCATTGTATTTTAAAGATTAAAAGCTTTAGAGATTACCGTTTTTCCACTGAAAAGAGCTTCATCATAATCCGTTGAAATGACACCATATAAAGTTATGGTTTGGGATAAAACCCAAGTAGTCCTTTCTTAAAACATTGGTATGCTATGCATAAGAAAGATGTGTGCAACCAAAGTCGGATGAACCTGTCTTTGTATAACTGTTAAGTATTCCTCCATAAACACCGGAGACAAAAGTGTTTGTTGCTTAGAACGTCAAATTTATTTGAGAAGAATTTTTCGTGAAAAGTTAAGTGGGAGGACAATAGAACTTTGATAAGGTTAAAAGAACCTTAGCTATATGTGCAGAGTTGCGCAGCGCCGAAAAGTGTTCCGGAGGCAGCAACAAAGCTCATGGCTCACGTGCCTCAAAGGTTGTGGTCACGGAGATCCAAGTTCCTATTGAAACAAGTAGGCCGGATGAACAATCAAATACCAAGATTTGAGGGTTGAATCATTATTTGAGAATAATGAACCGACTACATGCAAAGAAGCGATGATGGGCCCTGACTCCGTCAAATGGCTTGAAGCCATAAAATCCGTGATAGTTCCATACATAAGAAATCAAGTTTTGAACTTGAAGGACCCTCGAGAAAGGTGTAAGACCTTACAATTATGTTTGGATCTATAAATAAATAGACATGAATGTTTCGCATCTATGAAATAGTCGACATGTTGGGAAAGAGTTCACAAAATGTTCAAAGGTTGACTATGACAAGATTTGATCTTTCATAGTGATATTTAGTCTAAACGGATTAATGTAGCAACCACTACATATAATTTGTTATATGGTAGTTGAATAAACAAAACAAGTTCTTTTAATAGAATCGTTACCTAGGACATGTGCATAACACGGTCCATAGGTTTTTGTTAATTCAAAGGATGCTAAAAGCATATGCAAACTTCAATGGTTAAAGTGAGCATCGCGGAGTTGGAATCTTCACTGTGATGAAACTGTTAAAGGAGTTTAAAAGTTCATTAGAGACGATGAAGATGCTTGCATTTGCAAGAAATTAAGTGGGAGCGCTAAGACATGTTTCTAATACATTATGTGGAAGACATATTGTTGATTGAAAATAATGTATCTTTTATTAACACATATTAAGAATTTCATCCCGATGAAAGACTTAGGCAAAACCCAAATATTTGGCATCAATAGACGCTAATATGGTTGTGCCAGAAGTACATAGACAAGATATTGAATGAGTTCAATATAGAAACTACAAGAAAGGTTCTTGTCGCACAGAAAGGATTGAAAGAGTTCAATGTTGATGATATATTCAAGTGTATTGACATTTGGTAAAGTGAAACAAATAATCAAGTATAGATTGATACTTGATGTATGAAATCACAAAGAGTATTTATATCAATCATACTGTGATATGTACAAATCCAGATATGTCCTATGCTCTAAATGTTGTGAGCATATACCAGAATGATTCGTAAGATGATCATTGGACAATAGTAAGGATATTCTTATGATCTTTTGGAAGAACTAAGAGTATAATATTTGTAGAAGTGACAAATAGATGGTTAGTTCATTGTAAAAGTATTACATTGATACTAGCTTTGTCACAAAGTACAAATTAAGTTTATCTCAATCTAAACTAAGGGTGGCACAATATAATGGAAAGTGAGTTCCATAATGGATTTGGATGAGTTCCAAAGTTAAGACATTGTGACAGATACTACAACAAAAGGCTAAGTATATGACTGCTATTTTAGCATCAAAAGAGGGCATTTGTGTCAAGTAGTTTGTTATCAAACTAGGTGTAGTTCACAGTGGGATAATACTATGAAGATATATTGTGCGACACTATTATCAACATGTTTTAACCCCAAAGAGCTAAAGGTCACACCGAAAGACCAAATTTATACAAAGCCATCTCATTAGAGAATGAGTGATGCGTAGAGACGCAAAGACATGCAATTACACACGGACCTAGAAGTGTCAGATCCGGAGATCAGTTGACCACTAGCAATTGTGTACATACAACATCGGAAAGCCATAGGTGTTGAATACACAAAGGTTTGAAACTAGATTATTGACTCTAGTGCAAGTGGGAGACTGTTGGAGATATGCCCAAGAGGCAATAATAAAGTGGTTATTATCATATCTTCACACTTATGATAAATGTTTACATACCATGCTATAATTGTATTAACCGGAAACATTAATACTTGTGTGATTTGTAAACTAAAAAAAAAGAGTCCCTAGTAAAGCCTCTTGTTAAACTAGCTTGTTGATTAATATATGATCATGGTTTCCTGATCATGAACATGGAGATGTTATTAACAACAGGGTCATATCATTAGGAGAATGATGTGATGGACATACTCCTATAGATAAGCGTAGCATAAAGATCAAGTCATTTCAATAGTTCAATTGCTATATGCTTTCTGATACATAGTAACCTAATTCCTTCGACCATGAGATCATGCATATCACCTTTTCCGGATGGATGCTTTGATGTCATCAAACACCACACCGTAACAGGGTGGCTATAAAGGTGGCATTGAGAGTTCAGAAAGTATTGGTTGAAACACATGGATCAAGAGTGGGATTTGTCCATCCATATGACGGATAGATATACTCTGGGCCCTCTCGGTGGAATGTCATCCAATTAGCTTGCAAGCATGTGACTGGGTCACAAGGGATCACATATCACGGGAACGAGAAAAGAGTACTTATCGGTAACGAGGTTGAACTAGGTATGCAGAGATACCGACGATCATAACCTCGGATAAGTAAACTATCGTGAGACAAAGGGAAATTGGTATCGTATGTAAGTGGTTCATTCGATCGCAAAGTAATCGTAGAAATATGTGGGAGCCATATGAATTTCCAGATTCCTATATTGGTTATTGTTCGGAGAAGTGTCTCGATCATGTCCGCATAATTCACGAACCGTAGGGAGACACACTTAAGGATTCGACGTTGTTTTGAGTAGTTATGGTATTATGAGAAAGAGACCGAATGTTGTTCGGAGTCTCGGATGGGATCCGGGATATCACGAGGTGATCCGGAATGGTCCGGAGAATAAGATTCATATAAGGAAAGTCCCGTTTCGGAGTTCGGGAATGATTCCGGTGTTTTCATCGGGAATGTTCTAGAAGGTTCCGGATTGTCCGGCACTCCGGGGGGGAAGGGTACATGAATGTGTCATTGAATGATTGCATCATGTACTAAGTGTTCTTGCTGTTCCAAAAACATGAAAGTCAAACGGCTAAAACAGGAAACTGTGGAAAACAGGAAACTGTGGGAAACAGGAAACTGTGGGAAACAAGCAAGAGGAGGTTGAAACCAACTTGGAGGAGGAGTTCCTCTCCTCCAAGCCGGCGCCCAGCCCTAGGCCGAGTTGGGGAGGGACTCCCTCCCTCCCTGGCGCGCCTAGCCCCTCCACCTATAAAAGGAGGGGCAGGGCTCCTCCTTGAGACACACAAGTTTCTACCTCTAATCTCCGGTTTAGAGCCGTTCTGGTTTAGAGCTTCTAATTGCCCTAGCCTTCGGTTTAGAGCCTTCTAATTGGTGTGTCTAATCTCTAGACCACTAATAGCCCTCTCTCATACTCCACCATACTCGCTCCGGCTTAAGGCGAAGCCCTGCGGGATCTCCCCTCTACTTCCGGTACCACGCCGTTGTGCTGCCGGAATCGCGAGGAGAGTGCTACAACCTCCGCTGCCTGCTGGAACAAGGGAGAGGAAGGTCTTCGTCGAGTACCGAACGTGTGACCGACTGCGGAAGCGCTGCCGGAACGCAGCGCCGGAAGGATCGTCTACGCGATCTTGAGATCGCAAAGAGTACGACTACATCACCCACGAGAATCTGCTCTCGTTAACCGCTTTGGAATCTTCGAGGGTAAGTTCCCCTATCAACTCGTTGCTACAATCTAGTAGATAGATCTTGGCTTGTTTGTTTGTATGCGATAGAAAATTTTTGTTTTCCATGCTACGAACCCCTACAATCTTGATTAAAGAAAATAAGAAAAAACTGAAGTACAGAGTATATATTTACTGAGATACTCTCTTATTATTTTATACATTGGGCTACAAACTCACTATTCTTAACGGCACTGCCTTATATCCTTTGCAACTATTGATATCCTCACGGGTCCGATGACTCAAGGTTCTATAGCCTTTCTGACCTAGTTCACTGTGAATATAAATCAGCATTACATAGAGCAATATTGTCAGCTATGAACAAGAACAATACTACAGAAAGCCACGTTATCTTGCTTCTACTGAATCTTCTGCAGATTACTACAGCTTGACACGAGAACGCGTTCACGAGCGTTCCGCGGCGACATTGTCAATGCAAATGATTCAATACGGGCGCGGCGTGTCGCCGCGCCTAATTCCCTAGTATATATCTACACGGCAAGGCCTAGGCACAATACTATTCGGTGATGGAGTTTAACCCAATTCAGACACACGTACACCGACACACTCGTCGTGCTTATTTCCTCTAGATGGTGTTTATGGACAGATTTTTTTGGGTTCAAGTTTTTCTTCCGGCGCAGAGAGGAAATTTTCTGACTGCACCCACATAACAAATCACGTCCTCAATACGGGATGGTAAAGATTGGCAGAACTTCCACTAAATGGGGCAATATGGATGAAAAACTAATAAATGGGGTAATTAGTGTTAAAACATCAAATTAGGGAGTAAAAACTGAAATTTACTCTTTTTTGTACTACCATATTTTTTGAACTTGAGGCTGTGTCATGCAATGGAGATTAAAACATTGTAAATCCTGCTTAGTTCTTCTAATTCACAGTTTACACAGGGACTAGTGAGAGGAATGAGACGACGGTGTGTCTCGGTTCTGCAATCATGATCAAGTTTGTCTTTTGATTGTATCAATAGCCTGGTGAGTCTGGTGATCATGGTTTCCTTTAGTTGAGAGTGATCGACCCGACGTGTTGGACAAGCATCCACACAGCTACAAGCTCGTGCGTTGGAGCATTGTGTATGGATATGTACCTTAGTGTTTTTCGTCAAGCAAGTTGTACCAATTAACACTAATTCTACTGGGAAGGCTAGACATACCGTAGTACCCCACTACTACTCCTTTCTTAGAGCATAGAAACTGAATTTTGTCGTATGAAATCTATTACATGGCAATACTCATAGAAAAATAAAATCCAGAATGTGTATTATAATGTTTAAGCCACTTTCTTATACCACATACATAAAACACAATGTTGCAATGACATGAATTTATATTGTTGGTCATTTATTTGTTCTAATCCGCTACCTAATAAAAGTAGATTAGTTATCCATGTGAGGATCTCTATAGTGTACTTTTGAGAGTTGTGTTCATCCTTGATACAAAAGGTTGATGACTTTAAACGCTTTTGTAACTGCATCGGGTAAGGTTATAATTACTGAATGAATTTTTTACTAGATTTGACTTTATCACAGTTAGCAGAACTTGACTGATATGTACCACACTGAAAGTATCATAAACCATAGAATGGAAAAAATATAGATTATTGGTAAGACTCTTGGGATTTATCACCCTGATTAAACTTTTTTCGAAAAGGGGAGAGCCCTAGCCTCTGGATCCTAGATGCATATGGCCTTGACCCTAATTAAACTACTGTGGTATATACTTAAACCTAAACTTATATTCAAAGTTCAATTTATCCAAGGGAATCTTTGATTCAAAGGATTTTTTTTAAAATGTGGCACGATTTGTACCATATTTTTTCTTAATGTGGGTTTCTTGATTTGTATGATTGGATCCAGTGAAAATATTCTATAAGGATGGATTTGCACTGTGTTTGATGAGAAATATTTTGAGCAGTGAAAAATCTTCAAAAGGATTTTTCTTTTTTTCATGTGTTGCAATGAAACAACATCTCAGAAAAGCAATCATGTATGTTTTTCTTAATCATATAATTAATTCAAAGAATTCCTGATTTTTTTATAGCCAATTCAACGAGAGACTATGAGAAACATAGAACAAGACACAAAAAAAATTATATGAGACCAAAAAGAAGAAATGACAGGAGGGTTCTATATAGATAGAGAAATAAGAATAAAATTATAGTGTGGAAAAGAAGATAGGAATTGTGTACAATGGCATTGTATAACAATTTGGAAAAGGGATGTAGCGCAGTTTGGTAGCGCGTTTGTTTTGGGTACAAAATGTCACAGGTTCAAATCCTGTCATCCCGACCTATTACTTTTTTATTCTTTTTGGGCAGTAGCGAAGAGATCAATTGAAAGTAAAGTGGGTATAACTTGAATTTGTACTGAAGGAAAATGAATGAAAAAATACATAGTTTTGAAATTATACCCTTTTATTTTATAAGACTCTCTTGCAAAAAAGAAGACGTTTCAAACTTTTAACAGTTGTAATCGTGAGTCAACAAGTGACTCGAACTGTGTGTAAGTAAAGAAGCATTTTTTTTCAAAATGCTATAACTAGATAAGGAAGTTTTCTATAACCTTGAGAAATAAGGTAGTTTTAGTTTATGACTCCGATCAAGAGCGATAAATTCTTGATTTGGGATTGCAAAATATAAAAATGCTAAAGACTTGATCTTATAGTTGTGATCTGAATTGAACTTCAATACTCCCAATTCTTATAGTAATTTGGTATCCTAAACTTGCTCATCTTGGTCAATTCAAATGCTAAGGTTATTTAGCACATTAGAAAACACCTCCATCCAAGCCCTACTAGGATCATTTTACTAAAGTAGGGCGGGCGTTACAAAGCGCTATTTAAACACTGAGTCACATGCCTAATGATTCATGACTTCTAGCAGCAATATCGGCAAGTGGGGGCGGGCAACACTCTGGAGTAGTATAGTGTCTTATTTTTCGGGGTGAAAACCCAAGGTCTGGTCTTAATTGGTTGTATCTGACAATGATCCTGTTGAAGACATTGTTTTAAGAGCATGAACTTTCTTCAGAATGAAAACCTATATTTTTTATCGGACGATGACGGCGTGTGTATTGTTTCTTTCTTGGAGTCGTTGCTTTTGGAGAATGTGGCCTCTGGGTGTTGTCTTCGGCGGTGGTTAGCGCTACTGCTGCAAGAAATTGTTCACTGTGGCGGGACCTTTATTTTTCCTTTTCTTCTTTTTGTACTTTGGTTGTGTGCATCTATAATATCTTTTGGACATTTGGTTGGCGCAGGTGTTGGGTATCTCCTTTGTCAAAAAAGGTCGTGGCTCCACAAAGTTGGAAACAAATATAAATAGAAAGTATCGTGGAAAACAGTAGGTGGCGCTCTGAACATGGATTATGTGCTTGAAGAGAATAAAAAAGAAATGTATGAAAAAACACTGCTACCAAGTATGTGGAGTAGTTTTTATTTTATCGATCGATTATACAACATGGACTCATTTACACCTGAACCAAAAAGCACGCATACATATTTTTCAAGTGAGTATTCAGTGAAGTATGAAATAAGCAAGGAAGCTGGATTCAGAGATTAAGGAGACGGATGGTTGGGGAAGACAAAAAATATGTATCCAAATCTAGCAGTGTGCAGGTTGCACTTCTCCGCTGCTTTGAGCATTGGATCATATATAGTAATAACACTTTAATTTGACCACAAGCTAAACCCACGCCTCATGACACTCAAGTCAAACCCACGCCTCACAGAAATCGTCTTCCTGGGTAAAACTTTACACATTGGCATCGCAATCCAAGCTTGGAATTTAGCACTAATCAGTTGTGTGCTCTCTTAAGGCAACACCCAGAAGGCAATGAGGCTAGAAGTAATCTCCACATAAATCCGATGCTCTACCTAAATCAGACGTGCCGAGATATGATCTGTCCAAAAACCAAATGACGCGACGCCACATTAGTTATCTCCCTTTATGATTGCTTTTACGTGCGGTTTTTGTTGGCCAGCACAATGCAGATAGTCTCCACGTTCCAGCCATTGTGCCCTTTAAATACCCACGAAACACTCCCGTTCTCTTCCTCTCAAGTGTCCGGTCTAACACCAGTCCACCAGCGAAGAACTACTACACCTCTCTCCGGCCATGGCAACCACCACCCCCGCCACCGACGTCCGCCTCTCCATCGCGCACCAGACCCGCTTCGCCCTCCGCCTCGCCTCCGCCATCTCCTCCAACCCCGAGTACGCTGCCACCAACGCCGCCTACTCCCCGCTCTCCCTCCACGTCGGCCTCAGCCTCGTCGCCGCTGGCGCAGGTGGCGCAACCCGTGAGCAGCTTGTCGCTGTGCTCGGGTCCGGGGAGGAAGGCGAGGATGCGGAGGCCCTTCACGCGCTCGCTGAGCAGGTGGTGCAGGTCGTGCTCGCTGACGCGTCCGAGGCCGGCGGCCCGCGCGTCGCCTTCGCCGACGGTGTCTTCGTGGACGCGTCGCTCCCGCTCAAGCCTTCTTTCAGGGAGCTCGCTGTGGAAAGGTACAGGGCCGACGTCCAATCCGTAGACTTCCAAGCTAAGGTGATCATCCAATTCCCTTCCTTGTATAGTCAGTCTCTTTGCTTCGCGGGTCTTTCAAAACACGGAAATAGGATAAATGCAGAAATATCATGTCATGACATGTTAAATCTCACGTATACTTTTTTTTTCCAAAAAATTGTCTATGCTACAGTTGTCATTAAACCAAAGAAGTTTTTCACTTGGTTTTGACTAAATGGAAGAATTACATTGAAATTGCATGCAGAGTAAGCTACTGGGAAATAATATGGTTTAGCGTCCTACAAACCAAAACAAGCTACATAAGAAAATTCCTAATAATGGAATCCCCAAATTATCTGTAAGATTGCTTTAAATTAAAGGGCGCGTAGTTCTTGAATGCAAGGTTCTTCATAAGAAAGAAAAGGCAGAGTAACGATTTTCATTATATACCGATGCTCACATGTAGATAAGTATAATTATTAGGTACTACCTCCGTTCCTAAATATATAATGTTTTGATAGTCTTAAAAAATTATAATCTGGAGCATAGGTATTAAAAGTCTACCTAGTTGTGCTTTACAAAGGTTTTACATAGTTTGTTGTAGATGTTGTGATGAATATTTAGTATGCTCATGTGGATTGTCTTATTGTGAAGATATACTCTCTCCATCCTAATATAGGATGATTTAGCCTTTTTTTTTTCTGAAACACATGTATCTAAACGTCTTTTAGTGTGTCGGTTGAACCTACACATTAAATGGCATCTGGATACATGTGTTACAAACACACTAAAAGACGTCGAGATACATGCGTTTCAGAAAAAACTAAATATATTACAATTTGAAACGGAGGGAGTGTATATTGAAATATATTGAAAAGTTTCTGCTTGAATGCTTTATGAAAACCTTAGTATGCCATTTTGGATTTGGTTATCATTATCTTTTACTCGGTTAATCTAATCCTTGTTTTAAAAGAAAAGTACAGTTTTTGGTCTATCAAAAGGTTGGTAGTTTATTAGCCTATTTTCATTACATAATCATATATGTCACATATTTTGGTCATTCTAGAAACTACAACCAGTATGTCTTACTCCCTACCAGACCTGCTCCCTACGACCCAGAATAAATGTCGCTTATAAATCAATAACACTTATTATAAATCGGAGGGAGTATATTCTTGCTTGTTGTGCTAATTATTGATGTACTTTGCACATGTTAGCCTGCTGAAGCTGTTTCGGATTTATGAAAACCTTAGTATGCCGTTTCGGATTTCGAATGCCATCGTTATCTTTTACTTATTTAATCTAATTCTTGCTTGAATAGAAAATTACAGTTTTTGGTTTATCAAAAGGTTGGTAGTTAATTAGCCTATTTTCATCACAAACTCATATATGTTCCATATTTTGGTCATTCTAGAAACTACAAGTAGTATGTATTACTCCCTACGGCCCATAATAAAGGTTATTTATTTAGTACAACTTTGTAAACCATCGACACCTATTATAGATCGAAGGGAGTATAAGGTTGCTCGTTGTACTAATTATTGATGTACTTTGCATTTGTTAGCCTGATGAAGCTGTTGCTCAAGTGAACTCATGGGTAGAGAAAGTCACAACGGGTCTCATCCATGATGTCCTCCCTCAAGGGTCTGTTGACAGTAACACTGCACTGGTTCTTGCTAATGCCCTTTATTTTAAAGGGGCTTGGCACCAGAGTTTTGACCCATCTAAGACAAAGGACGACATGTTCCACCTTCTCGACGGGAGCTCGGTTCAAACACCATTCATGTCGACCAAAAACAAGCAGTACATCTCGTCACCCGGTAACTTCAAGATACTTAAGCTTCCTTACCACCAGGGTGGGGACAAGAGAAAGTTCTCCATGTACATTCTTCTTCCAGAAACCCGGGACGGTCTCTGGAGCTTGGCCAAAAGGTTGAGCACCGAACCAGAGTTCATCGAGAACTTTATCCCAACAACGAAGGTCGCAGTCGGGAAATTCAAGCTCCCCAAGTTCAAGATATCATTTGGATTTGAAGCTTCTGATTTGCTCAAAGGTCTCGGCCTCCAGCTACCATTCATCCCTAGAGCGGATCTTTCAGAGATGGTGGACTCCTCAGTGGCACAAAACTTGTACATCTCATCTGTCCACCACAAGTCGTTTGTCGTAGTAAACGAAGAAGGAACCGAGGCTACGGCAGCAACTACTGTAGGGGCCGTTACTTATTCAATGCCCCTGACTGTGGATTTTGTCGCGGATCACCCTTTCATCTTCCTCATCCGGGAAGACGTCTCTGGCGTGGTGTTGTTCGTCGGTCATGTGGTCAACCCTGTCCTGTCTTCATGAAGTGTTTGCTTTGAGTCTATTGCCCTGGCAGTGACCTCTTCTTTCACAAGTATGTGAAGTGTGTAATAAGTGAAAGGTTTGAACATGCAATCATGCTGCCCGTGCAATTAATAAAATCAAATAAATGGCTTGCCTGCTATGTGAAGTTTGGTGAATGTCAATAATTCTGAAGTGGTGTGGAGCCTTGCATTGTGCTTTAAGTTGCTTGTGGAATTTGATCGGGCAAAGAAGAGAAAGTGCCACCTTATATGATTATCTACTTCGTTTCTACTCCTAGGTATTGTATCTGTCTATCGTTGGTAAGAGACCGCCCTAGTGATCCTTCCACACAAACGAATAAGAGGGACGGAGGTGCGGCAGCTGAGTTGTGTGCCCGATACTCCCTCCGTTTTAAAATATAAGATGCTTTAACTTTGTAAAACAAATATATCTAGATTATTTTTAGTACTTCTTTTAATCCATATTAGTTTGACTTTAATTTGTCTAGACTTGGATAAATCTAGACACTATTTAGGTACTCCCTCCGACCCATATTACTGACTTGTATTTTTCAAAATTTAGATGAACCTATATACTAAATAGTGTCTAGATTCAACCAAATCTAGACAAATTTAAGTCAACTAATATGGGTCGAAGGGAGTACATAGGTTCATCCAAATTTTGACAAATCCAAATCAACTAAGATGGGTCGAAGGGAGTAGGTAGGTTTCACTCAGATTTGGAGTGAATCTAGTCACTAAAAAATATCTAGGTATATTTTCTTCACAAACCTAAAACATCTTATATTTTAAAACAGAGGGAGTAGGGCAAGCTCTAAGCATAGTCGGTGAGCTGAAATGCATAGACACTTGAAAAATAAAGTGCACCAAGGAACTAGGAGCATTCCTTTTGGTTGGATTGTTACTTTGTATGACTAGATGAAGTGCACGTATTGATAGAATACGTATTAGGCCTAACCTCTTAGGCAGTCTAATCTGTCACGTTATTGATACCGATAGTAATATGTTGCATTTTGTAACCCTTTGTCGCTAATATATGGTCAGCCGCACCCCTTTGGGTGTCGAGCGTTGTTCATCTCAACCCAAGATTGTCTTGTTTACATGGTATCACAGCATCACTTCAATAGGGAAAAGGAAAAGATGTATGAGAAAGCAAAATAAGCATGGTCTCAACTATGTGTTTATGTATGTCATTTTATTGATGAGTATGTGGACATGAAACACGATGAAAAATACTAAGAAACTAGAAAATTGATTCAAGCAAATATATTCGCCACCCCATTCCGATTGAACATGTATAATTTAAATGTATAATTTTCTTTCGAAGAAGACGTTCAACATGAGCTTGACATTGAAGCAATACATCATGTTTACGCTTGAGAAAATAAAGCCATGTGAACCGACTATAAGCATCAAAGAAGCTGACATAGTAATTATGTTCTCTAACTAAGGTTTAGACCGAACCTCATACATCTGAATAAATAAGATCAAAAGGAGTGTCGGTTACATGGTATGATAGAAGAAAGGACAACCGATGACTTTTGTCCTGTTGAAATGCGCATTGCACACTAGCCCTATTTTATTGGACTCAAAAGTAAGTTCATTACTATGAAGAACATGCTTAACAACTTGAGAAGCTAGTTGACCTAAATGAGCATGCCACTAAGAAAAAACACCCTCCTCTAGCGACCCGAGCCGCCCCAGAATAGGTAGATCCTATAAAGAAAAACTTAATGTAAAATTTGTATTTATTTGAGTAGACTCGTAATGCCCTTTGTAAAGTGTTATGTGTTTATTGGCACGTGGTGCTTTGTAATTTGCATGTCCCTTTCATTAGCCTGGCGTGGTCAGTTACTCGGGTTGTATGCGTTGTTTTCAGTCGACGGAGTCGTAAGGTGAGGCGTAGCCCCCGAGCGTATTCAGCGAGAAATAATGTAAGAGAAAAAGTATTTGGGCCAAAGAACTTAGCTTTTATTCATAGCAAACAAGGAGGTATATTGTTTGGCTGAGTAGCCTTATTGAAAGTAAAGGGTAACTAGGGGTAGAAGCGTTGTAGTTATATGATGTTCCAGGAGTTGGAGTATTCGACTCCTGATGCGACGTCCATGAGGCGATAGGTTCCACCTGGGATGACTTCGGTGACGATGTAGGGTCCCTCCCAAGGTGACTCGAGCTTCTTGAGTCGTTCTTGCTTGAGTCACAGGACGAGGTCTCCTTCGACGAAGGACCTTGGGTGCAGCCGACGGCTATGGTAGTTGCGGAGGCTCTGCTGATAGACCGTTGAGCGAGCCACGGCGATGTCGCGTGCCTTGTCAAGTGTGTCGACAGCGTCTTCGAGTGATGCCGATGATTCGGCTTCACTGTAGGCGATGACCCGTGCTGCCGATGATTCGGCTTCGCTGTAGGCGATGACCCATCGCAGGTAGTACGGATTCGGCTCTGTGAACCATGAAGAAGGGCGTGTAGCCGGTTGATCTGTTTGGCGTTATACACTGCCTATGAGGCCGTTAGCCTTTTCGACCTGTCTGTTGGTCTGCGGGTGTGCCACGGAGACGTAGGATATGTTGATGCCGAGGTTTCCGCATAAGTCTTGAAATTACTTCGATATGAAGTTCGAGCCGTTGTCTGTTATGATGCTATGAGGCACGCCGAACCTATAGACAATGGACTCAAAGAATTTGACGGAAGTTTTGCCGCTTTGGTTGGTGACGGGCATGGCCTCGATCCACTTTGTGAATTTGTCGACTGCGGCCAGGAGAAAGACGTGGCCTCCAGGTGAGGACTTTGGCAGTTTTCCGATCATGTCGAGGCCCCATTGGGCAAAGGGCCAGGACAGCGGTATGGGCCTCAGCTCGGATCCTGACGTGTGTGGCTTGTCCGCGTACCTCTGACAGACATTACACCTCTGGATGATGTCCTTGGCGTCGTTCATGGCGGTTGGCCAGTAGAACCCAGCTAGTAGAGCTTTGGCGACTAGGGCGCGGTTGCCTGCATGATGGCTGCAGATACCCTCATGGATGTCCTAGAGGATGCTTTTGCCGTCACCGATGGTGACGCACCGTTGGAGCACACCCGAAATGTTGTGCTTGTACAGCTCGCTGTTGATTATGGTGAAGGCTTTTGACTGGCGAGATATGCGTCGGGCATCTATCGGGTCAGACAGTTGGTTGTTTATTAGGTAGCGAAGGTACGGTTGCGTACATGTCACTGCAACCGCCATGA
Source organism: Avena sativa (assembly GCA_916181665.1). NCBI lineage: Eukaryota > Viridiplantae > Streptophyta > Magnoliopsida > Poales > Poaceae > Avena > Avena sativa. The sequence goes on from OV702282.1 coordinate 242,663,813, forward strand.
CCTACATTAGGCTGACCAGCTCGGCCTCGGTGTCGAGCTTTTCGGGTCCCTCCTGTCCTTTGGGTGGCGTAGCCCCCGAGTGCTCTGCTTCTTCGGCTGAGCCTTTAGGGAATTTCCTCTTGATAGAGGGTACACAGATTTGTTTGAGGAACACGCCTGGTGGCACCCGTGCGCAGGTGGAGCCAATGTTGGCGAGCCAGTCAGCTTCTTTGTTGCTTTCTCTGCCGACGTGTCGAAGCTCGCAGCCGTCAAAGTCTCCTTCAAGTGAGTTGTAGAGCGTGCGGTACGCGATCATGTTGGCGTTGTGAGTGTCGCACTCGTTCATTGTCTGCTGGACGACAAGGTTCGAGTCACCGTAGATGACGAGGCGTGTTGCACCGCAGATCTTGGTCATCCCAATGCCGTGGATGAGGGCTTTGTATTCGGCCTCGTTGTTGGAGGCGCGAAATTTCATCCGAAGGATGTACTTCATCTTGTCGCCTTGAGGGGACATCAGTATGACGCCGGTCACTGCTCCAGCCTCACGTTTGGAGCCGTCGAAGTGCATCGTCTAGGATTGCGACATGTCCGGAGTATCCGGCAGCTGGAGTTCCATCCAGTGGACGAGAAAGTCAGGAAGGACCTGAGACTTAATGGAGGTGCACCGCTCATAGATTATATCCAGAGGGGACAGTTCAATGCCCCATAAGACTACGCATCCGTCGCGATCGTCGTAGACGCGCGATCTCCTCTTGCTGCGGCGCTCGCGCCTGCGGCCAAAGTCGTCCTCATCGTCCAAATGCGTTTGGTTGACGGAATCCTCGCCATCTGCCCATCGGTTGGCGATGTCCATGAGGTGGTAGAGTGTCTTGGGCTTGACACGCCCAAGTTCCTCCTTGAAATCCGGGCGCTTAACACCATCCTTGAAGGCGTTGATTGCTCTTTCCTCGGAGATATGCGCGGCGGAGTTTTTGATGTGAGACCAGCGGAGTATGTATGAGCGGATGGACTTGCTAGTATGTTGGGTGCAGGCCCGCAGCTCCTCGATTGAGGTTGGCCTCTTGCTGGTGCCCCGGCAATAGCGCCAGCAAACTTGTTGATGGCTGCGGTGACCCAGCATACCGCTGCATGTGTAGTACACTATAGTCGTTGACATGACATCCATAGAACATCGTTCCGTAAATATCACATCCCTTAGAGTGGTACAACAGAAACATTGCGGGTCCATATTACAAAGGTACGCACATTATTATTATTACAATACCGGAAGTTCAAGACTTCCAAAAGATCCAACTTACAAACCAAAATATAAGATGTTTAGCATAAATTTAAAAGTAATAACTACGACTAGGAGTGGGGCTCAACAGCTTATTTTATAGAGTTCATGCTGCTCGGCTTCGTTAGTTACTACTAACTAGACCCTTAAGTAGACTCGTTCCCATCGACACCGTAGCGGATCTCGTAGTCCACGCCTTCAACTCCTCCGGACAGATCAGGTTCCTCGTAGAACACGCCTTCTTGGCATTCGGCTGCATACATTGGCACGTCTTCGGGATCCTCAGAGTCTAAACACGAGATCAAAGAAAACAATGAGTAACAGCGTTACCCAACAAGTTCATTATATGCAAGGTGGGAGGTTTGATGCTCTAACTACCACCTCAGATTATAAATCCTTGGCACTATGCAGTTTTTGTAAATCTTTCTTCAAAGATTGATTTTATTCTGAAAAACTATGACAATCAGCCTTCAAAGTTTGACTAGAACTTTCATGGAGTTCCTTTCCTGCTGCGTTCGTAGCTCCTTCCCGGAACAGGGAGTAACAAGTTACAGTTCTTACACTCTGCAGAGGTGCGTTACTTTACCCATGAGAGATCAACTCCTTGTTGCACAACCAGACGTACTTTCCCGTCCACAATTCCATGATGTGGGGCCCAGTAGTTGGTCCAAGCCAATCACTGCCCCCTTCGCGACCCCGCATGCCTCCTTGGTGTACACCATGCCCACATAATGAATTACGGCAATGGTTTGTACAAACTGTTAGATGCCAGAACTATCGTGGGACATTGAGGGTTCCCACCCATATGCTGCATATCCTCTATGAATTACCAATTAATATGCACGCTACGAGGATAACAGCCACGACCTGCACATCCGGCTTCATGCGAGAGGAAGAAGATACAGCTGACTTCTCTGTCCCATTCCAAATCTCATGGCTAACGCGTAATATACGGCGCTAGAATCACTAATGTCAGGGGTTATTAATTCCCTATTTGATCATCATTGTTGCAATTAGAACTCTAAGTTCTATTGCTCCATTATATCACCACTTAGGATGATATCTATGATTTCTTTGTTTATGAAAATAATATTTTTTTTCTTTTATAGCACATATGATAACACACAATTTTGCAAATACTTTGATAAAGACTCTTCAAAGGACATGAGCAAGTGATGAACTTGCCTTGTGATGGCAAGGTAGTGAAGTCTGATGCTTGCACTGGACCTTGAGCTTCTAGTTCTACAAAAACATCATTATTGCCCGGTAAGGACAATATTTAAAGAAGTAAAATGATTATGCAAGTAATGTAATGCATTATTTAAATTTATATGCATTTATCCCAAAAATTCCCTTTTGAGTAATAAGGGATTTATAAATATTTCTTTTTAATATTTATAACATGTATTGAGTTATTTTATTTTATTTCCCTTTATTTGGCTTTTATTGATTTAATAATTCCCTTAGGAATTATTAATTATACCTTAATTTTATTACTAAATATTTATTTAGTATTTTTCAAAAATACTATAATATTAATAAATAATGAAAGGGATTTTTATTTATTTTTATCACCTTTCAATAATTTTGTAAAATTCCATCAGGAATTTTTAAATTACAAAATTCTTATAAAAATTTGAATGTCCAAAATTTGATATATTATTTTATTTGGATAGAAAGGATTATTGTAAATACAAAAATATTTATTTATAATTTTTGGACTTTTATTTTATTTTTTTATAATTTTATTTAGGTCAGGGGAATTTTGGTCTTTTCTAATTGATCAAAAGAATTATTAAATAACTTGGGCTGGCCCCTTGGGCTTATTGGGCCGAGGTGGCCCAATAGGGCAGGGTCAAATGACTACCCTGAAGGGTTTTGGCCCACCCAGCCCACTCTGCCTCCTCTCTCTCCCTCGACCTTATCTCCTCCTCCTCTGACTCGCCCCCATGGCCGGCGATGCCGCCACCGTCGATTCTCGCCGTCGTCAGCCGTTCTGGCCGCCGCCATGGTGCGAGTTGGGGTTTTCGACGACGCTCGTTCATTCTGTCCACTTGGATTTGACTCTGGGGCTTCCCCGTGGCCAGGTCCACCCCATTCCCGAACCCTAGGGTTGGGAAAAGGTACTGTCGCTGCCGCCGCGATCCCGCCTGCGATGGTGTGCTGGGCTCATGTGCTGCTGTGGCCGCCGCCGTGGCAGGTGCAGGTTGCAGCCCCCTTCTGGGTGCTCCCTGTGCCGCCGCGGTTCGTCGTCCATATTGCTTCCTCTTCGATTCGTCAGCGAGGACCTCGGGTAAGTGGTCTCTATGGTCCTTGTTTATGCTACTGTCCCGATTCTCTCTCTGTGTACCTAGTGGCTTCTCATGCCAAGTGATTATATGTTGATTGGGTTAATCTCTGAATTTAGGGTTCTTGCTCTGGTTAGGGTTCATCACCCCCTGTTGATCATATCTATGATGCTTTAACTCTAGTGTTGATCATATTTGCTCATGGGAAAAGATGGTTTGCTATGATTGATGATTAATAGTAGCTTTGTTGCTGCTAATTGCTTGTCAGATTAATTCAAGTGGTAATCCACCATGATCCATGCTAGGGTATCAATGAAATCTTTGATTTGATTATGTTCTTGATCTAAGAGTTTATTCTACTGTCAGATTGCTTATACTGACAGTAGTTGCTTATTGCAATTGTACTGTTGGCTTGTCTGAGATTATACTTACTGAATCAAATCATTGATTGCAATGATTTATGTGGATGTATAAATGAATTTAAGGTTGATTCCTGGCACTTGGCTTCAGCAAAATGATATGTAGTGGTTGTCCCTTTTTATCTATGGAAGCTAAGTAAAGATTGGTTTTAGCTCATTAAGAACTTGTCCTTGTGATACCATTGTATTCTGGCACACAAGTGATTGGGTTTTTATTTCTGGGCTTAGCTTAATTAAGGCTTGTGATTAAAACTAATAAGATGATATGGAAGCTTTCTTATCTTGCCTATGATGTTGGTCTGAGGCTCTAGGATGTAATTCCTAGTTAGTTGGGCAACAGTTTGTTTGAAACTTATAGGATTAGAGGTGCTACTCCCTTTGAGAGATGTGCCCTGATCTGTTGATATCAAATGAATGATCTAAGTTGCAAAAGTAACATTGAACTCAGTGATGTTGGTCTGAGGGTTCAGTGCTTGTGGTTGAGCTTGATTTCTTATCTTATACTTGAAATCTCTAGGATAGATTCACCTCCTCCGGGTGAGTATTGAGAGATCACTTCATAAAACAACACATGCTTTGGTTTAGATAATATGATGAAATCATGTGATGGTTTTATGAGGCTCACCACAAGATTTGATGTTGGTGTAGTAGATTGCTGATTGTCTTGATCTTGATCTACTTTTGCTGGCTCCTGAGCTTGCTCTTGAGTTTGCCTACTCCTCCTAGCTCCTGGGCTTGACCTTGCTGTCCACCAGATTCATCCCTCTCCTTATGTCACCATCCTAGTGATGTTTGGGTTAATCTGGGTGGTTGGTTTGGCTGATGTTCTTGGTTTACTTGCTGTTCACCCTGGCTGTGTTGTGGTGTGGTGTGGTGTTGTGATGCACTGAGGTGCTTCCCCACGGCTGTGTTGTGTTGTGGTGTGGTGTTGTGATGCACTGAGGCGCTTCCCCACGGCTGTGTTGTGTTGTGGTGTGGTGTTGTGATGCACTGAGGTGCTTCCCCACGGCTGTGCTCTGGTTTTGTTTGATCTGGTTGTGCTTGTGAAGTCGACAGCACACCCTCTGCATGCTTGTGTGTGTGCAGCCTGTGTGCCTGCTATGCACATATGAATAGGTTCAGAAAATTTGAACTTACTATTACCAATCTACTTTTACCTTGGCTGGTGAATTGGTCCCTTTTGGCTGTCATTTACATTCTGGCTGTGAATTTATGAAAGATGAAATGTTTCATATTGGTGAAACTTGCCCCTCTTTAACATTTCTCAATGATGAGATTGTCAAGTGCACCTCACTGATATATCTGAGAGAAATATACTAACACTAATCTTGTTTTATTTCTGTTTAATCTTTGTTTTGCAGGTTCAAAGATAAAAATGAAGATTTAGTGTAGGTTTTAGATATAGGATAGTTAGTAGATGTAGTTTTCTGAGTCCTTTGTAAAAAAAATTATAATTCTTGTAATCTTTATTTTATTCAATTGTAATAAAGATTATATTATTATTAATAAAGAATATTCTTATTCTTTATTCTGTTTAACTTGTTTATGTCTTTATAATATGAAAATGAATTTCATACTTTCTATTGTTTTGAGATTTAAGTTATACTACCTATATCTTAATTAATTTAAGATTCAAATCTTATATCTAAATCATTTAAATTATTATTCAAACACTTAAGTTTTTAAATTCAAACCCATTTCAAAACACACATAATTCTTTTAAGATCACATCAAAGTTTATAACAATCCTCCTTTAAGTCTAAACCTAATCTTGAAGTAAGAAAGAAACATTGATCACTTAAGGTTTTATTTGGCGAAAATTTTACCCACCTTTTCACAAATAGATGCATGCAACAATACATAATCCTAAATCTACCCTTTGTTAGGTTCCTAAATGCTGGGATGTTACAGACTTCCCCCCTTAGATTAAACTTTGTCCCGAAGTTTGTGGAGATGTACCTGAATAGTTCTGGATAAGTTTTTCTTAAATCCTCTTCCTTCTCCCATGTGGCTTCCCTTTCAGGGTGATGTTCCCATTGTACCTTGCAATATTTGATTGCCCTATTCCTCAATCTTTTCCAATTTTATTCCAGAATCTTGCAGGGCTTTTCAATATAAGTCAGTTCTGCTTGTAGTTCTATCTCTTGATGTGTTATTGCATCCTCTAGAACTTTCAAACATTTGCGAAGTTGTGACACATGAAAAACATTATGCACTTGAGCCATTCTTGATGGTAACTCTAAAGCATAAGCTATAGTTCTGTTTTGACTCAGTATCTTGAATGGTCCGATATATCTTGGACTTAATTTCCCTTTAACTCCGAACCATTTTAATTCTTTCATTGGACTTATTTTCAAATAGACCATATCTCCTACTTCTGGATGCCATGATCTTCGGCTTTGATCCGTATAACTTTTCTGCCTGCTCTGTGCTATTTTTAATCTATCCCTGATCTTATCAATGATATCTTGTCTCTCCTTGATATAATCTGGCGCAAATTCTTTGTTACTTCCAGGTTCATACCAGCATATTGGTGACTACACTTCCTTCCATACAGAACCTCATATGGAGCTGCCTTCAGACTACTCTGATAGCAATTGTTATAAGAAAATTCTGCCAATGGTAGGTGATCCTCCCATGTTCCTCCAAAATCTAGTGCACAAGCCCTCAACATGTCTTCTAGTATTTGATTTGTTCTTTCAGTTTGACCTCCTGTCTCGGGATGATATGCCGTGCTGAAATCTAACTTTGAACCAAGTGCTTCATGCAATTGCTTTCAAAATACTGAAGTAAACATTGATCCCCTATCAGTTACGATCTTCTTGGGTACTCCATGCTTACTTACTATCTCTTTGACATATAATTCAACTAACTTCTCGGCATTATCCTTTTGATTCACTGGAATAAATGCACTCTTAGTGAGTCTGTCCACTATTACCCATATCATATCCTTCTTTTTTGGTGTCATAGGTAATCCTGTGATAAAATCCATGCCTATTTCCTGCCATTTCCATTTAGGAATTTCTAAGGGTTGTAATGCTCCTGCTGGATTTTGATGTTCAACTTTCACCCTTTGACAAGTATGGCATTCAGATATATATTTAGCAATATCTCTTTTCATGTTATTCCACCAGAATAGTTCTTTCAAATTCATATACATCTTAGTACTCCCTGGATGTATAGAATATGGGATAGCATGTGCTTCTTTGAGTATGACATTTCTGATCTCAGTCACATCTGGAACACATAAACGATCTTGGAACCATAAAGATCCATAATATCCAAGGCGAAAAATTGATTTTTGCCCTTGAGATATCCTCCAAATTTCCTCAGCAATAAAAGGGTCTTCTTCTTGACGTCTAAAAATTTCTTGCTTAAGATCACTGTCATGTTCTGCAACTACCTGCATAGTCGCTAATCCTCCAAGAACCTCTGTCCTGATGAATTGAAGTTCTAATCTTTCCAAGTCCATTTGTAACTCTTTTGGTAACTCTATGTTGCTAGGCTGAATATCTGCACTCTTTCTGCTTAAAGCATCTGCTACAACATTTGCTTTTCCTGGGGTGTAATTGATTGTTAGATCATAATCCTTGATTAATTCCAACCAACGCTTCTATCTCATGTTCAATTCCTTTTGAGTGAAGAAATATTTGAGACTTTTATGGTCAGTGTATAACTCACATCTGGCTCCATAAAGAAAATGCCTCCATCCTTTCGTTGCAAAAACTACTGCTGCTAACTTTAAATCATGAGTTGGATAGTTGACTTCATGTGGTTTCAATTGTCTTGAACCATAAGCAATTACTTTCCGATCTTGCATTAATACACAACCCAAACCTTCTTTAGATGCATCACAGTATACGGTGAAATCCTTCCCTGTTTCAGGAACTGCTAAGATTGGAGTTGTGGTTAACCTCGTTTTCAACTCTTGGAAACTTGCTTCACACTTCTCATCCCACTTAAATGGTGTATCTTTCCTTAATAATTTGGTCATTGATTCGGCTATTTTGGAGAAACCTTCAATGAATCTCCGATAATAACCAGCCATTCCTAGGAAACCTCGAATTTGCTTCACATTGGTCGGTGCAGTCCACTCTAGTATCGACTGAACTTTAGATGGATTCAAAGCAATCCCATCTTTACTGATCACATGACCGAGGAATTCTACCTCATCTAACCATAACTCACACTTACTGAACTTAGCATAAAGCTTATGTTCTCTTAAAGTCTGCAATGCTATTCTCAAATGGTCAGCATGCTCTTCCTTATCCTTGGAATATATTAGAATATCATTAATAAAGACGATGACAAACTTATCCAAATATGGCATGAAGATCTTATTCATCAGATTCATGAATATTTTCGGTGCATTGGTCAAACCAAATGGTACCACCAGATACTCATGGTGTCCATATCTTGAGACAAATGCTGTTTTTGGAACATCTTACGGCTTGGTTTTTATTTGATGGTATCCAGATCTTAAATCGATCTTTGAAAATACTCCAGCTCCTTTCACTTGATCAAACAAATCTTGAATTCTTGGTAAAGGATACTTGTTCTTGATCGTCACGTTGTTCAGATTTATATAATCACCACACATCTGTCTTCCACCATCTCTCTTATCCACAAAGATTATTGGTGTTCCCCATGGAGATACACTTTCCTGTATAAATCCTTTTCTTGCTAACTCATCAATTTTCTCCTTGAGTTCTTTCAACTCCTTGGGTCCCATTTTATATGGTGCCTGAGCTATTGGTGTTGTACCAGGTATTAGGTCAATGGTGAACTCTATCTCCCGGTCTGGTGGCATTCCTGGTAATTCCGTTGGGAAAACATCTTGGAATTCATTAACTACAGGAATTTCTTCTAATTTAACTTACTTCATTGAATTCAAGTGCATATCCACCATGATATGACTGTGTTTATCTGCCTGGTAAATTATCCTTGATCCACTTGGAGTTTTGATTGAGACAGTTTTCTCCTCACAATTAATCTGAGCTCCGTGTTCCATCATCCAATCCATCCCGAGCACTACTACAATTCCCTTCGAAGTAATCACATAAAGGTCTCCGAAATATGTACAACCACAGATCGAGATAACCTGATCTTGTTTTATGTGGCGTACAATCACATTCCCTCCTGCCGTAACTACGGTCATAGGACTTGCTAACGTTGCCCTTCTAATCCCGAACTTATCACAAAATTCTTCAGAAATGAACGAAGTAGTTGCACCAGTATCAAATAGAACTTTGCCAGGATTGGTAAGGATATTGAGCGTACCTATCACTGCATGCTCTGAATTATCCACCTCCTCGAGAGTTGCATAGTTCAGTTTTCCGGTAGGTCGGTTTCTCTTGCCATTGTTTCCTCCTTTATTGGGCTGTCCATTTCCTCCATTGGCTTGTCCTCCTCCCTTGGTAGGCCATCCTCCCGGTGGTTTGCTCGGACAATCCGGCTTGATATGCCCCTTTTGACCACAACCTAACAGATCACTACAGGCTTTTTGCACTCCCTCTGGAAATGCCCTGGAATTCCACAGTTGTTACAGATAACATTCCTTCTCGGATTAGATTGATTTCCAATACTGCCCTTGTTATTGTTGTTGCCATAATTCCTATTCCGAGGTTTGAACTCCAGGTTAGGTTTAGGTTTGCTTGCCTGAATTCTCTTGGTTTCCTTCTTGGCTCTCTTCCTCCGGTCCTCATGAACATTCTTGTAATCATCTTCAAAAGTAATGGATGCGTCTAACAACTGCTGATAAGTTTGCTTATTGGCTAACCTTAGCTGCATCTTCACAAACGGATTTAATCCACACAAGAAACGTTTCTTCCTCTTCTCTTCAGTGTTAACATCCTCCTCAGCATAACAAGACAGTTGGCTAAACTCCCGGATGTACTTCATGACACTAGTATATCCTTGCTGAAGCTCCTCAAATTCTCTCCGCTTCAACTCCGTGACGCTTTCCGGAACATGATATTCACGGAATCTCTGCTTAAACTCCTCCCAGGTAAACTCCCTTCCTGGTGGTTGCATGGCTAATTGATTTTCCCACCATGATGCTGCAGGTCCGGTCAGCAGATGAGTTGCATACCTCAATTTTTCCTCATCATTGCAACCTACAGTTCTCATCTTCCTCGCTGTATCTGCTAGCCAGTCTTCTGCATCCATTGGTTCAGGAGCTGATGCAAAAGGTAACGGTCTTGCATTCTGGAAATCAGATAAACTCACTCCTCCACCTTCAGGTGTCCTCTGATTTTCTCTACCCAGCAATTCTTCCATGAACTTGTTTTGGGTCTCTTGCATCATTTGCATACATTGCATAAAGTTCTGCTCCATTAACGGCCTCATTGGTGGTGGTGGTAATGCTCCTTGATTTACTGTATCGGCATCAGCCTTTTCCTTGGCCTCACGCTCCATCTGTTGCTTCTCAGTTTCCATTTCTACACCCGTATCCATGACCCCCTAGTCCTGCATCATAAAGTGAATACTCATAATTACATCATGCACATGTGTTCTGAGCTCGACTTTATGCATAGAACTAGTCACACAATAAATATCCAAAGAAAATACAAATATGCATTTTACATATTTACATAATATCATAATGATACAAAGTCATTACAACATATACCATATTGGTATTTTACAAAACTACCTTATTTCTAGAGTACCATACACAGTACTTGATACTACTGTCTATTTGTCTCTTTCTAATAGTAACTACGCTCATCATACATGCCTGAGGTCCAACCGTGATGACGTGTTGACCGTCACACAGTTTGTGGAACAAATGGCCTTCCAGAAGGAGCATACTCTGTATCTAAAGTATCAGGACTTGAGTCATTACTCAACCTGAGCGCATCGACTCCCTCCAGCTCAGCTGAAAAGTCTTCAGAAACATATTCAACATTATCTCCAGCCTGCATCTCCTGAGCTTCATCTCTAGAGTTTTCAACAGGATACGCAGATCCTGCTGCTCCCTAGGTTCTCTCGTGGACAAGATAATTGAATACTGGATAATGTATATTCCCTGGGCTTTGAGAAGATGTTGACGATTCAAACACTCTTTCCTCAGGATCTTCTTCTTCATCCTGATCATCTATTGACATGGTATTTCTACTTCTGTTATTAGGATTCATCCTTGCACCCATCCAATTGGATTGTCCAACATTTCTGTCAGAACCATTTGTGGACATCTGGTGTTCATGAGGTCCATTATATGATCCCATTCTCCATCCATCCGAGTTCTCAATAGGAAGTTCTAAGTCAGAACCATCCTCTGAGCCCTGTGGTACTGCATACCGCATATCTATAGTAGGATCATGTGTCGGTTTAGGTCTTGGTGAGTAAGGATATGGTGTAAAAGATTCCGAATCTATAGGTATATCCTTAAAGATAGGTGTTGCACTACTACTTGCTTCTTTCTCTAACTGGGATGCTAACTGCTTCCTCCTTTCCGGATCAGTTAGATCCTCTAACATGTCATTTTTGTCTTCAACAATCACTTGATGAGTCTTATAAAAAGACGCAACGAGTGTTCGGTATCTATCCATAAACTTGGAAGCTAACTTAGGATGCTTCTTAACCAAATTAAGATGATCCGGTATAGGCTCCGAGTCTATAGAATCATGAGGTATCACAGAAAATGTGCTACCTTCTAGCTCCTTGGTTTTCTGCTCCCGGATATTAGCTATTGCCTCCACAACAGCAACATGGTAGGCTGCTAAATGACTCCTACCTTCTCCTATGGGTAGATCGTGGTATAGTCTAAGCTACTCTGCAATTTGGACACTCACACAATACTTGGATAACATCCGGCAATCAAGATAAGTGATAATGTTCACTGGGATTCTAGTTCGACAATTAAAGAGCTTTAGAAGTTGACGAAGTTGATCTGTAAATGATCCTTGATAATCATCAAGAGTCTCCTCTTTCCTTACCAAAGTCTGTTTTGGAAACTTTGGTGCCATATCTCTGTATATCAGAAAAATAATTTTGATTAGTTATCCAATACTATATTTCATCATAACAAAGAATTATCGCACTAAAATATATAACGGAATATTCTCATTTGAATACCCATTATATTACTTTTAGAGCATTCTTTATCATTGCCAAATCTCCTACAGGTAATACCCTTAACTAGGTTTCCAACCTAAGGTCAAAGCAATTTGCTCTGATACCAACTGCGGTGACCCCGCATACCACTGCATGTGTAGTACACTATAGTCGTTGACATGACATCCACAGAACACCGTTCCGTAAATATCACATCCCTCAGAATGGTACTCCCTCTGTTTGGGATTATAGGTCCTACGCGCATACCTAGGTTGTTAATTTGACCAATAAAATATAACTTATATATCACAAAAGTTATACCATTAGAAAATATAACCTCTAAAGTTTCTAATAGTATAATTTCTATGCTATATTATTTATATTTTGTTGTTCAAATTAGCAACCTAGTTATCCGCGCGGGACTTATAATCCCAAACAGAGGGAGTACAACAGAAACATTGCGGGTCCATATTACAAAGGTACACACATTATTATTATTACAATACCGGAAGTTCAAGACTTCCAAAAGATCCAACTTACAAACCAAAATATAAGATTGTAGGGTTTCGTAGCATGGAAAACAAAAAATTTCTATCGCATACAAACAAACAAGCCAAGATCTATCTACTAGATTGTAGCAACGAGTCGATGGAATAACTCACCCTCGAAGATTCCAAAGTGTTTAACGAGAGCGGATTCTCGTGGGTGATGTAGTCGTACTCTTCCCGATCTCAAGATCGCGTAGACGATCCTTCCGGCGCTGCGTTCTGGCAGCGCTCCCGCAGTCGGTCACACGTTCGGTACTCGACGAAGACCTTCCTCTCCCTTGTTCCAGCAGGCGGCGGAGGTTGTAGCACTCTCCTCGCGATTCCGGCAGCACAACGGCGTGGTACCGGAAGTAGAGGGGAGATCTCGCAGGGCTTCGCCTTAAGCCAGAGCGAGTATGGTGGACTATGAGAGAGCCCTCGGTGATCTAGGGTTTAGGCACACCAAGGAGGAGGCTTGGCCGGCGGCTAGGGTTAGCTAGGCGGCGGCGGCGGCTTGCCCTAGGGCGGCGGCGACGGCTGCAGGAGGGCCGGCGGCTTAGGGCTAGGGTTTGCGGGTGGAGGTGTTGTGTACTTGGAGGGGCAGCCCTGCCCCTCCTTATATAGGTGGAGGGGCCACGCCAGGGGAGGGGAGTCTTTCCCCAACTCGGTTTCCCAAGGGGGCCGGCGGTGGAGGGGAGGAAATCCTCCCCAACTCGGTTTCCACCTTCCCCTCCACTTCCCAAAATAGCCGTTTGACTTTTCAAATTGGCGTTTGACTTTTCAAACTAGGATTTGAATAAACCCTTTATTTTGTTCAGCGATGACACCTAGTACATGATGCAATCATTCCAACTTGGTATGACACATTCATGTACCCTTCCCCTTCTGAGTGCCGGACATTCCGGAACCTTCTAGAACATTCCCGATGAAAACACCGGAACCATTCTCCAATCCCGAAACAGGACTTTCCTTATATGAATCTTATTCTCCGGACCATTCCGGATCTCCTCGTGATATCCCGAATCTCATCCGAGACTCCGAACAACATTCGGTCTCTTACTCATCATTCCATAACTACTCAAACAATGTCGAATCCTTAAGTGTGTCTCCCTACGGTTCGTGAATTATGCGGACATGATCGAGACACTTCTCCGAACAATAACCAATAGAGGAATCTGAAAATTCATATGGCTCGCACATATTTCTACGATTACTTTGCGATCGAATGAACCACTTACATACGATACCAATTTCCCTTTGTCTCACGATAGTTTACTTATCCTAGGTTATGATCGTCGGTATCTCTGCATACCTAGTTCAACCTCGTTACTAATAAGTACTCTTTTCTCGTTCCCGTGATATGTGATCCCTTGTGAGCCAGTCACATGCTTGAAAGCTAATTGGATGACATTTCAACGAGAGGGCCCAGAGTATATCTATCCGTCATATGGATGGACAAATCCCACTCTTGATCCATGTGTTTCAACCAATACTTTCCGAACACTCAATGCCACCTTTATAGCCACCCAGTTACGGTGTGGTGTTTGATGTCATCAAAGCATCCATCCGTTAAAGGTGATATGCATGATCTCATGATCGAAGGAATTAGGTTACTATGTATCAGAAAGCATATAGCAATTGAACTATTAAAATGACTTGATCTTTATGCTACGCTTATCTATAGGAGTATGTCCACCATATCAATCTCCTAACGATATGATCTTGTTGTTAATAACATCTCAATGTTCATGATAGGGAAACCACAATCATTTATTAACCAACAAGCTAGTATTATGAAGAGGCTTTACTAGGGACTTCAATTTAAGTTTACAAATCACACAAGTATTAATGTTTCCTTGTTAATACTATTATAGCATGAATGTAAACATTTATCATAAACACAAAGATATAATAATAACTACATTTATTATTGCCTCTAGGGCATATCTCCAACAGTCTCCCACTTGCACTAGAGTCATCTAATCTAGATTACATGGTAATATACCGAACACCCATGGCAGTTTGGTGTTGGTCATGTTTTGCCCTCGGGAGAGGTTTAGTCAACGGATCCGCCACATTCAGATCTGTGTGTACTTTGCAAATCTTTATGTCCCCATCTTGGACATGTTCTCGAATAGCGTGAAAACGTAGCTTGATGTGCTTCAGCTTCTTGTGTGACCTTGGTTCTTGCGCATTGGCTATGGCGCCCATGTTATCACAGTAGGTAGACATTGGGTCCAGCGCACTTGGAACCACACCCAGCTCTGTAATGAACTCTTTCATCCATATCGCTTCTTGTGAAGCCTCCGAAGCATCCATGTATTCCGATTCAGTTGAAGATCTCGCCACAACGCTTTGCTTTGCACTCCTCTAGCTAACTGCTGCACCATTCAAAGTAAATATGTATCCAGATTGTGATTTAGAATCATCCGGATCGGTGTTCCAACTAGCATCGGTGTAACCATTAACAACGAGCTGTTCATCACCTCCATAAGAAAGAACCATATCCTTAGTTCTTCTCAAGTACTTAAGGATGTTTTTGACCGCTGTCCAATGATCCACTCCTGGATCACTTTGATATCTGCTAGTTAAACTAACATCATATGCAATGTCGTGTCTAGTACATAGCATGGCATACATTAGAGATCCTATGGCTGAGGCATAGGGAGTCTTACTCATCTTTTCTCTATCTTCTGCCGTTGTCGGACTTTGATTTTTACTCAAGGTCGTATTGGGCAACATGGGCAAGAACCCTTTCTTGCTATCTTCCATTCCAAACCTCTTTAGAACTTTGTCCAAATATGTACTTTGTGACAATGATATTGGGCGTCTCGATCTATCTCTATAAATCTTTATGCCTAATATGTAAGCTGCTTCGCCAAGATCTTTCATTGAAAAACTATTATTCAAATATTCCTTGACACTACTAAGAAGGTCTACATCATTCCCAATCAACAATATGTCATCTACATATAGTATTAAGAATGCTACGGAGCTCCCACTCACTTTCTTGTAAATACAAGCTTCTCCATAAGTTTGTATAAAACCAAAACTTTTGATCACCTTATCAAAACGTTGATTCCAACTTCGGGATGCTTGCTTCAATCCATAGATGGACCGTTGAAGTTTGCATACCTTGTTAGCATCTTTAGGATCGACAAAACCTTTGGGTTGCATCATATACAACTCTTCATCAATATCTCCATTGAGGAATGCAGTTTTGACATCCATCTGCCATATCTCATAATCATAATATGCAGCGATTGCTAACATAATCCTCACAGACTTTAGCTTCGCTACAGGTGAGAAAGTCTCATCGAAGTCAACTCCTTGAATTTGTCGAAACCCTTTTGCGACAAGTCGAGCTTTATAGACAGTAACATTACCATCAGCATATGTTTTCTTCTTAAAAATCCATTTGTTCTCGACAGCCTTCCGGCCATCCGGTAAGTCCACCAAAGTCCATACTTGGTTTTCGTACATGGATCCAATCTCGGATTTCATGGCTTCTTGCCATTTATTGGAATCTGGGCTCATCATCGCTTCCTCATATGTCGCAGGGTCATCGGTGTTGTCCACCAACATGACACTCATAACAGGATCATACCAATCAGGAGTGGTACGATTTATTGTTGACCTGCGAGGTTCTGTAGCAACTACAACCGAAGTTTCATGATCATCATCATTAGCTTCCTCTCTTATTGGTGCAGGCACCACAGGAACTTCTTCCGGTGCTGCGCTACTCGCAATTTCGAGAGAAGGTTCGACAACCTCGTCGAGTTCTACTTTCCTTCCAGTCACTTCTTTCGACAGAAATTCTTTCTCTTGAAAGGATCCATTCTTGGCAACGAAGATTTTGCCTTCGGATCTATGATACAAGGTATACCCAATAGTTTCCTTCGGGTATCCTATGAAGACGCATTTTTCCGCTTTGGGTTCAAGCTTGTCCGGCTGTAACTTCTTTACATAGGCTTCGCAACCCCAAACTTTAAGGAACGACAATTTAGGTTTCTTCCCAAACCATAATTCATACGGTGTCGTTTCAACGGATTTAGATGGTGCCCTATTTAAAGTGAATGCGGTTGTTTCTAATGCATAACCCCAAAATGATAGCGGTAAATCTGTAAGTGACATCATAGAACGAACCATATCTAAGAGAGTTCGATTATGACGTTCGGACACACCATTACGCTGTGGTGTTCCCGGCGGTGTCAACTGTGAAAGTATTCCGCATTTCTTCAAATGCTCGCCTAACTCGTAACTTAGATATTCACCTCCACGATCAGAACGTAGAAATTTAATCTTCTTGTTACGTTGATTATCTACCTCACTTTGAAATTCCTTAAACTTTTTGAAAGTTTCGGACTTATGTTTCATGAAATAGATATACCCATATCTACTCAAGTCATTCGTGAAGGTAAGAACATAACGATAACCACCGTGTGATGCTACACTCATTGGACCACACACATCGGTATGTATGATTTCCAATAAGTCCGTAGCTCGCTCCATCATACCAGAAAATGGAGTCTTAGTCATTTTTCCCATCAGACATGCTTCGCATCTTTCAAGTGATTCGAAATCAAGTGATTCAAGAAGTCCATCGGAATGGAGTTTCTTCATACGCTTCACTCCAATGTGACCAAGACGATAGTGCCACATATAGGTCGAGTTATCGCTCGATTTCAAACGTTTAGCTTCAATGTTGTTAATATGTGTATTTCCACTATCGAGATTCAATAAGAATAGACCATCTATCAAAGGTGCATGTGCATAAAACATATTACTCATATAAATCGAACAACCATTATTCTCGGACTTAAACAAGTAACCGTCTCGCAATAAACAAGATCCCGATATAATGTTCATGCTTAATGCAGGCACCAAATAACAATTATTTAAGTATAAAACTAATCCCGATGGTAGATGAAGGGGTAGCGTGCCGACCGCGATCACATCAACCTTTGATCCGTTTCCCACGCGCATCGTCACCTCGTTCTTCGCTAGCTTCCGTTTATTCTGCAGCACTTGTTTCGAGTTACAAATATGAGCAACCGAACCAGTATCAAATACCCAGGCACTACTACGAGTACTAGTGAGATACACATCAATAACATGTATATCGGATATACCTTTCTTATTGATGTTGCCATTCTTCAAATCCTCCAAGTACTTTGGGCAATTCCGCTTCCAGTGACCTTCTCCCTTGCAGTAAAAGCACTCAGTATCAGGCTTAGGTCCAGCCTTGGTCTTCTTCATCGGCGCGGTAACTTTCTTACCACCCTTCTTGAAGTGTCCCTTTTGCTTAGACTTGCCTTTCTTGAATTTGGTGGTCTTATTGACCATCAACACTTGGTGCTCTTTCTTGATCTCCACTTCTGCAGATTTCAACATGGCAAAGAGTTCTGGCAACTGCTTGTTCATGTTTTGCATATTGTAGTTCATCACAAAGTTCTTGTAACTTGGTGGCAGTGATTGGAGGACACGGTAACTCCCCAAAGCATTAGGAATCACTATACCCAAGCTTTGAAGTTTGTTTGCGTGCCCAGACATCTTAAGCACATGCTCACTAACGGAGCTGCCCTCTTCCATCTTGCAGTTAAAGAACTTTTCAGAAGCCTCATAGCTCTCAATTGCCGCGTGAGTCTCAAAGATCAATTTGATATCACGGACAATATCATGTGGGTCTGAATTCTCAAACCTGAAGCTCCGATTCTAAACCATACAAGATAGCACACTGAACTGTGGAGTACTGAGTCTTCCGAGCGAGGTAAACATTCTTTACTTCATCGGTATCAGTAGCTGCAGGTGGGTCACCCAGCGGTGCATCCAGCACATAGGTCAAATTACCAGCTGTGAGGACAATCCTCAAATTGCGGAACCAATACGCGAAGTTGCTTCCATTGTTTTTCAACTTTTCTTTCTCTAGGAACGCATTAAAATTGATGGTAGGGGCCGCCATTGATCTACAACATATTTGCAATAGTTTAGACTAAGTTTATGACAAATTGAGTTCTAATTAATAGTTAAATTAATCTAGGTGAACTCCCACTCAGAACAATATCCCTCACATTGTTTTAGTGATCACACGAACCAAATCCACCACATCAACACCGATCATCACGAGAGTTGATAAAGTTTCAATGGCGAACAATCGTCATGTTCATCAAATCTACTATATGATTCATGCTTTACCTTTCGGTGATCCGTGTTCCGAGACCATGTCTGTACATGCTAGGCTCGTCAAGATCAAACCTTAGCTTCCGCATGAGCAAATCTGGCTTGCTCACATTGTATACACTTGCGGAATCTAACACACCCGATCATCACGTGGTGCTTCGAAACAACAAGCTTTAGCAACGGTGCTTACTAAGGATGAACACTTTAGAACTTGAAATTCATGTGCATGAGGGATCATCTTATAATGCTACCATCGTTAACTAAGCAATACAAGATGCATAAAGGATTAACATCACATGCAATTCATAATATGTGATATGATATGGCCTTTCTTCTTTGTGCTTCTGATCTCCATCTTCAAGCACGAACATGATCTCCATCATCACCGGCATTGCATCAAGGTCAATGACGCTTCTCCATGGTTGTCGTCCACCGGCTTCAACTATTACAACTACTTTGAATAGACACGCGGGTCTTAACATAAATTAAAGACAACCATATGGCTCCTGCCGGTTGCCAACTTACAATAAGGAACATTATATTGCATACATCAAATATAATCACAATCATGGCCATATCACATCACTGCACACCCCTGCAAAACAAAGTTAGACGCCTCTACTTTCTTTGCATGTTTTACGTGGTTTGGGGCTTTCAATAAGTGTCATTCTAACTTACGAACAAGAACTACAACATTGATACTAGCATTGTTAATCACTCGTTGTAAATTGAATCTTAACTATGCTGGGAGAAACAGGCACCCGCAAAGCCACTTATGCAATACAATTTGCATGTCAAGCGTGGGGCAAGTCTCATGAAAGATGTCATGTAAGGTTAGCCCGGGCCGCTTCATCCCAACATCCCGCAAGATGCAAAGTACACAAGAAGCAATCGACAATAAAAGCATCAACGCCCACAATGACCATTGTGTTCTACTCGTGCAACAGATCTACATATAAACCTGGCTCTGATACCACTGTAGGGTTTCGTAGCATCGAAAACAAAAAAAATCTATCGCATACAAACAAACAAGCCAAGATATATCTACTAGATTGTAGCAACGAGTCGATGGAATAACTCACCCTCGAAGATTCCAAAGTGTTTAACGAGAGCGGATTCTCGTGGGTGATGTAGTCGTACTCTTCCCGATCTCAACATCGCGTAGACGATCCTTCCGGCGCTGCGTTATGGCAGCGCTCCCGCAGTCGGTCACACGTTCGGTACTCGACGAAGACCTTCCTCTCCCTTGTTCCAGTAGGCAGCGGAGGTTGTAGCACTCTCCTCGCGATTCTGGCAGCACAACGGCGTGGTACCGGAAGTAGAGGGGAGATCTCGCAGGGCTTCGCCTTAAGCCGGAGCGAGTATGGTGGACTATGAGAGAGCCCTCGGTGATCTAGGGTTTAGGCACACCAAGGAGTAGGCTTGGCCGGCGTCTAGGGTTAGCTAGGCGGCAGCGGCGGCTTGCCCTAGGGCGGCGACGGCTGTAGGAGGGCCGGCGGCTTAGGGCTAGGGTTTGCGGGTGGAGGTGTTGTGTACTTGGAGGGGCAGCCCTGCCCCTCCTTATATAGGTGGAGGGGCCGCGCCAGGGGAGGGAGTCCCTCCCCAACTCGGTTTCCCAAGGGGGCCGGCGGTGGAGGGGAGGAACTCCTCCCAACTCGGTTTCCACCTTCCCATCCACTTCCCAAAATAGCCGTTTGACTTTTCAAACTAGGATTTGATTAAACCCTTTATTTTGTTCAGCGATGACACCTAGTACATGATGCAATCATTCCAACTTGGTATGACACATTCATGTACCCTTCCCCTTCTGAGTGCCGGACATTCGGGAACCTTCTAGAACATTCCCGATGAAAACACCGGAACCATTCTCCAATCCCGAAACAGGACTTTCCTTATATGAATCTTATTCTCTGGACCATTCCGGATCTCCTCGTGATATCCCGAATCTCATCTGAGACTCCGAACAACATTCGGTCTCTTTCTCATAATACCATAACTACTCAAAACAACGTCGAATCCTTAAGTGTGTCTCCCTACGGTTCGTGAATTATGCGGACATGATCGAGACACTTCTCCGAAGAATAACCAATAGAGGAATCTGGAAATTCATATGGCTCCCACATACTTCTACGATTACTTTGCGATCGAATGAACCACTTAGATACGATACCAATTTCCCTTTGTCTCACGATATGTTACTTATCCGAGGTTATGATCGTCGGTATCTCTGCATACCTAGTTCAACCTCGTTACTGATAAGTACTCTTTTCTCGTTCCCGTGATATGTGATCCCTTGTGAGCCAGTCACATGCTTGCAAACTAATTGAATCATTTCCGAACTCCGAAACGGGACTTTCCTTATATGAATCTTATTCTCCGGACCATTCCGGATCACCTCGTGATATCCCGGATCCCATCCGAGACTCCGAACAACATTCGGTCTCTTTCTCATAATACCATAACTACTCAAAACAACGTCGAATCCTTAAGTGTGTCTCCCTACGGTTCGTGAATTATGCGGACATGATCGAGACACTTCTCCGAACAATAACCAATAGAGGAATCTGGAAATTCATATGGCTCCCACATACTTCTACGATTACTTTGCGATCGAATGAACCACTTAGATACGATACCAATTTCCCTTTGTCTCACGATATGTTACTTATCCGAGGTTATGATCGTCGGTATCTCTGCATACCTAGTTCAACCTCGTTACTGATAAGTACTCTTTTCTCGTTCCCGTGATATGTGATCCCTTGTGAGCCAGTCACATGCTTGCAAGCTAATTGGATGACATTTCACCGAGAGGGCCCAGAGTATATCTATCCGTCATATGGATGGACAAATCCCACTCTTGATCCATGTGTTTCAACCAATACTTTCTGAACACTCAATGCCACCTTTATAGCCACCCAGTTACGGTGTGGTGTTTGATGTCATCAAAGCATCCATCCGGTAAAGGTGATATGCATGATCGCATGGTCGAAGGAATTAGGTTACTATGTATCAGAAAGCATATAGCAATTGAACTATTAAAATGACTTGATCTTTATGCTACGCTTATCTATAGGAGTATGTCCACCATATCAATCTCCTAACGATATGATCTTGTTGTTAATAACATCTCAATGTTCATGATAGGGAAACCACAATCATTTATTAACCAACAAGCTAGTATTATGAAGAGGCTTTACTAGGGACTTCAATTTAAGTTTACAAATCACACAAGTATTAATGTTTCCTTGTTAATACTATTATAGCATGAATGTAAACATTTATCATAAACACAAAGATATAATAATAACTACATTAATTATTGCCTCTAGGGCATATCTCCAACAAAGATGTTCAGTGTAAATTTAAAAGTAACAACTCCGACTAGGAGTGGGGCTCAACATCTTATTTTATAGATTTCATGCTGCTCGGCTTCGTTAGTTACTACTAACTAGAACCTTAAGTGGACTCGTTCTCATCGACACCGTAGTGGATCTTGTAGTCCACGCCTTCAACTCCTCCAGACAGATCAGATTCCTCGCAGAACACGTCTTCTTGGCATTCGGCTGCATACATTGGCACATCTTCGGGATCCTCAGAGTCTAAGCAAGAGATCAAAGGAAAGAATGAGTAACAGCGTTACCCAACAAGTTCATTATATGGAAGGTGGGAGGTTTGATGCTCTAACTACCACCTCGGATTATAAATCCTTGGCACTATGCAGTTTTTGTAAATCTTTCTTCAAAGATTGATTTTGTTCTGAAAAACTATGACAACCAGCCTTCACAGGTTGACTAGAACTTTCATGGAGTTCCTTTCCTGCTGCGTTCGTACCTCCTTCCCGGAACAAGGAGTAACAAGTTACAGTTCTTACACTCTGCAGAGGTGCGTTACTTTACCCATGAGAGATCAACTCCTTGTTGCACAACCGGGCGTACTTTCTCGTCCATAATTCCATGATGTGGGGCCCAGTAGTTGGTCCAAGCCAATCACTGCCCCCTTCGCGACCCCGCATGCCTCCTTGGTGTACACCATGCCCACATAATGAATTACGGCAATGGTTTGTACAAACCGTTAGATGCAAGAACTATCATGGGACGTTGAGGGTTCCCACCCATATGCTGCATATCCTCTACAAATTACCAATTAATATGCATGCTACGAGGATAACAGCCACGACCTGCACATCCGGCTTCATGCGAGAGGAAGAAGATACAGCTGACTTCTCTATCCCATTCCAAATCTCATGGCTAACGCGTAATATACGGCGCTAGAATCACTGATGTCAGGGGTTATTAAGTCCCTATTTGATCATCATTGTTGCAATTAGAACTCTAAGTTCTATTACTCCATTATATCACCACTTAGGATGATATCTATGATTTCTTTGTTTATGAAAATAATATTTTCTTTCTTTTATAGCACATATGATAACACACAATTTGCAAATACTTTGATAAAGACTCTTCAAAGGACATGAGCAAGTGATGAACTTGCCTTGTGATGGCAAGGTAGTGAAGTCTGATGCTTGCACTGGAACTTGAGCTTCTAGTTCTACAAAAACATCATTATTGCCCGGTAAGGACAATATTTAAAGAAGCAAAATGATTAAGCAAGTAATGTAATGCATTATTTAAATTTATATGCATTTATCCCAAAAATTCCCTTTTGAGTAATAAGGGATTTCTAAATATTTCTTTTTAATATTTATAACATGTATTGAGTTATTTTATTTTATTTCCCTTTATTTGGATTTTATTGATTTAATAATTCCCTTAGGAATTAGTAATTATACCTTAATTTTATTACTAAATATTTATTTAGTATTTTTCGAAAATACTAATATTAATAAATAATGAAAGGGATTTTTATTTATTTTTATCACCTTTCAATAATTTTGTAAAATTCCATAGGGAATATTTAAATTACAAAATTCTTATAAAAAATTGAATGTCCAAAATTTGATATCTTATTTTATTTCGACAGAAAGGATTATTGTGAATCCAAAAATATTTTATTTATAATTTTTGGACTTTTTTTATATAATTTTATTTAGGTCAACGGCATTTTGGTCTTTTCTAATTGATCAAAAGAATTATTAAATAAGTTGGGCTGGCCCCTTGGGCTTATTGGGCCGAGGTGGCCCAATAGGGCAGGGTCAAATGACTACCCCGAAGGGTTTTGGCCCACCCAGCCCACTCTGCCTCCTCTCTCTCCCTCGACCTTATCTCATCCTCCTCTGACTCGCCCCCGTGGCCTTTTATGCCGCCACCGTCGATTCTTGCCATCGTCGGTCGTTCTGGCCGCCGCCGTGGTGCGAGTTGGGGTTGTCAACGACGCTCGTTCGTTCTGTCCACTTGGATTTGACTCTGGGGCTTCCCCGTGGCTAGGTCCACCCTATTCCCAAACCCTAGGGTTGGGAAAAAGTACTGCTGCCACCGCGATCCCGCCTACGGTAGTGTGCTGGGCTCGTGTGCTGCTGCAGCCGTCATCGTGGCAGGTATAGGTTGCAGCGCCCTTCTGGGTGCTCCCTGCGCCGCCTGGGTCTGTCGGTCGTACTGCTTCCTCTTCGATTCGTCAGCGAGGTCCTCGGGTAAGTGGTCTCTATGGTCCTTGTTTATACTACTGTCATGATTCTCTTTGTGTGTACCTAGTGGCTTCTCATGCCAAGTGATTATATGCTGATTGGGTTAATCTTTGAATTTAGGATTCTTGCTCTGATTAGGGTTCATCACCCCCTGTTGATCATATCTATGATGCTTTAACTCTAGTGCTGATCATATTTGCTCATGGGAAAAGATGGTTTGCTGTGGTTCATGATTAATAGTAGCTTTGTTGCTGCTAATTGCCTGTCAGATTAATTCTAGTGGTAATCCACCATGATCCATGCTAGGGTATCAATGAAATCTTTGATTTGATTATGTTGTTGATCTAAGAGTTTATTCTACTGTCAGATTGCTTATACTGACAGTAGTTGCTTATTGCAATTATACTATTGGCTTGTCTGAGATTATACTTACTGGATCAAATCATTGCTTGCAATGATTTCTGTGGATGTATAAATGAATTTAAGGTTGATTCTTGGCACTTGGCTTCAGGAAAATGATATGTAGTGGTTGTCCCTTTTTATCTATGGAAGCTAAGTAAAGATTGGTTTTAGCTCATTAAGAACTTGTCCTTGTGATACCATTGTATTCTGGCACACAAGTGATTGGGTTTTTATTTCTGGGCTTAGCTTAATTATGCTTGTGATTAAAACTGATAAGATGATATGGAAGCTTTCTTATCTTGCCTATGATGTTGGTCTAAGGCTCTAGGATGTAATTCCTAGTTAGTTGGGCAATAGTTTGTTTGAAACTTATAGGATTAGAGGTGCTACTCCCTTTGAGAGATGTGCCCTGATCTGATGAGATCAAATGAATGATCTAAGTTGCAAAAGTAACACTGAACTCAGTGATGTTGGTCTGAGGGTTCAGTGCTTGTGGTTGAGCTTGATTTCTTATCTTATACTTGAAATCTCTAGGATAGATTCACCTCCTCTGGGTGAGTATTGAGAGATCACTTCATAAAACAACACATGCTTTGGTTTAGATAATATGATGAAATCATGTGATGGTTTTATGAGGCTCACCACAAGATTTTATGTTGGTGTAGTAGATTGCTGATGGTCTTGATCTTGATCTACTTTTGCTGGCTCCTGAGCTTGCTCTTGAGTTTGTCTGCTCCTCCTAGCTCCTGGGCTTGACCTTGCTGTCCACCAGATTCATCCCTCTCCTTATGTCACCATCCTGGTGATGTTTGGATTAATCTGGGTGGTTGGTTTGGCTGATGTTCTTGGTTTACTTGCTGTTCTCCCTAGTTGTGATGTGGTGTGGTGTGGTGTTGTGATGCACTGAGGTGCTTCCCCACGGCTGTGCTCTGGTTTTGTTTGATCTGGCTGTGCTTGTGAAGTCGACAGCACACCCTTTGCATGCTTGTGTGTGTGCAGCCTGTGTGCCTGCTATGCACATATGGATAGGTTCAAAAAAATTGAACTTACTATTACCAATCTACTTTTACCTTGGCTGGTGAATTGGTCCCTTTTGGCTGTCATTTACATTCTGGCTGTGAATTTATGAAAGATGAAATCTTTCATATTGGTGAAACTTGCCCCTATTTAACATTTCTCAATGATGAGATTGTCAAGTGCACCTCACTGATATATCTGAGAGAAATATATACTAACACTAATCTTGTTTTATTTCTGTTTAATCTTTGTTTTGCAGGTTCAAAGATAAAGATGAAGATTTAGTGTAGGTTTTAGATATAGGATAGTTAGTAGATGTAGTTTTCTGAGTCCTTTGTAATTTTTTTTATAATTCTTGTAATCTTTATTTTATTCAATTGTAATAAAGATTATATTATTATTAATAATTAATATTCTTATTCTTTATTCTGTTATAACTTGTTTATGTCTTTATAATATGAAAATGAATTTCATACTTTCTATTGTTTTGAGATTTAAGTTATACTACCTATATCTTAATTAATTTAAGATTCAAATCTTATATCTAAATCATTTAAATTATTATTCAAACACTTAAGTTTTTAAATTCAAACCCATTTCAAAACACACATAATTCTTTTAAGATCACATCACAGTTTATAACAATCCTCCTTTAAGTCTAAACCTAATCTTAAACTAAGAAAGAAACATTGATCACTTAAGGTTTTATTTGGCGAAAATTTTACCCACCTTTTCACAAATAGATGCATGCAACATTACATAATCCTAAATCTACCCTTCGTTAGGTTCCTAAATGCTGGGATGTTACAATGGCGCCTGATAGAGCTTCGTCGGGAAACCCCAAGAGCAAGGTGTGAAGAGCACAGCAGCAAGTCTTCCCTCAGTAAGAAACTGAGGTTATCGAACCAGTAGGAGGAAGGAAACGTCTCAAATGTGTTGCTAGCAACTTCGAAACCTGCACAACAAAAACTCAAGACTTTGCCCCAACGAACAGTGAGGTTGTCAATCTCACCGGTTGTTGTAACAAAGGATTTACTGTATGGTGTGGAATGTGATAGTGGTTCACAGAAAAGTAACCAGGAATAGTGGAAGATGTATCAATGGTAAAGATTGGACTGGGGTCCATAGTTTACTAGAGGTGTTCTCCTTAGATAAACAAACATGGCATGTTGGGTAAACACATTACAGCAGGGCAATTGACATGACTGAGCAAGGCATAATAATACAATACTAGACATTTATGATCCTATGAGATTCGATTGGGCAATACAACAAGATACATAGACCGCCATCCAACTGCATTTATGACTAGAAATCCACCTTCGGGTTATCATCTGAACCCCCTCTAGTATTAAATTGCAAGCAACAGATAACCGCTTTAAGCAAAGTGTGTAAGGTAAACAATCCACTTGTTCCATGAACAAGAGACCATTGTTTTCTCCCTAGTGGCAACAGCACATCTACAGCCTTAGAGATTTCTGTCACTTTCCTTAGATTAAATAGAGGCATGAGCCTACTATCGAGCATAAATACCCCCTCTTGGAGTCACTGATGGTGCTGACATGGAGCACTTCATTGGAAACCCCAAGAGCAAGGTGTGATGAGAACAGCAGCAAGTCTTCCCTCAGTAGATACCGAGGTTATCGAACCAGAAGGAGGAAGGAAACGTCACACAGGTGTTGCAAGCAACACGGAGACCTGCACAACACAAACTCAAGACTTTGCCCCAACGAATCAGTGAGGTTGTCAAGCTCACTGGTTTGCTGTAACAAAGGATTAAACGTATGGTGTGGAAGGCAATGGTGGTTTGCATCAAGTAAACAAGTAACAGTGGAAGATGTATCAATGGTAAAGATTGGACCGGGGTCCATAGTTCACTAGAGGTGCTCTCCTTAGATAAACAACATGGCATGAAGAGTAAACAAATTACAGCAGGGCAATTGACAGGAACTGAGCAAGGAATAACAATGCAATTACTAGTCAGAAAGATCCTATAAGATTCGATTGGGCAATACAACAAGATACATAGACTGCCATCCAACTGCATCTATGACTAAAAGTCCACCTTCAAGTTATCATCCGAACCCCCTCCAGTATTAATTTGCAAGCAACAGACAACTGCTTTAAGCAAAGTGTGTAAGGTAAACAGTCCACATGTTCCATGAACAAGAGACCGTTGTTTTGTCCCTAGTGGCAACAGCACATCTACAACCAAAGAGATTTCTGCCACTTCCCTTGGAAACTAGAGGCATGAACCCACTATCGAGCATAAATACCCCCTCTTGGAGTCACTAGCAACTACTTGGCCAAGATAGCTACTAACAACGGAGAACATGCAAGATCACAAACAACACAGACATGATAGAATCATAAAGACAAAACCATTAATCAAACCAACATAATAATCTCAATATCCATCAGATCCCCGCAAACACAACATGCATGATTACAAATAGATTAGATCTTGATCATGAACGGAGCTCACAAGATCTATACATGAAAGCACAAAGGAGGAGATACAACCATCTAGCTACTACATGGACCCATAGTCCAAGGTGGAACTACTCACGCATCATACCGGAGAGAAGGCCTCCTGGATGATCTCCCCTCCGGCAGGGTGCCGGGAAGAACTTAAGATCCCCCCGATCTAGGGACGATGGTGGCAGGGGCTACAGAAGGTTTCGTGGATATTTGATCGGGTGCTCAGGGTTTCTGCATCGGGGGCTTCTTATAGGCGAAGGGGGAGGCCGAGGCGGCGGCCAGGGCGGTCAAACCCTAGCCAAGCGCGGGGCAGGGCCCACCCGCGCCTGGGGTGGGTCTGGCCCTTCTGGCTGGCCCTCTGGCTCCCCTCTGGACTTCTTGTTCCCCATGGAAAGTAATTGACTTTGACGTTTGTCACGTCCAATTCTGAGAATATTTCTTTACAAACTTTTCTGAAACCAAAAACAGCAGAAACAGGCATCTGGCACTATTGCAACTTGTTAGTAGGTTAGTAAAAGAAAACATGTAAAAAGCACCTCAAAGTGTGGACAAGTAAAGCAAAGTAGATACTAAACAAGCATGGAGCATAAAAAATTATAGATAAGTTTCCAACGTATTAGTCACTAGCATGTACTTGGCCAAGATAGCTACTAGAAACGGAGAGCATGCAAGATCACAAACAACACATACATGATATAATCAATAAGACAAAACCATTAATCAATCTGACATAGTAATCTCAATATCCATCGGATCTCTGAAAACACAACATGCATGATTACAAATAGATGATCTTGATCATGAACGGATCTCACAAGATACATGATAGCACAAAGGAGGAGATACAACCATCTAGCTACTACATGGACCCGTAGTTCAAGGTGGAACTACTCACACTTTATACCGGAGGCTGGCATGATGAAGAAGAAGGCCCCCGGGATGATATCCCCTCCGGCAGGGTGCCAGAAAGAGCTTCAGATCCCCCGATCTAGGGATGATGGTGGCGGTGGCTACAGACGGTTTCGTGGAATATTGATCGAGTACTTAGGGTTTATGCATCGGGGTCTTTATAGGCGAAGAGGTGAGGCAGGAGGGTGTCCAGGGTGGTCACACCCCCTGGCGCGGCTAACCCTAGCCCGCGCCGCCAGGGGGTGTGGCCCTCTGGTGCCTCCCCTCCGTCTCGTACTCTAGCTCCATGTTCCCCACGGTAAAATATTGACTTTGGCTTTTGCCCCGTCCAATTCCGAAAATATTGATTTTCTGCCTTTCTGGAACCAAAAACAGAAGAAAACAAGCAACTGGCACTGTGGCATCTTGTTAATAGGTTAGTACCAGAAAACATATAAAAACACCTCAAAGTGTAGATAAAGCAAAGCAAAGTAGATACTAAACAAGCATGGAACATAAAAAATTATAGATATGTTTTCAACGTATCAGTTTGCTGTGCACTCGAACCTAGCGGCAGGTCCATTACGTTATTGATGACGACGGCGCATAGGTAGCGCCCGCGGATTGGATCGCTGTTGCCGCAGCTTTCGGATCCGGAACCGTAGGTTCCTTCATCTGAGGAAGGGCCGCACAGATCTGAGTTGCAGCTGCTGCTGTCGTCTGACTCGTCTGTCAGCGTCGACACGTGTAACGCGCCGATAGGTGGGACCCATGAAGCGGCCTGATGGATGGTGGTGGCACTCGCTCTGGGAGGCGGAGGGTGCCGGTTTGCCCCTCCTGAAAGCAGAAGCTCCCGAACAGCATCTCGAGCCCGTCGCCAATAGACTCGAAATCCCTCAGGGTGGCCGGCGAGTGGGCGGTGAAGTCGAAGACGCCGAAGATGAGGTGACTCTCTGTTATCGATGAGTTGTAGATCGCTCCGGATGGAACCATCACGACCGCACGATCAGCGTCCCCGCTTCCCATAGGCGGCGCCAATTGATGAGGGTTGATTTCGTCAATGCCCATTGTTATGGAGTTGAGTTTTGGTGAAGATAGGGATGCTGGAAGTCGCGAAACGGTTAACAGACAAGCAATGTGGGACACGAGATTTATCCAGGTTCAGGCCCCGGAGGGAAAACCCTACTCCTACTTGTCTGCTCTTGATTATGGCGGAATCCGAAAATTACAGGGGTGCGCAGATGCAATCTGGCGTGAGGTGTGTATGCGATGGTGGAAGAGATCCTTCTCGCCGTACCCTCCTGACCTTTATATAGATAGGCAGGTCCCGGGCTTAGGTCGAGTCGGTTACAAATTAGGGTTTGTACCCTTTGAAATTCTATCTAATCTACACTTGTCCTCCAAGGAGTTGAAAACGTCATGGGCTTGGACCATCCAAAGTCTTCATAAACCGCATGTCTTAACGTGGGTCTTCCTTGAATTGGACCACATATATCAATATCGTGTATCCATAAGGTATATCCATGTCAGCGGCGGCCGGGCCGCGCCACCACCTACCGCCCCTGAGCTAGTTGGTGGCAGGAGGGGGATGTGTTGCATGCCCATTTCTAGGCCCTTTGATCTGGGTCAGGGTGGGTTGGGTCAGGTTCAGCCTCGCTGCCTCCGGTTGTCCCGATGAGTGGTTCGTGACAGGGATGGTAGTGATGACATGCCGCCGGTTGTCCTGATGAGTGGTCTGTTCCGTCCGCAAACAAATATTTCTATAGCATAGCAACCGAAGCGACCGTGATGCTTTCTATCTTATCGTCAATTACTGCCCCCATCAGCTTGAACGTGGAGTTTTTCTAGCTCATGCTGCTTGCCACGCCGCTTCAAAATTTTCTGTTGATTGTTAATTGACCCCACGTTCTGTTTATACCATGCATGTGTCCCTGCCTTTCGTTGCCATAGTTCTACTAGATGAAAACAACCGAGTCCACCGAGCAATTATTAGTGCCTTTCTTTGATAATCTGATGAGGAAACAAAACGGCCGAGCGTGACTATAGAGCAGGCGAGCGATCGTGGTTTCTTAATTGTTTTTCTGTATTACGTAACAGTATAACTTGGCTAGCTAGGAGCCTCCACAATGCTTAGAGACTCTAGACTGTCCGATCTAATCGTCTAAGGGTGTGCAGCCATCGCCTTATTCCCGAAACGTCACTAATAGCGATCTTTGCTTTGTTTATCGCCTGGAGGAGTCCATCTCCGTTGCTGGGCTTCTACTCCGCAAGTTGAGTCAGGCCTCGTTAGGTTTTTCGGGCCGTGCAATTACTTATGGGCCTTTAGTTTACATTTTCTCTAGGAAGTACTACGTGTGCAAGCACCGTCCAACTAAAGGGAAAAAATGCGATGCAGGCTCCGGCCGATGCAGGAGAGGAGATCCGGGTCTCCTCGCACGCCGATGGATTCCACGGCGCCTGATGCGGCAGGGAGAGTCCAGGAGTCACTGCGGCGCGGGCAATTGAATCCAACATTGAACCAAGCACTGATGTGCGCGTTTCGCCGGGAATTAATGGAGGAACGTTACTTGATCGCCGGCCTACTTCATGCCCCTATGCGTATATATGCTCCGTATCCTCATCTCGTTTGCCCCCTCCCCCCCCCCCCCCCCCCCCCCCCTCCTCCTTCCCTCTACCTATCTCTCGCTCACGCGGTGATGTATAACACCCTAGATCTCACTAAGGTTGATGGCGAGGCAGTAGGGAAGGTGGTGTGAGGGGAGCTCCATGCATGCATCAGGATGTGCACAGCTCTTCAGGTGTTCAATGGGGTGAGGCGCTCCTGGTGGGAGAAAATCTCAGTGAGGCGGCAGTGCGGCCATGACTTCCATTCTGCCATCTCGGTAACAAGATATAAAGCACAAAAATTTTATGGATTCAGTTTTCAGGTTCAATCCCTCTTTTCCCCAATGGTTTCTCTAACATCCATGGCTTTTTGTTTGGTAGCCGGCCAATAGATAAGCCCACCCGCTTCCTGGCGTTCTTCCTGACACCGAGCAACATGGAGTAGTAGCAGGAGGCACCGCTGACGGTGGCTTGAGAATGCAAATGAGGATCACGAGTAGGTGGATGTTGTTGTGGCTTGGAAAATCAAGATACAGCGCTGCGTCACTGGCCCTGGCTGTACACCCTTTTTTTATCTAGATGCGCTGATGTTCTCTAATTCTCCTCTCTTATGGTTAAATTTTTTACCTCCTGCGTACTTTGTATCTTCAATTTTTTTATTCTGATAGGCAGATTACTATAGACTGGAACACCGAGTTACCATGGATCTGATTAGTTTCTTTTACCTTTTTAACTATCAAAAGGCCAGCCAACTATAAGATTGTTTCAGGGAAGGCAAGAGACTTATTCTTATTCCTCTTTGCAAATAAATTTTCTGTACGTATGGTTCCAAAAAATTCTTGGACAATTCTACGATATATTTTTTTACATGCCAATAATCCAACTATCTTTTCTATGAGAAACTGAGGCTTCATATTTATTTTATGATAGTCCCAAAGTCCTCTTGACTGGATCTTTTCTGAAGGTTGTATATGTCGCTATAACTGCAGTCCTCTTTATCCTCATCGCCAATTTTTTTTGTCAAGTTGCTGAAACGTTTATACACCGTTTCTCTTTTCTTGAATCTGTATGGATACTGTATGTACAATATGGTTACATGTTTGGAATGTTGCATACCACTTGGATTTTTCTAAAATGTCGGTGCATTGAGATCTTATATGAAGGTGCTTGCTCTCATTGACCTTTGACTTGGATTGACAAATTTGATAAACATCGGTCCAAGAATTCTTGCTCTGTGTTCATTACAAAAGGTTTTTTTTCAATGGCAACTGTTGTGTTCATATTAGTACTAATTATCTGATGTGTTCTTTCATTTTTTTTACCATTGTTTTTATTTTCACGGTTCAGTTGTTAGTTTTCCATGTATCATCGGCACTGTTTATTTTTGACGAAGTATTGCAGAATGATTCCCAAAACCGTTTTTCAGCGACCAGTTAAAGACTTGTCAGTTGGTTACTAGACGGTTTATTAGATGCCCACTTGGTGCACGTGTGTTAATAAAGGTATTTCTTATGTATTGGTTTACTTATCATTGAAAATGCTAACCGTTAATTCACTCTCTACAGATTAGTCGCTTCATCTGAAAGCATAATGTTCAACGTCTGGATAGAAACTTAAATGAAAATTTACATCTCAAATCAAATATTTGGATAGGTGAGGACGCTTGTTCTACTTAGCGTATGAAGCAGCTATACCAACCCAATCAACTGTTTTCAGCTGACTTTTGCAATATAAATTGAAATGTTCTTATTTACTACCCAACCTAATTCCAGTTGGCTACGGTTAATCAGAATGTAGGGACTAAGCCTTTTATAGCTCTGCTAGCTACTCCTTGTGTGCATGCGAATTATATATAAGGTACATACAAGTTTTCTGTGTAAGTTAGGCATTAAGTTAGTTCTAGTTTCTGTATTTAGTTCACATAGAAATTTAAGAGCTAAATATCTTGTGTTACTTATTCGTAAGTGGGCTATGTTCAGAATAAGTGGCATGTAAGTTTATGTTTCCATCAAGGGATCAATTGAATCTGAACTCGGTGTAAATTTTAATTAGAGAGAGTGGAGAACTCTTTTAGTTTAGTAATCCAACCTTAGTCTGTTAGCACATCCTCGACCTCATATAGTTATCTTGATAGCTGGATGCTAATGAAGCGATAAGTTCCTGGATGAAATAATTTATTTCTCATCTAGGTATATTATTTTGTGGGCGACTGATAGTTTTATTTTTATCTCAACTGTACCTTTTACTGATTAGTTATTATAAGATTGCATAGATCCTTTTCAGGGAGTTTGTTTGCTTCTGAAGAATGAGAAATCCCTTCCATACAGACTGGTGGATTTATCTGCTCTCGATTTAATTAAAATATTGGCTTGCCAGTTTTTTTCTTTATACTAACATTTATTTACTGACACCGATAATGAGAAATGATCAATCATATAAATTAGTTGTGCACAACGCCTAATTTGTACCTCTACTTTAAAAATTCATACCATTTTATTAAAAAATGGACGGGCGTGGCAACCGACGCCATCATAGTCTAGTATATATATATGCCCACCACGAGACCGCACCTATCTCATCATTTGTGCTCATCTCCTCCATCCATTGATATTCCGTCGCCGAGGGCTGGTCTTAAGTCTTAATCCCTCTTTTGGTCTTTCATGCTCGCGAAGCTGTCGTAGCTTTTACCTGGGATTCCGTTGGCACAAGGAGTCCATTATCAGGAAGCACATATTCTTCATGTTCTAATGGTTCGACGCAAGTCAACGCTTTCTATACGTGACCCTTCCTTCGAATTCGGTACCTGTTGAAACTTCTGTATGCTATCATTTACTGAAACTATTTGACAAACCTGTCTAAGATAAGCGTGCTTTTTGTCAGCAAAAGACCATTTATATATATACGATTGTTAAAAATAGTCTGAAGTCAAAGTCATCTTTCATTTTATTTTTTATTTAGCTTTCACATAATCAGATACCTGTGAAGAAAGTTCACAACCTGTAGTTTCATCTTCTGTGAAAGGAAGAGCACTGTGCTCCATAGTGAAGAAAGTAAGAGGGAGAGTGCGAGACAGACCAGTGCCAACAGGTTCTTTTGTTCATTGTGATAATCTGTTCAAGATAATGGTTGTTGAAAGGATCGTATGGGCACCTAGAGGGGGGGGTGAATAGGTGCTACTTCAAATTTTCTTCTTTTTTAAATTAAGGTTTGACAAGAAAGGTAAATTCTCTAGATAATGCAACTAAGGTGAATTTAGCTATATGACAAACAAGCACTAACTAACACAACACTAAGGAAAAACAAGTAAGTAAAGTGCGGTAAAAAATAGAAGTAACCAAAGTGATGGACGCGGAGACACAATGATTTGTTTTCCGTAGTTCCTTCCTTTTGAGGGAAGTACGTCTACGTTTGGAGAGGGGGTGGTATCAAACCACCTATGCCACGAAAGGCCTCCCTTGTTCTCCGATGAATCTCACCCCAACGGGATCGATCCACCTTCCACTATATCGGCAACCTTCGAGGTGGAAGCCGGCACCTTTACAAGTTTGGGGCACACATCCACAACTTAATTGGAGGTTTCCAAATACAAGCAAGCTGTCAAGAAAATCAAAGACAAGCTTGTAAGAACCAAATCTAGAACTAGGGTTTCCAAAGAAAACACTAGAGCAATGGGGGCCCTCAAATGAATGAGGGGGCAATGAAGATCACATTTGGTGAAGTAGTAGATCAAGGCATCCTCCTTCGATTCTCCAAAGATCAAAGACTTTGGATGGTGGAGTGAAGAGATCTTGGCGATTTGGTGGATCAAATGGAGGTAGTAGTCTTCAATGCAACGAGCAACTTGTCCCAAGGTAGGTGGAGGGGTATTTATAGCTCCCAGAGCAGATCTGACCGTTGGAGCATTTAATGCAGCGGTAGTACCGGATTTGCAAGCGGTAGTACCGGAAAACACCAGTACTACCGGCCTGGTACCGGAAGTGCATTCATCAAAGCACATATGCCCCAGTCACCAGCGGTATCAATTTGTGGTGCTACTGCAAAGCGGTAGTACTGCCCCTTGGATACGGTACTACCGAACGCATGCGGTAGTGCCGCATTTTGATACCGCGGAGGGCAGTGGCATTTGCCAACTTGCCAAAAACTCTCTGCCGTGCTAGGTACTAAAATGTGGTACTACCGCATTTTGGTACCTACTACTGCCCGCCTAGGTACCAAAATGCGGTACTACCGCATTTTGGTACCGGGGCGGGCAGTATCTTTTGACAAGTTGCAAAAAGCTTCTGCGGCGCTAGGTACTAAAATGCGCTACTACCGTATTTTAGTACCGGGGCAGGCAGTAGCTTTTGACAAGTTGCAAAAAGCTTATGTCGCGCTAGGTACTAAAATGCGGTACTACCGCTTTTTAGTACCTAGCATGGCATAGGCCTTTTGGCAACTTGCCAAAACCTACTGCCACGCTAGGTAGCAAAAATCGGTACTACCGCTTTTTGGTACCGCGCTAGGCAGAAGGTTTTGGACAGTTTGTCCAAACACACTGCCAAACCCAGTAGCAAATGCCAGTACACCCGGTACACTGCAAACCCCTTTTTAATACAACATGTGGTACACTTGGCAAATGATTAGTCCGATATGTGTGTTCTTATAAACACCAAAATCACTAGGGATAGGAAATGCTCTTTCAATCTTCCCCTTTTTGGTGTTTGATGACAACACACATTTGCATGATAATATTGTGATGACAAACAAGGGTTTGAAAAATAGAGATGGGGCTCCCCCTAGAAAATTAGAATCTAGCCCCCTTCTATTTTACAAGCTACCTGGGAGTGTAAAGTCGCACTTAGAGCACATACCTTTGCATAATAGAGTGTGATGAGAAATATTCATAACGACTAGATAATGTCATCACACACACCACATAAGATGGATCCATATGAGAATCCCATACCACACACATGATGGATCCATACGATAACCACATAGTCTCACCATACATAGCACAAATAGTTAGTTCACAATATTCACACATAATAAGAGACAAGTGAATAAAAATCAATGGCACGAACGAGCTTGTGACTTTTCCCACGCAAATCCCGCATGCCTAATGTGCAACTTCTCCCCCTTTGGCATCAAGACGCCAAAAAGGGACAAGAGCAACACTAACATCCCGGAGATCACTCGTCATCATCATCCCAGGCATCCCAGGAATCATCATGAGTCGGCGGGGCACGGAAGGAGGAGGTGGCATCATCATCCCAGTGGATGTGCTTGGAGATCCATTGGTCTTCCGGGGTGATGTTGTTCTCGGATCCCTTGGAGACGGTCAAACCTTGAGCCTCTATCAATTCCTTCTGACGAGCACAGGATTTCTTGGCATAGACATGAGCCTCATACATGCGCTTTTGATTGTCAACTTGGAAGCAAAATACTTTCTTGAGCTTAGCCTCAATCCTCTTGGCCCAAGATGGTTGAGCAGGCTTGCAGCGTGAGATCACAAAGTCAGCATCCTGTTGGGCATCATCGTCATCACCAAACCCCTCCTCAACCGGGTTCCCATCCTCATCAACAATTTGACCATCCACATTGCGAGGTTTGAGATGGGTCTTGATCAACAGATTCTTGTGCCGGTGAGTGACAAGGCATTGAGAAGTAATTTCACGGGCAATCGATGGGCACTTGCTAAGAATGAGAGCCATGATATAGGGAGCAAAAGGAGGCACCCTCCGAGTGTAGGTGGCACAGACCATCTCATTCCAAATAACATCCATCACATCCATTGGTTGGCCGGAATCATGGTGGTGAAAGGTGGTGATCATGATATCCACCATGAAGGCATGCATCTCACAACATTCCCAGCTCGGGGGGCAACGGTCTCACAGAATATACGGTGCATGATGTCATATGTGGGGAGAAGCCCCTTGATCTTCCCAGGAATACTGCGCCCTTGGATGTACAGTGGAGCAAGAACATCCTTATTCATGGGGCGATCATTGTTGTGACACCGAAAGCCAACAGGAGTGTCCTTGCCACGGTCCTCGTACCCAAGAATAGCCGCAAACTCAGCCAAGGTTGCTTGCTTGACAACGCCCTCGGTCATCCAGGTGAGAGTCCGAGACTGGTTCTTGGCAAAGTTAACGGTTGCATAAAACTGAGTAATGAGCATTGGGTCATAGTTGCACCGAAACTGCATAATGGGAAGCAAGCCAATGTTTGTGCAAATCTCAAGGGCTTCACCGAAATACTGCAGGTTCTTCTTCACATGATTCATCACAATCCACTTCTGAGGGACCACAAGCTTATCATCCTTCGTGAGTATCTCATGGAACACACGCTCTTGGAAATCCGTATAGAAGAGGCTATCTTTCCGAGCATGAGAGCGAGAAGCAACATATGGATTGACAGACCTCAAGGCATGAAACTCAACCTCAGACAAAACAGACAATAGCTTTGGCCCAGATGGCCCAGAACTTTGACTCTTGTGATGACTCGAGGGAGGAGGGGGAGGAGCCTTACCACGGCCAGCACTTTGCTTAAATCCCCCCCTCCCACGACGACCATGAGTGGTATTCGGCTTTAGCTTGGTGCTAGGTTGAGGCATGATCTCTTCTTCTGACTCTGTCTCAGGCTCAGACTCTAACTCATAGTACTCGATCTCATGATGAGCTTTGGAGCGTTTGCGTGTACCCCGGGAACCCCCTGCACCTATGAAAGGATGAGGGAGATAGCAGAGGGGTATGGGCACAAGAACCCGAGACAAATAGACGATGAAACTCAAGTTTTAGAGGAAATTTTGCTGGCAGTACTGGGCGGTAGTACCGGATCTCACGAGCGGTAGTACCGCACAACGGTAGTACCGGAAAAGATTTCCAGTACTACCGGTCATGCGACCATAGTGCCGATATGGTATTATCGATCCATGGACGGGCAGTAAAATTTACACAAAACAAGAATGCCGCCGGACAAGGAGTAATATCAGGCAACAAGCACACGGTACAACCTCAAAAACACTTTTTTAGGCCAAGAATCAAAGTTACCCTAGATTCAATGCAGAAAAAGAAGAAGAGAAGGGCGGTAGTACTGGTGTCCATGGCGGTGGAGAATGAGGAGGAGCCCGCGAGAAGGTCAGATCCGGTGTGGATCCGGGGAAAGGAGGAGGGGGCGGGGCTCCGGCGGCGTTCTCTGCTCCGACGGCGGCGGTGGTTAGGAGTGGAGACAGGGGAACAATGAGGCACTGAGAGGTGCCCCTCCTCACGTCTCCACCCTTAACCGAGACGCAGAGCGGTAGTACCGGGGGAACGAGCGGTAGTACCGTAGAAAACGACCGGTAGTACCGCACCTGGGAAGTTTCCAGAAAACAACCTGGAAACTGACCCCTGAGTGGTAGTACCGCTAGTTTTTCACGGTAGTACTGTTTGACGGTAGTACTACAGGTTTGCACCGATAGTACCGTAACCACCAGAACAGAGAGTCGGGTATAAAATGGAAGGCTCTTGTGCAGAGTAGATGAGTTTTGTCGGGGATAAGAAAGGTTTGGGTTAAGAGAGTCACACTTGATATGGACAAATGCACTCTAAAAATAGGAAAAACATATGAAGAGCCAAACAAGAGTGCATGATCGTAAGAACAAACCCAACGCGAGAATGACAAACATGAGTAAGCACCAACCTCTCGAAAGGGAGAGGGCGGTGACCTAGGCCACCATATTTGAGTATACTCGGCTTGGCACCACGAAGATATATCTTGGGTCCATTACCTAAACTCATCATTTAAGCTCACATATCACAAAATGATATTAAGAGGAATGATTTTGATTGCTTTGGGCATAATGGGGGGGAGGGATGGTACAATCAATTAGGACCGCACTCCCCCTATATCCATGCCTACACCTAAACCAAATACGGGTCAAGTCATAGGTGAGAATGCAAGATGATCAAGTCAAGCTCCTTGAATCTATGATATTTATTTCATTCCTCAAATAGCAAAACCTTGCTTCATCAAGTGGCTTCGTGAAGATGTCGGCAAGTTGGTCTTTGGTTAACACATATGATAGATCAATATCACCTCGAGCAACATGATCTCTAATGAAGTGATGGCGAATCTCAATATGCTTTGTCCTTGTGTGATCCATCGGGTTGTAGGCAATCTTGATAGCACTTTCATTATCACATTGAAGAGGCACTTTGTCACAATGGACACCGTATTCCTTTAAAGTTTTCCTCATCCATAGCATTTGGGTGCAAGCACTAGTAGCTGCCACATACTCGGCTTCTGCGGTGGAGATAGATATACAATTTTGCTTCTTAGAAGACCAACATACCAAGGACCTACCAAGGAATTGGCAAGCCCCGGATGTTGATTTTCTATCATCCTTATCACCCGTCCAATCCGAATCCGTGTATCCACAAAGAGCAAATGTTGGCCCTCGAGGATACCAAAGACCATAAAATGGGGTATGAAATAAATATCGAAAGATTCTCTTGACCGCCATTAAATGGCTTTCTTTAGGAGCCGCTTGATATCTTGCACACACACCTACACTCGACACAATATCGGGTCTAGATGCACAAAGGTAAAGCAAATAACCAATCATGGACCGGTATACCTTTTGATCCACATCTTTACCATTTGGATTTTGTTCTAGATGAGTCTTTGTAGCCATGGGAGTAGGAGCTCCATTTAGATCTTGCATATTGAATCTCTTGAGCATATCTTTAGTATACTTGGCTTGGTTGAAGAATGTCCCTCCTCTAACTTGCTTGATCTCAAAACCAAGAAACTCTCAACTCCCCCATCATAGACATCCGGAACCTACTAGTCATAAGCTTTGAAAATTCATCATTAAAAGTTTGTTAGAAGGGACAAAGATAATATCATCAACATATATTTGGCATACAAAAAGCTCCCCATTGACCTTCTTAGTAAAAAGAGTGGGATCGATTTTTCCAACCTCAAAACCACGGTCAAACAACAACTCTCTAAGGTGCTCATACCACGTGCGTGGGGCTTTCTTGAGCCCATAGAGCACCTAATCAAGTTTGTAGACATGGTTTGGAAAGTTGGGATCCTCAAATCCCGGGGGTTGCTTTACATATACCAACTCATTTAATGGATCATTAAGAAATGCACTTTCTACATCCATTTGTTGCAACTTAAAGTTATGATGTTCCGCATAAGCAAGAAGTATACATATGGACTCAAGGTGAGCCATGGGTGCATATGTCTCTCCATAATCAATGCCTTCAATTTGAGAGAACCCTTGTGCAACCAATCTTGCCTTGTTCCTTACTATAATCCCATGCTCATCTTGCTTGTTCTTGAATATCCACTTTGTGCCTATAACATTGCGGCAATCCTTTGGCTTCTCAACTAACTTCCATACTTTGTTTCTCTCAAAGTTGTTGAGCTCTTTGTGCATAGATTCCAACCAATCCGAATCTTCAAGAGCATCCCACACTTTCTTTGGTTCAATCATGGAGATGTGTGCTTGGTGTTCACTGAACCTCTTCAATTGTGCTCTTGTGGAAATGCCTTTCCTTAGGTCACCAACCACATTTTGTAGAGAGTGGTCTCTTAATTCCAACATTCTCTCCTTTCTAGCTTCACGACGAGCGTGGATCTCCTCGTTGTTTCTTGGGGGACCCTCTTCATCATTTTGGTCCTCATCTTGACCATCAAATTGACTTTGATCATTACCGGAATCATTCTCTTCATTAAGAGGCAAAGATTGACCTTGGTCTTGATCAAGCATTCTTATAGCATAGATTTAAGCTTGTCTCAAGGCAGTTTGTATGGATCTTCCTTAGACAATTGAATTGGCACCACTTGACATCCTGGAGAATGAATCAAGCTCCTCTTGACTAGAGTTGTCACTTTGATCAACATGTTGAGGGTCCACATCTTGTCTTTGTCTTGAGTCATTTCCCTCCTCAGTGGATGGAGCTTGTTGATGTTGTGAAGATGAGGGCTCCACTTGAGTAGAGCATAGTTCTTCTCGATCCGCCATAAGGGGTTCCTCAAAGGGGCGGATATATCCCACACCCATTCTTCCTATGGCATCCTGAGGCATTTCATCATTTGCATCACAAGCATCAACACGCCCCCCTTGGGGACCATCATATTCTTCGAAGGTCACACTACAAGATTCTATGACGGCTTCGGAGAGCTTATCATAGATTCTATAAGTGTGAAATTCGAGACCGTAGCCAATAAAAATACCCTCAAATGCTTTAGACTCGAATTTGGACAAACGAACACCTTTGATGAGATATAAACACTTACAACCGAACACCCGGAAGTAAGATATGTTGGGCTTGTTACCGGTAAGTATTCCATATGGAGTCTTGTTGATTTCTTTGCGGAGGTAGAGCCGGTTTGATGCATGGCAAGCGGTGGAGATGGCTTCGGACCAAAAGTTGTATGGAGATTTAAACTCCACCAATATGGTCCTAGCCATCTCAATAAGAGTCCGGTTCTTCCTCTTGGCCACACCATTTTTTTGTGGGGTATATGCAGCGGAATATTGGTGTTTTATACCCTCATCACTAAGGAAATCATTCAAGGTGTAGTTCTTGAACTCGGTGTCGTTGTCACTTCTTATAATCAACACGAGAATATTGTATTGACGTTGAACCATGTTGATGAAGTCGATGAGGGTCTTTTGGGTCTCACTCTTCAACTTGAAGAAACATACCCACATCGGCGTTTCCGAATAAGCACATCGCACTTGTAGTGGTTTGCCACGAAAAGTCCACCACATACAAGTCATGCGCGACGTATCCAACGAAAGCGACCTTGAGAGACTTGCTCCACAAGAGGACCACAATATCATTATCAATAAAGACGGCAAAGCCCATCTTTCCAAGAGCACAGACTGAAAGTAAATTGTATCCAAGGGTCTCAACAAGCATGACGTTCACGAGTGTAATGTCGTGAGCAACCACTACCTTGCTGAAACCCATTACCTTAGACTTTGACTTGTCGGCATATGTCACGGTGATTTGCTTATCATTTGGCCTTAAGTCCTTGACAATAGACGAGCTTCCGGTCATATGACTTGTGCAACCACTATCAAGCACCCACTTTGACCCTCCGGAAGCATATGTCTACAAAAGATCAAGCTAATTTTTTAGGTACCCATTTTTCAAAGGGCCTCTTTTGTTAGCAACAAGGGTCTTGGGAACCCAAATATACCAAGCAATATAACCATCATAAGGGCCAACATATTGTGCATACACATCACCGTAATAATCACGCATAAGAACATAGTGAGGGTTAGCACTTCCCGCAAAGTCATCATGAGACATAGTTTTACCACTTGTGGTCTTACTATCCACAATGGTCTTGTTTCTCTCTTGTGCGGGCTTGGCCTTCTTCTTCTTGTTGTTCTTCTTCTTGGCTTTGGAGACAAATCCAATGCCCCCTTTTTCACCATTATGCCTTTGCTTACTCAAAAGGTCATCATGGACTTGTTTCCTTGTGGAAATGTGGCCTTGGCTAGCTCCCCCTTCAACCTAGCATTTTCTTCAAGAATAGTTGTACTACTAGAAGGAATGAAATTACTAGGTGAAGGAATATTGATCAATTGAGTTTGAAGCGTTTCATAGGACTTTGTGAGAGACAAGAGTTCACTTTCCAATGCCTTGTGAGCCTTGTCAAGTGAACTAAAGTCCTCGGCAAGTTTTTTATGAACCACACCAAACTCAATCTTGTCCTTTTTAGCCTTTTTATATTTAGCAATAGCATGATCATGTTACTTGATGAGTCTATTGACAATGACATCATTGCCCTCATCAAGCCCTTCAAGTTTTAGTTCAAGAGACATTTTAGTCTCTTGTTCTTCTTCTAGAGCATTATTTAGGGCTTCTAGTTCAATCATGTGTTCATGCCCGAGTTTACATCTTACATCTAAAAGCTCTTGTGTGGGGGAAAGTTGATCTAAGATGCTCCCAAAATGTGTCTTGGCCTCCCCTTGTAAGTTAGTCACAAACTCATCAAAAGCAATTAATTCCCTCTTTACTTCAAGAGACATCTCATCATCAACTTCATCATTTGCTAAGGGGATGGAGTGAGCTGATGAGGATACCTCTCTTGCCATAAGGCAAGTGACGTTATTGTTGGGAGCATTCTCATATGGAGAATCGAAGAGGGAGAATGTCGGAGTAGAAGTAGTGGCTAGAGCAGCCACACCACTTGATGTTTCCTCTTCCTCATCTTCATCATCTTCATTGTCTGAGGAGTATTCTTCATGAGTGATCAATACAATCTCACCCTTCTTCTTATTGTTGGAATTCTTCTTGATGAAGGGCTTCTTGTAAGGAGCTTTGGAAGCTATCTTTGGCACTAGTTTGCCACCATGATCTTCTCTTCTCTCATAGGGACAACTGGCCAAGAAGTGATTTCTGTCGCCACAATTGTAGCAAGTTCTAAATCTTGGCATATTTCCTCTTAGTCCATTGGGGTTGATTTTTCTTTGCATTTCCATCTTGTCCTTCGCGGGGTTCTTCCAGAAGTTTTTTTGCATAGAAAGACATATATTGACCATGAAACTTCTTGACATCTTCGGGGTTGCTCATGGATAGGCCATCATCATTGTCATCACCATCCCCATGTCCAAAAACTTTGGCCTTCAATGCAAGGTTGACAACATTGGTCATTCCAAGGGCCCGAGCATGGGCATCTTTGGCATTCTTGGCGGCAACCTTGAACGAGGCCACATCTTGCATAACTTCATTGGAGGTTATGAGGTGGTAGTTGTGTCTTCCTTGTAGGCTCTTCAGGTCGGTGAGCTCAAAGGGCATGAGTGCACTCACATATTTTCTTTTTATCCATGCATCATCCACATGTGAGGCACCCACATTCCTAAATGTTGTGGCGGTGGATTTGAGCCTACGATACATGTCTTCATGATCTTCATCTTCCTTCATATAGAAGCCTTTAGCTTCATTGCTTAGTGCATCGTACCGGTTCCTCCTCATGCTCTCATTCCCAACAAACAACACTGTGAGAGCATCCCAAGCTTCCTTGGCGGTGCTGAGGTGCTCAATGTGTG
This sequence comes from Avena sativa, assembly GCA_916181665.1. Lineage (NCBI taxonomy): Eukaryota > Viridiplantae > Streptophyta > Magnoliopsida > Poales > Poaceae > Avena > Avena sativa. The sequence continues at coordinate 242,708,561 of OV702282.1, forward strand.
GGTAATCCTTCGTACCCAATCCTTGTTGAATCATGTGCAAGGTGGTGGCATTGAGTTGACTATTTACAACTTCTCTTCTTGTCAAGTTGTCTGGATCCCCAATATAGAGTCCTTGTTCAATGATGTTTCATAGTTCAATGCAAGAGCTGCGCACATGAGTTTTCAATAGAAATTGCCATTGAGCAAAAGTAGTAGATGCTTCAAGCTTAGGTGGGTCACCCCTATTGTTTATATGAGGGTGAGGAATTGGGGGGTCGGGAGAGTACCATGAATCACGGTGCTCACCCTTCCCACCATCCTTTTGTGTGGAGGAGTTAGTGTTGTCTTGATTATCCCCAACCATCATACCCTCGGGAGATACCGGGGCATTTCCTTTAGGTAAAACAGATGGAGGCTCCTCTTGAGGAGAAGGGGATCATGAGCCGTCTTTGTCTTTAAGAAGTTGCTCAAGCATTTTCTTGACTTCGTTGACCAAGGAAGAGCTCAATCTTGTTTCCAAGTTTTTGATATCTTCCATGGTCACCGTGGTGTTCTCACCACCACCTTCCCCTTCGTGGCTACCCATATTCTCTTAGGCGGTAAAGCCCGAATAAAGAGCTGAGGCTCTGATACCAATTGAAAGGATCGTATGGGCACCTAGAGGGAGGGGTGAATAGGTGCTACTTCAAATTTTCTTGTTTTTCAAATTAAGGTTTGACAAGAAAGGTAAATTCTCTAGATAATGCAACTAAGGTGAATTTACCTATATGACAAATAAGCACTAGCTAACACAACACTAAGCAAGAACAAGTAAGTAAAGTGCGGTAAAAGATAGAAGTAACCAAAGTGATGGACGCGGAGACACAAGGATTTGTTTCCCGTAGTTCCTTCCTTTTGAGGGGAAGTACGTCTACATTTGGAGAGGGGGTGGTATCAAACCACCTACGCCACGAAAGGCCTCCCTTGTTCTCCGATGAATCTCACCCCCAATGGGATCGATCCACCTTCTACTATATCGGCAACCTTCGAGGTGGAAGCCGACACCTTTATAAGTTTGGGGCACACATCCACAACTTAATTGGAGGCTCCCAAATACAAGCAAGCTGTCAAGAAAATCAAAGACAAGCTTGTAAGAACCAAATCAAGAACTAGGGTTTCCAAAGAAAACACTAGAGAAATGGGGGCCCTCAAGTGAATAAGGGGGAAATGAAGATCTCTTTTGGTGAAGTAGTAGATCAAGGCCTCCTCCTTCGATTCCCCAAAGATCAAAGACTTTGGATGGTGGAGTGAAGAGATCTTGGCGATTTGGTGGCTCAAATGGAGGTAGTAGTTTTCAATGCAATGAGCAACTTGTCCCAAGGTAGGTGGAGGGGTATTTATAGCTCCCAGAGCCCGTTGGAGCATTTAATGCAGCGGTAGTACCGGATTTGCAAGCGGTAGTACCGGAAAACACGTACTACCGGCCTGGTACCGGAAGTGCATTCATCAAAGCATATATGCCCCGGTCACCAGCGGTATCAATTTGTGGTGCTACTGCAAAGCGGTAGTACTGCCCCTGGGATACGGTACTATCGAACGCATGCGGTAGTGCCGCATTTTGATACCGCGGAGGGCAGTGGCATTTGCCAACTTGCCAAAAACTCTCTGCCGCGCTAGGTACTAAAATGCGGTACTACCGCATTTTAGTACCTAGGCGGGCAGTAGCTTTTGGCAGCTTGTAAAAAGCTTCTGCCGCGCTAGGTACCAAAATGCGGTACTACCATATTTTGGTACCATGGCGGGCAGTAGCTTTTGACAAGTTGCAAAAAGCTTCTGCCACGCTAGGTACTAAAATGCGGTACTACCGCTTTTTAGTACCTAGCATGACAGAGGCTTTTTTGCAACTTACTAAAACCTACTGCCGCGCTAGGTAGCAAAAAGCGGTACTGGTACCGCGCCAGGCAGAAGGTTTTGGACAGTTTGTCCAAACACACTGCCAAACCCAGTAGCAAATGCCAGTACACTAGATACACTGCAAAACCCTTTTTAATACAACCTGTGGTACCCTTGGCAAATGATTAGTCCGATATGTGTGTTTTTATAAACACCAAAATCACTAGGGATAGGAAATGCTCTTTCAGTTGTGAATATATATTTATTCCTTTTGGTGGTAGTATTGTTTCTACGTGCACAAAAACTAGGTGCATATTATTTCTACACTTCTTTTCCAATTTTTCATTTTACTAACTTAAAATTTCTTATCGTTCCAAATTAAAACAATTGTACTCTTTAACTTAAGAATGACAATTTTACCTATGGGTACGGGTATTCACGGATACCGTACCCGTATGGGTAAAGTATGGATAAACTTTTATACCCATGGATAATACCATACCCTATCTGTTAAGTCACGGGTACGGGCACGGGTATAGACTTGTATCCATGGGTATATCCATACCCTGTCCGTTTAAACTGACATATCAAACTTATCTTTAGAGTTCGAACCTATGCGGCCGAAAAGCCTAGGGACGAGTATGAGATTGTGACTTCTAAACTTTAATTTGATACTTATCATATACTCGTCTACTATTAGTAAGTAGAGTTTATTATCTTTTTTCAAATATGATATTGATGAAAGTAAAATTTTGAAAAACTTATATACTATTGAATATACCCGTCGGGTACCCAATGGATACGGGTACCCGCCCATATGAGTATGGGTAAAGTTTTATATTCGCGGGTAAGTTTTTGTACCCATTGGCTACACGGGTATGGGTATGGTATTGCTCTACCCTGCCCATACCCTATCCATTGCCATTCTTACTCTAACCGGAAAGTTTTAAACAATAAAAGAAATTATGATATTTTCAGAAACATGCTTTCGAATTTTCTTCCCAAGATCCCTGAAATCTAAGGGAGCTAAAATGCACCTTCTCAACTCTGATGATGATCATATGGCATGCGCTGAACCTGATACAGGAACAGTGGTTATTTCTTGGCAGAATGATTTAACATGGTGCTTCATTCTTTTGCCATGTTTCAGAAAAGGAACATAGATGTCCCATGATTGGTACCATTTTAGTCACTTTTTGTAATCTTTGGCTCATTTGTGCATTTTGTGTTTAGATAATAAAACTTTTTATTATCTATTTTTGGCACAGCTAATTTATAAATAAGTTTTAATCATAATTTTTAGATCACATTTGTTCACCTGCATGGAAGCCGACTAGATGTTCCACGTAAATCAACTTTAACTTCAAATGCACACCGATAGAAATAATGTTTTTCTTATTACGGATGCATATCTTTTTTCTTATTTGCAATGGTAAGCAGATTTTGAGAGTTGCTAAACAAAATTTCTACGCACTTATTATTTTACCTTGAAGAGAATTTTCCTGTGTTCTGATTTTGTTCTCAACAAATTTATTTCTAAAACTTTCGCAGCAACGCGCGGGATATTATCTAGTTTTTTTAATGCCAGGGTCCTGTTAGAAAAAGTTCCACGAATTTTTCTTAAAAAAAAACGAAGTGGTGTTCGCAACCAAACACGCCATAGGCGTGTGCACCGGTCACGGTCAGGCGGTCACGCACACACAACTGCCCACGTTCCCACAATACATCGTGGATGCTGGACGCAGCCTGTCCCCCGATCCTGATTCCTGCGAGAGACCGCAGACGCGGCCTCCTCTCGGTTGCCATCTTCACAAATAAACCCTTACTTTACGTACTACCTCCATTTCTACTCTTTCTCTGGCACCCCTTAAATAGCCACAAATTACCCTGATGTGCTTCAAGTTACACTCACGGTCCATCCCCTCTCCTCCCGTCCGACGAACCACCACCTCCGCCATGGCAACCCCCACCGACATCCGCCTCTCCATCGCGCACCAGACCCGCTTCGCCCTCCGCCTCGCCTCCGCCGTATTCTCAGCCTCCGACTCCAAGGGCTCCAAAGGAAACGCCGCCTTCTCCCCGCTCTCCCTCCACGTCGCGCTCAGCCTCGTCGCCGCCGGCGCTGGCGGCGCCACCCGCGACCAGCTCGCCGCCACGCTCGGGGCCGCGGGTCCAGGCGATGCCGAGAGCCTCCACGCGCTCGCCGAGCAGGTCGTGCAGGTCGTGCTCGCTGACGCTTCCGCCGCCGGCGGCCCGCGCGTCGCCTTCGGCAACGGCGTCTTTGTCGACGCGTCGCTCCCGCTCAAGCCTTCCTTCAAGGATCTCGCTGTGGGGAAGTACAAGGCCGAGACCCAGTCCGTGGACTTCCAAACTAAGGTGATCCCCTTCCTTGCTTGCCTAGCTAGTTCCTGAAACCACGGGAAGTGTCTTCACCGGAAAAAAAAAACAAAGTACTAGAGATTTGCTCATTATCTGTGGAGGACAATCACTAGCTAGCTGGTAGTTTGTTTACTTTTTTTTTACACTCCGGCGGTGCTGATGTGATGTAGAGACGGATACATGTTGACATTTCTCTAAATCTGTAACCATTGTAGATTTGTGATTTAGTGGTTTTCTCCATACAATTTTTCTTCTTGAACACTAGGAGCTTTAGTACTGTTGTGTAGATACATACGCATAGGTAGCTATAGAGCAGTGCTGAAGCGTCTAGTCTTTCCGTTCTGTTAGTAGATTGCAATACGTTGGTCTGAATGGTCAACTGTTCGTCAAGCTTTGTGCAACTTCTCTGCCTTGCTTAAACATGTCATAAACTTAGTAATGCCTTGCCATTTTTGTCCAACTTAATTATTGAAGTGTAGAAATTAATGGAACTTTGTAAGTATTGCTCTTTATGGTGTGTTCTTACTTCTTGTATTTTAGTGGTGTATAGGCATATAGCTTGGAGACCTTCTTTCTGTCCTGCACTTCTGCTCTTGTCAAGTTATGGTAAAAGCTGCTCCGTAGAGTTTACCTTTGCACGAATAATTTACACCTCGGACCTATCTTTTCTTTATCATTTGGATGTAAATTTTACTAAGGAAATGATTTATGAAAATGTTAGTATGCTGTCTTGGATTCTTACACTTGTTTGAAAGGAAATAATTTCTGGTGGTCTAAAGTTCGGTGGAACCATAATATCAACCATTTGCCCCCTTTCTTCATTCTAGAAACTGCAACTCGATTATGTATTATGTCTTTTCCAGTTGTGCTAAGTATTGATGTATTTTTCCTTGATCTAGGCTGCTGAAGTTGCTGTTCAAGTGAACTCATGGGTAGAGAAAATCACAACAGGTCTCATCAAAGAGATCCTTCCTGCAGGGTCTGTTGATAATACCACTAGACTGGTTCTTGGGAATGCCCTTTATTTCAAAGGAGCTTGGACTGAGAAGTTTGATGCATCTAAGACAACCGATGACAAGTTCCATCTTCTTGATGGGAGCTCGGTTCAAGCACCATTCATGACCACTACAAAGAAGCAATACCTTTTGGCTTCCGACAGCTTGAAGGTACTTAAGCTCCCTTACCAGCAAGGTGGGGACAAGAGGCAATTCTCCATGTACATTCTTCTTCCAGAAGCACAGGATGGTCTCTCAAACTTGGCCAACAAGTTGAGCACCGACCCAGAGTTCATTGAGAAGCATATCCCATCGCAGAAGGTTCCAGTAGGGCAATTCAAGCTCCCCAAGTTCAAGATATCATTTGGATTTGAAGCGTCGGATTTGCTCAAAGGTTTGGGTCTCCAGCTGCCATTTAGCGCGGAAGCAGATCTTACGGAGATGGTGGATTCGCCGGTGGCAAAGAAGTTGTGCGTCTCATCTGTTTTCCACAAGTCGTTCGTCGAAGTGAACGAAGAAGGAACCGAGGCTGCTGCTGCAACTGCTGCAGTGATCATGCTTAGGTCGATGGCATTTGAGCCTGTGAAGATGGATTTCGTCGCGGATCACCCGTTCCTATTCCTTATCCGAGAAGACATCACCGGCGTGGTGCTATTCATTGGTCATGTGGCCAATCCCCTCGTATCCTCGTAACTCTGAATAGCTTGTCTGGGCTGCGACCTCATCTGACACATGGAAGTCAAGGGTTTCAACGTTTGATCATGCTGCCTGTGTAATAAAACCAATGTACTATGGTTTTGTTTCCGAATAATGCCTTGCTTGATGTATGAAAGGTTGTAGAATGACAATAATACAGGATTGCTATGGAATTTTGTGCTTTGACTGCTTGAAACATGAGACGAGCATGCTGGTCGGTGCCTCTTTGATGAAGTATGAACCATGCTCTATTTGCATAATTTGGAGATTAATCTGGGTTGTTTTGTCAATCCGGATTTTGTTGTTTCGAGTTTGGTTGACAAGCTGCTGAGAGCGACGTTCTTGTCCAAGATACGTGTGACTGTGACTGGGGAGAGAATGGACAGATGGAGCCCAAGATAAGGTGAAAACATATTAATATGCACTTCTTAAAGTTGCAAAATAATGTTGGCTCAAGTTGACTGTCTAAACCATTTTGTGATTGCATTCCTGTAATTTTAGCAACAAACGGTTCGCTTGCAGAACAGATTCACACATCTTCACACCTGGAACCTAGCGATGCGACCTATACGCACCGAATCACAGAAAGAAGCAGGATGTAGACACGCACAAACTCATCTGGACAGAAAGGTGAAAACTGACTCATGCCTCACTTCACATAGATCACTCACACAAGATGCTGGAATTATGAGGTTGCACAGAGAACTGATCAAACTGGAGCAGTCTCTTATTTGCCTATACATGGTAGTACAAACTACAAACAAGATGTGATAACTGATAATACACAAGCTAGGTTGCCGTCCCTTAGTTCAGGGGATCACACACAGACACTGTCCCAGATAATCTACCATTTCTCAAAGTAACGAGACTGTCGCACAGCAACATGATCACATCAAAACCGTTGCACAGCACTGGAAGTACAGAAACCAACAGCGATACCAAGGTTAACGGTTTGGAGATCATCAAGCATGAGCAGTGGAGCTCCTGTGGTGTGCTCTCGGTACATATGTTCAGTATCTTGGGTCATATCGCAGGCAAGCTGACTGTAAGCACAGCAAATACCTCCGGAGGATTCGCACCGTCACATAGCATACACTATCTCTCCGCTGCTCTCCACATCAAGGTCAGCGTCTGAATCAAGGTCGTCCATGTCATCGTCGAGGTCGAGACCATCGTTCAGGAACTGGTTGATTCGGGAACCGGCCGCCGGTATGGTGGCCTCTGCCAGGATCTGCATGATCTCGTCCATGCTCTGCATCGGCTGCTCGGGCTCCTCATACTGGTTGCTCATCGTGCTATCGTCCACTAGATCGGCCGGGAGATTCTTCAGGAACCACGGATGGTTCCTTATCTCGGGGATTGTGATTCTCTGTATGTATGTATGTCAGCACAATAGTTACTTATGTCAATGGAAGCAGCATTGAAAAATATAGTATAGCTTGACTCAAAACAACACTACACAGCTGAAGAAAGGAGTACTCACAGTAGCTGGGTTGCCAACAAAGATCTTGGAGATAAGATCTCGGCACTCGGCGGATATATGCACGTAATCTGGAATCGAGTACTGCACGCTCAGTATCCTCTGGCAAATTTTAAGCTCGTTAGTTTCGTGGTCAGAATGGAGATGGACAAGCTCGTTAGTTTAAGGTGGATGGAGCAGGAACCTGAATTGTCTGCCTAAAATTCTTAGGCTCGTCGGGATCCTCAAAGGGGTATGCACCAACTAGCATAACGTAGAGCGTCACTCCACATGACCACACATCAGCAATCTACATTGGGGAACAAAGAGTTAGTGGTTGGTACATCAGCAAAGTCCAAGTATCCATGAGATTATACATCGTGCATCTGACAAATGGAGATGCTTCGCAGTACGAAGATGGCATGAGTAGACAACACAAGAGGAACAAAAGACCATGAGAACTAATAGTAACTTGAAATTCCGATATGTACAGTGCAACATGGAATCCCAATATGTAAGCATACCTTTCCATCATATTCCTTCTTCAGAAGAACCTCAGGAGCGATGTACGCTGGTGTTCCGACAGTTGATTTCGGCTGCGAATGAAGAACCGAAGACTGCAAAAGAATACACAGAACAACGATGAGCAGAATAACAGGTCGATTAAGGAGGAGACAGATTCCGGCCATAATAACTACTGAAAACAGAGTAAATATGTGAATTTCTGAAAACTAGTAGTACCTTTGAATAGCCGAAGTCGCATATCTTGAGGCGAGGAGCCGTGCTCCCATCCAGCAGGGTGTTCTCCAGCTTCAAGTCACGGTGACATACTTGCTTAATTATACAACGAAAAAAAGAGAAACAATTTCAGTAGCTACAGTAGCAACTTCCCCCTAGAGCTCTCGTACTACCGAAAAGGAAAGGGGAGGAGTACCATGGAGTGGCAGTAGCTGACTCCGGACAGCAGTTGCTGGAAAAAGAAACGCGCCTGAAGAAGAGAAGTCAGAAGATTCAACAGTTTGGTCAGTCCGTTAGCGGTGGTAGTCAGCAGTCCACGCACGCACGCGCGCATCCAGAAATGGAAAACGTTAGCCATGATGATTAGTGATGAGTCGGCCGGGACGGTGACCGTCCGTACCGAACCGAGCCGTACCTCGTCCTCGCTGAACCTTCCTGCGTTGCAGATTCGCTCGAATAGCTCCCCTCCGGAGGCGTACTCCATGACGATGGCGAGGTGCGTCGGGGTGAGGATGACCTCCTTGAAGCGGATGATGTTTGGGTGGCGCAGCGACCGGTGGTTGATGATCTCCCGCTGCACGTTCTCGTCAATCTGCAGCGCAGTGTTTCAGAAGAAGAAGAAGAGGTTCTGAAAATCCTAATTCCGCGGCGGAGGAGGAGGAAGAAGAGCACGAGAGGTAACCCTGTACCGTAACCGTACCTTCTCCCCTCGGTCGATGTACTTGACGGCGACGAGCTGGCCGTCTGCGCGGTTGCGCATGAGCCTCGCGACGCCGAAGTTGCCGGAGCCGATGTCCTTGACGAGCTCGTAGCGGTCGCCGTCGTGCATTATCGGCATGTCCATCCCGGGCCCCACCGTGAGCGCCGCCCGGTCCATCGCTCCCCTTCCTTCCTTCCTTCCTTTCCCCCGCCCTCGCCGCCGGCGCGCGTTCCCGCTAAGCAAAGCAAAGCTCGCTCGATCGATCGCTGGCTGGCTGGAGCTCCCGCGCGCGCGGGCGTCTCATGACCTCGCGATCCAAGAGGGCTTCGCTTTTAGTGCAGCTCGCTGAGCAAGAGGGTGGTGGATTCGCGGTCTGGTTGGGGGATTGGGCGGAGGAGGAAGCCCGCCTCGTGATCTCTCTCTCCCCCCTTTTCTCTCTCTCTATCGCGTCGGCGTCGCCTGTGAACCCCCACCGCGCACGCTGCCTTTTTTTTTATCGATAAAAATCTTGTCTGGTTTCTTCTCCTCTCCTCTCTGTGTGATCTGTGTGCCGTGAGTATGATGATTTTTAATGTTTTCTCTCTCCTCTCCTCTCTCTGTGATCTGTGTGCCTGGCGAAGCGAACTATCCAGTCCAGCGGGGAAGACGATCAGCATAGAAGAAGCCGACGCGTGGGCCGATGCGCGATGTGGGGGTCCCGCGTGTCGGCCATGTCGTCGGGGAATATCTGTTACGGTACGAAAGTCAGATGTGCACCGAAATAGAGTTCGTCAATGGCGTGTGGACCCGATGTGACGAGATACATGTAGGACCGCGTTGGCAGTGGCGTGGCAGAAGTAGGACGGTGGCGTAGGTAGGGTGGTGGGGGAGGGGGAGGCGGAAAATATCTGCTGGAGGCAAAGTTCGGAAATGGTATCGCGTGGAGATTACCTGAACCGGCAGGCCGATAAGTCGAACCGGCCGGCTTTACGGCTATCGGGCACTTCGTTACGTGGTCCATCGCGCACGCTGGACGGCTCGGATCGGTTTTAGAGCATCTCTAGCACACTTCTTATCGGTTTCTGCGATCATACGTATAGAATGCACAGATTTTCTGCTATGCGGGGACCTGTCATCGACGCCGCCTAAATCCTAACCATGCTAACCATGTACGCAAAATTAGGCTCACCGGAGCCTTATGATGTGGCACGGACAATATCGGCAGCGGCTTCAGTCGTGTCGAAGACGGCAAAGGAGTCGGAGACGAGGTCAACGAACTTGGAGGCCGCCTCCACCACCTGCTCTAGCGACTCTCGGCCACACGGTCTTTCTCCTCGAAGGCTAACACCTGCGCGTCGCCCATGCGCCTGGCCAACAACGTGGCCTGGAGCTGGACCTCGTCGACCTCCACCTTCAGGAAGCGCCTGCAGCAAATCTACCGGATCTTGTCCAGTTGGCGATCTTGCGGCGAGGCATGGCTGATGCTGGCTGGCGTTTTTTCAGCTGCCGGTTTGCTTTTGCTTGGGCTTGTTGTCGATGTCGCGCTGATAGCCGTCTTTTATAGACATCAAAGACGAAAAATAGCCAGAGAGGCGCAGGAAGTTTTCTGGCCACGGAAAGCGAGACGCGCGCATAGGGACGAAGCTAGAAGAAAATGCCAATGGGGTCATATCTATAATTTCTCTATTTGTCTGGGGTCATCCTCTACAAGTAATCACTAGCTAGTGCAAATTAATGAAGGTTTTTGGGTTTTGCATTGGGGTCAGCTGACACCAGCGCCTCTAAGGCAGCTATGTCCCCGTGCACACGGAAACGATGGCGGAAAACGTCGACCACACGGGAAGCCGACTGCGATAGCCAGCGTCACATCGCCATTAACGGCTCATTGTAAGAGTGTCAAGTGGTGACAGCGGAAGACAGATAGATGGATCGAACAGACGCGGCTGGCCGAACATGCCGGACCCCTAACAAAAACGACGGTGATCTGGCCTAAACGAACAGAAACAGTTTGAAGTGACCGACTGAGCCAGGCCAGTCGAGATGCCCTAAAGGGTCACGGTAGAAATGCAATTAGTTTGTGCCGGACAGAGAGCAGTAGGGCCATAGAGAGCACGAGAAGGGGCGTTTGGTCCTTTCAGCACGAGCCGTCGTATTGATCGGCCGGCTCATCGACGATTAGCGTAGTACACTCTGAATCATATTAGGCCAGGTCGGTGTGGTTTGCCGCCGAGTCAGGACCGGACGGAAAGAGAATAAGGGCGCTCGTACCTAGAGTCTATGCTCATTCTTCATTCACTTAATCAGAACTACTGGAGTAGGAAATGATCGGCGGAATTTGATGCCCACTAGCCGATTACGTGTTGTGCTGAATTAATGGAATGCATCTATGTCCATTATTGAACTTGTAAAGGAAATTCGGTTTATGTTCCTTAAATTTACGAACAGGCTCTAACCGCTCTCAAACTTAATAAAGGGCATTTAGGAATTTTCAAAAGAAATTTAATATCAGTATTTAGAAGTTTCAGAGAACTGATATTTTTTACACATACATAACGTTGATTTTTTTGAACATGTTAAATATATATTGAAAAATAGGTTGTATTTTTCACTACACAAAAATCATGAAATGTGGCTCTAGGTAGACACTGCAGAACTACAAAAAAATACAAAATTGATTTTTGATCTTCACATTTTTCATTTCTATGTAGGCCGAATATGAAACTTAATCCGATAAAACTTACATGTATTCTCACAAAAACAAAAGATAAAACTTATATGTACATGCTAGACATCTATATTTAGTTCGATTTTTCTAGATTTTTTCATACATACCAAACATTTTTGTCGTGACTCTCTTTGGGGTTTCTTCTCTATACGGCTCTTTTTGCATCGTCCCTTGTATCCACTCTGCACAAGCCTTTCAACGACGGGGCTCGCTCCGTCCTTTAAAAGTTAGCCTCCTTGATAAATTTAGATCACAACTTCAACAAACTTTACCTTAAAACAAATCTTTCTTATAGCATCAATAACAACCACTCTCTAAACAAATAAAAAAATCAGCGCCAATAGCCACTTAGGCTAAACAGTTATACCAACTAAGATTGAGCATAGATTAAATTTAGCAATCGAAACTGGCTTTATCATCATATCAACAGGATTATCATGAATGGTAATCTTGCATATCCTTAGTTTACCTTGTGCAATAATGTCGCGAACATTGGTATTAGGTATCAATGTGATTTGTTCTCTCATGCAACATCTGGTCCTTAATATGGCACTTTAACTAACCTGTAATAATTTAATGCAAGAATCATCTTCACAAAGCTCGACATACAAATCTTTCAACCAAACAAACTCTTTGCATGCTTCAACAATAGCCATGTATTCTATTTTGGTTGTAAATTGAGAAACAAATGGTTGAAGTGTTGCCTTCCAACTCACAACGCATTCATCAACAGTGAACACATAACCTATGAGGGACCTCCTCTTATTCAAGTCAGCAACAAAATCTGAATCCACATAGCCTGCGAGTCCCTTACTGATTTTGCCAAACTTTAAGCAAGCATGAGATGTGCCATGAAGTACCTAAAAATTCACTGAATAACTTTCCAATGTTCTTTACCAGAATTAGCCATGTATTGATTGACCAAACTCATAGCATATGACAAATCATGACGAGAACAAACCATGGCATACATCAAGAAACCAACATCACTAGAATAAGGAACTCGTCTTCATCAGAATTAGGACATTGTAATGCTGAAAATTTGAAGTGAGGAGTTATATTAGTACTAACATACTTTGCATCATGCATGTTAAAACGATGAAGAACTTTTTTCATGTAATTCTATTGACTAAGAAATAACAAACTAGATTTTCTATACCATGTAATTTCTGCCTATTATTTTGTTAGCAGCATCAAGATTATTCATCTCAAATTCACTACTTAGATATGCTTTCAGAGTAGCAATTTCTTTCATGCTCTTGGTAGAACTTAACAGACCATCAACATATAACAAAAAGTATTTAGGTGATCCATTGATAAACTTAATATAACGCAACTATCATATTGTGACCTCTTGAAACCAAGTGAGATCATAAATGCATCAAACCTTTTATACCATTGCCTTGAAGATTACTTCAAGCCATAAATTGATCTCTTTAATTTGCATACAAAATCATTTTTTCCAGGAACTATGAACCCTTCAGGTTGGTCCATGTATATCTCCTCATCAAGTTCTGGTATCTGACTATAGAACCCTTAGCTACTAACTTTGACTTGTACCTTGAAGGCCTATTAGGAGATAAACCTTCCTTTCTGTTGAATATCCACTTGCAGCGGACCACCTTCTTTTTTTAGAAAAGTGCACAACATTCCATGTGCCATTTTTCTCAAGCAATTGAATCTCTTATTGCATAGCATAAACCCACTTCTCGCGGTCAAGGGATGCAACGACTTTAATGTATGTAGCAGGTTCAGAATCATTCTCCACCTGTTTAGCACAATTCAAAGAATAATGAACAAGATTATACTCCTCAATTAAACAAGAACGTGACCTTTGTTATGCATCGGTCTATCAGCATCAATAGACTCATGTGGTTGCTACAAAACAATAAGTGAGTGTTGAACAACATAATCATCTATATTTTCATCACGTGTATCTTCAAAAACAACATTATTATCAATATTTTCAATACTTTCCTGTAGGTGCTCCACATGCACACTAACTTTCTCCTATCTAATGAAAATAGGAGAGGAATCTGAAGGCGAGTTGTCATTATGCATAACAGATTCATTGAAAACAATATTTTGACTCAATAAAATCTTTTTAGTTTCATAATTCCATAATTTACATGATTTGACTCATGAACCATAACCAATGAATATGCACCTAATAGACCTTGGCTCAAGCTTTCCAATAACAACATGAGCATAAGCAGTGCAACCAAAAACTCTCAATAGTGAATAATCAACAGGTGAACCGGATCATACCTCAATAGAAATTTTCTTCTCAAGTGGAATAAAAGGTGACCTATTGATAAGGTAGCACGCTTTATTGGCTACTATAGACCCAAAACGCCTTCCCGTACCAGCATTGTACATCATACAATGAGCCTTTGATATGATGGTTCTGTTCATGCGCTCAGCCATGCCATTTTGCTGAGGAGTATAGGGGATGGTGTGATGTCTTATCATACCATCGTTAATGAAAAACTCCTCAAAAAATTAGAACATAATTCCATACCATTATCAGTACATATTACTTTTACCTTCCTTTTATTTTTATTTTCTACCTTAACTTTCCACTTTCTAAAAACATTAGATTTATGTTTTAGAAAATAAGACCACACTTTTCTTGAGTAATCATCAATTATAGTAAGCATGTAATTAGCACACCCAATAACAGTCTTATGTCTTTGGTGGTATAAACATAAGCATTGAATTTTACTCTTTTATGCTTACAAAAAATGCAGTGCTCATAAAACTTAAACTTACTCAAGTTGCAACCATCACTCTTGAACAATTCTACCATGCCATGTTCACGCATATTCCCTAGGTGCATATGCCATAGATTAGTTTTACTAGGATCATCGGAACCATTAGAAGTAACATCAGCAACAATATCATGCAAAGTACTACCTCTAAGAACATATAATTATGTAGAATCCATATCACCAATCATGTGAATGAGAGAACCTTTGATACGTTTAGAAGTCTACGTCCACCGGCATATTTGTACCCATAAACATCAAGGGTACTAAGTGTAGGGGTTCGTAGCATGGAAAACAAAAAAAATTCTATTGCGTGAACACACACAAGCCAAGATCTTTATACTAGATTGTAGCAACGAGTCAATAGAGTAGTAACCCTCGAAGATCCAAAGCGGTTAACGAGAGCAGATTCTCGTGGGTGATGTAGTCGTTCACTTGCAGATCTCAAGATCACGTAGACGATCCTTCCGGCGCCACGTTACGGTAGCGCTCCCGCAGTCGGTCACACGTACGGTACTCGATGAAGACCTTTCTCTCCCTTGTTCCAACAGGCAGCGGAGGTTGTAGCTCTCTCCTCGCGATTCCGGCAGCACGGCGGTGTGGTGTCGGAAATAGAGGGGAGATCCCGCAGGGCTTTGTCTAAGCCGGAGCGGGTTATGGTGGAGTAGTAGGGTTCCCCGGCGATCTAGAGTTTAGATGCCAAAGAGGAGGAGGTGGTCGACGGCGGCTAGGGCGGCGGCGACTTGGTGCGGCGGCGCTGGGCGATGGCGGCGCGACGGCGGCGGTGTGGGGAGGGGCTTGTTGTGGTCTTGGGGGCGCACCCCCTCCCTTCTATTTATGAGAGGGAGGGGCATCTTGGGAGAGGGGAGTTTGAATCCTTCCCCAACTCCCTCTCCTTCTAGGCATATGGTGGAGGGAGAGAAGGATTCTCTCCTTCCTCCACCAGGAAACATTGTCCCAGTTTGACTTTTCAAACTTGCCTTTTGACTTTCAGTTTTGGAGTTTAATTTCTTTCTTTTAAACGCCCAGCCAAGTGACCTAGGACATGATGCAATCATTTCACGTAGTCATGACACATTCATGTACCCTTCCCCTTCCGGTCCAGTGAACCTTCTAGACTCTTCTAGATCATTCTGGTGATAACACCGGAATCATTCCCGAACTCCAGAATTGGACTTTCCTTATATGAATCTTATTCTCCGGACCATTATGGATCTTCTCGTGATATCTCGGATCCCATACGAGGCTTCAAAAAACATTCGGTCTCTTTAATCACTTTCCATATCTACTAAACAACATTGAATCCTTGAGTGTGTCTCCCTACGGTTCGTGAATTATGCAGACATGACCGAGACTCTTCTCCGATCAATAACCAATAGAGGAATCTGGAAATTCATAGGCTCCCACATATTTCTATGATTACTGCATGATCAAATGAACTATTTACATACGATACCAATTTCCCTTTGTCTCGCGATACTTTACTTATCTGAGGTTTAATCATTGGTATCTCTGCATACTGATGACCCACAAGTATAGGGATCGCAACAGTCTTCGCGGGTAGTATTACCCAATTTATTGATTCGACACAAGGGGATCCAAAGAATACTTGCAAGCCTTAACAACTGAGTTGTCAGTTCAGCTGCACCTGGAAATAGTTCTTGCTCACAGAAGTTTATCAGTAGTAATAGTTTGTAGTAGCAACAGCAAAGCAACAACAACAGTAACAACAACAATGGAACAGTAGCAATAGTAACAGTAACGGTAGCAGTAGGATTCGAGTGCGGTAGGCATAGGGATGCATGGACGAGCGTTGCATGGACGAGTCTAAACATGTAACTTCAAGATATAGGGCATGCAGATAAATAATAACAAGCATCCAAGTACTAAACAATTCTAGGCATGTGCTCCAAATATAGTCATACATGCTTGCAATG
The DNA here is from genome assembly GCA_916181665.1 of Avena sativa. Classification (NCBI taxonomy): domain Eukaryota; kingdom Viridiplantae; phylum Streptophyta; class Magnoliopsida; order Poales; family Poaceae; genus Avena; species Avena sativa. Next base: position 242,724,788 of record OV702282.1, read on the forward strand.
AGAACTTGCACAACATCTTCTGTACAGCCAGCCCGTGGGAGCGGGGCCTCTAGGGAACTACTGGCAATTAAGGTGCTCCTTTTAATAGAGCACCGGAGCAAAGCATTAACACTTCGTGAACACATGTGATCCTCACACCACAACCATCCCCTCCGGTTGTTCCAATTATTTTCACTTTGGGGCCTTTGGATCCAGACAATGATATATGTACACAACTTGCAAATAAGATCACAAACAATACTATCATAATGATTCAATAATAAGTTCAGATCTGAGATCATGGCACTCGGGCCCTAGTGACAAGCATTAATCACAACAAGTTGCAACAAATTCAAATAGCACTAATAGAGATACTAGGCACTATGCCCTAACAGATCTTATTCGATTACATGATAGAACTCATCCAATCCCTACCATACCCAAGCCTAAGCGGGGGATTACTCACTTATGGATGAGGGAAACATCGGTGGTTGATGGAGATGCGTTGGTGATGACGATGGCGATGATCCTCTCCAAATTCCCCGTCCCGACAGGGTGACAGAAAGGAGTTTCTGGATCTGAATCTTGGTTTCTGGTGGCGGCGGAGGAGCGGAACTCTTTCTAGAAAACTATCGAACCCCCCTGAGTTTTTAGGTCAGAAAGCAACTTATAGGCGCGGAGGGAGGCCGAGGAGCTGCCTGGGGTGGCCAAACCCCCTCCAGGCGCAGGGTTAGGTGGGCCCGCTCCTAGGGTGGGTCTGGGCCCCCCAGGCCTCCCCTCTGTCTCCCCTTCTGGCTCCATCGATCTTCTGGTGAAAAATAGTTTTTGGCATATTTTCCGGGATTTTTCCTGATAGTTGATTTTCTGCACAAAAACAAGACACCAAGGTAATTTTGCTGAAAACAGCGTCAGTCCGTGTTAGTTGTATCCAAATCACACAAGTTTAGAGGAGAAACAATAGCAAAGTGTTCGAGAAAGTAGATACGTTTTGGACGTATCAACTCCCCCCAAGCTTAGCTTATTGCTTGTCCTCAAGCAATTTAGTTGAAAACTGAGTGCGATAAAAGAACTTTCACGAACACTTTGCTTCATATGATGTAAATATTCTCAGCACAACAGTAGATGCTTAGATAATTCATAATAGGGAGTATGCAACTAAGTCTACTCAATAGTCATTGCAAGCTATGAAGAGAAACCAACTCAATAATAATAAGTAGCATGAAACATAAACATAAGCAACATTGCAATGCTCATAATAAGGTATGATAAAGTGCTATCTCACTTGCCTTTGTTTGTAGAGCACAATATGAATGCCAAGGCACCTCTGAAGTTCAAGTGAAGACTAGAGGTAAAGATATTAGAGATACAAGCATCAAAGTCATGACATAATTAACCAAGTTTTGGAACAAACACAAGAATGACAACTATGCTCTCAAGAAGGTGCTCATAGAATAAGTGGTGACTCAACAAAATTGTGAAAACGGTTTTGTGAAGGTTTTGAAAGGCTTCCTAATGCTGAAAGGAAGGTACTCATTAGCTTTGAGCTCTCATTGCTCCTATCATAGGCATCTTCATGTGGTTAAGGTGAAAGTGAGGTCCACTCTGAATCATATGCTTGAAACACCATAGACTGGAAATCCCAAGTCCCTTGAGTACGAGGGTCGCTCCACATGCTACTCAACTTTGGTCACCTGAAAGTTCTTGTCATTGTAAATACATGCATATCATCGAGAACCGCCAACGGGGTACCCCTTGCACATGGTACATGAGCTTTCCCATAACCAAAATGACAAGGCAAGCACACAGTGGGCATCTCAGCAATCTTTTTATTTACCATATGCATAGCTTTTTATTGAGGACGCTTCATAGATGCTCATTATAGTGATGCTGCAAGTTTCCACCATGATTAGGCATGGCTTAGGCTAGAGTCCCAGGCGTTTCTCTAACACAATGTATAAACTCCATGAACTCACAACCTCCCCTTTTATTTCACATCGTCGATACCCATAAACAAAAGAGCAAAGTATCAACTAGATAGGATATCCAAAAGGTGTTGAAAGTGTTCCCCGTGGTAGCACGGTTCTGCTGACTTCCAGCATATAATAAGCAAGCATATAACTTTCATGGACTAGTCACAATGGTTCAAGATTATTAAGCGCAAGGAATAAAGTGTGCCATCAAGTTCGTGAGAGCTTTACTAACTAACTTTCTCAAAACATACAAACATTTTATTTTGGAAGGAAACACGACATATACTATGCACTGAAGTAGCAAATGATGCTAATAGGTAGGTATGGTGGACACAACTTACAATATTTGTTTTGGGGAGTTGGAAACATAGGTAGAGCTCATACTCAGTGCAAGTGAAGGCTAGCAATAGAGAGGGAGCGACAAACGAGAGGGCAATAACTGTCATAATCATGCTTGCAACGAAACAGGACTAATTATGGCATGAAAGTGATATAAGGGCTCTAAGGAAAAATAAATCATTGAGGCTCACTTAGTCATATGCATGCGCGAGCATGTGCCAAGTCGATTCACATGAACAGTTAGAGGAGGATACCACAATATCATACCAAAGTATGAACAAAACAATGCAAGCAAACATTCATATGACATGCTACAAACTATTAGCAAGCTGGAGCTAATCATAGACAAGCAAGAACTACTAAGCATCCATAATGACATACACCTTACACAAACAGGCTAAGCATGCTCACAATGATGAGTATATGTACAAAAATGAAACAAATAGAGTTTGTTACCAGCCTCTTACGACACCTCGAGTTGTCTTAATCTTCATTATTGCCCTTCACTTGTGTGACTTGAATAATTAACATGAAAACCAATATCCACTGAGGACGGCTGAACCTTGCAAAGAACTCACAAAACCAAAGAAGACCAACAAATATTTTTGGTGTTTTTGATTTTTTAGAAACAAGCAAAGAAAGAAAAACCAAACAAAAACAAAGCAAACCAAACAAAGCAAAATCTTTTTGGATTTTTTTCTTTTAAGGCAAACCAAAGCAAAGAAACAAAGAAACAAACCAAGAAAAACAACGAAAATATTTTTGGTATTTTTGTGTTTTTTTTAGAAAGAAGCAACAAGAACCAAAAAAAAGCGAAACAATGGATGTACAAAGAACCGACCGAACATGATATATGAGTGTGATGTCGGTTTACCTCCCCCCAAGCTTAGGCTTTTGGACTAAGTGGGGCTCAATCCCATGGTGCTCAAGTAGATGCACCTCCATAGTATGTCGAGGAAGCTCCCTCGTCCTGGTACGAGCTCGAGGCCTCCCCTGTATAGTGTACTGCGGGGTCATATGAGGGCGCTTCCTCCTGATAGTGCTCGTGGAAGTTGAGAGAGTGCATCTTGTCATCCATCTCCGCCTTCATGTGTGACCAAGGTCCCTGAGAAATACTAAACAAATTGGTTTGGGGTAGAGGGATCTCTCTCTCTCTCTCTTCCCCGTCAGTAAACATCATTCTATAAACCAAATTCTCAAGAGTAGAGCTAGTGGTGACAAAGTGGTGCGCCTTCATGGCAGCAAGATCAAGCCTCAAAGGAGCCAAAACTGCATCATGTGGATCAACAGCAATGTCCAAGGTAGCAGCAATACGAGTAGCAACAATTCCCCCATAAATGGGTCCCTTAGCAGCTAAACGACGAGCAATGAGGGAACCAAGATTATACTTATCCTCACCATAGAGCGCAGCAGCTAAGAAGGCCAATTGATAGTTGGATATATTACTAGTGTTCTCCCTACCAAGAACACTTGTGGTAAGATAGTAGGCAAAGTACCTGATGGCTGGAAGTTGAATATTCTTTATCTTCCCTCATTGAGCTCTTTGGTCATCATCATTGGTTATTCCTCGATAAAGCTCCAACAAATCAGCTGGAAGAGCTGGAATCTTCTTTGATGACCCAGCTGTACCAAGTCCCAGGGCTTTGCAAAATTTCTTCAAAGACATTGAATGAGCCCTGTCATAAATTTTGAAAGACACAAAGGGCTTGAACAAGCTGTTGGTAAAGGAGAAACTCTCCACAAATGTTTTAGTAAGCACAGCATATTGTGCACTCTCATCCTGCATGAAACTTGTTAGACCAACCCTCTCAATCAAAGTCATTGAATTGTTAAGAATCCCAACATCTCGGAAGAAAGCTTGGCAAGGAAAGGTGGAGGGGTGCGCATCCCCTTCATCTCCCTCGTCACCAAATCGTGGAGTGATGAGATCCTCATTGTATGAGGGTCTAGTACTGGTAGATGACCTTGGAAGCCTTTCCCTTCTAGGTGCATCACTCTCAAATATATCACCAAATGTGTGGTGGTACATGACTTCCTTTGCTGAAATTTTTAGACAACCATCAAACCAAGTGATTTCTAAGTTGATAAATGATGAGCAACTACTATAGGAACATGCTAGAGGACTACACATGCATCAAAAAAAGTTTCTAAGCAAAGAACAAGCATGCAAGCTCAAAGAACCTGTCACCTATAGCAGCAAAATACTCAAGATACAATCTACCAATCACAAATATAATTGGACAAGTGGAGGAGGCACATACCAAGGAGCAAACCCTCCAAAAATCAACACTTGAGATGGGCTGAACAAGGAGATCAAAAATCGCGAGCAAGAACAGCAAGAACTCAAGCTTGAGAAAGTTTTTTGGTGTTTTTCTGGAGAGAGAAAGAAGGTGGCTTTGAGGAGGCAGCCTGGAGGGGCCCAGGTGGGCCAAACCCCCCTAGGCGCCACCCCTAGGTAGGCCGCGCCTACCATGGGTGTGGTGGCCTTGGGTGGCCCCCTGGGTCACTTCAGGTGTCTCTCTGCCCCTTTTTTGAGGAAAAATATATTTTGAATTTTCTGGGATTTTTCGGGAAACTTTATTTTTGGCCAATTTTCAGGGTATGGAAATTGATTTTCTCGCAAAAACAGTTTTTTCAGAAGAAGCAAAAGCAAACCAAAAGCCAAACTATAGGAGTTCTAAGAAACTCAAACAAACAAACAACTAACAAAACCAAAGCTAGCAAAAGAAAGGCAAAGACTAGGAAGGAGAAAAGTAAAAGAAAGCAAGTATAACCACAGTGAAAACATTATTTTGTTCATTGAAATCCTTTTGTTAAAATGATCATCAAGTCTTGTTACCAAACCAATCTTATATGAAACAAAACTTTGTATTCCACAAAGTGATTATGTTACCTCATACTTGATAGCAATGGTCTCAATCATAATAGTTTCAAAATTTTCTTGTGGAATGGGACAATAAATTTCTCCAACCTTGATACTCTCAATATTTTCAATGGAATTCAGGCAATAGGTTTTAGCAACCTTCTTGGGTAAATAGACAGTATGCTCTTTGTCATTAATATTGAATGTTACTTTCCCTTGATTACAATTGATGACAACACCTGCAGTATTAAGAAAAGGTCTCCCAAGAATAATAGACATGTTATCATCTTCAGGCATTTCAAGCACAACAAAATCAGTTAAAACCATGCAATTATGAGATACTTGAACATGAACATCCTCACATATACCAACAGGAATAGTAGTTGACTTATCAGCCATTTGCAAAGATATATCAGTTGCTATCAACTTTTCTAGCTGGAGCCTCTTATAGAGAGAAAAAGGCATAACACTAACTCCAGCTCCCAAATCACATAAAGCAGTTCTAACATAATTATTCTTATTGGAGCAAGGAATATTTGGTATACCTGGATCACCAAGTTTCTTTGGAACCTTACCATTGAAGGAGTAATTAGCAAGCAAGGTAGAAATCTCCTCATTAGGCATCTTCCTTTTATTAGAGACAATATCCTTCATATACTTTGAATAAGGAGGCAATTTAATAGCATCAGTCAAAGGAATTTGCAAAAATAAAGGTTTCATCCACTCACAAAACTTGTTGTAGTGTTCTTCCTCATTTGACTTGTGTTTCTTACCTGGAAAAGGCATAGGTTTTTGCACCCAAGGTTCTCTCTCTTTACCATGTTTATTAGCAATAAAATCTTCCTTTGTGTACCAGTGTTCTTAGCGTGCTTCTCTGGTTCTTCCTCACCTTCCTCCTTATCAGGAGACTCAGTTTTATCATTACCACTCTCAGTTTCAACATCAGATATAGATATACTAGTAGGATCTACAACAGGTTCAAGTGGTTCCTCAACTATTTTGTGTTTCTTTTTCTTTCTCTTATGAGGACTACCACTACTCTCACCTTGTTGATAATCCTTCTCAATTCTTTTGGGGTGTCCTTCAGGATATAAAGGGTCTTGAGTATCTATACCACTCTGACATGGTTATACCCTACGGGTACACGACATAGCATACCTGGTCCAGCCCAAAGAAGACCCACGAGGATATACGCGTCCCATGAAGATTTTCGGGTGGCCCAAGCCCATGACGTCTTCGGATCCTTGGAGAGCAAGACTAGAACAGGTAGAATATTCAAAGGGGCAAACCCTAAACTTGTAATCGACTCGATCTGTGCCCGGGACCTGCCTACCTCTATATAAAGGCTAGGAGGGCACGACGAGGAGGATCTCTCTCATCTCACCGCATACACACCTCCACGCCAGATTGCATCTGCGCACCCCTGTACTTTTCGGTTCCGCCGTAATCAAGAGCAGACAAGTATGAGTAGGTTTTTCCCTCCGGGGGCCTGAACCTGGGTAAATCTCATGTCCCATGGTTGCTTGTCTGTTAACCATTCCGTGATCTCCAGCACCCCCATCTTTTCCAAAACCCAAGCTCATAACAATGGGCATTGACGAGATTAAACCTCGTCAATTGGTGTCGTCTGTGGGAATCGGGGGTGCTGATTGTGTGATCGTGATGGTCCCGACCAAAGCGATCTACAACTCCTCGTCGACGGAGAGCCATCTCCTCTTCATCGCTTTCGACTTCACCGCCCACTCGCCAGCCACCATGAAGGACTTCGAGCCCATAGGCGATGGGCTTGAGATCCTGTTCGGGAGCTTCTGCTTCTAGGTGGGACAGACCGACACTCTCCGCCTCCCAGAGAGGGTGCCACTACCATCGATCAGGCCCACCTCATGGGCTCCACATCCCAGCGCGCTATGCACGTCAACATAGACAGATGAGTCATACGACAGCAGCTGCTGCAACTCAGATCTATGCGATCCCCCATCAGATGAAGGGACCTACAGTTCCGGATCCGAAAGCTGAGGCAGCAGCGATCCAACCTACGGAAGCTACCAATGTGCCGTGGTCATCCAAAGCGACGTATACCAACAACCACCAGGTTTGGGTGCCCACATACCGCCACCCAACCCGCAGGGTAGAAACGGCGAAAACAGGAGGCAACCACCCCCCCCGCCCAATGAGGACGACACGGATGCCAATCGAGTAATCCACCTCAGCGAGGAAGCATGGAACCAGGCACGTGAAGCCGTGGCAGGCAACAAGATTCTGCCTGTGGGTGCCTCACGGGACCTACTGATGGAATACCACATGCTCCTCATCGAAGAGCACAAAACGCAGGTGAAGATGCAAGAGGTACTCGACAAACGCAAGCAAGCGGCCTCGGAGTCCAGCGCGCGGCGAGCTGCGCTCTCCGCCGTTGGCGGCTCCAGCTCGCATGACAACAATGCCAACAAGCATCGCTCTCGCATAGAGAACATGGATCCCGTTGCACGTCGCGAGGTGACCAGAACCCTCAACGCGTCCTTCATGGAGATGGACGCCAACGGCAACGTCATCCTGAAGACGCCGCAAGCTGCGATCATGGAAGCCACCACATATCTCGCGTCCCATCCACCTCCAGTGGGGGAACCGAAGAGGGCCAGGCACAAGTCCGCACTAGCCAGACTCGGACTCGTTGGAGCTGCGCTCCACGAGGAGGCTCCTGCGGAGCCAAGAAAGAAAGCTGCGGTCAGATTCAACCGCAGCCCCACACCCTCATCCGATGAGGACGAGCACGACCTACCGCGACGACGCAAGAGTCCACGACGTCCTAGCCGCGACTATGACACTCGAAACGACCTTGCTCAGTGCAAGGTCGACAAGGCACGCGCCAAACGCGTGTGTTCATCCAAATCCGAAGAAGATGACGATGAAGGAGAACTCTACGGAGCTCGATGCTTTAGTAGATCTGTTCGGCGGACGCTAAAGCAAAGACTAGGAAGGAGAAAGGAGAAAGGAAAAAAGAAAGCAAGTATAACCACAGTGGAAACATTATTTTGTTCATTAAAAACCTTTTGTTAACAAGGTTGATCAAGTCTTGTGCGGTGACCAAGCATACCACTGCATGTGTAGTACACTATAGTCGTTGACATGACATCCACAGAACACCGTTCCGTAAATATCACATCCCTCAGAGTGGTACAACAGAAACATTGCGGGTCCATATTACAAACATACACACATTATTATTATTACAATATCGGAAGTTCAAGACTTACAAAAGATTCAACTTACAAACCAAAATATAAGTGTTTTAGCGGAAGTTTCAAATTTAAAACTTAAAATCCAAATTGAGCTCAACAACTTATTTCTATATATATTGTTCATGTTGCTCGGCTCAAGTGGCTACTAGAACTATAGTAATTATTCGGACTTTTGGAACTCTCCTCCGTAGACGATGTCATAGTCCTCCCCTTCTACGGCTCCATACAGGTTGGGCTCTTCATAGAAGACCTCCTCCTGGCTCCTCATTTGCATACATTGGAGTACCTTCGGAATTCTCAGAGCCTAAGCAAGGATTCACAGGAAAGGATGAGTAACAGTGTTACCCAACAAGTTCATTATATGCAAGGTAGGAAGTTTGATGCTATAACTACCACCTCAGACTATAAGTCCTTGGCACTATGCAATTTTCGTAAATCTTTCTTCAAAGATTGATTTTATTATGAAAATCTATGACCATCATCCTTCACAGGTTGACCAGAACTTTCATGGAGTTCCTTTCCTGCCGCGTTCGTAGCTCCTTCCCGGAACAGGGAGTAACAAGTTATGGTTCTTACACTCTGCAGAGGTGCGTTACTTTACCCATGAGAGATCAACTCCTTGTTGCACAACCGGGCGTACTTTCCCGTCCACAATTCCATGATGTGGGGCCCAGTAGTTGGTCCAAGCCAATCACTGCCCTCTCCGCGACCTCATATGTCTGCACGATCCTTCGGGGTCGGCTCACCTCCGTTAAGCCCCCTTTCGGGCAGGCTAAAACCCTGATGAGTTCCCGGAGGCTCTATGACCTGGTGATGCCCGGACGAGTACCATTTAAATGGACTATATCCCTAAACACCATTCATAGATAATCTAGACACCAAAAGTGTGGGGCGTAAGGGTGACCACCCATATGTTGGATCCGCACAAGGAATCACAATGTCACGTTAAGGTCGTCTTGCCTCCATACAAGAGGAAAAGGATACAGCTGACTTCTCCGTCCCATTCCAAATCTCATGGTTAACGCGTAATATACGGCGCTAGAATCACTCATGTCATGGGTTATTAATCCCTAATGGTTCATCATTATTGCAAATAGAAATCTAAGTTCTATTTCCCCATCATATCATCACTTAGGATGATACCTAAGATTTATTTATTTTGGGAAAATGATATTTTCTTTTTCTGGAATATAGGTGATAACACACAATTTGCAAATACTTGATAAAGACTCTTCAAAGGACATGAGCAAGTGATGAACTTGCCTTGTGATTGCAAGGTAGTGAAGTCTGATGCTTGCACTGGACCTTGAGCTTCTATGTCTACAAAACATCATTATTGCCCGGTAAGGACAATATTTAAAGAAACAAGATGATTATGCAAAGTAATGTAATGCATCATTTAGTTTTGTGTGTATTCTCCCCCGTTATTTAAATTATAAAACTCTTTTCATAAACAAAGAATTTCTAAATATTAATTATTAATATTTATTGGATATTGTATTACTTATTTTCTTTTATTTTATTTGAATTTTAATCATTTAATAATTCCTTTAAGAATTATCATTTTTATTTTATTTAAATTATTTGTTTAGTATTTTTCTAAAATACTAAAATATTGGTATATAATAAAAGTGATTTTTATTTATTTTTATCATCTTTCTTTAATTTTATAAAATTCCATAAGCAATATATATATTATAAAATTCTTGATAAAAATTATATGCCTAAAATTTTATTTCTTATTTTATTTAGATAAATTGGATTATTGTGAATCCAAAAATATTTTATTTATAATTTTTTGATTTTATTTTATTTTCTAGAATTTATTTATTCAGGTGCATTTTGGTCTTTTCTTATTTATTAAAAACTGGGTTTAGGTGATTGGGCTGACTGTGTTGGTTTTATTGGGCCCTCTTGGCCCAATTGGACAGAACCAAAACGACTCTCCCGAAGGTTTCTTGGCCCAACCGGCCCACACTCTCTCTGTCATTCGCTCGTTCTCATCTTTGTTCTTCTTCTTCCCCGACCCCGTGGTCGGCGATGCTACCGTCGGCGATTTACGCTGCCGTGGACCTCCCCGGCCGCCGTCGTGATGTACAGGGTGGTTGTTGACCCTGCTCCACCTTCTTGTCCAACTCGATTTGGACCTGGAGCCCTCCTGTTGCTAGACCGGCTCCGTCCCGAACCCTAGGGTTTGGGGTGGTGCTGGTGCTATCGCCGCCGCTGCTTCCGTGTGTTGTGGTGGTGTTCCTCGCCTTCAGGCGTGGCTGTGCTCACTGCCTCGACATGGTGTGGGTCGCAGCGCCCCCTTGGGGTGCTCCCCGTGCCGCTGTGCTCGTCGACATCCTCTACTTCCTCTTCTCGCCCACAGCGATAACCTTCAGTAAGTTATCCTTCTCCCCCTCGTGTCCTCTGTGCTAGGCCACCCTGTGCTATGTGTTTGTAGTGGCTACTCCTAGCTAGTGGTCATGTCCTAATTAGGGTTATTTGTTCTGCTTAGGGTTCATATCCCTCTGTTGATTAAATATCTGATGATTTGGATCATGTATTGATGATCCCTAAGCATGATGAGTGGTGGTTTGCTGTGGATTATTGCTTATGGTTATCTGTGGTGATGCTAGTGGCTTACCAGATGGATTCTATTGGTTAATTTGATATGGTTCAGATGATAATGTTAATCTAGAATCATTACTTGGAGATTCTAGTGGTTTGAGAGCTCATCACTGTCATTACTTAGTTACTGACAGTGATTTTTGAGTGATGAAATCACTGTATATGTAGTTGTTGGCTTGTAGATTCATGTACAGTTTGAGATTAACTTGTCTCTTACAGTGATGTTATGTATATGAATATTCCTATAAATGATTCCTGTGATTAGTATCAGGAAAATGATTTATAGTTGGCTGTGAGTGTATCTTGTGAAAGCTAGATGCCTAATCTTCTTGGTTTAGAAGCTGTTCTTGTGACACCATCCTACTATGGCACACAAGATTAGGTTCTATTACTTGGCTTGGTTTTGTTCAAGCTTAAGATTATCTTGGCATCAGAGATAAGTGGAAACTTCTTTCCTTGAATCCCTAAAACCTATGATGTTGGTCTGAGGTTTAGGGACTAGGCCCTTATCTTGTTGTTCCTCATGGATTGGTTCTGGTAGTGATACTAGCTACTGATTCTTGAGTCAATGTTGGGAAAATGATTTGTAGGCTTATTAAGTTATATAGATCCATAAGATGTAGGAATTCTAAGGTGATACTCCTGTTTAATAGGTGTGCCTAGAAGTTCAGATCTTGGCTATATTCATTCCTGGAATTTAAAATATAGCTTGATAGCTAGGATCAATGAGGTTTTCCTGAGATCCTAGTTGGATCTATATAGTTTTCTGATTGCTTTTGGTGTTTGAAAAACTTCAATGATGGACTCACCCCACTTGGGTGATTTTCTGAGAATTTGAGTATGATACAACTCATGAATACTTGTCTAGATTAGACAGATAAATCATGTGGTGGTGTTTTTCTACTCACCACACTTGGGTGTTGTTGGGGTTGAAATTTGTTGATCTTGTGGCTTGATCTTGATGGTTGTGTGGCTAGCTTGATCTGGTGCTCCTCCTGATACTTCTAGCTCCTGGACTTGTCCTTGATCTAGATCTCCACCTCCTGGTCCTGGTGGCTTGACCTTGTTCTTGCTATCCACCTGATCTACCCCCTCCTTATGTCACCATCTTGGTGAGATGATCAAAGGTGTGGTTGGTGTGATCTGGTTTGGTTTAGTTTGGCTGTTGTGCTTGATGTGTATGAACCAGGGAATGGTGTTGGAGGTGCTTCCCACGGCTGTGCTGAGCAGTTTTTTTGTGTGTGGCCTGTTGTTGCTGTGCTGACAGGACACACCATGCATTAGGTGTGTGTTCTGCATGTGTGCCTGCTGCACCTTGTGGATATGTTTAGGGATTGAAAGTTACTTCTATCTGATTACTTTTACCTGTCTGGTGAAACTTGCCCCTTCTTGCTGTTTGGGGTTATTTGACTTGTGGCTTAAAATTATGAAAGATTTAGTTCTTTCATATTGGTGAAACTTGCCCCTTAAAGTTTACTTTGTGATGTAAAGTTTGAATAGTGCAACTCACTGTCAATACTGAGAGTAACATAATTTTAATCCTTAACTTTCTTTCTTTTAGTTTGTGTTTTGTTTTGGAGGTACCCGACTTGAAGATTCAAGACTTAGATTAGGTTTTTCTTTTCTTTATAGATAGCCCTTGTAATATTTATTTTATTCTTTTGTAATCTTTATTTATCCTTTGTAATAAAAATTGTAATATTATTCAATATATAAAGGTTCTTCTTTTGGTTTCATTTACTATTGTAAAGATTCTTAAGAAGTTACATTTTGTAACTCATTTATTGAATAAAGTTATGAAATAAATATTCATTTTATTGATTAATTGTTTTTTTAAGTTTGAGTTACTAATTGTTAACTCTTGATTAAATCAAATCACTCAAACATGATTCTAAATCCTTTTACATTGTAAATCCAACACTCAAGTTTAAATTCAAATTTCATTTCCCAAAATACACCAATCCACAAAATCATATCAAAGTTTATAACGATCATTCTCCAAGGCTATTCCTAATCTTAAAGAGTGAAAGAAACTTTGATCACTTTAGGTTTTTATTTGGCGAAAAATTTACCCATATTTTTTACAGATGAATGCATGCAATTTCACATATTCATAAATCTACCCTTCGTTGGTTCCTAAATGCTGGGATGTTACAGACTTCCCCCCTTAAATTAAACTTCGTCCCGAAGTTTGTTGAAGTGTACCTGAACAGTTCTTGATAGGCTTTTCTTAAATCATCCTCTTTCTCCCAGGTGGCTTCCCTTTCGGGGTGATGTTCCCATTGTACCTTGCAATACTTGATTGCCCTGTTCCTCAACCTTTTCCAGTTTTCTTCCAAAATTTTACAGGGTTTTTCAACATAGGTCAAGTCTGCTTGTAATTCTATCTCTTGATGTGTGATTGCATCATCAGGAACTTTAAGACATTTCCGGGGTTGTGACACATGAAAAACATTATGAACTTGAGCCAATCTTGAGGGTAACTCTAAAGCATATGCTATAGTCTTGTTCTGACTCAGTATCTTGAATGGCCCAATATATCTTGGACTCAGTTTTCCTTTAACTCCGAACCTTTTAACTCCTTTCATTGGACTTACTTTCAAATATACCATGTCTCCTACTTCAGGATGCCATGATATTCGACTTTGATCAGCATAACTTTTCTGCCTACTTTGAGATATTTTTAGTCTATCCTTGATCTTATCAATGATATCTTGTTTTTCCTTGATATAGTCTGGCGCAAATTCCTTGCTGCTTCCAGGCTCATACCACCATATTGGTGATCTACATTTCCTTCCATAATAACCTGATATGGAACTGCCTTCCGACTACTCTGATAGCTATTATTGTAGGAAAATTCTGCCAATGGTAGATGATCTTCCCACGAACCTCCAAAATCTAAGGCACAAGCCCTTAACATGTCTTCTAGTATTTGATTTGTTCTTTCTGTTTGACCCCTGTCTCTGGATGATAAGTTGTGATGAAATCTAACTTTGAACCAAGTGCTTCATGTAATTGCTTCCAAAATGTGAAGTAAACACTGATCCCCTATCAGTAACAATATTTTTGGGCACCCCGTGCTTACTTACTATTTCTTTGATGTAAACTTCTACTAACCTCTCGGCATTATCCTTCTGATTTACCGGAATAAAATGTGCACTTTTAGTGAGTCTATCCACAATTACCCATATCATATCCTTCCGTTTAGGTGTCATGGGCAATCCTGTGATGAAGTCCATACCAATTTCCTCCCATTTCCATTCAGGAATTTCCAAGGGTTGCAATGGTCCTGCTGGACTTTGATGTTTAGCCTTCACCCTTTGGCAAGTATGGCATTTTGATACATATTTAGCAATGTCTCTTTTCATGTTATTCCACCATAATAATTCTTTCAGATCCATGTACATCTTAGTACTTCCTGGATGTATAGAATATGGTGTTTCATGTGCTTCTTTGAGTATGACTTCACGAATCTCAGTCACATTTGGAACACAAAGACGATCTTGGAACCACAAAGACTCATAATCTCCAAGGTGAAAAGCTGATTTTTTTCCCTTGAGATATCCTCCGAATTTCCTCAGCAATGAAAGGATCTTCTGCTTGATGTCTAAAAATTTCGTGCTTAAGATCACTGTCCTGCTCTGCAACTACCTGCATAGTAGCTAATCCTCCAAGAACCTCCGTTCTAATGAATTGAAGCTCTAATCTTTCCAAGTCCATTTGTAACTCTTTTGGTAGCTCCCAATTGCTAGGCTGAATATCTACACTTTTATGACTTAAAGCATCTGCTACAACATTTGCTTTTCCTGGAGTATAGTTGATTGTTAAATCATAATCTTTGATTAGTTCCAACCAACGCTTCTGTCTCATATTCAATTCCTTTTGAGTGAAGAAATATTTAAGACCTTTATGGTCAGTGTATAACTCGCATCTGGCTCCATAAAGAAAGTGCCTCCATCCTTTCAGCGCAAAGACTACTGCTGCTAACTCTAAATCATGAGTTGGATACTTGACTTCATGTGGTTTTAGTTGTCTTGAACCATAGGCAATCACTTTCCGATCTTGCATTAACACACAACCCAAACCTTCTTTAGATGCATCACAGTATACTGTAAAGTCTTTCCCTGTTTCTGGAACTGCTAAGATTGGAGCTGTGGTTAACCTGGTTTTCAACTCCTAAAAACTTGCTTCACACTTCTCATCCCAATTGAATGGTGTATTATTTCTTAGCAATTTGGTCATTGGTCCAGCTATTTTGGATAAACCTTCAATGAATCTCCGATAGTAACCAGCCATCCCTAAGAAACCTCGAATTTGTTTCACATTGGTTGGTGCAGTCCACTCTAGTACTGATTGAACTTTGGATGGATTTACAACAATTCCATCTTTACTGATCACATGGCCAAGGAATTCTACCTCATCTAGCCAAAATTCACATTTACTGAGCTTAGCATAAAGTTTATGTTCCCTTAGAGTCTATAATGTTATTCTCAAATGATCAGCATGCTCTTCCTTATCCTTGGAATATATCAGAATTAATATCATAACTCTCACTAGCCTCATGTGAGCTAACAGGTGTAACAGTTTCTTCACTAGGAGTTTCGGTATTTCCTAGACTAGCCATAGTAGCATCTAGAAAAGGACCTAATGAACCACTCGCATCAAGCACAGTAGAAGTAACATCATGAGTATCAAAAGCAGTTTCAGACTCAGCAGTAGTAGCAGTGTGTGTAGCATGAGTATGTGGTGGTGGTGTGACAAGCTTACTTATAACAGACGGTGAATCAAGAGCAGCAGAGGTGTTTAGGACTGTACCTCTTCTTGTAGTGGATGGTAAAATAGGTAACTTCCCATCACGAGACTTCCCCATGATGAAAGGAGTAGCAGTGAACAATAATAGATCCAAGTGAACTTACAAATAAAGCTATGCTCCTCGGCAACGGCGCTAGAAAATAGTCTTGATGACCCACAAGTACAGGGGATCGCAACAGTATTCGCGGGTAGTATTACCCAATTTATTGATTCGACACAAGGGGAGCCAAAGAATACTTGCAAGCCTTAACAACTGAGTTGTCAGTTCACCTGCACCAGGAAATAGTTCTTGCTCACATAAGTTTATCAGTAGTAACAGTAGTAACAGTTTGTAGTAGCAACAGCAACAGAAACAAAAACAGTGGAACAGTAGCAATAGTAACAATAACAGTAGCAGTAGGATTCGAGTGCGGTAGGCATAGGGATGGTTGGACGGGCGTTGCATGGATGAGTCTAAACATGTAACTTCAAGATCTAGGGCATTGCAGATAAATAATAACAAGCATCCAAGTACTAAACAATCCTAGGCATGTGCTCCAAATATAGTCATACGTGCTCGCAATGAGAACTTGCACAACATCTTCTGTCCAGCCAGCCCGTGGCAGCGAGGCCTCTAGGGAACTACTGGCAATTAAGGTGCTCCTTTTAATAGAGCACCGGAGCAAAGCATTAACACTCTGTGAACACATGTGATCCTCACACCACAGCCATCCCCTCTGGTTGTCCCAATTATTGTCACTTTGGGGCCTTTGGATCCGAACAATGATATGTGTACACAACTTGCAGATAAGATCACAAACAATACTATCATAATGATTCAATAATAAGTTCAGATCTGATATCATGGCACTCGGTCCCTAGTGACAAGCATTAAGCACAACAAGTTGCAACAAAGTCAAATATCACTAATAGAGATACTAGGAACTATGCCCTAACAGATCTTATTCGATTACATGATAGAACTCATCCAATCCCTACCATCCCCAAGCCTACAGTGGGGGATTACTCACTCATGGATGAGGGAAACATCGGTGGTTGATGGAGATGCGTTGGTGATGACTATGGCGATGATCCTCTCCAAATTCCCCGTCCCGGCAAGGTGCCAGAACGGATTTTATGGATCCGAATCTTGGTTTCTGGTGGCGGAGGTGGAGCGGAACTCTTTCTAGAAAACTATCGACCCCCCCTGAGTTTTTAGGTCAGAAGGCAACTTATAGGCCCGAAGGCAGGCCGAGGAGCTGCCTGGGGTGGCCAAACCCCCTCCTTTTAATAACAAAGTGTTCGAGAAAGTAGATACGTTTTGGACGTATCAACTCCCCCCAAGCTTAGCTTATTGCTTGTCCTCAAGCAATTCAGTTGAAAACTGAGTGCGATAAAAGAACTTTCACGAACACTTTGCTTCATATGATGTAAATATTCTCAGCACGGGAGTAGATGCTTAGACAATTCATAATAGGGAGTATGCAACTAAGTCTACTCAATAGTCATTGCAAGCTATGAAGAGAAATCAACTCAATAATAATAAGTAGCATGAAACATAAACATAAGCAACATTGCAATGCTCATAATAAGGGATGATAAAGTGGTATCTTGCTTGCCTTTGTTTGTAGAGAACAATATGAATGCCAATGCACCTCTGAAGTTCAAGTGAAGACTAGAGGTAAAGATATTAGATATACAAGCATCAAAGTCATGACATAATTAACCAAGTTTTGGAACAAACACAAGAATGACAACTATGCTCTCAAGAAGGTGCTCATAGAATAAGTGGTGACTCAACAAAATTGTGAAAACGGTTTTGTGAAGGTTTTGAAAGGCTTCCTAATGCTGAAAGGAAGGTACTCATTAGCTTTGAGCTCTCATTGCCCCTATCATAGGCATCTTCATGTGGTTAAGGTGAAAGTGAGGTCCACTCTGAATCATATGCTTGGCAGACCATAGACAGGAAATCCCAAGTCCCTTGAGTACGAGGGTCGCTCCGCATGCTACTCAACTTTGGTCACCTGAAAGTTCTTGTCATTGTAAATACATGCATATCATCGAGAACCGCCAACGGGATACCCCTTGCACATGGTACAGGAGCTTTCCCATAACCAAAATGACAAGGCAAGCAAACAATGGGCATCTCAGCAATCTTTTTATTTACCATATGCATAGATTTTTATTGAGGACGCTTCATAGATGCTCATTATAGTGATGCTGCAAGTTTCCACCATGATTAGGCATGGCCTAGGCTAGCGGCCCAGGCGTTTCTCTAACACAATGTATAAACTCCATGAACTCACAACCTCCCCTTTTATTTCACATCATCGACATCCGTAAACAAAAGAGCAAAGTATCAACTGGATAGGATATCCAAAAGGTGTTGAAAGCGTTCCCCGTGGCAGCACAGTTCTGCTGACTCCCAGCGTATAATAAGCAAGCATATAACTTTCATGGACTAGTCACAATGGTTCAAGATTATTAAGCGCAAGGAATAAAGTGTGCCATCAACTTCGTGAGAGCTTTACTAACTAACTTTCTCAAAATAGACATACATTTTATGCGGTCTATGTATCTTGTTGTATTGCCCAATCAAATCTCATAGGATCTTTCTGACTCGTAATTGCATTGTTATGCCTTGCTCAGTTCCTGTCAATTGCCCTGCTGTAATTTGTTTACCCTTCATGCCATGTTGTTTATCTAAGGAGAGCACCTCTAGTGAACTATGGACCCCGGTCCAATCTTTACCATTGATACATCTTCCAATGTTACTCATTTACTTGCTGCAAACCATTACCTTCCACACCATACGTTTAATCCTTTGTTACAGCAAACCGGTGAGCTTGACAACCTCACTGATTCGTTGGGGCAAAGTCTTGAGTTTGTGTTGTGCAGGTCTCCACGTTGCTAGCAACACCTGTGTGACGTTTCCTTGCTCCTACTGGTTCGATAACCTCGGTTTCTTACTAAGGGAAACTTGCTGTTGTGCTGCTTCATACCTTGCTCTTGGGGTTTCCAACGAAGCGTCCCACAACAAGTGGTGGGTGCCATCAAGCTATTTTCTGGCGCCGTTTCCGGGGAGGCTAAGGACGTCTTCACTACGGGAGTCCTTCACTTCCTTTCTCTTTACTTTGTTTTTAGTTTGCTTTGTTTCTTTTGCTTGGTTTTGTTTGACTATTTTCAAAAAACCCAAAAAAAATTAGTCTAGTTTGGTTTGCTTTCTTTATTCAAAAACACAAAAAAATTAGTTCCTACTCTAGTTGGTGGTCAGTTATTGCCTTGCTTGGTAATGCTTTCTATCAATGGATGGTTTCTTTGAAACTAGTTCTTATTGGCAAGGTGGGTTCACTGAAGAACAAAAGTATTATTATAAGGAACATCGTTTGTCACAAAAAGGGAAACACTTATGGGAACAAATTGATAAGTTGAATACTATTGCTAGAGAGGTGTGCTCTACTTATAATGTTACTTATTGCTTTGATAAAGCTTGTTGTTGTAGGAGGTATAAACACCTCCCTTTTCAATGTAAGTATAATGATAATGTTACCATATCTTCTTATGTTAAGGGAAATTATGACTTTTATGATGTGGAACAAATTGAAGAATTTATTGCCTTCAAGGGTGCATTTGAACTTGCCAGTTTGTTTGAAAATACTGATGATGCACCTTATGAATCTGAGGTTTATGAGATACTTAAATTTTGCTTTGATAATTACAAGGAAGAAAATAGCTATATTTTTGAATATCTTAATATGTGTTTTCCACAAATGGAAAAGACTAATGCCTTGCAGGAGACTATGGAAGAAGGAATTGTTCAAACTGGAAGCTCATTAGATGAAAAAGAGGAGGAGAGTGATGAACAAAAGGAGGAAGAATGGATCTACCGATGCCTACCTTCTAATGAGAGTAACTCTTTACCTCTTACATTATTTGATTGTCCCCCATGCTTACCAAAGGAGGATGAATGTTATGTTCCTGTGGATCCTTTTGAAATATCTACTTTGGATAAAACTTGTGGAGGTTTTAATCCCACTGTTTTTGAGCTTGATAAAAATTATGAATTTGTAGATCATGACAAGCATGTTTTATGTGATAGCTATATTGTGGAGTTTATTCATGAGGCTACTGAAAATTATAATGAGAGAGGAAAATATGGTTGTAGAAGTTTTCATGGTACTAAAACACCTCTCTATGTGCTGAAAGTTTTGAAGTTACTCTTGTTTTATCTTCCTATGCTTGTCACTTTGTTCTTTGTGAATTTATTTGTGTGTAAGATTCCGATGCATAGGAAGTGGGTTAGGATTAAAAGTGTTTTGAATTTGCTTCTTGATGCTCTCTTTGAATTCAATTCATAATTCTTATGTGAGCATCTTCTCAAAATATAATGCCTAACTTAAAGGCGTTAAAGAAAAGTACTTGTTGGGAGATAACCCAAGAGTTTCCTTGAGTCTTGGAAGTTATTACTTCAGTAAGGACATCTCCTTATCCTTTTTGTTTGCTTTTTGTGCCAAGAATGACCTCTAATGAGAGGGAAGTAAGATTTGGGGAGTTGTTGTCCCGAAACAGATTTCTGTCCTCTACCAAAAAATCCGTGAGGAGTCTTTGTAACTAGGATTGAGCTCAAAATTTACGAATAAATCCCCCAGTATGTTAGCTAACTTTAGTTAGTTCGACACTGTTTGATTTGAGAAACAAAAGATGTTCAAAAAAATCGGTTTCTACCTGCCGGTATGTTTTGACAGATTTGTGCCATTATTTGCATTTGCTTCTTATTGATTCCTTTTTGAGTTCTCTTTAGGTGAACTGATATTTTTGAAGGAGTTACTACAGTAGCTTGTGATTTTAGTGAAAAGCCTTGATGTTCCCAAGCTTTGCTAGATGTCTAATATCTTTTGAATACACTAACGTTGCTAATAAAAATTGTGTGAAGTTTTGTGTGAAGGAAAATTGTAACATCCCAAAAATATAACACAAGGATCATCAAACCTATAATCACTAAAATTAGGGTTAACAAAAACTTTGATTAAATTGAAATCATATGAATGCATGTATGAATGATATGATTTGATAAATGCATGAATGAACTTGAGTGATTAACCTAAATAGCAAGAAATGGTTTAAAGATGAAAATAACATCATATAAAACATTTCCATGCAGAAACAAAACAAGAGAAAATAAAAAAAATAAAAATAAAGCAAATGGTCATTTTTGCGAATCTTGCTCACTAGGTCACTTTGAGTGTTTCTAGTTCAAGATTTCAAACAGAAACTTTTTTTAACTCTTTTCACCCCTTTCTAGACCAAGTAAAAGTGAATCAAAGCCCACCTTTCAAACTTATAGAAACATTTGGCAACCTCATTCAAATCACAATTCAAAATTGAATCTTTATCATATGTGAAGATCACACATTTTCAAAACCCAACCAAACCAGTGCCCCTTGACTAATCCAACTAACCAAACACTCCCTAATATGTGCCTAGCAAACCCACCAAGTTGGAATCCAAAATTCAAATTTAAAGTTCTTGCGGCCATTTCATCAAACACCTTGCAGATACAAATCAAACAAACATCAAACACTATAGTGTGCAGTAAAATTGGCCTAACTTGTTCCCTCTATAGCTCACTCTACACTCTCAGTAGATGATCAAAGTAATATAACTAGCTTTAGCACCACTGTTAGCAAGCCTAGCCATTAATGTCAAGCATGCCGAGAGCACCATTGCCACCCTATTGTTGCCACCGAGCTAGAGGCAACACTAGCCTCGCCAACCTTGTCTGGGACATGCAACACCATCCACCGCCACCCACTTTCCCAGCTGCGAGTAATGCCAGCCCCTGGACCACACGACAGACCCATGCCAAACTACTCCGCGACCATGCCGAGAGCGCGCCAGTGCGCCACGCTCGACCAGCACCCACAGACCGCGCGCCTCCCTCGCCACTTGCAGGGATGATCACCAGCATCCCAGCACCCCACGAGACATGCCCGTTCGCCGCCGCGTGGACCACGTGTGCTGTGCGACATTAAAACCGCCGTCGGACCCGCCCAGAGCATCAGCGTGTTCCGACCGATCAGCACCGCCCCACGCCTCGCCACCGCGTCGTTGAGCTTCGCCAGGGAGCACATCACCGCCCCCTACCATCGCCCATGCTATTAGCCCTATGTACCGTCGACCACGACGAGCTCAGCCCGCGCCCGTCGGTCCTCTTCCGCCACTATAAATAGAGGCCTCCACCGCTCGTTTTCGCCACACCAGTTCACTCCCCTCTCACCCAGAACCACCCCGCCTCACTCCCGGAGCAAGGCAAGCAGCGCATCGCTGGAATTTGGCTGGAGCCCACCGCTGCTGGAGAAAAAGGGGGCCGTCGATTGGAGCCGCCCCAGGAGAAGCTGCCGGTACCAGGAGAACCGCCGTCGTCGACTTCGTCGTTCGCCCCCACCGCCAACCCTCGCCTGAGCCCCGGTGAGCCTCCCACGACCCCCACCTGCCGCGCTAGGGTTCTGTCTCGTCGGCGCTGCCCGGCGTGGACGATGAACCGTAGCCATTCGATTAGAGTTAGATCGTGCGGTTCACATTTCCCCGCACCGCTTCGCCCCTCCCTGTCTCACTAACGCGTGGGTACAACCACTTAACCAGCTCGCGTAAGCGCTGTGTGTAGTGGGCCGGCCCAGTTAACCCTCTCGCGCGACCCAACAATTCAAATTTAGTTTTATTCATTTAATTTGAAACATAGTTTTGTACATAGATTCAAAAATCAACCCAGCTCGATTCACTGAACCAAAATGCATGAAACCAACTTTGCTAGAAAGGTACTAAAATGCTTAATCCAAGCCCGTTGGATTCAAACCATTTAGAGTTATAGATCAACCAGGGTAAAAATAACAAGGCAGAAGCTTTTCTATATTCAAACATTTTTCAAAATTCAACTATAAAATCTTTTGAGTTGATTCCAACTCTCAAAAATCACATTTGATCATATCTTTCAGAATATATAAAAACATATGGGTTTACTTGCATAAATAATGTTCAAGTAATAAAAGAATGCCACATAGGCATTTCTAGTCACTTTATTTAATTAACATAAAAAGATTAAACCTTATTAAATTGTGACACCACTTTAAATCACATTCCCATGTACTGAAATATGTGGTGATGACATGTGTCAACATGCTCCCATGTTTGAGTTGGAGAATATTAAATCTTAAGTAGTTTTTCAATGAGTAGAAATTACTTTTCTCAAATAAAATAAATAAGACAAGTGCTTTAATCCTTGTGATAATAGTGATGATGCTAGATCATATAATGTGACTCTTTGTGTGATGATTAAAAATAGTTAAGTATTGTTTGGTGATTGTGTACCTCATATTTATTTATAGGCGCTAGTATCGGCCAAGGATACGAGGAGGAAGGAGGATACTACGAGGAAGAAGCCGAAGAGAACTTCAACCACTTCTCTGCACAAGGCAAGCTAACACTTGCAACTTAGCAAGCCTAATACTACTAGTTGATTTAGCAAGCTATTAACTTAGCAAGCTAACCCTTGCAACTATGAAAGTTAGAGAACCTATGCATTGCATTAAGCATGCTTGGTTAGATACACTTGATGATGCCCAATCCTAGTTTTACTTGCAAGCTTAAGTACTTTATTTTCTTTATCAAAGCTTTCTCTTAGAGTTTACATAGTGACTTGTGGATTCTAGAAAGATAACTAAAGGTAGCATAAAGAGCATAAAACTTGGGCTAAGTTAGATAATCTTGATGTCATCCTAAGGCATGAGATTGAACTTAGCAAATCCCCACCTGTTTACCACCCCTCATTAGTATTTACCACCACTTGTAGATGCTAGTGCTAAGTATAAAATTTGATCAACTTTAGATGGGAATACTTGGTGAAAATGGTTATGAAAACCTTAGAATGATGAGTCATTCTACTGAAATGCTTTGACATGTGTTTCCTAACACCAGATGATTTTGATGATGAAAATGTTGAGGCATGAGCCTTAGCCCTTTATAAAACTGATGGTTGTCTGGATGCGATACCATTCCAACTTTATCGTACAACCACAATACCCGAAATTTGGGTAGGGCTTGACTGGAAATTTATATACCTTAGTATGGGTTCCCTCGCGGCCAAGGTCTGAGCTGAGGCTACCTTGTGAAGATTGTCCACCTGTGCAGTACCCAAGATGACAGTTGGTCATGGTTGGGAGGCCAAACTCACAGGATAGGTGCCTATACTAAGGCGTGTAATTGAAAGGTTAGGATTGATTATCCGCATACTGAGTATGGTGAATTCAGGATTGTTCTTGGCGGATGTATCGAATGTTGTGGTGAAAGTGTACAATCTCTGCAGAGTGTCAAACTGCCAAGTCCGCGGTTATGGACAGTTGGAGTGGCCATACTGTTCCCCCGTCAGATGTTTTCAAAATGACTTCTGAAATGAATTATGACTTTGACTTGACCACAACAGAGTTGTGATATGAAATTCAAATTCCCACTTAGTTGTTATAAAACTTTCAACTAGTTTTCTTTGCTTCTGAACTTAGTAGAGGTATATTGGCTTTTTGCAAAACAACCTTAGAGCTTAGTATCATACTACAAAAACCCCCTTAACTTGTTAGTATTAGTTTGCAAGTACTTAAAGAGTACTCATGGCTTTGTCCCTGGATATTCCCGTGGCCAGACTATGAAGAGGAGTATTAGGATGACGGACCGCAGGAAGGTTACGACAACTAGGATCATCTCCCATCGTCAGCATTGCCTGTGACCCTGAAGATGGAGCTTCGCTTATGCTATCGTTACTATTACGTTATTCCGCTGCTTGAATTGTATTAAGAACTGGATCATGAGATCCTTATTTGTGTAAGACCTTATGTATGGTTTGTAAGGATGATGTACTGTGATATCCAAATCTGTTATGTCTCACAAAAATGGTAATCTTGGGATTGCGATGTATGGCATAACAGGCATCTGGGATTAAAAATCTGGGTGTTGACAAAAAAATTCAGGTGTAGAGAGAGAATGATGTAATGAGATGAAGAATGGACAAAAGCTCAAGCTTGGGGATTCCACCATGGTGTCACCCCAAGAAATATCCAAGAGGTACAAGCATCAAAGCTTGGGGATGCCCAAGGCATCCCCTTCTTCATCAATAAAAAGCTTAGGTCTGTCTAGACACTTCGTTTTTATTGTTTCATGCACAGTTGTGTTGTTCTTGGAGATTCTTAGTTTTCGTTTGCTTTGCTTAGTTTTTTTAGTTTGCTAAAGTAGTTTGGACCCCCATTCTCGCTGTGTTGTTTTGCAAATAAGTTGCTTGGTGTTGGAAAGGAGTAGTAAGTTCTTGCTTGAAGTGCAAGAGGAGATTGCATTGACTGTGACTTAGACTTTAGCATGGCATGCTAGGTGTTGTTTTGGCATTATGCTTAGTGATTATTGCTGTAGCATGTCTTGTTCCAAACAATTGGGATTGCTTAGTGTGCCTTGAAGAAATTATGCGTTGTTTTAGCATGCAAAAGCATAGTATTGTGGTATTCTCCTTTGATGCTTTACTTGGGTTGACTTGGCACATGCTCACACCATGTTATGACTTTGAAAAGTCACCATTAGCCTCTATGATCATTTAGTCCTTGACTTGTAGTACCACTCTTTACTTTGATTAGTAATGCTTTGTTGCTCTGCATGATTATGGCTATTATGCTTTGTTAGTTGGTTGCTCCCAATCTTTTGCTAGCCTCCACTTGTATGAGTAATTTCTACTCATGCATATAACTCCCAAGAAACCAAGTTATTACAAAGTGTCCACTATAAACTCCTATGCATGGTGTGTTACACCATTCCAAGTATATTCTTGTTTTCAGCTATCTTCCAATTAAAAAACTATTTTGTTATGTGAAAACTTAGTGATTAAAGCCCTCACAAACTTGATGGCACATTTTATATTCTTTTCCCCTGATAAACTTGAACCATTGTGACATATTTGTTGTATATGCTTGCACTTATAAGTTGGAATTAGCAGAACTGTGTTGTCACGGGGAACGTTTTCAACATTGCACTTGTACTTTGTACTCAGTTGATATCATGCTCTTTTGTCTATGGATGTCACCGGTGTGAAATAAAGAGGGAACTTATAAGTCCATGGAGTTTGTATCCTATGTTAGAGAAACGCCTAGGACGCTAGCCTAAGCCATGCCTAATCATGGTGGAAACTTGCAGCATCACCATAGTGACATCTATGAAGCATTCTTCTTATAAAAAAAGAGACACGTTGAGAAAAGAGGAAAGAGAGAAAAAAGCACCATATTCCCATGGTACATAAAAGATTGCTGAGATGCTTATTGTCTACTTGCCTTGTCATTTTGGTTATGGGAAAGCTCTGAAGGGTTTCGCAGCATAGTAAATCAAAATTTTCTACGGATGCGAACGGGGAAGCCAAGATCTAATCTAGGAGATGCAAACAACGAGGGGGGATAGATGATATCTTCATACCCTTGAAGAAATCGCACAGCGGAACGTTCAACGGAACGTGGTTGATGTAGTCGTACTAGCCTTCTCCTCCTCGCGATCCGATCCGATCCAACGCCACAAGTGGCGACGCCTCCGAGAGATGCACACGTATGGCACCTCGGCGTCTCCTCCTTCCTCGGTCCAGCAAGTGGGGTGGAGAGATAGATTGGATCTACAACACGACGACGTGGTGCAAAGGTGGAGAGTTTCTGCGGCAGGGCTTCGCCTACGCGCAGTCGGAGAGAGAGAGAGAGAGAGAGAGAGAGAGAGAGAGAGAGAGAGAGAGAGAGAGAGAGAGAGAGAGAGAGAGAGAGAGGAGGGCAGCAGGTAGGCAACTAGGGTTGGAGGTGGTGTGGGGGGAGGGTGCGCCCCTGCCCTCTTTATATAGAGGGTTGGTCGGCTGCCCTTGCCCCTCCTCCAAGCCCTAGGGCCGGCGGACACATGGGTGGAGTGGGGGGCAAGTTTCCCCCCCTTCTAGAAGCTCTCCCTAGGGTTTCCCTTAGGGCTTGGCCGGCTGGGCCTATGGGGCCTTGTGCCCCTAGCCCAATGCGGCCAGGTCACTCCCTCGTAAGCCCATGCCCCCTCCCGACAAGTGGGGCCACGTTGGTACCACTCCGGAAGCTTCTAGAACCTTCTGGTACAATACCAAACATTTCGAAACAATTCCGAAATCCAAAAACCGCTTTCCCTTATATGAATCTTATTCTCCGGACCATTCCGGAACCTCACGTGATGTCCTGGATCTCATCCGAGACTCCGAACAAAAACTCATAAATCAATTATCCATTCTATCCTAGCGTCAAGACACGTTAAGTGTGTGACCCTACGGGTTCGAGAATATGCAGACATGATCTTCTATCAATAATCAACAACGAGGTCTGGAAACCCATATTGACTCCCACATATTCATCGATGATCATATCGGATGAACCACGATGCCAGGATTCAATTAATCCCATATATATTCCCTTCGTCACGCGATATTTTACTTGCCCGAGATTCGATCGTTGGCATCGGAATACCTAGTTCAATCTCGTTCACAGCAAGTACTTTACTCGTTCTATAATCCGATATCACTTTGTGATTAACTCCTTAACCACTTGCTTGCAAGAGGTGTTGATATCGATTACCGAGTGGGCCCGAAGTATATCTCTCCGACTTGGGAGGGACAAATCCCATCTCGATACATACAACCCAACAAGTACTTTCCGATCACCTGAGAGACACCTTTATGATCACCCTCTCATAGGATGACGTTTGATGACCTCAAAGCTTTCTTCCGATACCAGGGAGTTGCATTATCTCATGGTCTAAGGAATACAATATTTGACATAAGAAAAAGCTTCGCAAAGATGAACACGATGACACGATCTAATTGCTCTGCTTGATTTGGGTCTGTCCATCATATCATTCTCCCAATGACATGATCTCATTATTAATTGACAACTCATGTCTATGGTTAGGAAACCTTAACCATCATTAATCAATGATCTAGTCCATAGAGGCGTACTAGGGACACGGTGTTGTTCATAAAACACACAAGTATCAAATTTTCCGCTTAATACAATTCTAGCATGGACTATTGGGTATATCTAGACAAGGGATGCGAGGCTTACATCAAAGACCTAGAACAAATGTTTCATTGTCTAGGAATTGTATTAAGAGACACGAGGCTTACATCAATGCCCCCTCCCTAGGAATTGTATTAAGCGGAAACACACAAGTACTAGGAATTGTATTAAGCGGAAACACACAAGTACTAGGAATTGTATTAAGCGGACACGGTGCTTAAATTCTAGCATGGAATATAAACGGTGCCTCGAATCCCTAGGATAAAGTTTCATTGAAAAACACGTGACTATTGGGTATCTTTCAATGAAAAACTCACCCTCGCATCCCTAGGGACACGGTGCTTGTCTAGATATATAAGCAGCTTATCCTAGGTCTTTCATTGAAAAACATTTGTTCAAATAACTCTTCAGATCGTTAAGCATATCAATGTCATTTCCAATAATCAATATGTCATCCACATATAGTACTAAAAATGTCACTGAGCTCCCACTCACTTTCTTGTAGATACAAGCTTCATAGAAATTTGGAACAAATCCAAAGCTCTTGATCACTTGATCAAAACGAAGGTTCCAACTCCGAGATGCTTGCTTCAGTCCATAAATGGAACGCTGAAGTTTGCACACCTTATCAGCATCCTTAGGATCGACAAAACCTTCGGGTTGCATCATATACAACTCTTCATCAATGTTGCCATTGAGGAACGCAGTCTTGACACCCATCTGCCATATTTCATAATCATGAAACGCAGCAATTGCTAATAAAATCCGAATGGACATAAACATCACTACGGGAGAGAAAGTCTCATCGTAGTCAACACCTTGAACTTGTCGAAAACCTTTCGCGATAAGTCATGCTTTATAGACAGTAACATTACCATCTGCGTTCGGTTTCTTCTTGAAAATCGATTTGCACTCAACGGCCTTTCGGTCGCTAGGAGGGTCCACCAAAGTCCATACTTGGTTTTCTCTCATGGATCCTAATTCGGATTTCATGGCCTCTAGCCATTTCTCAGAGTCTGGGCTCATCATTGCTTCCTCATAGTTCGTAGGTTCACTGTTGTCTACTAATAAGACAGTCAAGACATGGTTACCGTACCACTCGGGACGGGCACGTGACCTTGTCGACCTGCGACGTTCAGTAGTAGCATCGTCTGAAGCTTCATGATCCTTGTCATTAGCTTCCTCTATTGTTGGTGCAGACGACACTGGAACAATTTCAGGTGCTATGCTACTCTCCAACTTAAGAGAAGGTTCAATAACCTCGTCTAGCTCTACTTTCCTCCCACTCACTTCTTTCGAGAGAAACTCCTTCTCAAGAAAGATACCCAATAGTTTCCTTAGGGTATCCTATGAAGACGCATTTCTCCGCTTTGGGTTCGAGCTTGTCCGGCATCAACTTCTTGACGTAAGCCTCGCATCCCCAAACTTTAAGAAATGACAACTTAGGTTTAGCACAAAACCACAGTTCATACGGTGTCGTCTCAACGGATTTAGATGGTGCCCTATTTAAAGTGAATGCAGCGGTTTCTAATGCATAACCCCAAAATGATAATGGCAAATCTGTAAGAGACATCATTGATCGCACCATATCTAATAGAGTTCGATTCCGGTGTTCAGACACACCATTGCGCTGTGGTGTTCCGGGTGGCGTGAGTTGCGAAACTATTCCGCTTGCTTTAAGATGCGTGAGAAAATCATAACTCAAATATTCACCTCCACGATCGGATCGTAGAAATTTAATTTTCCTGTTACGATGGTTTTCCACTTCATTCTGAAATTCTTTGAACTTTTCAAATGTTTCAGATTTATGTTTCATTAAATAGATATACCCATATCTACTTAAGTCATCAGTAAAAGTGAGAAAATAGCGATAACCACCGCGCGTCGAAACACTCTTTGGTCCACATACATCGGTATGTATGATTTCCAACAAGTCCGTTGCTCGCTCCATTATTCCGGAGAACGGGGTTTTGATCATCTTGCCCATGAGGCATGGCTCGCACGTGTCAAATGATTCAAAATCAAGAGACTCCAAAAGTCCATCAGAATGGAGTTTCTTCATGCGTTTTACACCAATATGACCTAGACGGCAGTGCCACAAATAAGTCGTATTATCACTATCTACCTTGCATCTCTTAGCCTCAATGTTATGGATGTGTGTTTCATTGCTTTCGAGATTCAGAAGAAATAAACCATTCATAGTAGGTGCATGACCATAAAAGATGTTACTCATATAAATAGAACAACCATTATTCTCCGATTTAAATGAATAACCGTCTTGCAATAAACACGATCCAGATATGATGTTCATGCTCAACGCAGGCACATAATAACATTTATTAAGGTTTAAAACTAATCCCGAAGGTAAATCTAAGGAGAGCTTGCCGACGGCCATCACATCAACTCTTGATCCGTTGCCAACGCGCATCGTCACCTCATCCCTCGCTAGCCGCCGTCTATTCTGTAGCTCCTGTTTTGAGTTAAAAATATTAGCAAATGAACTAGTATCAAATACCCAGGCACTACAACAAGCGCTAGTAAGGTAAACATCAATAACATGTATATCAAATATACCTTTGATGGTGCCAGCCTTCTTGTCCGCTAAGTGTAGGGGTTCATAGCATGGAAAACAAAAAATTTCTACCGCATACAAACAAACAAGCCAAGATCTATCTACTAGATTGTAGCAACGAGTCGATGAAATAACTCACCCTCGAAGATTCCAAAGTGTTTAACGAGAGCGGATTCTCGTGGGTGATGTAGTCGTACTCTTCCCGATCTCAAGATCGCGTAGACGATCCTTCCGGTGCTGCGATCCGGCAGCGCTTCCGCAGTCGGTCATACGTTCGGTACTCGACGAAGACCTTCCTCTCCCTTGTTCCAGCAGGCAGTGGAGGTTGTAGCACTCTCCTCGCGATTCCGGCAGCACGACGGCATGGTACCGGAAGTAGAGGGGAGATCTCGCAGGGCTTCGCCTTAAGCCGGAGCGAGTATGGTGGACTATGAGAGAGCCTCGATGATCTAGGGTTTAGACACACCAAGTAGAAGGGGCTAGGCCGGCGGTTAGGGCAACTAGAAGCCCCAACTCGGCGGCTTGGGAGAAACCCTAGGGCGGCGGCGGCTATGGTGGGTGGCGGCGGCTAGGGTTAGGGTTTAGAGGGGCAAGGTGTAGGTCTTGGAGGAGCAGCCCTGCTCCTCCTTATATAGGTGGAGGGGCGTGCCAAGGGGAGGGGAGTCCCTACCCAACTCGGCTTCCAAGGCCGGCGGTGGAGGGAGAGGGACTTCCTCCCCAAGTAGGTTTCCTACTCTCCCTCCACCAAACAAAATAGCCGTTTGACTTTTCAAATTGGCGTTTGACTTTTCAAACTAGGATTTGATTTAACCCTTTATTTTGTTCAGCGATGACACCTAGTACATGATGCAACCATTCCAACTTGTTATGACACATTCATGTACCCTTCCTCTCCGGAGTGCCAGACATTCCGAAACCTTCTAGAACATTCCCGATGAAAACATCGGAACCATTCTCCAACCCCGAAACAGGACTTTACTTATATGAATCTTATTCTCCGGACCATTCCGGATCTCCTCGTGATATCCCGGATCCCATCCGAGACTCCGAACAACATTGGGTCTCTTACTCATCATTCCATAACTACTCAACAACATCGAATCCTTAAGTGTGTCTCCCTACGGTTCGTGAATTATGCGGACATGATCGAGACACTTCTCCGAACAATAACCAATAGAGGAATCTGGAAATTCATATGGCTCCCACATATTTCTACGATTACTTTGCGATCGAATGAACCACTTACATACGATACCAATTTCCCTTTGTCTCACGATAGTTTACTTATCCGAGGTTTTGATCGTCGGTATCTCTGCATACCTAGTTCAACCTCGTTACTGATAAGTAATCTTTTCTCGTTCCCGTGATATGTGATCCCTTGTGAGCTAGTCACATGCTTGCAAGCTAATTGGATGACAGTCCACCGAGAGGGCCCAGAGTATATCTATCCGTCATATGGATGGACAAATCCCACTCTTGATCCATGTGTCTCAACCAATACTTTCCGAACACTCAATGCCACCTTTATAGCCACCCAGTTACAGTGTGGTGTTTGATGTCATCAAAGCATCCTTCCGGTGAAGGTGATATGCATGATCTCATGGTCGAAGGAATTAGGTTACTATGTATCTGAAAGCATATAGCAATTGAACTATTAAAATGACTTGATCTTTATGCTACGCTTATCTATAGGAGTATGTCCATCATATCATTCTCCTAATCATATGATCTTGTTGTTAATAACATCTCAATGTTCATGATAGGGAAACTACAATCATTTATTAACCAACAAGCTAGTATTATAAAGAGGCTTTACTAGGGACTCTAATTTAGTTTACAAATCACACAAGTATTAATGTTTCCTTGTTAATATCATTATATCATGAATGTAAACATTTATCATAAACACAAAGATATAATAATAACTACATTTATTATTGCCTCTAGGGCATATCTCCAACAGTCTCCCACTTGCACTAGAGTCAACTAATCTAGATTACATGGTAATATACCGAACACCCATGGCAGTTTGGTGTTGGTCATGTTTTGCCCTCGGGAGAGGTTTAGTCAACGGATCCGCCACATTCAGATCTGTGTGTACTTTGCAAATCTTTATGTCACCATCTTGGACATGTTCTCGAATAGCGTGAAAACGTAGCTTGATATGCTTCAGCTTCTTGTGTGACCTTGGTTCTTGTGCATTGGCTATGGCGCCCATGTTATCACAATAGATAGACATTGGGTCCAGCGCACTTGGAACCACACCGAGCTCTGTAATGAACTCTTTCATCCATATCGCTTCTTGTGAAGCCTCCGAAGCAGCCATGTATTCCGATTCAGTTGAAGATCTCGCCACAACGCTTTGTTTTGCACTCCTCCAGCTAACTGCTGCACCATTCAAAGTAAATACGTATCCAGATTGTGATTTAGAATCATCCGGATCGGTGTTCCAACTAGCATCAGTGTAACCATTAACAACGAGTTGTTCATCACCTCCATAAGAAAGAACCATATCCTTAGTTCTTCTCAAGTACTTAAGGATGTTTTTTACCGCTGTCCAGTGATCCACTCCTGGATCACTTTGATATCTGCTAGTCAAACTAACAGCATATGCAATGTCGGGTCTAGTACATAGCATGGCATACATTAGAGATCCTATGGCTGAGGCATAGGGAGTCTTACTCATCCTTTCTCTATCTTCTGCCGTTACTGGACTTTGAGTTTTACTCAAGGTCGTATTGGGCAACATGGGCAAGAACCCTTTCTTGCTATCTTCCATTCCAAATCTCTTTAGAACCTTGTCCAAATATGTACTTTGTGACAATGAAATTAGGCGTCTCGATCTATCTCTATAAATCTTTATGCCTAATATGTAAGCTGCTTCGCCAAGATCTTTCATTGAAAAACTATTATTCAAATATGCCTTGACACTATTAAGAAGGTCTACATCATTCCCAATCAACAATATGTCATCTACATATAGTATTAAGAATGCTACAGAGCTCCCACTCACTTTCTTGTAAATACAAGCTTCTCCATAAGTTTGTATAAAACCAAAACTTTTGATCACCTTATCAAAATGTTGATTCCAACTTCGGGATGCTTGCTTCAATCCATAAATGGACCGTTGAAGTTTGCATACCTTGTTAGCATCTTTAGGATCGAAAAAACCTTTGGGTTGCATCATATACAACTCTTCATCAATGTCTCCATTGAGTAATGCTGTTTTGACATCCATCTGCCATATCTCATAATCGTAATATGCAGCGATTGCTAACATAATCCTCACAGACTTTAGCTTCGCTACTGGTGAGAAAGTCTCATCGTAGTCAACTCCTTGAATTTGTCGAAACCCTTTTGCGACAAGTCGAGCTTTATAGACAGTAACATTACCATCAACATCTGTTTTCTTCTTGAAAATTCATTTGTTCTCGACAGCCTTCCGGCCATCCGGTAAGTCCACCAAAGTCCATACTTGGTTTTCGTACATGGATCCAATCTCGGATTTCATGGCTTCTTGCCATTTATTGGAATCTGGGCTCATCATTGCTTCCTCATATGTAGCAGGGTCATCGGTGTTATCCACCAACATGACACTCATAACGGGATCATACTAATCAGGAGTGGTACGAGTTCTCGTTGACCTGCGAGGCTCTGTAGCAACTACAACCGAAGTTTCATGATCATCATCATTAGCTTCCTCCCTTATTGGTGCAGGCACCACAGGAACTTATTCCGGTGCTGCGCTACTCGCAAGTTCGAGATAAGGTTCCACAACCTCGTCGAGTTATACTTTCCTTCCAATCACTTCTTTCGAGAGAAATTCCTTCTCTAGAAAGGATCCATTCTTGGCAACGAAGATTTTGCCTTCGGATCTATGATAGAAGGTATATCCAATAGTTTCCTTTGGATATCCTATGAAGACGCATTTTTCCACTTTGGGTTCAAGCTTGTCCGGCTGTAACTTCTTTACATAGGCTTCGCAACCCCAAACTTTAAGGAACGACAATTTAGGTTTATTCCCAAACCATAATTCATACGGTGTCGTTTCAACGGATTTAGATGGTGCCCTATTTAAAGTGAATGCGGCTGTTTCTAATGCATAACCCCAAAATGATAGCGGTAAATCTGTAAGTGACATCATAGAACGAACCATATCTAAGAGAGTTCGATTACGACGTTCGGACACACCATTTCGCTGTGGTGTTCCCGGCAGTGTCAATTGTGAAAGTATTCCGCATTTCTTCAAATGCTCGCCAAACTCGTAACTTAGATATTCACCTCCACGATCAGAACGTAGAAATTTAATCTTGTTACGTTGATTCTCAACCTCACTTTGAAATTCTTTAAACTTCTCAAAAGTTTCAGACTTATGTTTCATGAAATAGATATACCCATATCTACTCAAGTCATCCGTGAAGGTAAGAACATAACAATAACCACCGCGCGATGCTACACTCATTGGACCACACATATCGGTATGTATGATTTCCAATAAGTACGTAGCTTGCTCCATCATACCATAAAATGGAGTCTTAGTCATTTTACCCATCAGGCATGCTTCGCATCTTTCAAGTGATTCGAAATCAAGTGATTTAAGAAGTCCATCGGAATGGAGTTTCTTCATACGCTTCACTCCAATGTGACCAAGACGACAGTGCCACATATAGGTCGAGTTATCGCTTAATTTCAAACGTTTAGCCTCAATGTTATTAATATGTGTATTTCCACTATCGAGATTCAATAAGAATAGACCATCTATCAAAGGTGCATGTGCATAAAACATATTACTCATATAAATCGAACAACCATTATTCTCGGACTTAAACAAGTAACCGTCTCGCAATAAACAAGATCCCAATATAATGTTCATGCTTAACGCAGGCACCAAATAACAATTATTTAAGTATAAAACTAAACCCGATGGTAGATGAAGAGGTAGCGTGCCGACCGTGATCACATCAACCTTTGATCCATTTCCCACGCGCATCGTCACCTCGTTCTTCGCTAGCTTCCGTTTATTCTGCAGCACCTGTTTCGAGTTACAAATATGAGCAACTGAACCAGTATCAAATACCCAGGCACTACTATGAGTACTAGTGATATACACATCAATAACATGTATATCGGATATACCTTTATTCTTGATGTTGCCGTTCTTCAAATCCGCCAAGTACTTTGGGCAATTCCGCTTCCAGTGACCTTCTCCCTTGCAGTAAAAGCACTCTGTATCAGGCTTGGGTCCAGCCTTGGTCTTCTTCGTCGGTGCGGTAACTTTCTTACCACCCTTCTTGAAGTGTCCCTTTTGCTTAGACTTGCCTTTCTTGAATTTGGTGTTCTTATTGACCATCAACACTTGGTGCTCTTTCTTGATCTCCACTTCTGCAGATTTTAACATGGAAAAGAGTTCTGGCAACTGCTTGTTCATGCTTTGCATATTGTAGTTCATCACAAAGTTCTTGTAACTTGGTGGTAGTGATTGGAGGACACGGTAAATCCCCAAAGCATTAGGAATCACTATTCCCAAGATTTGAAGTTTGTTTGCGTGCCCAGACATCTTAAGCACATGCTCACTGACGGAGCTGCCCTCTTCCATCTTGCAGTTAAAGAACTTTTCAGAAGCCTCATAGCTCTCAACTGTCGCGTGAGTCTCAAAGAACAATTTGAGTTCACGGACAATATCATGTGGGTCTGAATTCTCAAATCTTTTCTGAAGCTTCGATTCTAAACAATACAAGATAGCACATTGAACTGTGGAGTACTGATTCTTCCGAGCGAGGTAAACGTTCTTTATTTCATCGGTAGCATCAGCTGCAGGCGGGTCACCCAGCGGTGCATCCAGCACATAGGTCAAATTACCAGCATTGAGGACAATCCTCAAATTGCGGAACCAATCCGCGAAGTTGCTTCCATTGTTTTTCAACTTTTCTTTCTCTAGGAACGCATTAAAATTGATGGTAGGGGCCACCATTGATCTACAACATATTTGCAATAGTTTAGACTAAGTTTATGACAAATTGAGTTCTAATTAATAGTTAAATTAATCTAGGTGAACTCCCACTCAAAACAATATCCCTCACATTGTTTTAGTGATCACACGAACCAAATCCACCACATCAACACCGATCATCACGAGAGTTGATGTAGCTTCAATGGCGAACAATCGACATGTTCATCATATCTACTATATAATTCATGCTTTACCTTTCGGTGATCCGTGTTCCGAGACCATGTCTATACATGCTAGGCTCGTCAAGATCAAACCTTAGCTTCCGTATGAGCAAATCTGGCTTGCTCACGTTGTATACACTTGAAGAATCTAACACACCTGATCATCACGTGGTGCTTCGAAACAACAAGCTTTAGCAACGGTGCTTACTAAGGGTGAACACTTTAGAACTTGAAATTCATGTGCATGAGGGATCATCTTATAATGCTACTGTCGTTAACTAAGCAATACAAGATGCATAAAGGATTAACATCGCATGCAATTCATAATATGTGATATGATATGGCCTTTCTTCTTTGTGCTTCCGATCTCCATTTTCAAGCACGAACATGATCTCCATCATCACCGGCATTGCATCAAGGTCAATGACGCTTCTCCATGGTTGTCGTCCACCAGCTTCAACTATTACAACTACTTTGAATAGACACGCGGGTCTTAACAGAAATTTAAAGACAACCATATGGATCCTGCCGGTTGCCAACTTACAATAATGAACATTGCATACATCGAATATAATCACAATCATGGCCATATCACATCACAGCACACTCGTGCAAAACAAAGTTAGACGCCTCTAATTTCTTTGCATATTTTACGTGGTTTGGGGCTTTCAATAAGTGTCGATCTAACTTACGAACAAGAACCACAACGTTGATGCTTGAACTATCAAGTGCCCGTTGTAAATTGGATCTATACTATAATGGGAGAGACAGACACCCGCAAAGCCACTTATGCAATACAAGTTGCATGTTGAGCGTGGAGCAAGTCTCATGAACGATGTCATGTAAGGTTAGCCCGGGCCGCTTGATCCCATCATACCGCAAGATGCAAAGTACACAAGAAGCAATTGATAATAAAAGCACCATCGCCCAAAATGACCATTGTGTTCTACTCGTGCAACAGATCTACATATAGACACGGCTCTGATACCACTGTAGGGGTTCGTAGCATGGAAAACAAAAAATTTCTACCGCATACAAACAAACAAGCCAAGATCTATCTACTAGATTGTAGCAACGAGTCGATGGAATAACTCACCCTCGAAGATTCCAAAGTGTTTAACGAGAGTGGATTCTCGTGGGTGATGTAGTCGTACTCTTCCCGATCTCAAGATCGCGTAGACGATCCTTCCGGCGCTGCGATCCGGCAGCGCTTCCGCAGTCGGTCACACGTTCGGTACTCGACGAAGACCTTCCTCTCCCTTGTTCCAGCAGGCATCGGAGGTTGTAGCACTCTCCTCGCGATTTCGGCAGCACGACGGTGTGGTACCGGAAGTAGAGGGGAGATCTCGCAGGGCTTCGCCTTAAGCCGGAGCGAGTATGGTGGACTATGAGAGAGCCTCGGTGATCTAGGGTTTAGACACACCAAGTATAAGGGGCTAGGCCGGCGGCTAGGGCAACTAGAAGCCCCAACTCGGCGGCTTGGGAGAAACCCTAGGGCGGCGGCGGCTATGGTGGGCGGGGGCGGCTAGGGTTAGGGTTTAGAGGGGCAAGGTGTAGGTCTTGGAGGGGCAGCCCTGCCCCTCCTTATATAGGTGGAGGGGGCGCGCCAAGGGGAGGGGAGTCCCTCCCCAACTCGACTTCCAAGGCCAGCGGTGGAGGGAGAGGGACTTCCTCCCCAAGTAGGTTTCCTACTCTCCCTCCACCAAACTAAATAGCCGTTTGACTTTTCAAATTGGCGTTTGACTTTTTAAACTAGGATTTGATTTAACCCTTTTTTTTGTTCAGCGATGACACCTAGTACATGATGCAACCATTCCAACTTGTTATGACACATTCATGTACCCTTCCTCTCCGGAGTGCCGGACATTCCGGAACCTTCTAGAACATTCCCGATGAAAACATCAGAACCATTCTCCAACCCCGAAATAGGACTTTCCTTATATGAATCTTATTCTCCGGACCATTCCGGATCTCCTCGTGATATCCCGGATCCCATCCGAGACTCCGAACAACATTCGGTCTCTTACTCATCATTCCATAACTACTCAACAACGTCGAATCCTTAAGTGTGTCTCCCTACGGTTCGTGAATTATGCGGACATGATCGAGACACTTCTCCGAACAATAACCAATAGAGGAATCTGGAAATTCATATGGCTCCCACATATTTCTACGATTACTTTGCGATCGAATGAACCACTTACATACGATACCAATTTCCCTTTGTCTCACGATAATTTACTTATCCGAGGTTTTGATCGTCGGTATCTCTGCATACCTAGTTCAACCTCGTTACTGATAAGTACTCTTTTCTCGTTCCCATGATATGTGATCCCTTGTGAGCTAGTCACATGCTTGCAAGCTAATTGGATGACATTCCACCGAGAGGGCCCAGAGTATATCTATCCGTCATATGGATGGACAAATCCCACTCTTGATCCATGTGTCTCAACCAATACTTTCCGAACACTCAATGCCACCTTTATAGCCACCCAGTTACGGTGTGGTGTTTGATGTCATCAAAGCATCCTTCCGGTGAAGGTGATATGCATGATCTCATGGTCGAAGGAATTAGGTTACTATGTATCTGAAAGCATATAGCAATTGAACTATTAAAATGACTTGATCTTTATGCTACGCTTATCTATAGGAGTATGTCCATCATATCATTCTCCTAACGATATGATCTTGTTGTTAATAACATCTCAATGTTCATGATAGGGAAACCACAATCATTTATTAACCAACAAGCTAGTATTATAAAGAGGCTTTACTAGGGACTCTAATTTAGTTTACAAATCACACAAGTATTAATGTTTCCTTGTTAATACCATTATAGCATGAATGTAAACATTTATCATAAACACAAAGATATAATAATAACTACATTTATTATTGCCTCTAGGGCATATCTCCAACACTAAGTACTTCGGACAGTTGCGCTTCCAGTGACCCTTGTCCTTGCAATAGAAGCACTCAGTGTCCGGCTTAGGTCCAGACTTAAGCTTCTTCTCAGCAGGGGCAACGCGCTTACCGCTGCCTTTCTTGAAGGACTTCTTTGCACCCTTACCTTTCTTAAAGTTGGGGGGCTTGTTGACCATCAACACATGATTATCT
The DNA here is from genome assembly GCA_916181665.1 of Avena sativa. NCBI lineage: Eukaryota > Viridiplantae > Streptophyta > Magnoliopsida > Poales > Poaceae > Avena > Avena sativa. Next base: position 242,764,519 of record OV702282.1, read on the forward strand.
TTGTTGATGTCCACCTCCGCAGCTTTCAGCTTAGCGAAGAGCTCAGTGATCGTATCAGTGGAACCAATCTGATTATGAGTAACTACAAAACCTTTGTAGCTAGGAGGGAGTGATTGCAGAACTCTGTCAATCTTGAGCTCCTCTGGAATCTTGCAGTCCAGTTGCTCAAGGCGTGGAGTGTATCCCGACATCTTAATGGCGTGCTCACTAACAGAACTCCCTTCCTCCATCTTGCAGTTAAAGAATTTCTCAGAGATCTCATATCTCTCAGAACGGGCCTGAGTCTGAAACATGGTTTTCAGTTCCTCAAGAATCTCAAAGGGCCCGGCGAACTCCTAAAAACGATTTTGAAGGTCTGATTCCATAGCAAACAACATGGTTCTCTTAATCACACCATAATCATCTTTGCGTGACTGATAAACAGCTTTTTCATCAGCCGGCGCATCTATAGCAGGGCCGTCACCTAGCGCTTTCTCAAGGACATAGTCCTTTTGTCCGCCATCGAGAATGATTCTCAGATTGCGGAACCAGTTGGTGAAGTTAGACCCATTGTTCTTAAGCTTTTCTTTCTCAGCAAAAACGTTGAAGTTGAAGTTGGACTTAGCCATTTGATCTACAAAATTTGCAAGTACAATTTAGACTATGTTCATGATAACTAGTTCAACTTAATCAAATTACTAGATGAACTCCCACTAAATTCAACATCCCTCAAGTTGTTTAGTGAACATGACCCAAATTCACCACACCTAATCCGATCTTCACGAGAAGAGATGTGGTTTCAATGGTGGACAACAAAGTGTCGATCATATCATTCATATGACTCATGCTTAACCTTTCGGTTCATGTGTTCCGAGACCATGTCTGTACATGCTAGGCTCGTCAAGTCAAACCCAAGTATTTCCGCGTGTGCAAAACTGGCTTGCACCCGTTGTATGTGAACGTAGAGTTTATAGCACCCGATCATCACGTGGTGCTTCAACACGACAAACTTTTGCAACGGTGCATACATGGGGAGAACACAGTTTTATCTTGATCTTTAAGTGAGGAATCATCTTATAATGCTACCGTCGCGATCTAAGCATAATAAGATACATAAAAGGATAAACATCACATGCATATAATTTTATGTGACATGGTATAGCCAATCTCCGCGCAATGATCTCCATCTTGTGCGTGCCAGCATGATCTCCATCACTCCACCATGATTGCATCCACCATGAATAGCAACTACAACTATTGCTAACTACTTAGCGATAAAGTAAAGCTATTACATGGCGTATAAGAAGTTGACACAAAGGTCATACACAATTATAAAGACAACCATATGGCTCCTGCGGTTGTGTACTCATCGACATGCAAGTCGTGAAATATTACAAAACATGATAATTGCATACAACATACACATCACATCTTGGGCCATACCATATCACAGAAACACTCCCTGCAAAAACAAGTTAGACGCCTCTACTTTGTTGTTGCATGTTTTACGTGGCTTATGGGAGTAACAAGCTAAGAAAGATTCTTACCTACGAAAAGCCACAACGGTGATATTATGGTTGCCAACATCCGGTGTAAATCCCATGACAACTATAGTGAGAGAAACTGGCATCCACCAGCCGCATGTGTGGAACAAGCCACACGTCAAGTGCGGAGCCGGTCTCGCGAACGAGGTCGCGTAAAGTTGGCCTGGACCGCTTCGATCTCACTATCCCGCATCATAAGAAGTACATAACAAGAGGCTTGCAACAGAAAACATCAACGCCCGCAACAAGGATGTTGCGTTCTACTCGTGAAACACATCTACGCATAGATCTAGCTCTGATACCACTGAAGGGTTTCGCAGCATAGTAAATCAAAATTTTCTACGGATGCGAACGGGGAAGCCAAGATCTAATCTAGGAGATGCAAACAATGAGGGGGTTAGATGAGATCTTCATACCCTTGAAGAAATCGCACAGCGGAACGTTCAACGGAACGTGGTTGATGTAGTCGTACTAGCCTTCTCCTCCTCGCGATCCGATCCGATCCAACGCCGCAAGTGGCGACGCCTCCGAGAGATGCACACATACGGCACCTCGAAGTCTCCTCCTTCCTCGGTCCAGCAAGTGGGGTGTAGAGATAGATTGGATCTACAACACGACGGCGTGGTGCAAAGGTGGAGAGTTTTTGCGGCAGGGCTTCGCCTACGCGTAGTCGGGAGAGAGAGAGAGAGGAGGGCAGCAGGTAGGCAGCTAGGGTTGGAGGTGGTGTGGGGGGAGGGTGCGCCCCTGCCCTCTTTATATAGAGGGCTGGACGGCTGCCCTTGCCCCTCCTCCAAGCCCTAGGGCCGGCGGCCACATGGGGTGGAGTGGGGGGCAAGTTTCCCCCCTTCTAGAAGCTCTCCCTAGGGTTTCCCTTAGGGCTTGGCCGGCTGGGCCTATGGGGCCTTGTGCCCCTGGCCCAATGCGGCCAGGGCACTCCCTCGTAGGCCCACACCCCCTCCCGACAAGTGGCCAGGGCTTCTAGAACCTTCCGGTACAATACCGAACATTCTGAAACAATTCCGAAATCCAAAAACTGCTTTCCCTTATATGAATCTTATTCTCCGGACCATTCCAGAACCTCTCGTGATGTCCTGGATCTCATCCGAGACTCCGAACAAAAAATCATAAACCAATTATCCATTCTATCCTAGCGTCAAGACACGTTAAGTGTGTGACCCTACGGGTTCGAGAATATGCAGACATGATCTTCTATCAATAATCAACAGAGGGGTCTGGAAACCCATATTGACTCCCACATATTCATCGATGATCATATCGGATGAACCACGATGCCAGGATTCAATTAATACCATATATATATTCCCTTTGTCACGCGATATTTTACTTGTCCGAGATTCGATCGTTGGCACCGGAATACCTAGTTCAATCTCGTTCACAGCAAGTACTTTACTCGTTCCATAATCCGATATCACTTTGTCATTAACTCCTTAACCACTTTATTTAAAGCGGTATTGATATCGATTACCGAGTGGCCCGAAGTGAAGGGAATATGCCCTGAGAGGCAATAATAAAATGTTTATTATGTGTATTCCAAGTATATGATAGATGTTTATTTTGCATGCTATAATTGTATTAATACGGAAACGTTAATACATGTGTGTTTAATAAACAAACAGAAAGTTCCTAGTTATGCCTCTCTCATAAACTAGTTCGTTGATTAACAAGATGATCATAGTTTCCTGATCATAGACATTGGATGTTGTTAATAACGAGATCACAACATTAGTGTAATAGTGTGATGAACATTCATCCGAAGTATAGCATTACGATCAAAGTCATTGAGTTTATATTGCTATAAACAACTTACGAAGTAGTCCTAATCCTTAGACCATGAGATCATGCCAATCACTAACACCGGAAGAGTTTCTTGTTGACATCAAACGTCACACCGTAACTGGGTGATTATAAAGATGGATTCAAAGCTACTAAAGTGTTATGTTGAGAATCATGGATCAAGAGTGGAATTTGTTCATCCCGATGATGGATAGATATACTCTGGGCCCTCTCGGTGATATCACATTGGTTAGCTTGCAAGCAAGTGATTTCATCACTAGAATGTTATATCACAGGAACGAGAAAAGAGTGCATGTTAGTAACGAGATCAAACTAGGTATGGAGATACCGATGATCGAATCTCAGACATGTAATATATCGTGAAACAAAGGGATTAAGATACAAGCGTAAAAGGTTCCGACGATCACAGGAAAAGTCATCGTTGAATGTGTGGGAGTCAGTATGGATCTCCAGGTCCCGCTACTGATTATTGATCGGAGATGGGTCTCGATCATGTCCGCATTATTCGCGAACCGTAGGGTGACACACTTAAGGGACACTTACATCCAGTTGGAGCAAATGTTTCATGCCGAAAGAATAAACAAACGCAGGAATTTATTTCACTAGATACCGAAACAGGTTTTCGGGTGAAATTGCATAAAGAGGTTATGCATGTGAAATGGAATTCTAGCAAGGGGTTATTTGTGAATGTTTGTCATTAATGTAATTGACAAAATTATGAATAAAATAAAAGAGTTTTATTTAATGAGAGTTTGCATTAAATTTGGTGGAAATTTAATGGGAATTTGAGTGGGTTTTTTAGTGGAGAAAATTGAAGGGCCATTTTGTGAGTGGAGTGTCCACCCACATGAATGAAGGAGGGGAGGGGCCAGCCCCCATGGCCGGCGGCCACCCCCTTGGGTGCCACCCTCCTCCTATAAAAGGCACCCCCTCTCCTCTCTCTCACTCACACCTCCTCGTGAAGGATCTCTCTCCCCCTCTAGAATTTATCCCCCATGGTATCGGACTAGCGAGATACATGTTCCCGGTGGCTATTCGGTAAAAAGGGATGTGCTTCCACTGCATCGCTGGAGCGAGGAGGCAGAGGTTGCTCGGTGTCTTGTATGTGTGTGTGAGCACGGATGCGCTGCGGCTTTGCAGCGCTAGGACTTCCTCTCGATCTTGAGATCGGCAAGAGATCGTATACATCAACCACGAGTTGAACTCGTTAAGCTTTGTCGGTCTTCAAGGGTATGTTCTCTATGGATATACATCCGCCCGTTGTTTGTATCTAGTAGATAGATCTTGGTACATAGTTCCCATCGTAGGATTTTTTTGTTTTCTATGCTGTGAACCCTACACGAAGTATATCTCTCCGACTTGGGAGGGATAAATCCCATCTCGATATATACAACCCAACAAGTACTTTCCAATCACCTGAGAGACACCTTTATGATCACCCTCTCATAGGATGACGTTTGATGACCTCAAAGCTTTCTTCCGATACCAGGGAGTTGCATTATCTCATGGTCTAAGGAATACAATATTTGACATAAGAAAAAGCTTCACAAAGATGAACACGATGACACGATCTAATTGCTCTGCTTGATTTGGGTCTGTCCATCATATCATTCTCCCAATGACATGATCTCATTATTAATTGAAAACTCATGTCTATGGTTAGGAAACCATAACCATCATTAATCAATGAGCTAGTACATAGAGGCGTACTAGGGACACGGTGTTGTTCATAAACCACACAAGTATCAAAGTTTCTGCTTAATACAATTCTAGCATGGAATATAAACTTTATCATGAACAAGAATTATAATAATAACATCTTTATTATTGCCTATAGGGCATAATTCCAACAAGCTCCTGTACCATGTGCAAGGAGTACCCCGTTGGCGGTTCTCAATGATATGCAAATACTTACAATGACAAGAACTTACCTGGGCCCAAAGTTGAGTATGCATGAGGTGTGGCCCTCATATTCAAGGGACTTGAGATTGCCAACTTATACGTCGTCAAGCATATACTCCATCTTTGTCACTTTAACCTTAACCACTTCAAGATGCTTATGATAGGGGCAATGAGGGCTGAAAGCTAACAAGTGCCATAATTTTTGGAAGCTCTTTTTCAAACTTGAAATCCTTGCTTCCCTTTATGAAGGGACTTTCTTCCACTATTATATTGAGTCTCCACCTTCTACCTTTACGCACAATTAAGAGAGCATAGTTGTCATTCTGTGTGCAGTGTTCCAAAGCTTATTGATTGATGCATATTGTGATATTACTTGTTCTTGTGCTATTTGTTTCTAGTCACCCTTGTGAACTTTGAAGGTGTCATATGCATCTATATTTCTACTCCATGAGGGACAAGCTGATTGCCACCATGCTATGTTTTCTGTATGTGAAACAAACAAACAAACATTTTTCAATGCATGTTATTCATGATCTTTGTTTGTAGCTTGTCATGTTGCATGCATAGTTACTATGTCCTATTGTTAGAACTCCATCTTTCATGCACATGTTTAGAGTTCTTTGATCCTAGCTTTCAATGCTTGCAAATGGTTGGATCTTTATTGTGAGGGTGCATGTCACCTCAAAAATTATTCTTTTATCACTTACCTACTCGAGGACGAGCAAGAGTTAAGCTTGGGGATGTTGATACGTCGGAAACGTATCTATAATTTTTGATGATCCATGCTTGATTAGTATCTACTTTGCTTTGCTTTGTTTACACTTTGAGGTGCTTTTTACATGTTTTCTGGTACTAACCTATTAACAAGTTGCCACAATGCCAGTTGCCTGTTTTCTGTTGTTTTTGGTTTTAGAAAAGTTAGTAAAGAAATATTCTCGGAATTGGACGGGACAAACGTCAAAGTCAATTACTTTCCGTGGGGAACAAGAAGTCCAGAGGGGAGCTGGAGAGGCAAGCCAGGGCGGCCAGACCCACCCTAGGCATGGGTGGGCCCTGCCCGCGCCTGGGAGGGGTGTGGCCCTCCTAGCCACCGCCTCGGCCTCCCCCTTCGTCTATAAGAAGCCCCCGATGCAGAAACCCTAAGCACCCGATCAAATCTCCATGAAACCGTCTGTAGCCACCACCACCATCGTTGCTAGATCGAGGGGATCTGAAGTTCTTCCTGGCACCCTGCCGGAGGGGAGATCACCCCGGAGGCCTTCTCTCCGGTATGATGCGTGAGTAGTTCCACCTTGGACTATGGGTCCATGTAGTAACTAGATGGTTGTATCTCCTCCTTTGTGCTTTCATGTATAAATCTTGTGAACTCTGTTCATGATCAAGATCTAATCTATTTGTAATCATGCATGTTGTGTTTGCGGGGATCCGATGGATATTGAGATTATCATGTTGTTTTGATTAATGGTTTTGTATTTATGATTCTTTCATGTCTGTGTTGTTTGTGATCTTGCATGATCTCCGTCATTAGTAGCTATCTTGGCCAAGTAGTTGCTAGTGAACCCAAGAGGGGGTATTTATGCTCGATAGTGGGTTCATGCCTCTAGTTTCCAAGGGAAGTGACAATAATCTCTTCGGTTGTAGATGTGCTATTGCTACTAGGGAGAAAATAACGGTCTCTTGTTCATGGAACATGTGGACTGTTTACCTTACACACTTTGCTTAAAGCAGTTGTCTGTTGCTTGCAACTTAATACTGGAGGGGGTTCGGATGATAACCTGAAGGTGGACTTCTAGTCATAGATGCAGTTAGATGGCGGTCTATGTTTCTTGTTGTATTGCCCAATCAAATCTCATAGGATCTTTCTCACTAGTAATTGTATTGTTATGCCTTGCTCAGTTCCTATCAATTGCCCTGCTGTAATTTGTTTACCCTTCATTCCATGTTGTTTATCTAAGGAGAGCACCTCTAGTGAACTATGGACCCCGGTCCAATCTTTACCATTGATACATCTTCCACTATTACTTGTTTACTTGCTGCAAACCATTACCTTCCACACCATACGTTTAATCCTGGTTTGCTGAGCTTGACAACCTCACTGATTCGTTGGGGCAAAGTCTTGAGTTTGTGTTGTGCAGGTCTCCACGTTGCTAGCAACACATGTGTGACGTTTCCTTCCTCCTACTGGTTCGATAACCTCGGTTTCTTGCTGAGGGAAACTTGCTGTTGTGCTGCTTCATACCTTGCTCTTGGGGTTTCCAACGAAGCGTCCCACAACAAGTGGTGGGTGCCATCAATAACCACCCAGTTACGAAGTAGTGTTTGATGTCATCAAAACATCCATCCGGTGATGGTGATTAACATGATCTCATGGTCGAAGGATTTAGGTTACTATGTATTTGAAAGCTTATAGCAAGTGAACGTTTTAAATGACTTGATCTTATGCCACGCTTAACTATAGGAGTATGTCCATCACATGATTCTCCAAATGATATGACCTTGTTTTGCTAATAACATCTCAATGTTCATGATCAGGAAACCATGATCATATATTAACCAACAATCTAGTTTAACAAGAGGCTTTACTAGGGACTCTTTTATGTTTACAAACCACACAAGTATTAATATTTACGGTTAATACAATTATAGCATGGGATGCAAACATTTATCATAAGCATGAAGATATGATAACAACCACTTTATTATTGCCTCTTGGGCATATCTCCAACAGTCTCCCACTTGCACTAGGGTCAATAATCTAGTTTCAAACCTTTGTGTATTCAACACCTATGGCTTTCCTGTGTTGTATGTACACGATTGCAAGTGGTCAACTGATCTTCGGATCCGACACTTTCAGGTCCATGTGTAATTGCATGTCTTTGCGTCTCTACGCATCACTCATTCTATAATGAGATGGCTTTGTATAAATTTGGTACTTTGGTGAGACCTTTAGTTCCTTGGGGTTAAAACATGTTGATAATATTGTCGTACAATATATCTTCATAGTACTATCCCTTTTTGAACCACACCTAGTTTGATAACAAACTAGTTGACACAAATGCCCTCTTTTGCTGCTATAATAGCAGTCATATACTTTAGCCTTTTGTTGTAGTATCTATCACAATGTCTTAACTTTGGAACCCATCCAAGTCCATTATGGAACTTACTTTCCATCATATTGTGTCACCCTTAGTTTAGATTGAGATAAACTTAATTTATACTTTATGAAAAAAACTAGTATCAATGTAGTACTTTTACAATGAACTAACCATCTATTTGTCACTTCTACAAAATAATATATTCTTAGTTTTTCCAAAAGATCATAAGGATATCCTTACTATCGTCCAATGATCACCTTATGAATCATTCTGGTATATGCTCATAACATTTAGAGCATAGGACATATCTGGATTTGTATATATCACGGTATGATTGAAAAATACTCTTTGTGATTTTATTCATCAAGTATCAATCAATACTTGAATCTTTGTTTCACTTACCAAGTGTCGCTACACTTGAATTTTGATTTAATACTTTCTTGTCATTTCCATATTGAACTCTTTCAATATCTCATCTATGTACATTTGGCACAACCATATTAGCGTCTCAATCTATGCATATAGATATTGATACCAAATATTCGGGTTTTGCCTAAGTCTTTCATCGATATGAAAATTCTTAACTTGTGTTAATAAAAGATACATCATTTCCAATCAAAAATATGTCTTCCACATAATGTATTAGAAATATGTCTTAGTGCTCTCACTTAATTTCTTGCAAGTGCAAGCATCTTCATCATCTCTGATGAATTTAAACTCTTTTAACAGTTTCATCATGGTGAAGATTCCAACTCCTCGATGCTTACTTCAACCATTGAGGTTTGCATACGCTTTTAGCATCACTTGAATTAACAAAACCCTTTGTACCGTGTTATGCACACGTCCTAGGTAACAATTCTGTTAGAAGAACTTTGTTTTGTTATTCAACTATCATATACCAATATATGTAGTGGTTCCTACATTAATCCGTCTAGACTAAATATCGCTATGAAAGATCAAATCTTGTCATATTCAACCTTTGAACATTGTTGCGAACTCTTTCCCAACATGTCGACTATTTCATAGATGTGAAATATCCATATCTATTTCTTTATAGATCTAAACATGACTGTAAGGTCTTACACTTTTCCAGAGGGTCTTCCAATTTAAAAGCTTGATTTCTTGTGTATGAAACTATCACGAATTCTATGGCTTAAAGACATCTGCCAGAGTCAGGGCCCATCATCGCTTCTTTGCATACAATCGGTTCATCATTGTCAAATAACAATGATCTAATTTGAAATCCTAGTATTTGATTGTTTTACCCGACCTACTTGGTTCAATAGGAACTTAGACCTCTGTGACCTCAACCTTTGAGGCACGTGAGCCATGAGCATTATTGCTGCCTCCGGAACGCTTTTCAGCGCTGCGCAACTTTGCATATACAGCTAAGGTTCTTTTAACCTTATCAAAATTCTATTGTCCTCCCACTTAACTTTTCACGAAGAATTTCTTCTCAAAGAAACTTGTCGTACTAAGCGACAAACACTTTTTGTTTCCGGTGTTATGGAGGAATACTCAATAGTTATTAGAAATAACATACAAAGACATGTTTATCCGACTTTGGTTGCAAACATCTTACTTATGCGTAGCATACCAATGTTTAAGAAAGGACAATTTGGGTTTTACCCCAAACCACAACTTTATATGGTGTCATTTCAACGGATCATGATGGAGCTCTTTTTAGTGGAAAAGCGATAGTCTCTAAAGCTTTTAATTTTTAAAATATAATGGCAGTTTTATGAATTACACATTTGATCTTACCATGTCAAACAAGGTTTCATTGCATATCTCGATTATTCCATACTCATATGGTGTTTCGGGAAACGCAAATCCACGGAACGATTCCTCAAATTTTAAGTGTTATGCTAAACTTGTAACTCAAATATATTCCTTTATGATCCTATCATAAATTTATTTTCTTATTACATTGATTTTTTACTTCATCTTGAAAGTCTTCGAACTTTAAAAATGTTTCACACTTTATCCTCATTAAGTAAATATTCATATATTCACTCAAATTTCTGGAGAAATCATATGAAGTTGAAATCCATCGCTCTCAACTACACGTAATGGACTTCATACATCAAATATATATAAATTCCAATAAGCTAGTCATTCGTTCCCTTTTGGCCTATGAACAGAGTTTTAATTATCTCTAGGAAAGTTTCACAAGCATCATTTGATCAAAAATCAAAAGACTCCAAAATTCCATCAAGTATGGGGTTTCTTCATGTTTTCTTTCCACTATAATTTAAACGGTGATGTCACTTATTAAGTGATCTTTCAATTGATTTTCTTTCGACATTTTTAGCATTATCTTTATGGATGTGATTTCTCCAACTAGACTTGTATATCATCCATCTTTCATGGAATATGAAAATTATTCAAACAACCCTTTTATTCTCATAAAACCTGATAAAACAAATCTTGAAGGCAAGCTTTGATATTAACGAGCAACACAGCAACCCTTTATTTGTTCTCGATGAACATCATCACATATTCTTTTGCTAGTTACTTAGGACATTGTAGTTCATAAATGGTTGTTTCATATGACGATTCACACCAACAAATTCAGTATCCAATACTTAAGAACCACATTGTTTAATAAGCAAAGAATATGTCCATAACATGTATATCTTCTATATACCTAAGCTGAACAATTCTAGTCTTTTCTCTTCCACCAAATATTTCTTAGATTTCTCTTTCAGTATTTCTTTATCCTTTCAAAAGAATCTATCAACATCAATAGTGGTGCCATACTTATGACACATAGTCCAAAACATGTATAGTTAAATACCAATGTCTTTGGACTTGAACTTTGAAGTAGATCACTAGCATCAAATGTTTGCTGTTCTTTCAAATTCCATTTTTTAGTAATCTTTTAGTGTAGTAAACATTTTACCTACATCAAATATTCATCCTTATCATGGAACTATTCATAATCAAGCTACTTTAGCTTATAACGGTGAATTGCGAGCATAATTTTGCTCTCCAAAACCTTTTGGAGGATTAGGATGACCAGCATCTCCAACCTTTTGCAAATTCTCATCAAATATGAGAACATGACTTTTGCTATTATACTCTATCATGTTGCAACCAAAACTTTGTTTCAGATATCACAATATCTTTCACAGGATGGTTTCTAAAATAATTCTTTCAGCTCCCCGATAACCTTGATATTAAAACAATCTTTTGAATATCAAGAATCATGGAGACAAACATGATATTTATATACTAACACTGGAATTGTTACTCTTGATTTAATACTAATTATTAAACTTCAAGAAGTAACCAGAACTTACTGAAAGTTTGCAATAGGACTTTTGAACTTTATATTAACACATCAAAACAATACGATACCAGTCTGTAAAGTAACTATCCAGAATTCTATCGTTCTATTATCTCAATTATAACTAAGCGCAAGGTGGTAAACGGATGCCAATGACTACAACAACTATGCAAATTCACTTTGATTTGATTTATGATAAATAGTGTTCAACTTTTAATCATATTGTTGTTGAAATCCCACTCAAAACAATATCCCTCACATTGTTTTAGTGATTACATGAACCAAATCTACTACACCAAGTCCGATCATCACGTGACATGATGTAGTTTCAAAGGCGAACAATCATCATGTTCATCATATCATCTATATGACTCATGCTTTACCTTTCGGTATTCCGTGTTCCGAGACCATGTCTGTACATGCTAGGCTTATCAAGATTTAACCTTAGTTTCTGTATGAGAAAATCTGGCTTGCTCCCATTGTATACACTCGCAGAATCTAACACACCCGATCATCACGTGGTGCTTCGAAACAACGAGCTTTGGCAACGGTGCCTACTAAGGATGACCACTTTATAACTTGATATTTTGTGAGAGGGATCATCTTATAATGCCACCGTCGCGATCTAAGCAATACAAGATGCATAAAAAGATTAACATCACATGCAATTCATAATATATGATATGATATGGCCTTTCTTCTTGTGCTTCTGATCTCCATCTTCAAGCACGAACATGATCTCCATCATCACCAGCATGGCTTCAAGGTCAATGACACCGCTCTATGGTTGTCGTCCACCAGCATCAACTATTACAACTACTTTGAATAATAGACACACAGGTCTTAACGAAATTAAAAGACAACCATAAGGGTCATGTCGGTTGCCGACTTACAATAAGAAACATTGCATACATCATATATAATCACAATCATGGACATATCACATCACAGCACACCCCTGCAAAACAAAGTTAGACGCCTCTAATTTTCTTTGCATATTTTATGTGGTTTGGGGATTTTAATAAGTACCGTTCTAACTTACGAACAAGAACCACAACGTTGATGCTTGAACTATCAAGTGCCCGTTGTAAATTGAATCTTTACTATGATGGGAGAGACAGACACCCGCAAAGCCACTTATGCAATACAAGTTGCATGTTGAGCGTGGAGCAAGTTTCATGAATGATGTGATGTAAGGTTAGCCCGGGCTGCTTCATCCCACCATACCGCAAGATGCAAAGTACACAAGAATCAATTGATAATAAAAGAACCACCGCCCACAATGACCATTGTGTTCTACTCGTGCAACAGATCTACATATAGACATGGATCTGATACCACTATAGGGGTTCGTAGCATGGAAAACAAAAAAATTCTATCGCGTGAACACAGACAAGCCAAGATCTATCTACTAGATTGTAGCAACAAGTAAATAGAGTACTAACCCTCGAAGATCCAAAGCGGTTAACGAGAGCAGATTCTCGTGGGTGATGTAGTCGTTCACTTGCCGATCTCAAGATCGCGTAGACAATCCTTCTGGTACCATGTTCCGGCAGCGCTCCCGCAGTCGGTCACACGTACGGTACTCGATGAAGACCTTACTCTTCCTTGTTCTAGTAGGCAGCGGAGGTTGTAGCTCTCTCCTCGCGATTCCGGCAGCATGAGGACATGGTGTCGGAAATAGAGGGGAGATCCCGCAGGGCTTTGTCTAAGCCGGAACAGGTTATGGTGGAGTAGTAGGGTTCCCCAGCGATCTAGGGTTTAGAGGCCGGAGAGGAGTAGGTGGTCGGCGACGGCTAGGGTGGCGGCGACGGTGTGGGGAGGGGCTTGTTGTGGTCTTGGGGGCACCCCCTCCCCTCTATTTATGAGAGGGAGGGGCAGCTTGGGAGAGGGGAGTTTGAATCCTTCCCCAACTCCCTCTCCTTCTAGGCACGTGGTGGAGGGAGAGGAGGATTCTCTCCTTCCTCCACTAGGAAACATTGTCCTAGTTTGACTTTTCAAACTTGCCTTTTGACTTTTAATTTTGGAGTTTAATTTCTTTCTTTTAAATGCCCAACCAAGTGACCTAGGATATGATGCAATCATTCCACTTAGTCATGACACATTCATGTACCCTTCCCCTTCCGGTCTGGTGAACCTTCTAGACCCTTCTAGATCATTCCGGTGAAAACACCGGAATCATTCCCGAACTCCGGAATTGGACTTTCCTTATATGAATCTTATTCTCCAGACCATTCCGGATCCCATCCGAGGCTCCTAACAACATTCGGTCTCTTTACTGTAGCACCCTCGGAATCGACCCTATGCAAGTTTCAGCGATTCTCGCCAAACCCGCATAGAAACGATTCAAAGGTGCCCACCAGGCACTTTCGTGCAGGTGGAAAACGAAGTAATACCATTACACAATAGTCCACGATGGAACCCACAGAATAGATATATACAACAATGACTCAAAGAGTCAATAATACAGGTATACAGTACAAAGATCCAAATCACCCTGAAAACGATACAATGTCCGACTACGGACAAGATGCAAATGGGGCTAAGAGCCCTGAAGAATAACCAATGGCGTCCATAACCCTGCCCAGGCCAAGCCGGAAGGGTAACCCTGCTAACAACGTCGATCTCAAAACCTGCTTAAACAAAAGGGGTGCCGACAAAGGGCAAAGGAAAAAGAGAGAGCGGTCAGTACTAAGGCCAGTACACGGCGAGCCTAGAATTCGGCGGTCCTCGCCTACATAGGTATGGTGGACTAAAGCGGCAGCGTAGCATGCACTAAACAACCTATAGAGACTCAATACAACTGGCGGCTATCAGATAGGGATAAGAAGGACCTATTCGGATCCAACCTGAAACTAACACCAAGCTTACCCATCCTGGTATTTCCCCCTCGAGACCAAACGAGGAAGTCAACCGAGGAACTCACACAGTTGGCAGTTTTATTCATTTCGTTATAGTTGCGGCAATTACTAGTCAGATATAGATAGCATGAGTCATCCTGATATAATAAGCAGTGGGCAGTTTTAACTAACCATTCCATTGTAGTTGTAGTACTTACTAGTCAGATACATATAGCATGAGGTATCCCAAAACCCAGCAGTTGTTGGTACTTTTATTTAGCCATTCCGTTGTAGTTGCAATACTTACTAGTCAGATACAATGGTAACAGGCAACAACCCAAACCAGCAATTGTTGGCACTTTTATTTAGCCATTCCATTATAGTGAAGCTAATTACTAGTCATTATAAAGTTAAATTTATAGCACTACTTTAGTTATAGTTGTCTATGATCGAGATACTGTGCTCCAAGTCGTCCATAACCGCGGACACGGCTTTCAGAAAGTTTTACCCTGCAGGGGGCACAAATAGCAACACACGCACGATCAACCTCGGAAAAACCAAATAAAACCCAACGAGGCATCACGACAAAGAAATCGCAAGATTCATATAATATTTCAGGGGGCCACCCCACCAAGCTACCTGCTACGAAGTTGGCCGGCTCCGAGACGGACCCAGAGGTTTGTGACGACGGCTGTAAACGACTAGGGACCCGAAAGTGTGACTGGGCTTGTCGATACCGCGAAAACGTGGCACGGGGTTCCAAAACAGTACAGGCGCTCCACGCGCAATCATAAATAAAGCAGTAAAGCATGGCATAAGTACATGATAGTAATAAAGCCCCAAACTACTTTGTGGCCCCAAGAAATAAGATATGACTCCAGCTCATGCTAAGGGGATTCATGGTCCCACATACGGATAGTGCGAATATTCAAAGAACAGGTATCAAGTACTCGGGGTCCTACGGGGCACAAGTGGACGGTTAAAAACCAAATAACATCTATTGCCCACCTGTGCCTCTGCATTATTTATCTACTTCAATTTTAGTTATTAAACGATAATTAAATCCATGATCATCTCCAACATAAAAGCATAAGGCATTTCTCCAACAACTGTGGTACTTGACAACACGCAACAACACTTGAGCAAGCGACTGCGACACGCAAGTCCAACTATCTACCAAACAACAGGTAATAGGATGTGTCCAAGGCAATATAAAGCTGCGAGGGATATCACGGGTACGAAAACTAGAGCACCGCAACACAGGTAGCAATAGATCAACAGGAGGAAATAAAGACTAGAAATGTAAAATAGGTAGAAAGGGGGAGAATGCCCGCCTGAAAACATTGCTGAAGGTTCATCCGAAGATCGGGTCGACACTCGCATCAACTCATCGGCCTAATCCGTGAAGACGCAGAACACTAAAAGAAACAAGAGGTGCACCAATTACAACTAATGCGGAAGAATCGGCATGATCATGATATGATGCATGACATGGCAAGTTAATGATGCAAATAGGCAATTAAGCGGAACCGGGCTCCCAACAATTAATTATTAAGTTCATGTTGTTTAGATACCCCGCAATTTAAATGTTGTCTTATCAAGGCAAAACATGTCACCGGTTCGCTACACAAATTTAAATGGGGCCAATATTAGACTAGATTTGCCCGCATATAGTCTCCATATTAATTATTAGGTGAATCGGCAAAACCCCCAAACCGCATGATATGTGTGCAAGCATGACAATTTAAATGCAACAATGTATATATTTCAATTTATAAAATAGGGTTTGGAAAAGGGGTCACATCTTGAGGGGTTCGGCGATCTTGGTTACAAAAGGGGCTTCGGACTCCGGGAACGGGGCTTCGGGGTCTCGGTGTCCGAGTAGGAGTACTTGGAGTTCCATGTTGGCGACCTTGGTGATCCGAGTTCGGTTGTCGAAGACGGACTTGAATTAGACTCCTCGAGGCAAAATTTGGCTTTCGATGAACCCCAAACGAGCAGCTTCGCTTGGTTTTGGCGTCGAGCACCAAGGCGTGTGTTGTCTAGAGGTAGGCACATGACCAAAAGAAAAGAAGCACACATCCTGTGTACTTGCACAAGGCAGCGAGGCCTCCTGCGAGGAGGATGCGTCCGGGCCGGGAGACGAGCATGGGACAACAGCGCCACCCGTTACCGACGGTGGAGGGCGAAGCCATGGCCACTGCAGGGGAGGCCAGATGAGGCGAACGAGGTCGAGGCCTACAGGGGGCCGACGGTGCTGCGACGCGTGGCCGGTGCTCTGGGAGATGAGCACCAGCAAGGCCAGCTCTGCTCAGGGACAGGGCCAGCGAGGCGAGGTCGGGCAGAGGAGAGGGAGCCCGCAGGAAGGTCGAGCTGCAGGGCGCGCCAGTTCTGCATCAAAGGAGGCGCGCGGTGGTGCTCGGTGATGGCCTAGGCAGAGAGCAGGTGGCGAGGAAGGAGGCGGGGTCGCGCTTCAAGGCTTCAGGGAGGAGGGGCCGGTCGCGGCCTGGCGGAAGGGGACGAGCGGCGAGCGGCCGGGTGTTGTGGTCCGGGACGAGGAAGGGCGGCTGCAGGGGCGCGCCGGCGCAGACGAGCGTGGCAGCGGGAGATCTTGGGGAGTATGGCGAGGAGGTGGACGCCGTGGCGGTGACGTCCTGCAGAAGGGGCACCAGCGACGACGGTGACGGGGCCACGGTGGCGCAAGAGGGTGATGCCGACGGGGAGGCGATCTCCAAGGAGGTCCCATGGCGGCAGGTGCTCGGGACGGGAAGGGAGCGGCCAGCGGGCGAGCTTGAGAGGTGGCGGCAGTGCTAGATGGGGAGGATCGATGCGAGGCAGAGGAGGTGGGGGGAGGAGAGCGGGGTTGGTGAGCGGGATCAGGGACCGGGTCAACGTGTTGGATCGGTGTGGAGCGTGTGTACGCGTTGGGTATTCCTGTGTTGTGTGCAGCGTGTCCACCGGTCGGGTGTGGGTTTGAGCGTGGTGTGTGTGCTGCATCGCTGCATGGTGCGTGCGTGTGTGGGTTCTGGGTGTGGCGGCGGCAGGTGGGGGAGTTGGGTAGGGGATCTAGGGTTCTAGGAATTTAGGGTTAGGGTTTGGAGGTGGCCGGCTGGGCTTTTGGGCCTGGCTGGCTGCCTCCTAAAAAAATATAAAATTTTATGTATTATTTAAAAGACTTGTGCAATTTGTTTTTAGACAAAACAAAATATTCCGAAGGGTTCGGGGGTTACTTTTGAAATAGAGAGGGATCTTTGTAGAAAGCAAAATTAGGTTTAAGAAAAATAGTTTTAGTCAATTAGATGCATGATGGTGTCATGATGATGCACAAAAGAAAAATACCAAGCAATTTTCTAGTAGTGATTTTACCCGGGGTGCTACAATTCGACACCACTAACAATGGATCTCGCCCTCGAGATCCGCCTCATGGTACGAGGAATAAGGCCGGCGACCTGAATCTTCTCTCTTCGTATAGATCTTCACGACACCACTAACAAAGATTCCTTCTTTGTCTTGAAATTGGCGACTCCACCAACAAGGGATCATTGTTCACGTTCGTCGAGAGAACACTCCGGAGAAACAAAGGAGGAAGGTAGAGGTATCAAAAGATAAGGTCACCTCTAACTTCCATGGAAGGAGTAAGAATTGCATCGATCCACCATTCAATGTACAAAAGTGAATGATAAGAGTAGTGGTATTGTCGCTACTCCATCCCGCACTCAAGGCATTACTCTGTACATGAATAGAAGACTTATGCAACCAACTCTCGGAATTCAGACTAAAGATCTTACAACCGAGGTCAGAACCAAAATAATGATTTAGGCTCTTCATCAGATCTGATACATATGATGTCGTCGTTAAGGAGAACACCGGAGGATACAAAGAAAAAAATAGTGAATTTTGGTCTAATGAACGGTACAACAGATGAAAGTTTCATCAGATAGCATAAAGACCAGATGTCGAAGCACCGTTACCAAAGGTTGGAAGCGAAACCCTGAAGGTACGACGGAAACCCAACCACGAGAATTCCTGGACTCGAAGAAAAGATAAGAGAGTAGATTCGAAAAACGCAGAGGTAAGAGAAGAATAGCAGAGGGTTAAGGAGTAAAAGCAGACCTAATCAGATCTATCCAACCGATTTTTGAAAAATAGTTTTGACACTCTACGACGACCGTTAGCTAGGTTATCCTACAGGCTGGACCAGTGGGGTATCGTAACTGCTGAGCTCTGATACCACTCTGTAACACCCTCGGAATCGACCCTATGCAAGTTTCAGCGATTCTCGCCAAACCCGCATAGAAACGATTCAAAGGTGCCCACCAGGCACTTTCGTGCGGGTGGAAAACGAAGTAATACCATTACACAATAGTCCACGATGGAACCCACAGAACAGATATATACAACAATGACTCAAAGAGTCAAGAATACAGGTATACAGTACAAAGATCCAAATCACCCTGAAAACGATACAATGTCCGACTACGGACAAGATGCAAATGGGGCTAAGAGCCCTGAAGAATAACCAATGGCGTCCATAACCCTGCCCAGGCCAAGCCGGAAGGGTAACCCTGCTAACGACGTCGATCTCAAAACCTGCTTAAACAAAAGGGGTGCCGACAAAGGGCAAAGGAAAAAGAGAGAGTGGTCAGTACTGAGGCCAGTACACGGCGAGGCTAGAATTCGGCGGTCCTCGTCTACATAGGTATGGTGGACTGAAGCGGCAGCACAGCATGCACTAAACAACCTATAGAGACTCAATACAACTGGCGGCTATCAGATAGGGATAAGAAGGACCTATTCGGATCCAACCTGAAACTAACACCAAGCTTACCCATCCTGGTATTTCCCCCTCGAGACCAAACGAGGAAGTCAACCGAGGAACTCACACAGTTGGCAGTTTTATTCATTTCGTTATAGTTGCGGCAATTACTAGTCAGATATAGATAGCATGAGTCATCCTGATATAATAAGCAGTGGGCAGTTTTAACTAACCATTCCATTGTAGTTGTAGTACTTACTAGTCAGATACATATAGCATGAGGTATCCCAAAACCCAGCAGTTGTTGGTACTTTTATTTAGCCATTCCGTTGTAGTTGCAATACTTACTAGTCAGATACAATGGTAACAGGCAACAACCCAAACCAGCAATTGTTGGCACTTTTATTTAGCCATTCCATTATAGTGAAGCTAATTACTAGTCATTATAAAGTCAAATTTATAGCACTACTTTAGTTATAGTTGTCTATGATCGAGATACTGTGCTCCAAGTCGTCCATAACCGCGGACACGGCTTTCAGAAAGTTTTACCCTGCAGGGGGCACAAATAGCAACACACGCACGATCAACCTCGGAAAAACCAAATAAAACCCAACGAGGCATCACGACAAAGAAATCGCAAGATTCATATAATATTTTAGGGGGCCACCCCACCAAGCTACCCGCTACGAAGTTGGCCGGCTCCGAGACGGACCCAGAGGTTTGTGACGACGGCTGTAAATGACTGGGGACCCGAAAGTGTGACTGGGCTTGTCGATACCGCGAAAACGTGGCACGGGGTTCCAAAACATTACAGGCGCTCCACGCGCAATCATAAATAAAGCAGTAAAGCATGGCATAAGTACATGATAGTAATAAAGCCCCAAACTACTTTGTGGCCCCAAGAAATAAGATATGACTCCAGCTCATGCTAAGGGGATTCATGGTCCCACATACGGATAGTGCGAATATTCAAAGAACAGGTATCAAGTACTCGGGGTCCTACGGGGCACAAGTGGACGGTTAAAAACCAAATAACATCTATTGCCCACCTGTGCCTCTGCATTATTTATCTACTTCAATTTTAGTTATTAAACGATAATTAAATCCATGATCATCTCCAACATAAAAGCATAAGGCATTTCTCCAACAACTGTGGTACTTGACAACACGCAACAACACTTGAGCAAGCGACTGCGACACGCAAGTCCAACTATCTACCAAACAACAGGTAATAGGATGTGTCCAAGGCAATATAAAGCTGCGAGGGATATCACGGGTACGAAAACTAGAGCATCGCAACACAGGTAGCAATAGATCAACAAGAGGAAATAAAGACTAGAAATGTAAAATAGGTAGAAAGGGGGAGAATGCTCGCCTGAAAACATTGCTGAAGGTTCATCCGAAGATCGGGTCGACACTCGCATCAACTCATCGGCCTAATCCGTGAAGACGCAAAACACTAAAAGAAACAAGAGGTGCACCAATTACAACTAATGCGGAAGAATCGGCATGATCATGATATGATGCATGACATGGCAAGTTAATGATGCAAATAGGCAATTAAGCGGAACCGGGGTCCCAACAATTAATTATTAAGTTCATGTTGTTTAGATACCCCGCAATTTAAATGTTGTCTTATCAAGGCAAAACATGTCACCGGTTCGCTACACAAATTTAAATGGGGCCAATATTAGACTAGATTTTCCCGCATATAGTCTCCATATTAATTATTAGGTGAATCGGCAAAACCCCCAAACCGCATGATATGTGTGCAAGCATGACAATTTAAATGCAACAAAGTATATATTTCAATTTATAAAATAGGGTTTGGAAAAGGGGTCACATCTTGAGGGGTTCGGCGATCTTGGTTACAAAAGGGGCTTCGGACTCCGGGAACGGGGCTTCGGGGTCTCGGTGTCCGAGTAGGAGTACTTGGAGTTCCGTGTTGGCGACCTTGGTGATCCGAGTTCGGTTGTCGAAGACGGACTTGAATTAGACTCCTCGAGGCAAAATTTGGCTTTCGATGAACCCCAAACGAGCAGCTTCGCTTGGTTTTGGCGTCGAGCACCAAGGCGTGTGTTGTCTAGAGGTAGGTACATGACCAAAAGAAAAGAAGCACACATCCCGTGTACTTGCACAAGGCAGCGAGGCCTCCTGCGAGGAGGATGCGTCCGGGCCGGGAGACGAGCATGGGACAACAGCGCCACCCGTTACCGACGGTGGAGGGCGAAGCCATGGCCACTGCAGGGGAGGCCAGATGAGGCGAATGAGGTCGAGGCCTACAGGGGGCCGACGGTGCTGCGATGCGTGGCCGATGCTCTGGGAGATGAGCACCAGCAAGGCCAGCTCTGCTCAGGGACAGGGCCAGCGAGGCGAGGTCGGGCAGAGGAGAGGGAGCCCGCAGGAAGGTCGAGCTGCAGGGCGCGCCAGTTCTGCATCAAAGGAGGCGCGCGGTGGTGCTCGGTGATGGCCTAGGCAGAGAGCAGGTGGCGAGGAAGGAGGCGGGGTCGCGCTTCAAGGCTTCAGGGAGGAGGGGCCGGTCGCGGCCTGGCGGAAGGGGACGAGCGGCGAGCGGCCGGGTGTTGTGGTCCGGGACGAGGAAGGGCGGCTGCAGGGGCGCACCGGCGCAGACGAGCGTGGCAGCGGGAGATCTTGGGGAGTATGGCGAGGAGGTGGACGTCATGGCGGTGACGTCCTGCAGAAGGGGCACCAGCGACGACGGTGACGGGGCCACGGTGGCGCAAGAGGGCGAGGCCGACGGGGAGGCGAGCTCCAAGGAGGTCCCGCGACGGCAGGTGCTCGGGACGGGAAGGGAGCGGCCAGCGGGCGAGCTTGAGAGGTGGCGGCGGCGCTGGATGGGGAGGATCGATGCGGGGCAGAGGAGGTGGGGGGAGGAGAGCGGGGTTGGTGAGCGGGATCAGGGACCGGGTCAACGTGTTGGATCGGTGTGGAGCGTGTGTACGCGTTGGGTATTCCTGTGTTGTGTGCAGCGTGTCCACCGGTCGGGTGTGGGTTTGAGCGTGGTGTGTGTGCTGCATCGCTGCAGGGTGCGTGCGTGTGTGGGTTCTGGGTGTGGCGGCGGCAGGTGGGGGAGTTGGGTAGGGGATCTAGGGTTCTAGGAATTTAGGGTTAGGGTTTGGAGGTGGCCGACTGGGCTTTTGGGCCTGGCTGGCTGCCTCCTAAAAAAATATAAAATTTTATGTATTATTTAAAAGACTTGTGCAATTTGTTTTTAGACAAAACAAAATATTCCGAAGGGTTCGGGGATTACTTTTGAAATAGAGAGGGATCTTTGTAGAAAGCAAAATTAGGTTTTAAGAAAAATAGTTTTAGTCAATTAGATGCATGATGGTGTCATGATGATGCACAAAACAAAAATACCAAGCAATTTTCTAGTAGTGATTTTACCCGGGGTGCTACATTTACTTACTTTTCATATCTACTAAACAACATCGAATCCTTAAGTGTGTCTCCCTACGGTTCGTGAATTATGTAGACATGATCGAGACTCTTCTCCGATCAATAACCAATAAAAGAATCTGGAAATTCATATGGCTCTCATAGATTTCTACGATTAATTCGTGATCGAATGAACCATTTACATATGATACCAATTTTCCTTTGTCTCGCGATACTTTACTTATCCGAGGTTTGATCGTCGGTATCTCTGCATACCTAGTTCAACCTCGTTACTGATAAGTACTCTTTTCTCGTTCCCGTGATATGTGATCCCTTGTGATCCAGTCACATGCTTGCAAGCCAATTGGATGACATTCCACCGAGAGAGCCCAGAGTATATCTATCTGTCATATGGATGGACAAATCCCACTCTTGATCCATGTGCCTCAACACATACTTTCCGAACACTCAATGTCACCTTTATAACCATCCAACTATGAAGTGGTGTTTGATGTCATCAAAGCATCCATCCGGTGATGGTGATTAACATGATCTCATGGTCGAAGGATTTAGGTTACTATGTATTGAAAGCTTATAGCAAGTGAACTATTTAAATGACTTGATCTTATGCTACGCTTAACTATAGGAGTATGTCCATCACGTGATTCTTCTAATGATATGACCTTATTGTTAATAACATCTCAATATTCATGATCAGGAAACCATGATCATATATTAACCAACAAGCTAGTTTAATAAGAGGCTTTACTAGGGACTCTTTTATGTTTACAAACCACACAAGTATTAATGTTTCCGGTTAATACAATTATAGCATGGGATGCAAACATTTATCATAAGCATGAAAGATATGATAACAACCACTTTATTATTGCCTCTTGGGCATATCTCAGTAAGGTCAAATTTATGGCCATGCTCGATATGTGTTTCACCTCATCCAACATGTGTGTTATGCCATCATGTGTCATGATTTTAATATATCCAACACCAATAATATAACAAGAGTTGTCATTCCCCACACGCACAAAATCTTCCAGTTTGCACAAACTCATATGAACAGGACCAATATTTGTTACAAAAATATGAAATGAACATGCATTATCAAGTATTTATTCATCATCACGAGAAACACAAGCAGAAAAAAGGCTAGACATTCAATACCATTAGAACTCTAACCAGAAACAAAAGAAGCCTTACTAGTACCAATAGGTTTATGTTTTGTTGGTAAGTACCTTTCCTTTTATGCATATTCTGCAGCTTTATAATACCTATATAACTTCTCCTTTCACTTGGACTTTGAACAATATTTGTCGTCTTTTCTCTTTTCTCTATTGTTATAGTTGTTATTTCTCCGCCCAATCTTGTCACGAGCCCTCAGAGTTTCGGCCTTGGATGACGACTCCTCTGTCTGCACCATAGTTTTCATCGTTTCCCTTTGTTTAAAGGTGGATTGTATTTCGACAAGGGTTAGTTCATCATGACTCAATTAAATAGTATCTCGAAAATTTGCATAAAAACTAGGCAGCAAGCGTAAGGGTAAAAGAAATAAACCATCATCATCATATTTTACCTCCATAGACTGTAAGTCACAAACGAACTCTCTAAAAATAGATAGATGATTCATTACCGATCCACCTTCTTGCAGTTATGTGAGAACACCTTTATCTTCACATGTATCTTCCTGGTTAGATCTTTAGACATGCAGATCGATTCTAGCTTTAACTACATGACTACTATAGATTTCTCCACCAACACTCCCTAAAAAATATTATTGGATGTATGGAGTTGAATTAGAGACAAAATCTTATGGTCTTTATGCTTTTCTTGATTGGGTTACTCCTTTGCATTCTTTTTACCGAATTCATCCAACGCTTCATCCAGATCAAAAGTTTTGGCAAAAATAGCCTGCATTTTCACTTGCCACGGAGAGAAACTTGATGTGTACTCCAGTTGTGATATATCAAACTTCAATGATAATATATCACAAACCTTAGATTGAAATCTAGTTCTCATACCACTTGTTATAAACACGACAAACAAATAACAAAGAACGAAAACTAAATCATAGTCAGGGACACAAGATTTAACGTGGAAAATTTCTCCAACAAAGAGAGAAAAACCATGGCTCCAACCAACAAAACTTTACTATATGGGAAGCGTTTACACAACACTAGAGATTATGAGATGCGACTTATCTCAACTGATGCCTTACAAGAGGTATACAACGATGGAAAGCTAGATTTTCAACGATCCGTACTGTGAAGCAAATAACGAAGAACGGAAACAAAATCATAGCGGAGAACACAAGATTTAACGTGTAAAATCTCTTCAACAAAGAGAAGAAATAACCACGAAATCCAGCTAGTAAAAGTTCACTAGATAGGAAGTGTTTACACAACACTGAAATTATCTTATGCGATTTATCCCAACTGGCGACGGATCTCGTTCCGCTTGTCAGAAGTTACCCTCGTTAATGAATTTGGATCACAACTTCTAAAGGTCGTCATTGGATGCGGGCGGCGACGGCGCGATAAGGGTTTAAGAGTTCAACCCGCCAGCAGTGAGTTGGGAGATGGAGTCACATTTTTTTTCTTGGTCCTAGGAAAATTGCTGGGCTGGGCTGGTCCTGCGCAAACGGATTCAGCATTCCGTGCTTGAGTATTGCCTGGGTTGGCGGCAGGCCGCGGTGTCCGTTCTGTTGGCCTGTTCCTTCCGCTTCCACACACTGGCACACAGGTCTGCGCCGTCGCGGGTCGGCCACCTCATCCATCCCTGCCCCGCTCGCCTTCGTCACCCGGAATCCGTCCTCTTCCGCAGCCGCAAGCAGGGGCATCCAAGTTTCGCATCATTCGCGACCTCCACTTCTCTCTCTATCTCCCTAGCCGTACGCGTGTGCTTCGTTTGATTTTCTCGGCGTTGAACTCGCGAGACAACGACCTAAAAACAGGTACAGCATTTTTCTTCAGTTCTTCTTTTCTGGGGTAATTATTGTTTCCGATTGTGTGATTATTGAGCACATCATGCTAAGGTTGCAAACCGTCCCCACAAGTTGTTCTTCCGGAAATTCTCTCGAATGCCAGTCTAGAAACTGCTAAGTAGTAGTAGGAGCTGTGGGGCAGCAGGGGAATTCCATGTAGGTTTCAGGACTCCTGCATTTTATTATCTTCTGGAGTACGTTCCCCATATTAATTTAGCGGAGCTTAACTGCAAGCAAGGGTTTGGATATGTATGCAGAGTGTAGAAAATGTTGTGGTCCGTCAGATTTCCCTTTTTTACCAACTTAGAAAGGCGTGTGTTCAGACGCTAACAAAAAAAAATGGTTGTTTGCTGGAATGTGGAAGAACAGGAGTTTCAGTATGCAACAAGTGGCGCTATCCGCGTTCGTCGCGACTCCCTCATCATCCTATAGCAACACCGTGTCGGGGCTGACTGCCCGCCGTTCTCAAAGATGGCAAGGGAGACGCGGCGTCCGCAGCCAGGTTCGAGCGCAGGCACAGTCAGGGTTGCAGTATAATAAGCTGGGAGATTCAGACCTTCTTGTCAGCGAGATTACTCTTGGAACAGTATGTGCATAAAATTTTGTTGCTAGTATTGTTACATTCCCTTTACACGCCAGGCTAATTCTTTAATCATTTAGATGACTTTTGGAGAGCAAAACACAGAGAAGGAAGCGCATGAAATGCTCTCTTATTCTTATGACCAGGGCATCAATATACTTGACACTGCGGAAATGGTCAGTGCAGAACCATGTATTCTTTCCTTCCCTTTGTTAACTCTATTTCCTTATTAAAGTTCAATTCAGTTTTCAACCAAGCCGTTCATGGATGATTGATCCAATTTATCGTTTCCGACTCCATTTCTATGCCTTTAGTACCCAGTTCCACCAAAGAAGGAGACTCAAGGGAGGACTGATCTATATATAGGCAGGTGGATGCAATCCAAACCACGAGACAAGGTACCCTAAACAGGCCCAATTGTTTCTCACGTTATTCTAAACCCATTTGCTTGCTTATGTTGCTAACAGTTACATAGGCATGACACTCTACTCTGTTTTGTTTAACTCGTTTCTACATGTATATATCTTGCGCTGATTTCCTGTCCAAGTTGCCATCAGCGTTTAGGGTCTAAAGATCATAATCACAGTATTAAGAATAAATTTGTTGAACAACAAAGAGAAAAATATGTCTCGGGCATTACTATCAACAGACCGCAGATTTTCCATTTGTAATGGCATGTATGTATAGCGTCACTGAAACATGACACCTGTACTATTTCATTCTGTCTATCCAGATAATTCTGGCCACCAAGGTTTCTGGCTATTCAGGACGATCTACTTATCTTCGGGACAATGCAGAGGTAGTGCGAGTCGATGCCGCCAATATCAAGGAAAGTGTTGAAAAGAGCCTTTCACGCTTATCTACAGACTATATTGATTTGCTTCAGATACACTGGTTAGTGCTAAATATGAAGATTATTCTTGCTTGGTATAATAATATACAAATCTTCTCCAGCTTGAATGCACAGTTGCACACACAATCATTTTCTAGAAGGCGTCAATACTCATTAGATTACATGTGTTAGGCGTTTTCTTGTTTATGAACACATCTTAAAACTTGTCTTTACCTAATGCATTAGACAGGAAGTTATTTTGGTTATATTGATATACTTCATTTCTTTTTTACTTGACGAGAAATCAACCCTGGATCAAAGGTTTCTTTTATGTCTTCAGGCCCGATAGGTATGTGGCAATATTCGGTGAATTCGGTTATGATTCATCCAAATGGAGGCCAAGTGTCCCGTTTGAAGATCAACTGAAAGCTTTCCAGGAACTAATTGATGAAGGGAAGGTATTATTTCCATTTAGCTGATAGGTACAAACAAGCAATGTTAGTGGTATTTATTAGTTTTTGTTTTCTCTCATTGTCGCTGCTAGTCTGAACATATCTTGTTTGAGCTCTTGTTGTGAGCTGCTGTCCCCGGTGTGAGCCTGTGTGTAAGAATGATGTCAGTTAGACTTTTAGTGAAACCCGGGTTCAATGCCTTGTCTCTGAAAGTAGCTTTTGATCATGTAATTGCTGTATTTTTATAAGCACATATGTGTACGTCAGTCAGCATATACTATGTGCAGTCAAAAGTGCTAGATTATTAACTGTTGTTGAATTCACTTTTGATCTCTGTGCTAGGTACGCAATATCGGTGTTTCCAATGAAACTTCATACGGAGTAATGGAGTTTGTACAGGCTGCAAAACTTCTAGGACTTCCAAAGATTGTGAGCATCCAGAACAGTTATAGTCTAATTGTGAGATGCCGCTTCGAAGGTAAAACAGATGGCGTCAATCTCTTCACTTGATAACTGAGATTTACTTTTACCTTCTCTTTCAGTCTGAAAAACAGTTGCTTATTATGTCAAAATAAATACGATCTGTTGATAAATATTTGCTGGCAACTAATTTCTTTCCTGCGTAATTAGATATAACTATCAAGAATACAAGGGTAAAGGGTTCCATAAGATTGTATTAGAGATTTGTTGTTAATATGTTCTGTATTTTGGATATTACGGAGGCCATGGGCTCAGAGTGCTGACTCTTGTGTAGAGCACTGTGTACCTGATATGCTGGAACTGACATGCATGTTTTGTTTCATCACAGTTGATCTTGTCGAAGTCTGCCACCCAAATAACTGCAATGTTGGTTTGCTTGCCTACTCCCCATTGGCTGGTGGTGTTCTCAGTGGAAAGTATCTTAATGCTAACTCTGGCGATGCAAAGAGGAGCAGACTGAATCTCTTCCCTGGTTACATGGAGCGCTACAACGCATCGCTGGCTAAAGTATGATCTAACACTACGAGTAACCATTCAGAATTAAGTTTTGCTCACTTCCCACTTCTGCGAGAGCTCGATAGCAGGTGTGCATCCTGGTTTACTTGCGTCGATTTTTCTCCACAGGAAGCAACGGGCGAATATGTCAAGCTTGCCAAGAAGCATGGGCTAACCCCAGTCCAGCTTGCCCTCGGCTTTGTGCGCGACCGTCCTTTCACAGCTAGCACCATCATCGGAGCGACCACCATGGATCAATTAAAGGAGAACATCGATGCATTTACCAGCACTCCACGGCCTCTGCCGTCACAAGTTCTCGATGACATCGAGACTCTTTTCAAGAAATACAAAGATCCAGCAATCCTCTAGATGTTTACCTTTTGATTCAAAGGACATCAGTCCTCAAACCATACGAAGATTGAGCAAGCAGACAAAGATCATGTGATTTCTTTAATGTTTATAACACATTGATCCATCTCTTTCCACTTATGCTTCCTAAATGCGTGTGTAGCATGCACATACCTGTCAGCATATGTTTTTTTTTTTGTTTTCGAACATATATTAGTATACTTGATTATTGCATGTACATATATAGAGTCATGGAGTAAGGAATGATCGATGCTATCTATCACTAGCTAATTGCTCTCTGACCTTCAAAATAGGGAAAGTTTATTAAGTTATCGAGGAAGAAGCTACCAGAGTGATGATACATAAGTGACCTTATGATCCATGTGTGATAACGATTACGGATACTTTGGAAAATTGGGAACAAAAGATAAGAGTATGAAAGAACGGAAAATGATCCAGTGTGATAACGATTGAACGGATACTTTGGAAAATTGGGAACAAAAGATAAGAGTATGAAAGAACGAAAAAATTCTAATGCAGACTTTAGGGGCATCCCATCTGGGGTCCCCCAAAGCACTCCACGAAGGCCATTGGGCAAGCCGGACATAGAACTGTGCCTAGTCACGGCCGAGTAGTGATATTCTGTTTGGCGCGGCCCAATAATTCGCTCGGCGCACCAGGCCTGCCCTAACCCACGGAGAGCCTTGTGGGAGCGCCGGACACATGCGGCAACCGGGTGCGCCAGCCCTGGCAGTGGCATGGCCAAAACATTTCACTTTTCCTTTCCTTCCCTCTCATCTCATTTCTGCCGCCCGCCGCCCCTGTTCTTGTCCATCGAACGCCTTCGTAGCTGACACACCCCTGTTCGCCATGTCGCCGAAGCCGAAAAGGAGTCCCCCACATGGCTACGTCGTGTGGGGCGCTGCTGGAGATGGTATAAGGGTGTAGAATTGCGGAATATTATCTGTATTGATATTGCTTGTAGTTATTACAACGTGAGTCCTTGGGCTGTTTATATAGTACTAGAAGACTTGGAGGGCAAGAAGACTACTAGAGATATAATTGGATTACAAACTTAAACTACCAAATATAGTCCAAACCGTGATATACTCTAACAAAGGGGAATAAATAAGGTGTCAAGTGAGATTCCATCTAGATCCCACTTTTAACTCATTTTAAATTTTGTAGTGTGAAATTTTGTTATGCTAGAAAATGAACTAGAGATAGAACTTAGGTGGGATCCCACTTGACATCCTATGATAAACTCACCACACAACCAACCATTTGTATCTAGAGCGTGGATAACGCTGAAGGAAGCGACATTCTGTACAAACCCTAGGAGCGACGGGTCATCTGACAGATCCATGACAATATCTGTTGCTCCTCGTGTAGTTCATGTTGGTACGTGCGGTTCTGAAGCAGCCGACATATACATTTCCAGGGGTAGAAACAACGGGAGCATTTTCCTTCTTTTGTTGGTGCCTTCTTCCCGTCGTACTCGGACGTTGGCCTGTCCAAGGTTGTCTTGTCCGTCCGTCCGTATCACGTGCAGACTGACTTTTTTTCTTACCTTTTTTTTGCAAACCAAACCAACATTCGCATGGGCACCGGCTTCCTATTCCTAGTACTTACCATTCGTGACCTCTCCTCCCTCCCTCCCTCCCTCCCTCCACCGTGCTTCGCTTTGGTCGCCGGCCGGGTAGACAGACAGCTGACTAGCTGAGAGCAAGCGCCAGGGTATTCCCCGTTTCTCTTCCTTGTCTCTCTCTGGTTTCTCTTTTTTACATTCCCTTATCACAACACTTCATGCCAAGGTTCCTAGCTAGCAGTATTGGTAGCAGAGAAATCATGCTGTTTGGATTGGGTACCGTACAAACAGGTTCTATACTCGTAAATCTCTGTTACCTGAAGTGCTAAGCCCAAAGTTGCGGCTTCCAAAGAGTGCAAGTTTTAGCCACCAAACATTACTGAAAATTATAAACTATAGGTTCCACTCCCACATGAAGTAAGACGGGGATGCTTAATTAAGTCTCAGTCCAAAGGGTTACAAGTATGGCGGATACTCCCTAGCTTGCTAAAAAAGGGGTTATATTGTGGAACAGAGGAATTACTTGATAAAAAAAGGTTAGACGACTTGAAATATAGTCCTCACAAAGACTGAGCTGCGAGCATGAGGTGGGAGGTCTAAAACTTGAAGTTGGTCCTTACACTCCAACCAGACATGCTTAGTCCAATGATTAGCATAGCTGACCGGCATAACTTTCTTTTTGCCGCAGCGTGTTAATACTTTTTAAAATTCATAACATTGTATCCATTGTAGTATATTATACCAGTTTGTCAAGTAATGAATTCAGCATCTTATGAAAGAAAAATTGTCATTATTGTGATGTGGATTTCACATGGACACGCCTAATGATATTACGAAAAATGTAAAGCAAAATTTAGGCATCCGTTGGTTAGAAAATAGAATTGTCTTGCATCGTTTCTTTTATGGGCCAGTGCGTATTCCTTGATATGTTCGTTGAAATGTGCAACAACAGGGATTTCAGTATATATATATGCAACAAATTGTTTCAAGAGCAAGTGTATGCAACGATAAATGGTCCTGTCCGCCTTCACTGCAATCTCTTCTTCCTTACCGGCATCTACTACCCATCAACCTCGAAGATGGCGCAGGAGACGCATCCGCGGTCAAGTTCGGTCGGCACAGGAACCAGCAAAACTGAAGTACAACAAGCTGGGAGACTCAGACCTCCTTATCAGCGAGATAACTCTTGGAACGGTGTGCGCATAGCTGGATATCATGTTTCTGTTGTATTATTCACATCTCTTTGCAACCTAGGCTCATTTTTTGTTGTTGCTTCCTTTAGATGACTTTTGGAGAACAAAGCTCGGAGAAGGAATCACATGATATGCTCTCTTACTCTTTTGATCAGGGCATCAACATACTTGATACCGCGGAGATTGTCAGTACACAATCCTTCAGTCCCTTCAGCCATTGTTTTATCTTGTAGTTCATAGCAATTTTAGTTGAAATCATGTATAAGGAATTGGGAATTGACATGACTCCCCTTCCTACTTTTTATGCCATTTAGTACCCAATCCAACCCAGGAAGGAGACTCAAGGGAGGACTGATCTATATATAGGCAGGTGGATGAAATCCAGGCCACGAGATAAGGTACCCTAAGCATGCCCTATAACTTATTTTCAGTTTGTCTATCCATTTGCGATCGCTTTCTCAAACCAGGATAACAAGAACTTCATAGCCATGAGCTCTGTTGCATTAACATGTTACTACTTTCCACGCCAAAAAAAAACCATGCTGCTACTTGTACTTGTACTTGTACTTGTACATGCTGAAAGATCTAAATGTTATACACCGAGTTCCTTCCTTCAAGTTGATATTGTCAAGCTTCATGCACTAGCCAATACAACCAAAAGTCCAAACTGATGGAAAAGGCTAGTGCAATCCATTTATACACTTCAACAGATATCAGTGTCTAGGATATTTACATCATTATTTGAATGCACTGCTATATATTGAAGAATATATTAAGGATTTCTATGGATAGTAGTCGTTTCCTAATCTAGCATGTTTGAACGGTGCCTCTGAAACATGGTGCGTGCCTGCTTCGTATTTTCCATCCAGGTAATTTTGGCCACAAAAATTTCTGGTTATTCAGATCGCACTTTTCTCCGGGACAATGCAGAAGTGGTGCGAGTTGATGCTGCCAATATAAAGGAAAGTGTCGAAAAGAGTCTTTCACGTTTATCTACAGACTACATTGATTTGCTTCACATACACTGGTTAGTGTTTTTTTTTTTTTTTGCGGGGACACTGGTTAGTGTTCATTTTGCAGAATTCCTGCTCACCCTAAATTGCAGATCTTGTTCCAGATTTGATTCACACGCAATCATTTACATAAATTTGCGCTCTCTCAAAGAATTTCAAAAACTGTAAATCTGAATTATGTTTTCATTCTTTGGGAGTTTTCCCTTTATCTTATACAGAATTTTCTCAGCATACATCCTTTATTCAAGTGTAATTGTGCTGGTTAAGTATTCAAATTATTGCATGCAATTTTTTTTCAGAACAGATTTTTTTCCATATATAGATGTTTTAGTTTAATTGTTTACTTGACAAAAAGACAACCCTTGCTCCAAAGGTTTGTTTTATGTCTTCAGGCCAGATAGGTATGTGGCACTATACGGTGAATTCAGTTATAATTCAACCAAATGGAGGCCAAGCGTCCCATTTGAGGATCAACTGAAAGCTCTTCAGGAACTAATCGATGAAGGAAAGGTAATACTATTTTACTTAGCTCACTTCCAAACAAGCACTAATTGACTGGAGAATGCTAAATTTAATTGGAAATAAAATTTTGATAATCTTTCAGTGGATCTGGTACTTGTATTTTGTACATACTTTAAAATCTTGCTTATTTATTGTTGCAATAATAGCCTAGACTGCTGTCTTCATATTATAGATGTAGTCCACTCACAGCATATGCAAAAGAAGCCAAGAATAGCTGTCTGCTGATTGCTTAAGTGCTTAACTCCTGGTCTGTGATCTAGGTACGATATATTGGTGTTTCCAATGAAACCTCATATGGAGTAATGCAGTTTGTGCAGGCTGCAAAGCTTCAAGGACTCCCAAAGATTGTGAGCATCGAGAACAGTTACAGTCTACTTGTGAGGTGCAGCTTCGAAGGTGAAGTAGATGGCTACCATTGATGTAGTATTTCTTTCACTCGCTGAAACATTTGATCTTCTGACAGTTCCTTGTTTATCCTTTTGCCATAGTTGATCTTGTTGAAGTTTGCCACCCAAACAACTGCAATGTTGGGCTGCTTGCCTACTCCCCATTGGGCAGTGGCGTTCTCACTGGAAAGTATCTTGATGCCAGCCCTGGCAATGCCAAGAGTTTCAGGCTAAATCTCTTCCCTGGATACATGCAGCGTTACAACTCACCTTTGGCTCAAGTATATATGCTAGAACACAACAACCCTCAGACTAACCATTAAAAATATTTGTGCACTAATTCTGTTTCACTTTTGTTGAGTTTCTCGTACAGGAAGCAACAAAGGAATACATCAAAGTTGCGAAGAAGCATGGGCTAACCCCGGTCCAGCTTGCCCTAGGCTTCGTCCGTGACCGCCCGTTCACAGCAAGCACCATCATCGGAGCGACCACCATGGATCAGCTGAAGGAGAACATCGATGCATTTACGAGTGCTCCACGGCCTCTGCCGCCACAAGTTGTCGACGACATTGAGACTATTTTCAAGAGATATAGAGACCCAGCAGTCCTCTAGTTGTTTTTCCACCTTTTTCTGATACAAAGAGCAGCAATCTTCGGGATGCAGAAGACCCAGCAAATGGCTCACTGTCATACAATTTCATGTAGTAGCAATTAGACCTCAGTGTACATTGTTGTTCTACGATTTGTATGTATGCTGAATAGTTAGTTGAAGTGTAAAGAGAGTCCAGGATTTTTTTTAGCTCTTCTTTAACTGCCTGCTAAAAATCAACTATAGTTTACCAACTTATCAGTTTTACAGGCTGATGTTATTAAGAGTTTATCAACTTGTTTTGTAGGCTTGTAGTTCCTGTAGATTGATGATGCTTATGTCATGCATTTCTGCAGTTTGGATGACAACATGCAGTACGGATAACAAAACTGACTATTTGAATCAAGGAAGTTCCTTAAGATGTTGCGGTGAGTCAACTGTTGTGAAATTCCCAGTGTTCCGTACGCTACAACGAAACAACTTTGGGTGTGCTCATATGAACGTCAAGGTCAGGAAGACGACAGAAGGTCGGAATGCTTCAGCGTTGAAACTGCAGAGGACAAACGTTTCAGCAGCAACTGCAAGACCAAACCTTGAAATGACCCAGTAGGGCCTCTAGGACGTTTGCTGAGCTGAACTGAAGATCCAACAAAAATTCCATAAACACAAATTTCTGTCTCCCAAATTTGCTCCATGCCAGCACTACATGTACATGAATTGCAACCCACACCATTCACCCAGTAGGAACCATCTCAAATACTATGAAAATTCCTTTGAACAATTCTTCTACCATCTATATATACAGACTTCAGTCAGTTTTACAGTCAAGCAATGTCAGTCATATTGCAGAGTTCGGTCATCCATTGGCCTGACGCAGTGTTTCTTGCTCATCGTCGTGCCACTCGTCAGAGTAGTTGAAATCTTGAGCGTTCCATCTAGGGTTTGTCAAGCGCCCTCTGCCATCCCTGTGACCAGTCTCTGCTGTTTGCTGGTCAATCAATTCAAGCTGCTTTCTTACCCAAGGAGGATCGTCTGGATGAAGCCATAGCTTCTCACGAGTGTCCTTGTGCTTGAAATCAGCGTACTTGACATGTGGTTTGTTTTGCCGGTTGTCCCACCACTCGTAAGGGCTGGCAAAGAAGACCTGCCACAAGCGAAGCCGTTCCCTGTACTTGGTTTCTTCAACTATTTCAGCTAATTGATGCAACAGAAGACAGTAAGAGTAAGATAAGACACCAAATAAACTACAACACTGAACAGGAGTGCGGAACTGTCATATGTAAACACATACTATTAGCAGATGGTGTTGAAGCTGGATCTACCAAGTCCCTATCATTCCTGGGCTTCTTCTTGTGATCAAGAACGTAATTCAGCTCCTTGACGAAAATCTAACAAATGATGTAGTTTACTAGTTTGAATTAAAATAGTACGGAGCATAAAAAGCATATAGAAGTACTTTCAAGACTAGGAACCACAAAATATCAATTGCTAACATACTAATCTGGTTATAAATGTTCAATTGGCAAAATATATCCGTCCACAGTCTATACCATCGAGGCACTGGCTCATAAGATATCATTTCATATGATTGTTCATGATATAGTAAGAAAACCAGTTTATATGAAGCCACATGTATATCTCAGTGATAAAATGTCTGTTTTCGCAGACAAAATAACAGCTACTGTTATCTGACCTTATAGGAGATATGCCGTACACCACTTGCACAGACTTTATGATATGATCCCAGAACACCATATACGTAAACAAGGTCATCGAATTTCAAATGCTTCAGGCATATATTTGCAAGATCTCCACTGAATTGCAATGTTACCCTGTTTAAATTGTTTATGTCGTAAGCATGTTGTAAAATATCAATTCATATTAACCCAAATTAAAGTAATATAAGTAAGAAGGATCAATATAACTCAATACAGAACATCAGAAAACTATTATAAAACTTGAATTGCATACCTTGAGAGACTCTTGATTGTTTTTCAGATTTTCTGAATATAATTTGTCATTTTTATTAATTAAATAAACTCTTCTTTAGAGAAGAAGAAAAACAGAGCTTTGTTAAGCTGGGTGTTTGAAGCCAACAAGTTTCTCCCCCACTGGGTAGATTTAGACATGATTAGGATAATAGTTCGAGTCATCTCAAACTCCAAAAAAGTACAGAAAATCTTGAGGTATTTGCTACTTCAATAAACATTCATGCTAACCCAGAAAGACATAAATATTCCTAGATGAAATATCGCAGCATACCGACCTCACAACCCAATGTCTGATCATGTATTACCGCAAGAACATGAACCACATTTCATGAACATCAGAAAGAAGCTTGTATTTAAGTTATCTCCATCAGCCACCCAACAGACACGCTGCTGTTTTCCTTGCGGCAATGACAGGTGCTGACCAATGAGGACAAACAAACCGGATGGAATAGATCACTTTCTAGGCAGTCCACGCTATCAGTCACTGAAATTAAAGCCTAGAAGCTCAGTGTTCTCATATAGTTTTACATGGGCTGGGCTGTTGACTTTGGTCTGCTAGTTATTGGGCGTGTAGGCTTGTGCATAAATCTTCACACTCCTCTAGATAGCTGGTTTCACTTAGCAACTCTTTCAGTAACATTTTGAATAAGAAAATTCAGCTACGCTGGGTAACCTAGTCACGTTTGCTCTACAAGAACAAGAACCACAAATCTAACCAGCTGACCAAACAGGGCTATGGAGGCACCCATTCTTTTCCCCGAATGTTCAAAACAATCGACTTCAAGCCAGCGAGCAAGAAGCAGAAGAAGCTGCAACCTACTGTATATTTTGGGGTTTGGGGGTGAAGGTTAGGGAGACGTAACTGGAAATCGGAAGAGCTCGACGAGGACGGGGACAAGGAAGAAGATGTATGAACGCCAAGGAAGGTGTAAGCCCTCGGTTCCTCTTCGAAGCTTTCGCGGTAAGGGCGCACCGGCGCGAGGAGGCGGCCGATGAGGCTGCACGAGTTAGAGGAAGTAATCGCCCTCTTCCGCACCACAGGAGGAGCCCGCATCATCGACATGCGGTACGCCACACTCTCAACCTCCTCCCCACCGCCGACGCCTCTGCCAAGGTGGAGGAGGCGTCGACTAGCGGCGGCCGCCGGCAACCGCGCGGCGGCGGCGAGGGAGCGCAGCATCTGCCCGGTCTGGGGAGTGGACGGTCGATTTGGACTTTTGAAGTGCGAGGCCTGGTAGGCCTTTTACCTTATTTGGGCCTTCTAGGTAAACAGAATTTGGTGCTACTCCCTCCTTCCCAAAATAGAATGCATATGTCTATAATAAAAAAAATGTATAAAGTTTTTGATCAAAGTAAAACTTTTTAAAAAAAGGTTAAATTATAATAAAAAATCTAAAAATCTAAAACACCAACCATACGCAAAATAAAAAAATTATGATCCTAATGATACTGATTTGAGATTATAAATAGTCATTATTTTTTCTATGTGGTTGGTCAAACTTTAGAAATATTGACTTTGACCAAAAACAATACACATCCTATTTTGAAAAGGAAGGAGTACTACTCTCATCTACACCCCTTTTTATACTCCCTCCGTCCCAAGGCTTAAGGCTTATATTTTTTTTCGAAAAGTCAAGCCACAGAAAGTTTGACCAAACTTTTAGAAAAAACTATAAGGAACTATTATATTATATAGATATCATGTGAAAATATATTTCATGATGTATGAAATGGTATGGATTACGTATTATAAATATTAATATTTTTCTCTAAAAACTAGGTTGAACTTTAGGTAGTTTAACTTTTGAAAAAAAAGGCTTAAGCCTAGGGACAGAGGTAGTAAATGCTAAGTGTCTCTATGTTTTACATGGCGATGTTCTCTCTCATATCATGTAAAGTAAAGCGTTCTCTCTCATATAATATATTTTTATTGTTTCACATGATCTTCAATATCAGTGTTCTGTAATTTTTTTGTGTTTCTACATATACTTTGTGGTGTTTCCCGCGCATGTTTTATTTTTGTTTAACAAATGTTTTGTCAAGGTTTCAAAATTATAAAAAATATGGTTCATCGATTTATCCAACGTTGGTCTTATTTTTTAAATATTGACAAAAGAAACACGACTAAGCAAGCGGTTCACAAAAAACATTCGGTTCAAAAACACAATTGTATGAGAAATACAAGTAAATTTTGAATGCATATTGCCTATGTTATCCCACCGAATATCTCAAAACACTTACTGGTGGTAGAATGAAGGGGTATGGTTAGAGCGGCACTAATTATTATTTTTAGCCTTCTATAATCCCTTTTTTTAACGGATCTATGATCCACATTGACTAACTTTTTATTATGCAATCAATGACCTTGGCCTTGTGCGATTGTATGTGGGATTTCTAAAAAGAGGTTCAACTGGATTGCGAACATAAAATAGTCCTATTCCTATATTATTTTCCTCAAGTTTGCTTATGAACCAATAAGGTTATCAAATCTACCTTTTGTTTTTTAAGTTTCCAGAAAAAACAAAAGGTAGATTTGATAACCTTATTGGTTCAAGGCTAGACTACGATAGTGCTGACATGTTACTTGGCTAAAAGAAATTCCCTAGAAAAAAATCCGGAGAAAGGAAATACAAAAATCAACATAAAAAGGCTAGACTTCAAATAACGAACCATGTGCAATCGTTTTGTACAAGTGAAAAAAATACACATATTATGCTATTAAATTGAATAGTGTGTCACCAACTCAAGGTCTAAGCTTCCCTCGAGAAAAAGAACTCAAGATCCAAGCAATTAGGATCGGAGGTCATTTCATCTTAATGGAGCAAAGAGGCCGCTGATTTAATCGACTTGCATGTAAGTCGTAAGTAATCGATGGGAGCCATCATTTGATTGCCTTATCTATCACACGGAGTAATGAACTGCCATCAACAGGTTACGTCCGGGTTTATTGGGTTAATATGCAATTCAAGAAATATGTTTGACTGCAAATTTGATCAACGGAATATGAATCATATGTTACAAAATTATATCATGTTGGTCAAATTTATAGTCAAACATATTTCTTGGACTGCGTGTTAGCCTAATAAATCCAGACAGAGGGAATACTAAAAATCTATTTTTGCAATTATCATACAAACAAGTCAAGACAAAAAACATTGTCTACTCGTTGTGAAGGCTTGCACGTATAAACCCAACTTGTCACATCAGTAATTATGAGATATACGGTGACATAAATCGAAGCTACATCAAACAATCATTTGTGACATTGGCCCCCAACGCAGTGACAGGTAGCATGACCCTAATAACGGTGACCTTTTATTAGATGACACATACGAATCTAAGGTTGATCATAGTGGGGAGTAACTTAGAGTAGTAACATGCGTATGTTATTAGTCTAAGTTACTATCTTTATAGTGAAAAATAACGTATATGTGATGTCATACAAAGGTTTATTTATTGCAATATATACTCATTTTGTCTTAAAATGTGTGATATTATGGTAACATAGCTAGTCACCACAAGTCTCTCTCATCATTTAATTGCATGTCATGTCATCTAAATGCTTAGTTGAGAGTTTTATTGTCCCTGACCCCCGCGTCGCCCGTCCTAGGCGACACGGGGGGAGAATCCCGTCGTCGTCCCAGCGCCTCCTCCCTCTCTCCCCCGCCTCCCTGCCGCCGCCAGAGGTCCCGCCGGCAAAGCCCGGGCGGTGACGGCGGCGGCGGGGCTCTCTCCGTGCGCGCGCGGGCAGCTCCGGTTCTGGCGGCGGCGGCGCGTGCTCCGGCGCGGAGGCGGCGGCGAGGTGCCGCGGTTCCCGGCGGTGCACACGGGTCCGGCGGCGGCTGAGCGGTGCGGCCTCCCCGGCGGCGGAGGCGCCCCTGCTGCAGCGGGTGGCAGCTGTGGGCTCGTCCGGGCCTAGATGGGCTTGGGCGGGCCTGCAGTTTGGGGCCCTGCAGTAGGCAAGCGCGGTGGAGCCTGGTGGCGCTGGCTGCTGGGTATCGCGGCGGTGCCGGCGGCCGGCCAGGCGGCGGTGGGTTGGATCCCCTCCGTCTAGCCCCCGTTCTTCGGGTGATCGAGGTGGGATGGCGACAAGCACATCCTGCCCCGCCATCGGCATCTTCGGCTCGCCTCTCGTCGGCGTTGGTTCCAAAAGACGGCTCCTTGCTGCACGTGCTTCGGGCGTTGGGGTCGACGGCAGGGCCGGGAGAAATCCTCGCGTGATGCTGATGACGGCGACGCCCGTGGGCGCCGTCACCTTCTTGGAGGCGTCGTCATGGCGCTGCTTGTGCCTCCCCACGTCGATCACCGGGGGAAACCTTGATTCGGTCTACGGATCGGGCGGCGGCGATGCATCTGTGTCGTTCCCTTGTTGGAGGCGCCGCTCAGGTGATTTGATGAGTCCTTGGTGCGCTAGCTAGAGTCTGGCCTTGGCTGCCGCCTAGAGCTTGGGCTTCCGGGGCGCTATGTACGCCGTTGTTGGTTCTCCCTTGTCGACGCCTCCTCCAGTCGGGCTCGGTCCCGCCGTTTCGCTCGCCAACTTGGGCGCTATGGGCGAACGGTGCGTTGGCTTGTGTCTTCCTTGAGTTGGATCGGTCTTGTGTGGTTCCTTTCTTCGGTTGTGGCGCGGCCTAGAAGCTCGGTGTGTCATCCCCTTGCCTTGCTTGGTTGGAGGTGGCTCAAGGAGAGTCTTTGTCGTGTGGTTGGTGTAGTTGTGTTGTTTCCGTATGGCGTTGTGTTTGTATCTTGTAGCCTTTTGGCGTGGTTCGGCCATCTTGGTCTCTTCTTCTATGAAACTGATACACCTCCCAGGGTGTATCCTTGAAAAAATCTAAATGCTTAGTTGGCAATACATATAAGACTATGTTACTACTCAAGTTACTCCCACTATGACTAGCCTAACAATGACCAAACATACGAGACTTGGCGTCTGGCAATAACGTACTGTTTCTTATTACTTTAGTCAAGTACAGAAGACGGCTAGATACGCAATTTTGTATCATCTTAGTAAATGCTCCCTCCATTTAGAAATATAAGATGTTTTAGGTTTGTGAAGTAAATGTATCTAAACATATTTTAGTGTATAGATTTAAAAAGATGTCTAAATACTTTAGCTTCACTAATTTGAAACATCTTATATTTCTAAACCTACTTTTCTCGTAGACGAACTGGTATGTGAGCGAAGACTAGGCAATGAGAACCATCTAAGGTTCCGTTCCTCTCACTCGTGATGTTGTCGGTCTGCTCCATCTCTGGCGGCCATTAGTGCCTTTGAGGTGTGGCAGACCACGACACCTCTCAACGCTAGGATTTTTGTTCTTAATTTAGACTATTTTATGTATCTTTTTCGGGATGGTAAGTGACAACTATATTCTAAAGTTAGAATAAAGTCATCTATGTTCTATCCTCGCTCTGGGATGCGTGTAGCACCGGCAGAGGATGGTTGAAGTTGTGTGTCCGACAAATCTTCTAGAATCCGGTTGGTTTTTTGTGTTCATTGGTTTGGTTTCAGATCGGTCTTTTTTTATCTGTTGTTGTCATCATTGGCAATGTTGTTACTTTTGGTGCGATGGCTTTCTAGGCCTTGCACGGCAACTTCCCTTCTGTCTACTACAAGAAGCTCTACTACAGCAAGTTTTGCCTGGCTCCAGTGATGGAGGTGCGACAAAGGAGACTCGCCTTCGGCCATGGACATATTTAATTTTTATACTTTTAGGTATTTTTGTGTTGTTGTTGATAATTATTAATAGATCGGTGAAATTTTCGCCAAAAGAAATAGTAATTTTTTCTTCTTAGGTATCCAACGCATGATTCTTATTGGTAGCCAGGATTGAA
Source organism: Avena sativa (assembly GCA_916181665.1). Classification (NCBI taxonomy): domain Eukaryota; kingdom Viridiplantae; phylum Streptophyta; class Magnoliopsida; order Poales; family Poaceae; genus Avena; species Avena sativa. Next base: position 242,806,437 of record OV702282.1, read on the forward strand.
TTCCTTTTTGACTGATTTAGCAACTTTCGGTCCATCTGAGGGCTCATTTGATTCAAAAGGATTTGCAAAGGATTTTGTCTCTTAGAAAATATTCCTACGTTGGTCATTTGATTCAAAGGATTACAATCCTTAGGAGTTCCTTCATAGGATTTCTCTTTCCTCTATTTTGTAAGAAAATTTTCATCCACTCCAATCTCATATTGGAATTTTTTTTTGTGTGATTCAAACACATATTTAAACCAAATGCCTATAGTTTTCTATTTCGGTAGAATTCAAGAGGTCATGCCACTCCAATTCTATGGTTTTTATATTCTTATGTTTTGTAAATCCTGTAAATCAAACGAGCCCTAGAGTCTACGCTTTTGTCGTCAGGCCTCCAAAGGACGATTTTTCCGCACGCCTCAATTTAACTAGACTAGAAAAATATTATGAGTTGCTATGGAAAGAGAAAAGTTATTCAGCATGTTTCTTAAAAAAAGATGTGTAGATATTTCAAGACATACCACAACATTTGGGAGTGTTAAATCTTGAGGTTCAAAATATAAACCTGGATAAATTTTATAACAAGAAGGATATATCTTGGGTCAACTTGCTCCGGGACACATATTATAGAATTCCTGGCACTCGGATGGAAGGTTCTTTTTGGTGGAAGGGTCACTTAAAAATTGCTAGACAAATATAAGGCTATGGCTAAATGCAGTATTGGCAATGGAAACGATGCTTGTTTATACCATCAATATCCTCATCTATTCTGTTTTGCCAAAGACAACATTACTATAGCAAATTGCAGTGGGAGTCTTGCCGTTGTTTCTCCTAAAAAAAGACATAGCTATCCTACCTGGAGAACTGATACGACCACCTTGACTTTTCTCTTTGAAGTAAGACTTCTTTTAATCTTTATTTTTTCTTTGAATCTAAAACACAATTTCTTTTGTTCTTCCTTCTCTTGCTTTTTTCGCGAGATGGGATGAAAATGAGGTGAGATGAACGACCGTCACAAAGTCCCCTCTAATAGTCAAACCAATGCACACACATCAAATGGGTACTAAATTATGAATTGTTTTAACTAACCAACTAAATTGTTTCTTGAAAACTCAATTATATCGTTATGGTGGGTAAAAGAATGTGATCTTTCTTGCCTCAGTTAACTCGTTTCTAATCAAATGAACTGGTAACTTGCACCAACTAACACGCTTTGGCTGGTAAAAATATTCCAGGCTTGCCAAAACCATGATATCTAAGTAGTAGTTGTTAGTTGTCTTCAAAATTGCCCTTTTGGGCCTCTTTTAGGGGGAAGGGGTATAGTCTCCATTGGATTTTTTTTGTAGCAATGCCCATGTGCATCATGTGAATTTCTATCTATTCCTCCCATGCCCAATACTAAGAGCATCTCTAGTAGACCCTTTAAAAGGGCCGAATCCTTAAAACTTCGGCGGGTATAAGGGCTCGGCCTAGTTTTTTTTGCTCGAACAGACCCAGTATACGATGTGTGTCCCGTATTTTTTTATATCTAAGGTTTCGACGGGCTGATAAGATTCTCGACCCGTCGCTTTTTCGCATGCGCCTTCGCTACTCTGCCGCATGCCACCGTGCACCACCGATCAAATCCGCCCGCTCCAACGAGATTAGATCCGGCACAACACCGCCGCGATGTAACATAGGGGGAGCTCGAGCGGAGTGGGGCCGGCCAGATGGGACATTCCATCGCTTTGTCCCGCCGTCATGACACCGACTCTGACTCGGAGGAGGAGCACCGTCGTCGCGTATGCTCCAACGGCGCATGGAAGTGCACCTCCCTCCACTACATATACCGCCAAGATCTGGTGCCTCAGAAGCTCCGTCTTTGCAAAGAGGAGGAGGCCAACTGCTGGCGCCGATCAGGGGAGGGGAGCTCGTCTGCCACCGCTAAAGAAAGAGGAGAAGGAGATTGAGGGCTATGACCCGGCGACATACAACATCGTCATCGGCGAGGAGGACTACATCGATGATGCCTCCTTCGACCGCATCACTACCATGATCATGCAGCAGAGCACAGTCGAGGAGGAGGACCAGCGCAGGCGGCAACAACAGGACGTAGAGCTCAACAATTTCTTCCTCGAGCAGGGGCTCACCAGCAAGCGCCAGCTCCGCCAGAAGCAGGTGGAGTGGGACATCGAGCGCGTGCTGCAGGCGGAGAAGTTCATCGACCTCGTCGACGATGATAGTGAATGAAGCCCATTACCGGTACTGTCGCCGTCGCACCCTAAGGCTCCGATGAGCCTAAATTTTGTGTGCAAGGTTAGGGTTAGGGTGGCGACGGTGGCAGATCCGCCGCGTAGTAAATTTTCCGCGTTTTGTATGTACGACGCGATGAACTACATACGAACTATGTGAAATTTTCCGCAAATGTTCTAAATTCGTATGTTTAAGGTTTCAATTTGCGGTTTCTGTTGTGCGCAACGAGTCGTCGAAGCAGAACTCGTCCCTTATCTGTCTTTTTAAGGTTTGGCGGATAAGGGATCTGCTGGAGATGCTCTAAGACCATCTCATATATAATTCTTCTTTGTGTTAGTGACAAAAATATTTGTAATATATCGTTCAATGTGTTATGGTATTATAACTCAAATTTCCCAAAACAGATTCCGGTTCACATGTTGAGACTTGAGAGAGACAAATACTAATCATTCATCTAGTCAGCTCTTAAAATAAGTATACATACTCTATTTAATTTCAGTACTACTAAAATGTTAGCTAGCATATGAAATAGTCTCTCCACAACATACCTTTTACATTATATAATGGACATGAGTTTGTATACACTAAGTTTCTTTGTATACACTAAGAAAAGGCATTACTAATTAATGAAAAAGAAAACATTACTACTCCTAGTAGGCGAGAAAGGGCTGGCACCAAACTTTCTTGTCGCATGCACGCCATAAATCCCAGATTCGGTGATCTTATAATTCCTTCCTCCTCCCTCCGCCCTCCCCCCGTCCCGCAATAGTAAAATTGGTTTCTGGAAGGCCACGAGAGGAGATCTCTAAACAATTCCTTGGGATCTGAGCAGTCCTCCTCCCCACCCTCCTCTCTCTCCTGTACACACACCACCACCACCCCCTCTCCGCCTCCTCCTCCCCCCAAACCGGCGCAAATCCATCGCCGAGATCCAAGTCCACCACCACCACACCGGACGAGGTGCGCCCCCATTTCTCCTCCCTTTCTATATTCGCTCCACGCATCATGCATCCCCCGCGCGCGCGCCCGCCCTGAAAGCGAGAAACCACTCCGCGCATTGATTGATTTCTCCGGCCCTCCCTCCTCGATCCCTCTCTCTTTGTTTTTTCTATCGCGATCGTTCGTTCGTTCGTTAAACCGCGCGAGTTCCGAGAAACGGAGCGAGATTAGCATTAGCAGCGGCGGCTGCTTCCTCCATCTCGTTCTGTTGTTATGCCTGTCGACCCGTTAATCCTGACCGCGGACTCTCCTTGTTGTTCTGATGCAGCAGCAGCATTGGTGCCGGTTGATCTCCCCGTCGAGCGCCGCCGCCGCCATGCGCCTGCAGGATCCGCCAGCCCGAGGCCGCCACGCCGCCGCCGTCCGGATCTGATCCCCTCTCCCTCCCGCCCGCCCGCCGCCGTGGTCGCAGAATCAATCCTTCTCCGGCCGTTCGCATACCGCAGGTAAGAATGCAGTGTGTGTGTACGCGTCCGTCGTCGTCAGTAATAATCTCATCTCGTCATTCTTGCACTAAGCCGGAAAAAGCGAAGGCATATGGCGGCGTGTATTAATAACGTTAACCCTCTCTCTTCTCCCTTCCGCGTTTAATTCGCGTTTCTGTTACCACCACCATATCTATCAGCTGAGTTTGTTATTTTTTTTCTGTTAATCAAGCCCAGCAGCCAGGAGAGAACAGGACAAGATAGAGACGGAAGCGCGGAGCTAGGGTTTGTTTGATCGATCTCTCCCCCTCATCCCGGCCCCTCTCCGCTCGAGAAGGCGGAGGGGACGAAGATGTCGTCGTCGAGCTCCCCGTGCGCCGCCTGCAAGCTCCTCCGCCGCAAGTGCACGCAGGGGTGCGTCTTCGCGCCCTACTTCCCGCCGGACCAGCCGGCCCGCTTCGCCAACGTGCACAAGGTCTTCGGCGCCAGCAACGTCTCCAAGCTCCTCAACGACCTCCCCGTGCCGCAGCGGGAGGACGCCGTCAACTCGCTCGCATACGAGGCCGAGGCGCGCCTCCGCGACCCCGTCTACGGATGCGTCGCCTACATCTCCGTCCTCCAGGTCAAGATCAAGCAGGTGCGCGAGGAGATCGCCAACGCGCGCAAGGAGCTCGCGGGCTACATCGGCCAGGCCGCCTACGCGCCCCTCGTCCCGGGCCCCGGCATGCACCACCCCGCCATGGCACAACACGGCGGGCACCACTACGGCGCCGGCATGGGCCTCCACCCGCTCCAGGCGCAGCAGCAGCAGCAGCACATGGCCGCCTTACAGAACGCGCCGCACCAGTACCAGCAACAGCTCCACCAGCAGCAGATCGTCGAGGCGCAGAACATGGCCGCCGCCGCCGAGGTCGCGGCCGGCAGGGGACAGCACCAGCAGGACATGATGATGATGCGCCAGGGATACGCCCCGCACGGGGCCGCTGGAGGTCCCACGGTCGCGATCGTGCCTCCGGGTCCAGGATCGGCAGACCCCGCCGCGTACGACGGCGCCCAGGCGCAGTCGTTCCTCATCCAGCAGCAACCCACGCCTTCGGCGCTCACCACGTTCCGCGTCGACCAGTCATCCCCGCCACCGCAGTCCTCGGGGCACTCCCACGTCGACATGTCCCACGCGCAGCAGCACCACCATCGGCAGCAGCACACGGACGCCGGCAGCGACGAGGGTAGCGGGGGCTCCCCGCCGCTCGCCTGATGATGGCCTTATGATGCGCTCCCGCCTGATCCGTCGCCCAACTTTTTTCCCCTAGCTTCTTTTGTTTTCATGGTTTCTTTCAAGTGTTCATTTGTTGGTCACGAGTCTTTTCAGTCTTCTTGATCATATGCTATCGATCGAACTGGCATCTCCACGGCTCCCGGAACTCATATTCATGGCTCCTGGAGGCGGACAAAGCTGGTGATCTTGCTCAAGGTATTATTCTTCTGATCCGCAGCAGGCTTGTGTTTGGATTCCTGCACTGTTTTGGGTTTCTGTTTGGATTAATTGTAACCCTTTTTGGTTCGTTATTCAAACGACGATTACTTGCATAAAATAGCAGAAACAAATGTATCCAAATTCTCAAAAGATAATGTTCATGATGAAATGTGGAAGTACCGAGTTGTTTGTGTATGTGTGTGCATAGTACTTTGTTTAATTGTTTGCTAACTCCAACGACACTGGCACATATATAGTATATATCCTAGAAATACTGCTCTGACTTGTACATCTGTTGTACTGGTCAACTCTGCAAAATTGCTGAATCTTTTTTACATGAAAATAGTTTGGTCCCTAAATAAGAGGCATATAGTATTGTTACCCTATAGCGCTTATATAATCATTAACCACGTTCAGAGATCTGGCCCAAACTGTAATGGATTAAAAAGAGTTACCATTGGGTTTTGGTGCAAAAATCTAGCATAACTTTATATCTGTATAATTCTGCAAATATCTGTGTATATATATGGAGAGCTATATATATATGTCCTTTTAAGCATTTGATCAAAACTGTAGATAATGAACAAGGAAAAGTTGCCATGTTTAAATCTGTAAGATCTGAAATTGCATTATTTCTCTCTTGTGTATAGAACTTTATTATTGCTGCCAAACTGAATTTGCTCCGACAATGTTGCCATACATGTAGGTTCTTGGTTTGTAGAAAATTAAGAGTAGCTAATTATATATCAAAGTAGGAACTCTGGTAGTAATACATTTTCTTATTGGTTTAAATAAATGGGAGTGCATGCAAAATAGTACTGTACCGGACAATGATCTCTGTGAGTATCTCGGGCTGGCTGTAGCTATGACATCCCCACAACCCCACACACCTCCATCTCAGAAATTTTGACATGAGCATATGCATAACTCCTGAACTAACCGTACCCTATCGATTTCAGTCACTGACACATCATACTCCTGGAAATATGCTTTGTCAGGCTCTTCATCAGCTGCCTTTATCCCTCACAAGATTGGCAGCCAAATAAATGCAAGGCCAGAAACAGAGGCAGCAAAGAGAAACTTATCAACGGAGATAGAGGTAGACAGATCAGAGTGAGACAGTGAATCATGCATGCAAGGTGTGTGTGTGCAAAGGGGGGCAAATGGTAAAGCCAGCAGCACGCAGCCCGGGCACCGTCAGAAAGCATAAAAAAAAAACAGATCAGAAAATTCAGAGAAAAGCATGAAAGGACTTCACTTCTTCTGCATTATACTTTTTCAATTTAGTGTAGTGTGGCTACATATATATGTTTTCTTTGCTTTTCGGTTTGTTTCGAAGCATAAAGTTTACTGTTAGCTATTGTCTGTTCTAGTAGAATATATGTTTTGGACCGATCGATGAATGTGATCAGTTATTCAGTTTCCTATCGTTTACACCATCCGTTCCAATGAGTAATAAGGCTTATAATTTTTCTACCATATAGTATTCCATAGACTCATGCATATGCAAATAAAGTTGTCAATTAATTTGAGGTTCTTTCAATATCTATATCACAATTCACAAGCACAACTGCTATATGCATGCCATGATTCTATAGGTGTGTTCCTTTTTCAGAAAAATACAAACCAAGCTAGCAGAAGGTAATGTCTAGCTATGCATGCATACCCATGCCGCTGAAATCATCACCATACAACGTGGAATCGATCTTATGCTTCCATGACCTTTCACACTCTCGCATGCTTTTGTGTACCCCTCTCAGCTCTCGCCACAATCCAGCCTAGTGATAGCTAGTCAGACCCCTCTCATTACAGATTCGCCCTTCAGTCACCAATAATACATATACTCATCAACCCTCTCAACAGAACATCTTCCACCTTTGCCGTGTATGCAATGCATACAGAAAAGTAGTCGCCCACAAGAACTCTCCAAGTATATTTAATAAATTGAAACTTATAATATAAAATATTCACTAGAGCTTGGGAGCCGGTGATCTAATGACTAATATGCCATATATAAAACATACTATAATTGAAATTTAATTATAAACCATGTTGCTGAAGGATGACATATGAGTATATGATAGAACAACGACTAATATTTTTTCTTAGGTCTTAAGAATTCATATCTCTTGGAAAGGCTAGTAATTGTTTTTGGCTCCAATGCTCCCATCAGCACTTTATTTTGAAAACAACTGAAAATGCACTTACAAGTTTACAAAAAGTCCACAAATATATCTCATGTGTGGTGACCGTGAGAATACATGCCAAAAGAACACCAAGATTCACGAAAAATGGTTCTACTTCACAATGGTGCAGAATATCATAACAAGATATCTATAATCTCGAGTAGTGTTGTGAGTGTTTGTTATTGAGATCGCCATAATTAATTGCATGGGCAAGCTACATTTGAAAATACTTTTCTAGAAAATCTAGTTAACTAAAAACTGCATTCTAACATGTACATGTCAGAATGTTTTGGATTTTCTTAAACTTAAATAGAAACATTTTTTAAAAAAACAAAGAGCTCGCCGGAGCTTGGCAATAAAAAGTCTGATTACTACTAACAGTATGTTTAAGGCACACAAGAACTATAATTGCTACTTGTTTTAGAAACTATATCACTGAGTTTTTTTATCAAACAAAGTTTTCAAATGATATAGTTAATTAACGAGTATATCATGTATTATTAGTTAATTATTTGGCAAAGTAAAATGGCCAAAAAGGGCAGCACGCCTAAATAGGAACAGAGGAAGTATACTACCATTCTAAACATCACACTAGGCATGCCCTTAATGATTACTACCCCTGTTCCAAAATAAGGCGTGTAAACTTAGTCAAATTTCTATAATTCTTTAGTTTGACCAAACATATAAAAACATATCAACATATACAATATCAAATAATTACACTATAAAATATATTATATGGTGGATCCAATTATATTGACTTGTTATTACAAATGTTTAAATTTTTGAAGAGGTTGATTTTTCATAAATTTATTTCAGAACAAAGGGAGTATAAGGCATCTCCTAGTGCGCAGATATGCACCACCACGTAGCAATGTGTCATTGTAGTTGATGAAGAAAGAGATAATATTTTAGTATCATGGTATCGTACCATATTATAGCTCACCCAACGAGAAAATTAGTGGCAAATAGATCTTGCTCACAAGTTCACATTAATACTATATAAATAAAGAAAAAATAAGATATCACTATGATAACTATGATACCATGCAATGGGAATATACCAGTAACAAATGGTTTGACTAGGACTTCTCATAACATAGGTGGTATTACACAGTGATAACTGATAGCTAAACAATTTGATGACATGACATGTCATTAAACTGGAAGAAAGATGTTATTTTTTATAACATATTATCTTATCATCACTTGACCCTTTCCAATATACAATAGCTCTACAAAGTAGTAATGGGGCTTTCTCTATTATCACAAATATGATAGTTTTCCACTATACAAGTAATAACATAGACAAACAGCTATAGCTTGTTACTTCTTACTATGACTAGTCTAATTAGCAATGGGTCTTCCCATCTCAACAACCTAGTCATATCTCATCTCCGTCTAAAAAAGGGTCGTCTAAATTTATCTAGATTCGCATGGAGAAGACTAATAGTAGTAATACCCCACGCCAGATTGTTTAGGCGAGTAACGAACACAACATGATACTCATATATAGCCAGATTGTTCATGCATGCACATTTGTGAGACCCCCGCCGTACGTGGCCCGTGTGGGTCATGTCATGACTATGTGTGCCCGACAAATGCAAGTTATTTATTTTTGTGTACGTGCAACCGAATTAAAGCAGTTGTCCCCATGTAAAGCATTCCTTCAGCTGTGATAGGTTCGTAGCCTCGTTTGAACCATTATAGCTGGCGTTGTGATCGTACCACTGTACACGTCAGAAATCCTCAGAGGCTCAGAGCTGAGCCGAGAAGCAAGAAAAGCCTGGCGCAAACGCATGCATCGGCACAGTATCAGCAATCAATTAATTGCCAATCTATGGTACTAGCAGTAGAGACACAGGATCAGGTAGTACCTCGTCAGGTGGTAGTGTACGGATCGATTTACATAAGGGGCGGGAAATATGAAGAGGGCATTCGTTAACTATACTCTCTCCATCTCAAAATAGACGAAGCATATGCTAAAATTTAGATAAATTTAGACACTATTTAGTACTTTATTCGATTCATATTAGTTGATTTGGATTTGTCTAGATTTGGATGAATCTAGATATATTTTAATGCTAGATACATCCAAATCTAGATAAATTCAAATTAACTAATATGGGTAGAGAGTATATAGATTTATCCAAAATTTAAGAAATATGCGACATCTATTTTAAGACGGAGGGAGTAGTGTATTTTCAACTGGTACGGTGAGGTGAGGAAATGAGAGAGGTGTTTTTAGCGGTAATCCTAAAACTCATCTATGGTTTCGTCCAAGGAGGAAGCTGGAAATTTTTTGTATTGGGTCATCACTATAATATCTCTATTACAATAGGGTCATCCTTCATAAATCAACACTAACCGGTACTAATTAGTGAAAGACTTTGCATTTTTCATTGTGGTCGGCTGACCCCATTGGCCTTAAGGGAGCTCCGTCCTTGGTTTTGTCCGTGTCATCTGCGACGCCATTAGTCTGTTCCATCTTCGTTGGCCTTTGGCTCTTGAGGTGTGGCAGACCATGACCTCTTTCCGGCGAGAGGGTTTCCGTTTTTCTATTTAGATTTTCTTTGTCCTCTTTGAGGTGTCGATGGGATTTTTATAAAAAGTATATATTAATATCGTGGGCATAAGAATTACACACAGCCTATGCAACAACATATGTTCTAGCGGTCTTATGCACACAACCCAAAAAAAAGAAAAAAAAAGGTCCCGCTATAGCGAACGGTTCCTTGTAGCAACGACACTAACGCCACCAGAACAACAAGCGTAGTCCAAACACTCTAATAGCGACGCCTTCAAAAAGGAAACAGTGCATAAGCGTCATCATAGCCCGATTAAAGATCATAGGTTTTCACCCTAAAGAAATTTCTCGCTCACAAAACAAGGCCTTAAACAAGGCCACTATAAGGCACAACCAATTAAGGTCATATCTTGGATTTTCACCCTGCAAGGTAGGATTGTGAACTCCCCATGTGTTGTCGCCTCCACAAACAGTCATTGATGCGAGTCACAGTTCATGCAGCAAGTTCCTCAACGTTACAAAGACTCAAATCACCGTCGCTAGCCCTCATATTCCTGCTTTCGTGACATCCTCCCTATCTGAATTCACCATGGATTGTCTAAGACATGTCACATGATGGTAACAAATAGCATACCTTTGCACGCTCCCTCAAAACAAATGGCCAGAAAAAAGCATGGGTACACACGACCGAATGACTTCCGATCTAGCAATCTTCAGGCATAATACGTCCATGGAAGTTCGTCGGCAGAGCCTTAAGGAACTCGCCACTCTAGGCCAGAACAACGAGGGTACACATCAACCAGATATTCATCTTCCAGCGGAAAAACCTCTAGGACCACCTCCTTTATTGATGTCGATGCAGCGGTTCCCACACCATCGCCCAGCTTCCGGTGATCGAAACTAGTAGATCGAGCCCGAGTCCGCAAGATCCCGAATAGCTGCCCGCCATTGCCATGCTGCCGCAATAGGCCTGCTGCCGGGTCCAATCTACATGCCTTTCCTCGCCTCCCAGTCGCAAGGCAGCGAACATCGTGGCCCACCGTCCGTGCCGCCCCGATCCCGACCTTCCCGCGCGATGGAAGGCCGACAAGGCGCATGAAGGGGGGCTGTCGCCGCCTTCGGAGGCGAGGCATGGCCGACACCGCCGGTGATGCATCGGTAGAGGCCGGAGAGAACCTCCAGATGGAGTTTTGTAGGTTAGGGTCGGTGCCTCCAAAGTCGCCCACGCGCAGACGACCCTGGAGGTGGATGGAGAGGGGTGGCGACGGAGAGATCTGGCCGGCGGTGGCCTAGAATCTAGGGTTGGGGTCCTGGCGGCAGGCAGGGAGGTCCGGCTGGCGGTGGCCTTGAAGCTAGAGTTGGGGTCCTGGCGGCAGGTGACATGGTTATACCCTACGGATACACAATATTAGCATACCTGGTCCAGCCCAAGGAAGGCCCACAAGAATATACATGGCCTGTGGAGATTTTCGGCTGGCCCAAGCCCATGGCATCTTCGGATCCTTAGAGAGCAAGACTAGAGTAGATAGAATATTCAAAGGGGCAAACCCTAACTTGTAACCGACTCGATCTGTGCCCGAGACCTGCCTATCTCTATATAAAGTCTAGGAGGGCACAACGAGGAGAACAACTTCTCACCGCATACACACCTCCACGTCAGATTGCATCTGCGCACCCCTGTACTTTTCGGTTCCGTCATAATCAAGAGCAGACAAGAAGGAGTAGGGTTTTCTCTCCGGGGGCCTGAACCTGGGTAAACCTCGTGTCCCCGTGTTGCTTGTTTGCTAACCGTTCCATGATATCCAGCATCCCCACCTTATCCAAAACCCAAGCTCATAACAATGGGCATTGACGAGATCAAACCTCGTCAATTGGCGTCGTCTGTGGGAATCGGGGACGCTGATTGTGCGATCGTGACGGTTCCATCCGAAGCGATCTACAACTCCTCGACGACGGAGAGCCATCTCCTCTTTGGCGCTTTCGACTTCACCGCCCACTCACCAGCCACCATGAAGGATTTCGAGCCCGTAGGCGATGGGCTCGAAATTCTGTTCGGGGTCTTCTACTTCCAGGTCAGGCAGACCGGCACTCTTCGCCTCCTAGAGCGGGTGCCGCCACCATCCATCAGGCCTGCTTCGTGGATCCCACCTATCGGCGTGCTACGCACATCGACGCTGACAGACGAGTCCTATGACAGCAGCAGCTGCAACTCAGATCTGTGCGGTCCTCCATCCGATGAAGGAACCTACGGTTCCGGATCCGAAAGCTGCGGCAACAGCGATCCAATCTACAGGCGATACCAATGCGCTGTAGTCGTCCATAGCGAAACGGAAGGGCAGCAGCCCAACCCACCACCAAATCCGTCGCCCAACCCGCAGGCTGGGAACGGAGGAAACGGAGGACAGCCACCCCTCCAGCCCAACGAGGGCGACGCCGACGCCTATCAAAGAATCAACCTCAACGAGGAAGGATGGCACCAGGCACGCGAAGCCGTGGCGGGCAACAAGATCCTGCTTGTGAATGCTTCATGGGACCTGCTAATGGCATACCACCTGCTCCTCATCGATGAGCACAACCGGCAGGTGAAGACGCAAGGGATACTCGACAAACGCAAGCAGGCGGCTTTGGAGTCTAGCGCGCGGCGAGCTGCGCTCTCCGCCATTGGTGGCTCCAGCTCGCACGGCAATCATGCCAACAAGTACTGCTCTCGTACAGAGCACATGGACCCCGCCGCACGACGTGAGGTCACCAAAACCCTCAACACGTCCTTCATGGAGATGGACGCTAACGGCAACGTCATACCGAAAACGCCTCAGACTGCGATCATAGCAGCCACCACGTACCTCGCGTCAGCAGGCGGGGAGGTCCGGCCAGTGGTGGCCTGGCAGCTAGGGTTGGTGTCCTGGCGGCATGCGGGTCTTCAAGAGATAGGGTTGGTGTCCTGGCGGCATGCGGGTCTTCAAGAGATAGGGTTGAGAGGACAGCTATATCTTGAAGTCAGAATAAGGTCCTCCTCATCCTATACTCACTTTGGTAGTGTGTGGCCGAAGACACGTGGAGTCCTGTGTCCGGCTGATCTCCTGGGATCTAGTCGGTCTTCATTGGTTTCCTAAGTTGGACTATTTGGAGCGTCTACTCTTCATCTAATGGTTACTCTTTTATGGACTTAGTATATGTGGATTACTACCCACCTTCTTTACTTTTGGTTCAACTGATTGCTGCATGGAACTTGACAACTCATGTGGTTGACTATTTTGAATAGTTCAAGCGTCTAAAGGTGCACACAAGCATAAGCCATAAGCACACATGCAGCCATCCACCCTCTTCCCTTCATTTTAGCGGGCGTTAACGTAAAGAGGTTCGGGCAAACAGTGGGAACTTGGAGTACGATTTGTGTGTTGCAGAAATTGTACTGACTAGAGGATGGTACATCTGGTGGGAAGGAATGCAAAGCTATACGCATTGCGATGGAGCAACTGAACTTCCATCTCGATCTATCGTCGCTTTCCATTGCAGCTAAGCCTTGCCGACAAATTATAAGATGGCGTCCCGTGAGAAGCTCCGCCGCTGGCCGGCCACCGCCCACGGTGGCGGTGCTACTGCCACCCCTCCCCCGCTAGGCAGATCCCATCTTCAAGCTGGGTCGTCGTGGGTGGGGCAGCAGCAGGGGGCTCGACCGACCGGTGAAGAAAAGGAACCCAGGGAGAAATTCTTCGTACAGTAGTAGGAGTACGTACGTGGGGCGGTAGGCTCGCTGCTGGAGAAATCCGATGAATCTTGAATGCAGAGGAGGCGCGTAGTAGTAGCCGATCTACTACTAACACAGACCGCGGGGAAGGGCGGGGACCCTCCGAATTGTCCTTGCTCCTGGCTAGGTTTGGGAGTTATTGCCAAGCTACTGGTACTACTACTGCCACGCGCGCCTGCCGAGGCGATCGAGTCGTCGTCCGAGTTGTCTCGCGTTCCTCGCCACCACCCTCTCTCGCTCGCTCCCTCTCGTTGCTGGCCGAGGCTTTTGTGGAGATCGGACAGTAGTAAATTCCACCATTCGTCAAGGTATCAGTGCCCTGACTGTCAATCGTTGGACTCGTCCAAAGAGACAAGCGCTGCACACTCTCTTTCGTTTTCCAAGGACCGGATCACACCAAGCCTGAAGACGGTACGTACCAACTTGGGAATGAAGGGGGAAAATACTGTATGTATGTAATACTAGCGAAGATGATCTCGACGCGACCACAACGACGTGCAGTGGTCCAATCCAGATGCCAGGCCCAGAAGAGGGAACACATGGTCGGTGACTGGAGATACACCCATCGTGAAGCTAGACCTGGCCCTGCCGGCTCGAGGACCCAAACCCCATTCAATACAAATCCCAGGACCAGATTAATATGAAAAGGTGCTGCTGCGCGTAGCAACTACTAGCAAGCACCGTACTACAGGAAGATAAGAAACAACCACACACATTCCCCCACATCAATGATCGATCATGACACCAGTGACTGATCTTTCCACTCCACTACTCCAGTGCTTCACGCATCAAGCACTCAAGACATGCGACGCAAAGATCGATCATGGCCAAGAGAGAGCTCAGTAAACAGGGATGATTGGCAACAAGAGGCCACCCCAAATCATCACCACAAGATTGTACTCCACTGTATTGTATTGTATGTCCCTGAACTGAGAAAGCCAAGATATATTATTTCACGACGTTACAGCCAAGACTGGTCATAAGTGCTGTTATCTTCTTCAATCTCTCCATTCGTAACAACACAATAAACTCTGTCTGAATGAATCTACTACTGGCAAACCGGGAACCTACTACAGTAGCAAAGAGAGATGAACCAAAAAACAAAAGGCCAAGAGACGGATTAAATTTCTTGGCTAGGCCGCTGTACCACCCAAGGTAGGTACATATACATGTTATGTCCCCAGCTCCAGACGGTTGATGAGCGGGTTCCTACTTGGCCGGCTTTGCGGGCAAGACCTTGCAGACCGGCATCGTCTCGTTTTTACTCAGTAACTTGAGGGACGGGTGGACGGGGATGTCCTGCATTAACACTCTATCTCCAATGTCAAGATTTGCCAGGTCCACCTCGATTTTTGGAGGGATGTGCTCAGCTGGGCACAGGTACATCAAGCTGCTCCTTATTTTCTGCAAGAACCCACCTGTTTTTTCCATCAAATTCCAGAGTTAGGTCAAGCCTACTAGTAGTAGAATAGCTCATCAATCAACAGAAAAGGACTCCAGAAAGCACCAAAGCTAGAGCTAGACGGTCGATATACAGAAAAAGGTACGGAGAGCTGCATATGTTGAACATGCCATAATATACTCTGGTATTACTAATTTGTTGCATGCGTCTTCCGCAGAGGCGTACTGAGCAGAAAGCTTTCTGGCATGTTTTCCTCAGCTACTGTCAGTTTGGAACCAACCTACTGTTTTATTACTGGCGAGATCTTAAGCATAAGCGTAGAGCCGATGTAAGTTTACAAATACCATAACCAGGTTGCTAGTGTGGTGACTTACTGCACAAAATTCCTAATGAGTGCAAGGCTAAGCCCCCTCCCTTTCACCAAGCTTTTCAAGAAGCCAGCCTAGTGCTTCTGAAGGAATATAAGATGACTGGAGTTGGAATTTAGGCTGGTGGAAGTTGAGTAACAGAAACTTATCTCGCTAACAAACCAACCCAGCTTTCCTGACAAGAAATGTATTCCGGGTCTATTAAATGTGATTTATCATTACAGAAGTACCAAAGTCATGGTTGCTTCCTTAGGGTAGCCACAGTGTGCCAAATGTGAAAATGTGCCATGTGAGCAATACTTGGAACTGGTGTTAAATTTGCTATTACTCACCAGTGTATGCTATGCCAATTTTTCGTCAGTGGGTCTCACTATTGGTTAAACAGAGTTCACAAAATCAGAGTCATCTCTACCCAGTGTCCAAAACAGACATCATGTGAGTCGTTCCACCGCTGAAGAAACAGAACAAAATCCCCTTTCTCCTACTCCCAGGGGAAGAGGCAACGGGAAGAGCTCGCTCGCCGTCCCGCTGAAGAAACAGAACAAAATCCCCTTTCTCCTACTCCCAGGGGAAGAGGCAACGTGAAGAGCTCGCTCGACGTCCTGCTGAAGAAACAGAACAAAATCCACTTTCTCCTACTCCCAGGGGAAGAGGCAACGGGAAGAGCTCACTCGGTGACGGCCAGCAGTTACACGGCAGTCAGAAAACAAGCTCGCACACCAAGCTGTAGCTCCACCTTGCTTGTCCCCAATCCCCATAACATGTGCAGGTGCAAGGTGGGCGAGGGCAGCAACGCCAGACCGAGCCCCATGCTCAGATCCACCGATTGTGCGTCTCACCCTTCAACTGTGCCTGTGTGGGAAGCGCAAGGCCTGCAACACCAGGCCAAGCTCGGCGTCCAGATCCACCCTCTCCGTGTTTCCTTCTACAACTGTGCAAGGTCGACTAGGCTGGCGGCCCCAGGCCGAGCTGCATCCAGATTTTTTGCTCCCTGTTTATCCTCCTCTGACACACAATCCCTCAAGGAGGAAAAAAGACTCTGTGCCAAGGTACGAGTGAGGCATGCAACTGATCGAATTGTTTATTCTCTCTCCAAATTTAGCATCAGGGCAACTACTTGCTCCAGTTCCAAAAAAATGGGTTTTGGCACTAGTCTCACAGCGTTGTTGAGCGGCGTCAAAAGCCAAATCAGCATTTGGCAGCGATATTCCGCATACGCTGTGGATGCCCTTAGATGAGAGGGTTCGATACAAATAGTGCTACAAATAACAGTTCAGGACCACATAACCATAGTTGATACCTAGTAAATAGTAGAGATTACACATGACCTTATTAGAATGCCTACAGAATAGTAATACATTGTTACGGAACTTCCTACTGTTCAACATTCATTTTTCCTAAATTCTGACAGAACTACTCGAATACCCATTAAAAATAATGTTACTATCGAACTTTTGCAGTCATTCCTCACTGTCCAGAATCACAAAGACATCATCTGCTTGATGTAGAAAAACATGCCAAATAGAAGCATGCAGACAGATTCAAACTTTGACTGCTGGTATACATAAAATATTCAGATTTCTCAACTGGTAATGTTAATAATAAACTTTCGTTGATAGTACTTCAATGCCTTTAGATTTTCATTTTTTTCCATAACACGTACTAAAAAGGTCACAAGCATGCCTACTGGACCGGCCCAACATCCTAAATGATATCTATTTGGAAAAGGAGAACTAATTTAACATTTACAAGGCCAACATCTTAATAAATAAATAGAAAAAAGTTGAATACAGGAGACAAGACATTTGTACGTATCCATACTTAGGCAATTCCCGGTGGAATAGTGGTTTACACGCACATATGTTTAGACAATATGAAACATTCCATTTGAATTAAGCTAAAGGTGGCCAGATTGACCTTTACGGGATTATAGTAGGGTTAAATCCTATACGTACCAAGTGCTTACTGCCATAACTAATATGATTCGCACGCGCGTGGTATTTTGGCATATCTACCAAGATGGTTATCTTATAATGTGTTTCAGTATTGACAGATGCACAAGCTATTACAGGTTCATCGCTACCGAATATACCAAAGGAATGTTAGTAAAAAATGGAAAAGAGAAGGGAGATACCTTTCTTTAACCCAGGGCAGACATCCTCCCCCTTGAACTCTACAGGCAAATTAACCTTTAGCATTCTTCCCTCATCTGCTTCCACCATCACCAAGTTCAATATATTCCCTGTTGATTCATCTTTCTGCACCTGCATACACAAGAGCACAAACATCACTAACAATTCGCTATATGCCAAATGGTACAAACATCCTCCTCTCACAGTAGACCAAACTTATTCCTCCAAAGGTGCTCTACACATATAATTGGCACTAGCTTAAAACTACTCCCCGCAAGAGATTTGCCAAGATAGAAATACATTATGAGCAGAAAACAAGTACCTTAAAAAGGATTGATAAAATCTTACCACAAGATACCTTATAAATCAACTAAACTATGAGCAAGAGACAAATATATGAAAAGGGAGTGGTTGTTTGACTATCCAAGCAACATGATCAGGAGAGTGGGTATGTCCGAGCAATTTCTGCTAAGGAAGTACAGGAATTACACAGTGTACCCAACGATCTAGCAACCAGAAAACTGCAAGCAGCAACTACACTCATGCGCATTTCGTCAAACACAAGGTGAGCGAAGAACATCTCCACCATGAAAGAACAGAAAAAATGCAGATCCTGAATGCATGCTCAACAAATGGATGCAGTCTATGATGGAAAGGCAAGAAACGTCTGGTATACCTTGATTGGGAGGACGGTGCCGGAGTGCACGACGGCGGTGGATCGCTCGCCGGCGCGGACCTGGAGGCGGACCGGGGTGGAGAGGAAGTACGGCGACTGCTTCAGCATCTCCCCTAGCTGCTTCCTGTCGGCGGTTAGGAGCTTGCGGTGCGGTACCCCTTCTCCGGGCCCGGAGCCGGCGAGGGTGAGCAGCACCGCCGGGACGTTGCCGTTGCGGCGCTCGCGTTTCGCCGCGCGCGGGCCGGTCGTCTCCCGCGGCACCGCCTGGATCGTGTGGTGGTACGACGCCGAGGCCTCCCGCCGCCATGGGGCTGCCTTGCGGAGCGCGTCCCCGACGGTGGCGGCGGCGGCGCCGCCCTTGGCCCGGAGACACTGCGCCATTCTTCGGGTTCGGGGTTTAGGGGAAGCACGGTGGGCTTTGCCTGGCCGTTCGCCTAGTTTCTTTCACGTTGCCTAGTGCTTCTTCATGGGCCGTTTCGTTATCTCGCGTGCGGCCTGCCTGTTCCCTCCGTGCTCCGACTCGGATCGGGATCCCCTCCGTCGGTCCGACCCGGATAGTGACCCATCCCCTGTAAATAGCCCACAGTTCACCAGCCCAAGAACCAACTTGCAAAAGGACGAACAATCGGGGCGCGGCAACACAAACCGATCAACCGAAGGGGAACAGCGTGCAACATTACGGGAGAGATCCATCCATGGAGCAGCAGGCCGACAAGACGCAGCTTCTGCCCGACGATGCGCTCGCCGGCGTCCTCGGCCGTCTCGCTCCACGCAGTATCGCCACGTCCCGGTGCGTCTGCAAGGCGTGGCGAGACATCATCGACACTCGCCGCATATTACGCGAAGAGCTCCTCCCGCACTCATTGGCGGGCATCTTCATCAATTTTATGGAACTAAGGTATTCTGAATTCTTCTGCCGCCCGCAACCATCGGCAGGCCTCGGGGTGAGAGAAAGGATTGCCTACAGTGTGATGGATCATTGCAATGGTCTTCTCTTACTCTATGATTACGTGGCTAACCCGGTCACGGGGTGGAGGGCACCTTTGCCACCACGGCCGCCACGAAGCCTAGGGATGGAGTGTTTTGTTGACAAAGCCTATCTTGTGTTTGATCCTACGACGTCACCTCACTATCAAGTGTTCTTGATACCTCGTATTCCTTACATCGAGCTTGACATTGAACCGGATGAAGACCCAATGCATGAAATTGACCCCGCCGTGTTAGAATCTGAATGGCCACCTTCGTCGTATGTACTGCGGGTCTTCTCATCGATGAATGGACGATGGGAGGAAAAGACGTTCATACGCCAAGGGCAGTCCGCGGGGATTGTGGCCGACTTGGGGACAGATTTTTCAAGCGATGCTCGCCACGCTGTCTATTGGTGTGGTGCACCTTATGTGCAATGTGAAAAATATTTTGTTATCAGGTAGCTAAACATTTCTTGGTTTATCATTACTCAATTTCTTGTATGATTTACTAATGCGTTGATCAATAATTTGATTTCTTGCAGGTTATCGTTATTGGATAGCACATACCAGGTAATTAAACCACCGAGAGTTCTTGAGTCCGAAAGTTACCAAAATTGTTATCTAGGAAAGTCGAAAAAGGGACTGTATTATACACTACTGCTTGAAAATTCATGTCACCTTCAAGTTTGGTTCCTTAAAGAATCTTGTGGACATGCTGTATGGGTGTTGGAACATGATAAGGATCTTGCGCTACTGCTGCCATTGCTACCATATCTAGACTACGAGCAAGTTTATGGGCCATGGATCTTGCAGGATGTTAACTACAACGAAGAGAAGTATATTGATATTTACAACGACAATGAATCTACCATAGTAGATGATAGTTTTGAATGGAGCTCCGATAATGATATCCAGGACACAGAAGATATGGTTGACAAAGGCGGACGCAATTGTGTTTCGATCCTTGGACTCCATCCTTTCAAAGAAATCGTCTTCCTGAGTAGTAAGATGAGAGGATTGGCGTACCATTTCAACACCTCCAAGGTTGAAGACCTCGGTAGCCTATATCCAAAGTATTACCGTGAAATTGTCGGTCCACGTGGATTTATTGAAGCATCTTTTATGTATACACCTTGTTGGGTGGAGTAGTTCATGAGTTAAAATTCTTTCAAAGAAAGAATTACTAGAGATCTGTAATGACTAACAGGGTATGTTGGTGCAAGTTTGTAACATGACAAAAAACATTTATTTATTTATACAAGTCGATTAGTTCCTCATTTTTAAGACTTTTTGAGAACTTGCTAGAGATTTGTGGTCATTATATTAAGCTCAAAAGAATGGTTACAGATTACATGAACATGGACAACACAACCAAGTGCAGCCGCGAGCCAAACCACGCCGCCACCCTAGTTACATAAGTTGAAGCCTTTCTCGCAAAATCTCTTTTACTCCTGTCTCTGATAGAAACCTTTCCGAGAGACTTCTTCACCTTTAGATTGTGTCCTTCGAAGCCTTTACTACCAATACACAATCAATGTCTTTGCAATATCTAGGGCTTGCAACCTCTAAACTAGCGATCAAGGACGCGATGATGCTCCTCCTAGTCTAAGTCTACAATTTCTCGTAACTTCTAAATTTGAGGGGGGTGGGTATTCCCACTTCCCAGTCACACCCCTAATAGCAAAAAACAAATTGCTTCTGCCTTTTAACAAATATCTTGTGGGCGGCACCACCCCGTCTGCATCGGCGGGGCTGCACGCAAGACGTCGAGTCACTGATGATGTGCACGACGAAGTAGATGACGTTGTGGCCGATGCCGAAGCTAGGGGCACGAGGAGGTGGACGATGTCTTGGCCGGCGTTGTGGTCATCGCAGCCCTCCAGGAACCCCACGCCACGCGAGGCGCGTATCGCCGCTCTTCCATGAGTGCTTGTCGGCCCTCCATGAGGCACGCGTTGCCATCCTTCGTGCCACCCCTGCTTGCCGCGCCTCAGCGTCCAGGAGCCTGACGCAACGTGCGCTGCTCGAGGCTCAGTGCCTGCGGCACGACTGCAGGAGCAGGGGTGGAGGATGGTGCCGAGGGAGGAGTAGGACGGGATGATGTCGGGACGGATGGTAGAACACAACCGCTCCTCCTCTTGCCGCTCTGTGGACAGTGAGGGCGGCGTGGCGGGCTGTGGCACGATGGCACAGTCAAGGGGAGGCGCACGACGGGCTGTGGTGAGAGGGCGCGGTCAAGGCGAGGCGCTCCTCGGGCGGCGCACGGAAAGGCCGCGGGGCAGCGAGGCGTCGCGGCGGCATGCAGTGCTAGGTGGGAGTCGTGGGAGGTAGGTGGGAAGCAGAGAGAAAGGAAAGAAGAAAAGTAGGTGGTCCTCCCAGGGGCGCGTGGCATGATTTTGGTGCGTCGCTGTTAGCCGGCGCCCCGGTTGCCTCCATTTGGGATGGGTGTAGCTTGGGGCGCCGGTGTAGGGTTCGCAGCATAGAAAACAAAAAAATTCCTACGATGGGAACAACTATGTACCAAGATCTATCTACTACATACAAACAACGGACGGATGTATATCCATAGAGAACATACCCTTGAAGACCGACAAAGCTTAACGAGTTAAACTCGTGGTTGATGTAGACGATCTCTTGCCGATCTCAAGATCGAGAGGAAGTCCTAGCAGCGCATCCGTGCTTGCACACACGTCCGAGGCACCGAGAAACCTCCGCCTCCTCGCTCCAGCGATGCAGCGGAAGCACAACTCTTTATTGCCGAATAGCCACCGGGAACATGTATCTCGCTAGTCCGAGACCATGGGGGATAAATTCTAGAGGGGGAGAGAGATCCTTCACGAGGAGGTGTGAGTGAGAAGTGACTTTTATAGGAGAGGGTCCAGAGTATGTCCACTCACAAAATCCTTTCAAATCCCTCCACTCAAAATCCCACTCAAACTTGCCATTAAATGTCCACCAAATTTAATGCAAACTCTCATAAATAAAACTCCTTTTATTTATTCAGAATTTTGTCAATTACTTTAATGACAAACATTCACATATAACCCCTTGCTAGAATTCTATTTCACATGCAAAAACACTTTCTCAATTTCACCCGAAAACCTGTTTCGGTATCTAGTGAAATAAATTCTTGCGCTTGTTATTCTTTCTGGCATGAAACTTTTGCTCCAATTGGATGTCGGTGTCTCTTAAGTGTGTCACCCTACGGTTCACGAATAATGCGGACATGATCAAGACCCCTCTCGGATCAATAATCAGAAGCGGGATCTGGAGACCCATACTGACTCCCACATATTCAACGATGACTTTCTTGTGATCGTCGGAACCTTTTACGCTAGTATCTTAATCCCTTTGTTTCGCGATACATGTCAGAGATTCGATCATCGGTATCTCCATACCTAGTTTGATCTTGTTACTGACATGCACTCTTTTCTCGTTCCCGTGATATAACATTCTAGTGATCAAATCACTTGCTTGCAAGCTAACCAATGTGATATCACCGAGAGGGTCCAGAGTATATCTATCCGTCATCGGGATGAAAAAAATCCACTATCGATCCATGGGCCTCAACATAACACTTTATTAGTTCTGAACCCATCTTTATAATCACCCTTTTACGGTGTGACGTTTGATATTATCAAGAAACTCTTCCGGTGTTAGTGATTGACATGATCTCATGGTCTAAGGATTAGGATCACTTCATAAGTTGTTATAGCAATATAAACTCAATGACTTTGATCATAATGCTATACTTCGAATGAATGTTCATCACACCATTACACTAATGTTGTGATCCCGTTATTAACAACATCCAATGTCCATGTGTCGTGGTGGTGGTACGGCAGATGCCATGGGTAGGCTTAAGTTGGGGGCCGAATGGGTGCTTGTGGTCACCGGGGAGGGAGTGCACGATCGAGCCATGCACGAAGAACAAGAAGAACTCTCCAGACTTAGCAATTCGATTGATAGCCCAAAGATTACAAGTGCTCCTTGAGCTGTATAAGCTACTTGGTCCAACGTCCTTCTACTACAGCTACGCCCTCCCTTATATAGGTAGTGCTAGCTAGCTAATACCCCTTTGGGTTCTAGGGTTTACTGTTTGGATCTTGGTCCCTACGATGTGGGCCGGGTCATGGGCTTGCCCTAAGCCCAATGGCCCAGTCCATAAAGCTTGACAACTAACGGTCTTCTGGTACGTTGCTTCCTGTTCCTTTTGGCATCATGCTGTTACTTTGTACATCAGCGTATGCTTTGGGCATCACCCGGCTCCTTTTGTGTCACCCGGCGTCGCCCTTCTCTTTTGACCATGCTTTACCATGGTCCCTCCTGAACCTTACTCGGAAAGGTTCCACGCGTCCTTCTTGACTCGGCCCTTCCTCGGTCGACTCGGCTCGTCGGTTCCTGCAAGGATTACAATTTTGTCTTATGCGGGCCGACATAGTTTATATGTCGGCCGCTCATGCTTATCTCACCCGGCCGTTCTTACCCGGCCTGGTTCTTTCTTTACTCGGAGCCAACCCAGTTGTGCTATGTTTCCCCTCTCGTGACCCTACCGGGGGTTATCCCCCGACATTAGTCCCCGAAGCTGGCGAGGTCTACCAGTTCAAGCTGTTAGGCATCTCCAGGTTCCTTTTGTGTGAGTGTAACTTAGTTTTTGTCTCTATCTGTCGCAATTTTGCACCTTGTCGGGTCTGTCTGACAGTTTCCGGGTCGACTCTTTGACTTCTTGGCTCATTTTTGCCTCGAGCCGAGTCATTTTGGCCAATTCCGAGTCATTTTCGGCGCGCTTCAGTCACTGACAGCTGGTAATCATGATTACTTGCCTCAATTGTTGTTCCAAGCTCTGGCGGCACAGTGACGGCTGCGCAGTTATTCCCCGTCACTGTGGCAGTCCCATCGGCTTGCGCCTCTTGTCCTTCCAGTCATGACGTGGCACGGGATTTTTCGTGTATCTTTGGCTACGTGGCGCTTGCTGATTGGTTTTCCCGACCTGGTACACGACCACACGCTGGCCGCACGACACAGATGGATCCCATACCGGGGTTTTTACTGTCCTTAAGTAGGGGTTGGGGGTTTCCACTTCCCCCACGCCCGTTCAGTTTTCCCTTGCCTCTTCTTCTTCCTCGCGCCTGCAAAATCGAACTGCCCCCTTTGCGGTTTCCTCTTCCTCCTGTTCTTGTCACGCAATCGCCCCACTTTTCTTTCCATTCCACCACGGGTCCGTGCTGTTCCAAACCTCTTCCAACTACGGAGGAGATTGAATCTGTGGAACCCATGGACGCTCACGACGGCGCTGATGGTGCTGAGGAGCAGGAGGTTGCCGCCGGCGAGCGCGGTGGCCGGGAAGGCTCTGAGGTCTCCACCAAGGAGTTGGAGTGGCTCCGCTCCACCAGGCGCATTCCACTGCAAGTGGATTGCCGTCTCCCTGTCGGTGAGATCTCCCCCAAACCCGATGCTAATGAGCGGGTGGTTTTCCTCTCTCACTTTGAGCGCGATTTCGCTCTTCCAGTGAGCACCTTATTTTCCTTGTTTCTCTCCACCTTCCATCTGCAAACCCATCATCTCCCTGCCAACGCCATTGGCTCTCTTTCTTATTTCTGCCTATGAGGCTTACCTCGGGATTTGTCCTACTGTTCTTCTGTGGGCCAAATATTTTAGCTTCAAGGTTCAGGTTGTTCCCCAGCCTGGTGCTCCTCGATCCGAGAATAGGCCGACTCGGTGCGGTGCCGCTAGTATCACGCCCAGGAGAGATTCCATCTTCCCTCGGGTTACTGGTATTGACTCCTGCAAGAAATGGCATAGAACTTTCTACTATGTCAAAAACAACGAGTCCACTGATAATATCCGGCTCCCCCTTTCTCGGACGAGGTCCCGAACAAGAAGCTCTGGCAGCTTGACCCGCGCGACCAAGACGCTGCGGTAAATGAGGCTAACGCAATCCTGGAAAGGTTGCTGTCGCCGGATGAGCATTTTCATCTTGCCGAGAGGGACCTCATGTGCACCTTCATCTCACGCCGGGTAAGCCCCATCCAAGCGAGGAGCCATAAGATGTGCTTCATGAGTGGCTCCCATGATACCACTCGGCACTCCACTAAGGAGCTCACCCATGACTCCATTGCCCGCCGAGTAAGCTCAATCTTTAAATTGAACTTGGCGGATGATTGGGCTTGGAGTTGCCCTCCGTTTAGCCGGGTCAGGCCTGTCCCCTGGGTAAGTTTTCCGAGTCGTTCTCCTTGCCGAGTTGGCTTTAGCTCTTTTGCCACTTTCAGTTTAGTTTTTTTCGGTTACTCATTTTGTTTGTCTTTCGCAGAATCTCCTTCACCAGGTTGATGACAGTACTGTCCCTCCCCCTGGTTATAACGGGGATCGCTTCGACTCGGATGAGGTCGAGTATGACCTGGAGTGCTTCATGCCTATCCCGCACGCTGCGGCTGCTTCTGCTTCGGTTAAGAGTCGATCTCGCAATCCCTTACAAGATTGGTCTGACGATGATGAGGATGATGATTGTACGCTTTTGGAGGTACATGCCTTGTGACCTTATTCTCCCAACTTATCTGAGCAAACCTGTTATTTACTTATGCAGCTGGCCAGGTACATGACATCCCTCCTCTCATCATGGGCGGAGTCGGCTAGATCCCCGTCGCCAAGCCGAAGCAACGCGGAGCCTCCTCCAGCACTCAGCCGGCCAAGAAGAGCAAGCCCACTCCGGTAGCTCTTGCTGCCTCTGCTGCTGCCAGCCTGGCTGAGGCTCGCCAAGCCGCTGGGCGCCGAGTCACACGCCGAGTCGTCCGTGACCCGGTTGTCACCGGGTAAGTTTTTGTACTTTGCCTTCTCTGTTATTTTCTTTTTCATCACTGGCATTTTCTTATATATGTTTCGTTGTTTTCAGTGCCGCACCTTTGTCGGCGAACCAGGCTGCTTCTAGCATTGCCTCACCACTAAGACCTGCGCCTCCTCCAGCTGACTCGGCAGCGCCGAGTCCCGTCCGAGTCGAGGCTCCCACTATTGAGGCTCACGCCTCTCAGTGTCAGTCAGACCCGGTGGGTCATTCGGCTGTTTCCCCTGGTGCTGGCCAGGAAAAACTTCCTGATCTTGGTGCCAGTGATTCTGGCGCCGAGAAACCTTCCGACACTAGTTCCTCTGGCACCGGCCCTTAGGCTGGTGTGAATGAACAACTTCCTGATCTTGGAGCCAGCAAAACTGCTGAGCCCAGTCAGCCGGCTCCACGATCTTCTCCAAATCCTCCTGCTCGCTCTCCAATTCTGTCAAAGGGCCAGACCCAGCCCAAGGCTTCTGGCTCTGCTCGCCCTTCATCTGGCAAATCCACCTCCTCTAAGCAGACAACGCTGGTCTGCGCTCCGGGTTCTGCTCCTCAGATCCGGCCTCCGACGTTGGCGACAATGGTCGCTTCAACGGGTAAGGGGGGGTGAATCCATGGCTGCCGGGTCAGTTGATGGCTCTAAGGATGTTACCCTTTATGCTAGTGCTGTAGTGACCCGTGCCAATGTGGGAACCACCCTGAAAACGGGTCAAGTTCTCACTCGGACGCTCAGCAGGAAAAGCATTGGTTCAGCTGAGCCTTATGCTGTGGCATGGAATGCAGCTGACGAGCAAGAGGTCAGCACCCGTGCAGGCAAGAAGCTGAAGCTGGGCCCTAAGGCCATCTCTGACATGACCCAGCATGCCATTTCTTTTATGTCCCGCGCCGACGAGGTGAACGAGGTAAATTAACTTCTTACTCTTTTGTATTGTTGAGTATTTCCGTTATACATACCACCTAGTCCCCGAGGTTACGACCGAGTAAGTTCCTACTCGGCCGTAAGCTCCCACTAATCACTTTAGTCTTCAAATCCTTCACCCCAAGCTTGCATGTTAGAGCTTCGATCCCTAGCCCTCGAGGTTACTGTTGAGTAAGGAACTTACTCGGCTGTAAGCTCTTAAGCTTTTTGATTTCATTATGCCAAACTTATGTTAGAGCTTCAATCCCTAGCCCTCGAGGTTACTGTCGAGTAAGGAACTTACTCGGCTGTAAGCTCTTAAGCCTTTTGATTTCCTTATGCCAAACTCATGTTAGAGATTCAATCCCTAGCCCTCGAGGTTACTGTCGAGTAAGGAACTTACTCGGCTGTAAGCTCTTAAGCTTTTTGACTCAGCGGGCTACTTGACTTGACCCTTCCTTATTGTATGTCTTCTTTATTCAGCTCACGCATAACAAGCGCACCAAGGTGCACCAAGCTCTCATCCTGGCGCATCGCAAGCTCTAACTTGCGTATGAGAAACTGCAGACTGACACCCAAGGCCAAGGTAATATCCTTACCCGTCCTTGCTCTTTTCGGTGTAATTTTCTTTGGTTCATTATCTCAATTTTTTCTTGCTCTTTTTTCGCAGCCTCTGCTGAGTCCACCATAAATGCTCTTCACTCGCAGATCAGCGAGGCCGAGAGTAAGTTTCTTGCCTCATTGATGTGATCGCTGAAAGTTTCTGTTGGTGCTGACAAGTATTTTTTCCGAATAAGCAGAGAAGCACCAAGCCGAACTCCAGAAGGAGCGAGATGAGGTGACTCGACTGAAGAAGCTGATGGCCGAGTCAGAGCAGAAGCACTTGGCCAAGGTGAAAGGGTTGAGGGAGGAGCTTGCTGATAAGAATGAATAGCAGGCCGCCAGCGCCGAGAAGACCAAGAGGCTGCTCGAGGCCGAATCATCGGTCGAGTCGGCAAATCTGAACTTTGACGCCCTCCAAGCCAAGGCCAAATCTTGGCATAGCAAGCTCGCCACCATCAAATTCTTTCTCGGTAGTGAGTTCTTACTCTTTGTGTACTGTATAAGTCATTCTGGACTTCTTCCATCTACTTTGGTTGTTATTTACTAACTTTCTCTTTTTTCTTGCAGAGAATTTTCTCGAGGCCAATATGATTGCCATTCGAGCCATGAAGAAAGTGAGGGCCGGACCTGGTGCTCGTGCCGACGGTGAGGTGTCCATGGAGGAGCTTCTCGAAGCGGTGTCCAAACGAGTCAAGATCCTCAAGTCTTGCTGTGTGGATCTGCTCAATTCGGCTATTCATGCATTTTGCATGCTCTGGCCGGATGAACATGCACCTGATCTCATCGCGCCCCTTGCTGAGAGATTGCTCCTTACTAAAGACCGGCTGGATCAATGGCGTGAGTCGGCCGGCCGAGCTGCAGCGGACAAGGCTCTCTCCTTCGTGCTTTCATGGTACAAGGACATCAACCTTGATGTTCTTGCTCGCATAAGGGGAGATGGCAAATGGCTGAACGATCTGGAGCTGATCAAGAAGCGCCAGGAGCGAGCTTATGCCATGATCGAGTATACCATGGTGCACGCTTGGTGCGATGGGCCCAGCTTCCTCGACCTTGGTGACCCGCTCGTCAAAGTTGCTGATGAGGAGGGTGGCGACATCGAAGCAACTGAGTCAGATGATCCGGATGACCCGGCCACATATGCCCCTCACTCGGCCGATGCTCCAAGTAATGCTCCTGTCTCCGAGAGTGCTCCTCCGAGTTCCTCTGCTTCTTAGGCTAACAAATACTCGAACTTTGATCAGATCCCCGGTATGCCGGGTACATATGTAACATATATTGCACTTTTAAGTTTGATTATGCGCCTTTTAATAGGCTTTATATACTTGCGTTACGTTTCTAAGTGTGAATCATTCAAGGGCAAGTCCCCGAGTTTCATTTTGCCGTGTCACTTTTCCTTGTCTTTGGCCCCTGCCTACCTTTTTTAGTGTTCGACATTAGAGTCTCAAAGTACGAAGGATATAGTTAGCGGATATGAAACTTGGGTCACTTGGCCGAGATTACTCAACACGTAGTATAAAGCGACCTACAAAGAGTTAGGCAAAAACTAAGGCCGACTCGTGTTTCTCCTTTGTACTTATCTGGCGTTCATGTTTACCTGTCATACATCCTTTTCTGTTGCTTGCCATGAAGTCGTGTTTTCGGACAACAACATAGTCGAAGAGTTGATTTCTTCCGAGTAAACACTACTTGTTCCGAGATAAATTTTGGGTATCACGCCAGCCGACATAAAATAACTGAGATGGAAAACTTAAGGGGTAGTCCCCGAGTCAGTTTTTCGAATCATACCATTTTATTATCAGCACATAGCCGGCATACACGTCCGACATATGAGAGTTCGAGTGATACATGCCTTTCTTCTCTTAAGTATAGAAGGGACGAAGTAGTGCCACATTCCATGGCCTTTTGGTCTCATCTCCTGACATGTCTGCCTTGTTCTTTTGCGCTTCACGAGCGTCTATGAGATAATAGGAATCATTGTGCAATGATTTGCTTACAATGAATGGACCTTCCCATGGGGGTGATAATTTATGCATTCATGATGTGCGCTGCACCAGCCTTAGCACCATATCCCCTTCTCGAAAAACACGAGGTTGCACTTTCCGGCTATGGTAGCGTCGGAGATTTTGTTGATATATAGCGGATATAGATAATGCTGGTTCCCTTGCTTCTTCGAGTAAGTCTACTCCATATTCTCGAGCCTCTTTTACCTCGGCTTCCGAGTATTGCCTTATTCTTGGCGAGTCATATTCTATGTCGGCAGGCAAAACTTCTTCTGCCCCATATACGAGGAAAAATGGCGTATAACTAGTTGACCGATTCGGAGTTGTTCTTAGACTCCATAGTACTAATGGTAGTTCCTCTATCCAACAACCAGGGGACCTCTAGAGTGGTTCCATTAAGCGGGGTTTTATTCCTGACAGAACTAAGACATTAGCCCGTTCAACTTGTCCATTTGATTCTGGATGGGCGACTGATGCTACATCAAGTCTTATTCGGTGTTTCCCACAGAAGCGAGCAAAATCTCCTTCGGCAAAGTTCGTGACATTATCAGTGATCACACTGTGTGGGTAACCATATCTGAGAATTATATCCCTTAAAAATGTGACAACTGTTTTACCGTCCAATTTTTTGATTGGTTTCACTTCTATCCACTTGGTGAACTTATCGATCATGACCAAAATATGAGTCATGCCTCCTCTTGCTGGTTTGAATGGTCCTACCATATCTAGGCACCACACTGCAAAAGGCCAAGTGATTGGTATAGTCTTTAATTCAGACGCTGGAAAATGCGACTTGGATGCATAGTGTTGACAACCGCTGCATCTTCCGACTAACTCTTGCGTCTGTGCCAATGCGCTTGGCCAGTAGAATCCATGTCGGAATGCCTTGGCCACCAACGCTCTTGATGACGCATGGTGCCCGCATTATCCTTGATGAGTATCCAATAAGATCTCCTAGCCTTTTTCTGGGCTGATACAACGCTGCAGTACACTCGTCACACTTCGCTTATATAGTTCCTTGTTGATTATGGTGTACGCTTTTGCTCTTCGTGCTGTTTGCCTTGCCAACATTTCATAACTCGGCAAGATCCCATCTTTTAAATAGCTGAGTATTGGCTGCGCCCATACTGGTATCAGTGGTTCCGGGTCTGCTTCAACATCGACGTCCATTGGCTCCGCCAACATATGCTCTGCCGACATGACCTGAGGAGTCCCCGAGTGTGATTCGGCGACCCCTGAATTGAGCGGATCAGTCCCCGAGTGACTCGAACCTACCCCTGAGTCGATGTCCATTGGTACCACATCTGACTCCTGACTCGCCGGGGTGACCCTGATTGATTCAGACTCTGGTGACGGCTTAATCGATGGTTTCCTGAGGTGCTCCAGCGCTACCCCTGGTGGTATTGCTTGTCGAGATGATCCTAGTTTGGATAGTACATCAGCTGCCTCATTTTATGCTCTAGGAACATGATGGAACTCACAGCCATCAAAATATCCCGAAATTTGTTGCACGTGGAAACGATATAATGCCATGTTTGCGTCCAGACACTTGCTGAATCACCAAATCCGAATCACCAAAACACATGATCCTTTTGATACCAATTTCCTTGGCTACTTTAATGCCATGGACAAGTGCTTCATACTCGGCAACGTTGTTAGAAGCAGAAAAATGAATCTGTAACACGTACCTCAGTTTATCCCTCTTTGGAGATGTGAGCACTATCCCGGCGCCCAGACCCATTTTCGTCTTGGACCCGTCAAAATGCATTTTCTATCGGATCTGGCAGTGGTGGTTCATACTGCATCTCCCATCCATTCTACAAAGAAATCTGCAACAACTTGAGACTTTATGGCATCTCGCCTATCATATTGTAGAGTATATGGTGCCAGTTCTATGGCCCATTTTGTGACTCGTCCGCTGGCATTTTTGCTACCCAAAATATCCAAGATAGGTGCCTCGCATATTACCCGGATTGGGTGTTCTTGAAAATAATGTTTCAGCTTCTTTGTTGCCATATAGACCCCGTATGTCATCTTCTGATAATGCGGATAATTCTGTTTCGAGATAGAGAGCACTTCGCTCAAGTAATACACTGGTCTTTGGACTGATTTGCCCCTTCTTCATGTTCAGCCACTATTACTGCACTTACAACTCTGTTGGTTGCGGCGACATAGAGCAACATTGGCTCCTTGGATAGTGGTGATGCTAATATTTGTGTTGTTGCCAACATTTTCTTTAATTCATGGAAAGCGCTATCAGCTTGCTGTGTCCATGTGAATTTGTCTGATTTCTTCATCAGTTGATATAGTGGTAGGGATTTTTTGCCTAGCCAACTGACAAACCTGCTCAACGAGGCCATGCATCCAGTAAACTTCTGGACATCGTTGAGGGTTTTTGGCAATTCCATTCTTTCAATGGCCCTGATATTTGTCGGGTTTGCCTCAATTCTTCGGCTGGATACGAGGAATCCGAGTAAATTGCCAGCCGGGACACCAAATGTACATTTTTCTGGATAAGCTTCATCCGGAATCTTCTCAAGTTTGCGAATGTTTGACGCAAGTCCTCAATTAGAGTATGACTTTGTTTGGTTTTTATTACCACGTCATCGACGTATACTTGAACATTTTTTTCCAATTGATCTTGCAAGCATTTTTGCATGCATCTTTGATATGTGGCACCTGCATTTCTCAATCCGAATGGCATGGTACGATAGCAATAAGCCCCGTATGGGGTGATAAAGGCTGTCTTTATTTGATCATCCGGATTCAATGGTATATGATGGAATCCTGAATACGCATCCACAAATGACAACAACCCACACCCAACAGTAGAATCTATGACTTGATCGATCCGTGGCAGGGGAAATGGGTCTTTTGGACACGCCTTATTGAGGTTCGTGTAATCAATACACATGCGCCATACCACTGCCACGTTCGGGTCATCTTTTTTCTTCTCGACCAAGACTGGATTTGACAACCAGTCCGGGTGCAGTACTTCCATGATGAATCCGGCAGCTAAAAGTCTGGCAATCTCGGCAGCTATCACTTTCCTCCTATCTTCGGCGAAGTGGCGGAGGGGTTGCTTCACCGGCTTGGCATCTGGTCTTACATGAAGAGAGTGCTCAGCCAGCTCCCTCGGAACTCCTTGCAGATCTTGAGTGGACCATGCAAAGATATCCCGATTCTCACGGAGGAAGCTGGTGAGCTCGCTTTGCTATTTGTCTGTAAGGCCAGCCCCAACAGTAACTGTGTGCTCTGGGAAAGTTTCATCCACCTGTACCTTCTTGGTTTCTTTGGTAGCTTGAAATGATACACTACCATGCAGTTTGGTGAGTGCCGACATGGACATTTGTGCTGCTTTGGCCAATGCTGCCACTTCCAACATTTGACTTTTTTCTTGTGCTATGATGAGTGACTCGTCCAGTGAAGATTCGGCTGAGGCACAAGCAATAAATCTTTTGTAGTCCCCTTTAACTGTAATCACCCCACATGGGCCTGGCAGCTTCATCTTTAAGTAAGCCATGTGGGTAGTAGCCATGAATCTTGCCATAGCCGGCCTGCCGAGTAAGGCGTGATATGAGCTGACCAAATCCACTACCTCAAACTCTATGGCCTCAGTGCGACAGTTCTCTCTGTTGCCGAATAAGACGTCGACCCAGATCTTGCCAATTGGCTCACAGGATAATCCCGGCACAATACCGTGGGAAGTGGTCTTAGTCGGCTCCACCATGTTCATGGTAATGCCTAACTTGATCATTGTATCCTTGTA
The DNA here is from genome assembly GCA_916181665.1 of Avena sativa. Classification (NCBI taxonomy): domain Eukaryota; kingdom Viridiplantae; phylum Streptophyta; class Magnoliopsida; order Poales; family Poaceae; genus Avena; species Avena sativa. The sequence continues at coordinate 242,839,646 of OV702282.1, forward strand.
CATGATGTTGATGCTACTGCCACCATCAATCAGCACTTTTGAAAACTTGACATTGATATCTGGGCCCATGAACGTTGGATCCAAAACCAGAGCATATCCTCCTGGGGTTGGCATGATCTTGGGGTGATCTTTTATACTCCAAGTTATCTCTTGCTCAGACCAATGCATGTACTTGGGGATTGCAGGCATCATGGCATTCACCTCCATCATTCGTCGCTGCTGGCTCTTTTTGTCATTTGGCTCTGTGACAAAGACAACATAGCTCTGGTGATGTTCTATGTACTCATTTCTAGTTCCATGACCGACATGAGCGTCGTCACCTCTTGGATTGTGCACCTGGTGCACAGCTTCTCTTCTTTCTTGATTCTGATACCCCGACTGTCTGTTTTCATATCTGTTGTCTGCTCCCACTGTCTAAGGATTTCCTCCTGTAAGTGGTGTAGGGGGAGGTGGTGGAAGCTGCTTATTCGGCGAATCCACTCTATCTCCTTTCTGAAACCACGTGCATGCCTTGTCGTGTGATTGGCCGGTTTACTCGGACTAGGCGTGTGAAACTTACACGGCTGATCCAGTATCATCTCATAGGTGTATTTCTGTCAGTCCTGATATTGCTTCCTCTGATCGTATGGCCTTTTGCCGTCATTCTTTGGTACCCATTGTTGTTGTCCACTTGTCCTTTGACACTGACTGCTTCCAGCATCTGGATGATCCTGACTCACGGTCGCAACCTGAGTCGAATCATACCTGTAATCTGGCCTTTCGTCTCTTCTCTTGCTTCTGTATTCGGATCTTTACTGACGCCTTTGCGACCCGGCAGCATCATAGATCTGAGTCTCAGTCATCCCGTTTGCCGACATGAGCAGCGGCTGAGTCGGATCTCCTAACGCATACGAGTCAGCGATTCTTATCGTCTCCGCCAGGCTTGCCGGCATATCTCTTTGTAACCTTTGACATAACACACTTCCATGTCTACAACCTTGTGCAAACCATGCGATTGCCTGTGACTCGATTACCCCTTCACAAGAGTTGCGCATCGTACACCACCTTGTGAGGAATTCCCTGTCTGTTTCATTCGGTCTTTACTTGCACATCGCCAGTTGTTGTGGGCGATTCGGCCTCTTGTAAGTGCTCGTGAAATTGCTCACAAAAGCGTCGTGAAAATCGATCCAACTGTTAATGCTTCTGGGTGGCAAATTGTTCAACCATACCCGAGCTGGTCCATCCAGCATCTGCGGCACATAACATACTGCCCATCTCAAATTTCCCTCCGCGATCTTCACATCAGTTCCATAATCTATGAGCCAGTCCTCTGGCTTTGTGCTTCCATCATACGTTTTTGTCCCTCTGGCCAGCTGGAAATTTGGACCGGTGGCTCCTTCATGATCCTTGGGCCAAAGCACGGTGGACCCTGCGGACCTTGCGATTCAATTATCTCTACCATTTTTATTTGGTCAAGCTTCATCCTTGCATCATTCGGCTGAAGGTTCCTGCCTCCGAATCTTGCTCCCATTGCTTGATATGCGTAATCCGGCAGTTCATATCCGTCATTTACCATAGCCGAGTAACCATCGTTATACTTATTTGCGTTCGGGTCAGCAAGCTGTTGAACTTCCTTTCCCGTGCTTTGCTGTCTTCTTTCTGGGTGAGCTGGTGCATTATTCAGTGCTGGATTTTCTCCTCCTGTCGAGTGAGTTCCATGCCTGGCATGAGGCGCAAAATTCTGCCCTCCGTTGTCATTTCTTTGCCCTGCTTGTCTTTCTCGGCCTGCATTCTCCTGGTTTTCATTTCCTTGAGCATTATTCCTTCTTGACCCTTGCGCATGCGCCGGGTTTCCTTAAACCACTACCGGATCATAGGCGACCATCTGCTTGTTTCTTCCAGAGTCCACACTTTTTTCTTTTCTCGGCCTAGGCACCGCTCCGGGTGAGGATGCCGTGTGCCCAGCCGATCTTGCCGGGACAGGAGTCGCCGAGTGAACCAGCTGTGACCTCCCTGCTATACCCGGATTTGCTCTGTAATACGCCTCATTCAGCATGCTAGCTGCTTTTACCAGTTCATTGACTCGTTCTTGTTGCTTTTTCTTTGATTCTCCCTCCAAGTGGGGTAATTCTGCCATTGCTGCTTCTGCTGCTCGCAGATTAGCTGCTGATGTGTTATATGTTGGCCGCATGGCTGTCTCGTTGCTGTTCTTTGGTGTTATTTTTGATTTCGCATCTGCTAGTTCCTCGTTGAGGTTCCTTCCTCTCAATCTCGTTGCATCAAGCCGGGTCTTTGCGCCCTTGACTCGATTTGCCGAGTTAAGCTCTCGGGTGGTGATATCCACGTCCTGCTGTAACTATGCTAATTCCTTGGCTTTTTCCAGGACTTTGATCCTGGCTTCCTCCAACTCGGCTTGCACACGTGCTGGGTCAGTTGCCTATGCCACTGGCTCTGCCAACTTGTCTATCGCTTCCTGCAGCTCCTTAGCCCTCTTGCTCCTAGCTATGTTATCTGGTTTTTCTAGCGGTGCCTTTGCTGTTCTTGCAGTCCTTGGCGTTTCCTCATGATTTCCTCCCTCCGCGTTCTCATTCACTACTGGAACTATTGGGGGAACTGCGGGGTTTGGGGCTGTCATCATTACCTCCATGGAGACGAGTTGGTGAAGCTTCCCAGCGACAGGAACCGCTGGAGGATCCGGCGCCAGGACGACGCGCTCGGGATATGCGTGCTCCACGCGCACCGTGACGTAGAAATGGTGCTCGCCGAACTTGATGAAGCGACCGCCCCTAGGGAACGGCTTGGTCCCGAAGCAGCCAGCGTTGTCGCTGACGAAGTTGAGCGCTCCAAACCTCTGGATGAGGCCGGAGTAGACGCGCTCGCCGGTCTTGGCGATGATGTTGCCCGTTCGGATGAAGACTCCATAAAGCACCTGCTTCTGCCCCATGGTGGGCGCCAACTGTCACATCCCAAGATTTTCCAAATCTTGTAATGTGAAAAATAAATGAATAAAATAAAACTTTGTTGAATTTCAGGGTGAGAAGAAACTTTTGATTCCAATTGGAAACCTTCAAACCCTTTTTATCAAACAAATCCTAAAGGGATTTGAAAAGTTAAACAATTAGTAAAGAAAATATTTTGAATATTTAAAATTACTATTTTGGATCTTTTAATAAAAGGATTTGGTTTTCAAAAGAAAAGGAGGATTTATAAATAAGGATTATTTTATATAGCCAAATTAAACCTTGGCCAATACTTTGAAATAAATGTTTTGTTTTGATAAAAATAGTAAAAGTCTATTTAAATAAAATAATAAGGATTTAATATCCAATTTTATTTAAGTAAAGGCTTTTCCCATTTTAAATAAACACTAAAACTTATTTATTTATTTTAAATAAGTTTTCCAAATATTTTATATTCTCAAATAAAACCTACTGAAGTGTTTTGGTTTTATTTTTAGATTTCAAAATAAATATTTTAATAAAACAAAACCTATATGGATTATAAACTAAGGTCCATTTTATTTAATTATTAATGGACCCTAAAATAAAAATGTTATTTTATTTTAAACAAGATTTCCAAGTATTTTCTATTTTCAAATAAAACCTACTGATTTGGTTTTGAAAATATTTGGATTTCAAATGGAGATTTTATTAAATAAATCAAACCCTATTTGATTAAATAACTAAAGGTCCATTTTATTTAATTAATGAATGGATCCTAAAAAGAATAAAAATATTATTTTATTTTAGGATTTGGTTTATGTTGATAAACAGAACCAAAAACTCATTACAAGTTTGAATTGTTTGAATTGTTTGAATGTTTGAATGTTGTTTGGAATTTTAAAACAGAAAATAGTATTGGAAAAAGAAAAAGGTTTCAAACAGAAAAAAATAGGATCTAGACCAGCCCAGCCAGCCCAGCCTAGCAAGGCCCAACTCGCAGCCACCTTTCCTTTCCCTCAGCGAAACGTTTTCTTCACCGCAGAAGCAACCCGCGAGGACGCTGACTTGTGGACCCTTCCCCCTCATTTCCTTTCTCGCTGCCAAGTATGCCCCACCCTCCTGTTCATCGTCCTCACCGCAGCGACCAGTTCATCCCCGTTTTCTGCTTTGATTTCACGGCTTGAATTCGTCATAACGCGACCACCATTACTCGCAGTAACCATGCCCCTTTAAACGCCAGTGACTCCTCTCCACTTCCCCTCTGTCGCCACACCTCGACACGCCCTCAGGCTGTCAAATTTCGACCAACACTCCCTCTGTTCCGACGATGCTCCCGCGAGGATTCCGGCCAGCACACGCCACCTCTTGCCCCCTCGAGCACGCAGCTGTGATCAGCATCCCCCAGCAGACCTTTCTGCAGCCGCAGCTCACTCGCGTGCTCCCCTGAGCCCCGGCAACGACAACCTCCAGCACCGCCGCCATCTGGCTCTTCTCCGACGACCTTCCTCTGGTAAACCAGACTACCCCGACCCCTCTCGTTCACGCACACACCTTCGTCGTGTCTTGGCGCATCTGACCGTGCATTGCGTTTGCCTCCGAGTGACCCCTAGCGCCGTCCTCGACGACGACTGAGCAAGGCCGAGGCGCAACTCCACTCCGGCGAGCAATCAAGCCCGCTCCAGTGCGCCCCTCGACAAGACGGCACCACCTCGAGCTTCCCCACGTCCTTGCGAGCACGGTGAGCATATTCTTTTCCTCCCTCGCTTCCTGTAGCATCGATTCCGCCGTCGTCTGACCATCGCCGCCACCAGCCACCGTTGAGCGCCGCCGGATTTTGGTTAGTGAGTCAGGAGCCGTAGGATGCGAAACATTTGGCTAAGATTAGATCCAATCGAAGAGGTACGCGTCCATCTGAGCCGCGCGATATCAATTAGATCCAACGGCCTGCGTCGCCTGATCCGCACGAACCGTTTTCAACGAATCAGAACGCGCCGCGTGTCACTGGATGATTTAGAATAGAATTTGAAATCAGATTTAGATGCCATTTTGAAACCATTGTAACTTTTGATCCACACGTCCAAATTTTGCAAACTTTATATCATTTGAATCAGTGGAACAAGCCCTAGCCAACCATGCCATTGGTTTAGTAAAAAGCTTCTGGAAAAATGGTTGTTTTTGTAGAAACATTTGTATGCTTGTTAAGGATGTGAAAATTGTTTAAAAATGATTTTGGGGATAAAATATTTTGCAATTAGATTGCTTTGAACCTACTGACCATAGGAAACACTTTGTGGACTCAAGAATGTATTTGGAGAAACAAAATAATGATTCTTTGATTTAAAACCATTTCTAGTCAAATAGAAATGTTGTTTATTTATTAAAAATGGTTTTGGAAGAAAACCTTTGGAAAATGTTTTGTTTTAAACTCTCTAACCCTAAACACCAAGTTTTATGGTTTGAAAACATATTTTGGTGAACCCTATAGGTTAATGCCTTAGTAAAAATATTTCTACACCACATAAAATGTTACCTTGTTTTGGAAAATGGTTTTTTAAGTGAAACCTTTTGCAAATGACTTTGCCACTTTACCAAAATGACCATTAGGTGTTTTCAAATGTCCATGACCCATTAGGAACCACTTTTTCAAACAAAACAAAGCTTAGCATGCTTGCATGCATTACTTTGACTTTGTTATTTTATGTGTTGTTTTGCTTGATTGGTAGATTGAGATTGTGCCTTGCTTGATTGATTTGTAGTGACTTGAAGAGTGTGATTGTTGCAAGGACAAGGAGTGAACCTATACTCTACCAAAAAGGCAAGTGATGCTTCATACTTTTTGTCCCATTACTTTCACTATGCATTAGTGATTTTCTCTAAGTAAAACTTGCATGGATTTTTGCTAAGTATAAACCTTGCTATAGGAAAACCTAGTAGATGAATCCTTAGTAGGATTTTTCCTAAGTTAAGACTCCTACTACTATCCAGCTTAGCCTAGCTAAAAGAAAACATGGGTGGAATATATATTCACACTATGGAAAAATTTCTAAGTCTGAGGACTTGTGTTTTGTTTAATAAAACAACTAAGTTAATGAATCACCTGGGTGGAATGGGACTTGCTTGGTGGTTTTTGGTTGAGTGGTTACACAAGGCCAGGGGACTGGTGAACCTTGTGTATCACACTTGTGGATTGCCACCCAGGAACAAAGAGATTTGAGATGTCAAATGTTGAGAACCTTCAAGTGCAACCACTTGGCAATATGGGCTCTGCCATGATCATATAGGTTGCAAGAACTTAGCCATATGGACAGAGGGTGGTAGTGTTTGATAGGTTGGAACGCGTCCATTTTGGTCTAAGGGAAGGCTTCTGAAAGATCTTGTCTTGGGAAACCAAGTCTTGGGGGAAAGTGCACCACCTCTGCAGAGTGTAAAATCTAAGTACTTAGCCATGTCCCTAGTAAAGGACAATTTGAGCATCAAGACATGGAAGCAATCAAGGATCTCATCATTTAAATTTCTAAGTTAAAACTTGTGGTTTGAACAAGGGTTATTTGAAATCTTTAATCTTTGATTGAGAAAAATGATTTTGTTAAAGCAAAAACTTAGTATTTTCAAATGTTAAGGAAAAATCTATTTTGAGCAATGCAAGCCTCAACTCCACTTAGCCAAATGCATATAGATGATAGACTCCACTATAAATACCATAGTATCACTTGCCAATACAATTCAAATGTATTGACCCTTGTGGCTATAACTTGTAATGTTGCAGGTTTGATTGAGTTTAGTGAAGATTGATTGATTAGGATTACAAAGTCTACAACCAGCATGTCTGCCTGTGGCACTTTGAAGATGAAGGACCCCATGCTTATAGATTTCTGCTGCAATGTAATGTAATAGCCAAATGAGCTATGTAAGATGTAATAAAATTATGTTATTCCTGGTTATAAAGTTGTATTATGACCTTTGTTTCTTGATATTACATCTTAACTGTGGATGCTAGCTATTGATCCAGGGACTAGCATTGTAAACACAGGGGACACCACCTTATATTGTGTAAAGGTTGGGACACTCCCTCTACAGATGGTATCAGAGCATTGTGTTGCCTGTAGGATTTGTAAACCTAGGATTGGACAAAAACCCTTATAAAAATAGGAGTTGTACTTGTTCCATGAACTTATTTACAAAAACACTTGTAAACTCTTTCCTCAACCATTTTTGTTTCAACTCTACTTCTCTTCTATTTCAACTTGATGGAAAAACCAACCCCATGGCCAAAGACTACACCATGTGCAAAGTACTACTTCAACTCTAATGACTTCAACATCTTCAACTCTAATGACTTCAACATCTTCAGCATATTCACCAAGGACTTCCAACTTGGATACCACTAAGGACTACAAGTGAGACAATGAAATCTTGCTCAAGATTTAGAGACCGAGGGAAGACAAAAGTTAGAAGGAGCCTACATCATTTGAAGTATTGCAACCAAGAGTTTTTCTCAAGGAAACCATGACCTCATGTAAGAAGAATCATGAAGGAAGGAAAGATCACAAGTGAACCATATAGATGGACCACCATATTTTAGTTAAGTCAAAACACACCAACTTATGTGGTGTAACAAAAATATTTTGTTGCCTAAAGGATGTGCTTGAACTTTGTTGTTTGAGTGAAAAGTTGTTTGTGAATGCTTGCACATTGTTTGAGTGAATTGTAATGTGTGTGATTAGGATTGATTCCTTAGAAATATCTTGTCTATTCTAATCTTCAACCAACCCAAACAGATGACCTCTCCAAGAGACTCCAACATCAAGGTTGATGACAACAACCACAACCAAGAGGACAACATGAGAGAACTTATAGCAACCCAAAACCAGTTGAGCCAAGAGACAACTCAGCTTTTAGCCAACAACAATGGACTAGACCCAGCCATACAAAGGATTTTGAAACTTCAATCCCAATTGTTGCAAGGATTGGTTACTCAAATGATCAACATGGGAGAAAACTTTTCCCAAAGAGCTAATGACAACAAGGATGCCAAAGATGCTAATCTAGAAGGAACCCAAGCTAGCAATATTTTTAGAGACAAGGATCATGCATCCAAGGAGCATGAAGATCAATGCCCCAAGAAGAGAGAAAGATCCCCCACCAATGAAGAACATGAACTAGAAGAACTCCTAGCTTTGGAGATACCCAAAAAGAAGAAGAAGAAATGCCCCAACCCTAACAAGGAGGATATTACTCAAGTGCAATGTTACAATTGCAAAGAGATGGGACACTATGCCAATGAATGCCCAGAAAAGAAGAAGAACCAAGGAAACAAACAAGAAGAATTGTTACCCAAGGAAAAGAAAGATATCAGCCAAGTGATGTGTTTCAAATGCAAGGAACTAGGCCACTATGTAAACAATTGTCCAGAAAAGATGAAGAACAAGTTAAACAAGTCTATGAAGGATCTCAACCTTGGCCCATGAGTCAAGTATGGAAACAATGGACACTATGCAGAAGGTTGCCCAGAGAAGTTTCCCCAGGATCCCAAGCAAGCCAAGATGTAATTTAGTTTGAAAATTTTTAAGGGTGGTAGTACCCTAGTTGTTTTGAACTTGCTTGTAACCCTAGCCTTCCCAAATCTCGGGACGAGATTTATTTTAAGGGTGGTAGCCTGTCACATCCCAAGATTTTCCAAATCTTGTAATGTGAAAAATAAATGAATAAAATAAAACTTTGTTGAATTTCAGGGTGAGAAGAAACTTTTGATTCCAATTGGAAACCTTCAAACCCATTTGATCAAACAAATCCTAAAGGGATTTGAAAAGTTAAACAATTAGTAAAGAAAATATTTTGAATATTTAAAATTACTATTTTGGATCTTTTAATAAAAGGATTTGGTTTTCAAAAGAAAAGGAGGATTTATAAATAAGGATTATTTTATATAGCCAAATTAAACCTTGGCCAATATTTTGAAATAAATGTTTTGTTTTGATAAAAATAGTAAAAGTTTATTTAAATAAAATAATAAGGATTTAATATCCAATTTTATTTAAGTAAAGGCTTTTCCCATTTTAAATAAACACTAAAACTTATTTATTTATTTTAAATAAGTTTTCCAAATATTTTATATTCTCAAATAAAACCTACTGAAGTTTTTTGGTTTTATTTTTAGATTTCAAAATAAATATTTTAATAAAACAAATCCTATATGGATTATTAACTAAGGTCCATTTTATTTAATTATTAATGGACCCTAAAATAAAAATGTTATTTTATTTTAAACAAGATTTCCAAGTATTTTCTATTTTCAAATAAAACCTACTGATTTGGTTTTGAAAATATTTGGATTTCAAATGGAGATTTTATTAAATAAATCAAACCCTATTTGATTAAATAACTAAAGGTCCATTTCATTTAATTAATGAATGGATCCTAAAAAGAATAAAAATATTATTTTATTTTAGGATTTGGTTTATGTTGATAAACAGAACCAAAAACTCATTACAAGTTTGAATTGTTTGAATGTTGTTTGGAATTTTAAAACAGAAAATAGTATTGGAAAAAGAAAAAGGTTTCAGACAGAAAAAAATAGGATCTGGACCAGCCCAGCCAGCCCAGCAAGGCCCAAATCGCAGCCACCTTTCCTTTCCCTCAGCGAAACGTTTTCTTCACCGCAGAAGTAACCCGCGAGGACGCTGACTTGTGGACCCTTTCCCCTCATTTCCTTTCTCGCTGACAAGTATGCCCCACCCTCCTGTTCATCGTCCTCACCGCAGCGACCAGTTCATCCCCGTTTTCTGCTTTGATTTCGTGGCTTGAATTCGTCATAACGCGGCCCCCATTACTCGCAGTAACCATGCCCCTTTAAACGCCAGTGACTCCTCTCCACTTCCCCTCTGTCGCCCCACCTCGACACGCCCTCAGGGTGTCAAATTTCGACCAACACTCCCTCTGTTCCGACGATGCTCCGACGAGGATTCCGGCCAGCACACGCCACCTCTTGGCCCCTCGAGCACGCAGCTGTGATCAGCATCCCCCAGCGGACCTTTCTGCAGCCGCAGCTCACTCGCGCGCGCCTCTGAGCCCCGGCAACAACAATCTCCAGCACCGCCGCCATCTGGCTCTTCTCCGATGACCTTCCTCTGGTAAACCAGACTACCCCGACCCCTCTCGTTCACGCACACACCTTCGCCGTGTCTTGGCGCATCTGACCGTGCATTTCGTTTGCCTCCGAGTGACCCCTAGCGCCGTCCTTGACGACGACTGAGCAAGGCCGAGGCGCAGCTCCACTCCGGCGAGCAATCAAGCCCGCTCTAGTGCGCCCCTCGACAAGACGGCACCACCTCGAGCTTCCCCACGTCCTTGCGAGCACGGTGAGCATGTTCTTTTCCTCCCTCGCTTCCTGTAGCATCGATTCCGCCGTCGTCTGACCGTCGCCGCCACCAGCCACCGTTGAGCGCCGCCGGATTTTGGTTAGTGAGTCAGGAGCCGTAGGGTGCGAAACATCTGGCTAAGATTAGATCCAATCGAAGAGGTACGCATCCATCTGAGCCGCGCGATATCAATTAGATCCAACGGCCTGCATCGCCTGATCCGCACGAACCGTTTTCGACGAATCAGAACGCGCCGCGTGTCACTGGATGATTTAGAATAGAATTTGAAATCAGATTTAGATGCCATTTTGAAACCATTGTAACTTTTGATCCGCACGTCCAAATTTTGCAAACTTTATATCATTGGAATCAGTGGAACAAGCCCTAGCCAACCATGCCATTGGTTTAGTAAAAAGCTTCTGAAAAATGGTTGTTTTTGCAGAAACATTTGTATGCTTGTTAAGGATGTGAAAATTGTTTAAAATGATTTTGGGGATAAAATCTTTTGCAATTAGATTTCTTTGAACCTACTGACCATAGGAAACACTTTGTGGACTCAAGAATGTATTTGGAGAAACAAAATAATGATTCTTTGATTTAAAACCATTTCTAGTCAAATAGAAATGTGGTTTATTTATTAAAAATGGTTTTGGAAGAAAACCTTTGGAAAATGTTTTGTTTTAAACTCTCTAACCCTAAACACCAATTTTTATGGTTTGAAAACATATTTTGGTGAACCCTATAGGTTAATGCCTTAGTAAAAATATTTCTACACCACATAAAATGTTACCTTGTTTTGGAAAATGGTTTTTAAGTGAAACCTTTTGCAAATGACTTTGCCACTTTACCAAAATGACCATTAGGTGTTTCAAATGTCCATGACCCATTAGGAACCACTTTTTCAAATAAAACAAAGCTTAGCATGCTTGCATGCATTACTTTGACTTTGTTATTTTATGTGTTGTTTTGCTTGATTGGTAGATTGAGATTGTGCCTTGCTTGATTGATTTGTAGTGACTTGAAGAGTGTGATTGTTGCAAGGACAAGGAGTGAACCTATACTCTACCAAAAAGGCAAGTGATGCTTCATACTTTTTGTCCCATTACTTTCACTATGCATTAGTGATTTTCTCTAAGTAAAACTTGCATGGATTTTTGCTAAGTATAAACCTTGCTATAGGAAAACCTAGTAGATGAATCCTTAGTAGGATTTTTCCTAAGTTAAGACTCCTACTACTATCCAGCTTAGACTAGCTAATAGAAAACATGGGTGGAATATATATTCACACTATGGAAAAATTTCTAAGTCTGAGGACTTGTGTTTTGTTTAATAAAACAACTAAGTTAATGAATCACCTGGGTGGAATGGGACTTGCTTGGTGGTTTTTGGTTGAGTGGTTACACAAGGCCAGGGGACTGGTGAACCTTGTGTATCACACTTGTGGATTGCCACCCAGGAACAAAGAGATTTGAGATGTCAAATGTTGAGAAGCTTCAAGTGCAACCACTTGGCAATATGGGCTCTGCCATGATCATATAGGTTGCAAGAACTTAGCCATATGGACAGAGGGTGGTAGTGTTTGATAGGTTGGAACGCGTCCATTTTGGTCTAAGGGAAGGCTTCTGAAAGATCTTGTCTTGGGAAACCAAGTCTTGTGGGGAAAGTGCACCACCTCTGCAGAGTGTAAAATCTAAGTACTTAGCCATGTCCCTGGTAAAGGACAATTTGAGCATCAAGACATGGAAGCAATCAAGGATCTCATCATTCAAATTTATAAGTTAAAACTTGTGGTTTGAACAAGGGTTATTTGAAATCTTTAATCTTTGATTGAGAAAAATGATTTTGTCAAAGCAAAAACTTAGTATTTTCAAATGTTAAGGAAAAATCTATTTTGAGCAATGCAAGCCTCAACTCCACTTAGACAAATGCATATAGATGATAGACTCCACTATAAATACCATAGTATCACTTGCCAATACAATTCAAATGTATTGACCCTTGTGGCTGTAACTTGTAATGTTGCAGGTTTGATTGAGTTTAGTGAAGATTAATTGATTAGGATTACAAAGTCTACAACCAGCATGTCTGCCTGTGGCACTTTGAAGATGAAGGACCCCATGCTTATAGATTTCTGCTGCAATGTAATGTAAAAGCCAAATGAGCTATGTAAGATGTAATAAAATTATGTTATTCCTGGTTATAAAGTTGTATTATGACCTTTGTTTCTTGATATTACATCTTAACTGTGGATGCTAGCTATTGATCCAGGGACTAGCATTGTAAACATAGGGGACACCACCTTATATTGTGTAAAGGTTGGGACACTCCCTCTACACCAACTGTCGTGGTGGTGGCATGGCAGATGCCATAGGTAGGCTTAAGTTGGGGGCCGAATGGGTGCTTGTGGTCACCGGGGAGGGAGTGCACGATTGAGCCATGCACGAAGAACAAGAAGAACTCTCCAAACTTAGCAATTCAATTGATAGCCCAAAGATTACAAGTGCTCCTTGAGCTGTATAAGCTAGGGTTCTCTGCACTAGTTCCCTACTTGGTCCAACCTCCTTCTACTACAGCTACGCCCTCCCTTTATAGGAAGTGCTAGCTAGCTAATACCCCTTTGGGTTCTAGGGTTTACTGTTTGGATCTTGGTCCCTACGATGTGGGGCGGGTCATGGGCTTGCCATAAGCCCAATGGCCCAGTCCATAAAGCTTGATAGCTAACGGTCTTCTGGTACGTTTCTTCTTGTTCCTTTTGGCATCATGTTGTTACTTTGTACATCAGCGTATGCTTTGGGCATCACCCGGCTCCTTTTGTGTCACCCGACGTCGCCATTCTCTTTTGACCATGCTTTACCATGGTCCCTCATGAACCTTACTCGGAAAGGTGCCACGCGTCCTTCTTGACTCGGCCCTTCCTCGATCGACTCGGCTCATCGGTTCCTGCAAGGATTACAATTTTGTCTTATGCAGGCCGACATAGTTTATATGTCGGCCGCTCATGCTTATCTCACCCGGTCGTTCTTACCCATCCTGGTTCTTTCTTTACTCGGAGCCAACCCAGCTGCGTTATGTTTCCCCTCTCGTGACCCTACCGGGGGTTATCCCCCGACACCATGATCAGGAAACCTTGATCATCTTGTTAATCAACGAGCTAGTTTATGAGAGAGGCATAACTAGGAACTTTTTGTTTGTTTATTAAACACACATGTATTAACGTTTCCGTATTAATACAATTATAGCATGCAAAATAAACATCTATCATATACTTGGAATACACATAATAAACACTTTATTATTGCCTCTCAAGGCATATTCCCTTCAGTCTCCCACTTGCACTAGAGACAATAATCTAGTTACATAGTGATAAATCTAACACCCATGGAGTTCTGGTGTTGATCATGTTTTGCTCTAGGGAGAGTTTTAGTCAATGGATATGCTACGTTAAGATATGTGTGCACTTTACAAATCTTGATATATCCATCCTTGACATGCTCGCGGATGGAGTGAAACCGGCGCTTAATATGCTTGGAATTCTTGTGAGATCTTGGTTCTTTGGCATTGGCAATGGCACCATTGTTGTCACAATAGATCACCATTGGGTCCAACGCGCTTGCAACCACACCTAGTTCAGATATGAACTCCTTCATCCAAACCGCTTCCTGAGATGCTTCTGAAGCAGCAACATATTCGGCCTCCGTTGTTGATCCCGCCACCACAGGTTGTTTGGAACTCCTCCAACTAACCGCTCCGCCATTCATGAGAAATACGTATCCCTATTGAGAATTAGAGTCATCCGGGTCGGTGTCAAGCTTGCATCGACATAACACTTTGCGACGAGCTCTTCTTCACCTCCGTACACAAGAAACATATCCTTAGTTCTTCGTAAGTACTTAAGGATATTCTTGACCGCTATCCAGTGTTCCGAACCTGGATCCGATTGGTACCTACTAGTCAAACTAATAGCATGTGCCACATCCGGTCTTGTACATAGCATGGCATACATTATAGAGCCTATGGCTGAAGCATAGGGGACCTTGTCCATTATCTCTCTTTCTTCCGCCGAAGCCGGACTTTGAGTCTTACTCAATGTCTTGCCTTGCAACATAGGTAAGAACCCCTTCTTACTTCCGTCCATTTTAAACTTCTTTAAAATCTTATCAAGGTATGTACTTTGCGATAGCCCTATTAGGCGCCTAGATCTATCTCTATAGATCTTTATGCCTAATATGTATGACGCTTCACCTAGGTCCTTCATTGAAAATTTGCTGTTTAGATAACTTTTAACATTGTTTAAAAGATCTATATCATTTCCGATCAATAATATGTCATCCACATATAATATCAGAAATTGCACATTTCTCCCACTCACTTTCTTGTAAATACAAGCTTCTCCATAAGTTTGGACAAATCCAAACTCTTTGATCACCTCATCAAAGTGGAGATTCCAACTTCGTGATGCTTGCTTCAATCCATAGATGGATCGCTGAAGTTTGCACACCTTGTTAGCATCCTTAGGATCGACAAAACCCTTTGGTTGTATCATATACAACTCTTCTTCAATATTACCATTGAGAAACGCGGTTTTGACATCCATCTGCCATATCTCATAATCGAAATATGCAGCAATTGCTAACATAATCCTAAATGACTTTAGCAACGCTACAGGAGAGAATGTCTCATCGTAGTCAACTCCTTGAATTTTTCGAAACCCCTTTGCGACAAGCCGAGCTTTATAGACGGTCACATTACCATCAGCATCAGTTTTCCTTTTGAAAATCCATTTGTTCTCCACGGCCTTTCGGTCATGAGGTAATTCCACCAAGTTCCAAACTTGATTTTCATACATGGATTCCATCTCGGATTTCATGGCTTATAACCATTTTTTGGAATCCGGGCTCATCATCGCTTCTTCATACGTCGCAGGGTCATCAATTTCATCAACCATGAAATTCATAACAGGGTTTCCGTACAGCTCGGGAGTTGCACGCGTCCTGCTAGACCTGCGAGGTTTGGTAGTACTCTGTTTCGGAGTTTCATGATCATTATCATTAGTTCCCTCTTCAAATGGTGAATCCAACTCTGGAACGACTTCCGGCGCTGCGCTACTCGCCATACTTTGAAGAGAAGGTTGAATAACCTCTTCGAGTTCTACCTTCCGACTACTCACAGCTTTCGCGAGAAACTCTTTCTCTAGAAAGGATCCATTCTTGGCAACAAAAACCTTGCCCTCGGATCTGTGATAGAAGGAATACCCAATAGTTTCCTTAGGGTATCCTATGAAGACGCATTTTTCCGCTTTGGGTTCGAGTTTATCCGGTTGAAGTTTATTCACATAAACATCGCATCCCCAAACTTTAAGAAATGACAGCTTAGGTTTGTTTCCAAACCACAATTCATACGCTGTCTTTTCAACGGATTTACATGGTGCCCGATTTAAAGTGAATGCAGCAGTTTCTAGTGCATAACCCCAAAATGACAACGGCAAGTCCGTCAGAGACATCATAGATCGAACCATATCTAATAAAGTACGATTACAACGTTCCGATACACCATTTCACTGTGGTGTTCCGACAGGTGTGAGTTGTGAAACAATTCCACACTCTTTCATGTGAGTGCTAAACTCGTAACTTAGATACTCACCTCCACGGTCGAACCGTAGAAATTTGATCTTTCTATTACGATGATTTTCCACTCCATTCTGAAATTCCTTGAACTTTTCGAAGATTTCAGACTTGTGTTTCATCAAGTAGATATAACCGTATCTACTCAAATCATCTATGTAAGTAACAAAATAACGATATCCACCTCGCGCCGACACACTCATTGGACCACATACATCAGAATGTATGATTTCCAATAAATCTGTCGCCCGTTCCATTGAACCGGAAAACAGCGTTCTAGTCATCTTTCCCATAAGGCATGGCTCACATGTATCAAATGATTCAAAATCAAGTGATTCCAAACGTCCATTCGAATGGAGCTTCTTCATGCGTTTAACGCCAATATGACCTAGACGGCAGTGCCACATATATGCAGATATATCATCATTTAGTTTAATCCTTTTAGCATCAACATTATGAATATGTGTAACATTATTATAGAGATCCAATAGAAATAAACCATTCATCATCGGTGCATGACCATAAAAGATTTCATTCATATAAATAGAACAACCATTGTTCTCGGATTTAAATGAATAACCACTTCGTATCAAACACGATCCAGATACAATGTCCATGCTTAGTGCTGGCACCAGATAACATTTATTCAAGTTTATTACTAATCTCGATGGCAAGTGGAGAGGTAGCGTTCCAACGGTGATCACATCAACGCTTGATCCATTGCCGACACGCATCTTGACCTCACCCCTTGCTAGCGGTCGCTTGTTCTGCAGCCCCTGATTCGAGTTACAAATATTAGCAACTGAACCGGTATCAAATACCCAGGTGCTACTGCGAGCACTAGTCAAGTACACATCAATAACATGTATATCATATATACCTTTGTTTGCCTTGCCGGCCTTCTTGTCTGCCAAATACTTGGGGCAGTTGCGCTTCCAGTGGCCAGTCCCCTTAGAATAGTAGCACTCGGTATCAGACTTAGGGCCAACTTGGGGTTTCTTTTCAGGCACAGCAACCGGCTTGCCGCCCTTACTTCCCTTCCGTTTTCCCTTCTTGTCTTTCTTGAAACCAGTGTTCTTATTGATCATCAACACTTGATGTTCCTTCTTGATCTCCACTTCTGCAGTTTTAAGCATTGACAGAAGCTCGGGGAGAGACTTCTTCATGCCTTGCATATTATAGTTCATCACGAAGCTCTTATAGCTAGGTGGCAGAGACTGCAGAAACACAATGGATGCCTAAGTCAATGGGAATCGATATTCCCAAGGTCACAAGCTTATCGGCGTAACCCGACATCTTGAGTACATGCTCACTTACGGAGCTGTGCTCTTCCATCATGCAACTAAAGATCTTTTCTAAAGCATTGTAGCTCTCTACAGCAGCATGTGTGTCGAAAATCATTTTCAACTCACCCATTGTATCAAATGCATTTCCGTTTTTGAAACGCTTTCGAAGTTCTGGCTCTAGCCCATACAATATGCCGCAATGAACTAAGTTGTGGTCCTCCTGCCGAGTCTGGTAGACATTCTTCTTCTCGTCAGGGGCATCCTCAAAAGGTGGGGGGCATAGCGGCGCTTCTAGAACGTATAGATTTTGTGCAGCAGAGAGGAGAATCCTCAAATTCATGGCCCATTCGGTAAAGTTGCTACCGTTCGTTGCAAGTTTCTCTTTCTCCATGAACACATTGAAATTAAAAGCAGGTGGTGCCATCTACAACAGAATTTGTAAAGTTTAGACTAAGTTTATGATAGATTTAGTTCAACTAATCCACATTACGAATGAACTCCCACTCAAAAACAACATCCCTCGTGTCTTTTTGGTGATTACATGAACCAAATCCACTACACCAAGTCCGATCATCACGTGAGTCGGTGTATCTTCAAAGGCGAGCATCAAATGGGCATCATATCTACTATATGACTCATGCTTAACCTTTCGGTTCGTGTTTTGAGGCCATGTCTTTACATGCTAGTCTCACTAAGTAAGAACCTTAGTATTCGCGTATGTAACTGTCTTACACCCGAAATATGGTTGTGGATCCCAGAACACCCGATCATCACGTGATGTCTTGGAGCGACGAAAACATAATCAGTGCATACTAAAGAAAGAACACATTCTTATCTTGATATTTAAATGAGGGATCATCTTATTATGCTAATAAAATGTCAAAAAAGCAATATAAGATGCTATCAAACATCACATGTTTATAAGTAAAATGATATGGTTCCCGCATATGATCTCTATCATGTGCATCGTGGTATGATCACTTATCATACCTTTATGTGTAAGGCCAAGGTATATGGAACTTACATGTTATGTGTGTTGTAAGAGTATCATCTCATACTTCTACTTACAACATCACCATATCATAACACTAGCCGAGCAACAATCTAAACTAGACGCCTCTAATTTATCCATTGCAAGTTTTACGTGCCTTAGGGCTTTCGAAGATAGAACCGTTCATACCTACGAACATGAACCACAACGAGAATAACCAAATTGTTGACAACTTGTTGCAAAATAGATATTGACTATAGTAGGAGAGACAGACACCCGCTAGCCACTTATGCAAACTAGTTGCATGTCAAGCGTGGAACAAGTCTCATGTGCGAGGACATGTAAAGTTTGTTCGGGCCGCTTCATCCCACTATACCACCAATATCCAAAATTATAACTAAGGAGCAACAACATGATCATCATCGCCCACATACTTATATGTGTACTACCCGTGTAAAGCATCTACGCATAGATCCGGCTCTGATACCACTGTAGGGTTCGCATCATAGAAAACAAAAATTTTCCTACGATGGGAACAACTATGTAACAAGATCTATCTACTAGATACAAACAATGGGCGGATGTATATCCGTAGAGAACATACCCTTGAAGACCGACAAAGCTTAACGAGTTAAACTCGTGGTTGATGTAGACAATCTCTTGCCGATCTCAAGATCGAGAGGAAGTCCTAGCGTCGCAAATCAGCAGCGCATCCGTTCTCGCACACACGTCCGAGGCACCGAGCAACCTCCGCCTCCTCGCTCCAGCGATGCAGCGGAAGCACAACTCTTTCTTGCCGAATAGTGACGGGAATATGCCCGAGAGGCAATATAATAAAGTGGTTATTATCATATTCCTTATTTATGATAAATGTTTATTTTGCATGCTATAATTGTATTAATACGGAAACGTTAATACATGTGTGTTTAATAAACAAAAGTAAGTTCCTAGTTATGCCTCTCTTATAAACTAGCTCGTTGATTAACAAGATGATCAAAGGTTTCCTAATCATGTACATTGGATGTTATTAATAACGAGGTCACAACATTAGTGTAATGATGTGATGAACATTCATCCAAAGTATAGCATTATGATCAAGGTCATTGTGTTTATATTGCTATAACATTATACGAAGTAATCTTAGTTCTTAGACCATGTGATCATGTCAATCACTAACACCGGCAGACTATCTTGATAACATCAAATGTCACACCGTAACAGGGTGATTATAAAGATGGGTTCAGTGCTACGAAGGTGTTATGTTGAGGCTCATGGATCAAGAGTGGAATTTGTCCATCCCGATGACGGAGAGATATACTCTGGGCCCTCTCGGTGATATCACATTGGTTAGCTTGCAAGCAAGTGATTTGATCACTAGAATGTTGTATCACGGGAACGAGACAAGAGTACATGTCATTAACGAGATCAAACTAGGTATGGGGATACCGATGATCGAATCTCGGACATGTAATATATCGCGAGACAAAGGGATTGAGTTAGATGCGTATAAGGTTCACACGATCATAGAAGTCATCGTTGAATATGTGGGAGTCAGTACGGATCTCTAGGTCCCGCTGCTGATTATTGATCAGAGAGGGGTCTCGATCATGTCTACATTATTCGCGAACCGTAGGGTGACACACTTAAGGGATACCGACACCATTTGGTGCAGATAATATGCCAGAGAAATAAAACAGAAACCGCAGGAATTTATTTCAATAGACACCAAAACTGTTTCGGTTGAAATTGCTGAAACTGGTTCTGCATGTGAAATTGAATACTGGCAAGGGGTTTTATGTGAATGTTTGTTAATTAAAGTAACTAACAAAATTCTGAATAAATAAATAAAAGAGTTTTATTTAAATGAGAGCTTGCATTAAATTTGGTGGAAATTTAATGCATGTGAGTGGATTTTTGAGTGGAGGCTTTTTAATGGGAGTGGAGGCTTTTCATTTTGAGTGGGAGCTCCACCCACATGAATGTGGAAGAGGTGGGGGCAGACATCAGGGCTGTGCCATGCCCCTTGGGGTGCCCCCCTCTCCCTATAAAAGTCCCCCTCTCCTCCTCTCAAAGCACACCTCCTCGCGAAGGATCTCTCTCCCCCTTTAGAATTTCCCCATGGTCTCGGGTCAGCGAGATACATGTTCCCGGTGGATTTTTCTGGAAGGATTGATTGCTTCCGCTGCTTCGCTGGAGCGAGGGCGTAGAGATTGTCGGGGTACCCGGACGTGTGTGCGATCACGGATGCACCACTGCTTTGCGGTGCTGGACGTGATGGTGCTGGACCGACTGGACCAGATGGACTTCATCACGATCTTGAGATCGGCAAGCATTCGACTACATCATCCACTAGTACAACCTCGTTAACGCTATACGGTCTTCGAGGGTATGTATTCTATGGATGTATATCCACCCGTTGCTTGCATCTAGTAGATAGATCTTGGTACATAGTTGTTCCCATCGTAGGAAATTTTTTGTTTTCTATGATGCGAACCCTACAGTGGTATCAGATCCGGATCTATGCGTAGATGCTTTGCACGGGTAGTACACATATGAGTATGTGGGCGATGATGATCATTTTATTGCTTGTACTTTGGATATTGGTGGCATAGTGGGATGAAGCGGCCCGGACAAACTTTACATGTCCTCGCACATGAGAGCTGTTCCACGCTTGACGTGCAACTAGTTTGCATAAGTGGCTAGCGGGTGTCTGTCTCTCCTACTATAGTCAATATATAATTTGCAACGAGTTTTCAACAATTTGGTTATCCTCGTTGTGGTTCATGTTCGTAGGTAAGAACGGTTCTATCTTCGAAAGCCCTAAGCCACGTAAAACTTGCAATGGATAAATTAGAGGCGTCTAGTTTAGATTGTTGCTGGGCTAGTGTTATGATATGGTAATGTTGTAAGTAGAAGTATGATATGATACTCTTACAACACACATAACGTGTAGGTTCCATAGACCTTGGCCTTACACATAGAGGTATGATATTAATCATACCACGGTGCACATGATGGAGATCATATGCGGGAACCATATCATTTCACTTATTAACATATGATGTTGGATTGCATCTTATATTGCTTGTTTGGCGTTTTATTAGCATAATAAGATGATCCCTCATTTAGATATCAAGATAAAAATGTGTTCTTCCTTAAGTATGCACCGACAATGTTTCTTCGCTTCAAGACATCATGTGATGATCGGGTGTACTTGAATCCACGAGCATATCTCGGGTGTAAGACAGTTACACACGCGAATACTAAGGTTCTTACTTGGCGAGCCTAGCATGTACAGACATGGCCTCAGAACACGGACCAAAAGGTTAAGCATGAGTCATATGTTTTGATATGATGACCATATGGATGCTCGTCTTTGAAGCTACACCGACTCACGTGATGATCGGACTTGGTGTAGTGGATTTGGTTCATGTAATCGCCAAAATGACACGAGGGATGTCGATTTTGAGTGGGAGTTCATTTCTAATTTGGATTAGTAGAACTCAATTTATCATAAATTAAATCAATGTGAATTTGCATAATTTGTTGTAGTCATTGGCATTCGTTCACCACTTTATGCTTAGTTGTAATTGAGATAATAGAACTATAGAATTCTGGATATTTACTTTACGAACTGGTATCGTATTGTGTTGAGTGTCAATCTAAAGTTTAAAGTCCTATTGCAAACTTTTAGCAAACTCTGTTTACTCCGAGAAATTTAATAATTGGTATTAAATCAAGAGTAACAATTCCAGTGTTAGTATCTTAAGTATCATGTTTGCCTCCATGATTCTTGATTGTTTTAATATCAAGTTTATCTAGGAGCTAAAAGAATTGTTTCAGAAACCATCATGTGTGGCAGATATAAAGATATCTGAAACAATGTTTTGGTTGCAATATGTTAGAGTATAATATATGTTCTCATATTGGATGAGAAGTTGCGAAGGTTGGAGATGCTAGACATCCTAATCATCCAAAAAGGTTTTGGAAAGTAATGTTATACTCACGATTCGCCTTTATAAGCTACAGTAGCTTGATCATGAAAGTCGTCATGATAAGGGTGAATAGTAGATGTATGTAAAGTGTTTACTACACTAAAAGATTACTAAAGAATGGATTTTGAAAGAATGCAGATCATTTTGATGATGGTGATCTACTTCAAAGTGTAAGTCCAAAGGTATTATTATTTGAATATACACGCTTTGAACTATGTGTCATGTATATGGCGCCACTTTTTATGTTGATAGATTCTATTAAAAGGAAAAGGAAATGCTGAAAGAGAATCTATAAAATATATTTGGCAGAAAAGAAAATATTGGAAATATCCAATTTAGGTATATGGATGATATACATGTTATGGTTGTATTCTTTGCTTGTTAGACAATGTGGTTCTTGGGTATTGGATACCGAATTGGTTGGTATGAAATGTCATACAGAACGATGCAATTCATGAACCACAATGGCCTAAGTAACTAGCAAGATAATATGTGATGGTGTTCATCGAAAACAAACAAAACGTTGTTTGTATTTCTCGTTGACATAAAAAAGCCTGCCTTCAAGATTTGTTTTAATAGTAGTTATTTAAATCAGGTATTATGAGAACAAAGGTTGTTCAAATAATTACCGTATTCCATATAAGATGGATGATTTACAAATCTAGTTGGAGAAATCACATCCATAAAAACTAATGCTAAAATGTCGCAAGACAAATGATTGGAAGATCACTTACGAAGTGACATCGCCGTTTAAATTATATTGGAAAGAAAACATGAAGAAAATCCATATGCATGGATTTTTGGAGTCTTTGATTTGATCAAGTGACACTTGTGAGACTTTCCTCGATATAATTAAAACTTCGTTCAAAGGCCAAAGAAGAACGAACGACTAAATATTGGAATTTATACATATCGATGTATGTAGTCCATTATGTATAGTCGTAAGCGATGAAGTTCAACTTCATATGCTTTCTCCGAAAATTTGAGTGAATGTTCACTTAATGAGAAAGAAGTATGAAATATTTGAAAACGTTTAAAGACTTTCAAGATGAAGTGGAAAATCATTATAACAAGAAAATAAATGGTTTATGATTCTATCATAAGGGATTTATTTGAGTTACAAATGTAACAAGAAAAATAAATGAATTATGATTTATCATAAAGGGATATATTTGAGTTGCAAGTTTAGCAAAACACCTAGATTTACGTCTCCCGAAACACCATAGGAATATGGAGTGTTTGAGATTTGTAATAAAACCTTGTTTGACATGGTTGGATCAAAGGTGTTATTTATAAAACTGCCATTATGTTTTTAAAATATTAGTGCTTTAGAGACTATCACTTTTACACTGAACAGGGCTCCATCTTGATCCGTTGAAATGACACCATATGAGTTATGGTTTGGGGTAAAACCCAAGTTGTCCTTTATTAAATTTTGGTATGCTAAGCATAAGTAAGATGTTTACAACCAAAGTCGGATGAGCATGTCTTTGTAGGTTATTTCGAATAACCATTGGATATTCCTCCATAACACCGAGGACAAAAGGGTTTGTCGCTTGAAATGTGAAGTTTCTTGAAAAAGGATTTTTTCGCAAAAGTTAAGTGGGAGGACAATAGAACTTTGATAAGGTTAATGAACCTTAGCTAAATGTGCTGAGTTGCACAGCGCCGGAAATCGTTCTGGAGGCTGCCATAATGCTGATAGCTTATGTGCCTCAAAGGTTGTGGTCACGGAGATCGAAGTTCTTATTGAACCAAGTAGGTCGGATAAACAATCAAATGCTAAGATTTGAGAGTAAATCATTATTGTTTGACAATGATGAACCGACTACATGCAAAGAAGCGATGATGGGCCCTGACTCTGTCAAATGGCTTGAAGACATAAAATCCGTGATAGTTCCATACACGAGAAATCAAGTTTTGAACTTGGAAGACCCTCCGAAAAGATGTAAAAACCTATCGGTCGTATTTGGATCTATAAAGAAATAGACATGGATGTTTCACATCTATGAAATAGTCGACATGTTGTAAAGTATTTTATGACAATATTCAAATAGTTGACTATGACAAGATTTGATCTTTCATAGCGATATTTAGTCTGGACGGATTAAAGTAGCAACCACTACATATAATTTGGTATATGGTAGATAAATAAACAAAACAAAGTTCTTCTAATAGAATAGTTACCTAGGACGTGTACATGACACGGTCCAAAGGAATTTGTTAATTCAAAGGATGCTAAAAGGGCATGCAAACTTCAATGGTTGAAGTAAGCATCGCGGAGTTGGAATCTTCACCATGATGAAAAGGAGTTTTCATCAGGAGACGATGAAGATGCTTGCATTTGCAAGAAATTAAGTGGGAGCGCTGAGACATATTTCTAATACATTATGTGGAGGACATCTTGTTGATTATAAATGATGTATCTTTTATTGACAAAGGTTAAGATTTTCATTTCGATGAAAGACTTAGGCAAAACCCGAATATTTAGCATGAATGTCTATAGTGGATAGACTGTGACGCTAATATGGTTGTACCAAACGTACATATATGAGATATTGAAGGAGTTCAATATAGAAACGACAAGAAAAGGTTCTTGTTGCATGGAAAGGAATTGAATCAAGATTCAAGTGTATCAACACTTGGTAAGTGAAACAAGATTCAAGTGCTTTGATACTTGATGAGTGAAATCACAAGGATGTTTTGATCAATCATACCATGATATGTACACATCCAGATATGTCCTATGCTATAAGTGTTATGAGCATATACCAGAATGAATCATAAAATGACCATTGGACGATAGTAAGGATATTCTTATGATATTTTGGAAGAACTAAGAATATATTTGTGTAGAAGTGACAAACAATTACAAATAGTTCATTGTAAAGCATTACATTGATACTAGTTTTGTCACAAGTTACAAATTAAGTTTATCTCAATTTAAACTATGGGTGGCACAATGAAATGGAAAGAAAGTTTCCATGATGGATTTGGATGAATTCCAAAGTTAAGACATTGTGACGAATACTACAACAAAAGGCTAAGTATATGACTGCTATAGTAGCAGCAAAGGAGGGCATTTGTGTCAAGTAGTTTGTTATCAAACTAAGGTGTGGTTCGCAATGGGCTAACACTAAAGATATATTGTATGACAATAGTATCGATGTGAGTTAACCCCAAGGAACTAAAGGTCTCACCAAAATATCAAATTTATACAATGCCATTTCATTAGAGAATGAGTAATGCGTGGAGACGCAAAGACATGCAAATACACAAGGACCTGAAGCGTCAGATCCGTAGATTATGTTAACCACATGCAATTGCGTATATGGAACACCAGAAAGCCATATGTGTTCAATACGCAAAGTTTTCAAACTAGATTATTGTCTCTAGTGCAAGTGGGAGACTGAAGGGAATATGCCCGAGAGGCAATAATAAAGTGGTTATTATCGTATTCCTTATTTATGATAAATGTTTATTTTGCATGCTATAATTGTATTAATACGAAAACGTTAATAAATGTGTGTTTAATAAACAAAAAGGAAGTTCCTAGTTATGCCTATCTTATAAACTAGCTCGTTGATTAACAAGATGATCAAAGGTTTCCTAATCATGGACATTGGATTTTGTTAATAATGAGGTCACAACATTAGTGTAATGATGTGATGAACATTCATCCAAAGTATAGAATTACGATCAAGGTCATTGTGTTTATATTGCTATAACATCATACGAAGTAATCTTAGTCCTTAGACCATGAGATCATGTCGATCACTAACACCGGCAGAGTATCTTGATAACATCAAACGTCACACCGTAATAGGGTGATTATAAAGATGGGTTCAGTGCTACGAAGGTGTTATGTTGAGGCTCATGGATCAAGAGTGGAATTTGTCCATCCCGATGATGGAGATATATACTCTGGGCCTTCTTGGTGATATCACATTGGTTAGCTTGCAAGCAAGTGATTTGATCACTAGAATGTTGTATCACGGGAACAAGAAAAGAGTACATGTCGGTAACAAGATCAAACTAGGTATGGGGATACAGATGATCGAATCTCGGACATGTAATATATCGCAAGACAAAGGGATTGAGTTACATGCGTATAAGGTTCACAGATCACATAATTCATCATTGAATATGTGGGAGTCAGTACGGATCTCCAGGTCCCGCTGCTGATTATTGATCAAAGAGGGGTCTCGATCATGTGTACATTATTCGCAAACCATAGGCTGACACACTTAAGGGATACCAACACCATTTGGAGCAAATAATATGCCAGAGAAAGAAAAAGGAAAGCGCAGGAATTTATTTCACTAGACACCGAAACTGTTTCGGTTGAAATTGCTGAAACTGGTTCTGCTTGTGAAATTGAATACTAGCAAGGGGTTTTATGTGAGTGTTTGTTAATTAAAGTAACTAACAAAATTCTGAATAAATAAATAAAATAGTTTTATTTAAATGAGAGCTTGCATTAAATTTGGTGGAAATTTAATGCATGTGAGTGGATTTTTGAGTGGAGGCTTTTTAATGGGAGTGGAGGCTTTTCATTTTGAGTGGGAGCTCCACCCACATGAATGTGGAAGAGGTGGGGGCAGCCACCATGGCTGGCGCCATGCCCCTTGGGGTGCCCCCCTCTCCCTATAAAAGGCCCCCCTCTCCTCCTCTCAAAGCACACCTCCTCGCGAAGGATCTCTCTCCCCCTTTAGAATTTCCCCATGGTCTCGGATCAGGGAGATACATGTTCCCGGTGGATTTTTCCGGAAGGATTTGTTGCTTCCGCTGCTTCGCTGGAGCGAGGGCGCGGAGATTGTCGGGGTACCCGGACGTGTGTGCGATCACGGATGCACCACTGCTTTGCGGTGCTGGACGTGATGGTGCTGGACCGACTGGACCAGATGGACTTCATCACGATCTTGAGATCGGCAAGCATTCGAGTACATCATCCACTAGTACAACCTTGTTAACGCTATACGGTCTTCGAGGGTATGTATTCTATGGATGTATATCCACCCGATGCTTGCATCTAGTAGATAGATCTTGGTACATAGTTGTTCCCATCGTAGGAATTTTTTTGTTTTCTATGATGCGAACCCTACAGTGGTATCAGAGCCGGATCTATGCGTAGATGCTTTGCACGGGTAGTACACATATGAGTATGTGGGCGATGATGATCATTTTATTGCTTGTACTTTGGATATTGGTGGCATAGTGGGATGAAGCGGCCCGGACAAACTTTACATGTCCTCGCACATGAGACCTGTTCCACGCTTGACATGCAACTAGTTTGCATAAGTGGCTAGCGGGTGTCTGTCTCTCCTACTATAGTCAATATCTAATTTGCAACGAGTTTTCAACAATTTGGTTATCGTCGTTGTGGTTCATGTTCGTAGGTAAGAACGGTTCTATCTTCGAAAGCCCTAAGCCACGTAAAACTTGCAATGGATAAATTAGAGGCGTCTAGTTTAGATTGTTGCTGGGCTAGTGTTATGATATGGTGATGTTGTAAGTAGAAGTATGAGATGATACTCTTACAACACACATAACGTGTAGGTTCCATAGACCTTGGCCTTATACATAGAGGTATGATATTAATCATACCACGGTGCACATGATGGAGATCATATGCGGGAACCATATCATTTCACTTATTAACATGTGATGTTGGATTGCATCTTATATTGCTTGTTTGACATTTTATTAGCATAATAAGATGATCCCTCATTTAGATATCAAGATAAAATTGTGTTCTTCCTTAAGTATGCACCGACAATGTTTCTTCGCTTCAAGACATCACGTGATGATCGGGTGTACTTGAATCCACGAGCATATCTCGGGTGTAAGACAGTTACACACGCGAATACTAAGGTTCTTACTTGGCGAGCCTAACATGTACAGACATGGCCTCGGAACACGGACCAAAAGGTTAAGCATGAGTCATATGTTTTGATATGATGACCATATGGATGCTCGTCTTTGAAGCTACACCGACTCACGTGATGATCGAACTTGGTGTAGTGGATTTGGTTCATGTAATCGCCAAAACGACACGAGGGATGTCGATTTTGAGCAGGAGTTCATTTCTAATTCGGATTAGTAGAACTCAATTTATCATAAATTAAATCAATGTGAATTTGCATAATTTGTTGTAGTCATGTGCATTCGTTCACCACTTTATGCTTAGTTGTAATTGAGATAATAGAACTATAGAATTCTGGATATTTACTTTACGAACTGGTATCGTATTGTGTTGAGTGTCAATCTAAAGTTTAAAGTCCTATTGCAAACTTTCAGCAAACTCTGTTTACTCCGTGAAATTTAATAATTGGTATTAAATCAAGAGTAACAATTCCAGTGTTAGTATCTTAAGTATCATGTTTTCCTCCATGATTCTTGATTGTTTTAATATCAAGTTTATCTAGGAGCTAAAAGAATTGTTTCAGAAACCATCATGTGTGGCAGATATAACGATATCTGAAACAATGTTTTGGTTGCAATATGTTAGAGTATAATATACGTTCTCATATTGGATGAGAAGTTGCGAAGGTTGGAGATGCTAGACATCCTAATCATCCAAAAAGGTTTTGGAAAGTAATGTTATACTCACGATTCTCCTTTATAAGCTACAGTAGCTTGATCATGAAAGTCGTCATGATAAGGGTGAATAGTAGATGTATGTAAAGTGTTTACTACACTAAATGATTACTAAATAATGGATTTTGAAAGAATGCCGATCATTTTGATGATGGTGATCTACTTCAAAGTGTAAGTCCAAAGGTATTATTATTTGAATATACACGCTTTAGACTATGTGTCATGTATATGGCGCCACTTTTTATGTTGATAGATTCTATTAAAAGGAAAAGGAAATGCTGAAAGAGAATCTATAAAATATATTTGGCAGAAAAGAAAATATTGGAAATATCCAATTTAGGTATATGGATGATATACATGTTATGGTTGTATTCTTTGCTTGTTAGACAATGTGGTTCTTGGGTATTGGATACCGAATTGGTTGGTATGAAATGTCATACAGAACGACGCAATTCATAAACCACAATGGCCTAAGTAACTAGCAAGAGAATATGTGATGGTGTTCATCGAAAACAAACAAACCGTTGTTTGTATTTCTCGTTGACATAAAAAAGCCTGCCTTCAAGATTTGTTTTAATAGTAGTTATTTAAATCAGGTATTATGAGAACAAAGGTTGTTCAAATAATTACCGTATTCCATATAAGATGGATGATTTACAAATCTACTTGGAGAAATCACATCCATAAAAATAATGCTAAAATGTCACAAGACAAATGATTGGAAGATCACTTACGAAGTGACATCGCCGTTTAAATTATATTGGAAAGAAAACATGAAGAAAATCCATATGCATGGATTTTTGGAGTCTTTGATTTGATCAAGTGACACTTGTGAGACTTTCCTCGATATAATTAAAACTTCGTTCAAAGGCCAAAGAAGAACGAACGACTAAATATTGGAATTTATACATATCGATGTATGTAGTCCATTATGTGTAGTCGTAAGCGATGGATTTCAACTTCATATGCTTTCTCCGGAAATTTGAGTGAATGTTCACTTAATGAGAAAGAAGTATGAAATATTTGAAAACGTTCAAAGACTTTCAAGATGAAGTAGAAAATCATTATAACAAGAAAATAAATGGTTTATGATTCTATCATAAGGGATTTATTTGAGTTACAAATGTAACAAGAAAAATAAATGAATTATGATTTATCATAAAGGGATTTATTTGAGTTGCAAGTTTAGTAAAACACCTAGATTTACATCTACCGAAACACCATAGGAATATGGAGTGTTTGAGATTTGTAATAAAACCTTGTTTGACATGGTTGGATCAAAGGTGTTATTTATAAAACTGCCATTATGTTTTTAAAAGATTAGTGCTTTAGAGACTACCACTTTTACACTGAACAGGGCTCCATCTTGATCCGTTGAAATGACACCATATGAGTTATGGTTTGGGGTAAAACCCAAGTTGTCCTTTCTTAAATTTCGGTATGCTAAGCATAAGTAAGATGTTTACAACCAAAGTCGGATGAGCATGTCTTTGTAGGTTATTTCGAATAACCATTGGATATTCCTCCATAACACCGAGGACAAAAGGGTTTGTCGCTTGAAATGTGAAGTTTCTTGAAAAAGGATTTTTTCGCAAAAGTTAAGTGGGAGGACAATAGAACTTTGATAAGGTTAATGAACCTTAGCTAAATGTGTTGAGTTGCGCAGCGCCGGAAATCGTTCTGGAGGCTGCCATAATGCTGATAGCTTATGTGCCTCAAAGGTTGTGGTCACGGAGATCGAAGTTCTTATTGAACCAAGTAGGTCGGATAAACAATCAAATGCTAAGATTTGAGAGTAAATCATTATTGTTTGACAATGATGAACCGACTACATGCAAAGAAGCGATGATGGGCCCTGACTCCGTCAAATGGATTGAAGCCATAAAATCCGTGATAGTTCCATACACGAGAAATCAAGTTTTGAACTTGGAAGACCCTCCGAAAAGATGTAAAAACCTATCGGTCGTATTTGGATCTATAAAGAAATAGACATGGATGTTTCACATCTATGAAATAGTCGACATGTTGTAAAGTATTTTATGACAATATTCAAATAGTTGACTATGACAAGATTTGATCTTTCATAGCGATATTTAGTCTGGACGGATTAAAGTAGCAACCACTACATATAATTTGGTATATGGTAGATAAATAAACAAAACAAAGTTCTTCTAATAGAATAGTTACCTAGGACGTGTACATGACACGGTCCAAAGGAATTTGTTAATTCAAAGGATGCTAAAAGGGCATGCAAACTTTAATGGTTGAAGTAAGCATCGCGGAGTTGGAATCTTCACCATGATGAAAAGGAGTTTTCATCAGGAGACGATGAAGATGCTTGCATTTGCAAGAAATTAAGTGGGAGCGCTGAGACATATTTCTAATACATTATGTGGAGGACATCTTGTTGATTATAAATGATGTATCTTTTATTGACAAAGGTTAAGATTTTCATTTCGATGAAAGACTTAGGCAAAACCCGAATATTTAGCATGAATGTCTATAGTGGATAGACTGTGACGCTAATATGGTTGTACCAAACGTACATATGTGAGATATTGAAGGAGTTCAATATAGAAACGACAAGAAAAGGTTCTTGTCGCATGGAAAGGAATTGAATCAAGATTCAAGTGTATCGACACTTGATAAGTGAAACAAGATTCAAGTGCTTTGACACTTGATGAGTGAAATCACAAGGATGTTTTGATCAATCATACCATGATATGTACACATCCAGATATGTCCTATGCTCTAAGTGTTATGAGCATATACCAGAAAGAATCATAAAATGACCATTGGACGATAGTAAGGATATTCTTATGATATTTTGGAAGAACTAAGAATATATTTGTGTAGAGGTGACAAACAATTACAAATAGTTCATTGTAAAGCATTACATTGATACTAGTTTTGTCACAAGTTACAAATTAAGTTTATCTCAATTTAAACTATGGATGGCAAAATGAAATGGAAAGAAAGTTTCCATGATGGATTTGGATGAATTCCAAAGTTAAGACATTGTGACGAATACTACAACAAAAGGCTAAGTATATGACTGCTATAGTAGCAGCAAAGGAGGGCATTTGTGTCAAGTAGTTTGTTATCAAACTAAGGTGTGGTTCGCAATGGGCTAACACTATAGATATATTGTATGACAATAGTATCGACGTGATTTAACCCCAAGGAACTAAAGGTCTCACCAAAATATCAAATTTATACAATGCCATTTCATTAGAGAATGAGTAATGCGTGGAGACGCAAAGACATGCAAATACACAAGGACCTGAAGCGTCAGATCCGTAGATTATGTTAACCACATGCAATTGCGTATATGGAACACCAGAAAGCCATATGTGTTCAATACGCAAAGTTTTCAAACTAGATTATTGTCTCTAGTGCAAGTGGGAGACTGAAGGGAATATGCCCGAGAGGCAATAATAAAGTGGTTATTATCGTATTCCTTATTTATGATAAATGTTTATTTTGCATGCTATAATTGTATTAATACGAAAACGTTAATAAATGTGTGTTTAATAAACAAAAAGTAAGTTCCTAGTTATGCCTCTCTTATAAACTAGCTCGTTGATTAACAAGATGATCAAAGGTTTCCTAATCATGGACATTGGATTTTGTTAATAATGAGGTCACAACATTAGTGTAATGATGTGATGAACATTCATCCAAAGTATAGCATTACGATCAAGGTCATTGTGTTTATATTGCTATAACATCATACGAAGTAATCTTAGTCCTTAGACCATGAGATCATGTCAATCACTAACACCGGCAGAGTATCTTGATAACATCAAACGTCACACTGTAATAGGGTGATTACAAAGATGGGTTCAGTGCTACGAAGGTGTTATGTTGAGGCTCATGGATCAAGAGTGGAATTTGTCCATCCCGATGATGGAGAGATATACTCTGGGCCTTCTCGGTGATATCACATTGGTTAGCTTGCAAGCAAGTGATTTGATCACTAGAATGTTGTATCACGGGAACAAGAAAAGAGTACATGTCGGTAACAAGATCAAACTAGGTATGGGGATACAGATGATCGAATCTCGGACATGTAATATATCGCGAGACAAAGGGATTGAGTTACATGCGTATAAGGTTCACACGATCACAGAATTCATCGTTGAATATGTGGGAGTCTGTACGGATCTCCAGGTCCCGCTGCTGATTATTGATCAGAGAGGGGTCTCGATCATGTCTACATTATTCGCAAACCATAGGGTGACACACTTAAGGGATACCGACACCATTTGGAGCAAATAATATGCCAGAGAAAGAAAAAGGAAAGCGCAGGAATTTATTTCACTAGACACCGAAACTGTTTCGGTTGAAATTGCTGAAACTGGTTCTGCATGTGAAATTGAATACTAGCAAGGGGTTTTATGTGAGTGTTTGTTAATTAAAGTAACTAACAAAATTCTGAATAAATAAATAAAAGAGTTTTATTTAAATGAGAGCTTGCATTAAATTTGGTGGAAATTTAATGCATGTGAGTGGATTTTTGAGTGGAGGCTTTTTAATGGGAGTGGAGGCTTTTCATTTTGAGTGGGAGCTCCACCCACATGAATGTGGAAGAGGTGGGGGCAGCCACCATCGCTGGCGCCATGCCCCTTGGGGTACCCCCCTCTCCCTATAAAAGGCCCCCCTCTCCTCCTCTCAAAGCACACCTCCTCGCGAAGGATCTCTCTCCCCCCTTTAGAATTTCCCAATGGTCTCGGATCAGCGAGATACATGTTCCCGGTGGCTTTTTCTGGAAGGATTTTTTGCTTCCGCTGCTTCGCTGGAGCGAGGGCGCGGAAGTTGTCGGGGTACCCGGACGTGTGTGCGATCACGGATGCATCACTGCTTTGCGGTGCTGGACGTGATTGTCCTGGACCGGCTGGACCAGATGGACTTCATCACGATCTTGAGATTGGAAAGCGTTCGACTACATCATCCACGAGTACAACCTCGTTAACTCTATATGGTCTTCGAGGGTAGGTATTCTATGGATGTATATCCACCCGTTGCTTGTATCTAGTAGATAGATATTGGTACATAGTTATTCCCATCGTAGGAAATTTTTTGGTTTCTATGCTGCGAACCCTACAAATAGCCACCAGGAACATGTATCTCGCTAGTCCGAGACCATGGGGGATAAATTCTAGAGGGGGAGAGAGATCCTTCACGAGGAGGTGTGAGTGAGAAGTGAGGAGTGTCGTGGTGGTGGCACGGCAGATGCCATGGGTAGGCTAAAGTATGGGGCCAATGGATGCTAGAGGGATCGGGGAGGGAAGATGTAGTGATTTCTACACTCAAATGCTCAACAAGTAAATCTCTATTCCTCTCCTCAATGAATACAAGTGCTCCAAGAGCAGTCTCATAGAGAGGAAGAACACTACTACACGGGCCTTACGAAGTAGAATGAATCCATCCCCCTCTCAGGAGCCAGCGTCCCCCCTTATAAAGAGGTGCATTGGTTCCTTATAGGGTTGACGTGGCAAGCATATTCTTGGAATATGCTTGTCCCAATATGGTAACTCGGGGGCCTCCTTTCCGTGTCCCCCTTCTATCGGTGGCAATGTTCCAGAGACCTTCACATGCGCGCCTTGGGCTCCCTGACTGTCACCTCCGTGCCCTTCTTCTGCCCTTCTGCTGCTCTACTCCTTGTCCTTTGTGCTTGGCTCTGTTTATATTCCTCCTAGCCAGTGAATAGGGTTTGACTATAGGCACCTCCTTCTCCTGCAAGCTTCGTGTTACTCGGCCTTGTCTCGCATAACTCGGCTCGGCCTTCATCTGCATTCAAGTTAGCCAGACTCATTCGGCCGACTTAACTCATATTGTCGTGGGGATGGTCACGGCAGATGCTGCAATCGGCAGCGAGTAGTAGAACGAGGGGCAAGGGCGGCCAGCCATCTGCGGTGCGAGATGAGGGCAAAGACACAGGGTTTTACCCAGGTTCGGCCCCCCGGAGGGTAAAGACCTACTCCTGCTAGATTGTATTATGGTGGTGGTACAATGGGCGAGCTCGGCGGCTAGGCGCCGAGTCGCTTGGGTGTCTGATGGAACGTATCTCTACTCGCCCTATGGGGAGGTTTATATAGGCTCACCTCCCCTAGGGTTTACATATCTCAACTGATTCAGTTAAAGCTTCGGTACTCGTTTAACCTAATCCGACTGGGCCTATCTACTCGCCTGGGCCTTCAGCCTCCAGTCGCTTGGTTCCTTGCTGGGCTTCAATCCAGTCGCCGTCTTGCAGGCCCACTCGCCAGTTCTTGGGCCAGTCGAAAACGTCCTGCTGGGTATACCCCGGTAGGCATACCCCATCAGTAGTCCCCGAGGCCGCCGTCAATTAGGCGTAGGTGGCTACTGGCAGTCGGAGTATACGGCTTCAGAGTGGACATCTAGTCGAATCGTCGGCGAGCTCCCGTATAGAGGAGAAATCAACCATCCAGGTCGCAACTTTGGCGTGTCGAATTGGCAAAACACTGTCATAGTGAGAGGGTCGGCGAGTCGAGTGGACGAAGTTGGACCGTTAACCGTGGTCAAACTAGCCGTTGGGGTAATCCAACGGTAACTTTTGGCGTAATCACCGCGTAGTAACGGCTCCCTGATTTGGCGGGTAACAACCGCTATATAAGAGGAATGGCAGGCGATCAGAGAACCACCTTCTCACCATTTCCTCCGACTGCGCGCACCTTTCGCCTCCCTTCGCATCACGATCCAGCCGACCTGAAATCCCCCGACCCCCAGCAAATCTCTCTGCCATGGCCCTTTCCACCGAGCCGTGGGGTAGATCTAAGTGCACAGGGCGCAACTGGCTTCCTTCGAGGAGGCCGGGATCATGCGAGCCGGCTGTTGGCGCATTCCCGCAGCCGGAGAGACGACCCCGAATCCGCGAGAGAGGGAATTCATCTGCTTCACCAGCCATCTTGAACGGGGGCTAGGGTTCCCCACGTCCCTGTTCTTCCGGCGCTTCTGCGCCTACTACGGGATCCAGCCTTCGGATCTGGGTCCCCACATCATCGAGCAGCTCGCCATCTTTGTGGCGTTCTGCGAATGCTACTTGGGCTGCCGGCCCTACTTCCCCTTATGGCAAGATCTGTTCCATGGACGGATCAGCCGCGAGGAAGCGGGCGACCCAATGCTAGCCGCGGGTGGCCTAACCTTCCAGCTCAAGTCTAAGGCTTCATTCTTCGACCTGATGCTGCCCGCCAAGGCAGCGAGCGACTGGAAGAAATCGTGGTTTTACGTAGCCGAAGCGACCCCGGAGGGCGAGGCGGCGATCCCGCGGTACTCCGCCAATCGGTCCGAGCCGCGCCGTCTCCAAGTCGGCAAGCTCCCCAACAACCAGCGGATGGTCGTCGACGAGATGCTCCAGACCATCCGCGGTCTGAAGAAGAAGGGCCTCCAGACGATAAACCTGTACAACTGCTGGCTCGGGCGGCGGCTCGTCCCGCTCGCTCGACGCGAGCACTACATGTACCAGTACACGGGCCGGGAAGACTCGACGAAGGCCTGCCTCGACGAGTGGAAGCTGGAGGACTACATCCCAGCACTGAAGAAAATCACCCAGGCGGTGTACCTGGACGCACAGGCTGGGGTCGCCCCCTATACCGCAAAGCGTCCAGCCCCAACGGTAATCGCTTCACTTCGCTCGCAGTCGTAGTTTATGTAGTCGCGGTAATTCTAATTTCATCTCGTATTCATTGCAGCTATTCCAAGTGGTGGAAGGATGGCTCCCACCTTCGGACGACGAGAACTCGAGCTCGTCCGTCCAGGACGTGGGCGAGTCGCCTCCCGCCAAGGGCAACGCCGGGAGCGACGAGGGCGACAGCGACGACGAATCCGAAGAGGAAGTCGCCCCACTGCTCCGCAAGACCCGTGGGCAGCGTCAACGAGAGCTTGAGGCAAGTAAAAGCCTCGAGCGTCACGATGACGACGACGAGCTTCCAGAAACCACCTCGCGCCGCCAGGCGACTCCATCAAAGAAGAAGAAGAAGGAAAAGGAGGTGAAGGCGCCTCCGAGGAAGACGAAGGCCAAACCGACGAGGCCGGCCTCACCGCCACATTCGGCGAGCAGTTCTGACGCCCCCAGCCCGGCCAAGGACGAGGCGCCGCCAACGACAGCCGCGTTGGACACGGCCACCATCGAGGTGCCCCTGGCGTCGATGCCTCCGCCATTCGCCCCAGTCTCTGGGCTGGGGGACGCCTCGGTCGCAGCGGCTTCGCCTCACAAAGAAGCTCCCGTTGAAGACGTTCCAGAGGCTCCGGTTGCGGCCTCAACAACGAAGAAACCGTCCGTGTCTTGGGCACGCGACGTTCTGGAAATGGGGCTCAGCCGCCGACTGGGCCCCGAACTAGAGAAGCCAGCCGGCCTCCGTACGGGACTGCGCTTCATTCCAGTCGCCAAGTGAGTACACTCTCCCTCCTTTGTCTTCCATAGCGGCTCGAATTATATTGCTTACATGATTGTTGAACAGGACCGGGGTGAAGAGGATGGGCCACCCAACCGTGGCTAAGGTGCCACCCATCGTTAGCGAGGAGGATCCTTCCCGCAAGAGGAAGGCGGACGAGGTCGTCGTCTCTGCGGATGGCAGCAAGAAGGCCAAGGGTGACGACGTCGTCACAATTTCTGATGACACGGCGGTCGCGACAGCTGGACCTATAACGGAGGCAGCCGCGTCTACGAAGGAGGGCGTTCCCTTGCCTGGAACGGCCGAGCCGACCTCCTTTGGGGCGGGTGCCTCTATCACCACCTTCCCGCGCTTCATGACCAAGGCGGCCGCGGCGAGTGGAACTTCGCCCTCGAGCCACGCTCTTGGGACCACCGATGCTGAAGTCGACCAACGTCGTGGGCACATGCCGGCTCTCCTCGCGTCCGTGGACGCGATACAACTCCACGGCATGCTTGGCGCAGCCATCCAGGTACCTCCAGTCCCCGAGGATTAGGTCGGTGCTTTGCAGCGGCCTGATTCTTTTAATGTTTTATCTTTATTTTTCGCATCCAGTCCCCGAGTGCGCATGCGCTGAATTTCAGCGGGTGGGCACTTAGGAATTTATTTGAGTACCAGTCCCCGAGTGCGCACTCGCTGAATCTCAGCTGGTGGGCACTTAGGAATTTCTTGATTGCCATTCCCCAAGTGCGCACTCGCTGAATTTCAGCGGGTGGGCACTTAGGAATTTTTTTGTTTGCCAGTCCCCGAGTGCGCACTCGCTGAATTTCAGCGGGTGGGCACTTGAGAATTTCTTGATTGCCAGTCCCCGAGTGCGTACTCGCTGAATTTCAGCGGGTAGGCACTTAGGAATTTTGATTTGACTAACCTTTTTGGTGATGTGCAGGGTCTGCAGCTTGAATCGGCTGAACGATTGGCAGCGAAGCAGCGCGCGGAGAAGGAACCGGCCATCGTCCAGGAGGCGAACGAAGGGCTTCAGGCTGTTGCCGCGAAGGCAGAGGAGGCTCGCCAGGGGCTTGTCCCCGCTGGTGAATTGGCGGCGGCGCAATCAGCTTTAAGTGTGGCTGAACAGCGGATCGCCGACCTCGAGCGCGAGCTGCGGGAGGCAAAGGAAGAAGCGAGCTCGGCTGACGGGCGAGCCAAGGCCTCCATTGCAGCCGCCGAAGAGGATCGCAAAGTGTCGGATGCCCTTGTTGCTGGGCTTCAGGACGACCATACGTCGCTTCAAAGCTTCATCACGGATCTCGCCCGCCCGTTGATTGGTAAGTGTGTCTGCCTCTTCCAGTAGTTGTGCCTTTTGTGGTGTCCGTCGTATTCATTATTGTCTTCTACTCGCAGGTCGCATCATCGATAGCGCGGAAGAGGCGAGCTCGTTCGACGCGCGGCAGTGTGTAAGCATGCTTGTCGACTCGGCAACGTTGTCAGCGACGTGCATCCGTGCCTATCTCCAAGAGATATCGCCCACGGAAGTGATTCTCAGCGACCTCGTTGAGGTGTGGAGGTATTTGGAGAAGGCGCCCGCAGTCGTTGAGTTCATGACGCGATCGGCGTTTCGGCGCGGGGCGGCGACGGCACTTAGTCTTGGACTTGCCCACTTCCCCGAGGACTTCGACATCGACGATGTGACGAGTGGCTACCCATCGTCGACTGGCGCGGTGGAGCTTTCCGAGGTCCTCAAGTTGCAAGATCGCGCCGCCGCGTACTCGGAGCGTGTATGGGCAATGGGCGACCTCCTTCCGTACCAGGAGAGGGTCGTCGTGCCGAACGATCCCGAGCCGCCGCATCGTGAATTCAAGGTCGAGAAGCCCTTCTGCGCGGCGATGGCGGGTGAACTGACGACGTATCCGTCGAACCCGTACACGCCGTTCATCCGCAATCGCCGGGGTGTTGGCGAGTCGTCGTCTAAGCCTGCAGAATAGGGTATTTTGCCTTGTGGCATTAGCAGCAGGTCTGCCATGCAGGCATATTTTGTAATATGAGACAATGCAATCGAATGAGACATCGTGTCTATTTTGGTATTTGTCATGTGTTTGTGATTGATGTTTGAACGAGTCCCCGAGCGCGTCCGCCCTTTTGTGGGGTTTACCTCGTATGTGATATGTTTGTTGTTTTTATGTGTTTTGTCATTGTGGTCGACTCGCCCGGGCTCGCAAAGCCAGTCGCTAGGCGACTCCCTTGAGCGCTCTGTACTTTGCCGTTTTCCCTTGCGCGAACGAGGTCGGGTGGCCGAGTCCCCGAGCATGGTACTTGGTTGTTCTAGGCGCGACTCGAGGGTGGTTGAGGACTTAGCGCGTTAGTTTGAGCGCTTCACTCCTGCCTGGACCGTGGGGTCAGTCGCGTGGCGAGTCCTGGGCATGCTCTCCTACTTGGCGTTTTTCCCGGACCGCTCGCGTTGAACTGGTCTGCAGTCCCCGAGCATGGTACTTAGCCGTTCGAGTCGCTATGTCAAGGATGCGGAGGACCATGGTCGCTGTAAGGAGCGAAGGCAGTTGTCTTGGTTCGTAGAACCAGTCGGGCTAGGCGACTCCAATGGGGCTCCGGGTAGGCGTTTTTCATGGACGGTGCAAGACCTGAGGTGACTCAGTGCTCTTGCACCGCACTACTTAGCCGTGCCGATCGCTGTACCAAAGGTTAACTTCTGCGGTTAGCGTAACGCTGTTATTACGAGTGCGAGTGGCACAAGACATGGAGAGTAGGCGCAATTTGCGGTAACCGTTTCTTTTTATTTCATAGCGACTGGAGAGTACATGTGTGGGGTTCTAGGAGTAGAACTTCCGTAGGAGGTTTACATTCCATGGTCGCTTGACGCCGAGTTCGCCGTCCCCGCGGACGTCGATGAGGTAGTAGGCGTCGTTGCCGAGTACTCGCCCGATGGCGAATGGCCCTTCCCACGGAGGGGAGAGCTTGTGCATGCCCTTCTTGTCCTGGATGAGGCGTAACACCAGGTCGCCCTCTTGGAAGGTGCGAGTTTTCACCCGCCGGCTGTGGTAGCGGCGGAGGCCCTGCTGGTAGATGGCGGTGCGTGACCGAGCGAGGTCACGTGCTTCGTCGAGTTGGTAGACCCCGTCTTGGCGGGCGAGCTCGTTTGCGGCCTCCGTGTAGTGGACGACCCGCGGCGAGTCGTGCTCGAGGTCGGTGGGCATGACTGCCTCGGCGCCGTAGACCATGAAGAAGGGGGTGAACCCTGTTGACCTGTTGACTGAGGTGCGGATCCCCCAGATGACAGAGGGCAACTCCTCGACCCAGCACCCGGCGGTGCGCTCGAGTGGTACTTG
Source organism: Avena sativa (assembly GCA_916181665.1). NCBI lineage: Eukaryota > Viridiplantae > Streptophyta > Magnoliopsida > Poales > Poaceae > Avena > Avena sativa. Next base: position 242,880,146 of record OV702282.1, read on the forward strand.
GAGTCGCGGCTTCAGGCCGTGGAGGATGCTTTGGTTGGCCCGTTCCGCCTGGCCGTTGGATTCCGGGTGGGCGACTGACGCGAGGTCGAGCCGAATGTGATGCTCTTCGCAGAATTCGGCCATGGCTCCTTTGGCGAAGTTAGTGCCGTTGTCCGTGATGATGCTGTTTGGGAACCCGTAGCGATATATGAGCTCGCGTAGGAATTTGGTGGCTGTCTTCCCGTCGCATTTCCGAACTGGCTTGGCTTCCACCCACTTTGTGAATTTATCGACCGCGACTAGCAGGTGGGTGTAGCCAGAGGGGGCCTTCTTGAAGGGGCCTACCATGTCCATGCCCCACACAGCGAATGGCCAAGTGATGGGGATTGATTTGAGCGCTGAGATCGGCACGTGCGTCTGGTTGGTGTATTTCTGGCACCCGGCGCACCGCTGGACAATGTCCACAGCATCGGCGTGTGCGGTGGGCCAGTAGAAGCCATGTCGCATAGCCTTGGCGACCAGAGAGCGGGCGCCGGCGTGGTGGCCGCATTCGCCGGAATGGATATCGTGGAGGATCTTGCGTCCTTCGGCGGGTTGGACGCAGCGTTGGAACACGCCGGTGACACTGCGCTTATGGAGCTCGCCGTCGATGATGGTGTAGGACTTGCATCGGCAAGCGATCATCCGGGCGTCTGTCTCGTCTGCCGGCAAGGTGCCGGCTTCCAGGTAGGCTATGTAGGGCTTGGTCCAGTCGTCTGGCTCGTTGACGAGTGCGACCAGGGCTGCCTCTGGTTGGAGCGGGACTCTGATGTCGATCTCCCTCGGGGGAGAGACTGATGGCTTGGTGATCGTGTCAAGGAAGACGCCGGCGGGTGGTGCGAGTCGAGCCGACCCGATGCGAGAGAGTGCGTCGGCCTCCTCGTTCTTCCGCCTGTCGATCCACTCGACGGAGTAGCCTGTGAAGTGTCCGCCCAACTTGTCCACTGCTTGGCGGTACGCCACCATGGTGGGGGAGACGGCGTCGCAGGTGCCAGCGACTTGCCCTGCGATGAGGTCGGAATCGCCGTAGCAGCGTAGGCGGTTGACATTCATCTCCTTGGCCGCTTGCATGCCGTGTAGTAAGGCCTCGTACTCGGCCATGTTGTTGGTGCAGGGTGTGAAGTCGAGGCAGAGGACGTAGCGGAGCTTGTCGCCCTTTGGTGAAGTTAGCACGATCCCTGCGCCTGCGCCGTCCGCATTCTTGGAGCCGTCGAAGTGCAGGCTCCAGTAATGGAGGTATGGCAGCTTCTCTGGCTGCTGGGCCTCTTCCCGGTCGGCGATGAAGTCCGCTAGGGCCTGCGACTTGATCGCTTTTCGCGGCTCGTATTTTATGTTGTGGACGCCGATCTCGACGGCCCACTTGGCGACCCGCCCGGTCGCCTCGCGGTTGCTGAGGAGACGACCGTGATCGGGTGCTCCTGGAAGTAGTGCGGCAGGCGCCGCTGAGCTCTGAAGACCGCGTATACCAGCTTTTGGTACTGTGGGTACTGCTGGCGCGACTCGGTGAGGACCTCGCTGATGTAGTACACCGTCCGCTGTACTGGGCGCTCCTTTCCTTCCTCCGGTCGCTCAACGACCATCACGGCGCTGACGACGCGCTCGGAAGCCGCGACATAAACCAGCATGGGTTCTTTGTCGGCGGGGGCGGTGAGTAGCGGTGCGGCGAGTAGCACCTTTTTGAGATCGCGGAGCGCGTCGTCCGCCTCCTTGTCCCATTGGAAGGTGGGGTTCTTGCGCATCAGGCGGTATAGGGGCATCGCCTTTTCGCCCAGCCGGGGGATGAAGCGACTGAGAGCCGCTACTCGCCCGGCCAGTTTCTGGACGTCGCGCAGGCACTCGGGTTTGCCGAGCCGGGCGATCGTGTCGATCTTCGTGGGGTTCGCCTCGATCCCTCGTTTGGAGACGACGTACCCCAGTAGTTGTCCTACAGGTACACCGAAGGTGCATTTGTCTGGGTTGAGCTTTATCTTGTATTTTCGCAGGTTGGCGAATGTTTCCGCCAGGTCGGCGAGTAGGTCGCCCTAGCGAGCGGACTTTAAGACCATGTCGTCGATGTAGACGTGGATGTTGCGGCCAATTTGGCTCGCGAGGCATTCTTGCATGCACCGCTGGTAGGTCGCCCCGGCGTTCTTGAGGCCGAAGGTCATGGCGGTGTAGCAGAAGGCTCCGAATGGCGTGATGAACGCCGTCTTCTCCTCGTCTTCGACAGCCATTTTGATCTGGTTGTACCCAGAGTAGGCGTCGAGGAAACATAGCGACTCCGAGCCCGCGGTTGAATCGATTATCTGGTCGATCCGCGGGAGGAAGAACTGCTCCTTTGGGCAGGCGCTGTTCAGGTTTGTGTAGTCGATACACATTCTCGAGGTCCCATTTTTCTTCTCGACCAGGACTGGGTTTGCCAGCCACTTGGAGTATTTGATTGGCCGGATGAATCCTGTAGCGAGTAGACGCTGCACCTCCTCGGCGATTGCTCGGCGGCGCTCTTCATTGAAGGGCCGCAGCGACTGCTTGACAGGTCGCACTTTGGGGTCAGCGTTTAGCTTGTGCTCAGCGAGCTCCCTGGGGACACCGGGCATGTCAGAGGGCTTCCATGCGAAGACGTCCCTGTTCTCACGGAGGAACTCGATGAGCGCGCCTTCCTATGCTGGGCTCATGCCCGTCCCGATCGTCACCGTCTGGCTAGAGTCGCCTGGGACCAGCTCGACGGTGCGGGTGTGCGTAGTGGCCTCAAAGGTTGAGGTGTTTGCGCCCTCCGAGTTGGGATTCTTGAGGATGGTGGGGTCGTCATTGCTGACCCCGCTCGCGTACTTGGCGAGCTCATCAGCGTGGTTGGTCTCCGCCGCGATGACGGCGTCAGCGAGCTCGTCTCCTTTGGCCTCGCACTCGGCGGCCATGTCGGGGTCGCCGTTGATGCTGATGACGCCGCACGGCCCGGGGAGCTTCATCGCGTTGTACGCGTAGTGGGGCGCTGCCATGAATTTGGCGAACGCCTGGCACCCCAGGACGCAGTGGTAAGGGCTGTCAAAGGGCACCAGCTCGAAGACGATCCGCTCGGTGCGGAAGTTTGCGGGCGTGCCGAAGGTGACCGGCAGCGTGACCTTGTCGATCGGGTACGCCTTCCGACCGGGGACGATGCCGTGGAACGTGGTGTGGGTTGTCTCGATCATCGACTGCGGGAGCCGCAGTCGCCTGAAGGTGTCCAAGTACAGGATGTTGACGGAGCTGCCGCCATCCATCAATGTCTTGGGGAGCCAGTAGTCGCCGACCTTGGGCTTGACCACCAGGGCGACTCGACCTGGGTACTCGATGCGTGGCGAGTGGTCTTGACGACTCTAGGTGATGGGCTGCTCCGACCAGTTAAGGAACTGGGGAACGTCCACCTGGGCCACCGCGTTGACGGCGACGGCGCGGGCGATGACCTTCTTCTCGCGCTTCGTGTTGAAGCCTGTGAAGGTATGGAGCGAGCCGGCCACTTTGCCGAATTTTCCGCCGTTTGGCGGGTCGTTGTCGGGGTCCTCCCGCGCTCGCCGTGCCTTCTCCATATCCCTGAGGGTGTGGCAGTCGGCGGTGGTGTGCGTTGCGGGCTTCCCTTCTCTGCTATGAAACGCACATGGTTGGTTAAGGAGAGCCGTAGGGTCGAATCTTGGCTTGGCCTTGTAATTGCCGCCGTCGCGGCGTTGTCCTCCGTCGCGGCGGAAGCTCTTGGGCTCGCGTTGTGCGTGCCCGGTGTTGGCGACGAAGTCGACTCGCCCGTCACTATGGCGCTTGCCGGTGAGGCGAGTGTTGCTGTAGCGTAGGTCGGACCGTCGTCCGCTGTCGTTGCCGCTCGTGCGGCGTTGACCTCCTGACTTGTCGTCAGTTTCCTGGTTTGGATCTTCCTCCGCGTACCGTTTGGCGATCTCGAGGAGGTCGGGGATGTTGTCGAGTGTGCGAGAGTGTCGCTTGAGCTTGGCGACCAGGGGCTCATAGCGGCACGAGGTCTTGAAGCAATGGATTGCGGTGTCCGGGTGGATGCCGACCGCGTTGTACCAGAGTTCTTGCCACCGTTGGACCCAGTTGCGGGAAGACTCGCGGGGTCCCTGGACGCATCGCTCCAGGTCCTCAATAGTGGTGGCGCGGGTGTAGGAGCACTCGAAGTGCCTGACGAAAGCGTCGCGCATCTCCTCCCAGGAGTCTATACTGTCCTGAGGGAGGGTGTTGATCCACTGCCTGCACGTCCCCTCCATCATCAGGGGGAGGTAACGGGCGGCTAGCAGGTCGGTGTGGCCTGCGATCCCCATTGCCATGAGGTATGTGTCGAGCCAGACAGCGGGGTCGTACGAGGGGTCGTACTTTTCTATCTCCTTCGGCGCCTTAAAGTTTGGCGGGTACTTCTCGCCTCGGATCATTGGTCCGAAGCACTTGGGGCCGAGTCGACTGAGCGACCCCATGGGCTCGCCATCGCGGCGATTGGTTAGGGTGTGTCGCAGGTCGTCGGGCTGGCGTGCGCGCCAGCTTTGGTTGTTGATGATGCGGGTGCGGGCGTCGATGGGTTGACCGTTGGCGGCGACGAGGTTGGTTACCGGCCTGGGGTCATTGGTGGAGGGTGCCGCGTTCGCGGGTCGGTGTTGGAGCTGCAGTGGCTCCGGTGGTGGGCAGTTCAGTGTGTTTGCCGCCATTGGGCGGCCGCTCGAGGCCGCCCTGTTTACCGAGGAACGCGAGTATACTCGACCTTGCGAGTCGGCACCCGCTCTTTGCTGCTCGACGGCCTTTGCGAGCAGGGCCCTGACGTATTGGATCTGTAGGGCGCCGTCGCCGGTGGCCGTGATGCTGTCGGTTGCTGCTCGGCCTGCCACGAGGTTGTCCATCAGGATGGAGAACAGTGGGAGGCCGTTTGCGTCTCGCTCCCGTGAGGAGACTACTATCCGCGGCTGGTCCCTGGGGGTGTGCGGTTGGGTGGAGGCGGGGCGCCCATCGCCGTCGACCCTGGCGGGGGTCGGGCGCTTCCTCGTGGTGGCGCGTTCTCGCAGATCGCGCGCTCGGCCACGCGGGCTGGGTCGTTTTCGTCGTCGAAGTTCAGGGCGCGCCCCTGAACGGTAGGGTTCAGGCGCGCCCTGATCCGCTGTTGGTGGTAGCGCGATAGCTCCTGCGCCGTCACTTGCTCGGCTTGTTCCTTGCGCACCGCCTCCGCCAGTTTCAGGCGGAGTTCCTCGACCTCCGTTGCCGTGGCGTTAGGAGGGATCGGGGTGGAGAATGGATCCTCCGGCGGATCGGTGTCGGTCGCCATGTAGGTCGCGGCGTGGCGACCGGTTCCGTCGCGGAGGTCGGCGGAATTATCCGACCTGGAGTCAAATTCGAAGATCCCTAGGATGAAGGGGTCCTCGAAGTCTCCCACGTTGGAGACCTGAGTGATGGAGCCCGCGGGTGAAGCCGCGGTGATGGACCCGGCGAGTGACGCCGGGGTCGCCGAGTCGGCGTCGTCGTCGAGGGCCGCATCTCCTGCGGCCGCTGAGTTTTCGGCCACGTCGCTGTGGGCCGAGTTGTACTCGGAGGCGAGGCGATGGATCGTGCGGATCTGGCTCTCGGAGAGCCGATCGCGTGGCGGAGACTCGCGGATGTGAGCCTAATCCTCCGAGACGATGACGTCGGTGAGGCTGATCGTGCCGATCGGCAGGATCACGCTGTGCGTGACGGGCCGCGCCGCCGGGACGTAGCTGCTTGGCAAGATTTGGAGCATCTCGACGATCGCTATCATGCGGCCGGTGGCGACTGTCTCGTTGATGGGCAGATTGGATCTCGCCGCAGAACACCGGCCAGACCGGCCAGGCCCCACGGTGGGCGCCACTGTCGTGGGGATGGTCACGGAAGATGCTGCAATCGGCAGCGAGTAGTAGAACGAGGGGCAAGGGCGGCCAGCCATCTGCGGTGCGAGATGAGGGCAAAGACACAGGGTTTTACCCAGGTTCGGCCCCCCGGAGGGTAAAGACCTACTCCTGCTAGATTGTATTATGGAGGTGGTACAATGGGCGAGCTCGGCGGCGAGTCGCTTGGGTGTCTGATGGAACGTATCTCTACTCGCCCTATGGGGAGGTTTATATAGGCTCACCTCCCCTAGGGTTTACATATCTCAACCGATTCAGTTAAAGCTTCGGTACTCGTTTAACCTAATCCGACTGGGCCTATCTACTCGCCTGGGCCTTCAGCCTCCAGTCGCTTGGTTCCTTGCTGGGCTTCAATCCAGTCGCCGTCTTGCAGGCCCACTCGCCAGTTCTTGGGCCAGTCGGAAACGTCCTGCTGGGTATACCCCGGTAGGCATATCCCCATCACATATGTCGGCCGGATTAGGTGTTACTCATTCTACACTTGCCATGGCCCTGCTTATCTCGACCGACTCTTATATGACCCGACCGACACAAACAATAACTCGGCTCATGAAAAGGGAGATTCCTTTCGTCTTTCCCCTATCTTGACCCTATCCGGAGTCACCTCCCCAACATTAGTCCCCGAAGCTGGTGTGGTCCTGCCTGAAACCTCGGCCGGGCCACATTAGTTTCCCAACATACTTCTCTCCTTCTTTCCGAGTTACTTCTTTCTGTTCGAGGTATCCGTGCAGCTTCCTGAACACGCCTCGTCCTACGTGTACCACTCATCATTATTCTTCTAGTTTTTTGTTCCTCTATAGTGCCCACTGACAAGCTACAATGATTACTGCGCCCGTCGCGTCGGCGCAGTGACGCCTCGAGTACCGCATAGGTCAGTAGGCCCGATCCCCTCCTGCGCCGTGTGGTCTTCGGTGTGGCTCCACTAGTAGAGAATGGTTCCGCCGCACGCGTGATTTACACGGTTATCGTGGCGCATCCATGATCCCACTACCGCCAGGACTGCGCGGTTATAAGGAGGGGAACGGGGCTAGACGGTTTTACTTTCCCCCTTTGTTTGCCCTTCTTCCTCCTCGCGCTCGTGCCTCTGTTCGTGTGCTGGCGGCTGCGCCATTGTCGATCTCCTCGACGGTGACGCTGCAGTTCTTCTGCTCCAACGACCTCACCGCCGTGACCTTCTTCGCCGCCTCTGATGGTGAGTTATCCTACAACACCGCCGCTAGATTTCCGTCCTAGGTAATCCCTCGGTTTCCCAGATTCCTCGCGGCGGTTCTTCTTCGTTGCACCGTCGTGCTCGTTAGAACCACGACGGGGCCCTGCACTTCTAGGCCTTCCCCCGCCGCTAGTTTCTCCTCCGTTGATTCCTCCGACGAGCCCATGTCTAGTTCTGCCAGCGGAGCCCTCGTCGAGGAGGATGATTTTTCCTCCGGTACAGAACGGGGTTCTTGGCAGGGTTCCACTGTCACTCGCCGTGAGGTAGAGTGGTTAATCAAGACGCGCCGGATCCCTGCCGAGGTAAGCTGTCGCTTGCCCGGCAATGAATCCTCTCTAGTGCTCAACGAGGGAGAGTATGTAGTCTTCATGTCCCATTTTGCTCGTGGGTTTGGCCTCCCCCTTAGCGATTTCGCTAGGGAGTTCCTCGATTACTTCGGCCTCCAGCCGCATCATCTGCCGGCCAATGCTATCGCCTCTTTGTCAGCCTTCATCTCGGCCTCGGAGGGGTACCTGTCTAGTCTAAATTCTTCCAAATCCGATCTAATGTCGTATCGGACAAATCTCTTCACCCTTCCGAGAAATCCCTTACCCAATGCGGGGCTGCGTCTATTACACCTCGGAGAAACTCCGAGTTCCCTCGTGTCGCCGGCCTCGAGTCTTGCAAGAAATGGCATAGATCATTTTTCTATTTCAAAAAGACTGGAAAAGAAGATAAGATTCAGCTCCCCGCCTTTTCTATTGGCCCCCCTTCCAAGAAGATTTGGAACCACAATCCTAGGAAGAGCCATGCTTTGGCCGAGGCATTCGAGATTCGGCTCAAGGAGTTGATTCACGCCGAGCTCCATGGTGAGGACTTGATGACTGCATTCATCAGCAGCCGAATCTACCCTTTTCAGCTTCGCTCTCACAAGCTTTGTTACATGAGTGGTCCTCTTGATCCCAACCGAGTTTCGACGGTTGAGCTCGTCGACTATCACATATATAAGCATGTCTGAGCTATCTTCAAGACCGATATGCCGGAGGAGTGGGCATGGGGACTGAGGCCATTCACTCGTCGGAGTCCCCCTCCTCAGGTAAATTTACGCATTGGTGTTTGCTTCCGAGTCGCCTTTGTGATTGTTCTTTTGCTAATCCTACTTTGTTTCTTCTCTTGCAGAGGTTTGCGGAGCAAAAGACCGAGGATGCCGAGGTTCTGGCTCTTCCGTGGACTGCAGATCGGAATACCCCGGACAGTGGGGAACTTGACTCGGAAGATTTTGTCCTTAAGTCGGATGTTGCTCCAGCTCGCGCCCGTGGCAAGACCTCGGCCCACGGGGATGAAGGTGACTCGGACGATGTCCAAATTCTTGAGGTAGTTGCCGTGATGCCTATCTCTTACGCATTTCCGGCTTCTACTTTCCCAGCTAATCCAGCCGGTCAGGTGCACGACGCCGAGCCTCTTGCTTCTCAAGCTCCCGCTCCCTCGAAGAAACGCACCACTCTAGCAGATCCCTCCGACGCTGCTCCCAAGAAGCAAGTGAAGAAGTCTGCCCAGCATATTCTGAGGCGTAAGACCATTCCTGGGGTTACTAGGTGAGTTTATTTTCATTTGTACTTCTTGTTTCTCTCTTTCTGTCTTTTGATTCGACTCTTTGTCTCTTGCAGAGCTCCTCTCTCTGCGAAGCCAAGCGGTCTGAGTATGACAAGCCATACTACTCGGAAGCCTTCTCCTCCGCCCCCGGAGGATATTCGGGCTCCCAGTCCCTCTCGTGTTGACTCTCCTCCAGCGCCGACCCATACATCGCCTCAACGAGATGTGCCCACTGCTCCCACCGTTAATGCCGACATAACGTCGCCAGTAGATCATCCTGTTGAACCTGTTGCCCCTCTTCAGACCGCCGAGGTTTCCCCCAACGACCCTATGATCACCACGATCCCAGCTGCTACTCCCGCTCCAGCCGAAGTTATCACCATCTCAGCCCCCTTGGAAACCATAGTTCCTCCTGCTCCTCGGGATGTGATTCCTAGTGCTGAGGTTGTTGCCCCTGCCGAAGCCTCTCCTAAGAATAGGAAGGTTGTTGTCACCAAACCTTCATCATCTCAGAAGGGGCCGGCCAGCTCTTCTCAGCCCCACATAGCTGATGCACTTCACAAGGGGGCTTCCTCTGCTAAGCCTGTTGTCACCCCGACCGCCGACACCCAACTTACTCTTCATAAGAGTCCTGCGACGGCGGTAGTTACACAACGGGCCCGAGGTAAAGTGTTGATCCGTACTGAGAGCAGAAACAGCCTCGGCTCTTTGGTGGAGTACGCCAATAACTGGAACGCCACCGATCGACTTGAGGGCAATCCGAGTAGCCAACCATTTCATCTTTCTGACATCAGCAGTCGCTTGCATATGGCTGCTAAGATTGTTCTTGATAGCGACAAGATGAACGAGGTAAGTGCTTTCGTTGATACTTTGTCTGTTATTCAAGTGGTACTATATATGCACTAGTCCCCGAAGCTTGCAACCGGCTAAATTGTTCGTTTGGAAGCTTTAGTAGGCTTCAATTGCGTTCCTTGCTAACTTAACCCTTTTGCGATTCGGATTAGCCATGGTCCATGCATATCCGAGTCAAGTTTTATTTGATTCGGATCTGCCTGAACTTTGAGTATCCAACCACCTAGATCCGAGTCAAGTTTTACTTGATTCGGATATGTTTTAGCTTTAAATATCCAGCCACCTAGATCCGGGTTAATTTTTTCCTGACTCGGATCTACTTTAACTTTGAATATCCAGCCACCTAGATCCGAGTCAAGTTTTACTTGATTCGGATCTGCTTTAACTTTGAATATCCAGCCACCTAGATCCGAGTCAAGTTTTACTTGATTCGGATCTGCTTTAACTTTGAATATCCAGCCACCTAGATCCGAGTTAAGTTTTACTTGATTCGGATTTATTTTAGCTTTGAATATCCAGTCTTTTAACCCTCCATTATATCTAGGTTGCCCATGATCGGCGGACGGCCGAATTTCAAAGGTTGCTCTTCGCCCACAAGAAACTGCAAGAGAAGTATGAGAAGGCTGTTCCTGTGGTGAAAAAGACTGGTAATTTAGCTAATCCGTGTACTGTTCCTTAGGTTCATAATACTTTTGGCTTGTGCTAATTTACTCCTCGTTGGCGTGCAACTAGTATCAACAATCTGAATACCCGCCTTACCAAGAAGGTTACCGCTCTTGAAGGTTGGTTCCTCTCTGGTCTTTGACCTATTAATTTTTGTCCGAGATAAATATTGGGTCTCTTACAACCTTCCGGCTTTGGTATAGCCGAGCTGCAAACACTGACAGCATCGCATGAAGAATGCATACCTATGCCAGATATGATGCTAAATTTTTTAGAACAAGCCTCTGCTCATTCGACGCAACTCCAAGAGAGGGATGATGAGATAACCCGGTTACGCACCGAGGTTGAGTCTCTCAAGCTTTCCCAGAAGTCCGAATTGGAAAAAGTTGATCAGGAATTTTCTGAAGAAAAGAATCGACTGAGCCTGCAGTTGCAGAAAGATAAGGAACTCCTCGACGCTGTCGAGCTGAAGAACCGGACGATGAGCGAGGAAATCACTCTCTTTGAGAAGAATAAGGCCGACTGGACCTAGGATCTCTAGAAAATATCGAGTTACATTCATCGTAAGTTTCCGACCGTGGCAGAGTTATTTCCTTCTCTTTCTTATTTTTAACTGATATGTTTTCCTTTAGTGTAGATCATTTTCCTGAAGCGAGACCAGTGAGCTCTAAGGCAGTGATTTCTGCTCGTCAGCGCCGAGGTGTCCCCGCAGACTCGAGTCCAGAATACTCGATGGAAGACTTCCTGATTGTCGTCGGTGCTGCTATTGGACCAATGAAGAGATCTGGTGCAAGCAGCCATTCGGGCCTACCATGTTCTTTGTCCGAATACCTCTGGAATGCCTGATATTGATGAAGTTAAAGTGCTTGTGGCGAGGCTAATGGCATCTCGGACCCAATTAAATCTTTGGAGGGAATCTGCTGGGAGGGCTGGTGCTGATATGGCACTTACAGCAGTTTTGTCTTGGTATGAGGATATCTCACTCGATACTCTGATGAATTTGCGCACTAGCTCTCGTTGGGTTGAGGATCCCGAGTTCGTCGCTCGCCGCCAAGCTCGTGCCTTCCAGCTTATTGAGTAAGCTGACGTGCATAAGTGGATCGAAGGGCCGAGTTTTCTTCCCAACTCGGTGGATGATGTCGAAGGTGAAGATGCATCAGGTGATGACTCGGTTGATCATGATGAATCGAAGGGTGATTCGGATAACTCCCGTGATTCAAACAACAACTCGGGCGGGGATGGTGATGCGCGATCGTCCTCTAAAGGGACCAAGAACTCTCGCGCTCAGACTGATGTCCCTCAGTAGCCGGAGCTTACGCCCGAGGTTACTATGGCTTCCGTTGAAGCCGAGGTAACATCGGCTGATGCGCCAGCTACTTCGGAGCGCCCAGTTGCTGAAGATACCCTCCTGAAGGAGACCGAGGTCCCTCCTCCATCGTCCGAGATACCCATGTCCAATGCTCCTGACCATGCTACTGCTCATTAAGGGTTATTTGGCCTCTTCTGGTGTTTGGGCTTGAAAAAACTTCAATTTTCTTTAAGTCCCTGGCATGTCGGGCGTATGACGTTTGTGAAACAATTGTCCGTCTTTTGGTGTTGTGCGAACCATTTTGCCTTGCTCCGCTGAGACGTTGGTGATGGTAACTATTGTTATTTCGTCTAAGTTAAGCTATCTGTTTCATATCTTTGCCTTGACCCACTTTAATTTCATAAGGCCGGATCATATTCTCCCATGTGGTTGACCTTCGTCCGGCATTTATCTTGCTTGCCTTTTGTATAGTTGGTTGTATAACTGTTGTTTTCGCGGTTTCTACTTGAAGTACAATGCTCTTATAGATTGGCTTGTATCCCTTATCATACCTCGACTCGCTGAGGTTGTTACTTCTTAGGAATCGTTAATTGTTTTCTCCTTGTTATTCCTTTGTCGATCAAGGCAATCTTATGTTGCCTCTTATGAGTTATGATAGTAGATTGGGGTAGTCCCCGAGTTTCTGCTGAAGCTATCGAGCTCTTATATGAATGGAAGAAATTAACGGGTGGTGTAAGTCATCCCCGAGTTATCCCTTGGGTCGCTGAAGGTTTATATCTTTCAGAGGATATCGAATAACATGAAACAGTCCCCGAGTTACAAACTGGGTTGTCGAAATATAATTCAATGCAGAGAATACCACGGGGCAGTCCCCGAGTCATTGATCGAGGTGCCGAAGTTTAATACATATTTCAGAACAAGAAACAATCATGGGGGAGTCCCCGAGTCGATGCTCGAGGTACCGAGGTTAAATGCATAATCCGAAATAAGGGATAACACGGTGCAGTTCCCGAGTCACTGCTCGAGGTGCCAAAATTTAATACATAATTCAGAATAGGAAACAACACGGTGCAGTCCTCGAGTCACTGCTCGAGGTGCTGAGGTTTACTACATAGTCTTAAAAAATAGAAACAACATTGTGCAGTCCCCGAGTCGCTGCTCGAAGTGCCGAGGTTTAATACATGCTTGATACTTCAACTTGATGTGTCGCATCACGACGTACAACATGTGGCTTCTAAGTGTAGAACGAGCGAAGTAAGGCTATGTTCCATGGTATTTTTGATTCATCTCCGGCCTTATTTGCCTTATTCTTCTCTGGTGGCTGAGCGTCGATCAGGTAATATGCATCATTGTGCAATGCTTTACTCACAATGAATGGTCCTTCCCATGGAGGTGAGAGTTTGTGCATGCCGGTTGTGCGTTGCACTAGACGAAGAACCAAGTCTCCTTCTTTAAAAACTCTTGGATTTACTTTTTTGCTATGGTATCGTCTGAGGTTTTGCTGATAAACAGTTGATCTTGATAACGCCAATTCCCTTGCTTCCTCTAGAAGATCCACATCGTCTTGTCGTGATACTTCGTTTACTTCGGTCGTTGTGTATTGGATTACTCTTGGCGAGTCATGCATTATGTCGGCCGGAAGCACAGCTTCTGCCCCGTATACCAGAAAGAAAGGGGTATACCCTGTCGACCTGTTTGGGGTGGTCCTGAGGCTCCACAGTACTGCTGGAAGTTCCTCAATCCAGCATCCTGCCGACCTTTGCAGTGGCTCGACAAGCCGGGGTTTTATTCCTGACTATACCAGTCCATTTGATCTTTCTACTTGCCCGTTTGAAGCTGGGTGAGCCACCGAGGCAACATCTAGTCTTATGTGCTTTTCTTGGCAAAATCTAGCAAAGGCTCCTTCAACAAAATTTGTGCCATTATCTGTGATAACACTGTGTGGATATCCATATCTCAAGATAATATCTTTTAGGAATTTTACCGCTGTTAGTCCATCACATTTTCTTATTGGTTTCACCTCAATCCACTTTGTGAACTTGTCTACCATGACTAGAATGTGAGTCATTCCGCCTCGGGCTGGTTGGAACGGTCCTACCATATCCAAACACCATATACAGAAAAAGGCCAAGTGATTGGTATTGTCTTTAACTCGGACGAGGGCAGATGTATCTTGCTGGCGTATCTCTGGCAACCATTGCATTTTTCTACTAACTCTTTTGCCTCCTTTAATGCCGTCGGCCAATAAAACCCATGCCTGAATGCTTTGGCCACTAATGCTATGGATGAGGCGTGATGCCCGCATTCTCCCTGATGTATATCCAGGAGTATTTCCTGTCCTTCTGCCGAGTCAACACATCTTTGTAGTATGTTCGTGACACTTCTCTTATATAGCTCATTGTTTATGATTGTGTAAGCTTTTGCTCTTCTTACTATTTGTCTAGCCAGTACTTCATTACTCGGCAAGATTGCCTCCTTAAGGAATGAGAATATGGGTTGTGCCCATATCGGCGTGACTTTCTCTAGGATATTTTCACTATCGATTTCCATATTTTCCGCCGAGATAACAGCTTCGGATTTTTCTGTGTTCGTTCGTGCGATGGCCGGGTTCATCTTCATAAAGTCCGGGTCGCATTCTTTGTCGATTTCCATTGGCACACTTCCTTCTTTCAATTATACCGAGATACGAATTGACTCGGATTCTGGTGATGGTGTAATTGATGGTTTTCTCGGGTGCTCTAGGGCGATACCTGGGGGAATTGACTGTCTAGTTGATCCGAGTTTTGACAGTGTATCTGCAGCGTCATTTTCCGCCCGAGGTATATGATGAAACTCGCATCCGTCGAAGTAACCACTGATTTTTTGCACATGAAATCTATATAGGGCCATATTTGCATCTAATGCGTCCCAATTGCCTGATACTTGATGTGCTACCAGATCTGAATCCCCGAAGCACAAGATCCGACGTATACCAATCTCTTTTGCCACCTTTAACCCATGGACGAGTGCTTCATACTCGGCTACGTTGTTTGATGCGGCGAAATGTATCTACAGCACATACTTCAGCTGATCTTTTTTTCGGCGAAGTTAATACTATCCCTGCCCCCAAGCCATTTCTCAGCTTGGATCCGTCAAAATGCATTGTACAATAATTCGGATCTGGTAATGGCGGCTCATATTGTACCTCGGCCCAATCCACAAGGAAGTCGGCCACTGCCTGAGATTTGATTGCATCTCGCCTATTGAACTGCGGAGCATAAGGTGATAACTCGATTGCCCATTTTGCTATTCGGACACTTGCATCTTTGTTGCTCAATATCTCGGCTATGGGCGCTTCACAAATCACTTTTATCGGATGCTCTTCGAAGTAATGTTTAAGTTTTTTCGCCGACATGTATACTCCATAAGCCATCTTTTGGTAGTGCGGGTAGTTCTGTTTTGAGGCGGATAGTACCTCGCTTAGGTAATATACCGGCCTTTGTATTGACTTATCCCCTTCATTCCGTTCCACGACAACTACCGCACTTACCACTCTGTTAGTGGCAGCTACATAAAGTAACATAGGTTCTTTTGATAGTGGAGAAGCCAAGATTGGTGCTGTGACCAACACCTTTTTTAACTCATGAAACGCATTATCTGCCTGCGGTGTCCAAATGAATTTATCAGACTTTTTCATCAGTTGATATAGAGGTAATGCCTTTTCCCCCAGCCGACATACGAATCGACTCAGCGAAGCCAGGCAGCCCGTGAACTTTTGTACATCATTTAGACACCTCGGCAGTTCCATTTTTTCAACTGCTCAGATTTTAGTTGGATTTGCCTCTATACCTCGGCTGGACACGAGGAAACCGAGTAATTTTCCAGCCGGCACACCGAAGGTACATTTTTCCGGGTTAAGCTTCATTCGGAATCTTCTCAAATTTGCGAATGTTTGCCGAATATCATCAAGGAGCGTTTTGCTCTCTTTGGTTTTTATAACCACATCATCTACATATACTTGTACATTTTTCCTATCTGGTCATGTAGACACTTTTGCATGCATCTTTGGTATGTTGCTCCTGCATTACGCAGGCCGAATGGCATGGTGCGATAGCAATAAGCCCCGTACAGGGTAATAAACGCAATCTTTATTTGATCGGCCAGATTTAACGGTATCTGGTGGAAACCAGAATACGCGTCTACAAATGACAACAGCTCACAACCAGCGGTCGAATCAATGACTTGGTCTATTCTAGGTAAAGTAAAAGGATCTTTGGGACAAGCCTTGTTTAGGTTCGTGTAATCGATACACATTCGCCATACGACAGCTACATCCGGGTCATCCTTTTTCTTTTCCACTTGTCGTGGTATTGCCGACGAGTACGCCATGGAGGGGTCCTCAGAGTGCGTGTTTAGAGGTGTGGGGTAAGGCGGACGGTTGACGGGAACGAGGTAACACAGCTTACCCAGGTTCAGATCCCACAACGGTGGCGGAATCCTACTCCTGCTATAAATCACTATAATGGCAATACGTCGACTTACAGAGATTAGGTTCGCTGTGCGAGGTGACTAGAAAGTCTAAGTTATCATGCCCTAAAGGCTCCCATAGGCCCGACTTATATAGTCGCCAGGTCCTAGGGTTACAGGGAAAAGTCCTAGCCGGACAGGTTACAGAGTTCTACACCGTCTATTACTAGTCTTGTGTATATTGCACTCCAAGGCTCCGGGTACGCTGGTGACTCCACCGTAGCCTTCCTTTATCCGGCATGGGCCTCCCTTCTGGATCCACCTAACTGGGCCGCCCAGCAGGCCATAGGCCATGCTACCGACTATGGGCCATCCGGGTTAGTCGGATAAGAGACATGCTATGAGGATACCCATATAGCATATCCCCAACACCACTAACACCGGATTTGATAGCCAATCCGGATGAAGCACCTCCATGATGAACCCGGCCGCAAGAAGCCGAGATATCTCATCCCCTATTATTTTTTCTCCTGTCTTCGGCGAAGCGGCGGAGAGGTTGCTTCACCGGCCTTGCTCCTGGCCTTACATGCAAAGAGTGCTCAGCCAACTCCCTCAGCACACCTTGCAGGTCTTGAGTTGACCATGCAAAGATATTCCGATTCTCACAGAGGAAGTTGGTGAGCTCGCCTTCCTATTTGGCATCTAGGCCGGCACCAATCGTGATGGTGCGTTCTGGGAACTGCTCATCTATCTGAATCTTTCTTGTCTCTTTAGTCAGCTAGAAAGAAACACTTCCATGGGGGTTGGCCAGTGCCGGCATATTCAGCTGTGCCGACTGAGCCAGAGCCGCTACCTCCTGAATCCTTCTTTTTTTCTCGTGATTACCAATGACTCGGCCAGATTAGATCCGGCCGAAGCACACTCCATTGACTTTCTGTAATCTCTAGCTACTGTTATCACCCCCTGTGGCCCGGGTAACTTCATTTTCAGATAAGTAATATGACAGCTACTCATGAATTTAGCCAGCGCTGGCCGTCCGAGTAAAGCATGATAGCAACTCTCTAGGTCCACCACCTCAAACTCCAAATTCTCCGCTCTGCAGTTCTCCCTTGTGCCGAATAACATATCTACTCAGACTTTTCCAATGGGTTCGCATGAAAGACCCGGCACTATTCCATGGAACGTTGTTCTTGTGGATTGTAACATATTCTGTGTTATGCCAAGTTTGTGCATTATGTCCTTGTACATAATTTTGATACTACTCCCATTATCAATGAGCACTTTTGAGAATTTGACGTTAATACTGGGTCCGACAAACGTCGGATCTAGTACCAGTGCATACGATCCTGGATTCGGCATTATCTTTGGGTGGTCTTTAATGCTCCAGGTTATTTCCTGATCGGACCAAGGCACGTATCTTGGTACTGCCGGCATAACAACATTCACTTCCATATGCCGACGTTGTACAATTTGCCTGTCTTGCTGTTCTGTTGTGAACACACAATATGATTGATGATGTTCCCTGTAATCATTACATCCGTTGTTTCCAGGGTTTTCCTTCCATCCTGACCTTGATTTATCACTTGATGCACTTCATCCCTCCGGTCCGAGTTATCATACCTCGGAGGAGGTGGTGGTAACATTAGCTGCTGCGTATTTGCTCCAGTTAGCTGTGGATGCTGGTGCGCTTGATGAGGGGGCGCTTGCATGCCCGCCGGGTTCCCCATTGCATTTTTCATCCAAGCACATTGACGATTTGTATGATTAGCCTACTTGGTTGGGTTTGGGGTGTGGAATTTACATGGTTGATCCAGCATGGATTCAAACGTGTACTTCGGCCTCTCCTGCCATTGCTTCTTCTGTTCTGGTGTCCACTGCCTTTTCCCTTCATTCCTCGGCGTCCATTGCTGAGAACCGTTCTTCTGTCGCTGACTGTTTCCATGACTTGGCTGGTCTTGTACTACCGCTGCCACCTGATTGGATGCATATCTGTAATCCGGTCTTTCCTCCCTTCTTCTACCTCGGAATTCGTTGCCCCTTGATGATCCGGCTGCATCTCTTGCATATTGATCTTGGTGCTCCCGATGCTCTGCACTCTGGTTGCGTCGGATCCCCTAATGCATACGAGTCGGCTATCCTAATGGTCTCCGCCAAGGTGGTCGGCATATCTCTTTGCAGCCTCTGCCATAGCACACTCCCATATCGGCAGCCTTGAGCAAACCAAGCTATCGCTTGAGACTCTATGACCCCTTCGCATGAGTTTCTGAGGTTACACCACCGAGTCAAGAATTCCCTATCATTTTCATTTGGCTTTTGTTTGCACATAGCGAGCTGTTGAGGCCTATTCGGCCTCTTATATGTACTGGTGAAATTGCTGATGAACATTTCTTCAAAATCTAACCAACAATTGATACTACCTGTTGGAAGATTGTTCAACAATACTCTGGCTGGTCCTTCCATCATTTGTGGGACGTATCTCACCTCCCATCGTAGGTTTCCACCAGCTATTTTTACTGCAGTGGCATAATCAATCAACCAATATTGTGGTTTTGTGCTCCCATTGTGTGTTTTTGTGCCCCTTGCCAATTGGAAATTCGGCACTGGTGGTTCGCCCATGATCCGAGGTCCAAAGCACGTCGGACCAGGCGGACCCTGCTCCTCCAATAGCTCGGACCGATATAACCTGTCGAGCTTTAGCCTTGCATCATTTGAAGGCAAGTTTCTGTAAATGATTCTCTCCTGTATTCCATAATGGTTATTCCCACCATGTCCTGCATGCTCCATATCCGAGTAACCATCATTGTACCTATCATTTGCCTAATTATGCTGGGCTGGTCTCACTTCTCGATCTTGCCGAGGTTCATATCTCGGCTGAGGATTTGGTGGAGGGTTTCTCCTTCCCTCCGTCGGGTAATTGTTTTCATGATTTCCCCTTCCGAGGTCTCCGTGCCCCTTGTTAGTACGGCCGGGGTTTCTATCTCCACTGTTACCTCGGTTGTCATTGCCTCTGTTATCATTGACCTTTCCGGTCACCGCCGGATCATATGGAACAATTTGCTTATTTCTTTTTCCTGAGGTCACAGCTCTATCTTTTCACGCGTTGTTCCCGAGTGAGGATGCTGCTGCCGCAGATAGTGCGGGTGCTGCTCCAGCCGAATGAACCATACGCGAGGCTCCCGGTCTTGTCGGGCCAGCCCTAAGCATTTCTTCATTCTGCTGGTTCGCAATGTGTACCATCTCATTCACTCTTTCTTGCTGTTTCTGCCGGGCTTCGCCGGTTAATCCTTCTAGCTCCAAAGCAGCGGCATTTGCCGCCCTTAGGTTCTTTGCCGGGGTACTATACCTCGGCAAGCCTAGATCGACTGGATCACCTTCATGAGCTTCATGCTCTTTGTTGATATCGTTCATGAGGTTTTTTCCTCTCAATCTCAACTCATCTACCTGCTCGGGGGCCACATCCAGCTTGTTTGCCTTAGCATATTCTCGCAGGGTCCTGTTCAAGGACTCCCGCAAGGCTGACACCTTTTTTTGCCTCTACCAGTACTTTTTGTCTAGTCTCTTCTAACTCCGCCTGGGCGTTAGACGGATCAAGTATCGGCGCCACAGGCGTGGTTAGATTATCTATAGTTGCCTGGAGAATATTCTCTGGTCTTTTCAGAGGCGGTCATCTTACCCTTGCTGCCTTTGGGGTTGTCTCCTGCACCTCGGCTGACTTGGCTGCTGGCGGATCTACCTTGGTAGACTGTGGAGCTACTTGCTTCGTGGTGACCTATCCTCCTGCCGTCGGGTCCTTGCTTGGTCCGGCACCTGCTCCTGCCGCCTATGCTGCGGCTGTCACCATCACCTCGACAATGCGGACAAGGCGTGCTCCACGCATACCGTTGGCAGCACTGAGGGGAGGCTCCCCTGCATCAATAACTCAGTGAGGATAGATGCAGGAAGTGTCGACGCCGACGTAGACCTTGTGCGTGCCCAGGTTGATGAAGACGCCATTACGCGGAGGTGCTTTCCTCCTGAAGCTACCTGCGTTATCGCTGACATAGTCCCAGAGATCAAATCTCTGGACTAAGCTAGAGACAACCCACTCGCCAGTGTGGATGAAGTTTCCCGTCCGGATCTTGACTCCAGCTAGCACCGCTACTGGCCCCACGGTGGGCGCCAACTGTCGTGGTGGTGGCACGGCAGATGCCATGGGTAGGCTAAAGTATGGGGCCAATGGATGCTAGAGGGATCCGGGGAGGGAAGATGTAGTGATTTCTACACTCAAATGCTCAACAAGTACATCTCTATTCCTCTCCTCAATGAATACAAGTGCTCCAAGAGTAGTCTCATAGAGAGGAAGAACACTACTACACGGGCCTTATGAAGTAGAATGAATCCATCCCCCCTCAGGAGCCAGCACCCCCCCTTATAAAGAGGTGCATTGGTTCCTTCTAGGGCTGATGTCGCAAGCATATTCTTGGAATATGCTTGTCCCAATATGGTAACTCGGTGGCCTCCTTTCCGTGTCCCCCTTCTATCGGCGGCAATGTTCCAGAGACCTTCACATGCACGCCTCGCGCTCCCTGACTGTCACCTCCATGACCTTCTTCTGCCCTTCTACTGATCTGCTCCTTGTCCTTTGTGCTTGGCTCTGTTTAGATTCCTCCTAGCCAGTGACTAGGGTTTGACTATAGGCACCTCCTTCTCCTGCAAGCTTCGTGTTACTCGGCGTTGTCTTGCATAACTCGGCTCGGCCTTCACCTGCATTCAAGTTAGCCAGACTCATTCGGCCGACTTAACTTATATGTCGGTTGGATAAGGTGTTACTCATTCTACACTTGCCATGGCCCTGCTTATCTCGGCCGACTCTTATATGACCCGGCCGGCACAAACAATAACTCGGCTCATGACAAGGGAGATTCCTTTCGTCTTTCCCATGTCTTGACCCTATCCGGGGTCACCTCCCCAACAAGGAGGGGGTGCCTTTTATAGGAGAGGGGGAACCCTAAGGGGGTGGCCGGTGCATGGGGCTGCCCCCTTGCCCTCCCCTCATTCATTTGGGTGGACACTCCACTCACAAAATCCTTTCAAATCCCTCCACTCAAAATCCCCACTCAAACTTGCCATTAAATGTCCACCAAATTTAATGCAAACTCTCATAAATAAAACTCCTTTTATTTATTCGGAATTTTGTCAATTACTTTAATGACAAACATTCACATATAACCCCTTGCTAGAATTCTATTTCACATGCAAAAACACTTTCTGCAATTTCACCCGAAAACCTGTTTCGGTATCTAGTGAAATAAATTCCTGCGCTTGTTATTCTTTCCGGCATGAAATTTTTGCTCCAATTGGATGTCGATATCTCTTAAGTGTGTCACCCTATGGTTCGCGAATAATGCGAACATGATCGAGACTCCTCTTGGATCAATAATCAGAAGCGGGATCTGGAGACCCATACTGACTCCCACATATTCAACGATAACTTTCTTGTGATCATTGGAACCTTTTACGCTAGTATCTTAATCCCTTTGTTTCAAGATATATTACATGTCGGAGATTCAATCATCGGTATCTCCATACCTAGTTTGATCTCATTACTGACATGCACTCTTTTCTCGTTCCCGTGATATAACATTCTAGTGATCAAATCACTTGCTTGCAAGCTAACCAATGTGATATCACCGAGAGGGCCCAGAGTATATCTATCCGTCATCGGGATGAAAAAATTCCACTCTCGATCCATGGGCCTCAACATAGCACTTTATTAGTTCTGAACCCATCTTTATAATCACCCTGTTACGATGTGACGTTTGATGTTATCAAGAAACTCTTTCGGTGTTAGTGATTGACATGATCTCATGGTCTAAGGATTATGATCACTTCGTAAGTTGTTATAGCAATATAAACTCAATGACTTTGATCGTAATGCTATACTTCGGATGAATGTTCATCACACCATTACACTAATGTTGTGATCCCATTATTAACAACATCCAATGTCCATGATCAGGAAACCTTGATCATCTTGTTAATCAACGAGCTAGTTTATGATCTAGGCATAACTAGGAACTTTCTATTTGTTTATTAAACACACATGTATTAACTTTTTCCTATTAATACAATTATAGAATGCAAAATAAACATCCATCATATACTTGGAATACACATAATAAACACTTTATTATGCCTCTCAGGGCATATTCCCTTCAGGCGGGATTTTAATCTGTCCACTTCGGTTGCAAAACTTAATTGAGGGAGACTGGTGGGGCTATTTTTTGGGTCGGCGCCCCTATTTTAGTTTTTTTGGACCTTTGGGGATGAGTGGAGATGCGTTGAAGGCTCTGTTATCGTTGAGTTGGTTAGCTTGGTTGGCACACTCGGTCGAACCCCTTGTGGGCACCATACTGACGGGGCCAACATAAATAGGAAGACGTCCTCTTGAGCCTCCTCGACATAGGTAGTGGGTGGAGCTGTGGCATTTTGGGGCGCCAGCAAGGTGACCAACACCTCACAGTCGATGGACTTGTCGATGATGGGGCCAATCACCGGAGGGGAGACCTCATAGATGGCCACATATGTGATTGTTGTGAACGACGTTGACGGTGTGGAAGTCGATGGAGTCGAAGAAGAGCTTGACAAAGAGGACCACGAGTCATGTTGTAGTCAACATTGCAAGTTGGTGCACCAGGAGCATCTGGACGCCATGTGTGGACATGAATTGAACAGCCTGCGGGCATGTTCATGCTAGCCCCTCCCACACCTTAGAGTATCTCTAGCAGACACCAGGAAATCACGAACCGAAAAACGCGTTCCCAGGTCGTGTTCGAGCTAGTTTTTGTTTGAAGAACACGATGGCCACACCAGAAACCAGAAATTCGAACTGTAAACACGAGATTTTTGAACATTCGCAGGAGATTTCAAAATGCGAGCATAGTTCATACATAGTCCCGGCGCGATCATATGTACAAAACGCGAATTAAACCTAAATACTACGGGGATCTACCGTTGTCGCTGCTAAACCCTAGCATGGACACAAAATCAGGCTCACTGGAGCCCAGGGAGCGGCGGCAACGCTTCCGGCGGTGGGATTTACTCCTCGTCGGAGAAGTCGAAGTTCGACAGCCCGGAGCTGCTGTCGGAGACGAGGTCGATGACCTCCACCTCGTGCACCGCCCGTTTGAGCTCGCCCTGGACTTGCTTCCCGCGGGAATCAAAGTCGCCGGTGAGCCCCTGCTCGTGGAAGATGTCGTCGATGAGCTCATCGCGCTAAGCTCGATGAGCCTTTGCATCGGCGATGCTCCACTACTGGATGACCTGGACCCACCGGTCAAAGGAGGCATCGTCGAGGGCGTAGTCGGCCTCCGTGACGATGCGGCCCTCCGGGAGCTCCTCATCCCTCTTCACTGGCAGCGGCGGAGTCCTCGACGCGTGCGAGGAGCTCCCCTTCCCTCGATGGGCGCGAATGGGGGCGTCGAACTCCTCCGTCTCGCGGCGGAGGAGCACGGCCGGCATCGGCGAGCGGAACTTATTTTAGTGGAGGGCGGTGTGCTTGCGCGACCTGTCCGAGCGCACGCACCGGCGACGCTCCTCCTCCTCTGCGGGCGTCAAGCGGCGGAAGCACGGCGTGGAAGCTCCCTGACGGTCCATCACGTACTGGATCAGCCGGATCTGCTATGGCCAGCGAGAAATTGCTCGCCGGTGGTCGGCGATTTGAGCGGTGGTGCGCGGCGGAGGCGTGGAGGGGGCGGTGGTGAAGAAATGGATCGTGACCTAGGAAACGAGATCGAAACCGGAGATTTATGGGTCGAGGGGTCGATTTCCAGGCGTTCGAAAAAAATTCTCAGGTCGAGCCGTGTTTACGGTGTTTGTTCGGACCAGATTTCATGACCCGACATAAAAACCGTCGAAATTTTCTGGGTGAGACGTTTTTTTGTAGTGTGCTATAGATGCTCTTACATCGTGCAGATTCGAACACCGGGCGACGTCGTAACAGGGAGGTGTGTAGTGTCACTGGCTGGGAACATGATTTCAGCATGGCCGTTGTGGATGTAGCGGACGTGACCTTTTGTCGAACACTTGGTGGGCATGACGGATGCGACGGCAGCGTCCGTGTGCGGAGCACCAACACCCACGTCCCGATCGAGCCACCGAGAATAGCAAGGGTGATGAGGGCTTGGTCGTCTGCTGCTCTGGCACAGACGTCGGCGTGGTTGTGGTGGTGGGCATCAGCACTGCCACCGTCGTCTTCTTCGGATCCTCGACCTCGAGTACCTTTTCATGTCTGGTGGCAATATGGTCTAACACATCACATTGAGCTAGACCAATCTGTCCTAGATCGCGCTCATGGTTGCCTCCGTTGATGCCGCTGCCACCCCTCATCGGCTGCATGCGCAGGAGAGTTGATGCGCACCAGATCTTGTGGATGGATGAGCGATAGCTCGTCGACCACTGATGGCGCCCAGCACTTATCGTGGGACGCTTCATTGGAAATCCCAAGAGCAAGGTATGAAGCAGCACAACAACAAGTTTCCTTCAGTAAGAAACTGAGGTTATCGAACCAGTAGGAGGAAGGAAACGTCACACAGGTGTTGCAAGAAACATGGAGACCTGCACAACACAGACTCAAGCCTTTGCCCCAACGAATTAGTGAGGTTGTCAAGCTCACTGGTTTGCTGTAAAAAAAGATTAAACGTATGGTGTGGAAGGCAATGGTTTGCAGCAAGTAACAAGTAATAGTGGAAGATGTATTTATGGTAAAGGTTGGACCAGGGTCCATAGTTCACTAGAGGTGCTCTCCTTAGATAAACAACATGGCATGAAGGGTAAACAAATTACAGCAGGGAAATTGACAGGAACTGAGCAAGGCATAACAATCCAATTACTAATCAGAAAGATCCTATGAGATTCAGTTGGGCAATACAACAAGATACATAGACCGCCATCCAACTGCGTTTATGACTAGAAGTCCACCTTCAGGTTATCATCCAAACCCCCTCCAGTATTAAGTTGGAAGCAACAGACAACTGCTTTAAGCAAAGTGTGTAAGGTAAACAGTCCACATGTTCCATGAACAAGAGACCGTTGTTTTCTCCCTAGTATCAACAGTACATCTACAACCGAAGAGATTTCTGTCACTTCCCTTGGAAACTAGAGGCATGAACCCACTATCGAGCATAAATACCCCCTCTTGGAGTCACTAGCAACTACTTGTCCAAGATAGCTACTGAAAGTACCGACTTGATACGACTAGAGGGGGTGAATAGGCGTCTACCCAATTTTAATTTGTTTCTCACTTTTAGGCTCAACGAGAAGGAAAGTTATCTAGATGTACAACTAAGTGAACAACCTAAATGCAAGATAACTTACAATAACCACAAGAACGGTAAATAGCAAGAAGTAAAGGAAGGGAACGAAGTAACCAGAGCGGGGACACGGAGATATAATTCCTGTAGTTCACTCACAAGGAGCTACGTCTACGTTGGAGAGGTGTCGGGGCCACACAAGGTCACCCAAGCGCCACAAAGGACTCACCTTCTTCTCCGGTGAGCTCCCCCCAAAGGAGGCCTCACAATCCACTAATCGGTGACCTTGAAGGCGCCAACCGAAACCTTTACACCAGGGTTGAGGGGGAAGCTCCACAACTCAATTGGAGGCCCTCAACGACACCTCGAAGCTTCACAACACAAGCCTTAGATTCGAGGATGCCCTACACCGTCTAGGGTTTCAAGAAACCCAAGAGCAACAAGATCCACAAAGGATGGGTGGGGGAAATCAAATCTTCTTTGGTGGAAGTGTAGATCTAGGTCACCTCCCTCACCTCACAAAAGATCAAGTTATTTGAGTGGCTAGAGAGAGAGATCTAGTAAGGTGAAGCTCAAGCATTAATGGAGGAGAGAGAAAATTTTCGAAGTAGGTGGGAGGAAGAAGAGGGGCGCCTTAAATAGGCCCCCTTCGCACTGAACCGTTACAGCCCCGCGACCTCACCGGAACTTCCGATGAGAGGCCGGAAGTTCCGTCTAGCATGGCTCCAACGGTCATCAGACCGTTGACGCCCGCTCTAAAAGCTCGGCCGGAAGTTCCGGTCATAACATACCGGAAGTTCCGCCGAACTTCCGATGCAAGTTCCGGCCCAAGTTCCGGAAAATATAACACTTCAAATAGAAGGTTACTAATCCTTCAGCGGAACTTGTAGCGAAACTAGGGGCGGAATTTCTGGGTCACGAACCAAGTCTGACCGGAAGTTCCGGTGGCTGGGCGGAAGTTCCGCTCAGGAACTTTCTGGCAGGACAAGTTCCGATGCAAGTTTCGGCCCAAGTTCCGGCAAATAGAACACTTCAAACAGAAGGTTACTGATCCTTTAGCGGAACTTGGAGCGGAACTAGGCTCGGAACAAAGCTCATATCATCCCGCAGAAAAAGCCTGAGTGGAACTTCCAGCGCCAGCGGGAAGTTCCGGTGAGACAAAGAAGGCTTCAACAGATCAGAAACACACTCTCTCACGGAATAGTAGGATGGTTGTGGCAGTGCATATAGGTTTGTGCAAGAACAAGTGATTTACCACAACCTTCCGAGATGGACCCCCTCTTAATAGTACGGCGACCTAAAACAAAAAACGGAGAGAAACTTGGAGAAAAACTAAAGGCCACCGTCTTCATGAGATCCCAAGAGAGCATCCACACAGTTTTAAGGAAACATCAACAACGTTTTTCCTGAAACTCAAGCGCACAATTAAATCATAAATGGGATTGTCATTAACACCAAAAACAGCATGGGAAGATATATTCCTTTCAATCTCCCCCTTTTTGGTGTTAGATGACAATCCCAAAGATTTACATGATAAAGAAGCAATCTTTGCAATGGATGGGACAAGCTCCCCCTATATGTGTGCAAGGTCAAGAGACTGACACAAATACAAGGAGGCTCCCCCTTCCAATGCAAAGATAGCACAAGTGCAAGGTACAAGAAAGGATAGAAATCATACCAGGCACCAACCAACTGTGGTGGAGACAAAAGAGTAATAATAACAACAAGATCTATGAGGCTCCACCACCATATGCATATGCCCATAAGATGAAAACAAGAATACCACATACTCCCTCTATTTAGAAATATAAGATGTTTTAGATTTGTGAAGGAGATGTATCTAGACAACTTTTAGTGTATAGGTTCAAATGAATCTAGACACTAAAAGATGTTTAGATACATCTCCTTCACAAACCTAAAACATCTTATATTTCCAAACGGAGGGAGTACACGACATTGCATAAGATACCACATAGATACCACATAGTCTCAAACATAATATGGTCCACAAGCACACATAAGTTCACAGACATAAAAGGTCCACAAGCACACAAATAAACTAGAGAGATCGCGAGCTAGAAAAGATCAAAGGCAAGAACAGGCTCGCGACTCAACCCATGCAAATCTCGTAGACAACCTAATAGACATATTTCTCCCCCTTTGGCATCGAGACACCAAAAAGGAAGGAAGATCAATCTAATCGCCCCAGCCATGAAAGGGAGGAGGAGCAGACTCAGGGACCCAAGAACCCCACTCAGGCGACGGACCAGTGACCTCCTCCACAGACTCATCCTCAGACCAACGGCAGTTGTCGCGAACCCAATCATCATTGGGAGCAGTAACATAGCTAGTGACTGGGGAGCTGGGAATGTTGAGAGCAGTCATGATGGCCTTCTGGAGCTAAACACTGTGACGTTGATCAACATATGCCTGATATTGGCGGTCCTGGAGAAAGCAGAAAGTCTTCTTCACCTTCCCAAGCAGCTTCTTTGCCCAAGATGGCTGCCTCTGGAGAGAAGGACCACCAGCACTAGAGCCACCAGGAGCAGAGGAGGGACCACCAGCTTCATCTCGAGCCTTCTGGAGTTCTGCTTCCCTTTCTTCTTGAGAACGAGGCTTTTGGTGTTTACTCACACGCAGCTTCTTCTCCTCATGAATGGTGATGTTGTCTTCAGGAAAGCGAGTGCCAGTCAACTCAAGCCACTTGTGATTGATGAGAGTCTGAATATAGGGAGCATAAAGGCAAGAGCGCTTGTCAATAATGACGGGGATATGCCTACCGGGGTATACCCAGCAGGACGTTTCCGACTGGCCCAAGACTTGGCGAGTGGGCCTGCAAGACGACGACTGGATTGAAGCCCAGCGAGGAACCGAGCGACTGGAAGCTGAAGGCCCAGGCGAGTAGATAGGCCCAGTCGGATTAGGTTAAACGAGTACCGAAGCTTTAACCGAATCGGTTGAGATATGTAAACCCTAGGGGAGGTGAGCCTATATAAACCTCCCTGAAGGGCGAGTAGAGATACGTTCCATCATACACCCAAGCGACTCGCCACCTAGCCGCCGAGCTCGCCCATTGTACCACCTTCATAATACAATCTAGCAGGAGTAGGTCTTTACCCTCCGGGGGGGCGAACCTGGGTAAAACCCTGTGTCTTTGCCCTCATCTCACACCGCAGATGGCTGGCCGCCCTTGCCCCTCATTCTACTAGCTGCCGATTGCAGCATCTGCCGTGACCATTCCCACGACAGTGGCGCCCACCGTGGGGCCTGGCCGGTCTGGCCGGTGTTCTGCGGCGAGATCCAATCTGCCCATCAATGAGACGGTCGCCACCGGCCGCATGATAGCGATCGGCGAGATGCTCCAAATCTTGCCGAGAAGCTACGTCCCGGCGGCGTGACCCGTCACGCACAGCGTGATCCTGCCGGTCGGCACGATCAGCCTCTTCGTCGGTCTCACCGACGTCATCGTCTCGGAGGATTTGGCTCGCATCTGCGAGTCGCCGCCACGCGATCGGCTCTCCGAGAGCCAGATCCGCACGATCCATCGCCTTGCCTCCGAGTACAATTCGGCCCACAGCGACGTGGCCGAAAACTCAGCGGCCGCAGAAGACGCGGCCCTCAACGACGACGCCGACTCGGCGACCCCAGCGTCACTCGCCGGGTCCATCACCACGGCTTCACCCGCGGGCTCCATCACCCAGGTCTCCAACGTGGGAGACTTCGAGGACCCCTCCATCCTCGGGATCTTCGAATTCGACTCCGGGTCGGAGAACTCCGCCGACCTCCGCGACGGAACCGGTCGCCACGCCGCGACCTACATGGCGACCGGCACCGATCCACCGGAGGATCCATTCTCCACCCCAATCCCTCCTAACACCACGGCGACGGAGGTCGAGGAACTCCGCCTGAAACTGGCGGAGGCGGTGCGCAAGGAACAAGCCGAGCGCGAAAAATTATCCTATTCCGCAGGCTTCGACGACGACTCGCCAACACCCTGGCGATTGCGGATGAACGGCGTGTACGGATTCGACGGGTACGTCGTCAGCTCACCCGCCATCGCCACGCGGAAAGGCTGCTCGACCTTGTAGTCATGGTGCGGCGGCTCGGGGTCGTTCGGCACGACGACCGTCTCCTGGTACGGAAGGAGGTCGTCCATTGCCCAGACACGCTCCGAGTACGTTGCGGCGCGATCCTGCAACTTGAGGACCTCGGAAAGATCCACCGCGCCAGTCGATGACGGGTAGCCACTCGTCACATCATCGAGGTCGAAGTCCTCGGGGAAGTGGGCAAGTCCAAGACTAAGTGCCGTCGCCGCCCCGCGCCGAAACGCCGACCGCGTCATGAACTCAACGACCGCGGGCGCCTTCTCCAAATACTTCCACACCTCAACAAGGTCGCTGGGAATCACTTCTGTGGGCGATATCTCTTGGAGATAGGCTCGGATGCACGTCGCCGACAACGTCGCCGAGTCGACAAGCGTGGCTACACACTGCCGCGCATCGAACGAGCTTGCTTCTTCCGCATTGTCGATGATGCGACCTGCGTGTAGAATACAATAATGAATACGACGAACACCACAAAAGGCACACCTACTAGCAGAGGCAGATGCACTTACCAATCAACGGGCGGGCGAGATCCGTGATGAAGCATTGAAGCGAATTATGGTCGTCCCGAAGCCCAGCAACAAGGGCGTCCGACACTTTGCGATCCTCTTCGGCGGCTGCAATGGCGGCCTTGGCTCGCCCATCAGCCGAGCTCGCTTCTTCCTTCGCCTCCCGCAGCTCGCGCTCGAGGTTGGCGATCCGCTGTTCAGCCGAACTCAAAGCCGATTGCGCCGCCGCCAATTCACCCGCGGGGACAAGTCCCTGGCGAGCTTCCTCTGCCTTCGCGGCAACCGCCTGAAGCCCTTTGTTCGCCTCCTGGACGATGGCCAGCTCCTTCTCCGCGCGGTGCTTCGCTGCCAATCGGTCAGATGATTCAAGTTGCAGACCCTGCACATCACCCAAAAAGTTAACCAAAGCAAAATTCCTAAGTGCCCACCCGCTGAAATTCAGCGAGTGCGTACTCGGGGAGTGGCCATCAAGAAATTCCTAAGTGCCCACTCGCTGAAATTCAGCGAGTGCGTACTCGGGGACTGGCCATCAAGAAATTCCTAAGTGCCCACTCGCTGAAATTCAGCGAGTGCGCACTCGGGGACTGGCAATCAAGAAATTCCTAAGTGCCCACTCGCTGAAATTCAGCGAGTGCGCACTCGGGGACTGGCAATCAAGAAATTCCTAAGTGCCCACCCGCTGAAATTCAGCGAGTGCGCACTCGGGGACTGGCAATCAAGAAATTCTCAAGTACCCACCCGCTGAAATTCAGCGCGTGCGCACTCGGGGACTGGATGCGAAAAATAAATATAAGACACTAAAAGAATCAGGCCGCTACAAAGCACCGACCTGATCCTCGGGGACTGGATATACCTGGATGGCTGCGCCAAGAATGCCGTGGAGTTGTATCGCGTCCACGGACGCAAGGAGAGCCGGCGTATGCCCGCGACGTTGGTCGACTTCAGCATCGGCGATCCCAGGAGCGTGGCTCGAGGGCAAAGTTCCACTCGCCGCGGCCGCCTTGGCCATGAAGCGCGGGAAGGTGGCGATAGAGGCACCCGCCCCAAACGAGGTCGGCTCGGCCGTTCCAGGCAAGGGAGCGCCCTCCTTCGTGGACGCGGCCGCCTCCGTTACGGGTCCAGCCGGCGCGACCGCCGTGTCGTCAAAAATCGTGACGACATCGTCACCCTTGGCCTTTTTGCCGCCATCCGCAGGGACGACGACTTCGTCCGCCTTCCTCTTGCGGGAAGGATCCTCCTCGCTGACGACGGGTGGCACCTTAGCCACGGTCGGGTGGCCCATCCTCTTCACTCCGGTCTTGTACATCAATCATGTAAGCAAGACAATTCAAGCGATTATGGAAGACAAAGGAAGACGAGTATACTCACTTGGCGACTGGAATGAAGCGCAGCCCCGTACGGAGGCCGACCGGCTTCTCCAGTTCAGGACGGCTGAGCCCCATGTCCAGGACGTCGCGTGCCCAAGACACGGACGGCTTCTTCGTCGTCGAGGCCGCAACCGGAGCCTCTGTAACATCTTCGACAGGAGCTTCCCTGTGAGGCGAAGTCGCTGTGGCCGGGGCATCCCCCAACCCCGAGACTGGGGCGAATGGCGGAGGCATCGACGCCAGGGGCACCTCAATGGTGGCCGTGTCCAGCGCGGCTGTCGTCAGCGGCGCCTCGTCCTTGGCCGGGCTGGGGGCGTCAGAACTGCTCGCTGAGTGTGGTGGCGAGGCCGGCCTCGTCGGCTTCGTCTTCTTCTTCCTCGGAGGGGCCTTCGCCTCCTTTTCCTTTTTCTTCTTTTTCGATGGAGTAGCCTGGCGGCGCGAGGTGGTTTCTAGAAGCTCGTCGTCGTCATCGTGGCGCTCGAGGCTTTTGCTTGCCTCAAGCTCACGTTGACGCTGCCCACGGGTCTTGCGGAGCAGTGGGGCGACCTCCTCTTCGGACTCATCGTCACTGTCGCCTTCATCACTCCCGGAATCGCCCTTGGCGGGAGGCGATTCGCCCACGTCCTGGACGGACGAGCTCGAGTTCTCATCGTCCGAAGGCGGGAGCCATCCTTCCACCACTTGGAATAGCTGCAATGAACACAAGATGAAATCAGAATTACCGCGACTGCAAAAACTGCGACTGCGAGCAAAGTGAAGTGATTACCGTTGGGGCTGGACGCTTTGCGGTGTAGGGGGCGACCCCAGCCTGTGCGTCCAGGTACACCGCCTGGGTGATTTTCTTCAGTGCTGGGAGGTAGTCCTCGAGCTTCCATTCGGCGAGGCAGGCCTTCGTCGAGTCGTCCCGGCCGGTGTACTGGTACATGTAGTGCTCGTGCCGAGCCAGCGGGACGAGCCGCCACCCGAGCCAGCAGTTGTACAGGTTTATCGTCTGGAGGCCCTTCTTCTTCAGACCGCGGATGGTCTGAAGCATTTCGTCAACGACCATCTGCTGGTCGTTGGGGAGCTTGCCGATTTGAAGGCGGCGCTGCTCGGACCGGTTGGCGGAGTACCGCGGGATCGCCGCCTCGCCCTCCGGGGTCGCCTCAGCAACGTAGAACCACGATTTCTTCCAGTTGCTCGCTGCCTTGGCGGGCAGCATCAGGTCAAAGAATGAAGCCTTCGACTTCAGCTGGAAGGTTAGGCCACCCGCGGCTAGCATTGGGCCGCCCGCTTCCTCATGGCTGATCCGTCCGTGAAACAGATCTTGCCACAGAGGGAAGTAGGGCCGGTAGCCCAAATAGTAATCGCAGAACGCCACGAAGATGGCGAGCTGCTCGATGCTGTGGGGACCCAGATCCGATGGCTGGATCCCGTAGTAGGCACAGAAGCGCCGGAAGAACAGGGATGTGGCGAACCCTAGCCCCCGTTCGAGATGGATGGTGAAGCAGATAAATTCCCTCTCTCGCGGGTTCGGAGTCACCTCTCCGGCCGCGGGGATGCGCCAGCAGCCGGCTTGCAGGATCCCGGCCTCCTCAAAGGAAGCCAGCTGCGCCCTAGTGCACTTCGATCTGCCCCAAGGTTCGGTGGAGAGGGCCATGGCGGAAAGGTTTGAGGGGGGTCGGAGGATTTCCGGTTGGCTGGGTCGCGAGGCGGAGGGAGGCGAAAAGTGCGCGTAGTCGGAGGAAATGGTGAGAAGGTGGTTCTCTGATCGCCTGCCATTCCTCTTATATAGCGGATGTTACCCGCCAAATCAGGGAACCGTTACCGCGCGATGATTACGCCAAAAGTTACCGTTGGATTACCCCAACGGCTAGTTTGACCACGTTTGACGATCCAACTTCAGCCACTCGACTTGCCGACCCACTCACTATGACAATATTTCGCCGACTCGACTCGCCAAAGCTGCGACCTGGAGGACTGGTTTTCTCCTTTATACAGGAGCCCGTTGACGATTCGACTGGGTGTCTACTCTGAAGCCGTATACTCCGACTGCCAGCAGCCACCTACGCCTAATCGACGACGGCCTCGGGGACTACTGATGGGGATGTGCCTACCGGGGTATACCCAGCATGACGTTTCCGACTGGCCCAAGACTTGGCGAGTGGGCCTGCAAGACGACGACTA
Source organism: Avena sativa (assembly GCA_916181665.1). Lineage (NCBI taxonomy): Eukaryota > Viridiplantae > Streptophyta > Magnoliopsida > Poales > Poaceae > Avena > Avena sativa. Next base: position 242,913,512 of record OV702282.1, read on the forward strand.
GATTGAAGCCCAGCGAGGAACCGAGCGACTGGAAGCTGAAGGCCCAGGCGAGTAGACAGGCCCAGTCGGATTAGGTTAAACGAGTACCGAAGCTTTAACTGAATCGGTTGAGATATGTAAACCCTAGGGGAGGTGAGCCTATATAAACCTCCCTGAAGGGCGAGTAGAGATACGTTCCATCATACACCCAAGCGACTCGCCGCCTAGCCGCCGAGCTCGCCCATTGTACCACCTTCATAATACAATCTAGCAGGAGTAGGTCTTTACCCTCCGGGGGGCCGAACCTGGGTAAAACCCTGTGTCTTTGCCCTCATCTCGCACCGCAGATGGCTGGCCGCCCTTGCCCCTCGTTCTACTACTCGCTGCCGATTGCAGCATCTGCCGTGACCATTCCCACGACAAATAATAGCCTTCCACATCTCTGTGTAGATAAAGTGCATAACATCCATTGGCCTGTCAGTGTCACGACGGAGATAAGTCTGATACATGAGGTCAACCTAATGGGCATGAAACTGATCAAAGTTGCCAGCTTTGGGAGAGATGGTGTTCAAGTACACCCTGCGCATGATGTCATAAACTGGTAGCAGATGATTCACATACCCAACAGTGCCCCACCCTTCAATATAGAGAGGCTCCAGGACCTCAGGATCAGCAGCTTGGGCGGTATGAACACGCCAACCATTTGCCCCTTTGCCAGGCTGAAGGGGATAGCCAAGGAGCTTAGCAAACTCAGACCAAGTGGCGGTAAGAAACACTCCCTTAGTCATCCACTTCAACACACCTTCAGTAGAGGAGCTCATGTGAATATACAAGGTAGTGTAAAACTGAGCAATAGCAGCCTCATCAAAATTCTGACGGTGCTCCATGAGGGGAATCAGCCCAAACCTCTGGCAAATATCGAGAGCCTCGCCAAAATATGCATGCTTCTCTTCCATGTGAGTCACATTGATGTACTTTTGAGGAGCAACCACAAACTTAGTCTTTGTTGCATAGATCTCAGCAAAGATTTGTTCCTGACGGCAGTTGTGGAAGAGAGGATCCAAGCAAAGACGGTCACGAGGAATGAGGTAGGGATCCGTACGCCTGAATTCAGAGTAGGCCTTCTGAGTCCATTTGGAGATTTTGCCCTTGGATTTGTCAGGTCCAACAGCAGTGGCCTTCTGAGAGGCAAGAACAGGCCTATTTCCTTCAGTAGCAGCAGCACGACGAGCAGCAACAGCCTTCTGACGGGTAGTCTGAGTGGTTGGACGCACTACCTCAACATCTTATTCATCGATCTCAGGAGGAATATCAGAGGATGGTTTACGGACACGCTTGCCTTTGCGGGAACCACCTTGCCCTGAGAAGAAAGCACAAGAATAGGGAGGGAAGGTGGGGTAAGTGCACAAGTTCGGAAGCAGAAACAAAGAAATAGATTGGAAAAATACAATCAGGAAAAAATTTCACTGTTACCGGAACTTACGGTGAAAATGGTCCACCGGAAGTTCCGGTCGTGGCTCACCGGAAGTTCTGGTGAGACCACGAACTGGCGGTTCAAAGCAGCAGTTAATTAGATCTAGATCTACAAGCCACAAGTGCAAAAATTTCCAAGAATGTATTGGGCCAATCTACTCTAGCATGATTCCCTAGGCCTACCAAGATCTCCCAACAAGTTCTAGCCAAAGAACTAGCCTAGACATGGTGAGCCCTAAATCAAGCAATGGTGAGAGAGCTAGATCTCCATGAATGGAGGGAGTTGAGGGCAAATACCGGAGTCCATGGCAGGAGATCAAGGTGGGGAAGGTTCCCACAGAGCAGATCTGTGGAGGGGTGGCCGTAGGCGAAGGGGCCGGAGCACCTTCGCGGAGGAGACCTGGCCGACGGCTGCTCCAAATAGAAGATGGGTCTTGGGGGAAAAGGAAGAAGATCCCATTTTTCCCCAGGGCCCGCCTTATATAGGACATAGAACACCACCGGAAGTTCCGATCAGGCCACCGGAAGTTCCGGGTCAGGCTGAAAAATTCCAGGTCAGCAGGTGGTTCAGACGAACAACGAGCTGACCAGAAGTTCCGGCAGCTGACCGGAAGTTCCGGTGACGCCAGAAAGACCTTCTCAGGTTTGGAAGATAACAAGGAAGAACTTGTGCAGGGAATAGAGAGGGATTGAGGAAAGGAAAGGCTTAGGATAGAGAGCTCAAATTGTGAAGAACCAAAGCCAACAAGAAACAAGAAAAACACAAATAAAACGGGTCGGTGGCCGATGCCACCTTATATAAGAGTAAATGGCTTGACACCGCGAAGATATATCTTGGGTTCATTACCAACACTCATCATGAAGCTCAAATGGTCTCCTTTAGAGACTATAGAGTATGAAAACTTTAATGTGCGCATAATATGGATAGCGTCTGTTCATAAGAGGAACTACACTCCCCCTAAATCCATGCCTACATCCAAACAAGATAAACATTGAGACATGGGTAGGTGTGTAAGGTACTCAAGCAACATTGCTCGAATCAATGATATTTAGCTCATGCCTTAACTCTCGGAACCTTGCTTCATCAAGAGGCTTCGTGAAAAGATCCGCAAGATTTGCCTTGGTGGGAACATACTCCAAAGAAATGTCTCCTCTAGCAACATGGTACCGAATGAAATGATGACAAATCTCAATGTGCTTAGTACGGTTGTGTTGCACGGGATTGTGAGCAATGGCAATGGCACTCTCATTGTCACAAAGAAGAGTCACCTTGTCAAAAGATAGTCCAAGATCCTTCAAAGTTTGCTTCATCCATACCAATTGAGCACAACAGCTTGCAACGGAGATGTACTCAGCTTCAGCAGTGGACATAGACACACAGTTTTGCTTCTTCGAGGACCAACAAACCAATGATCTTCTGAGAAACTGACAAGCTCCGGAGGTTGACTTTCTTCCCACTTTGTCACCAGCCTAATCCGAGTCCGTGTAACCAATAAGATCAAAGCTGGCTCCCTTGGGGTACCACAACCCAAAGTTTGGGGTATGAACTAAATATCGAAAGATTCTCTTGACCACCACCATGTGGCTTTCCTTTGGTGCGGCTTGAAATCTTGCACACATACCCACACTCAACATAATATCCGGTCGGGATGCATAAAGGTAGAGCAAAGAACCAATCATAGAACGATAGAGTTTTTGATCCACCTCCTTACCCTTGGGATCGAGATCAATATTAACCTTAGTTGGCATGGGAGTCTTGGCACCTTTGACTTGATCAAACTTGAACTTCTTGAGCATGTCTTGGATGTATTTGGCTTGGTTGATGAAAGTCCCTTTCCTCAATTGCTTGACTTCAAACCCAAGGAAAAACTTCAACTCTCCCATCATGGACATCTCGAAGAAATCGGTCATGAGCTTGGCAAAATCCTCATTAAAAGTTTTGTTAATAGACCCAAAGATAATATCATCAACATAGATTTGGCATACGAACAAGTGGCCTCCAACTTTCTTAGTAAAAGAGTGGGATCAATGAGGCCCACTTCGAAGCCACGGTCTAACAAGAGCTCCCTAAGGCAATCATACCACGCACGTGGGGCTTGTTTGAGATCATAGAGTGCCTTATTGAGCTTGTAGACATGGTTCGGGAAAAGTGGATCCTCAAAACCCGGAGGTTGCTTGACGTATACCAACTCTTTCAAAGGACCATTAAGAAAAGCACTCTTAACATCCATTTGATGCAACTTAAAGTTATGATGAGTAGCAAAAGCAAGAAGCATACGAATGGATTCAAGGCGAGCAACGGGGGCATAAGTCTCACCGTAGTCGATGCCCTCAACTTGTGAGTATCCTTGGGCAACTAACCTTGCCTTGTTGCGCACGACAATTCCATTCGCATCACACTTGTTCTTGAAAACCCACTTGGTTCCAATGATGTTTTGACAATCTTTGGGCCGATCAACCAATGTCCAAACATTGTTGCTCTTGAAGTTGTGAAGTTCTTCGTTCATAGCATCAAGCCAACCATCATCTTCAAGAGCTTCTAAGACTTTTTGTGGTTCCACAAGAGAGATAAAAGCATGGTGAGAGCTAAAGGAAGCTAGTTGCCTCCTAGTAGTGCAACATTTATTGAAATCTCCATCAACATTATCAAGGATATGGCCATCTCGAACAAGCTTGGAGAGACGATAGGCTTGACGGCGGGCTTGTACTTCAACACGAGATTCTTGAGCTACCACTTGGTCATTTCCACCAATTGAGCCGCCGCCTTGACTATAAGCACAGACACGAGGATCATCTTCATCAATTTCCACTTCGGGGGAGTCATCATTTGGAGTGGAGCCTTGAGAATCATTGACTTTCTCTTGATCTTGATGAGCTTGACCTTGAGGAGAGTCGTGACCTTGAGGAGGAGCCCCATCTTGGGGAGGTTGATGAAGTTGATGAAGATCTTGACCGTGGGAGGTGCCTTGAGAAGGAGCCCCATCGTGGGGAGGTTGATGTTGTTGATGAAGAGCTTGATCTTTGGAGCTTGGAGAGTCATGAGCATGGGAAGCTTCGGAAGAGCTTGAGGGAGCTTGTGCCAAAAAAAGTAGGTCCTTGAGGGGCAAGATGATCTTGTGAAAGTGAGGGCTCCACTTGAGTAGAGCTTGGTACTTCTCCTTCGTCCACAAGGGGATCCTCAATGGGGAGGTGGAAACCCACACCCATTCTTCTTATGGCCTTAGGAGGAATTTCATCACTTGGATCACAAACACCATCTTGCCTAACAAGAGACTCATGATTTTCATCAAACTTCACATTGCTCGTCTATTCAACTCTTCCATTCGCTTTGTTGTAGACTCTATAAGCATGGGACTGATTTCAGTAACCAACGAAAATTCCTTCTTGAGCCTTGGATTCAAACTTGGACAAACAAACTCCTTTCTTGAGAATGTAGCACTTGCAACCAAACACCCGAAAGTAGCTAACATTTGGCTTTTTCCCGGTGAGGAGTTCATAGGGGGTCTTGTTCTTTTTCTTGCGGAGATAAAGCCGGTTGGTTGCATGGCAAGCGGTGGAGATGGCCTCGGCCCAAAAGTTGTATGGAGACTTGAACTCAGCTAGCATAGATCGAGCCGCATCCATCAAAGTGCGATTCTTACTTTTGGCAACTCCATTTTGTTGAGGGGTATAGGGAGTGGAGTATTGATGCTTGATTACTTCATCACTAAGAAACTCATCCAAGGTATAGTTTTTGAACTCGGTGCCATTGTCACTTCGAATTGATAGAATGGTTGCATTGTGCTTTCGTTGAACCTCATTAGCAAAATCGATGACGGTTTGTTGAGTCTCACTCTTGTACTTGAAAAAGAACACCCCAAGTGTATCTTGAGAAATCATCCACAATAACCAAGCAATACTTCTTGCCTCCAAGGCTATCATGAGAGGGTGGACCAAAAAGGTCCATATGCAAGAGCTCCAAACACCTCTCCGTGGTGATTCGATTGAGTGCTTTGTGAGGAGTTTCATGCATCTTCCCTTCAATACAAGCCCTACAAACACGATCTTTGGCAAAAGAAACATCGTTAATTCCAAGGATGTGGCCCTCGGAGTGAAGTCTTTGCAAAGTTCTCATGTTAACATGGGCTAGGCGGTGATACCACAACCAGCCCTTGTCGGCTTTAGCATAGATACATAGAGCATGAGGAGTAGTGGTCCCTAAAAAGTCCACCACATACAAGTCATTCTCTACATACCCTATAAAATCCACCTTGAGAGACTTTCTCCACATGAGGACCACGGAATGAGCATTAAAGAACGAAGAAAGACCCATAAGAGCAAGAGCAAGAACTGAGAGTAAATTGTAACCAAGAGTTTTTACAAGCATGACGTCAACCAAAGATACATCCGGGGTTACCACCACTTTGCCAAAACCCAAAACCTGAGAGCTTTCTTTATCACCGTATGAGACCATGGTGTTGGCAATATTTGCCCTCATCTCCGACATGATAGACTTGCTTCCGGTCATATGACTCGTGGCACCACTATCAAGCACCCATTTAGATCCACCGGAAGCATAGTCCTACAAGAAAATCAAGCTTTGGTTTTAGGTACCCATTTTGCAGTGGGTCCCCTTTTGTTAGTAACAAGAGCCTTTGGCACCCAAATGGCCCAATGATAATCATGCGTGTAAGAAGTTCCCACATATCTAGCATATACATGACCATCATATGATTTGCAAAGAATATAAGAGGGATTGTTCTTTCCGACAAAGTTGTCACTTTGCAAGATGGTTAGGCCATTAGAAGCCCCTGGAGCCATGCCCTTGTTCTTTTTCTTCTTCTTGTTCTTCCTCTTCTTCTTCTTAGTCTTGGCAATTTAATCCTTTAACACCTTGACCTCCTCAATGAGATTCTCATGCTTGCAACAAGGGTTAGGAGTGCTAGACAAGTCTATAATTTGCACAGCGAAAGACTTAGCATGTTCGCAAGTTAATTGAGTTTGAAGCTGCTCATGGGCTTCAAAAAGATTTGAGAATTTGCTCTCCAAGGCTTTGTGTTCCTCTTTGAGTTTCTCAAGATCCTTTTGAGTCCTATCATGACCACCCACAAACTCAACTTTTTATTTCTTAAGCACCTTAACCAAAGCAAGAGCATGATCACGTTCTTTAATTATAGAGCACATGGTGTTGTTATGATCATCTACAAGCTTAGACACACTTTCTTCAAGATTAATTCTCATATTTTGTTCATCCTCAAGACTTTGAGTGAGAGAAGCAATTTCATCAGCGGCATCTCTTTCATTTTTACTTAGCAAGTCAAGAAGTTCTTCCTTTTCATCTAAAGCATCCCTAACATTGTAAAGTTGTGCAAGCAAGGATTCAAAGCAAGTTTTAGTTTCTTCATCCAAGGTAGCAACAAATTCACACATGTCAATCATCTCTTTCTTCACCTCTAAACCAACAAGATCAAGAGAGGAAGGCTCACTAGAGATAGGTTGAGGAGTGGGTTTTGATGTTACCTCGGTGGCCTTGGCCATGAAGCACTTTTGGTTGGAGGAGATGACATATTCATTTGGCAAGTCAAAGAGGGATAGACGTGGAGTTGAGGTAGTGGCAATAGCAGCAACTCCCACAATCTCTCCACCATGAACTTCATCATCATCTTCATCTGTGCCCGAAAGGTATTCTTCATGGACCACTATTGCTCGTTCCTTGTTGGCGACATTCTTGACGGCGTAGTTCTTGTTCAAGGGATGAGGAGGTCTTGAATTGATCTTGCGAATGAGATGACCACCATTGTCTTCACGGTTCTCAAAGGGACACTTGGCCACGAAGTGACTTTTGTCGTTGCAATTGTAGCACGACCTTGCCTTGGGAGACTTGTTGGTGAGTTGAATCTTGAGTTGTCCCTTGACCTTGAATTGAACCCAGACTTGTTCCAAAAGTCCCTTGAAGCTAGAGAAATATGTTCGTCGAATGCACACTTGAGATCCTCTTGAGACCACTCACTTGATGTATCATCAAGACTTCTTGGGAGGTCATTAGATGAAAGTTGGTTCTTCCCTTGATAGAGTTGAGCTTTTGTTCTTCAAACAGAAGGAGAGCTTGAATGAACTTCCTCTTCATGAACTTGTCGTCTACATAGTGAGCCCCAAGATCCCTCATAGTGGAACAAAGGACTTTGAGGCGCCTATACATGTCTTCGGGAGTCTCATCATCTTGCATTGTGAAACCATCGCACTCGTTGTTGATTTCATCAAACTTGGAGCTTTGTATGCTTGCATTCCCAACAAAGAGCTCGGTGAGTTGATCCCAAGCTCCCTTGGCGGCATCGAATTAGCGAATGTGAGCAAAGTCCTTTGGAGTCAAAGCCTTTTGAATCATCCCCAAAGCTGTGGCATTGAGTTGCTTGTCCACCACTTCACCTCGTGTCAACTTCTTTGGGTCATATGGAGAGAATCCATCCTCCACAATCCTCATTAACTCAATAAAAGAGCTGGAAATATGTGAGCGCATTAGATATTGCCAATTGGCGAAATTTGAAGTATCTAGCATGGGTGGTGCTCCTTGAGGAATGATGTGTGGCATGGGAATGGGTGGATCCGAAGTGTACTTAGGAGGTGGGGGCACCGCCGAGTAGTCCTTTCCTCCATTTTCCTCTTTGGAAGTTGGGTTCTCGGGCTCCTCGGTGTTCTCACTTGGAACCTTGGTAGAAGTTTGAGCAACAAAACCAAGTCCCAAGCGAGTGGTGACGGCCGTGGGAGTCACCCTGGGGGCGGTCACCGTAACGGTGGGAGGAAGCTCGGTGGTTTGGGGTGTGTCAAGAGCAACCATGGGGTTTGGCTTGAGATACTGCAAGATAGTCGTCATTTCCTCGAACTTGGACATCATGGATGACTCCAATTGCTTGAGGTCGTCCATAGTGGCCAAGTTCTTGGGGTTTTCGGTTTCACGGCCCCCTTCGTCGGCCATAGTCTCTAGGGCGGTAAAGCCCGAAATAAGATCCTTGGCTCTGATACCAATTGAAAGTACCGACTTGATACGACTAGAGGGGGGGTGAATAGGCGTCTACCCAATTTTAATTTGTTTCTCACTTTTAGGCTCAAGATAAGGAAAGTTATCTAGATGTGCAACTAAGTGAACAACCTAAATGCAAGATAACTTACAACAACCACAAGAACGGTAAATAGCAAGAAGTAAAGGAAGGGAACGAAGTAACCGGAGCGAGGACACGGAGATATAATTCCCGTAGTTCACTCACAAGGAGCTACGTCTACGTTAGAGAGGTGTCGGGGCCTAACAAGGTCACCCGAGCGCCACAAAGGCCTCACCTTCTTCTCCGGTGAGCTCCCCCACAAAGGAGGCCTCACAATCCACTAACCGGTGACCTTGAAGGCGCCAACCGAAACCTTTACACCAAGGTTGAGGGGGAAGCTCCACAACTCAACTGGAGGCCCTCAACGACACCTTGAAGCTTCACAACACAAGCCTTAGCTCCGAGGATGCCCTACACCGTCTAGGGTTTCAAGAAACCCAAGAGCAACAAGATCCACAAAGGATGGGTGGGGGAAATCAAATCTTCTTTGGTGGAAGTGTAGATCTAGGTCACCTCCCTCACCTCACAAAACATAAAGTCATTTGAGTGGCTAGAGAGAGAGAGATCTAGTAAGTGAAGCTCAAGCATTAATGGAGGAGAGATAAAATTTTCGAAGTAGGTGGAAGGAAGAAGAGGGGCACCTTAAATAGGCCCCCTCCGCACTGAACCGTTACAGCCCCCGCGACCTCACCAGAACTTCCGGTGAGAGGCCGGAAGTTCCGCCCAGCATGGCTCCAACGGTCATCAGACTGTTGACGCCCGCTCCAAAAGCTCGACCGCAATTTCCGGTCATAACATACCGAAAGTTCCGGCGAACTTCCGATGCAAGTTCCGGCAAATAGAACACTTCAAACAGAAGGTTACTGATCCTTCAGCGAAACTTGGAGCGGAACTAGGGGCGGAATTTCTGGGTCGTGAACCAAGTCTGACCGGAAGTTCCGGTGGCTGGGCGGAAGTTCCGCTCAGGAACTTTCTGGCAGGACAAGTTCCGATGCAAGTTACGGCCCAAGTTCCGGCAAATAGAGCACTTTGAATAGAAGGTTACTGATCCTTCAGCGGAACTTGGAGCGGAACTAGGCTCGGAACAAAGATCAGATCATCCCGTAGAAAAAGCCTGAGCGGAACTTCCGGCGCCAGGCGGGAAGTTCCGGTGAGACAAAGAAGGCTTCAACAAATCAGAAACACACTCTCTCACGGAATAGTAGGATGGCTGTGGCGGTGCATATAGGTTTGTGCAAGAACAAGTGATTTCCCACAACCTTCCGAGATGGACCCCCTCTTAATAGTACGGCGACCTAAAACAACAAACGGAGAGAAACTAGGAGAAAAACTAAAGGCCACCGTCTTCATGAGATCCCAAGAGAGCATCCACACAGTTTTAAGGAAACATCAACAACGTTTTTCCTGAAACTCAGGCGCACAATTAAATCATAAATGGGATTGTCATTAACACCAAAAACAACATGGGAAGATATAGTCCTTTCAGCTACTAACAATGGAGAGCATGCAAGATCACAAACAACATAGACATGATAAAATCATAAAGACAAAACCATTAATCAAACCAACATAATAATATCAATATACATCGGATCCCCGCAAACACAACATGCATGATTACAAATAGATTAGATCTTGATCATGAACGGAGCTCACAAGATCTATACATGAAAGCACAAAGGAGGAGATACAACCATCTAGCTACTACATGGACCCATAGTCCAAGGTGGAACTACTCACGCGTCATACCGGAGAGAAGGCCTCCGGGATGATCTCCCCTTCGGCAGGGTGCCGGGAAGAACTTCAGACCCCCCCCGATCTAGCGACGATGGTGGCGGCGACTACAGACGGTTTCGTGGAATATTGATCGGGTGCTTAAGGTTTCTGCATCGGGGGCTTCTTATAGGCGAAGAGGGAGACCGAGGAGGCGGCCAGGGATGGCAAACCCTAGCCAGGCGCGGGGCCGGGCCCACCCACGCCTGGGATGGGTCTGGCCCCCCTGGCTGACCCCTCCGGCTCTCCTCTGGACATCTTGTTCCCCACGGAAAGTAATTGACTTTGACGTTTGTCCCGTCCAATTCCGATAATATTTATTTACTAACTTTTCTGAAACCAAAAACAGCAGAAAACAAGCATCTGGCACTGTTGCAACTTGTTAGTAGGTTAGTACTAGAAAACATGTAAAAAGCACCTCAAAGTGTGGACAAGTAAAGCAAAGTAGATACTAAACAAGCATGGAGCATCAAAAACTATAGATACGTTTCCAATGTATCAACATCCCCAAGCTTAACTCCTGCTCGTCCTCGAGTAGGTAAGTGATAAACAGAATAATTTTTTAGGTGACATGCACCCTCACAATAAAGATCCAACCATTTGCAAGCATTGAAAGTTGGGAACAAAGAACTCTAAACATGTGCATGAAATATAGAGTTCTAACAATAGGACATAGTAACTATGCATGCAATATGAAAGGCTACAAACAAAGATCGTGAATAACATGCATTGAAAAACATTTGTTTGTTTCACATACAGAAAACATAGCATAGTGGCAATCAGGTTGTCCCTCATAGAGTAGCAATATAGATGCATAGGAAACCTTCAAAGTTCACAAGGGTGAATAGAAACAAGTAGCACAAGAACAAGTAATATCACAATATGCATCAATCAATAAGTTTTGGGACACTGCACATAGAACTAAGAATGACAAATATGCTCTCTTAATGGTGCCTAAAGGTAGAAGGTGGAGACTCTATATAATAGTGGAAGAAAGGCCTTTTTGTAAAGGAAGCAGGGATTTCAAGTTTCAAAAAGAGCTTCCAAAAATTATGGTACTTGTTAGCTTTCAGCCCTCATTGCCCCTATCATAAGCATCTTGAAGTGGTTAAGGTTAAAGTGGCAAAGATGGAGTATATGCTTGACAAAGTATAAGTTGGCAATCTCAAGTCCCTTGAATACGAGGGCCACACCTCATGCATACTCAACTTTGGGCCCAGGTAAGTTCTTGTCATTGTAAGTATTTGCATATCATTGAGAACCGCCAAGGGGGTACCCCTTGCACATGGTACAGGAGCTTTCCCATAACCAAAATGACAAGGCAAGCAGACAATGAGCATCTCAGCAATCTTTTTATTTACCATATGCATAGATTTTTATTGAGGATGCTTAATAGATAGCTCACTATGGTGATGCTGCAAGTTTCCACCATGATTAGGCATGGCTTAGGCTAGCGGCCCAAGCGTTTCTCTAACACAGAATACTAACTCCATGGACTTACAAGTTCCCTCTTTATTTCACACCAGTGACATCCATAGACAAAAGAGCATGATATCAACTGAGTACAAAGTACAAGTGCAATGTTGAAAACGTTTCCCGTGATAGCACGGTTCTACTAATTCCAACTTATAAGTGCAAGCATATACAACAAGGTTGTCACAATGGTTCAAGTTTATTAGGGGAAAAGAATATAAAGTGTGCCATCAAGTTCGTTAGGGCTTTAATCACTAAGTTTTCACATCACAAAATAGTTTTAAATTGGAAGGTAGCTGAAAACAAGAATATACTTTGGAATGGTGACACACCATGCATAAGAGTTTATAGTGGACACTTTGGAATAACTTGGTTTATTTTGGGTGTTGGAAGCATGAGTAGAACTTACTCATACAAGTGGAGGCTAGCAAAAGACTAGGAGCAACCAAATAAGAGAGCAATAATGGCCATAATCATGCAGAGCGACAAAACATTACTAATCAAATCATAGAGTGGTACTACAAGTCAAGGACTAAATGATCATAGAGGCTATGATGACTTGTTCATAGTCATAACATGGTGTGAGCATGTGCCAAGTCAACCCAAACAAAGCATCAAAGAATAATACCACAATACTATGCTTTTGCATGCTAAAACAACGCATAATTTCTTCAAGGCACACTAAGCAATCCCAATTGTTTGGAAGAAGTCATGCTACATCAATAATCACTAAGCATAAGGTCAAAACAACACCTATCATGACAAGATAAAGTCTAGGCCACAGTCGAAGCAGGCTCACTTTTGTACCACTATAAGCATGAAACTTTCTACTCTTTTCCAACACCAAGCAACTTATTTAAAACAACTCACAAAGATAATAATTAATAAAAAACAGTGAGATTGTCTCACAAATCCACAAAGAAGAACTAAAAAGTTCTAAGCTGAAAGCACAAGAAAACTAAGGCTAAACATAGTGCTAGCAAAAGAGAACACTCACAAGACAATAAAAATGAAAACTAGAGTGTTCTAGGCAATGAAAACATAGCGTGTCTCTCTCCAAAAGAAGTGTGGTGTAAACAACCAACTTACTCAAGAAAACTAAGCAACTAAAAACAAAAACTAAGACGCTCCAACAACAACACAACAATGCATGAAATAATAAAAACGAAGTGTCTAGAAAGACCTGAGATTTTTATTGATGAAGAAGGGGATGCCTTGGGCATCCCCAAGCTTTGACGCTTGTACCTCTCGGATATTTCTTGGGGTGACACCATGGTGGCATCCCCAAGCTTGAGCTTTTGTCCATTATTCATCTTATTGCTTCATTCTCTCTCTACACCTGAAATTTTTTCCTTCATACAAAACTTCCCACAATCTTCATTAGCAACATTAGTGTATTCAAAAGATATTAGACCTCTAGCAAAGCTTTTGTCCATTATTCATCTTATTGATTCATTCTCTCTCTACACCTGAAATTTTTTCCTTCATACAAAACTTCACACAATCTTCATTAGCAACATTAGTGTATTCAAAAGATATTAGACCTCTAGCAAAGCTTTGGAACAAAAAGAATTTTCACTATAAACACAAGCTACTGAAGTAACTCCTTCAAAAAGCTCAATTTCCCAAAAAATAACTAAAAAAAGGAATCAATAAGAAGCAAATGCAAATAATGGCAGAAATCTGTCAAAATAGACCAGCAGGTAGAAACCGATTTTTTCGAAGACATTATGTTGCTCAAATCAAAAGGTTTTGAACTAACGAGAGTTAGATAACATACTGGGGGATTTATTCGTACATTTTCAGCTCAATCCGACTTACAGAGACTCCTCACGAATTTTTATGGTGGAGGACAGAAATCTATTACGGGACAACAACTCCCCAAATCTTACTTCCCTCTCATTAGAGGTCATTCTTGGCACAAAAAGCAAAAAAAAGGATAATAAGAGGTCATTACTGAAGTAATAACTTCCAAGACTCAAGAAAAATCTTGGGTTATCTCCCAACAAGTACTTTTGTTTACCGCCTTTAAGTTAGGCTTGATAGTTTGAGAAGATGCTCACATAAGAAATATCAATTGAAGTAAAAGAGAGCACCAAGAAGAAAATTCAAAACACATTTAAGTCTAACCCACTTCCTATGCATGGGAATCTTGTAAAGAAACAAGTCATGAAAGCACAAAGCAACAAGCATAGGAAAGCAAAACAAGTGCAACTTCAAGACTTTGAACATAAAGAGGGGAAACTTAATATTGTTGAGATACATAAGACCATGTTTCCCTCTCTCATAATAACTTTTAGTAGCATCATGAATAAAATTAACAATATAACTATCACATAAAACATTATTATCATGAGCCACCTTCATATAATAATTATTACTCTCCACATAAGCATAGTCATTCTTATTAATTGTAGTGGGAGCAAATTCAACAAAATAGCTATCATTATTATTCTCATCACCATAATCATCAAATATAGGAGGCATATTGTAATCACAATTAACTTTCTCCTCAATAGTAGGTGGACTAAATATATCATATTCATCATTGTAATCATCATATATTGGAGGTTTGGTATCATCATAAGCAATAGAATAGCTATCTTCCAAAGCTGGGGGACTAAAAATATCATTTTCATAAAAACTAGATTCCCCAAGCTTAGACTTTTCCATAGCATTAGCAACAATGGTGTCCAAATAATTCATACTAATAACATTGCTATTAGCATGCAAATAAAGCTCCATAGGTTTTTTAATTTTCTCTTCAAACACTTCATGTCCTAACTCAATATAAATACTATAGAGATCTCTAACTTTTTTGTTGTTTTCCATTAAGCCTAACTAGTGAAAACAAGAAACAAAAAGACAAAATTGTAGAATCTAAAGGAAATAACTTCGAGCACTCACACCGGAGGATGTGAGTACCTTTTACCTTACCTCCCTGGCAACGGCGCCAAAAAATAGCTTGATGTCTACGCACTTCTATTCTTGTAGACAGTTGTTGGGCCTCCAAGTGCAGAGGTTTGTAGAACAACAGCAAGTTTCCCTTAAGTAGATCACCCAAGGTTTATCGAACTCAGGGAGGAAGTGGTCAAAGGTATTCCCTCTCAAGCAACCCTGTAATCAAGATACAAGAAGTCTCTTGTGTCCCCAACACACCCAATACACTTGTCAGGTGTATAGGTGCACTAGTTTGGCGAAGATATAGTGAAATACAAGTGGTAACGGTGCCAGAAAAGAGCTCGATGGTGAGGTAAAGACTACAACAACAAACATGCAACAGATCTAGATGCAAATGGTGTTTCAATGTTTAGAAACAAGGCCTAGGGATCATACTTTCACTAATGAAGACTCTATCATATAAATATCCTCTCTTCATGATACTACTCTTAACTACTCTCCGGTTGGACACTCTAATCCAAGGTAGGGCTATAACAGCACACCTCAAAGTCCGCCTTCCCCAATCTAGATAACCCCACATTGTCACCTTGAGCACTAGATGATTCCAACAAACACCACAATTTCATAGAGACATCCAACTCCAAATATAACTCATAACAAATATTCAATCTAGCCAAAGTGCCACACACGGTATGCACGCTGTCACTTTCACACACGTGGGGAAAAGCATAGATCTATAAAGCACAATGAGTATTTATGTAGACTCAAACCTAAGTGCCACCATGGCGCGCACGCTGTCACTTTCACACACATGGGGAGAGCAGAGATCTCATGAAGCACTTGAGTAGCAAGGTAGATCTACTTGATTACAAAGCTCATGACCACAAGATCATGCATAGAGAGAGATAGATAGAGAGAGAGAGAGAGATGAACACATAGCTACCGGTAGAGCCCTTAGCCTCGAGGAAGAACTACTCCTTCCTCATCATGGAATCAGCAACGGTGATGAAGATGGCGATGGAGATCGATGGATATGGCTCCGAGGGCACTTCCTCGTCCCGGCACGGTGCCGGAACAGAGACTTTCCGTCCCCCGAATCTCCCCTTCGGTGGCGGAAGCGCAGCGTAGGTTTTTGTGGATTTCTTCTGGATTCCCTAGGGTTTTCTCATCGGGGAGCTCTTATAGGCGAAGGGGGAGGTCGAGGAGGTAGCCAGGGGGCCCACACCCCCTATGGGCGTGGCCTAGGGTGGGCCCGCGCCCACCTAGGGTGTGGCCACCCTGGTTTCCTCCTCCGTCTCGTCTTCGATTTTCTGTATCGCTTCCGGTAAAATATGAACTTTGGCTTTTGTCCCGTCCAATTCCGAGAATATTTCTTTACTAGCTTTTCTGAAACCAAAAACGACAGAAAAAAGGCAACTATCACTATGGCAACTTGTTAATAGGTTAGTACCAGAAAAGATATAAAAAGCACCTCAAAGTGTGGACAAAGAAAAGCAAAGTAGATACTAAATAAGCATGACATAAAAAATTATAGGTTCGTTTCCGACGTATCAGAGGCATGAGTAGAACTTACTCATACAAGTGGAGGCTAGCAAAAGACTGGGAGCAACCAACTAAGAGAGCATAATGGCCAAAATCATGCAGTGCAACAAAGCATACTAATCAAAGCAAAGAGTAGTACTACAAGTCAAGGACTAAATGATCATAGAGGCTAATGGTGACTTGTGATAGTCATAACATGGTGTGAGCATGTGCCAAGTCAACCCAAGCAAAGCATCAAAGGAGAATACCACAATACTATGCTTTTGCATGCTAAAACAACGCATAATTTCTTCAAGGCACACTAAGCAATCCCAATTGTTTGGAACAAGACATACTACAACAATAATCACTAAGCATAAGGTCAAAACAACACCTAGCATGTCATGCTAAAGTCTAAGTCACAGTCAATGCAAGCTCCTCTTGCACTTCAAGCAAGAACTTACTACTCCTTTCCAAACACCAAGCAAACTTATTTGCAAAACAACACAGCGAGAACGGGGGTCCAAACTACTTTATTCAAGCAAACTAAAAAACTTAAGCAAAGCAAACGAAAACTAATACACTCCAAGAACAACACAACTGTGCATGAAACAATAAAAACGAAGTGTCTAGACAGACCTGAGCTTTTTATTGATGAAGAAGGGGATGCCTTGGGCATCCCCCAAGCTTTGACGCTTGTACCTCTTAGATATTTCTTGGGGTGACACCATGGTGACATCCCCAAGCTTGAGATTTTGTACATTCTTCATCTCATTGCATCATTCTCTCTTTACACTTGAAATTTTTCCTTCATATAAAACTTCACACAATCTTCATTAGCAACATTAGTGTATTCAAAAGATATTAGACCACTGGAAAAGCTTTGGAACAGCAAGGGTTTTCACTAAAAACACAAGCTACTGTAATAACTCCTTTAAAAAGCTCAATTCACCTAAAGAGAACTTAAAAAAGAATCAATAAGAAGCAAATGCAAATAATGGCAGAAATCTTCAAAACAGACCAGCGGGTAGACACCGATTTTTTCGAACATCTTATGTTGCTCAAATCAAAAAGTGTTGAACTAACGAAAGTTAGCTAACATACTAGGGGATTTATTAAAAAAAATTGAGCTCAATACTAGTTACAGAGACTCCTCACGAATTTTTTTGGTGAAGGACATAAATCTGTTTTGGGACAGCAACTCCCCGAATCTTACTTCCCTCTCATTAGAGGTCATTCTTGGCACAAAAAGCAAACAAAAAGGATAAGGAGAGGTCATTACTGAAGTAATAACTTCCAAGACTCAAGGAAACTCTTGGGTTATCTCCCAACAAGTACTTTTATTTAACGCCTTTAAGTTAGGCACAAGAAGCAAGAAGAAGCAAGTATTTTCAAATGAAGAAGCATTAACATCAAACCTTGCTTTCAAAGGGGGCAAAGAGCAACTTCTCTCTCCTCATAGGGAAGTGTTCAATCACTTTATTGAATGGAAAATGATAAATGGTGCCTTCTTTCATATCAATGATGGCACCAACTGTTCTAAGAAAAGGTCTCCCCAAAGTAATAGGACAAGAAGCATTGTATTCAACATCCAAAACATAGAAATCAACAGGGACATAAGCATTGTTAACCATGATGAGAACATCATTAATACTCTCCATGAGTTTCTTCTTAGCATTATCATTGAGTGGGACATACAAATAACAATCTTCCAAAAGTGGCAAATCAAGCATTTCATAAATCTTTCTAGGCATAATAGAGACACTAGAACCAAGATCACATGAAGCTTTGAGATCAAAGTCATTCACTTGCATATTAATAATGGGTTCCCAACTATCTTCTACTTTCCTAGGAATAAAAGCTTTGTGTTTTAGCTTCTCTTCCTTAATCTTAACAAGAGCATCTGTAATGTGTTTGGTAAAGGAAACATGCATATCACTAGCATCAGGACTTCTAGCAAGCTTTTGCAAGAACATAATCACTTCAGAAATATTGCAACCATCAATATCAAAGTCAAACTTGGCATCACTAGTAGTAGGCTCAATAGGCTTAGGCATAGTAGGAGTAGGAATAGGGACTACTTGTGGTTTGGTGGTGATAGTGCACACACTATTATTTCTATCAATTTCAGCTTCCCTTTCCACTTAGCATCAAGTTTAGCTAACAACCTAACATTTTCACCAATAGTAACTTGTATGGCATGAGCAGTAGCAAAGGTGTTTTCCATAGTTTCAGGTTTAGTAGCCATTTTATTAATCAAGGAGGACTGAGCTTCAGACAAAGAGGATATATTTTTCTCAATAGTTAAAAGCTTTTCCTCTATAGTCTTATTGAAAGTGGTTTGTTTACTAATAAAGTCCTTGAGCATGACTTCAAGTTCAGAGGGGGCACTTCTAGCATTATTGTAAGAGCTTCCATAGGAATTGCCATTATTAGGAGGATAAGGCCTATAATTATTGTTGCTACCAAAATTGTTCCTATAGGCATTATTGTTGAAATTGTTGTTTCTAATGAAGTTCACATAAACTTGCTCTTCTTGAGCAACCAAAGAGGCTAAGGGAACACTATTAGGATCTAGAGGATCTTTCCCATTAACAAGCATAGCCATAATAACATCAATCTTTTTCACTCAAAGACGAAGTTTCCTCAACAGAATTTACCTTCTTACCATGTGGAGCTCTCTCAACATGCCATTCAGAGTATTTAACCATCATATTATCAAGGAGCCTTGTTGCAACATCCAAAGTGAGGCCCATAAAGGTACCTCCAGCAGCTGATTCCAATAGATTTCTTGAGGAGAAGTTCAAACCTGCATAAAAAGTCTAGATAATCATCCAAGCAGTGAGTCCATAAGTAGGGCAATTTTTAACCAAAGATTTCATTCTTTCCCAAGATGGAGCAACATGTTCACTATCAAGTTGTTTAAATTTCATAATTTCACTTCTCATAGATATAATCTTAGCAGGAGGATAGTACTTTCCAATAAAAGTATCTTTGCACTTAGTCCAAGAATCAATACTATTTTTAGGAAAAGAAAGCAACCATTCTTTAGCTTTTCCTCTCAAGGAGAAAGGAAAAAGCTTGAGCTTAATAATATCTCCATCTACATACTTATACTTTTGCATCTCACAAAGTTCAACAATGATATTAAGATGGGCAGCAGGATCATCAGTACCAGCCCCAAAAATTTGCTCTCTCATCACAAGATTCAATAAAGCAGGCTTAATTTCATAAAAGGTAGCATCAGGAGCAGGTGTAGCAATAGGAGTGCTTAGGAAATCATTGTTGTTGGTGCTAGTGAAGTCACACAACTTGGTGTTCTCAGCAGAGTTCATTTTGGCAAAGGTGGGCAAGCCAAAAACAGCATCAGCAGCTAGAGCAGGAACTAAAAATTTTGTGTTTTTTTGAAAAGAGGCAAACAAAACTAAGCAAAAGAAACAAAGAAAACTAAAAACAAAGTAAAGAGAAAGAAAGTGAAGGACTCCCCTTGTGAAGACGTCCTTGGCCTCCCCGGCAACGGCGCCAGAAAAGAGCTTGATGGCGCCCAACACTTGTCGTGGGACGCTTCGTTGGAAATCCCAAGAGCAAGGTATGAAGCAGCACAACAGCAAGTTTCCCTCAGTAAGAAACAGAGGTTATCGAACCAGTAGGAGGAAGAAAATGTCACACAGGTGTTGCAAGCAACGCGGAGACCTGCACAGCACAAACTCAAGACTTTGCCCCAACGAATCAGTGAGGTTGTCAAGCTCACCGGTTTGCTGTAACAAAGGATTAAACGTATGGCGTGGAAGGCAATAGTTTGCAGCAAGTAAACAAGTAACAGTGGAAGATGTATCAATGGTAAAGATTGGACCGGGATCCATAGTTCACTAGAGGTGCTCTCCTTAGATAAACAACATGGCATGAAGGGTAAACAAATTACAACAGGGCAATTGACAAGAACTGAGCAAGGCATAACAATACACTTACTAGTCAGAAAGATCCTTTAAGATTCGATTGGTCAATACAACAAGATACATAGACCGTCATCCAACTACATGTATGACTAGAATTCCACCTTCAGGTTATCATCCGAACCCCCTCTAGTATTAATTTGCAAGCAACAGACAACTGCTTTAAGCAAAGTGTGTAAGGTAAACAGTCCACATGTTCCATGAACAAGAGACCGTTGTTTTCTCCCTAGTAGCAACTTCCGAAGCACCGATACGGCAAATTTCTTTGTATTGGCGTACCGTACGTCTCCGATACGTCGATACGCACGATACGGTTTCGATACGCGTATTGACCCTGTGTCCTCTTTTCCCGATTTAAAAAGAAAGAAAAGAATGCCGATACGCGACGAGGACGGCGGCAAGACGGTGATGACACGGGAGCTGCGCGGGAGGGGAATTGCATCTGCATGGGAAAATTAGGGGATACCTCCTTTCATCATCTGTGTAGGCCCGAGCAGAACCAAATCGATGAGAATCGACCCAATTGAGAGGAAAAGGAGACCCGAGCGGAACAAATCGAGTGGAAATCGAGAGGGACTGGAGAACCTGGTAGCGCCGCCGCCTCTTCCCGTGACCACCTGTCCTCCCGAGCTCCAAATCTTCACCGCCACATTGTCGCCACGCCTCCCTGCTTCGTCTTCCTAGCTGCCAGGTACGCATCGCCTTCTTACCTGCCAGGTACCATAGGTGCAAATGGAGTTCAGGACGATGCTAGATGGTGACCCGAAGTCCCGAACAAGGCCGGCTGGAGATCGGCATCGGAGAGCACGGGAGAAAGTCAACTGGATCTCAGGGAAGAAGAGAGATGGAAATATCTGCCTCCCTTCCAATCGTGGGTGGGGACCACATCACTAATGGGGCAGCTGCCAGCTAGTATATTTGGTACACAAACGACCAGTTTGGTCGAGTATTGTGAATAGAGTGAATTCCTGGCATATTATTGTTTTTACTACATGGCATATTATTGTTTATATATATGTACTCGTCGTATTGCCGTATTGCTGTTTTTTGAAATTTCCGTATCCCGTATCGCCGTATCTGTCTCGCCTTATCGGTGCTTCGTAGGTAGCAACATCACATCTACAACCGAAGAGATTTCTGTCAATTTCCTTAGAAACTAGAGGCATGAACCCACTATCGAGCATAAATACCCCCTCTTGGAGTCACTAGCAACTACTTGGCCAAGATAGCTACTAACAACGGAGAGCATGCAAGATCACAAACAACACAGACATGATAGAATCATAAAGACAAAACCATTAATCAAACCAACATAATATATCTCAATATCCATCGGATCCCCGCAAACACAACATGCATGATTACAAATAAATTAGATCTTGATCATGAACGGAGCTCACAAGATCTATACATGAAAGCACAAAGGAGAAGATACAACCATCTAGCTACTACATGGACCCATAGTCCAAGGTGGAAATACTCACGCATCATACCGGAGAGAAGGCCTCCGGGACGATCTCCCCTCCGGCAGGGTACCGGAAGAACTTCAGACCCCCCCGATCTAGGAACGATGGTGGCGGCGGCTACAGACGGTTTCGTGGAATATTGATCGGGTGCTTAGGGTTTCTGCATCGAGGGCTTCTTATAGGCGAAGGGGGAGACTGAGGAGGCGGCGAGGGGTGGCAAACCCTAGCCAGACACGGGGCTGGCCCACCCGTGCCTGGGTGGGTCTGGCCCCCCTGGCTGGCCCCTCTGACTCTCCTCTGGACTTCTTGTTCTCCACGGAAAGTAATTGACTTTGACGTTTGTCCTGTCCAATTCCGAGAATATTTCTTTACTAACTTTTCTGAAATAAAAAACAACAGAAAACAGGCATCTGACACTGTTGCAACTTGTTAGTAGGTTAGTACCAGAAAACATGTAAAAAACACCTCAAAGTGTGGACAAGTAAAACAAAGTAGATACTAAACAAGCATGTATCATCAAAAATTATAGATACGTTTCCAACGTATCAACCACCATCAACTTGCCACCGATTTGTGATGCAACAGGTGGTTTAAACATGTTAACTAATGATGACCTATCTAGTAGTCTAAAAATACTAGAGTACTCATGGATTCCTTTTGTTATAATAACTAGTTGAATGCCCATGCGTTGCCACAGAACATATATATTTCAAACATGACTGTAGTTCACATACGCGTATCATAAGGCTTATGATTTTGTTTTGACAAATATTGACTTCCACACGGGATGACATCAGTCTTGTTTATTTCTTAGCGTGAACTTGTGATAGTAATGCAAGTTCAAATTCGCATATATATAATAGAATAGAGAAAATATTGTTTGTTCTTAACCAGGAGAACCCCTTTGTTCAAAAGCCGCTAACCATCTAAAACGGGACACATTGTCCAAATTTAAGAGAGCAATAGACATGTAAATTCTAGCAGATAAAGCTAAAAAAAATCAAACCATTCAGCAGTTTTGAGTAGGCTAGTAAGACACACACCAATTACTTCCATAAAAAATCACTTTACAATTTTTTTTTGTAAAACTGAAATAAGAAAAAACCTTTCTAAAAAAAGTAGAGAAAACCCTAAAGCTAAACCGACCCGTGACCACGAGACCCACTGTGCCCTCTACTACTGCGCCCGACGACGGGTAGCTAGCTTTAATTAAAGCGCGCCTGCCCGCCACCTGTGCCTGGCCCTAGTTCGGCTCGGCGGGGCACATGGGATCCTGACCGCGTCGTCTCTGTCTCGCGTGGAGAATTCTTGTATCGATACGATTGGTCGCTTCGGTGCGGAGGAAATAAGAGGTTGGGAGAGGAAATGAGGTGGGTCCCTTTGGTGCGGGGCGAAGGCGCGCGTGCGGAGCGAACCCAGGGGAATGTTTCCTTCGATCCCGTCGAGGATCTGTATTGTTTTCCGAAACTAAAGTCATTTTAGTTTGCAAGTAGTTGTGCACCAAAATTTAGTCCAACTTATCAAATTATTTTGAATATTAAGTAAAACATATTGTTATTGAAAATTTGATCACATCATTGGTATTGTAATTATTTGGTGGCGATGTGTTGTGTTGTGTTGATTATCAAGAATTTTTAATAAAATTACAATAAGCTCAGTTCAGTTATACAAAATGTTTCTCATATACCCATATTTATCTGACTTATTACTTTGGAAAAAAACTAAGTGCCCATAGAAAGGGAAAAAAAAACATAGTCCACACATTCGGTGTAAAATAGTTTCATCTTCATACTGTGACATATATTTTCCCTAAATTAGCTACCTAATCCTTGTAAAGTCGGCATTTACATATCATGGCTTCGGTACTCAGTGGTAGAGAAAGTTAGCAGAAGCCAATGTGAACATGGTAAACTGCAGGCACAATTTCTTCAAAAGCGTACTATACTACAGATTAGCAGCCGTGTATAAGCAGAAAAGTACCACCCATAACTAACAATTTAGTCCTGTAGAATAACAACCAAAAAAAAGTTAATTATTTAGTCCTGTGCAGGCTTGGCTGTCTGGCTCAGCAATGGGGCCGCCTAAGGCGATGGCAGCGGCGCACAACGGCCAGCGCATAGCAAGGAGAAGCCTCGCCTGTTTGACTCCCCTCTCACGGGCCACGGCGTGCTCGACGCAGTGTTTCGTAGCAGCGTCAGGCGCAAAGAGGGATTCTGGGTGGATTTCACCGGTCCTTTTATTTGTTTTTGCCGGAAAGACTACGACCGAATCCGGGAGCCGGTTGGGTTGACATACGGACTCGGACGGACAAATTCGATCAGGAAACCTTGACGCGATTAGGAAATCTTGACGTACGAAAACCACAGACGAAAACCACCTCTAGTCTAGACTTAATAATCTAGATTTTGAACATAACATAATTGGAGCTAATGGTCTAGGGATGAAAAGAAACATCAAGAGATGGAATTGAGAACACACAACTACTAACATAATTATTTAAGAAATGATAACATCTATTCGCGGTGAAAAATAGAGCTCTTGTGAGCGGAGAACAACATATACTAGTTTCAAACATAAATGTGTTTCAGTTGCCCACATACATGCAACATTTATTCAAATACTAATAAATAAATAAACGAAGCATCCAATAACCCCAGTTTTGTTGCTAGCTATTACTCTTGTCTATGCAAGAACCGGCCAAGCTTGATAGATCAAATCTGTTAGGCCAAAGGATGACGTCAACAATCTTCAATGCACTTTTGTGACTATATACGAAGATGGTTTCGGCCATTTCATCAGCATCCTTACCCTTCCATTCGTAGTAGTAGAGCCAGCACAGAAGACGATGCGACATCTTCCCCCAATGCACCGTGTAGCGCGCCATCATCTTGTTAATCTGGCTTGGACCTGGCCAGTACTTTCTTATCCTCTCGCGGATCGGCGTGATTCTCACAGACTCGCTGAAGGTAAGCGAGAATACTGCGAAAACCCACTTAAGCCTCCCATCACCTGAGGGATCGGCCGGGTCGAAATCCGAAGCAGTACGGATTGCTTGCAAAGTTGATTGTCTTCCCAGGATCAACGTGGGCAGTTCCAAATACCCTAGTTTTTCCTTACTAAAAAACTCAGTGTATGTATCACCGAAGCTCAGGGCGGTAGATCCTGCCATGAGACGCTCATGACCTTTGAGGGCAAGCCTAGCTTGTCCCCTGGTTTTCAACCCTAGCAGATAGATGTTGTCATTTCTTATAACCAGTTCCGTTTCGTCCTGATCCCAGCCGGTGAGGTTCAACTGGATCCAGCGACGAGGTCATGACATTATACTGAGTGGCGACATAGTCACGTATCGCTTGAACGACGACATCCGTTGACTCATACGTCATGTTTGCACGTATCGACCATCCTTGGGTTCCGAATATCCTAGTTGTCACACAAATTAATTACGGTCAAAACAAGCATGCAAAAAATAGTATATCAATCATAGCATAGCATAGCATAGCATAGCGTGCTAGCTAGCTGCAGGTTGTAAGATGCTTACGTCATCGCCCATTGTTCAATGGCACACATCTCGGATGTCTGCCATGCTACAAGGAGCCAGAAAAGGAGATTTTTTCTTGAACATGCCATGGTAAATTAATTTGCTTGTCGGTGGACCTGAAAACACACATGTGGATATGTTGGCAATGGAAAAACATCACATAAGTTGGCAATGAAAAAAAAAAGCAATCCATGAAAGCGCCAATCTCAAAAAACTTAAATTGTAAGGATTACTTAGAGAAGTTAATGATTTGCGGGTCGTCAAAAGAAGAGAATGAGTCACAAAACGTGGTACTCCCTCCATTCCGGATTATAGGGCTAATACGTACTTTAAGAAAATAGTTTGACCATAAATTTGATCAATAATATATGACTCATATATATGTCACAAAAATTATACCATTAGAAGCGTATTTTGAATATGAATCTAATGGTATAATTTTTGTTAAATATATTTTGTATTTTGTTGACTAAATTTACGGTTAAATTATTCTCTTGAAATACGTATTTGTCTTATAAACCGGAATGGAGGTAGTATATTTTTTTCGGGTTTCACAATTACTACTAATATCTTTAACAATCTCATGCATGTTTGAAAATTGATCCACGCAAGGGCAAATACTCCCTCCGTTCCTTGGAATAAGGCCTATAAATTTAGTTAAAAATCAAACATTACAAAGTTTGACTAATTAGTTAAATAGAGAGAATAAGGCCTATATATATATATGCGGTTTTGTCCTATACAATTTTTCTCCGTGTTCTGCCAACTACAAGTAGCAGACCCAAGATAATTTTTGTATCAAGCAGCAGTGACTACAACCAAAACTGATTTGTGCATAGGGCTGCAATTGAAAATAGAGAGAGTTGGTTTAAACTAGCCGGCCTAACTAATTTTGTCTAGGAAGCTAGCGCTGCTGCTATGCAGTGCAACCCTAGTTGTGCATGAAAACGATCTTCTTCTGCATGCATGATGCTACACTAGCAGACATTCTGACCCACAAACTGTAAGATTACTCGATCGGAAGCTAATTATGGGATTTTGCGGGTGGTCACAGCAAGAGAATGAGCGACGCAAAGTTTACCTTTTTGTTCGGGTCTCTCACCCAACAAGCAGCCTTTGTTCCTTGAACCAAAGCGAGCCGGAACCTCGATCAGCCTCCCACTCACCGGCCCCCGCCTCCACCTCCACCTCCACCTCTACGCTGTAGCCATCTCTGCTAGCTAGCTAGGTTAGCATTGCTTTGTTGTGAAGACCCTGTTGGTGTACTACTAATTTGCTCTTAAGTAAGGACGGACGAGTGCGTGAGAGAGGCGAGGCGAGTAGTTGCAGCATGGTAGGACAATAGTAGTTAGAGCATTCACAAAGCGTGAGGAAAGCTGGTTTGGACGATCGGAGCGGAGGTCTCGATGATCGAGTACATGTTAATGGTGACGACACACGGTCAAATCGCCACAAAGACATCGTCGTCGAGACGTGACGACGCTCGTATCGTACCGATTCGGATGCAAGTTATTTCGCCACAAATCCCAGGGCATCTCGTCGTTGTTTCCACCACCATGCCGGCGTCGGGCACAGTTCCGGCGAGCAGGTTGCCTTGTAGTAATGGTTGTGGATTAATGTTTGTACGGTCACAGCTGGGTTGAATTGAACCTCCCTGATTTGCATGTGAAGTAACCCAGAACTGAAGAAAAGACCAACTCTTGTCAAAATTGCCTATAACCAATTGCACAAGACCCTTGCCCATACTGCTAGTAGTTATCAGCTTGTTATATTTTCAGGACTAGCAGAGAGTCTCCATTCTTATTATCTTAACAACATTGTGTATGTGAAATATGTTCATATTCGTTTTCCTTTCTATGACTAATGCTAGAAAAATGTTTGACTATAGGGAAAATGTCAGTCATCAACAGAAATAGATACTATATATGGTATAAATAGTCATCAACAGAAATAAAGTAGATACTCCACGTCTGAACTGAACCAACAGAAAGCCACATATGACAAGTACTAGCAAAGTCCAACATTCCACGTCTTAACTGAATCAAACCAACTACGCTACAAACCGAAACAAGCACTGCTAGCCGCTCGCAATTACAAAGACAAACACAATGCTTCGCATAACAATGCACTAACACAAAACACACGCCAAACCCAATAGGCACAAACATGAAACATATGTTATGATAACTATGTATGGCATGCAACGAAGAAGGCTTACCTGACTTACAGAGAGCATTAAATGGTACAAAATGAAAAATACAAATTCTTATGGCATCCATATTCGCATACTTGCATATGAAAAAAGTAACCACTAATACTACCAGATTTACTTCAGTTGTTCAGTTACATCTCTATGCTCTAAACTTCACTTTAGTTACACATGTACAGCTCTATGCCCTAAGGCTGCGGCGCATTTTATCTAGCACTATGTAAAGCACCAGTGATACCACCTCCACCGGCCCTGGGAAGAATGCAAGGCGTGTTTCCTGCACCTGAGCACCAGGAACTCCATCGACCAGGGCCGGGGTGGCAGGTGTTGGTTGCTCAAGAGGCAAACCAACCGGTGCTGGCAGCCGAGCTTGTGGAGCAAATGCTGGCAGCCGACCTTGTGGAGCAAATGCTGGCAGAGCGGCTGCCGCAGCCAGATACAGCAATTGCCGGATATTTATACCATGACGATGCTTGTAGCGTAGTGCAAATCCACCCCCCAAGAGAAAACCTACAGCTAGAACAAGGAGACATGCAAGGATAGAAATAACAGATCCGCTGTGAGATCTTGACTGAGAATCAGAGTCCCTTTGCTGCTTCTTCGGGTGCCCCGTCTCTTTCTGCTGATCCTCATCCTGCTTAGAACCATGTGTCTCTGTCACTGTGATAACAACAGATGTCAGCACACAACTGAAAGTTCACAGAACAGAAACATCACACTGCAACTGGTGCATACCTTGCCAATCGTCCTCAAAATCATGAGGTCTCCCATGACGATGCATACGCTCGTGATGGCTTCTTTGATCTATCACCATGAGAAGAACAAATGTCAGCACAAAAATTGAAAGTTCACAAATACAAACATCACACTGTAACTGCTGCATACCTTCTTCTTCAGGCTCATCTCTGCCATGCTTATTATCTTCAAAATCAGGTTCTCTCCCACGAGGCATACGCACCCCACGATCTGTTTCACCTGTAACCAAGAAGAACAAATGTCAGCACAGAGAAATACACAAACATCACTGTAAGTGGTGCATACCTTCTTCTTGAGCCTCATCCTTGGCATGCTGATCATCCTCAAAATCCCAGTCTGTTTCATCTGTAACTGAGAAGAACAAATGTCAGCACAAACTGAGACATACACAAACATCACACTGTAACTGCTGCATACCTTCTTCTTGAGGCTCATCTCTGCCATGCTCATTATCCTCCATATCATGCGGTCTCCCGTGGCGAGGCATACGCTCCCCACGGTGTGTTTCATCTGTCACTGTGAGAAGAACAAATGTCAGCACAAAATCGAGATGTTCTAAAAATACAAACGTCACATTGCAACTAGTGCATACCAGCTTCTTCACAACTGAATCCATAATCATGACCAGTGCACAGACCATAGAGGCTCATTAGATTTTCGGGAGAAAATCCAATCATCATAACATCTGGTGAACTTCCTAGTAAACATAGACATCTGTGTCTCCCGTAGCTCATCGCCGCTGCTCGAAGTGACTCACAGCATGATGACGATGGCTGGTTTGCTGTGCAAAATAGTCTTACATTTGTTGCCAGACTCGTGACATCACAGGTTGGACTTGCACCTGAACTTGTTAAAATAGTCCAACCCATCATAATCAGGAGCAGAAGGGCAATGCTGACAATGCGTTTCCTTGGTGTACTCAGGCAATTTATATTTGAGCGATATTGCTTGCCTTCAAGCTGAAAAGAATATCTTAGTCAGCACCTCAGTTTCCTTCTTACAATCATAAGTTCATTTATTAGGACAGTAAACCCACTCATAGTCCACCTGATGTATCATAGATCACACACATATTGGAGATAATAGTAAAGTAGTAACTGGACCGTGCTAATAAATACCGGTCAAAGCAAAACAGAAAGGAGGATATCCTTGTACGTTTAAGCTTATAGGACTAGTTGTTTTGGTTAGGCTAGCTTGTTTCTTTCTTTGATTTTGCTTTGGTGTTGTTCTCAGTTTGTAAGTTTCCGTGCCTTCTTAGACTTCACCTTAATGCAAAATGAGACACATTTTGATGCGTTATTGAAAAAAAAGTTGCAGGCATTTTAATGTATTGTCTTACATTTGTGTGGTTTAAAAAAATGTAAAATAAGTCATAGATGTAAAATATGGCCATGAAAAAATACAACAGCATAGGCAAGAGTCTCAGTTAACAACTTACATTGCTTGAAATATTGGCAGCTGGGCCGACCTCCGGTGAGCACTTAATAAAGCTTTTCCTGGTCGTTATCACCATTGGGGTATTTGGATTCATTTCAGCACAATCCTGTGGATACAACTATTTGTGTACAACAATGAGCTAAAAGAAAGATATAAGAAAATTGTTACACAAAAATTTACAAAAGAAACCCATTGTGTCCATATATGTCAAAATTCAAGTTAAAAGAAAAAAACAAATACACTGTGTCCATGTATTTCGAATTTCAAGTTTAATAGAACAGAAGTCACTACCTTGAGATTAAGTTACTTACCATGCTTGCAAACTTAAAAAGAGTTTGTGAATAGAATCAATTACCATGCTTGACAGTGCATATCTATAGAATTTTCTGGTGAAAAGATCCTAGGTCACCATTGAGGTTATTGGGTGGGACTAACATGCATTGGTTGAAAGGTTAAGTTTATCAAATGTACAAATTGGAGACGCAAGTAATGTTTTTCAGATTTCCAAAATAAAAATAATAGTTTACTGACAATAAACAATTCTGAACTGCACGTTTCTTAACAGTTACTATGAGTAAACTGAACTAAAACAATTCGGTACCAAAGGAGGCAACGCCATCATGCATTTCATCCAAAATATATTGAAACAGAATTTTTGGCTGTTAAATCAGATAGATTCATGATACAATTTTATACATACTAGCACCATGCTCACCTTAAGTTCATCAGGTTCCTTGATGCTAAGTAGAACTTTAATCAGCCGATCATAAGACGCAGATGACATCACTTCAACACTGTATATGGCTGATAATTTGTCGATGATCTGAAGGACCACATCCACAAAACCGGACCTGAAATGTGTTGAGAAAAGGTAAGGTAACTGCATTCTTGTCCCGAGTTATTAATTCAGAATAGACAGTGACAAAGAAATGCAGCAACGATCCTATTTAATCCAAACAGAAATCTGGAAGCTGGAATGTAAGAACTATATATAATGCTCAGACAAATTTATTCGAAAACAAAAAATGGCCACATCTCAGAAGACTAAGGACCTAAACTTTGGACTAGAAGATAGAGATGGCTACTACTCTGTTAGCTCAGTTCTATGAAGTTTTAAGGCTCTCTTTGTAATAAAGGGATTTAAAAGGTACTTCTGAGGATTCAAATCATTGAGGGTTGCTTGGATATGCAGGATTGTATATTTCCTAAGGGTTTCTCTGCACTAGATTTTGTAGGAAAATTTCCATTGACTCCAACCTCTTGGAAAGATCATATGTTTTTTCTATGGTGTAATCACACAATATTTGGTGCAAACTCATGAGGTATTCAATCTTGTACTATTCAAAATGTCATGACAATGCAATTCTACCTTTTCATATTGCTCCAATTCAGAATACTGTGAAAGAAGTCGTACTTAAACAGATTTTAAAGTCAAATGTGTAAAGTTAGATATCACAGTTGGCCGTTCTTAATTCTTAAACTACGGAAAATTTACCAAAATACACAGGGCAAGCTTGAGAAAATCTTGAACGAGAAGTTCAATATATGTAACATATAACGTTTATGGAATGAAAATCTTGTCAAATTTCAAGTTAGTTCAAGTCACAAATTCAGCATACCTCTCTAGCTTCCCATCCGGCGATCTTTCAATCTCATTTGTTAGCAAGATGGTAATATGGTCAACTAAGCCCACTGTAAGCAAGGGCTGGATAAGTATAGCACTCACATCTTGGTCATCAGTAATAGTTGAAAGGAAGTCAAGAATCTGCACCCAGTAATTTACATGAGAAATAACCAATAAATGAAACATACGCAAATGTAATGGGAGGCAAATTTCAGCTGGACCATATGATGAACATAACTGTGATAGTTTGGCTGAGCTTACGGTTTCAACCGAATCATATTATAATAAGAGATAGCAACAATACTACAGTAAGAATATATGAAAACAAAGGCTTTCCCAAATACTAAACAAGTTATTTTAAGCAAATAGACCATAAGATCTCTGCAGCTAAAATTTGACAAAATTGCAATGTGCAATCACATGTTTCTCAAGACTCTCCACTGTTACGAAAAGCATGTCCAAAAACTTTACAGATTCTCCTAAGAGAAGATTTTTCACAGATGAGAACTAAGTTATTTTCAGTACAAAAAAAACACAACATATCCACATGTCAAAATTCAAGTTAAAAGAACAAAACAAACACATTGTGTCTATATATGTTGAGATTCACTTGACGGATTAGTCACAGTTAGACTGCGTATAAGTATTCAGTACAATACCTTCTCAAGCAATGTCGAGTTCACCTTGTTACCAAGTATCCACAGAATACGTGAAAGAATATCACAAGATGAAAGAGCTTCAGCCAATGAAAGAGATGCGTGACTCCGAAGAATGGCAGCCAACAACCTGTCTTAAGAAAAACTATATGAGGATACACAACTGGCAAAAAAATGCAACGACACTCATTCGAACTGTCTTGTCATGCTAAGAACACTTCTATAAACACAAAGCACGAATTTTAGAAAAAACAGTGCAGATGGATGAGAAAAACAACAGAACCACAAAACAACAAGCCAGATAGGCACAGACATAACTTTTCAGTTCTCACTTTCTCATTCTGCAAGTCTGAACATTTAGAAAGCAGCTTCGTAAGTTCTGACCATCAACTATAGAAATTAAGTTCTTGACAAAAACCAAATCTCAATTTACTTAGCTCTTAGACCCCAACTTATTATGAAACCAACCAACTAACAAGGTTAAAATGGTTATATTTTTGCAAAAGAGCTGTATGTTCAAGAAAATTCATCTGTAGTTCAACAAGTGGTGATGAGTTGCAACTGTGTAAATGTACATATGCACGCAACATACGTCGTAGGCATCTATATTTTCATGTGTGGGCATTTGCATAGCTATGTGGTAAAATCGAAATCACAAGTTATCTGACCAATACACACTGCACAAATTCAAGAACAATGTAAATAACATTATCAACATGCAAATCATGTGTGTGCTGAGCTGAACTGGCAAATCTATTTCACATGATAATAGTTTAATTTCATGAGATGAAACAGCTTGCAATTATAGAATGATGGACAGCTTGTGTTGACTGATAAAGAAAACAATGAAATAATAGTTCTAAAGATGTTCTGGTCCAGCAAATGAAATAGAAGGTTTAATTTCAAACATATCCAACCTGAATGTTTCAGTAAGGCAATAGACATCATCCAGAAACAACTGCTCCAAAACAGTTGCAATTAAAGCCTTTTCCAAACAGATGGCATCAACTAGAGTTTCATAACAAGCTAAGTTCCCCATTATTCTGAGGCAAAGTTCCTGCACGGACCAAAAAATCAAACAAAGATATTTAAGACATGCTTAGCAAAAAGAGTGGAGGCAGCAGCAGAGAAAAACTTCCATTTTACCTTTGCTCGGAAAGAATCTGTCACTCGGAGGTGTTCCAGAAGCACTTCAAGTACAACGTTATCGATCTGCAACAGTTAAAATATATATGCACTATTAGCAGCAAGCATTCAACACTTACTAAGTTACAAATGAATCTGCATAACTGTGATTCTCTCAGGCCTTTTTTCCTTATATAAAATAACGACCCAGATAAGTACCATTAGTTCTGCTTGAGGTTCACTAGCCACAAGGTCCCGCATAATTCTCCCACATTCTTCCCGGAGATCATTAGAGATGATACTCTGTAAATGCATATGATTACAACCATAAGATTGAACATTAGTACAGCTCAACAATACTATAATTCCAAGGGAGCGTGCTCAGCAAATATTTATGACAAGGTGGCTGAATGGAACTTTTGATGACAAGGTAACTAAGGGCATGTACAATGCTAGAGAAGGCATGCCTTCTCTTAGCTCTCCACATCATTTAGAGAAGACGCAATATATAACTTGTACAATGCATTATCTCTTATTGCTATCTCTAGCAATTAATAGAATTAACTATTTTTAGTAAAAAATTGGTTGACTAAGAGAAGGCATATGGTACAATGGAGAAAAATAGTCTTCTCTTATTGCTAAGAGATCATCCCTTAGCTAAGGGAAGACAACCCCCTCTCTCTTGTTTCTCTCTCCTCCAACTAAGTAAAAATCCAACGTGGCGAGCATAAGGGAAGGCTGACGTCACCGCATTGTACGTGCCCTAAATGCCACTTGTTAAAACTTAGTACTCCTACATTCAAGTTTTATATTCACAGTAGGTAGTTGCTTAAGATAATTAGAATTCAACTGGTAGACCGCATTGAATTGCCATATTCACAGTAAGCAGTTTGCAGAAACTGCATGACCAATTTGCAGAATAGTAAACAAAAATGCACGTCCATATTCACAGTAAGTAGTTTCTTAAGGTACATTGAATTGCATATTCACATGTAAAAACAACAGAATAAATAATTGTAACATAAATTGCATGACCAAATTGAGAATAGAAAATGAAATGCAGGTTGATTTTCCCCAGAAATTCACGCTCTACCCCGTAGATGGCAAGATAATTCGACCTACAATCGAACATAGTACAGCAGCTACCTTCGTTTCAATACATATCCTGATGTACAGAACGTTTAGTACCTCCTAATACCACACCATGCCTACGCGCACCAACTGCTCGATGGAATACTCGTGAGGCGGGAAAATGGAAAACCACTAGCATCGCGCTGCAGCAGCACAAAAACCCTGGTCGCGCTGCAGCGGAATGCAAGACGGAGAGAGGGAGAGGTGGGAGCCTGGGAGGCAAAGCCAGTCCGTACCTCTTCATCCGTGGGCGCGGAAGGGAGGTGCGTCTGGGCATCCACATCCTCCCGTCATCTTCCCCCTCCCCCTCCTCATCCTGCTCCGTGGCGTCGCCACCACCCTCTTCCCCCCCTTCCTCTTCAACTGCAACGCCGCCGCCTTCTTCATCTTCGGCTGCCGCGGGCGCCACCGGAGCGTGATCGGAGGCGGATTTCTCTCCCGCCGCCTCCAATTCCCGCAGCGGCTCGGGCGCTTCTTCTTCCCCCTCTTCGCCCTCTTCTTCATCGTCAGAAGCCGCTGGCGCCACCGCCACTGGAGCGTCATCGGAGGCGGTTTGCTCGCCCGCCGCCACCAGTAGACTCTGCAGATCAGGCGCGTACTCCCGCGCCGCTCGGCCCGCTGCAGAGGCGGCTCCCTCCTGGGTGTCGGAGGCCGCCATGGCGGTGGTTGTGGCGGGGTGGTGACGACGTGGAGAGCCGGGGGGCCGAAATTTACCGACCCGGCGACGCGAGGCCTTCTGCTTTAAAGTACACGAAGAGCCCAAACCTCAGGCGCAGAATATTCGCTATCTTTCACAGGGCCTGATTATGACCAGGCCGGGAATTTGGCTGGTGAATGGGATGGTTTGGGTGTTTTCACAGGGCCGGATTATGACCAGGCCGTTTAGTATCGACGAATGCGCACCGTTGGCCCAGAGCTGAGATTGAGAATAGTGTCGCACGGGAGAGATTTTGGTAAAGACCATTTCTGTGATGTTTGCCACCTAGTTCATGCATGATTCTGATTTATACTTTTTAAAAAGTTGATGCACGATTAATTCTCTGCATTTGATCGTGAATCCTGATTCGCATTTAATACACATCAAATTCGTATATTTATTAAACGAATTTTACTTCCATTGATATGCTTACTTGCTCCATCGATAAGTTCAGATCAATATAAAAAAGAATACTATGATGTTTTTTTTGAGATAACAACTGATGAAATTTCAGTAATGGTGAAACCGATTACAAACGACTCTAAAGAAAAGGGAAAATACAACATGCACCAGAAGATCATACACCGTACTTCCAAATCGTGATCAAGCTCATCATCCTCATCGTCACCATCCAAGTACCGGGACCGGATCCAGAAGCAGCACATCTTCAGCCACCATCGAATCACCGCCGCCACCTTCGCCACATTGGGCTTTGAACACCACAAGAGTGCACACCCCGTGGAGTGAGAGCTAAGAGACTTTTTCAGACCATCGGGCAGGCAGGAGATGGTGAAGACCAGGCAGTACTTCCAATCCAAGAACCCCGAGTAGAAGGTCCCAACCATCGACGCCACGTCGAGTCGCCTCCTCCCCTCGCCACCAGACCGGTCAGAAGAAGCTTCAAAACGCGATAGTCCCATCTCAAAAAAGACCATACAAAACCCTAACAAGGAAGGCGTTTGTACCATCCCCTTCCACTCCCTCGCCACCAAGGCCAGCCGAGGGGAAGACAACAACAACAGCAGCCCTTCGACTCCCAAAGCTCCACGACAGAGTCGAAAAACGACCGCGTCCGGAGAGACCACCCTTTCTAGATCCGTAGATCTGAGAGGATACCAGGCCAGCAGCTCGCCGGCGCCACCACAACTGGCCTTGCCGAGATGGGGATCGAGCTCCATCACCCTTATCTGACACGACGTCACCTCCGCCATCCCGACGACGTCTCCCAAATCCATAGAAGAGCTCAGGCTGCCACCACCGCCGTCATGGGCAAGCGCCGTCCACACTCCGGCGCAAGGTCTCCGAGCAGCAGAAGCCGCGCCGGCATGCCCCTCACCGAGCAGGCTGCCCGCCATGGCCACCCGGCCCATGCCGTCGCCTCCATGAGCAGGGGAAGGGGGCCCCGCCGCCAGCGCCCAAGCTTTGCCCGTCGGCGACAGCGGGAAGAAGGAGGAAGAGGGATTGGGACTGGCCGGCGGCGGCGACTGGAGATCGTGGGCGGGGGACGACGCGGGATGAGAGCGGCTGGCCACGCACGTTAAAAGAACAGAATAGACGCTCTATACCGGGCTTGAGATGGAGCTCCAGAATACTATGATGTTGTCAAGGCTGATCGTGTTCCGTTAGACCTTTCGATCTTCTCGGCTCTCAATTTTTGACAAATCTGCAACCTAACTGCTCCCTTTTTTGTCCGACCAAACTCTAAAGACGTGCAAGATGGTCGATGGATTAAGTTTAAGTGGTCGATGAACAAATACTGTACACTGCAATAATAAATACTCCTTTCGTTTTAAAATATAAGATGTTTTAGCTTTGTGAAACAAATATATCTAAACTACTTTTAGTATGTAGATTCATTCATGTTTAAAGTGAATCTACGTACTAAAACAAGTCTAGATACATTTTATTCACAAACCTAAAACATCTTATATTTTAAAACGGAGGGAGTAGTCGGTAACA
The DNA here is from genome assembly GCA_916181665.1 of Avena sativa. NCBI lineage: Eukaryota > Viridiplantae > Streptophyta > Magnoliopsida > Poales > Poaceae > Avena > Avena sativa. Next base: position 242,950,259 of record OV702282.1, read on the forward strand.
TTTAGTTAGAGTTTCATAACAATTTATGCATGGACGATGCATGGAGCAAATGCACAAATGGATAGCATATTCGAAATCCTCCTGTTCTTCTGATCGACTTAGACATATTTTTTGTCGAATTTAGAATTACGAATTAAAGGATATGATTTATTGCATTTTGTATGAAAAAAAGGCAAAATGGTCATTTGTTCATATATAGTTAATATCTAGAATATTTGTTTAATTGTGAACACTTTTAATTTTATAAGTTTTTCCAAAATGAAATTAGTTTGTGGGGAATTTACGGAAGCATATTTGAATTGACCTGAAATAGATTTTACTTTTGACCGATTTTGAAAAGATCCAGGGGCTGATCTGAGAGAGGAGGACCTTGGGGCAATATTAGAGAGAGGATCTGAAGTGCGCGTTGCATATCGAATTTGCTAGGGTTTTTTGGAAAAGATGCCAGGCGCCAGTAGGGGTGGGCAGAAAAACCGATAACCGAAAACCGAACCCGAAAAGACCGAGACCGAAACCGAATAGATCGAGACCGAAAGGACCGATCAAAAAATTGGGTAGCAAATTTTGTAGACCGAATTTTGTTCGGTTAATTCGGTCATTAGTTCTTGATAACCGAATAGACCGAACTGACCGAATTTTAGGTGAGAGTGGCGTAGTTCCAAAGCCCTAGTTGCTCATAACTCTAGATTTATCTTCCTCGACTAAGCCAAATTTAGTATTATTGAATGTTAGTTTCCGCAAATTAATATGACTATGAAGTGTATTTTATATTCAAATTACAACTTACATAGTACCAAATGGTTTACCAAATATTATCGAACTTTTGTATTTGATAATATCTACTACACAATTCGGTCATGACCGAAACCGAACCCGAATTATCGGGTAACCGAATTTGTTGGTTAGTAAAAATAACAAGTAAATTTCGGTCTTTATTTGTTTGAAGACCAATTTCAAAATAGATCGATATGCAAAGACCGAATTTTCGGTCATGACCGAACGTCCACCCCTAGGCGCCAGGGAGTTGCTCTGGTAATTAAGCATATATAAGCACGGGGGCTGTTTCTGCGAAAGGTTCATAGATGATCAGTCTGAACCTAAGATTCAGATAGTGAGCAAAAGACTCCAAGAGTTGGTGGATTTGGGGGTAACCGGGATTCAGACGGTGAGCAAAAGACTGCTTAAGGTTGGTGATTTAACTAGGGCACGATATCTTAGGGCATCTCTATCGGGCTAACCCATCAGGTTGTCTTAAACGGCCCGTTTCTATTCGTTTGGGCCAGGCCACGGTCGATATTGAGAGGGGGTCCGGTCTGTCCGGCCGGCCGCGTCCAGCGGTGGACCCATTTGTTCACGCAGGCGGGCGTTGGCGTCATCACTTGGCAAGGGATGCATATTAGTTGAAAATATTAAATTGACAAGCCAAAAACACACAGATTAACTAGCAAATAACATGGCAGACGTGCGCCATCGTCCTCTGGGCATCGCCAACAAGTGGCCACTGATTCTAAAATTTACAAAAGGGGACATTTTCATACACAAATGTTCTTAAAATGGCAGCTTCCCTGTCTAAAAAGTTGCATCCGCCGTCGATATTATCCTTCAGGCATCACGAGCCCTGATGGTCTGCTGCCTCTTCGCAACCCAAGCCCTGCGATTGGGGTCGGCGATGCCATCCAGGTCGATGAGCATGATGACGTTCTTCTCGACCATGATCTTGGCTTCGGCCTCCAGCACCCTAGACTTGTCCTAGGCCTCCTTGGCATTGGCTTCGGCCTCCGTCGCCTTGGCCTTGGTCTCAATCTCCATTAGCGTAGCCTTAATGTTGGCCTCCTCCACCTCGATGGACCTCGTTTGTAGCTCTAAAAATGTCTTGGTGGTGGCCTCTTTCCCTTTGCGCCGCCTCTCCTCTCTCTCGGTGATGGCCTCTTCCTTATTCTTCAGGATCTTCTTCAAGGTCTCCTGGGACGCCAGGGAACCAGCCTGGCGGGCGAGGTCGGCCTTCGTGGCCTTGTGGCCACCAGGGCGGCGGGATGGCCGGCAGTCCCGTCGCTTGCAGAGGTGACGAAGCCTTCGTCATTGTCGTCGTCTAGGTCGACGACGCCGCCCGTCGAAGCATTGCTCTTGCCCTTATTTTTGTTGTTCATTTCTCTCCAAAAGGCATAGCTAGTCTCCCATTTTTTTGTTGTCTTTGATCAACAACAAACAATGGGAGAAGGTGAATGCTTTGTTATCATTCACCGTCTTGAAGTGCTCCAGTGCCTTTCAGACCTACACATATGAATGTCAACAATGGCTCAACAGAAATGCAAGACATTAGCAAAAGAGAGGAAAAGGTTGTAGCCGCGTGAACTCCGGTGCGGGGACGCGCGGTGAGTTGTTCCTGCGTGGATTCTGTCCGTTAAGGACTCGTTTGATTCAAAGGAATCTCATAGGAATTTTAGAGGATTTTGATCCTTAGGAATTTTTCTTATGTGCATTGTTTGATTCATAGGGTTTGACTCTTAAGAATTTTTCCCATAGGATTGCATTGCACTATGTTTTGGAGGAAACTTTTCATCCACCTCAACCTCATGTTAAAATTCCTTTGTTCTTTTGTGAATTAAACACTTCAAGAAAATTTTCCGTAGGCTCTAAATCCTATAGGATTCAACTGAACATGACATTTTAATCCTGCGTTTTTCTATTTCTATGTTTTTCCTATCCCGCGAATCAAACCGGCCCTAAAACTAAGAATCTATAGGACGCCCGTTATGTAGTAGGATCCTTTTTATTACTTAAACAGTTTTTTTTACTGAATAATTAGGGCCGCTTGCAACTCTCTTTCATCTTATCTAGGTAGCCACCCTTAGCCCTTAGGCCTTGTTTGGATAGGGAATTTTGGCAGAACTGGCTTACCGTGAATTCGGATAACCGCATAACAAACTAAAATCTTGTTTGGTTGTTACAGCTAAAACGTGAATAGATAAAACTTACTTTCCACAAACCTTAAAAAGTGTGTGTTGACAAAAAACGACTATTTCTCATTTTATCGACAAAAACTTAGTGATTGTTTGGATAGAGAGTTTTATCGAGGAGTTGACAAAAACTTAGTGGTTGTTTGGATAGAGAGTTTTTTTAAAAGATCCAGCAAATTGCTGGCTTTTGGTTTTATAGCTGAGGAAAACTTACAGAGGACGCCTGAACACATAAAAACATGATGGAGCGAACGGAAAAGAAAGAGAACTATAAAAAAGGTAAAATACAACCAAGGTCACTGAACCCAACCTCGTTGTGCGCCTTCATCACCATACACAGCTATACATGAAATACGGTCACTAAAGACACACGAATGTGCCGTAGACGGTCACCGGCTCCGGTACACCGCTGTATTTGCTGATGTGGCACTCCGTCGACCCCACATGTCAGGCCCAGCTGATGTCTACTCGGGTTATTTTCAGCTAATAAAACAGAATGGCTAGATTGAAAAATTGACAATGACTAAATTAAAAATGCTGTTGTCCCTTGCACCAGGACCTCGATTGGCCGCCGGCAAGGCTGGATTTTTTTACAAATATGCTCCTCTACAAATTAGCATTGCCAAAATTACCCCTCTCTCAAATCAATTAGCAGAACTACCGTGGCGGGAGATGGAAAAGCAGCCACGTGACACCTCCCGCCGGTGTGCATGGCCGAGCAGACATCCCGTCAGGAACAGGCGGAAAGGCGTTCCCCGCTCTTGGCACTGGTGGAAGAGGAAGGTGCTACGCCGATGCATGGCGGGAGGGGATGGCATTTATTGCGAGGCTAGAAGCTGACGTGTGCTGCTACATGTCAGTGCTAAATTGGCTCCAGCTCTTTTTAAATATAGCAACAACGTAGGAGCAGGCTAGCGGGGTCGGATCATTTATCTCAACCGCTGCTACTTTGCTCTTCTCCCTTATCGTATGAGTGAGTCAAGAAGAACACAGCCGGAGGAGGCCTCTTCCTCCCCCTGCTCTCGCCCTTCCCCTCTTCCTGCGAGTGCGCCGCCAGAAGCCTGGCCCCTCCCTGGTCCTCTCCGCCGGAATAACCGGTCGGAGTTGGACAGGGAGAGGCGTCGTAGTTTGTAGGGTTAGTTGTAGTGGCTGCGTGCCGGTAGTGGGCTCTATGCCCGGATGTGGAGCTCTCGATCGAGGTGGCCAGATCAAGGCTCTAGGGTTCGTCCTCTTTGCGCTCTTGCTCCTCTGGTTGGAGCAGCCCGCGACGGCGACGACCACCACATCCAGCAATAAAGTAGAGGTCACTGACGGCCTCCGGATCGGTGTTGTTCCCGTGCTCTTCCATCTCCCTCTGACCGGCCGTGGGGGCGAGGGGATTGAGATGGTGGGCTTGGGGATGCATGGTTCTGGAGGCGTCGAGGGTGCTGCCACTTTGGCGCATGAGCGTGGCGCTGGGTGGTGGCTTTTCTCGCCTTCGGTCTCTTTCTGTCTCCCTCTGGCCGGTCGTGGAGGCGGGGGGAAGGAGACGGCGACCTGGCGGCGAGCGGGCGGCTCCCTCTCCTTCAAGCGCTGCCGCCTCTACTCCGATGTGTTCGATGCATCCCTAGTCTTCCTGGCTGGCTGTGGAGGCAAAGGGGAAGACGCGGGCTGCTCGGTGCGCTTTGGAGATCTTTGGTGGCTTTGGAGGCTTCTTGAGCTTGTGCCTCCTGCGGCGGATCCCAAGCGGTGTCTCACCGTCGCTATTCAAGGCCATATGGATGGCCCCGTCGTGCTCTGCAGCGGCGGCTGCAAGAGCGTCTTCTCCCTCTTCGCGAGGGTCTTCCCGAGCCCAGGCATGGTCGTTTGCGCTTCGTCTCTACCAAGTGGTCCTGTCCCCGGTGAGAGATGGAGTGGTCGCGCCTGGAGGCTCGTCGTCGCCGGCGTCAAGCAAGGACTTGATCGCGTTTCTATGATCTTTTTTAGGGTGTTCTTTGTTAAATCTCAGGACCTAGTTGTTTTTTCTTTACTGTTTGAGGTCCTATCTGTAAATGTACACCCTGTGACGTCGTAATACAAGCTCTGGGTCCTTCGGGACCATTCCTGTTCAAAAAAAAAGAAGAACACAGCCAAAGTTAGTTCATTGGAGGCATATTTTCATACATTTTCGAGTTAAATGGTTAAATACTAGTTTATATTAAATAGTTGAATGAGTCGTGATCATGTTTAAGTCATACTTTTCTTAATTTTTTTTGGAAAACTATGAATGGCATTTTCCCGATTTCTGAAAAATAGTGAATGGACTAGCCCGCTATAACTGCGCTATATCTTTTTTATACAAAATTTCACTGATTTATTAATAATCATAGCTAACGGAATAAAAAAGTCTAGAAATAATAAAAAATATAAATAAGTCATTGAACCGTCTAGCATCAACTACATTCGCTGGCATAGCGCGCTATTTTAACAAAATGCAAGATTCTGCTATTTTAAACAAAAGTTATTCTTATGGTCCACATTATTCTAAACTTGTAATTAGTTAATGACATGCACACCACATAATCTGCATGCTTAGTGCGCACCACTTAGTACAGCCTTGTCTAGCTAGGGATAGCAGCTTGGGAACAGCAGAGCATGTCAATTCGTTTCCGCCAAGGTCCGTGATGGGTGTTGGAACACCCCCTGCCGACTGGCCGGTCCCGAGGCTGTTTCACACCAGAGAAGAAGACTAGAGAAAGGCACACACAGTACAAAGTAGATGAAACAGGGAACTTTATTGATAACTCTCTCGGTAAACTCACGTACAAAGGTTGTTCCTCTATTTATAGGCTAAAGGGGGATACGATACCCACATGGGCCAACCCTAGCCTGGTAGAGACCACACCGAGTGGGCCTCTACCGGCCCAGTTTCCCAACACTCCCCCTGGGTATCTTATCTGTATAACCATGGCTTAAAACTCCGAAAAACCCAGTGGGAAAAATATGGAGAAATGCACACGGTATACTTCTTGCTATGTTGCACGAATTGCCTCATTAAAAACCTCATGTGAAAAACTTCATAAAAACTCACTAAGGGAAAAAGAGTACAATTCACTTAACTATAAAGTTAAGTACTCAATCATCGGGATCAAGATTTCAGCGATGAGTTTGTGAAGATTCTCCCCTTAAACCTTGCATCTCCCTAAGTCTCATCATGCCGATCCCTCGGACACATCTCTCGAAAGAAGACGCTGGCAATGATTTAGTGAACAAATCAGCGAGATTTTCACACGACTTAGTATGCAAGACTTTCACTTCGTTCATCTTTTGCAACTCATGTGCATAGAAGAACTTGGGGTTTATATGCTTTGTGAGATTGCTCTTCACGTAACCCGTCTGGACTTGTGCAACACAAGCGGCATTATCTTCATAGATAATTGTTGGGGTTTGTACGGTGTTCAGTCCACATGACATCTGGATGTGACTGACTACTCGTCGAAGCCATACACATTCTCGTGATGCTTCATATAATGCTATGATTTCCAAGTGGTTCGTCGAAGTCGACACAAGAGTTTGCTTAGACGATTTCCAGGAAATAGCTGTTCCAGCACAAAGGAAAACATATCCAGTCTGCGACTTGGATGTATGCGGGTCCGAAAGGTACCCAGCATCTGCATAGCCTACAACAGATAGGTCTTGGTTCTTTTGGTAAAACAAGCCAAGGTCCTTTATCCCTTGTATGTACCTAAAGATGTCTTTAACTCCTTTCCAATGCCTCTTGGTACGCTCAGAACTGTACCTTGCAAGCAAATTGACGGCGAATGCAATATCCGGCCGTGTACAATTTGCGAGGTACATAAGTGCGCCAACTGCACTTAAGTAGGGGAATTCCGGTCCCAGAATTTCCTCCCCCTCTTCTTTAGGCCTGAACGGGTCCTTGTCTTGCTGCAAAGATCTTCCGACCATCGGGGTCTTAGAAGGATATGCCTTTTCAAACCCAAATCGTTCCAACACCTTCTGGGTGTAGGCCGACTGGTGAACTAGAATCCCAGCAGGGGAATGCTCAAGTTGCAGACCGAGGCAGAACTTGGTTTTGCCTAAGTCTTTCATCTCGAATTCCGACATCAGGTAGGAACTCGCTTCCTCAATATCGTCAGGTGTACCGATTATATTCAAATCGTCCACGTACACCGAGATAATACAGAAACCATCCTGGGATCTCCGTATAAAAACACATGGGCAATCTTCATTGCTCGCGTAGCCCTTCTGATGAAGGAAATCGCTTAAACGATTATACCACATCCTACCTGACTGTTTTAGTCCATACAATGACTTCTTAAGCTGAACACTGTATAAGCTCCTGTTTGCTCTATCCTGGTTCGGGACAGGGATACCTTCTGGTACTTTCATGTATATGTCCGAATCCAAGTTACCATATAGGTAAGCGGTGACAACATCCATTAGTTTCATTTTTAAGTCCATGTTTACTGCCATTGAGATCAAGTATCTAAAGGTAATTCCATCCATGACTGGGGAGTAAGTTTCCTCAAAGTCGACACCTGGTCGCTGAGTGAAACCTTGAGCAACGAGCCTTGCTTTGTACCTTACTACTTCATTATTCTCGTTTCTCTTTCGAACAAAAACCCACTTATGGCCAACGGGGCGAATGTGGGGAGGAGTTAGACAAACAGGTCCAAATACCTCTCTTTTGTTTAACGATAATAATTCAGCAATAATTGCCTTCTGCCAATCTTTCCAATCCGACCTTTTCTTGCAATCAGCGAGCGTGTTAGGCTCAGGGTCAAGATCTATGATTGAGGCAATTTTCTTGGCAAAATTAACGTCGACATTTGCCATGGCTCGGTTGAATGACTCGCCCGAATTAACATAGTTAATGGCCATTTCGTCATGGAGTGCATCAGGCACATCCTCTTGCTCCACCGGATTTCCCAATCCAGGAGCTAGGTCCTTTAGCTTTCCCGCGATGTGTGCGCACACAACTTCGCTGGGTATTTCCGATATAGGAAAGTTCAAGTCCGGAATTTCGTGCACTAAAATATCCGTACTCGTGTCAGGTCTCAACTGGCTCCCCTCAACAGGGGTAGAATGTAATAAATCTCGCTTATCCTTTTTCTTCGGGCGTCCCCGGGTACTTGGGATTTGAGGAACCGGAATCCGTGTCCTCTTAGGCCTTGGAGCAGGAGCGGGTATACCATCATTTTTCTTTGGTATTTCAACCCTTTCCGGTGCATTGCGTGCATGTACATGCGATTTTGTCACAGTCTTTAAATCACTAAAATGATCGGGCAGTTGATTCGCTAGGGAGTGCAAATCTAGTATCTTTTGGACTTCTCTATTAGTCTCAACAGTGCGCGGGTCATGAGCGTGGATCCCCGTGGCTTTCCACGTGACTTCTCGACTTTTGTCATCCAGGGGTTGATTACCTCCCCCCAAAGTCGGGAAAAGATCCTCGTCAAAAATGCAGTCAGCAAAACGGGCCGTGTGACAGTCACCTGTCAAGGGGTCCAAGAACCTGATTATGGACACAGTCTCATAACCAACGTATATCCCCGACTTACGGAGCGGTCCCATTGCTGATCGCTGGGGTGGTGGTATAGGTACATATACCTGGCAGCCGAACCTACGTAGGTGGGAAATTTTCGGTGCCGACCCTTGCGCAAGTTGGATGGAAGAGTGGATGTTGTAGGCCGATGGTCGAAAGTTGATGAGATTAGCGGCGTGTAACACCGCGTGTCCCCAACATGTAGTTGGTAAATTACAACCCTGAAGAAGTGGTCTGGCAATGAATTTAATTCTTTTAATCAATGCCTCCGCAAGTCCATTTTGAGTGTGGACATGTGGTATGGAGTGCTCAAGTTTGATTCCAGTTGCCATGCAATAATCATCGAATGCCTTTGAAGTAAATTCTCCGGCATTGTCCATTCGAATAGAATTTAAACGATAATCAGGAAATTTATTCCTTATTTGTATGATCTGGCAGATCAACTTTGCAAAAGCATGGTTCCTTGTTGACAGCAGGCAAACATTGGACCATTTAGAGGAAGCATCGATGAGCACCATGAAGTACCGAAACGGCCTTGAGAGGGGTTGAATTGGACCACATATATCCCCTTTAATGCGTTCCAAGAACGCGGGGAGTTCATCCTTCACCTTTAGGGAGGACGGTCTAATGATCAATTTCCCCGTAGCGCATGCGGAGCACACGAAATCATCGGAATTCAGGAAATTTTTCACATTAACATTATGACCGTTCGAGTTGTTAATTATATTTCTCATCATCCTAAGACGGGGTGGCCTAACCTATCATGCCAAAGGCAGAATAGTTCGGAGCTTCTAAAGACAGTCTTAAGGGTAGTGTAAATAGGTGGTGCTACTATCTTAGTGTAGTACAACCCAATAGCTAATGAAGGGAGTCTTTCGACAACATGTTTACCATTTTCGTCGCGCTTGGTAATGAGTAGGAACTCCTTTCCATTCTCATCATCATCGGTTTCGACATGGAAACCATTTGCGCGGATGTCTCTAAAACTTAAGAGAGTACGAGTCGACTCCGGATACAACAATGCCTCTTCAATGATCAGAGTTGTTCCATTTGGGAGTACGATAGTTGCTCTTCCGGAGCCAACTACATTCGGACCGCAGCCGGCGATCGTCATTATGTTACCAGGGTTTTTGGTAATGGACTCAAAATACTTTGTTTCTCTCAAGATGGTATTGGTGGTGCCGCTATCAGCAAGGCACGTTTCCTCCATTTGGGCGCCACACGCGTTCTAAAATATAGTGCCTAATTAATATAATGGAGCGAGGAAGTTGCTACATCAAGTAAGTAAAACACATAGACATTTCAGAACATCACACAATCAAATAATGGAATAAATGGATAAAATAAATGTCATCCAATCGCCGAAAAATAAGTGTTATGCTCTCATAGAGCTTACAACCATATCGAAAAAATGTATCTGATTATTACGGAAGAAGGAATCATCACAACAAAAGGAGCTCAGGTGGATTCTGCGAGGAAATCACCAAGCTCAGCCAATATCTCGAGGTCAGTGGGCGGCTCTTTGTTGGTCATCATCATGGACAGGGGGCCTAGCTGATGCGGCGGGGGCACAACGTGCTCAACCTCCATGGGCACAGCGGCGTCCGTGGGGACCGCCGAGGGTGCTGCCACTTGTGCTATGTCCTGCGCCACTATGTGCGTGACGTTCTGCACAGGCGCCGCTCCGGGCGCCAGTGGTGCCTCGACCTGGACAAGATGCGCCTCGCGCGCCTTCTTGTTGGCCTTGAACGCGTCCACGAAGTGTTTAGGGGCCAAACACTGCCTGGAGAAGTGAGTCTTGGAGCCACAGCGGAAGCAGTCCTGGGGCCTCGCCTCCCCCTTGCCCGCCGTGCGTTGCTTGGCCGGGTTGGAGGAGTTGGGGCCCTTCTTGCCCTTCTTGCCTCTCTTCTTGTGGATGGGCTTGCGCACCTTGTAGGCACCAGCATTGGCCTCATGACTTGGGCCCCCTGCGAAGGGTTGCGCGGAGAAGTTCTTTTTCAGAACATTATCCTGCGCCTCGGCCACCTGGAGAGCATCAATAAGCGCTGCATATTCCGTGAATCCTTCCTGGCGAAAGTTTCACGAGGACTGGATGTTGTTCGGATGGAATGTGGAGAGGGTTTTGTCTATCTTCTGCTGATTGGTGGTACTGGTCCCACACAGCTGAAGAATAGTACAAATCCGGTGCAACCTGGAGTTGTACTCTCCCACCGTCTTGAAGTCCGCAAACCTCAGACGTATCCAATCTGCCTCCGCCTGTGGCTGAATGGTGTACTTCAGCCTAGAGAACCGCTTGTTGAGGGCGGTCCAAAGGGCAGAAGCACTCCGTTCTGCCATGTACTCATTCTTGAGAGTCTCACACATGTGATGGCGGAGGAAGTGCAGGGCTTTGGCGTTATCCGCCGGGATGGTTTTGCTGGGGGCCGTCGGGGTCCCCGCAATCAACGCATCGTTGATGCATCGGCCCTCAAGGACGATCTCAACGTCCGAGGCCCAAGTCAGTTAGTTAAGCCCATCCTGGGTCAACTCCGGAAACTCGCGGCTGACGATTCCGGTCATCTGCAATTTATGCAAAGTGTGTAAGATTACAGCAGGTAATCGGTTGCATAAATGCGATAATCGATACAATAATTCAAATATGACGGCGTTCCAAAATTTAATTTAAAAACGGTGCAAGCTATCTATGAGATACAGAGTATTAAAAACATGCGGTAATTAATAACTGTAGTAAAACATATTACAAAAGCTTGTGCTAAATCGGACTGAAAACAGAGCCAAAAACGGTCCCACAGCCCCGCAAACGCGTGTTCCCATGCCTAGAAAACGGCCCAAAAACGGCCGAAAAACGCGTGGTCTCCCGTGGGCCGGTCCACCCCACACCGTCCCTGCCCGAGAACAGGGGAACAGAGAACGGAAGTGCTCTCGAGTGGGGCGACGGCGGCAGCAGGCCGCTCCGGCGACGGGAGTGCGCGTATCGACGGTGCGGCGGCGCATGCGGGCGCGGGCGGCCAGCGGGGCCGTTTGGGAGTGCGCGGCGGCGAGCCAGCAGCGCGGCCGGAGGCCAGCAGGCGGGCGGCACGCGGCATCGCGAGCGGGAACGCGCAGCGGCACGGCCGGGGGCCGGCAGGTACGCGACGCAGCCAGTGGGAGGCCGTCAACGGGCGCGAGCACGCGCAGCGGCGCGCACGGACAGCGGCCAGCGGGGCCGTCGCTGAGGCGCGCGCGGGCGGCGGCCTCGAGCGGCAGCAGCAGCGACCAGCACGCGCAGCGACACGACACACGGCGGCTGCACACGGTGATTGGGCTCTGATGCGACAGTGCGGCAGTTGCACGCAGCCGGCACGCTAGCCTTGCACGCGGCCGGCACGGTGCACGCACACGCCATCAGCAGGCTTGCGTACAACACGCATGCAGCAGTACTCTAGCAGGAGCATGGGCAGCAGTACGAGCATGGGCAGCAGTACGCATGCAGCAGTACTCTAGCAGGAGCATGGGCCAACGCAGCAGCACGCCTCCAGCACGCCGCCAGCAGCAGCGCGTTGCGCGGCGGCCAGGCAAGCGGCGGCGGGCGCGGCGGGTCGCGGGAGCGTCGGCCGGCGCGGCGGCGCACTCCGGCGGCGGCCAACGGGGCCAGCCCGTCGTGCGTGGCGCGTGCGCGGTGCGAGCAGCCAGCGGGACTGTTCCATAGCCATGGCCTCTCCATTTGCAAGGCACGTACGTACCCGGTTATAAAAAAAATACGTGCAAAAACTTAAGATCCGCTCCGAAAACGGTCGGGATCAGCCTGATCTGCTAAGAAAAAAATTCAGATCTGCACAGCAGGTGCACGCATCAAAGATTAGATCGATATTGGTCGGCGACAGCAGGTCAGCTCGACTCCTGGAAAGAAAAATCTGCACCTTAGATGGGATCTGATCTACAATCTGAACGCAAATCTTGAAAGGAAAACGCGAGACGAATCCATTTTTGCGGTCAGATTTGTGTTACCTTCAACGAAAGCCTGCGTGATGCAGGCTCGACGGTGGCTTGACGGAGGCTCGACGGAGAGACAGGTGCTGATAACGTGTTGGAACACCCCCTGCCGACTGGCCGGTCCCGAGGCTGTTCCACACCGGAGAAGAAGACTAGAGGAAGGCACACACAGTACAAAGTAGATGAAACAGGGAACTTTATTGATAACTCTCTCGGTAAACTCACGTACAAAGGTTATTCCTCTATTTATAGGCTAAAGGGGATACGATACCCACATGGGCCAACCCTAGCCTGGTAGAGGCCACACCGAGTAGGCCTCTACCGGCCCAGTTTCCCAACAATGGGAAGCCTTTCCGCCAGCGGGAAGCTTCCTTCCGCCATGCGATTGATGTGACCCAGCCACATCCCGCCGTTGTCAAGGGCGGGAGCGCGTTTTCGCCTGGCGCGGTGGCGGAATGTCTACCGACATATGCAGTGGCGTGAAGATCCACGTGTCCGCTTTTCTACTTTCCGCCAGGTATTTTTGACAATTAACTTTAGAAGAGGGTAATTTTGACTATGGCTATTTGCAGAGAGGTATATTTGTAAAAAAATCGCAAGGCTGGCGTGGTTCAGCGCATTGGCTGCGGTGGGAAGGCCACGAACGTGGATGGATGGGATGGACGCGACGCGCAACATGGAACTGGGCCACGATGGCGACGGGCAACAATGCTACACTTACGGGGTGATTTTTACGGGACCTGGTTTACGGGCAGTGAATCACGAAAGGAAAAAAAAATTAGACCAGCCAGGATGTTCCACCTCATCCCGTAAAACTTTTCCGTAACATATTTTACGTAAGTGTAGCGTTATTGGGCGGGGCCTGCGGGATTCCTCCTCTTATGCACGACGCGGCGGACGGCCAATCAGACCGGCGAACACCAGCTAGCCGAGCAAACTAGACACACGAAGTGGCCTGCAGGCTAAACACGTACACGCGTGTGCCTACCAATCTGTCGCGCGTGTGCCAGTACGTTCCTGGTTGATACACGAGTGTGTTTAACTGGCCATGGGCGGGCCTTGGCCGGCGTGCCCCGTGAGGCTCCATGGTGGCTTGATGCTGGCTTGAGGTGAATCAGGGGCGTGGTGGCGGTGACCGGCGTCGCAGACTGGTGCGCGCGTGTTCTGGACGGCAGAGCACCCGGGCAGCGTGTTCTGGAGGGAGGAGCACTGGAGCGGAGCAAGAGAGAGTAAGAAGGACCGGAAAAGGAGGCGCGGCGACCGGCGCACTAGACCGTCTAGTCTAGACGCATCTGCTTACTTTGCTCGGCCTCGTCCGTACGCCGGCGAGACGAAGACCCCCAATTGCAGAGGGCACATGCGCCGGGAGGGGATGCAACGGAGGAGATGAAAGGAGGTATATTTGCAGTTTAGTCCTTTTTATTTTTTGGGGTGCTTTTAGCAGAAGTAATTTATATGGGTAAAATCATTTGTGGCCTGCCAGATGGGTCTGCAACGTGCCACGTCAGCAGAACACGTAGCTCTACCACAAGTTAGTGACCTAAACAGCTCCAACTGTGTCTTCGATGACCGTATTTCGTCTATAGCTGTATATGGTGATGGAGGCGCTTAATTAACGAGGTTGGGTTCAATGACCTTGGCTGTATTTTACTCTAAAAAAAGGAAGAGGGAAAGAACATGGACTTTGCCATGTTCAAAGATCGTATCTGAAACAGAATCATGGTGGCTCAAACATGAGCTCTCTAAGAGCCTTGGCGTTTGCAAAAGCCTATTCCTGCACCTCGTCACGAATGCAGTTGAGGATGGACTGATCTGCCTCGGAAAATTCAGGCGTTGCGCTCCCGCCAAATACTCCAGCAGATAAGGATGAAAAGAGATTTAACTCCCTTCCCGAGAGGCGCCGGAGCACGACAGATGACACGGGACCACATGCCATTCGGCGTAGTGGCCACAGCCACACGCCAGTGAATGGGATTCACGTCATCTCCACTCCCTATCTAGGACGCCGATCGAACGTCGAAATTAGGTCCGGACGTCGAAAATCGGCCCAGTCGCGTATGTAGGGACCTGTTTTCGTTCGGATTTTGGCGTGTTTTGGTCCGGCCTACCCAAGTCGAACCCAGGTTCCCGGGTATGCCCTAGGGACGCCGGATGCCGCGAAAAAGGGCGTGGGCTAGCCCTGTCGGCGAGACAGTCCCATTCCCACCCACTCCACTCGCCCAGACTGCGGCGAAGAGCTCCCAGCGTCCCCTGTCGCCATGACTTCGCCGGCGGAGCTCCCCAACGCCGAGACATGCCCACGCCTCGAGATGCGCTCGCCGTCGCTGTCGCCCCCTCCACGCCCTCTCTGCGGCCGTTTTCGCCGACCGAACTTTGCCGTAGCTCTGCTTCGCTGCGTGCTCCCACCACCACGCCCGCCAAGTGTTCGACATTTGGTCGGATTCGGCCGTGGACTCCAACGACGACGAGATACTCGCCATGGACTCCGACGAGGACGAGATACTCGCCATGGACTCCGACAACGAGGAGATGCTCGCCATACTGCTGGAGGAGGAGAGCGCCGAGGTAGCCGAAGGTGAAGAGCACTTGGTGTTGGAGATATGCCCTAGAGGCAATAATAAATGTAGTTATTATTATATCTTTGTGTTTATGATAAATGTTTATATTCATGCTATAATAGTATTAACAAGGAAACACTAATACTTGTGTGAATTGTAAACTTAAATTGAAGTCCCTAGTATAGCCTCTATACTTCACTAGCTTGTTGGTTGATTAAATGATTATTGTTTCCATATCATGAACATTGAGATGTTATCAACAACAAGATCATATCGTTAGGAGAATGATATGGTGGACATACTCCTATTGATAAGCGTAGCATAAAGATCAAGTCATTTCAATAGTTCAATTGCTATATGCTTTCTGATACATAGTAACCTAATTCCTTCGACCATGAGATCATGCATATCACCTTTACCGGATGGATGCTTTGATGACATCAAACACCACACCGTAACTGGGTGGCTATAAAGGTGGCATTAAGTGTTTGGAAAGTATTGGTTGAAACACATGGATCAAGAGTGGGATTTGTCCATCCACATGACGGATAGATATACTCTGGGCCCTCTCGGTGGAATGTCATCGAATTAGCTTGCAAGCATGTGACTTGGTCACAAGGGATCACATATCACGGGAACGAGAAAAGAGTACTTATCAGTAACGAGGTTGAACTAGGTATACAGAGATACCGACGATCATAACCTCGGATAAGTAACATATCGTGAGACAAAGGGAAATTGGTATCGTATGTAAGTGGTTCATTCGATCGCAAAGTAATCGTAGAAATATGTGGGAGCCATATGAATTTCCAGATTCCTCTATTGGTTATTGTTCGGAGAAGTGTCTCGATCATGTCCGCATAATTCACGAACCGTAGGGAGACACACTTAAGGATTCGACGTTGTTTGAGTAGTTATGGTATTATGAGAAAGAGACCGAATGTTGTTTGGAGTCTCGGATGGGATCCGGGATATCACGAGGTGATCCGGAATGGTCCGGAGAATAAGATTCATATAAGGAAAGTCCCGTTTCGGAGTTCGGGAATGATTCCGGTGTTTTCATCGGGAATGTTCTAGAAGGTTCCGGATTGTCCGGCACTCCGGGGGGGGGGGGGGAGGGGTACATGAATGTGTCATTACATATTGGAATGATTGCATCATGTACTAAGTGTTCTTGCTGTCCCAAATAAAGGATTAAATTGAATCCTAAAACAGAAAAGTCAAATGTCCAGTTTGAAAGTCAAACGGCTAAAATAAGAAACTGTGGGAAACAAGAAAGAGGAGTTGGGAACCGACTTGAGGGAGGAGTCTCCTCCCCAAGCCGGCGCGCCACCCAAGGCCGACTTGGGGAGGGACTCCCCTCCCCTGGCCGCGCCTCCCCACCTATATAAGGAGGGGCAGGGCTCCCCTCCTAGACACACAAGTTTCCACCTCTAAATCTCCGGTTTAGAGCCGTTTTGGTTTAGAGCTTCTAATTGCTTTAGCCAGCGGTTTAGAGCCTTCTAATTGGTTTAGAGCCTTCTAATTGGTGTGTCTAATTACTAGACCACTAATAGCCTCTCTCATAAGCTCCACCATACTCGCACCGGCTTAAGGCGAAGCCCTGCGGGATTTCCCCTCTACTTCCGGTACCACGCCGTTGTGCTGCCGGAATCGCGAGGAGAGTGCTACAACCTCCGCTGCCTGCTGGAACAAGGGAGAGGAAGGTCTTCGTCGAGTACCGAACGTGTGACCGACTGCGGGAGCGCTGCCGGAACGTGGCGCCGGAAGGATCGTCTACGCGATCTTGAGATCGGAAAGAGTACGACTACATCACCCACGAGAATCCGCTCTCGTTAAACGCTTTGGAATCTTCGAGGGTAAGTTATACCATCGACTCGTTGCTACAATCTAGTAGATAGATCTTGGCTTGTTTGTTTGTATGCGATAGAAATTTTTTGTTTTCCATGCTACGAACCCCTACAGTGGTATCAGAGCCGTGTCTATATGTAGATCTGTTGCACGAGTAGAACACAATGGTCATTGTGGGCGTTGATGCTTTTATTGTAGATTGCTTTTTGTGTACTTTGCATCTTGCGGTATGTTGGGATGAAGCGGCCCGGGCTAACCTTACATGACATCGTTCATGAGACTTGCTCCACGCTTGACATGCAACTTGTATTGCATAAGTGGCTTTGCGGGTGCCTGTTTCTCCTAGCATAGTTAAGATCCAATTTACAACGGGTAATCAACAATGCTAGTATCAATGTTGTGGTTCTTGTTCGTAAGTTAGAACGACACTTATTGAAAGCCCCAAACCACGTAAAATATGCAAAGAAAGTAGAAGCGTCTAACTTTGTTTTGCAGGGGTGTGCAGTGATGTGATATGGCCATGATTGTGATTATATTTGATGTATGCAATGTTCCTTATTGTAAGTTGGCAACCGGCAGGAGCCATTTGGTTGTCTTTAATTTATGTTAAAGACCCGCGTGTCTATTCAAAGTAGTTGTAATAGTTGAAGCCGGTGGACGACAACCATGGTGAAGCGTCATTGACCTTGATGCAATGCCGGAGATGATGGAGATCATGTTCGTGTTTGAAGATGGAGATCGGAAGCACAAAGAAGAAAGGCCATATCATATCACATATTATGAATTGCATGTGATGTTAATCCTTTATGCATCTTGTATTGCTTAGTAGACGGCGGTAGCATTATAAGATGATCCCTCATGCACATGAATTTCAAATCATAAAGTGTTCGCCCTTAGTTAGCACCGTTGCTAAAGCTTGTTGTTTCGAAGCACCACGTGATGATCGGGTGTGTTAGATTCCGCAAGTGTATACAACGTAAGCAAGCCAGATTTGCTTATGCGGTGGCTAAGGTTTGATCTTGACGAGCCTAGCATGTACAGACATGGTCTCAGGAACACGGATTACCGAAAGGTAAAGCATGAATCATATAGTAGATATGATGAACATGATGATTGTTCGCCATTGAAACTATATCAACTCTCGTGATGATCGGTGTTGATGTAGTGGATTTGGTTCGTGTGATCACTAAAACAATGTGAGGGATGTTGTTTTGAGTGGGAGTTCACCTAGTTTAATTTCATTAATTAATTTGAACTCAATTTGTCATAAACTTAGTCTAAACTATTGCAAATATGTTGAAGATCAATGGCAGCCCCTACCATCAATTTTAATGCGTTCCTAGAGAAAGAAAAGTTGAAAAACAATGGAAGCAACTTCGCGGATTGGTTCCGCAATTTGAGGATTGTCCTCACAGCTGGTAATTTGACCTATGTGCTGGATGCACCGCTGGGTGACCCACCTGCAGCTGATGCTCCCGATGAAGTAAAGAATGTTTACCTCGCTCGGAAGAATCAGTACTCCATAGTTCAGTGTGATATCTTGTATGGTTTAGAATCGGAGCTTCAGAAAAGGTTTGAAGAGTCAGACCCATATGATATTGTCGAGGATCTCAAATTGATTTTTGAGACTCATGCGGCAATTGAAAGTTATGAAGCTTCTGAAAAGTTCTTTAACTGCAAGATGGAAGAGGGCAGCTCCGTCAGTGAGCATGTGCTTAAGATGTCTGGGCACGCAAACAAACTTCAAAGCTTGGGTATAGTGATTCCTAATGCTTTGGGGGTTTACCGCGTCCTCCAGTCATTGCCACCAAGTTACAGGAACTTTGTGATGAACTACAACATGCAGAACATGAACAAAGAGTTGCCAGAACTATTTGCCATGTTAAAATCTGCAGAAGTGGAGATCAAGAAAGAGCACCAAGTGTTGATGGTCAATAAGACCACCAAATTCAAGAAGGGCAAGTCTAAGCAAAAGGGACACTTCAAGAAGGGTGGTAAGAAAGTTACCACGCCGACGAAGAAAACCAAGGCTGGACCAAAGCCTGAAACTGAGTGCTTTTTCTGCAAGGGAGTAGGTCACTGGAAGCGGAATTGCCCAAAGTACTTGGCGGATTTGAAAAACGGCAACATCAAGAAGAAAGGTATATCTGATATACATGTTATTGATGTGTATCTCACTAGTATTCGTAGTAGTGCCTGGGTATTTGATACTGGTTCGGTTGCTCATATTTGTAACTCGAAACAGGTGCTGCAGAATAAACGGAAGCTAGCGAAGAACGAGGTGACGATGCGCGTGGGAAACGGATCAAAGGTTGATGTGATCGCGGTCGGCACGCTACCTCTTCATCTGCCATCGGGATTAGATTTATATTTAAATAATTGTTATTTAGTGCCTGCGTTGAGCATGAACATTATATCAGGATCTTGTTTATTGCGAGACGGTTACTTGTTTAAATCAGAGAATAATGGTTGTTCGATTTATATGAGTAATATGTTTTACGCACATGCACCTTTGATAGATGGTCTATTCTTATTGAATCTCGATGGTGGAAATACACATATCAACAATATTGAGGCTAAACGTTTGAAATCAAGCGATAATTCGACCTATATGTGGCACTGTCGTCTTGGTCACATCGGAGTGAAACGTATGAAGAAACTCCATTCCGATGGACTTCTTGAATCACTTGATTTTGAATCACTTGATAGATGCGAAGCATGTCTGATGGGCAAAATGACTAAGACTCCATTTTCTGGTATCATGGAGCGAGCTACGGACTTATTGGAAATCATACATACCGATGTGTGTGGTCCAATGAGTGTAGCATCGCGCGGTGGTTATCGTTATGTTCTTACCTTCACAGATGACTTGAGTAGATATGGGTATATCTATTTCATGAAACACAAGTCCGAAACTTTCGAGAAGTTTAAGGAGTTTCAAAGTGAGGTAGAGAATCAACGTAACAAGAAGATTAAGTTTCTACGTTCTGATCGTGGAGGTGAATATCTAAGTTACGAGTTTGGCGAGCATTTAAAGAAGTGCGGAATACTTTCACAATTGACACCGCCGAGAACACCACAGCGTAATGGTGTGTCCGAACGTCGTAATCGAACTCTCTTAGATATGGTTCGTTCTATGATGTCACTTACAGATTTACCGCTATCATTTTGGGGTTATGCATTAGAAACAGCCGCATTCACTTTAAATAGGGCACCATCTAAATCCGTTGAAACGACACCGTATGAATTATGGTTTGGGAAGAAACCTAAATTGTCGTTCCTTAAAGTTTGGGGATGCGAAGCCTATGTAAAGAAGTTACAGCCGGACAAGCTTGAACCCAAAGCGGAAAAATGCGTCTTCATAGGATACCCGAAGGAAACTATTGGGTATACCTTCTATCATAGATCCGAAGGCAAAATCTTTGTTGCCAAGAATGGATCCTTTCTAGAGAAGGAATTTCTCTCGAAAGAAGTGACTGGAAGGAAAGTAGAATTCGACGAGGTTGTCGAACCTTCTCTCGAAATTGCAAGTAGCGCAACACCGGAAGAAGTTCCTGTGGTGCCTGCACCAATAAGAGAGGAAGCTAATGATGGTGATCATGAAACTTCGGTTGAAGTTACTACAGAGCCTCGGAGGTCAACGAGAACTCGTACCACTCCAGATTGGTATGATTCCGTTATGAATGTCATGGTGGTGGACAACACCGATGACCCCGAGACATATGAGGAAGCGATGATGAGCCCAGATTCCAATAAATGGCAAGAAGCCATGAAATCCGAGATTGGATCCATGTACGAAAACCAAGTATGGACTTTGGTGGACTTACCGGATGGCCGGAAGGCTGTCGAGAACAAATGGATTTTCAAGAAGAAAACAGATGCTGATGGTAATGTTACTGTCTATAAAGCTCGACTTGTCGCAAAAGGGTTTCGACAAATTCAAGGAGTTGACTACGATGAGACTTTCTCACCTGTAGCGAAGCTAAAGTCTGTGAGGATTATGTTAGCAATCGCTGCATATTATGATTATGAGATATGGCAGATGGATGTCAAAACAGCATTCCTCAATGGAGACATTGATGAAGAGTTGTATATGATGCAACCCAAAGGTTTTTTCGATCCTAAAGATGCTAACAAGGTATGCAAGCTTCAACGGTCCATCTATGGATTGAAGCAAGCATCCCGAAGTTGGAATCAACGTTTTGATAAGGTAATCAAAAGTTTTGGTTTTATACAAACTTATGGAGAAGCTTGTATTTACAAGAAAGTGAGTGGGAGCTCTGTAGCATTCTTAATACTGTATGTGGATGACATATTGTTGATTGGGAATGATGTAGACCTTCTTAATAGTGTCAAGGAATATTTGAATAATAGTTTTTCAATGAAGGATCTTGGCGAAGCAGCTTACATATTAGGCATAAAGATTTATAGAGATAGATCGAAACGCCAAATATCATTGTCACAGAGTACATATTTGGACAAAGTTCTAAAGAAGTTTGGAATGGAAGAAAGCAAGAAAGGGTTCTTGCCCATGTTGCCCAATACGACCTTGAGTAAAACTCAAAGTCCAACATTGGCAGAAGATAGAGAAAGGATGAGTAAAACTCCCTATGCCTCAGCCATAGGATCTCTAATGTATGCCATGCTATGTACTAGACCCGACATTGCATATGCTGTTAGTCTAACTAGCAGATATCAAAGTGATCCAGGAGTGGATCATTGGACAGCGGTCAAAAACATCCTTAAGTACTTGAGAAGAACTAAGGATATGGTTCTTTCTTATGGAGGTGATGAACAGCTCGTTGTTAATGGTTACACCGATGCTAGTTGGAACACCGATCCAGATGATTCTAAATCACAATCTGGGTACGTATTTATTTTGAATGGTGCAGCAGTTAGCTGGAGGAGTGCAAAGCAAAGCGTTGTGGCGAGATCTTCAACTGAATCGGAATACATGGCTGCTTCGGAGGCTTCACAAGAAGCGATATGGATGAAAGAGTTCATTACAGAGCTGGGTGTGGTTCCAAGTGCGCTAGACCCAATGTCTATCTACTGTGATAACATGGGCGCCATAGCCAATGCGCAAGAACCAAGGTCACACAAGAAGCTGAAGCATATCAAGATGCGTTTTCACGCTATTCGAGAACATATCCAGGATGGGGATATAAAGATTTGCAAAGTACACACAGATCTGAATGTGGCGGATCCGTTGACTAAACCTCTCCCGAGGGCAAAACATGACCAACACCAAACTGCCATGGGTGTTCGGTATATTACCATGTAATCTAGATTAGATGACTCTAGTGCAAGTGGGAGACTGTTGGAGATATGCCCTAGAGGCAATAATAAATGTAGTTATTATTATATCTTTGTGTTTATGATAAATGTTTATATTCATGCTATAATAGTATTAACAAGGAAACACTAATACTTGTGTGAATTGTAAACTTAAATTGAAGTCCCTAGTATAGCCTCTATACTTCACTAGCTTGTTGGTTGATTAAATGATTATTGTTTCCATATCATGAACATTGAGATGTTATCAACAACAAGATCATATCGTTAGGAGAATGATATGGTGGACATACTCCTATTGATAAGCGTAGCATAAAGATCAAGTCATTTCAATAGTTCAATTGCTATATGCTTTCTGATACATAGTAACCTAATTCCTTCGACCATGAGATCATGCATATCACCTTTACCGGATGGATGCTTTGATGACATCAAACACCACACCGTAACTGGGTGGCTATAAAGGTGGCATTAAGTGTTTGGAAAGTATTGGTTGAAACACATGGATCAAGAGTGGGATTTGTCCATCCACATGACGGATAGATATACTCTGGGCCCTCTCGGTGGAATGTCATCGAATTAGCTTGCAAGCATGTGACTTGGTCACAAGGGATCACATATCACGGGAACGAGAAAAGAGTACTTATCAGTAACGAGGTTGAACTAGGTATACAGAGATACCGACGATCATAACCTCGGATAAGTAACATATCGTGAGACAAAGGGAAATTGGTATCGTATGTAAGTGGTTCATTCGATCGCAAAGTAATCGTAGAAATATGTGGGAGCCATATGAATTTCCAGATTCCTCTATTGGTTATTGTTCGGAGAAGTGTCTCGATCATGTCCGCATAATTCACGAACCGTAGGGAGACACACTTAAGGATTCGACGTTGTTTGAGTAGTTATGGTATTATGAGAAAGAGACCGAATGTTGTTCGGAGTCTCGGATGGGATCCGGGATATCACGAGGTGATCCGGAATGGTCCGGAGAATAAGATTCATATAAGGAAAGTCCCGTTTCGGAGTTCGGGAATGATTCCGGTGTTTTCATCGGGAATGTTCTAGAAGGTTCCGGATTGTCCGGCACTCCGGGGGGGGGGGGGGGAGGGGTACATGAATGTGTCATTACATATTGGAATGATTGCATCATGTACTAAGTGTTCTTGCTGTCCCAAATAAAGGATTAAATTGAATCCTAAAACAGAAAAGTCAAATGTCCAGTTTGAAAGTCAAACGGCTAAAATAAGAAACTGTGGGAAACAAGAAAGAGGAGTTGGGAACCGACTTGAGGGAGGAGTCTCCTCCCCAAGCCGGCGCGCCACCCAAGGCCGACTTGGGGAGGGACTCCCCTCCCCTGGCCGCGCCTCCCCACCTATATAAGGAGGGGCAGGGCTCCCCTCCTAGACACACAAGTTTCCACCTCTAAATCTCCGGTTTAGAGCCGTTTTGGTTTAGAGCTTCTAATTGCTTTAGCCAGCGGTTTAGAGCCTTCTAATTGGTTTAGAGCCTTCTAATTGGTGTGTCTAATTACTAGACCACTAATAGCCTCTCTCATAAGCTCCACCATACTCGCACCGGCTTAAGGCGAAGCCCTGCGGGATTTCCCCTCTACTTCCGGTACCACGCCGTTGTGCTGCCGGAATCGCGAGGAGAGTGCTACAACCTCCGCTGCCTGCTGGAACAAGGGAGAGGAAGGTCTTCGTCGAGTACCGAACGTGTGACCGACTGCGGGAGCGCTGCCGGAACGTGGCGCCGGAAGGATCGTCTACGCGATCTTGAGATCGGAAAGAGTACGACTACATCACCCACGAGAATCCGCTCTCGTTAAACGCTTTGGAATCTTCGAGGGTAAGTTATACCATCGACTCTTTGCTACAATCTAGTAGATAGATCTTGGCTTGTTTGTTTGTATGCGATAGAAAATTTTTGTTTTCCATGCTACGAACCCCTACACTTGGAGATCCTCACATCGCTCGCCTAGCTGTACATGTAGATGGCGAAGCCGAAGTGTGGTGGTTCCAGGTCGCCGGGAGTGCAAGGCGAGACAAAGGATAGAGGGCTACCGCATGTTGTATGCCGACTACTTCGCCGACCAGCCACTCCATGGAGAGGACGTGTTTCGCCGCCGTTTCAGGATAAGCCGGAAGCTCTTCCTCAAGATTGTGCATGTCATCCGGGAGTTTGACCCCTATTTCCTTTGCAAGAAGGACTTCACACCGGTTTGGTTGGGTTTTCCTCGCTTCAGAAGTGCACTGTGGCGATGAGGTTGCTTGCATATGGAGAGCCGGCTGACTGTGCCAATGACTATCTCTGCATCGCCGAGTCCACCGCCATTGATTGCTTGTACAGGTTCTGTAGGGCAGTGATTGCAGTGTTCGGGGAACAGTACTTGAGATTACCCACTATTGAAGACACTGCTCGTATCCTCGCAGTCAATGAAAGTAGAGGATTTCCTAGTATGCTTGGAAGCATAGATTGCATGCATTGGGAGTGGAAAAACTGTCCATTTGAATGTTAAGGAATGTACAAAGGCCACAAAGAAGGTTGCACTGTCATACTTGAGGCAGTTGCTACACATGATCTTTGGATCTAGCACTCCTTCTTTGGCATGGCAAGATCGAACAACGACATCAACGTCCTCAACTCCTCAACTGTCTTTTCCAAACTTGTTGAGGGGCATGCTCCCCCCGTGGAATTTGAGATCAGTGGGCACCACTACAACAAGGGATACTATCTAGCAGATGGCATCTATCCAAGATGGTCAACATTTGTGAAGACTATCTCAAGCCCAATGCTCCCCAAGCATTCTCACTTTGCCAAGGAACATGAAGTATGCAGTAAGGACGTGGAGCGGGCATTTGGTGTGCTCCAGCAGAGGTTTGCAGTTGTTCGGTTCTCTGCTATGACCTGGTCGAAAGATCAGATGTGGGAAGTGATGAAATGTTGTGTGGCCTTGCACAACATGATCATTGAGGATGGGAGATAGGATCCAGTGAGTTTTTCGAGGAAGACGAGCCATACTACAGACAGGGTCCTCTTGCCGAGCCTAATAATCAGGTGCCTCTAACCTGGGCTGCATTCATCGTCATGCGTCAGGAGATCCGAGATCCGGCGATGCATCAACAGCTGCAGGATGATCTTGTTGAGCACCTATGGATACGCAGGGGAAACACGTCGTAGATGCCTAGCATGAACTAGGCCGAACTTGGCCGAAATATGTTGTATTTTCACTTCTGGCCGAACTATGTTAAAAAACACATTTACGTCGAACTGTGTTTAAAATTTTGCTAAACTTTGGTCTTAAAATGTTCTGTATTTATTGTATGCCGAAATCTGGACGAACTTGAGCCAAAATTGAGTCGAATTTCAGCGGAAACGGGCGTCCCAGGAACTCGGTCTGGGTACGCAAGTGGGAAACTGGGCGTACCCAGGACGAAAACTTGCGCCGTCCGGCCAAAGTTTGGTCCGGATTTTGGCATGGGTTCGCCCAACGAGTGGAGAGTTAATTGAATAAAACTACCACAATTGAGACTGTCGGGATGGGTCAGTACCACTTTCGGTAATTTTGGCATGTCAATACCAATTTTAGGGTACAAGCGTTGTGAATCGGACTAATTCACGACTAAGAGCACTTTGACACGTTTTCTCACGGCTCAGGCCCAGCTGTAAGTGCTGAGTTGGCGCCACGTGTTTAGGAGGAGCTGAGGTGGAAGTGGGGCCCACCTGTCAGACATATCTTATATCATTTTTCATTTTTCTCTCCTATTTTCCTATTCACTGCTAGTGGGTCCCACCCTCAGCCTCCCTATTTTTCCCATCCACCTTCTTCCTCCAATCCAATCAATCCCTGAGCAGACGGTGGAGGCTGAGGGCGGCGATGTGCGAGTTTGCAGGCACATCCAGAGAGGCGGAGGGGAGGACCTGGCCGCCGGCTCGGAGCCTAGTGCGCCGGAGTAGGCCGACGGGGAGAGGTTCCGGCGGAAGGCGCAGAACGGCGGCGGCTCGCGAGGAGGCTTTGGGACGGGATCGACGGAGGCCACGGAGTGGACTCACGCCGGCAGGTCGTGCCTGGAGAGCTACGCAGCTCGTCAGAGCCGGCCACGGTGCCACCACCACGCCCTCAATCCTCCTGCCCTTCGCCTACTCCCTCTCCGCGCACCCGTGCCGCCGTCGGATGAAGCTCGTCTGCATTGACCACGCCAGGACAGCGCCGCCACGCGCTCCTCTGGCCGCAGCTCTGCCTCCCCCTCGGGCCGGCGACGGGGGCAACCCGCGCGCACGTAGAGATCCAGCATGAGCATGCAGGCGGCCTCGGCGTTCTCGTTCTCGCTCTCGGTTACCTCAACGAAGGCGGTGTAGGGCGTCATGAGCGCGTCGCCGAACTGGTAAGGCGTGTAGGCGGCGGCGAGCATGGTGTTGACGTAGTAGTTTTGCACGTAGTCGCTGGTGCCAGCGCTCACGACGTAGATGGACCCCGACCTCAGCGCCGTCGCGTGGGAGTTACCGGCCACCGCGGCCACCTTGGACTGGTACTCCTTGAAGTACTCCATCTGCCGGCCCAGCGAGATCGCGCCCTGCAGTCAGTGCGTTTCATTAGTACCCGTCCTATGTCTTTGGTTCGCGTGCACGGGCCGGATGCATGGCGTCGTGTGTGTCCTAGGATGCTAGCTCGACCGACGGAATTGATGAGCGAGCGAGTGTGAGTGAGAGAGTGAGGGACGTACGTAGAGGACGGCGGTGGTGTCGAGGTACCCAGCGGCGCCGGAGGCGAAGTTGGCGCGGTGGAGGAGGCTCCTGTTGTTGGTCTGCGCCTCCTCCCCCAGGTACGCCGGCGGGTACGAGGTGAGCCCCAGGTTCTCGACTGCACACAGCAGATCAGCGCACGACATTGTCATCAACTGAATCGAACAGAAGTAAACCTGCCTCCTCAGGACGTGTTGCGGTGTACTATGTACCGGTGTAGTCAGTGGCGAGCTTGCCGTTGCAAAAGCGTCCGGTGGGGGCGTGGGTGGCGGGGAAGTCGCGGCCGTAGGGCGGGAAGTCGGCGCGCACCAGCATGGCCAGGCGGTTGTTGTTGCCGGCGTCCACTACCGAGTCCCCGAAGATCATCATGTCGGGCACCGGCGCCTGCCCCGCTCACCCGCCGCCGCCGCGGAAAGCAGTAGCAGCACCACCCATGCCAAGGCCGACCGTCGCTGCCATCCGGTTTGTGCGTGGGAAAAAGAAGGGAGGCTGACATGTGGGACTCATTGCTAGTGAATAGAAAAATAGGAGAGAAAAAATGAAAAATGATATAAGATATGTCTGACATGTGGGCCCCACTTCCACCTTAGCTTCTTCTCGACTCAGCTTCTCCTAGACATGTGGCGCCAACTCAGCACTTACAGCTGGACTCGAGTGTATCAAAGTGCTCTTAGTCATGAATTAGCCCGATTCGCAACGCTTGTACCCTAAAATTGGGACTGACATGCCAAAATTACCAAAAGTGATACTGACCTGTCCCACAACCTTAATTGTGTTAGTTTTATCCAATGAGTGGAGATGCTCTCAGCGCCTCACAGTTCGCCCAAGAGCTGACCCCGGCCCAGACTGATCTGCTGACGGGGCATATTCGAAGAAGAGGTGGAACGACTAACGAGGTTTCCAGGTTGCGACGCAGAGCGGACAGAAGTATTCGTTTGGCCAGCCACGAAGGAGCAGCCTATCAGCTAGCGCACCATAGACGGTTGAGTAGTAGCAGCCACATCTCATGATCTTGCACTTATTAGGAGCCCATGGCTTACAGATCATCGCCGGTGAAAGGGATTGTTGTGAACTCTCGAACCGTCTCTTGTACGCCGAAGCTGCAGAGTAAAGATCCGCTAGTGGTGAGCTTCCACCGTGAGTCGCTGATGCCGGGAACAATTGGTGTACCAGAAACTAGTCTCCACAGCGCCTCACAAAATCAGGCAGCAACAGGTGAGGAAAGCTCCTTCCCAAGTCGCGCACCCAGCTGTGCTGTGATTCGTCAGGGCCTGCGCGACGGTTTTATTTTTCCTTGGTCTTTGTGGCTCTGTCCACTCGAACCACATCCACCGTACGCGGAGGGCACGACCAAAGAGAGTTAGGGTTGGCAGCCCAAGCCCTCCATACTCGCCTGGATCGGAGCACATACTAGATTGCTCCAGCTAACTTTGCATTTGACGCCGGTTGCCGCGTCGTCTTCCTCGATGTCCCAGATGAAGTTGCGTCGCACCTTATCAAAATCCTTGATGAATTTTAGGGGAAGCCTGAGCACCGTCATGCTGGCGAAAATAGGCAGGGTGCTGAGTACTGATGAGACCAGTGCCTGTTATGTTGATCTCTCACGCTACGAGCCCAACGGCTCGAACGAAACCCCTTGACCGTGTCTTGATTGGGGACGTCCAACCCTTTATGGTTGGTGGGCCCTTGTCGCTAGCGCCACATAAAGAGGAGGCGTGACGGACGCACACGGTACGAGGTTCACCGTGCGCCGCAGCCTCCCACCAACACACCCACCTATTAGGGTTTTCACGTTGTGCGACGGAAAGCACCGCCACCACTCACCCACGCTCTCGTCGCCGTCCATCGCCATGACCACCGGCTCGAACTCGTCGAGCCAGGGCGCAGGTATACACCCTCTCCCTCTCCGATCCCTCTGTCCTCTCTCTCTCTCTCTCTCTCTCTCTGATACACTAGATCGAAACCAAAAGCACTACCGTGATTATCTAGACTAGAAGATCCAAAGTAGAAATTAACATTGGTATCAGAGCGGGCTTTCTAGTCCTAGATTTTTCCAGTAGAAAAGCAAACAAGTGAAACCCTAAGTTCATCCCCAAAGGCAAATCCCGAAAGAAAAATCCCTCAAAGCAAACCCTAACCCTATATCGAAAAGGGGGAAAGGGGAAAAGAACACTCACCGGCTCGCCGGCAAAGCAGCGCCGCCGGAAGGCCGCGCCCGTTCCTCTCGATCCTGTGCACATCGTCATGCTGAGGCACTGGACGAAGAACACGGGCGATGGGGGCACACGCCTCGCCACCGCCGAAAGAGCAGAGCCCTTTCAGGGGCAGAGGGTGCACCATCGCACCGCAGTGAGGCCACCGAGCGCACGCCAGGGGCAGTGGGGGCGCCGCCGCGCCTCTCTCCCTCTCTCGCCCGCGGTCTATTTCTAGTGAGAAAGGAAAGGAAAGAAGGGGAGAGGGAAGGCTCGCCGCCATGGGGTCCCGCCGTCGACGGCAGGCCACCGGTGTCGGCGCCTCTTTTCTCCCCGGAGCCGCCGCCGTCACGGGACAGAGAGGTGAGAGGGTGGGAGTAGAATGGGAGCTAGGGTTTTCGTCAGGGTCAACTGGGTCGTTTTGACCCAGCGAGGGACGCGACCAGCCGTCCGATCCATCGCACGACCAGGATTAACCGTGCGCGCATGGATGGGCGGCGTAGGGGCCACTTGGGCCGCAGTTGGGCCGCGGAGAGTGCTGCAGGCGGGCCGTAAGCGTCGCACAGGCGTGGGCGGGCCGTTGTTTGCCGCCAGGCGCATTACACAACACAATTTTTGTCTTTGTTTTTTTTACAGAACAGTTTTTGATGTTTTTTGTTTAGATTTTGAGCAAATTTTCATACAGTTTTTTCTATTCAAAACATTCCAACGAAAATTTTGTTTAGAGAATATTAAAGTGACAGAAATATTTCTGTAAAGTTTTAAAAGTGCATGAATAGTATTCGTTTTCCGCTGCAAATAGTTAAAAGTAACTGCTTAAATGCAATAAAGTGACAATTTTTTTAAAGATGTTATAAAGTGAATATTAAAGGTGATTATGGCCCTGTTATTTTATGACCAACATTATTAATAACATTGTCATGATTTGTTAATGAAATAAAATGTGCATTTATCTCTATTTTTTCCCAACGGTGATATAATTTTAACTGCACAAACAGTTGTATGTTTAATTTATACCAATGTTGGATTAATGCATATAATTGTTTTTGTTATCTCACATCTTTGTGGATTTCAGGAGGTTTCAACTTGATGAGTTTCCTCAAGGATGTTCCGATGCTCAGGGGTGACAACTACACCGAGTGGAGGAAAAAAGTAGATCTGACATTTGTGTGTGCCGAGGTTGACTGGGTTGTGGACACTGTACAGCCAGTCAAGCCAAAAGAGCCAGTGAAAGAGGCATCTGATGATGATGCCGCATGGAAGAAAAAGCAAAGGGACCATGCTCTAGTGAAGATGGCTTACACCCTTGAAAAGCAAAAGTGGTCGAATGCCAATAAAAAGTGCATGGCATTCATAAAGAACACGATTGAGAATGCAATTGCGGGCTCAATCGAAGAGTGCACTTCTGTTAGGAAGTTCCTGGAAAAGATAAAGAACCGGTTCACCGGCTCTTCAAAGATGTATGCAACCCAGCTGCTTAAACAGCTGGTCACAGAAAAGTACACATGAGGTGCACATGGCATTAGGGAGCACATCCCGAGGATGAGCAACATGGCTGCTAAACTAAAGCCCATGGATGCTGATCTGGAGCTCAAGCCTGCTCTGCGTGTTCACCTTGTCATGGCTTCACTTCCTCGATAGTTTGAGAACTTTGTGATCAACTACAACATGTCCCCTGAAAAATGGGACATTGAAAAGACCATTGACATGTGTGTGCAAGAGGAGGAAAGGCTCAAGTCCTTTCATGCTGGTTCATTGAACTATGTGAGGGACAACAGGAAAAGAAACTATAACAACAACAAGCAAGGTGGTTCCCCCTCCATGCCCCATGGCAAAGCTTCCCAACAGTATCATCAGCAGAGTCTCCCAGTGGATAGAGACTAGTGTCTCCACTGCAAGAAGTCCGGGCACTTCAAGAAGGATTGCCCAGATTGGCTCAAGGCCATAATGGCAAAGAAAGGTATAGATACAGTTTCTTTTGTAAATGAATCCCTGTATACATAATTTTCAAAATCTACTTAGTGGATTGACTCAGGTGCAACTGTTCATGTTGCAAATTCTTTATAGGGATTCCATTCGACAAGGACTATGCAAAGAAGCGAAAGATGCATTGATAGGGGCAATAAGGGCTGAAAGCTAACAAGTACCATAATTTTTGAAAGCTCTTTTTGAAACTTGAAATCCCTGCTTCCCTTTATGAAGGGCCTTTCTTCCACTATTATACTGAGTCTCCATCTTCTACCTTTAGGCACCATTTAGAGAGCATAGTTACCATTCTTAGTTCTATGTGCAGTGTCCCAAAACTTATTGATTGATGCATATTGTTGATATTACTTGTTCTTGTGCTATTTGTATCTAGTCACTCTTATGAAATTTGAAGGTGTCCTATGCACTATTTGCTACTCTATGAGGGACAAA
Source organism: Avena sativa (assembly GCA_916181665.1). Classification (NCBI taxonomy): domain Eukaryota; kingdom Viridiplantae; phylum Streptophyta; class Magnoliopsida; order Poales; family Poaceae; genus Avena; species Avena sativa. Next base: position 242,981,769 of record OV702282.1, read on the forward strand.
CTGATTGATACTATGCCATGTTTTCTGTATATGAAACAAACAAACGTTTTTCAATGCATGTTATTCATGATCTTTGTTTGTAGCCTTTCATGTTGCATGCATAGTTACTTTGTCTTATTGTTAGAACTCCATATTTCATGCACATGTTTAGAGTTCTTTGATCCCAGCCTTTAATGCTTGAAAATGGTTTGATCTTGGTTTTGATGGTGCATGTCACCTTAAAAATTATTCTTTTTATCACTTACCTACTCGAGGAAGAGCAGGAGTTAAGCTTGGGGATGCTTGATACGTCGGAAACGTATCTATAATTTTTGATGTTCCATGCTTGTTTAGTATCTACTTGCTTTGCTTTGTCTACACTTTGAGGTATTTTTATATGTTTTCTGGAACTAACCTATTAACAAGTTGCCATAGTGCCAGTTGTCTGTTTTCTTCTGTTTTTGGTTCCAGAAAGGCAGAAAATCAATATTCTCGGAATTGTACGGGACAAAAGCCAAAGTCAATATTTTACCGTGGGCAACACGAAGCCAGAAGACGAGACGGATAAGGCTCACTAGGGGGCCACACCTCCTGGCCGTGCGGGTGGGCCTACCCCCCGCCTGGGGGGGTGCAGCCGCCCTGGTGGCCCCTGGCTTGCCCCTTCGCCTATAAGAAGCCCCCGATGCAGAAACCCTAGGCACCCGATCAAAACTCCACGAAACCGTCTGTAACCGCCGCCACCATCGTCCCTAGATGGGGGATCTGAAGTTCTTCTCGGCACCCTGCCGGAGGGGAGATCATCCTGGAGGCCTTCTTCTTCATCATGCCAGCCTCCGGTATGAAGCGTGAGTAGTTCCACCTTGGACTACGAGTTCATGTAGTAGCTAGATGGTTGTATCTCCTTCTTGTGCTTTCATGAATAGATATTGTGAGCTCTGCTCATGATCAAGATCTAATCTATTTGTAATCATGCATGTTGTATTTGCGGGGATCCGATGGATATTGAGATTACTATGTCAGATTTATTAATGGTTTTGTCTTATGATTCTATCATGTTTGTGTTGTTTGTGATCTTACATGCTCTCCGTTGTTAGTAGCTATCTTGTCCAAGTAGTTGCTAGTGACTCCAAGAGGGGGTATTTATGCTCGATAGTGGGTTCATGCCTCTAGTTTCCAAGGGAAGTGACAGAAATCTCTTCGGTTGTAGATGTGTTGTTGCCACTAGGGAGAAAACAACGGTCTCATGTTCATGGAACAAGTGGATTGTTTACCTTACACACTTTGCTTAAAGCAGTTGTCTGTTGCTTGCAACTTAATACTGGAGGGGGTTCGGATGATAACCTGAAGGTGGACTTCTAGTCATAGATGTAGTTGGATGGCGGTCTATGTATATTGTTGTATTGCCCAATCGAAACTCATAGGATCTTTTTGTCTAGTATTGCATTGGTATGCCTTGCTCAGTTCATGTCAATTGCCCTGCTGTAATTTGTTTACCCTTCATGCCATGTTGTTTCTCTAAGGAGAGCACCTCTAGTGAACTATGGACTCTGGTCCAATCTTTACCATTGATACATCTTCCACTGTTACTGTTTGCAAACCATTATCACCTTCCACACCATACGGTTAATCCTTTGTTACAGCAACCGGTGAGATTGACAACCTCACTGTTAGTTGGGGCAAAGTCTTGAGTTTGTGTTGTGCAGGTCTCCACTTTGCTTGCAGCACCTTTGGGACGTGTCCTTCATCCTATTGGTTCGATAACCTCGTTTTTTACTGAGGGAAACTTGCCTGCTGTACTGCATCATACCTTTCGCTTGGGATCTCCCAACAAAGTGCTGCTACACTCATCACTTCACAGAAACTTAATAAGTGTATCATGTTTGGATAAAGACAGTTATGAATGTTATTTTAGACATGGCAAGTGTGCCATATGGTTTAAGGATGCTTGTGTGGGTACTTCTTTACTTCACGATAAGTTTTATTTGTTATCCTTGCGTGAAAAAGTGCTTTCTGTGTGTAATGTGAGTGAGCAAATTTCTTTGCCAAACAAAGAACAAAATAAAACAAAGCAAACTCATGACTTGTCGAAGTTATGGCACTGTCGATTAGGCCATATTTTGAGGGGAAGAATAGAAAGCCTCGTTAAAAATGATATTCTTCCTCCGTTAGAGTTCTCAGATATCGAACAATGCATAGATTGCATAAAAGGAAAGTACGTAAAGAAAATTAAAAAGGGTGCAAACCGAAGTACAACAACACTAGAAATCATTCACATTGATATTTGTGGACCGTTTTCTGTGAAAAGTATGGATGTCTATGACTCGTTCATAACATTCAGAGATGATTACTCCCGATATGGTTGTATTTATCCAATAAAAGAAAGATCTGAGGCATTGGATAAATTTAAGATATTCAAAGCTAAAGGAGAAAATCAACATAATAAAAGAAATAAAATATTCCGGTCCGACCGTGGGGGGAGTACTACGGTCGGCACACTCCATATGGTCAAGTACTTGGACCTTTTGCAAGGTTCTTACAGGAAAATGGAATAGTCTCCCAGTACTCTATGTTGGGCGAACCTCAGCAAAATGTAGTAGTTGAAAGGCGTAACCGTACTCTTATGATGAGTTATTCCACCCTGCCATTGGGATTGTGGATGGAGGCGCTTAAAACCGTCATTCACATTCTCAATAGAGTACCAAGCAAGTCGGTGACCAAAACACCGTACGAGTTGTGGACAGGCAGAGTTCCCTCTCTGCGCCACTTGAGGGTCTGGGGGAGCCCAGCTGAGGCAAAACTATTTAATCCAAATATTGCAAAGTTAGACCCCAAAACAGTAACTTGCCACTTCATGGGCTATCCTGACAGATCAAAAGGTTACCGTTTCTACTGTCCAGATAAATACACAAAGTTTGTAGAACTGAGACATGCAGTCTTCTTGGAGGACGAATTGATGAGGGGGCTCGGAAAATTGATCTTGAGGAGAATAGGGTGCATGCACCTAATCCTATGACTCATGAGCCATTTTTCTTGCTACCTGTTGTGCCACCATCGACAACCCTTGAGGTTGTGGTGCAGGCACCTGTTGTGACTCCACACGTGACAACAATGGGAGAAGGTTCGAAACCTGTCCATCAGGAGCCGCCTGAACCCACTGCTGAGAACGAAAGGGATCCGGAACAGCCACACACAGAAAATGTGCAAGAACCCGAGGCACGAAATGAGCAAGAGTCTGACAAACTCAGAAGGTCTAAAAGAGAAACAAGACCAGCCATTTCTAAAGATATTTACAAAGTTTATAATACAGAAACAGTTCATATGGAGGGTGATCCCACCTCATATGAATAAGACATGAGAAGCCCTCACTCAGCCAAGTGGGTGGAGACAATGGAAGATGAAATGAAATCAATGAGTTCCAACAATGTTTGGGACTTAGAGGAAATTCCTAAAGGAGCCAAAACAATAGGCTGCAAATGGGTCTACAAAACAAAGTATGACTCCAATGGGAGTGTAGAAAAGTATAAAGCAAGATTTGTGGCAAAAGGCTTTACACAAAGAGAAGGGGTAGATTACAATGTGACTTTTTATCCGGTCTCATGTAAGGATTCTTTCAGAATCATAATGGCACTAGTTGCGCATTTTGATTTAGAGTTGCATCAAATGGATGTAAAGACGGCATTTCTAAATGGAGATTTAGAAGAGAATGTTTACATGAAACAACCCAAGGGTTTTTTCATGGAGGGGGAGGAACATATGGGATGTCGTCTAAAGAAATCAATTTATGGGTTAAAGCAAGCCTCTAGACAGTGGTATTTAAAGTTCAATGATACAATCAAAAGATTTTTATTTAAAGAGAATGTTGAGGACAACTGCATTTATGCAAAGTTTAAAAGTGGAAATTACATTTTCCTAATTCTGTATGTGGATGATATCTTGCTTGCTAGCAGCGATGTCAGTCTACTACTAGAAACAAAGAAGTTCTTGTCCTCAAATTTTGATATGAAAGATCTTGGTGAAGCTTCTTATGTTTTGGGCATAGAAATTCACCGAGATAGAAAGAACGAAGTGTTAGGACTGTCGTAGAAGGCATATTGTGAAAAGATTCTAAAGAAATACAATATGCATGCAAGTAATGCCACACCTGCTCCTATAGTCAAGGGCGACAGTTTTGGAAAATTTCAATGTCCAAAGAACCAATATGAGATCGATCAAATGAAAGCAGTACCATATACTTCGGCCATTGGAAGCTTACAATATGCACAAGTGTGCCCTCGCCCCGACTTAGCTTTTATAACCGGGGTACTCGGTAGATATCAGGATAATCCAGGCTTGGAGCACTAGAAAATGGTAAAGAAAACTTTGCATTGTGTGCAAGGCACAAAAGGCCTCATGCTAACATATAAAAGATCTGATTCCCTATAAATAAGAGGGTATTCAGATGTAGATTTTTCCAGAGACAGAGATGATAGAAAGTCCATGGCAGGATATGTCTTTACTCTCGAAGGAGGTGCTATTTCATGGAGAAGCGCCAAACAGTCAATAGCTGCATCATCTACGATGTATGCAGAATTTATAGCATGTTATGAGGCCATGGGGCAAGCGTTATGGCTAAAGAAATTTCTACCTGACTTGAGAGTGGTAGACTGCATTAGCAGGCCACTAAAGATATACTGTGACAACGATCCCACAGTATTCTATGCTCACAACAACAAGTCGAGTAATGCTACAAATTTAATAGAACTAAAGTATTATGTTGTGAAAGATAAAGTCTAGGATCAAACTATAAGTCTCTGATACGTCGTGAACGTATCTATAACTTTTGATGCTCCATGCTTGTTTTATATCATTTATATTATGTTTTGTCTACACTTTGAGGTATTTTTATACACTTTCTGGAACTAACCTATTGACAAGATGCCACAGTGCCATTTGCCCGTTTTCTGTTGTTTTTGGTTTCAGAAAAGCTAATAAATGAATATTCTCGGAATTGGACGGGACAAAATCCAAAGTTACTATTTTGTCGGAGCGATACAGAAAATCGAAGCAGAGACGGAGTAGGGCACTAGGGTGGCCACACCCTAGGGTGGCGCGGGCCCACCCTAGGCGCGCCACCAGGGGTGTGGGCCCCTAGGGCCTCCATCTACCTTGCCTCCTTCGCCTATAAGAAGCCCCCAACTCAGAAACCCTAAATAATGTGGGAGAAAGCCACGAAAACCTTCGCAACGCCACCGCCACCGAAGGGGAGATTCGAGGGACAAAAGTCTCTGTTCTGGCACCCTACCGGGACGGGGAATTGACCCCCAAAGCCATCTCCATAGATCTACACCACCATCTCCATCGCCGTTGCTGATTTCCATGATGAGGAGGTAGTAGTTCTTCCTCGAGGCTAAGGGCTCTACCGGTAGCTATGTGTTCATCTCTCTTTCTATGCATGATCATATTGTGATCATGAGCTTTGTAATCAAGTAGATCTACTTTGCTACTCAAGTGCTTCAATAGATCTCTGCTCTCCCCATGTGTGTGAAAGTGACAGCGTGCACGCCATGGTGGCACTTAGGCTAGAGTCTACATAAATACTCAAGTGCTTCAATAGATCTCTGCTCTCCCTACGTGTGTGAAAGTGACAGCATGCATGCCGTGGTGGCACTTAGGCTAGAGTTCATAAATACATATCATGAGTATATTTTGAGTTGGCTGTCTCTATGAAATTGTGGTGTTTGTTGGAACCGTCTAGCGCTCAAGGTGACAGTGTGGGGTTAACTAGATGGGGAAGGCAGACATTGAGGTGTGCTGTTATAGCCCTACCATGGATTAGAGCGTCCAACCGGAGAGTAGTTAAGAGTAGTATCATGAAGAGAATATATTTATTGAGAGTGTTCACTAGTGAAAGTATGATCCCTAGGCCTTGTTTCTAAACATTGAAACACCGTTTGCATCTAGATTTGTTACATGTTTGCTTGCTTCCATATTTTTGCCTTTAGTCTTTTCCTCCCCGTCAAAAGCTCTTTTTTTTGGAACCGTTACCACTTATCTTCATTCATACTACTTGTATTTCACTATCTGTGCACCTATACACCTGACAAGTGTATTGGGTGTGTTGGGGATACAAGAGACTTCTTGTATCTTGATTGCAGGGTTGCTTGAGAGGGATACCTTTAACCACTTACTTCCTGAGTTCTATAAACCTTGGGTAATCCACTTAAGGGAAACTTGCAGCTGTTCTACAAACCTCTGCACTTGGAGTCCAACAACTGTCTACAAGAATAGAAGTGCGTAGACATCAAGCTATTTTCTGGCGCTTTTGTCGGGGAGTTAAAGAAGAAGAAGCTCCCACGTCAACAACACGCCATCATCTTTTCTAGCGCCGTTGCCGGGGAGGTAAGGTACAAGGTACTTACATCCTCTTGGTGTGTGAGTGCTCGAAGTTATTTCTTTTAGATTCTACAATCTTTTCTTTTTTTTCTTGTTTCACTAGTTAGGCTTAATGGAAAACAACAACAAAAATAGAGAGAAGTTATTTCTTTTAGATTCTGCAATCTTTTATTTTTGTTTCTTGTGTGACAGCATGCACGCCGTGCTGGCACTTAGGCTAGAGTTCATAAATACATATCACGAGTATATTTTGAGTTGGTTGTCTCTATGAAATTGTGGTGTTTGTTGGAACCATCTAGCGCTTAAGGTGACAGTGTGGGGTTAACTAGATGAGGAAGGCAGACTTTGAGGTGTGCTGTTATAGCCCTACCATGGATTAGAGTGTCCAATCGGAGAGTAGTTAAGAGTAGTATCATGAAGAGAATATATTTATTGAGAGTGTTCACTAGTGAAAGTATGATCCCTAGGCCTTGTTTCTAAACATTGAAACACCATTGCATCTAGATTTGTTACATGTTTGCTTGCTTCCATCTTTTTGCCTTTAGTATTTTCCTCCCCGTCAGAAGATCTTTTTTGGAACCGTTACCACTTATAATCATTCATACTACTTGTATTTCACTATCTCTTCACCGAACTAGTGCACCTATACACCTGACAAGTGTATTGGGTGTGTTGGGGATACAAAAGACTTCTTGTATCTTGATTGCAGGGTTGCTTGAGAGGGATACCTTTAACCACTTACTTCCTGAGTTCGATAAACCTTGGGTAATCCACTTAAGGGAAACTTGCTGTTGTTCTACAAACCTCTGCACTTGGAGTCCCAACAACTGTCTATAAGAATAGAAGTGCGTAGACATCAAGCTATTTTCTGGCGCTTTTGCCGGGGAATTAAAGAAGAAGAAGCTCCCACGTCAACAAAACGCCATCATATTTTCTGGCGCCGTTGCTGGGGAGGTAAGGTAAAAGGTACTTACATCCTCTTGGTGTGTGAGTTCTCGAAGTTATTTCTTTTAGATTCTGCAATCTTTTCTTTTTGTTTCTTGTTTTCACTAGTTAGGCTTAATGGAAAACAACAACAAAAATAGAGAGAAGTTATTTCTTATAGATTCTGCAATCTTTTCTTTTTGTTTCTTGTTTTCACTAGTTAGGCTTAATGGAAAACAACAACAAAATTAGAGAGCTTTATAGTGTTTAGCTTGAGTTAGGACATGAAGTGTTTGAAGAGAAAATTTAAAAACCTATGGAACTTTATTTGCATGCTAATAGCGATGTTATTAGTATGAATTCTTTGGACACCATTGTTGCTAATGCTTTGGAAACTTCTAAGCTTGGGGAAGCTAGTTTTTATGAAAATGATCTTTTTAGTTCCCCAACTTTGGAAGATAGCTATTCTATTGCTTATGATGATACCAAACCTCCAATATATGGTGATTACATTGATGAGTATGATATTTTCAATCCACCTACTATTGAGGAGAAACTTAATTGTGATTACAATATGCCTCCTATATTTGATGATTATGGTGATGAGAATAATAATGATAGCTATTTTGTTGAATTTGCTCCCACTATGATTAATAAGAATGACTATGCTTGTGTGGAGAGTAATAATCATTTTATGCATGAAGCTCATGATAAGAATGTTTTATGTGATAGTTATATTGTTAATTTTATTCATGTTGCTACTGAAAGTTATGAGAGAGGGAAACATGGTCTTATGTATCTCAACAATATTAAGTTTCTCCTCTTTATGTTGAAAGTCTTGAAGTTGCACTTGTTTTGCTTTCCTATGCTTGCTATTTTGAGATTTCACGTCTTGTTTCTTTACAAGATCCCTATGCATACGAAGTGGGTTAGACTTAAATGTGTTTTGAATTTGCTTCTTGGTGCTCTCTTTTACTTCAATTCATATTTCTTATATGAGCATCTTCTCAAACTATCAAGCCTAACTCAAAGGCGTTAAATAAAAGTACTTCTTGGAGATAACCCAATAGTTTTCTTGAGTCTTGGAAGTTATTAATTTTGTAATAACCTCTCCTTATCCTTTTTATTTGCTTTTTGTGCCAAGAATAACCTCTAATGAGAGGGAAGTAAGATTTGGGGAGTTGCTGTCCTGAAACAGATTTTTGTGCTCCACTTTAAAAATTCGTGTAAAATCTATAAAAGTCTTATTAAGCTGTAATTTTCTGAATAAATCCCCCAGGTTGTTAGATAACTTTCGTTAGTTCAACACTTTTTGATTTGAGCAACATAAGGTCTTCTAAAAAATCGGTTTCTACCTGCTGGTCTGTTTTGACAGATTTCTGCCATTATTTGCATTTGCTTCTTATTGATTCCTTTTTTTGTTCTTTTTCGGGAATTGAGAATTTTGAGGGAATTGATACAATATCTTGTGTCTTTATTGAAAGTTTTGTTGTTTTAAAACTAAAACCCAAAGGTATATTATCTTTTGAATACACTAATGTTGCTAATGAAGATTGTGTGAAGTTTTGCATGAAGGAAAATTTGCAGGTGTAGAGAAATAATGATGTAATGAGATGAATAATGGACAACATCTCAAGCTTGGGGATGCCACCCCATGTCACCCCAAGAAATATACAATAGGTACAAGCGTCAAAGCTTGGGGATGCCCAAGGCATCCCCTTCTTCATAATAAAAATTTTAGGTCTTTCCAAACACTTTGTTTTTATTGTTTCATGCATAGTTATGTTGTTCTTGGAGAGTATTAGTTTTTGTTTTTGGTTTTTGTTTGCTTACTTTGCTTGATTAAGTTGGTTGGATCACAACACACTTCTTTTGGAGAGAGACACACTATGTTTTCATTGCCTAGAACACTCTAGTTTTTATTCTTATTGTCTGTGAGTGTTCTCTTTTGCTAGCACTGTGTTTAGCCTTAGTTTTCTTGTGCTTTTTTCTTAGAAATTTTTAGTTATTCTTTGTGGATTTGTGAGACAAGCTCACTGATCTTTATTGATTATTATCTTTGTGAGTTGTTTCAAATAAGTTGATTGGTGTTGGAAAAGAGTAGAAAATTTCATGCTTAGGTGGTACAAAAGGGAGCTTGCTTTGAGTGTGACTTAGACTTTACCATGTCATGCTAGATGTTGTTTTGACCTTATTCTTAGTGATTATTGCTATAGCATGACTTGTTCCAAACAATTGAGATTGCTTAATGTGCCTTGAAAGAATCATGCGTTGTTTTAGCATACAAAAGCATAATATTGTGATATTCTCCTTTGATGCTTTGTTTGGGTTGACTTGGCACATGATCACACCATGTTATTGACTATGAACCAGTCACCTTAGCCTCTATGATGATTTAGTTTTTGACTTGTGGTACCACTTTGTGCTTTGATTAGTAATGTTTTGTCGCTCTGCATTGATTATGGCCATTATTGCTCTCTTAGTTGGTCGCTCCCAATCTTTTGCTAGCCTCCACTTGTATTGAGTAAGCTCTACTCATGCACACAACTCCCAAGAAACCAAGTTTTTCCAAAGATTCTGATATGTCGGAAACGTATCTATAATTTTTTATGCTCCATGCTTGTTTATTATCTACTTTGCTTCACTTGTCCATACTTTGAGGTGCTTTTTACATGTTTTTTGGTACTAACCTATTGACAAGTTGCAACAGTGCCAGATGCCCGTTTTCTGCTGTTTTTGGTTTCAGAAAATTTAGTAAAGAAATATTCTATAAATTGGATGGGACAAACGTCAAAGTCAATTACTTTCCGTAGGGAACAAGAAGTCCAGAGGAGATCCGGAGGGGCCAGCCGGGGGGCCAGACCCACCCCAGGCATGGGTGGGCCTAGCCCCGCGCCTGGCTAGGGTTTGGTGACCCTGGCCGCCTCCTCGGTCTCCCCTTCGCCTATAAGAATCCCCCGATGCAGAAACCATGGGTACCCGATCAAATATCCACGAAACCGTCTGTAGCCGCCACCACCATCGTCCCTAGATCGGGAGGATCTGAAGTTCTTCCCAGAACCCTGCCGGAGGGGAGATCATCCCCGAGGCCTTCTCTCTGGTATGATGCGTGAGTAGTTCCACCTTGGACTATGGGTCCATGTAGTAGCTAGATGGTTGTATCTCCTCCTTTGTGCTTTCATGTATAGATCTTGTGAGCTCCGTTCATGATCAATATCTAATCTATTTGTAATCATGCATGTTGTGTTTGCGGGGATCCAATGGATATTGAGATTATTATGTTGGTTTGATTAATGGTTTTGTCTTTATGATTCTATCATGTCTGTGTTGTTTGTGATCTTGCATGCTCTATGTTGTTAGTAGCTATCTTGGCCAAGTAGTTGCTAGTGACTCCAAGAGGGGTTATTTATGCTCGATAGTGGGATCATGCCTCTAGTTTCCAAGGGAAGTGACAATAATCTCTTCGGTTGTAGATGTGTTGTTGCTACTGGGGAGAAAACAACGGTCTCTTGTTCATGGAACATGTGGACTGTTTACCTTACACACTTTGCTTAAAGCAGTTGTCTTTTGCTTGCAACTTAATACTGGAGGGGGTTCGGATAATAACCTGAAAGTGGACTTCTAGTCATAGATGCAGTTGGATGGCGGTCTATGTATATTGTTGTATTGCCCAATCGAATCTCATAGGATCTTTCTGACTAGTAATTGCATTGTTATGCCTTGCTCAGTTCTTGTCAATTGCCCCGCTGTAATTTGTTTACCCTTCATGCCATGTTGTTTATCTAAGGAGAGCACCTCTAGTGAACTATGGACCCCGGTCCAATCTTTACCATTGATACATCTTCCACTGTTACTTGTTTACTTGCTACAAACCATTACCTTCCACACCATACGTTTAATCCTTTGTTACAGCAAACCGGTGAGCTTGACAACCTCACTGTTCGTTGGGGCAAAGTCTTGAGTTTGTGTTGTGCAGGTCTCTGCGTTGCTTGCAAAACCTGTTTGTCGTTTCCTTCCTCCTTCTGGTTCGATAACCTCGGTCTCAACTGAGGGAAAACTTGCTGCTTGCTGCTTCCCACCTTGCTCTTGGGGTTTCCAACAGGCTGTGCATAGACAGCCATCAAGCTTTTCTGGCGCCGTTGCCAGGGAGGATAAGGACGTCTTCACAAGGGGAGTCCTTCACTTCATTTCTCTTTACTTTGTTTTTAGTTTGCTTTGTTTCTTTTACTTGGTTTTGTTTGCCTCTTTTTAAAAAACACAAAAAATTAGTTCCTGCTCTAGTTGCCAGCTTGCTCTAGCTCACCATGTTGCTCCCCAAGTTCGCCCTGAAAGATCTTGCAATAGGTAGTGGCTCCATAATTGGGGAAGATAATATTGAAGAATTCTTTAATTATGTTAGCAAGCATGAGGATATTAAGGATAAATCTATAGCAGAGCTTGCTCCTAATTATGAGATTGCTGCAGCTTATTTAGTTCATATGCTGGAGGCTAGGTTTGTTAGCCTTAACCCCTTCATACAATTCTTGTTCCTAAAACTAAAATAAGAGAAGAATGTTGAAAAAAGGGAATTCATCCTTGAAACTTTATCAAAATAATTCCGTGATGTTGCTAGGGAAGCCAAAAAGGTTTTTGAACGTTTCAATATGCTAGGTTCAAGTGTAGATGTTGTGGGTATTTATGGTGACCCAGCATACCACTACATGTGTAGTACACTATAGTCGTTGACATGACATTCACAGAACACCGTTCCGTAAATATCACATCCCTTAGAGTGGTACAACAAAAACATTGCAGGTCCATATTACAAACATACACACATTATTATTATTACAATACCGGAAGTTCAAGACTTCCAAAAGATTCAGCTTACAAACCAAAATATAAGTGTTTCAGCGGAAGTTTCAAATTTAAAACTTAAACTCCAAATTGAGCTCAACAATTTATTGCTATATATTGTTCATGTTGCTCGGCTCAAGTGGCTACTAGAACTATAGTAATTATTCGGACTCTTGGAACTCTGCTCCGTAGACGATATCATAGTCCTCTCCTTCTACGGCTCCATATAGGTTGGGTTCTTCATAGAAGACCTCCTCTTGGCTCTCAGTTGCATACATTGAAGTATCTTCGGGATTCTCAGAGTCTAAGCAAAGGATCAAAGGAAAGGATGAGTAACAGCGTTACCCAACAAGTTCATTATATGCAAGGTAGGAAGTTTGATGCTCTATCTACCACCTCGGACTATCATTAATTGGCACTATGCAATTTTCGTAAATCTTTCTTCAAAGATTGATTTTATTATGAAAATCTATGACCATCATCCTTCACAGGTTGACCAAAACTTTCATGGAGTTTCTTTCCTGCCGCGTTCATAGTGTCGTGGTGGTGGCACGACAGATGCCATGGGTAGGCTAAAGTATGGGGCCAATGGATGCTAGAGGGATCCGGGGAGGGAAGATGTAGTGATTTCTACACTCAAGTGTCTTGTAAGAAAATCTCTATTCCTCTTCTCTAGTAATACAAGTGCTCCTAGAGCTGGGTCATAGAGAGGAAGAAAACTAGTACACGAGCCTAACGGCGTAGAATGAATCGATCCCCTTCTCAGGAGCCCGCGTCCCCCCTTATAAAGGGGTGCCTTGGTTCCTTCTAGGGCTGACATGGCAAGCATATCCTTGGAATATGATTGTCCTAATATGGTAACTCGGCGGCCTCCTTTCCGTGTCCCCCTTCTATCGGCGGCAATGTTCCAGAAACCTTCACATGCGCGCCTCGGTCTCCCTCATTGTCACCTCCATGATGTTCTTCTGCCCTTCTGCTGCTCTGCTCCTTGTCCTTTGCGCTTGGCTCTGTCTAGATTCCTCCTAGCTAGTGACTAGGGTTTGACTATAGGCACCTCCTTCTCCTGCAAGCTTCGCGTTATTCGGCCTTGTCTCGCATAACTTGGCTCGGCCTTCGCCTGTATTCGTATTAGTCACAGTCATTCAGCCGACTTAACTCATATGTCGGCCAGATAAGGCGTTACTTATCCTACATTTGTCATGGCCCTGCTTATCTCGGCCGACTCTTACATGATTCGGCCGACATAATCAGTAATTCGGCTCACGACAAGGGAGATTCCTTTCGTCTTTCCCCTGTCTTGACCCTATCCGGGGTCACCTCCCCAACATTAGTCCCCGAAGCTGGTGTGGTCCTGCCTGAAACCTCGGCCGGGCCACATCAGTTTCTCGACATATTTCTCTCTTTCTTTCCGAACTATTTCTCTCTGTTTGAGGTATCCGTGCAGCTTCCTGAGTACGCCTCGTCCTACGTGTACCACTCATCATTGTCCTTCTAGTTTTTTGTTCCTCTACAGTGTCCACTGACAAGCTACAGTGATTACTGCGCCCGTCGCGTCGGCGCAGTGACGCCTCGAGTACCGCATCGGTCAGGAGGCCCGATCCCCTCCTGCGCTGTGTGGTCTTCGGTGTGGCTCCACTAGTTGCGAGCGGTTCCGCCACGCGTGCGATTATGCGTTTATCGTGGTGCACCCACGATCCCACTACCGCTAATACTGCGCGGTTATAAAGAGGGGAGCGGGGCTAGACGATTTACTTTCCCCCTTCGTTTGCCCTTCTTCTTCCTCCTCGCGCCGGTGCCTCCATTCGTGCGCTAGCGGCTGCGCCATTGTCGACCTCCTCGACGGTCACGCTGTAGTTCTCCTGCTTCGACGACCTCACCGCCGTGCCCTCGCTCCGTTGCCTTCGCTGGTGAGTTATCCTACGTCACTACCGCTAGGTTTCCGCCCTAGGCATTCCTTATGCTTTACTAGATTCCTCGTGGCGGTTCTTCTTTGTTCCGCCGCCGTGCTCGTTAGAATCACGACGGGGCCCTGCACCTCTAGGCCTCTCCCCGCCGCTAGTTCCTTCTTCGTTGATTCCTCCGACGAGCCCATGTATAGTTCTTCCAGCGGAGCCCTCGTTGAGATGGATGACTTTGCGTCCGGTCCAGAACGGGGTTCTTGGCAAGGTTCCAGCGTCATTCGCCGTGAGGTAGAGTGGTTAATTAAGACGCGTCGGATCCCCGCCTAGGTAAGCTGTCGCTTGCCCGGCAAAGAATCCTCTCCAGTGCTCAACGAGGGAGAGTATGTAGTGTTCATGTCCCATTTTGCTCATGGGTTCGGCCTCCCCCTTAGCGATTTTGCTAGGGGGTTCCTCGATTACTTCGGCCTCCAGCTGCATCATCTGCCAGCCAATGATATCGCCTCTTTGTCAGCTTTTATCTCGGCTTCGGAGAGGTACTTCGGCCTTTGGCCCTCCGTACATGTCTGGTCCAAATTCTTCCAAATCTGATCTAATGTCGTGCCGGAAAAATCTCTTCACCCTTCTGAGAAATCTCTTACGTAATGCGGGGCTGCGTCCATTACACCTCGGAGAACTCTGAGTTTCCGCATGTCGCCGGCCTCGAGTCTTGTAAGAAATGGCATAGATCATTTTTCTATGTCAAAAACACTGGGAAAGAAGATAAGATTTGGCTCCCCACTTTTTCTATCGGCCCCCCTTCCAAGAAGAATTGGAACTACAACCCTAGGAAGAGCCATGCTCTGGCCGAGGCATTTGAGATTCGGCTCAAGGAGTTGATCCGCGCTAGGATCCGTGGTGAGGATCTGATGACCACATTCATCAGCAGCCGAATCTGCGCTTTTCAGCTTCGCTCTCACAAGCTTTGTTAGATGAGTGGTCCTTTCGATCCCAACCGAGTTTCAACGGTTGAGCTCGACAACTATCACATTTATAAGCGTGTTCGAGCTATCTTCAAGACCGATATGCCGGAGGAATGGGCATGGGGACTGAAGCCATTCACTCGCGGGAATCCCCCTCCTCAGGTAAATTTACGCATTGATGTTTGCTTCCGAGTTGCCTTTGTGATTGTTCTTTTGCTAATCATACTTTGTTTTTTTCTCTCGCAGAGGTTTGCGGAGCAAAAGACCGAGGATTCCGAGGTGTTGGCTCTTCCGTGGACTGCAGTTTGGAATATCCCGGATAACGGGGAACCTGACTCAGAGGAGTTTGTCCCTAAGTCGGATGTTGCTCCGGTTCGCGCCCGTGGCAAGACCTCGACCCACGCAGATGAAGGTGACTCGGACGACGTCCAAATTCTTGAGGTAGTTGCCGTGGTGCCTATCTCTTATGCATTTCCGTCTCCTACTTTCCCAGCTAATCCAGCTGGTCAGGGGCACGACGCCGAGCCTCTTGCTTCTCAAGCTCCTGCTACCTCGAAAAAGCGCACCGCTCCGGCAGATCCCTCCGGTGCTGCCCCCAAGAAGCGAGTGAAGAAGTCTGCGTAGCATATTCTGAGGCGTAAAACCATGCCTGCGGTTACTGGGTGAGTTTACTTTCATTCGTATTTCTTGTTTCTCTCTTTATGTCTATTGACTCGAATTTTTTGTCTTTCGCAGAGCTCCTCTCTCTGCAAAGCCTAGCAGTCCGAGTATGACGACCCATACTACTTGGCCGGCTTCTCCTCCTCCAGAAGATAATCGGGCTCCCAGTCCCCCTCGTGTTGATTCTCCTCCTGCGTCGATAGATATGTCGCCTGGACGAGATTTGCCTATTGACCCCACCGTTACTGCCGACATAACTCCCACACCGGATCATCCGGTTGAGCCTGTTGCTCCTGTCATGACCACCAAAGTTTCCCCCAATGATCCTTTGATCACCACAATCCCAGCTGCTACTCCAATTCCATCCGAGGATATCACCACCTCGGCCCCCTTGGAGGTTTCAGTTCCTCATGCCCCTCAGGACGTGATTCCTAGTGCTGAAGTTGCTGCCCCTGCCAAAGTCTCTACTAAAAGTAGGAAGACTATTGTTACTAAATCTTCAGCATCTCAGAAAGGGCCAGCCTCCTCTTCTCAGCCCAACAGAGCTGATGCATTTCGCAAGGGAGCTTCCTCCGCTAAGCCTGTTGTCACCCCTACTGCCGACACTCAACTTACTCTTCACAAGAGTCCGGCAACGGCGGTGGTCACACAACGGGCCCGAGGTAAAGTGTTAACTCGCACTGAGAGCGGAAATAGCCTCGGATCCTTGGTGGAGTATGCCAATAACTGGAACGCCGCGGATCAACTTGAAGGCAATCCGAGTAGCCAACCATTCCAGCTTTCTGACATCAGCAGTCGCTTGCACATGGCTGCTAAGATTGTCCTTGATAGTGACAAGATGAATGAGGTAAGTGCTTTCGTTGATACTTTGTCTATCATTCAAATGGTATTATATACACACTAGTCCCCGAAGCTTGCAACCGGATAACTTGTTCGTTTGGAAGCTTTGTTAGGCTTCAAATGTCATGACTCGGATTAGCCGTGATATCCGAATCAAGTTTTACTCAGTTCGCATTTGCTTTAGCTTTAAATATCTAGCCACTTTGATATAAGTCAAGTTACACTTAGGTTGGGTCTGTTTTAACTTTGAATATCCAGCCACCTAGATTTGAGTCAAATTTTATTTAATTCGGATCTGCTTTAACTTTGAATATCCAACCACCTAGATCCGAGTCAAATTTTATTTGATTCGGATCTGCTTTAACTTTGAATATTCAGCCACCTAGATCCGAGTCAAATTTTATTTGATTCGGATCTGCTTTAACTTTGAATATCCAGCCACCTAGATCCGAGTCAAATTTTATTTGATTCGGATCTGCTTTAACTTTGAATATCCAACCACCTAGATCCAAGTCAAATTTTATTTGATTCGAATCTGCTTTAACTTTGAATATCCAGCCACCTAGATCCGAGTCAAATTTTATTTGATTCGGATCTGCTTCAACTTTGAATATCCAGTTTTGTAACCTTCTATTATATCTAGGTTGCCCGTGATCGGCGGACTGCCGAATTTCAAAGGTTGCTCTTTGCCCACAAGAAACTGCAAGAAAAATTTGAGAAGGTTGTTCCCGTAGTGAAGAAAACTGGTAATTTAATAAATCTTTGTATTGTTCCTTAAGTTCGTAATATTTTTGGCTTGTCGTGATAACTCACTCTTTGTTGGTGTGCAGCTCGTATCAATAATCTGAATACCCGCCTTACCAAGAAAGTTGACGCTCTTGAAGGTTGGTTCCTCGTTTTTGGTTTTTAATTTGTTAATTCTTGTCCGAGATGAATATTGGGTTTCTTACAGCCTTCCGGCTTTGCTATAGCCGAGTTACACACATTTGCAGCATCGCATCAAGAATGCATACCTATGCCTGATATGATGCTGCATTTTTTAGAGCAAGCTACCACTCATTCGGCGCAACTCAAAGAAAAGGATGATGAGATAACCCGGTTACGCGCCGAGGTTGAGTCTCTCAAGCTTTCCCAGAAATCCGAATTGGAAAAAGTTGATCAGGAGTTCTCTGAAGAAAAGAATCGACTGAGCCTGCAGTTGCAGAAAGATAAGGAACTTCTTGACGCTGCCGAGCTAAAGAACCGAGCGATGAGCAAGGAGATCACTCGTTTCGAGAAGAGTAGGGCCAATTGGTCCCTGGATCTCCAGAAAATGTTGAGTTACATCCATCGTAAGTCTCCGCCTGTGGCCGAGTTATCTTCTTCCCTCTTATTTTTAACTGATATGATTTCCTTTTGTGTAGATCATTTTACAGAAGAGAAACCTGTGAGCACTAAAGCTATGGTTGCTTCTCGTGAGCACCGAGGCGTCCCTGTTGATCCGAGTCAAGAATATTCGATGGAAGACTTCCTGATTGCCGTCGATGCTGTTATTGGACCAATGAAAATCATGGGAAGAGATCTGGTGCAAGCAGCTATCCGGGCCTACCATGTTCTTTGGCCGAACACTTCTGGAACGCCTGAGATTGATGAAATTGAAGTGCTCGTGTCGAGGCTGATGGCATCTCAGACCTGACTTAATCTATGGAGAGAATCTGCTGGGTGGGCTGGTGCCGACATGGCCCTTACGGCCGTGTTGTCTTGGTATGAGCATATTTCCCTCGATACTCTGATGCATCTGCGCACTGGCTCTCCTTGGGTTGAAAATCCGGAGTTTGTTGCTCGTCGCCAAGCTCGTGCCTTCCAGCTTATCGAGTATGCTGACTTGCATAATTGGATCGAAGGGCCGAGTTTCCTTCCCAATCCGGCGGATGATGTCGAAGTTGAAGATGCATCGGGTGATGACTCGGCCGATCAGGATGAATCGGAGGGTGATTCGGATAATTCCCATGATTGAAACGACAGATCGGGCGAGGATGGTGACGCACGATCGTCCTCTAAAGGGACTGAAAACTCTCGAGCTCAAACTGATGTCTCTCGGCAGCCGGGGCTTGCGCCCGAGGTTACTATGGCTTCTATTGGTAACGTCGGCTGGCGCCAGCTACCTCGGAGCATCCAGTTGCTGAAGATACCCTCCTGAAGGAGACCGAGGTCCCTCCTCCAGCGTTCGAGATACCCATGTCCAATGCTCCTGACAATGCTACTGCCTATTAAGGGTTGTTTGGCCACTTCTGGTGTTTAGGCTTGAAAAAACTTCAATTTGCTTTAAGTCCTCGGCATGTCGGGCGTATGATGTTTGTGAAACAATTTTCCGTCTTTTGGTGTGGTGCGAACCTTTTTGCCTTGCGCCGCTGAGGCATTGGTGATGGTAACTATTGTTGTTTCATCTAAGTTAAGCTATATGTTTCATATCTTTGCCTTGACCCACTTTAATTTCGTAAGGCCGGATCGTATTCTCCCATGTGGTTGACCTTCGTCCGACATTTATCTTGCTTGCCCTTTGTAAATTTGGATGTATAACTGTTGTTTTCGTGATTTCTACTTGAAGTACAATGCTCTAACCTCATAGATTGGCTTGTATCCCTTATCATACTTCGACCTGCTGAGGTTGTTACCTCTTAGAAATCGTTAATTGTTTTCTCCTTGTTATTCCTTTGTCGATCGAGGCAAGCATATGTTGCGTCCTATGAGTTATGGGTAGCAGATTGGGGTAGTCCCCGAGTTTCTGCTGAAGCTATCGAGCTCTTATATGAATGGAGGAAATTAATGAGTGGCGTAAGTCATCCCCGAGTTATCCCTAGGGTCGCTGAAGGTTTACATCTGTGCAGATAACATTGAATAACACAAAACAGTCCCCAAGTTATAAACTGGTTTGCCTAAGTATAATTCATAGCTCAATGCAGAGAATACCACGGGGCAGTCCCCGAGTCTCTGCTCGAGGTGCCGAGGTTTAATACATAGTTCAAAACAAGAAACAATCATGGGGCAGTCCCCGAGTCGCTGCTCGAGGTACCAAGGTTTAATACATAATCTGAAATAAGAGATAACACGGTGCAGTCCCTGAGTCACTACTCGAGGTGCCGAAATTTGATACATAATCCAAAATAGGAAATAACACGGTGCAGTCCCTGAGTCACCGCTCGAGGTGCCGAGGTTTACTACATAGTCTTAAAAAATAGAAACAACGTTGTGCAGTCCGTGAGTCGCTGCTCGAGGTGCCGAGGTTTAATACATGCCTGATATTTCAACTTGATGTGTCGCATCACTACGTACAACATGTGGCTTCTAAGTGTAGAACGGGCAAAGTAAGGCTATGTTCCATGGTCTTTTTGATTCGTCTCTGGCCTTATTTGCCTTATTCTCTGGTGGCTGAGCATCGATCAGGTAATATGCATCATTGTGCAATGCTTTACTCACGATGAATGGTCCTTCCCATGGGGTTGAGAGTTTGTGCATGCCGGCGGTGCGTTGCACTAGCCGAAGAACCAAATATCCTTCTTTAAAAACTCTTGGATTGACTTTCTTGCTGTGATATCGTCTGAGGTCTTGCTGATAAATAGCTGATCTTGATAATGCCAATTCCCTGGCTTCTTCTAGCAGATCAACATCGTCTTGCCGAGCTACTTCATTCACCTCGGCAGTTGTGTACTGGATCACTCTTGGCGAATCATGCATTATGTTGGCTGGAAGCACAACTTCTGCCCCATATACTAGAAAGAATGGGGTATACCCTGTTGACCTGTTTGGGGTAGTTCTGAGGCTCCACAGTACTGCTGGAAGTTCCTCGTTCCAGCATCCTGCCGACCTTTGCAGTGGTTCGATAAGCCGGGGTTTTATTCCAGACAATACCAGCCCATTCGATCTTTCTACTTGCCCGTTTGATGCTGGGTGAGCCACCGAGGCAACATCTAGTCTTATGTGTTTTTCTTGGCAGAATCTAGCAAAGGCTCCTTTAGCAAAATTTGTGCCATTATCCGTGATAACACTGATCCATATCTCAAGATAATATATTTGAGGAATTTTACCGTTGTTGGTCCATCACACTTTCTTATTGGTTTCACCTCGATCCACGTTGTGAATTTATCCACCATGACTAGAATGTGAGTCATTCCGCCCCGGGCTGGCTTGAACGGACCTACCATATCCAAGCACCATACAAAAAAGGCCAAGTAATTGGTATTGTCTTTAATTCAGACGAGGGCATATGTATCTTGCTGGCGTATCTCTGGCAACCATTACATTTTTCTACTAATTCTTTTGCTTCCTTTAATGCCGTCGGCCAATAAAATCCATGCCTAAATGCTTTGGCCACTAAAGCTCTGGATGAGGCGTGATGCCTGCATTCTCCCTGATGTATATCCAGGAGTATTTCCTGCCCTTTTGCCGAGTCAACACATCGTTGCAGTACGCTTGTGACGCTTCTCTTATACAGCTCATTGTTTATGATTGTGTAAGCTTTTGCTCTTCTTGCTATTTGTCTAGCCAGTACTTCATTACTCGGCAAGATTGCCTCCTTAAGGAATGAGAATATGGGTTGCGCCCATATCGGCGTAATTTTCTCTAGGATAATTTCATTGTCGATTTCCATATTTTCCGCCGACATAACAGCTTCGGATTTTTCTATGTTCGCTCGTGCGGTGGCCGGGTTCATCTTTAGAAAACCTGGTTCGAATTCTTTGTCGATTTCCATTGGCACACTTCCTTCTTTCAGTTCTGCCAAGATACGAATTGATTCGGATTTTGGTGATGGTGTAATTGATGGTTTTCTCAGGTGCTCTAGGGCAATACCTGGGGGAATTGACTGCCTAGTTGATCCGAGTTTTGACAGTGTGTCTGCAGCATCATTTTCCGCCCGATGTATATGATGAAACTCGCATCCATCAAAGTAACCACTGATTTTTTGCACATGAAATCTATATAGGGCCATATTCGCATCTAGTGCGTCCCAATTGCCTGATACTTGCTGTACTACCAGACCTGAATCCCCGTAGCATAGGATCCGACGTATACCAATCTCTTTTGCCATTTTTAACCCATGGACGAGTGCTTCATACTCGGCTACATTGTTCGACGTGGCGAAATGTATCTGCAGCACATACTTCAGCTGATCTTTTTTCAGCGAAGTTAATACTATCCCTGCCCCCAAGCCATTTCTCAGCTTTGATCCGTTAAAATGCATTGTCCAATAATTCAGATCTGATAATGGTGGTTCATATTGTACCTCGGCCCAATCCACAAAGAAGTCGGCCACTGCCTGAGATTTGATTGCATCCCGCCTATCGAATTGCGGTGCATAAGGTGATAACTCGATTGCCCATTTTGCTATTCGGCCACTTGCATCTTTGTTGCTCAATATCTCGGCTATGGGCGCTTCACAAATCACTTTTATCGGATGCTCTTCGAAGTAATGTTTGCGTTTTTTCGCCGACATGTATACTCCATAAGCCATCTTCTGGTAGTGCGGGTAGTTCTGTTTTGAGGCCGATAATACCTCGCTTAGGTAATATACCGGCCTTTGTATTGACTTATCGCCTTCATTCTGTTCCACGACAACCACCGTACTTACCACTCTGTTAGTGGCGGCTACATAAAGTAACATAGGTTCTTTTGACAATGGAGAAGCCAAGTTCGGTGCTGTGACCAACATCTTTTTTAACTCATGAAACGCATTACCTGCCTGTGGTGTCCAGATGAATTTATCAGATTTTTTCATCAGTTGATATAGAGGTAATTCCTTTTCCCCCAGCCGACATACGAATCGACTCAGCGAAGCCAGGCATCCCGTGAACTTTTGTACATCATTCAGACACCTCGGCAGTTCCATTTTTTCAACTGCACGATTTTAGTTGGATTTGCCTCTATACCTCGGCTGGACACGAGGAAACCAAGTAATTTTCCAGCTGGCACAACGAAGGTACATTTTTCTGGGTTAAGCTTCATTCAGAATCTTCTCAAGTTTGCGAATGTCTGCCGAATATTATCATGGAGCGTTTTGCTCTCTTTGGTTTTTATAACCACATCGTCTACATATACTTGTACATTTTTTCCTATCTGGTCATGTAGACACTTTTGCATGCATCTTTGGTATGTTGCTCCTGCATTACGCAGGCCGAATGACATGGTGCGATAGCAATAAGCCCCGTACGGGGTAATAAACGCAATCTTTATTTGATTGGCCAGATTTAACGGTATCTGGTGGAAACCAGAATACGTGTGTACAGATGACAACAGCTCACAACCAGCGGTCGAATCAATGACTTGGTCTATCCTTGGTAAAGGAAAAGGATCTTTGGGACACACCTTTTTTAGGTTCGTGTAATCGATACACATTCGCCATACGACGGCTACATTTGGGTCATCCTTTTTCTTTTCCACTAACACCGGATTTGATAGCCAATCCGGATGAAGCACTTCCATGATGTACCCGGCCGCAAGGAGCCGAGCTATCTCATCCCCTATTATTTTTCTCCTGTCTTCGGCGAAGCGGCGAAGAGGTTGCTTCACCGGCCTTGCTCCTGGCCTTACATGCAAAGAGTGCTCAGCCAACTCCCTCGGCACACCTTGCAGGTCTTGAGTTGACCATGCAAAGATATCCCGATTCTCACAAAGGAAGTTGGTGAGCTCGCCTTCCTATTTGGCATCTAGGTCGGCACCAATCGTGATGGTGCGCTCTGGGAACTGCTCATCTATCTGGATCTTTTTCATCTCTTTAGTCGGCTGGAAAGAAACACTTCCATGGGGGTTGGCTAGTGCCGGCATATTCAATTGTGCCGACTGAGCCAGAGCCGCTACCTCCTGAATCCTTCTTTTTTCTCTTGCAATCACCAATGACTCGGCCAGGTTTGATCCGGCCGAAGCACACTCCATTGAATTTCTGTAATCTCCGGCTACTGTTATCACCCCATGTGGCCCGGGTAACTTCATTTTCAGATAAGTAATGTGACAACTGCTCATGAATTTAGCCAGCGCTGGCCGTCCGAGTAAAGCATGATAGCAACTTTCTAGGTTCACCACTTCAAACTCCAAATTCTCCACTCTGCAATTCTCCCTTGTGCCGAATAGCACATCTACTCGGACTTTCCCAATGGGTTCACACGAGAGACCTGGCACTATTCCATGGAATGTGGTTCTTGTGGATTGTAACATATTTTTTGTTATTCCAAGTTTGTGCATTGTGTCCTTGTACATAATGTTGATACTACTCCCATTATCAATGAGTACTTTTGAGAATTTGACGTTAATGCTGGGTCCAACAAATGTCGGATCCAGTACCAGTGCATACGACCCTGGGTTCGGCATTATCTTCGGGTGATCTTTGATGTTCCAAGTTATTTCCTGATTGGACCAAGGCACGTATCTTGGTACTGCCGGCATAACATCATTCACTTCCATATGCCGGCGTTGTAAACTCTTCCTGTCATGCTGTTCTGTTGTGAACACACAATATGATTGATGATCCTCCCTGTAATCATTACGTCCGTTGTTTCCGGGGTTTGCCCTTCCATCTTGTCCTTGATTTATCACTTGATGCACTGCATCCCTCCGGTCCGAGTTATCATACCTCGGAGGAGGTGGTGGTAACATTAACTGCTGCGCATTTGCTCCGGTTAGCTGTGGCTGCTGCTGCTGATGCGCTTGATGAGGGGGCGCTTGCATGCCCGCCGGGTTCCCCATTGCATTTTTCATCCAAGCACATTGACGAGTTGTATGATTAGCCGACTTGGCCGGGTTTGGAGTGTGGAACTTACACGGTTGATCCAACATGGATTCAAATGTGTACTTCGGCCTTTCCTGCCACTACTTCTTCTGTTCTGGTGTCCACTGTCTTTTCCCCTCATTCCTCGGCGTCCACTGCTAAGGACCATTCTTCTGTCGCTGACTGTTTCCATGAATCGGCTGATCTTGTACCACCGCTGCCACTTGATTGGAAGCATATCTGTAATCTGGCCTCTCCTCCCTTCTACCTCGAAATTCGTTGCGCCTTGATGATCCGGCTGCATCTCTTGCATATTGATCTTGATGTTCCCGATGCTCTGCCGACATTAATTCTAGTTGCATCGGATCCCCTAAAGCATATGAATCTGCTATCTTGATGGTCTCTGCCAACGTGGTCGGCATATCTCTTTGCAGCCTTTGCCATAATACACTTGCATATCGACAGCCTTGAGGAAACCAAGCTATCGCTTAAGACTCTATGACTCCTTCGCATGAGTTTCTGAGGTTACACCGCCGAGTCAAGAATTCTCTATCTGTCTCATTCGGCTTCTTTTTGCACATAGCGAGCTGCTGTGGCCTGTTTGGCCTTTTATAGGTACTGGTGAAGTTTCTGACAAACATTTCTTCAAAATCTAACCAACAGTTGATACTGCCTGCTGGCAGATTGTTTAGCCATACTCTGGCAGGTCCTTCCAGCATCTGTGGGACGTATCTCACCGCCCATCGCAAGTTTCCGCTGGCTATCTTCACCGCAGTGGCATAATCAATTAACCAATCTTGTGGTTTTGTGCTTCCATTGTATGTTTTTGTGCCCCTTGCCAGTTGAAAGTTCGGCACCGGTGGTTCGCCCATGATCCGAGGTCTGAAGCACGCCGGACCAGGCGGACCCTGTTCCTCCAATAACTCGGACCGATATAACCTGTCCAGTTTTAGTCTTGCATCATTTGATGGCAAGTTTCTATAAATGATCCTCTCTTGTATTCCATAATGGTTATTCCCACCATGTCCTGCATGCTCCATATCCGAGTAACCATCATTGTACCTCTCACTTGCCTGATTATGGTGAGCTGGTCTCACTTCTCGCTCTTGCCGAGGCTCATACCTCGGCTGAGGATCTGGTGGAGGGTTTCTCCTTCCCTTCGCCGGGTTATTGTTCTCATGATTTCCCCTTCCGAGGTCTCCATGCCCTTTGTTCGCACGGCCGGGGTTTCTATCTCCACTGTTACCTCGGCTGCCGTTGCCTCTGTTATCATTGACCTTTCCAGCTACAGCCGGATCATACGGAACAATTTGCTTATTTCTTTTTCCTGAAGTCACCGCTCTATCTTTTCGAGCGTTGTTTCCGGGTGAGGACGCTGCTGCCACAGATAGTGCGGGTGCTGCTCCAGCGGAATGAACCATACGTGAGGCTCCCAGTCTTGTCGGGTCAGCCCTAAGCATCTCCTCATTCTGCTGGTTCACAATGCGCACCAGCTCATTCACTTGTTCTTGCTGTTTCTGCCGGGCTTCGCCGCTTAATCCTTCTAGCTCCAAAGCAGCGGCATTTGCCGCCCTTAGGTTTTTTGCCGGGGTACTATACCTCGGCAAGCCTAGATCGATTGAATCACGTTCACGAGCTTCATGCTCTTTGTTGATATCATTCATGAGGTTCTTTCCTCTTAATCTCAATTCATCTACCCGCTCGGGGGCCACATCCAGTTTGTTTGCCTTAGCATATTCTCGCAGGGTCCTGTTCAAGGACCCCCGCAAGGCCGACACCTTTTTTTCCTCTACCAGTACTTTTTGTCTAGTTTATTCTAACTCCGCCTAGGCGTTAGCCGGATCAAGTATCGGCGCCACATGCGTGGTTAGATTATCTATAGTTGTCTGGAGAATATTTTCTGGTCTTTCTAGAGGTGGCCATCTTACCCTTGCCGCCTTTGGGGTTGTCTCCTGCACCTCGGCTGACTTGGCTGCTGGCGGATCTACCTCGGTGGGCTGTGGAGCTGCTTGCTTCGTGGTCACCCGTCCTACTGCCGCCGGGTCCTTGCTTGGTCCGGTGCCTGCTCCTGCCGCCTGTGCTGCGGCTGTTACCATCACCTCGACGCTACCGATGGGGCGTGCTCCACGCGGACCATTAGCAGCATTGAGGGGAGGTTCTCCTGCTTCAGTGACTCGGTAAGGATAGACGCAGGATGTGTCGACGCCGACGTAGACCTTGTGCATGACCAGGTTGATGAAGACGCCGTTGCGCGGAGGTGCTTTCCTCCTGAAGCTACCCGCATTGTCGCTGACATAGTCCCAGAGATCAAATCTCTTGACTAAGCCAGAGACAACCCGCTCGCCGTTGTGGATGAAGTTTCCCGTCCGGATCTTAACTCCAGCTAGCACCGCTGCTAGCCCCACGGTGGGCGCCAACTGTTGTGGTGGTGGCACGGCAGATGCCATGGGTAGGCTAAAGTATGGGGACAATGGATGCTAGAGGGATCCGGGGAGGGAAGATGTAGTGATTTCTACACTCAAGTGTCTTGTAAGCAAATCTCTATTCCTCTTCTCTAGTAATACAAGTGCTCCTAGAGCTGGGTCATAGAGAGGAAGAAAACTAGTACACGAGCCTAACGACGTAGAATGAATCGATCCCCTTCTCAGGAGCCCGCGTCCCCCCTTATAAAGGGGTGCCTTGGTTCCTTCTAGGGCTGACGTGGCAAGCATATCCTTGGAATATGCTTGTCCCAATATGGTAACTCGGCGGCCTCCTTTCCGTGTCCCCCTTCTATCGGCGGCAATGTTCCACAAACCTTCACATGTGCGCCTCGGGCTCCCTCACTGTCACCTCCGTGACGCTCTTCTGCCCTTCTGCTGCGTTGCTCCTTGTCCTTTGCGCTTGGCTCTGTATAGATTCCTCCTAGCTAGTGACTAGGGTTTGACTATAGGCACCTCCTTCTCCTGCAAGCTTCGTGTTATTCGGCCTTGTCTCACATAACTCGGCTCGACCTTCACCTGTATTCGTATTAGTCACAGTCATTCGGCCAACTTAACTCATATGTCGGCCGGATAAGGCGTTACTTATCCTACATTTGTCATGGCCCTGCTTATCTCGGCCGACTCTTACATGATTCGGCCGACATAATCAGTAATTCGGCTCACGACAAGGGAGATTCCTTTCGTCTTTCCCATGTCGTGACCCTATCCGGGGTCACCTCCCCAACACATAGTTCCTTCCCGGAACAGGGAGTGACAAGTTACGATTCTTACAATCTGCAGAGGTGCATTACTTTTCCCATGAGAGATCAACTTCCTTGTTGCACAGCCGTGCGTACTTTCCCGTCCACAATTCCATGATGTGGGGACCAGTAGTTGGTCCAAGCCAATCACTGCCCTCTCCGCGACCTCATATGTCTGCACGATCCTTCGGGGCCGGATCACCTCCGTTAAGCCCCCTTTCGGGCAGGCTAAAACCCTGATGAGTTCCCGAAGACTCTATGACCTGGTGAAGCCCGGACGAGTACCTTTTAATTGGACTATATCCCTAAACACCATTCATAGGTAATCTAGACACAAAAGTGTGGGGCGTAAGGGTGCCCACCGATATGTTGGATCCGCACAAGGAATCACAACATCACGCTAAGGTCGTCTTGCCTCCATACAAGAGGAAAAGGATACAACTGACTTCTCCGTCCCATTCCAAATCTCATGGTTAACGCGTAATATACGATGCTAGAATCACTAATGTCATGGGTTATTAATCCCTAATTGTTCATCCTTATAGCAATTAGAAAGCTAAGTTCTATTGCTCCATCATATCATCACTTAGGATGATATCTAAGATTTATTCATCTTGAGAAAATAATATTTTCTTTTTCTAGAATATAGATGATAACACACAATTTGTAAATACTTTGATAAAGACTCTTCAAAGGACATGAGCAAGTGATGAACTTGCCTTGTGATTGCAAGGTAGTGAAGTCGGATGCTTGCACTGGACCTTGAGCTTCTGTGTCTACAAAACCATCATTATTGCCCGGTAAGGACAATATTTAAAGAAGCAAAATGATTGTGCAAGGTAATGTAATGCATTATTTAGCTTTGTGTGTATTCTCCCCCATTATTTAAATTATAATTTTTTTTAATAATAAATAATTTATAAATATTAATTTTTAATATTTATTGAATATTGTATTCTTTTATTTTATTTCATTTTGCATTTTTTATTTAATAATTCCTTTAAGAATTATCATTTAAATACCAAAAATTGATGTTAAATATTTGTTTAGTATTTTTCTAAAATACTACAATATTAATATATAATGGAAGTGATTTTTATTTATTTTTATCATCCTTCAATAATTTTATAAAATTCCATAAGGAATATATATATTACAAAATTCTTAATAAAATTTATATGTCTAAAATTTTATTTAATAATTTATTTGGATAGTTTGGATTATTGTGAATCCAAAAATATTTTATTTATAATTTTTGGATTCTTATTTTATTTTCTAGAATTTATCTAAATTCAGGGGCATTTTGGTCTTTTCTCATTTATTAAAACTGGTTTTAAGTGATTTGGGCTGACTGTGTTGGGTTTATTGGGCCCTTGTGGCCCAATAGGGCAGAGCCAAAACGACACCCTGAAGGGGTCCTGGCCCAATCCAGCCCACACTCCCATGTCACTCTCTCGATCTCATCCCTCTTCTTCTCCTTCGACCCCGTGGTCGATGGCGCCGTCGCCGTGCGCTGATCGTCGCCGTGGTCCTCCCTGGCCGTTGTCGTGGTGCAGGGTGAGGTTGTCGACCATGCTCCACCTTCCTGTCTAGCTCGATTTGGACCTGGAGCTCCCCCGTGGACAGACTAGCTCCATCCCGAACCCTAGGGTTTGGGGTGGTGCTGGTGCTATCGTCGCTACTGCTGCCGTGTGCTGTGGTGGTGTTCCTTGCCTTCAGGCATGATTGTGGTCGCCGCCTCGGTGTGGTGTGGGTCGCAGCGCCCCTTGGGGTGGTCCCCATGCTGCCGTGTGTTCGTCGATGACCTCTGCTTCCTCTTCTCGCCCACAACAACATCCGTTAGTAAGTTATCCTTCTCCCCCTCGTGTCCTCTATGCTAGACCACCATGTAGGGGTGGACATATAGCTCGAGGCTCGAGGCTCGGTTCGGGCTCAACAAGTCTCGGCTCGGGCTCGACTCGGCTTGGAGGATGGTCAAGCCAAGCCTAAACCTTGCTATTCGGGCTCGAGGCTCGACAAGCCGACTCGGTGAAGCTTGCAAGCCGGCTCGAAAGCTCGATGAAATTAAAAAATTCGCCATGACCTTTGCTAAAATTGTAAGAATTCACAAATTTATACAAGATTTGATCAGGATTTCACAAATACAACAACCAAATAGTCTAAGAAGTTAAATAAAGTACCAATAACCATAATAATACCATTACAACACAAGTTTCATAACACAAATTGACCACTTAGTCCAACAGAAGTCTCATACATGAGTACACCACATGAACATAATTCAACTTCAAAAAAAATAACAGGAGCCATGATATTGCAAATCTGATCATAAACATCAACCATAAACATCTTCTTGGTCTCTACCCTCGCTGCCATCTCCTGCAGCTCATACACTCATATGTCAAATCTGTTTATCACAAAGACAAAAATAAATCATTACATACATGATTTTGCATCAGTTTAGTGAGCGAAATAACATTATATAATTAGTTTTGCTACTGACCAGACTAAAAAGAAACAAAGTTGTGATGTCAAGCGAATTGATTTACTCTAATTACTCAGCCCTTTAAATGTTCTGTTTTCTGACCATGTGATGTCAAGCTTCCTCAGACGTAATATAAAACAACCTGAGCCAAGTTCTGTTTTCTTTTGTGATTCGGTGGTTGACAGATTTCCATAGAGAGTGGTGTACTAGAAGATATACGTAGAGGTATTTGTATTAGCTTTTTATGAAAACTGATGATTTGGTTCTCTGGTCATCTGTTGGATGTAATATAAAGCAACCTGAGCAAATTGGAATTTACACGTCCTGGCACAGCTTATCCATGGAGTTGCCAGACAATCATACGGCATGATACTCCCTTCGACCCATATTAGTTGACTCAGTTTTGTCTAGATACAGAATCTATACTAGATACACATGAATCTAGACAAACTTGAGTCAACTAATATGGATCGAAGGGAGTATTAGATTTTATCAAAATTGTAATCGATGCACAAAGCTACTGCCTAATGGTAAACAAAAAATATACTGGTAATCGATGCACAAAGCCAACTAGCTAATTCAGTTTCCCTCAATACCAGAACTGGGAATCATGCCAGCGAGTCAGAATGAGGTACACTAGAAAAAACCGAACGCATCGTACCTGAGCTGTTGAGGTGAGGCGCGCGTAGCTGGAGCAGTCGGCGTCGTACCTGGGCGGGCCGCCGGCGGAGGGCAGGCAGGACGGAGCTGGAGCTAGCGGGCGGACCGGCCGGCGGGCTAACCCTAACCCTATCTGGACGAGGGTACGAGGAATCAGCCCGAGAGCAGCTGCTGTGCCATGGAAGAAGGGAAGGAGGAGGACTGTAGCTGGAGGAGGCAGCCGGCATCGGTGGCGGCAGCCGGCGTTGGTGGCGGCGGGCGACGGGGAGGAGGAAGATGGGGGCGAGGTCGCGACTCGCGAGGAGATGGGGGCATGCGCGTCTCGTGTCTCTGGCCGTCTGGGCGGGGCATGTGGGTGCGGGCCTGCGGTGGGGTGAGATTTTTTGGGGTAGGTGGGCGGCTCGTCGAGCCGTTCGAACGAGCCACGAGCCTTCCGAGCCGAGCCGCGAGCCCTCTTTGCAGTATATTTTCAGCACCAAGCCGAGCCTGGGCTCGGCTCGATTTTTGCAAGCTTTGACGAGCCGAGCCGCGAGCCGCCTCGACTCGGCTCGATTCCACCCCTACCACCATGTGCAATGTGTTTGTAGTGGATACTCCTGGCTATTGGTCATGTCCTGATTAGGGTTGTTTGTTCTGCTTAGGGTTCGTATCCCTCTATTGATTAGATATCTGATGGGTTGGATCATTTATTGATGATCCCTAAGCATGATGGGTGGTTGATTGTTGTGGACTACTGCTTATGATTGGCTTTGGTGATGCTAGTGGCTTACCAGATTGATTCCATTGGTTAACTTGATATGGTTCAGATGATAAGGTTGCTCTAGAATCATTACTTGGGGATTCTAGTGGTTTGAGAGCTCACCACTGTCATTACTTAGTTACTGACAATGATTTTTTAGTGATGAAGTCATTGTACCTGTATTTGTTAGCTTATGAATTCATATATAGCTTGAGATCAAATGGTCTCTTACAGTGATATATATATATATATATGGATATTCTTGGAAATGATTCCTATGATTAGTATCAGGAAAATGATTTGTAGTTGGCTTTGAGTGTATCTGTGAGAGTTGGGTGCTTAACCTGCTTAGTTTAGAAGATGTTCTTGTGACATCATCCTAGTATGGCACACAATATTATGTTCTATTACTTGGCTTGGTTTTATTCAAGCTTAAGATTATATTGGCATCAGAAATAAATGGAAACTTCTTTCCTTGAATCCCCAGAACCTATGATGTTGGTCTGAGGTTTAGGGACTAGGCCCTTATCTTGTTGTTCCTCATGGATTGGTTCTGGTAGTGACACCAGCTACTGTTTTTTGAGTCAAAGTTGGGAAAAATGATTATAGGCTTGATAAATTATATGGGTCCATGAGATGAAATTCTAAGGTACTACTACTGTTTAAGATATGTGCCTAGAAGTTCAGATCTTGGCTATATTCATTCCTAAAATTTAGAATATAGCTTGATATCTAGGATCAATGAGGTTGTCCTGAGATCCTAGTTGGGTCTATATACTTTTCTGATTGCTTTTAATGTTTAAAACTTCAATGATAGATTCATCCCACTTGGGTGTTTTTTGAGAATTTGAGTATGAGACAACTCATGAATGCTTGTTTAGATGAGACAGTAAAATCATGTGATGGTCTTTTCTACTCACCACACTTGGTTGTTGTTGTTGGGGTTGCAAGTTGTTGATCTTGTGGCTAGCTTGATCTGGTGCTCCTCCTGGTACTTCCAGCTCCTAGACTTATCCTTGATCTAGCTATCCACCTCCTAGTCCTGGTGGCTTGATCTTGTTCTTTCTCTCCACCTGATCTACCCCCTCCTTATGTCACCATCTTGGTGAGATGATCAAGGGTTTGGTTGGTGTGATCTGGTTTGGCTTGGTTTGGCTGTTGTGCTTGATGTGTATGCACCAGGGAATGGTGTTGGATATGCTTCCCACGGCTGTGCTGAGTAGTTTTGTGTGTGTGGCATGTTGATGATGTGCTGACAGCACACACCATGCAGTTTGGTGTGTGTGTGTGTGTTTCTTGTGTGCCTGATGCACACCTTGTGGATATGCTCTGGATATGAAAGTTACTTTTATCTGGTTACACTTACTTGTCTGGTGAAACTTGCCCCTCCTTGATGTTTATTTGACTTATGGCTTAAAATTATGAAAGATATAGTTCTTTCATATTGGTGAAACTTGCCCCTTAAATTACTCAATGATGAAAAATTGAACAGTGCAACTCACTGTCAATACTGAGAGTAAAACATTTTTAACCCTTAAATTTCTTTCTTTTAGTTTGTGTTTGTTTTGCACGTACCAGACTTGAAGATTCAAGACTTTAGATTACGTTTCTTTTTCTTTATAGATTAGTAAATTGTAATATTTCTTTTATTCTTTTGTAATCTTTATTTTATTCTTTTGTAATAAAGATTGTACTATTACTCAATATATAAAGATTCTTCTTTTATTTAATTACTATTGTAAATATTATTGATCATTTTCATAAGTTACATTTTGTAACTTATTTATTGAATAAAACTATGGAATAAATACTCCTTTTCTTGATTATGTTATTTATTTAAAGTTTGAGTTACTAATTATCATCTCTTGACTAAATCAAAATACTCAAACATAATTCTAAATCCTTTTGAATTATAGATCGAACACTCTAGTTTAAATTCAAATTTCATTTCCCAAAACACACTAATGCACAAAGATCATATCAAAGTTTACAACAATCATTCTCTAAGGCTATTCCTAATCTTAAAGAGTGAAAGAAACTTTGATCACTTTAGGTTTTTATTTGGCGAAAAATTACCCACATTTTCACACATGAATGGATGCAATTTCACAGATTCCTAAATCTACCCTTCGTTGGTTCCTAAATGTTGGGATGTTACAGACTTCTCCCCTTACATTAAACTTCGTCCCGAAGTTTGTTGAAGTGTACTTGAATAGTTCTGGATAGTTTTTTCTTAAATCTTCTTCTTTCTCCCAAGTGGCTTCCCTTTCAGGGTGATGTTCCCACTGTACCTTGCAGTATTTGATTGCCCTGTTCCTCAACCTTTTCCAGTTTTCTTCCAAAATTTTGCAGGGTTTTTCAACATAGGTCAAGTCTGCTTGTAATTCTATCTCTTGGTGTGTGATTGCATCATCCGGAACTTTCAAACATTTACGAAGTTGTGACACATGGAAAACATTATGAAATTGTAACATCCCAGCATTAGAGCTTAGAAATAAGCTGAACCCAGATGTGTGCATTGCATCCATGCATAGAAATTCCGAATAATTTTTGCGCTTTTTAATAAAAAACCCGTCAAAGTGTTTGAAGCTTCTCTAAACTTGATGAAATTGAAGTAGATCATCAAGTTGACTGCGATAAGTTTCAATATGACCTTTGCTAAAACCTTACTTTGGGTAAGGGAGATTTGATCTAAGGGTATATCAAATGTAATAAAAGTTAAAACCCTAATTCATTACTTAATGGTTATATTTGATCCTTAAGTAATCATATCCTAGTATTCATTATACACTCATGAATACCAAGTTATAAATATAACTTAAGTAATAGGAATGTAATAACTAAATCTTGATATATCTTAATCTCATCCACTTATACCATGAGTATCATGGTAATACTTAACCTTAACTCTTTAGTGAGAATAAGTAGGAAAGAAACCAAGTCAAGATCATTCACTATATGTCTTTCTTTCCATATCAATCCTTATGGAATCCTATCCTTATATTTGTGATTCATCAATGTTGAGTAATAAACTATTGATTCATCAATTCTTAACTTAACAACTCTTGCCTTTATCATAACAATCACTCTAAGTCCTTAGAGAATGCAGTAATAAGAGGTAGATGGTAATGCTAGTATTAGATATCATCTATAGGATGGGAGTGATTGAAGGAAATAAAATCAATATGGTAACAAAGAAGATTACAAGGATGAATCCTAAAGATAGATACCAAGGAGTAATCATATTGGATTAAGTAAGCATAGTCCATGAATAGCCTTGATTAGCCAACTGGAAACCTAAACCATAAATGATCAAAGGATTATAATGGACCATACTTTAGTCACCAAGATTGAATACTTATATCATGTATAAGTGACATTGCTGGATAGAACATGATTGAACCCTAGTATAGATATGTTATTCCAGGTAAGCCATGACAAGTCACATTAATATAATGTGAGGTTGGAGTATTAGATACTGGAGTCAATTAGAGACAAGATAGTATGATCAAGATGATGCTAGAGTAATATTGGATTATAAAAGTAGTAGTTTCCTTTTGGAAAATACTCACACTTGAGGTGAAGTAGTTTGATATAGACATCTACTAGAGAAATATTAGTGATGGATGATTAAAGAGGAGTATGAATGGAGTTAGAAGTAACTACTTGTTGGATGGGAGAGTATCAGCAATATAGTAGTTGATATAACCAAGTCTTGATAGGTGAAGATTATGAAAAGCTTTAGTGTCAAGCTCATTGGAGTTACAAGTGGATTTAGAAGAATAAAAGGTGGATAAGAATATTCTTGTGAAGTAAAGCTCAATGTTAACACATGATGATGGATAGGAAGAAGTAATATATCTAGGAAAGGAATTCCTTAAACAGAAGTCTAGGATTGTGAATTATGGAAGATAGGAATTCTTGGTAAAACATTCAGCCTTAAATCTGTAATCAAACTCATTATCTATTTTATATATTTGAATCAATCATCTTATTTCCACAATGCTTTATAGGAATATTTTCCTATAGCAAATCCCTTAAGCACATCTTTATCATTTCTAATTATCATAACCATATGTGCTTAGGAGTTATATTTATCAATTCTTTCCATAAGACATTCCATAAAATAACTTTCTGTTCTAAAGGGTGATAACATTAAAGATCACAAATCTAAATACGATATGTTTAGCCATTAATCTTTATTCACATCAACAAAATAATATAAATATAGTAAGTACCCTAAAACCTAGGGTAAACAATTACAATTCAGAACCCTAAACTTATTAATGAGTTTTATCATCAACATCTCATAAATATTCAATCTATATTCATTAGGCAAATTCCTTGATCCATTTCTATAACCACTCATTCCATATGAACATGGAATAAGTGGGGATACAATAATTATAAATCACCCTATACTATACTATGTGATTAAACACATAAAATTAAACCCTATGACTATTACTAAACATTTTAAAACTTCATTACTCCCAATAAAAGTGAAAACAATGTTATATAAAAGCTTGTATATAAAGAGAATAAAGAAAAATAACATTATATATATAATAAAAACTCACAAAATGATTTTAAATACTATTTATCATTGCTGCAAGTATTAGCAAGGTAATTCCATTAAGAAATGTCAAAACAATTGCTTAAATAAAAAGCTAGAAAAGAAAACAGAATATAGAAAATATAAAAGAAAAAGAAGGGGAACAAGGTTAGCCCAGTTTCTAGCCCGTGGCCCAATTCCTCTTTCTCTATCTGCTGCTCACGAGCATCTCCCAACAGTCCAGCAGTGGCCCAGTAAAGACAACACTCAGTAACTATCTCTGACTGACGAGTGGGCCAGCAAGGGACTGCGGGTTGAACCTTGAAACGTCGCAGGGGTTATCCGAAAGAAGACCTTCGTCCTCTTCCTCGTCTACTGGAAGCTTCTCGGTGGAGGTAGCCGATGCCGTCCGTCGCCGCCATGCGCTACGATGATAGCCGCCGACACTCGGGGGTGGGGATAAGATTGCCACCGTGACTTCCCCGCTCGTCCTCATCCCCATTTCCCCCTCTGAAACCCTCTCTCTCTCTCGAGTTCCTCTTCTGCGAAAACCCTAACCCGTCATGGCTCGAGCTAGAGCTTGCTTCCGGCCATCCCGAGCCACGCCGTGATGCTTGGAAGACTCGCCATGTTTGACTCTGTTGATTGCCCCCTCTCACGAAGGCTGAAGGAGGCCAGGAAGCTTCAATTGTACCCTCGTTCCTGAAGTCTGGTCGTCGAGCTCTCCGTCGATTTCGACCTCCTCACGTCTCCACAACCGCTTCGCTGCTATCCTGGTGAGATTGCGATGCTCCAACACCTTTCCTTTGCCTTCCTCTCGCCCTGGTTCTCTCTGTCATCGGGTCTGGTTGTGTGCCACCGCCAGTCACCGTCATGCCCTGCCTTCCGATGACCAAAAACGAGTGGCTCAGCCACCCCGACTCACCTTCGTTCTCTCGTTCTAACAAACCTAATCACAGCGTCTCACATGCTTCCAATCACCCAACAAAACCATGATCTGAAGATCATCTTTAGATGATGTCAACGTGACGTCAGGCCCACGTCATCTTTGACCATTCAACTTGTTTAACTGGTCTCTGCCGAGGTGGCGTGTGACGTGGCCCCTGGCCCATGTGTCATCCCCTGAGAGTAAGAACTAGTCTAGTAACAAATGTATTTGCTAGATTCAAGTTTATGACGTGGCCACTGGCCCACTAGTCAGTGACTTGGGTAGGTTTAGTCTAGGTGCAAAAAGTTATGTGTCTGTTTAGTAAATTGGTAAAACAATATTAATTCAAATATAAATATTTCATGAAATGTAATAAAGGAATTAAAACTTGTTTAATTAATAACATTTGATTTATAATTCAGAAAAATGTGTATAATATATGAAAATTTGTAAAAAAATAAAAGCTATAACTTAAAACTATTATTAAACATTATTATGTTAACCATTTAAATAATTATTATTTAATAAAGGTTTTATAATTAATAAAACTTTGACAATTGATATTTTAATAATGGTAAATGTTAAAAATATAAATAAAATACCAAAAATCTTATAAAAATAAGAATTATAATTTAAAACTATAATCATTCATTATTATTCACTTAATTAAATGTTTATCATTAAGTGTTTATGAAGTATTAAACATTGTAAAAAATCATATCTTATTATTTATAAATCATAAAAATAAATGTAATATACCAAAATAATCACAAAAATAATACCTACATATTCAAAATATAATATCCTACTTTTGAGTTAAATAAAAATTCAAACACTTTAAACAACTTGAATTTAAACCCATTTACTTAATTAATAATTCATAGAAAGGTAAATAAAAATTTGCTAATAATTCTAAAAATTAGTCAATTGAGTCTAGTAAATATTATTAGTATTAAATATTGGTAGTGTGAATTCAAAATGAATTAACACACTTTAAATACAATTTTATCCAATTATCTCTCAACCATTAATGAAGATTATTTTATAAAAGGATCCTTATCCAATCTAAAATCTCCAAGAATAATTGTAATGAGATAAAACCCATTCCTTTACTTTAACCACAAGTTTATGAACAAATGAAAACACTATAGTGAGTTCATAAGTAGAAAATAATATTGTTTACTTATTCACAAACCTTAACCACACCCTTATAGGGAGAGAAATCCATTTAAACATTTATAATGTATAGAAACCACTACCAAATAAGAGTAATACCATTCTTAAGTAACTCTAAAGAAACATTATGAAGTGAAAAAGGTATATGTATAACAAGCATTACACCTAAAGTCTATCTATGTTTTAAAGTTAACTTTAGTCTACCAGACTTTAAGTATCAAGCTAAAAACTTTATTATATACTTTATAGTTAACTTTGATCTGTTATAATTAAGTTATAAAGTATCTTAATACCAAACCAACCAAGTTAAATACCAAGATAGATAAGTCTCAAATACTAATATCATTATTCAAATAAAGCAATTCTTTCTTACTTAAAGACTATAACTAGAAAGAACACCTCATAAGGTTAACTTAAAAGCTTAAATGCTTCTGCTTAGTTGAGTAAGATTTTCTTAAAATGTTATTCTTTTTGCCACTTCAAACATCAAATGACAATTAATAATAATCACATTACAATAAGCTTTACTTATATACCTAGGATTGTTAACACTTAAGTTCCTTATAAATGTCATCACTTGCAAGGTAAAACTTGAAGATAAGATAATTCTCATATAAGCAATCCTTGAGTAGCACATCTCATTAGTATATCTTATTATTGTATGCCATTATGTTTACATGTTGTTTCACACACACTCACAAGCCTTAATAAGAAGCATATGTGTAAAACTTAATCTAAAAGGGCAACACATTCCAAGAAAACCCTTTCCAGTATCCAAACCCTAGAACAACGTTACCCCCGGGATTCGAGTTTATCAACTTGCATTACATTACTTATGCATAATAGCATCTTGCTTCTTTAAACATTAGTCCTTACCGAACAAATGATGCTGGTTTCAGATATTGGATCTTTTATATTGTCTCGAAGACCGTGAGTGCATAATCTTGCAATCACAAAAGGCAAGTTCACACTTGCTCATGTCCTTTTGATTATTTTCTGTAAAGTATTTTATAAATCCAATGTTGTCTCCAGCTGCATTCCAAAAAGGTTAGAAAACACTATTCTTGATAATAATGTGAACTATTGGTTACTAGTCCAGGGTGATCAGCTAATCTATTAAATCTGGTAGTTGGAATACCACTGTTCATGACTATATCACCTAGGATTTAACAACCAATGTCGCCAGTGATTCTTGCGCCGTATATTACGCGTTGACCATGAGATTTGGAATGGGACGGAGAAGTCAGTTGTATCTTTTCCCTCTCGCATGGAGCCGGATGTGCGGGTCGTGGCTGTTATCACTCGTAGCGTGCATATTAATTGGTAATTCGTAGAGGATATGCAGCATATGGGTGGGAGCCCTCAACGTCCCATGATAGTTCTGGCATCTGAACGGTCTGTATTGCCTATTGCCGTAATTCAATAGGTGGGCATGGCATACACCAAGGAGACATGCGGGGTCGCGGAGAATACAATGATTGGCTTGGATCTTAGGTTGGGCCTCAAACCAAGGAAGTTTGAACAGGAACATAATCTCGGCCGTGCAACAAAGCCTAAGGTCTCTCATGGGTAAAGTGACGCACCTCTGCAGAGTGTAAGAACTGTAACTTGTTACTTCCTGTTACGAGAAGGAGCTGCGAACGCGGCGGGAAAGGAACTCCATGAAAGTTTTGGTAAACACGTGAAGGCTGACGGACATATCTTTTCAGAATAAAAGCAACCTTTGAAGAAATGTTTACGAAAACTTGCATGGCCTACGACCTATGGTCTCTGGCTATAGATATAGTGCATCAAACACTCCTTTTCTAGTTAACTTATTGAGTACGCTCGTACTCAAAGTATCTTCTTAGCCCTTGCTAGGTTCTAAAGCCAGTACAGACGACGTCTACATCAAGTCATACTCCAGGAATCATCATCAAAGGCTAAAGCTCTTCAATAAAGTCAAGAAAGGCAACATATACATCAACTCACATGAAGATGAAGTTACTGAGTAGATAGGAATATAACCTCTAGCCATAGAACCTATTTCTATAGTGTATTGCAATAGCAGCAATGCCAGACCATTAGTTAAGATACTAGTCTTAATAGTATGATAGTTTTGGAGTTATTTATTTCTGATTCTTCTTTGTAAGAAGTTTCCTTCTCTCTCTTTAACCTAGAGTGTTCTCTAGATCTTGTGTAAAGAGCTGAACTTGAGCCAATCTTGAGGGTATGCTGGGTCACCGCAGAACTTGAGCCAATCTTGAGGGTAACTATAAAGCATAAGCTATAGTCCTGTTCTGACTCAGTATCTTGAATGGTCCGATATATCTTGGACTTAATTTTCCTTTAACTCCGAACCTTTTAACTCCTTTCATTGGACTTACTTTCAAATATACCATGTCTCCTATTTCAGGATGCCATGATCTTCGACTTTGATCAGCATAACGTTTCTGCCTGCTTTGAGCTATTTTCAGTCTATCCTTGATCTTATCAATGATATCTTGTTTTTACTTGATATAGTCTGGTGCAAATTCCTTGATGCTTCCAGGCTCATACCAACATATTGGTGATCTACACTTCCTTCCATACAGAACCTGATATGGAGCTACCTTCAGAATACTCTGATAGCTATTATTGTAGGAAAATTCTGCCAATGGTAGATGATCTTCCCATGTACCTCCAAAATCTAATGCACAAGCTCTTAACATGTCTTCTAGTATCTGATTTGTTCTTTCTGTTTCACCCCTGTCTCTGGATGATAAGCTGTGCTAAAATCTAACTTTGAACCAAGGGCTTCATGTAATTGCTTCCAAAATGCTGAAGTAAACACTGATCTCCTATTAGATACAATTCTTTTGGGCACTCCGTGCTTGCTTACTATTTCTTTGATGTAAACTTCTACTAACTTCTCGGCATTATCCTTCTGATTTACCGGAATAAAATGTGCACTTTTGGTGAGTCTATCCACAATTACCCATATCATATCCTTCCGTTTAGGTGTCATGGGCAATCCTGTGATGAAGTCCATACCGATTTCCTCCCATTTCCATTCAGGAATTTCCAAAGGTTGCAATGGTCCTGCTGGACTTTGATGTTCAACTTTCACCCTTTGGAAAGTATGGAATTCTGATACATATTTAGCAACGTCCCTTTTCATGTTATTCCACCAGAAGAGTTCTTTCAAATCCATATACATCTTAGTACTTCCTGGATGTATAGAATATGGTATTTCATGTGCTTCTCTGAGTATGACTTCATGAATCTCAGTCATATCTGGAACACAGAGACGGTCTTGAAACCACAAAGACTCATAATCTCCAAGGCTAAAAACTGTTTTTTGCCCTTGAGATATCCTCCGAATTTCCTCAACAATGAAAGGATCTTCTGCTTGATGTCTAAAAATTTTGTGCTTAAGATCACTGTCCTGCTCTGCAACTACCTGCATAGTAGCTAATCCTCCAATAACCTCTGTTCTAATGAATTGAAGCTCTAATCTTTCCAAGTACATTTGTAACTCTTTTGGTAGCTCTCGATTGCTAGGCTGAATATCTGCACTCTTTCTGCTTAAAGGATCTGCTACAACGTTTGCTTTTCCTGGAGTATAGTTGATTGTTAAATCATAATCTTTGATTAGTTCCAACCAACGCTTCTGCCTCATATTCACATCCTTTTGGTTGAAGAAATATTTAAGACTTTTATGGTCAGTGTATAACTCACATGTGGCTCCATAAATAAAATGCCTCCATCCTTTCAGCGCAAAGACTACTGCTGCTAACTCTAAATCATGAGTTGGATAGTTGACTTCATGTGGTTTCAGTTGTCTTGAACCATAAGAAATCACTTTCCGATCTTGCATTAACACACAACCTAGACCTTCTTTATATGGATCACAGTATACTATAAAGTCTTTCCCTGTTTCTGGAACTGCTAAAATTGGAGCGGTGGTTAACCTAGTCTTCAACTCCTGAAAACTTTCTTCACACTTCTCATCCCAATTGAATGGTGTATTCTTTCTTAACAATTTGGTCATTGGTCCAGCTATTTTGGAGAAACCTTCAATGAATCTCCGATAATAACCAACCATCCCTAAGAAACTTTGGATTTGTTTCACATTGGTTGGTGCAATCCATTCTAGTACTGACTGAACTTTAGATGGATTTATAGCAATTCCATCTTTACTAATCACATGGCCGAGGAATTCTACCTCATCTAGACAAAATTCACACTTACTGAACTTAGCATAAAGTTTATGTTCCCTTAGAGTCTGCAATGCTATTCTCAAATGATCAGCATGCTCTTCCTTATCCTTGGAATATATAAGAATATCATCACTAAAGACTATGACGAACTTATCCAAATATGGCATGAAGATTTTGTTCATCAGATTCATGAATATTGCTAGTGCATTGGTCAATCCAAATGGTACTAACAGATACTCATGGTGTCCATATCTTGAGACAAATGCTGTTTTTGGAACATCTTTAGGTTTAATTTTTATCTCATGGTATCCAGATCTTAGATCAATCTTAGAAAACACTCCGGCTCCTTTCACTTGATCAAACAAATCTTGAATCCTTGGTAAAGGATACTTATTATTTATGGTGATATTGTTCAGATTTCTATAATCTCCACACATCCTTCTTCCACCATCCCTTTTATCCACAAAGATTACTGGTGTTCCCCATGGGGATACACTTTCCTGGATAAATCCTTTTCTGGCTAACTCATTGATTTGCTCTTTGAGTTCTTTTAGTTCTTTTGGTCCCATCTTATAGGGTGCTTGAGCTATTGGTGTTGTACCTGAAATTAGATCAATAGTGAACTCTATCTCCCGATATGGTGGCATTCCAGGTAGCTCTGCTAGAAAAACATCTTGAAATTCATTTACTACAGGAATATCTTACAATTTGACCTCTTTCATTGAGTTCAATTGCAGATCCACCATGATATGACTATGTTTATCTGCTTGGTAAACTATCCTTGCTCCACTTGGAGTTTTGATTGAGACAGTTTTCTCTTCACAATTTATCAGAGCCCCATGTTCCATCATCCAGTCCATCCCCAGCACTACTGCAATTCCTTTCGAAGGAATCACGTAAAGGTCTGCAGAGTATGTACAATCATAGATCAAGATAACCTGATCTTGTTTAATGTGGCGTACAATCACATTTCCCCCTGCCGTAACTACGGTCATAGGGTTTTCTAACGTTGCCCTTCTAATCCCGAACTTATCACAGAATTCTTCAGAAATGAATGAAGTAGTTGCACCAGTATCAAATAGAACTTTGTCGGGATTGGTAAGGATAATGAGCGTACCTATCACTGCATGCTCCGAGTTATCCACCTCTTGTAGGATTGCACAATTCAGCTTCCCGGTAGGTCGGTTCCGCTTGCCATTGTTGTTCTTGCCATTATTCCCTCCTTTATTGGGCTGTCCATTTCCTCCACTGGCTTGCCTTCCATCTCGAACCGGCCAACCTCCTTGTGGTTTGCTTGGACAATTTGGCTTTATGTGACCTCTTTGCCCACAAGCATGGCATACAATTACTGGTTTTGGGCAATCCCTGCTCATATGCCCTGGGAGTTTGCAATTGTGGCATATAATATTCTTTACGATTGGATTTGCACTCCGATTGGAATTGTTGTTGTTATAGGGTCTATTACTTGGTTTGAATTCCAGATTGGGCTTGGGCTTACTTGCTTGTATCCTCTT
Organism: Avena sativa; assembly: GCA_916181665.1. Lineage (NCBI taxonomy): Eukaryota > Viridiplantae > Streptophyta > Magnoliopsida > Poales > Poaceae > Avena > Avena sativa. The sequence continues at coordinate 243,025,436 of OV702282.1, forward strand.
GGTTTCCTTCTTAGCTCTCTTCCTTCTATCCTCTTGGACATTCTTGTAGTCATCTTCAAAAGTAATAGCTGCATCCAACAACTGCTGATAAGTTTGCTTATTAGCCAACCTCAACTGCATCCTCACAAATGGATTTAATCCTTGCAGGAAACGCTTCTTCCTCTTTTCCTCTGTATTAACTTCTTCCTCTCCATATCGAGACAATTGACTAAACTCCCGAATATACTTCATAACTGTGGTGACCCAGCATACCACTGCATGATGTAGTACACTATAGTCGTTGACATAACACCAATGAAACACCGTTCACTAGTATTACATCCCTCAGAGTATGTACAACAGAAACACAGCAGGTCCAAGACATGACTATAGGTTACAACTCAACTCTTTACACAAGATCCAGAGAACACTCTAGGTTAAAGAGAGAGAAAGAAACTTCTTACGAAGAAGAATCAAGAATAAATAACTCAGAGCTACCATACTTATAAAACTAGTAACTGAACTACTGGCTTGCATTGCTGCTATTGCAATACTCTGCAGAAGTAGGTTCTATGGTTAGAAATTCTATTCTTATCTAATCAGCAACTTAGTCTTCACTTGAGTTGATGTATATGTTGATTTTCTTGACTTCATTGAAGAGCTTTAGCTTTTGATGATGATTCCTGGAGCATAACTTGATGTAGACGTCGTCTGTAATGTCTTTAGAACCTAGCAAGGGTTAAGAAGATACTTTGAGTACGAGCGTACTTAGCAAGTTCACTAGAAAATGAGTGTTTGATGCACTATAACTACAGCCACAGACCATAGGTCGTAGGCAATGCAAGTTTTCGTAAACATTTCTTCAAAGGTTGCTTTTATTCTGAAAAGCTATGTCCGTTAGCCTTCACGGGTTTACCAGAACTTTCATGGAGTTCCTTTCTCGCCGCGTTCATAGCTCCTTCCCGGAACAGGGAGTAACAAGTTACAGTTCTTACACTCTGCAGAGGTGCGTCACTTTACCCATGAGAGATCTTAGCTTTGTTGCACATCCGAATTGCAGGTTCGTTCACACTTCCTTAGTGTGGGGCCCAGACTAAGATCCAAGCCAATCACTGCCTTCTCCGCGACCCCGCATGTCTCTTTGGTGTACTCCAGCCCACCTATTGAATTACGGCAATGACAATACAGACCGTTCAGATGCCGAAACTATCGTGGGACATTGAGGGCTCCCACCCATATGTTGCATATCCTCTACGAATTACCATAAATAATATGCACGCTACGAGTGATAACAGCCACGACCCGCACATCCAGCTCCATTCGAGAGGGAAAAGATACAGCTGACTTCTTTGTCCCATTCCAAATCTCATGGTCAACGCGTAATATACGACGCAAGAATCACTGGCGACATTGGTTGTTAAGTCCTAGATCATATGTTCCTTTACCACTGGAACTCTTATAGTAGATTATTACCTCATGGTAAATAACCTATAATCACATTATTATGAAAATAGTGTTTTCTGACCTTTTTCAAATGCATGTGATGACAACACTGGATTTGTAAAATACTTTACAAAAAATAATCAAAGGTCATGAGCAAGTGTGAACTTGCCTTTTGTGATTGCAAGATTATGCACTCACGGTCTTCGAGACGACATAAGATCCAATATCTGAAATCAGCATCATTGGTCTGGTAAGGACTAATGTTTAAAGAAGCAAGATGCTTTTATGCATAAGTAATGTAATGCAAGTTGATAAACGCGAATCCTGAGGATAACGTTGTTCTAGGGTTTAGATACTAGAAAGGGTTTTTATTGGAATGTGTTGCCCTTTTAGATTAAGTTTCATACATGTGCTTCTTATTAAGGCTAGTGAGTGTGTGGAAAACAACATGTATTTATACAACAACAAAATACACAAGATGGAATGATACTCAAGGTTGCTTACATCTTAATTGTTTATCTTCAAGTTGTAATTTACAAGTAATGCCACTTATAAAGAATTTAAGTATTAACAATCTTATTATACAAGTATAGTATAAAGTAAGGTGTTTAGTATTAATTGTCATATGTTGATTGAAGTGGCAAAACGAACAACTTTTGAAGAAAAGATTCCTTTATTAAGGTTTTAAACAATCTTTGTGGTTAATTAGATGTGGTTGATGTTGTTTGTGCTTGCTTGAATAGTTTGGACTTGAGATGTTTTACAATTTAATTATAACAGACCAAAGTTAACTATAAAGTATATAATAAAGTTTTTAGCATTATACTTAAAGTTTGGTAATTATAAGTAACTTTAAGAATGTAGATATACTTAGGGTGTATTACTCATGATACTTGTATCTTGTTCACTTTATATTATTTCCTTCGACTTACTTAAGAATGGCATTATTTTTAGTTGGTAATGGTTTCTTTACATTATAAATGTATAAAGGGATTTATCGACCTACAAGGGTGTGGTTAAGGTTTATGAATAAGTAAACAACATTATTTACTACTTATGAACTCATGTATAGTGTTTTGGTTTGGTTATAAGCTTGTGGTTAATATAAAAGAATAGGTTTTATTTTACTACAAATTATCCTTAGATATTTTATTAATTTTTTAAAGGTTCTTTTAGAATATAAATTACACATATAATTGAAGGATCATTCAATAAGACTGTATTTAAAATGTGTTGGACCAATTTGACTTTATAATATAAATATTTAAGACTAATACTATATATCAGACTTTAACTAGTTAATTTTAGAATTATTAACAAATTTTATTTATCTTTATATGATTTATTAATTAAGAAAGTAGGTTTAAATTCAAGTTATGAAAGTTTTTAACTTTTTATTTAACTTAAAAGTGGAATATCATATCTTTAACATGTAGGTATTATTTTTGTGATCATTTTGGTATATTACATTTATTTTTTATGATTTATAAATAATAAGATATGATTTTAATAAGGTTTATTACTTTAAAAATACTTAATAAATAATAAATATTTAATTAAGTGAAATAAGAATGTATGATTATAGTTTTAAAGTATTTTTTTATTTTTCTAAAAAAATTGGTATTTTTATTTATATTTTTAACATTTACCATTATTAAAATATTAATTATCAAAGTATTAAAACTTTATAAAGTATTTATTAAATAATATTTATTTAAATAATCATCATAATAATGTTTTATAATAGTTTTAAGTTGTAGATTTTATTTTTCTAAACATTTTCATATATTATATGTATTTTTCTGATTTATAAAACAAAAGTTATTAATGACACAAGATTTAATCATTATATTATATTGGAATTAATATTGTTTTATCTGGTTCATAAATAGAAATACTTTTTATACCAAAGCTAACCTAGACTAAGTCACTGACCAGTGGGCCATCTGCCACATCACCCCTCAGATTGGTGAATGCACTTGTTACCGGCCCTACTTTTACTCACAACCAATGACAGATGGGACCAATGCCACGTCATGCTCCACCTCAGCAAAGACTGGTCAAAACGTTGAATTCGTCAAGGCTGACGTGATCATGATGTCACAGTGACGTCATTCGTGTTTGATCTTCTCAGGTTGCTAATCGATCCAATGATCTAGGGCGCGCGGGGCAGTGCAGGCTTGTGTTAGATTCATCATACGATGGCGAGTTGAACAATGGTTGCGCCTCCTCGAAATGGTCATCGGAGCACTCGCTCCGACGAGCAACGGCAGCGACGGACGAAGGTGAGTGTCGGCACGGTGTTGTGGTGTTCGAAAGACAAATCGGAATGGGCCATTCGGTCTTCAAGCTTACCAGGAACGCGAAGAGGGTGGTGGTAAGGCGAGGTGAGGTCGAACGGCGTCGCCATGATCGACGGTGATCGGCGGAAGATTGAAGTCGTCGGGTGCGATTGCGGACGAGAGAGCTCAATTCCTTCGCGGAGATGAATGAGTCAAACCTGGCGAACTCAAAGGCGAGCTTAGATGGCAGAGGGGAGGTTTCTAGAGGCGACTACAAGGACCTCAGGCAAGCTAGGGTTTCTGTGTTCATGCGTACGAGACATGGAGATAATGGGGGCAAGTGATATGGGTATGGATGGATAGAGGAGAGCATGGCCGATCTTATCAGCAAGGTCCAGGACGGCGACGAGCATCACGGCGGTTCAATTTTGATGACGAGGTTGATTGGCATCGAACAACGGCGAGGCTTCCAGGGAGCTGCTTGTGACGTCGAGGAAGACGACGACGAACTGGTACGGGCTTCTGGCAGGCTGATTGTAACATCCCAAAAATATTAAACTTAGATCATCAAACTCTAATCATCAAAATTAGGGTTAACAAAAACTTTTCCAATTAAAAATATGAAAGCATTCAGATGTGTATGTATTAAAATTTGGATTCTTTTGAATTGCACTACAAGGAATCTGGCAATATATGACCCTCTATTTTCGTCACAGAATCGTCATAATAGTCTGTTTATGATGATTTTATGACGATTTTGAGATCGTCGAAAGCTGGGCGTCGCAAATGAACTATAACGACGTTTTTGATAAAATCGTCATAACCTTCTATGACGATATTGGATCGTCATAACGTCTATGACGATCCAATATCGTCACGGGCCATCTAGCATGCCAAGTCAGATCCTACGTGGCTGATCCTACGTGGCAAAATTGTGACGAAATTAAATCGTCTTAAATCAAAATCAGCCCAGTCCATTTCTGGATTCCACATGGGCTTAGCCCAACTATTCTGGATTGATTTTCTCATCAAATCTGGTTAGCTACATGGGCCAAGCCCATCATTCAAGCATTTTTTTGTTTCGTTGCATTGGCCTTTTCTTTGGACAGATTTTTACTTTGGGCCTTCTTATTTTGGGCCGGTCACACCTGGTGTTTCATAATTCATACGGTCCCAGTTGCCAGTATATATTTTCTCAGTAATTAAAATCTAACAATTTAATCAAGACCAACAGAATATACAAAATCATTTTGATTCAAACAGAGCACATTATGATCGGCACATTACAATCATACACAGTTCTACATAGAGATCGGCACATTACAATCATACACAGTTCTACATAGTTCACATCAGTGGAGCTACCAAATACAATAAAAAATTTACAGAAAGAATAAAATCCAAACTTCTTCACGCTTTCTCTTCCTGGAACTTCTTCATGCTTCCTCTTCCTGGAACTCTCTGAACAGTACACTCTGAACAAAGCTTCGGAGTGGATATACACTCTCAAAGTCGTAATCTGTACTTCCCAAAACAACCGAAAGCAGTAAAAATACTAACACGGGGATGAAATCTTATAATTTGTGTATGAAGTCATAGCATATAAGCTATTCTTATCCATTACTTAGCCAATGTAGTTCTGTACACAGATTTTTTAAGAAACAAGAAACTATTACCAAAGGAAGAATGGTTAGTTGGTTAGTTTGCTCTCAGAAATGAATAGTGTGTTGCACTGTTAAAAGTTCATCATTGAGCTAAACTTTAGAAAGGGGCAAGTTTCACCAAAAAAAAGTAGCATCTGTTCATATCAGTATATTTTGCCTCAGTACAACATCATAGGCTGGAGATGGGCAAGTTTCACCATGACAGCTAAGGTAATAAGATAAAGATTCCACAAATATCAAGTTTTCACTTGATCTCATCCACACCAGCAGGTCCCACTTGCAAGCAGCTTGCGCATCAACATGCAAGTAGCTGCTGTCAACACCACAGCAGAACAGGAAACCAAATAAGAAGGAACAGCCGTAGCTAACAATTACCTGGCCACATTCCACAGCACATCCACACAAAGTTACCATCAGAGTGTTATACCTCACCCTCAACCAACTCTGGTTGCTCCTTGGAGCCATCCAGGAGCTAGAAGTAGAGGGATTCACAACAAAGGCAACATGGTTGCAAGGTAGGAGGAGGCAAGAAGCACTAGCAGTCCAAATAAGAACTAGCCAGCATATCAAGTATCAGGATAGGATTGAAAATAGATCCAGCAAGGAAGGAGGAGAAGGATTTCCAGGACAGGATGCATGGAAGCTTATATTAGTAGCATAACAAGATCAACAATCATATCTTGTAGCAGGTAGAACTTTACAATATTTTCAGCATATGTATTCTCTTTTGCATCAGCATCTTGGGAAAATAAAGAGACTAATACCCATCAAATCCACCCCTATACCATTTCAACTAGATGATCATCTAGGAGGATTGGATGAGGGTGTTCTCTCAAATTTACATAGAGATGCTATGTATGTTCCTCATAGAGAAATAAAAAGATACACCATAATCTCTGTTCTTATTTAGAGTTGGCCTCAGCCTTTGCATCCTAGGCAGGGGCTATAGCACACTTCTACTAATCATACCAAGGCCATAAAAGCATACAAATCATCTTTGCACAAACCAGCAAGCATGAGGGATTGCTAGGCACAAATCCAAAAGAATTGGAATTGCACCTCAGGCATAATCCCAAACTCACTCCCACCAAACTCTCAATCTAGTCTCTAAAACTAGAACATCAGCCCTTCAACAAGTTTGATAATAAATCCTTTTCTTAGATATTCAAAAATATCTAAGAATCATTTTATATTTTAAAACAAAGGTAACTGAATTACACACTGCTCATCTTCACAGTTCGATTCAAGGAAACTAGAACTCATATAGCTCCAGCAATTGAACAAAAATACAGGCCATAGGGGATTTGCAACAACACAAAACATGCTCTTTAAATGAAATCATCTTCATAGCCATTTGGCTAGGAATCATTCAGATTATTGTTGTCATATGGACAGAGTAATCATATTGATCATCCATTTACACTTACCAATATTACCCAAATAATCTTTATCATTTTCCTAGCAGTAATTCTAGAATCAAAGCTATACCTTATTTCACTGTCAGATCTGACAGAGAATAAAGCATTTTCCTAGAAAGTGTTTCTGGGAATCATTTTAGTGAATATTCCATGGTCATATAAGTTCTGAATCCAGAGCATGTCAATTGAGCATCAAACCAGAGCTAAGATATCTCCACCAGACACAGTTATACATCAGTAATTAACCACCAGAAAAGATACAAAAGCTTAGAGAGCAAAGCACACAAAAGGTACACTATTTGACTAGTAGTCAGCACCACATATCGACCTATACTTTAACAGAAAAACAAACTGGACAGTCAAATATAAAAATGGCATATAGTATGATTTGTTACTCCAAGAATTAAAAGTATGACAAACTAGCTAGTAAAGTAACATGTAAACAGTTATCATGTAAGCAGTCAATTTCAAGAACTGAATACAAACTCTATGAAGTAAACTACTTCAGTGATCACAGTAGAACAGTCAAAAAGAAGAACAAGCAATACATGAATCACAGTAAGATAAGTGAGGCAACTATGAGTTTATAAGATAAAATGGACTCATTTTCACAATTCAGTGCAAAGTAGAGCTGCACAGGGACCATGTTTTCTATCAGGGAGGATGGAAAAAATTTATCAGGAGCCCAGTGGCCTGCCCCACCATTTCACAATCCAACCCAATTGCATCTACTAACTAAAAATACCCCAGGAGAATCTCACTTTTCCTATCCTAGCCACAGCCCAACCCAAGCAGAGGAGAGCATCCGAGTCAGGCAAGCAACCACTATCCAGTACACCGAACAGCAGAGTCTCAGACGGTTGGCAGAGGATGAGGAGGAGGAGCAGTACCTACGACCGGACATGGATTCGGCCGGGCTGGAACCGAAAGGCGACATCCGCGTGAGCGCGCCATAGCCCCCTCCCTCGTACGCCGACGGGTCGGCGATGCCAGAGGCTGGCGGTTCTCCGCGCACCCGTCCCGCTCCTCCACCTTCACCGCCGCCATCGCGCCCATCACCATCACTCACTGCCGCCACGTCATCCACGCCGCCGCCGCCTGAAACCACCACAGCAACATCCACATCAGAGAATCCCCCCACGGGAACGTGTCGAGAAAGCACAAAAACCGAAGGGTCGGCAAGGGCCGCCGCCGCCGCTGACGGACCGGGTGTAACCCCCCAGATCGGGGACCTGCAAACACGGGCCAGATGCGTAAGCCGTTAGGACACAAAGGTGGGGAAAGAGCTTGACCTCCGCCAGACCGCGTCGCCGAACACCGACAGACTTGAAGAGAGGTTGTGGTGCTGGGGGAGTGAGGGAGGCGAGCGGAGATCAGCCAGATGGGATCGGGAGTTATGGGGGTGGGGGTGGGGGTGGCGGCGGAGATAGGAGGGAGTGGCATGTGCGGCGGTGTCAGGGAAGAGGATCCCGAACAGAGGGCGGCGGCGGCGCACGCGGATCTTGCTAGAGAAGGGAGAGGTGTTCGCTGTAGAAGGAAGGGAGAGGGCGGTGGCGGCGGGTGGTAGGATTAGGGTTGGCGGAGGGGAGATGCGTTCACTAGGAGGGGCACGCGATGGTGAAATATCTGGTGTCTGCGCGCGTGAATAGGATGGGTACCTTGCCACGTCATCTATCCGTGTCAAGTTCCCACGGATCAACATCCTGTCCGTCCATCCTATATACATCCAATGGCCCATCTTGCTATCCTCCGAATTTAGACCTTTCTAGCTTTTATGACGATTTCACCGAAAGAAATTACGATGTTTTGAGCAAAATCGTCACAGTTTATTGAGGTTTTGGCCCTCCCAAGCATCCGATGTGGAATTTTAAGACGATTTTGTAGATGGTCACTACCAAAACGTCACAAGTTAACACATTTCTTGTAGTGTTGCCATGGTTCTGTGTTTATTTGCTTGTAAAATGATTCTTAGGTGAAATAAAAATGATCTAAACAATCCCCAAACTTCTCCCAAAGAAAAACAAGTCAAAACAAACAAATTAAGTGAATGGTCACTTTGGCCAAATTAACTCCCATGCCTACTTTGGCTATCCCTAACTTTCAGAACTTAACAGAAACATGTATGGATCTTTGCACCCCTTGATAGTACTCATAATAAGGTACCAAGGCCCACTTTGTGATCATCCAAAAACATTTAAATGCTTAGTTTAAATGACAGTTTAAAATAGAATCTATTTCATATGGGAAGATCCCTCTATTTCAAAAAACACTCAAACAAGCTCAATTTTCAAAACCCAAGCATCCACAGAACCCTCAACACATGCCTAGCACACCCACCAAAAATATTTTCAAAATTCAAAACTTAAGTTCATGCGGCCATTTCATCAAACAGGTTGCAGATTCAAATCAACAAAATCAAAAACACTATGTTGAGCAGTGTTTTGGGCCTAACTTGTTCCCTCTCTGGTTACAACTATCCTTAGTAGATCATCTAGCAACCTTAACTAACCTCTAGCACCACTGTAAGCTGGCCATTGTCATCAATGGTGAGCATGCCGAGAGCACCATTGCCACCCCATGGTCGACAGCAAGCTACGAGCCACACTAGCCTCGCCAACCTTGTCTGGGAACTAGCCAGCACCCCACCACCACTCCCTGTCCCAGCCTCGAGCAATGCCAGCCACTAGACCACACGCCCAAGCCATGCCAAGCCTCTCTGCGAGCATGCTGAGAGCGCGTCCGTGCGCCACCCTCGACACACGCCCATAGACCACGCGCCGCCTTTGCCACGTGCACGCGTGATCACCACCACCCCAGTAACCCCGCAGACACGCCCGTTCGCCGCCGCGCGGACCATGCGCGTTGTGCGCCATCAACACCTTCGTCGGACACGCTCAAAGCGCCGAAGCGTTCCAACCGATCAGCACCGCCCCACGCCTCGCCACCATGCCGTTGAGCCTCACCAGGGAGCACAGCACCGCCCCTACCATCGCTCACGCTGATAGCCCTCTGTGCCGTCAACCACGACGAGCTCAGCCCGCGCCCGTCGGTCCCCTCTCGCCACTATAAATAGAGGCATCCCCCGCTCGATTTCTTCACACCATTCCACTCTCCTCTCACCCAGAACCACCCCACCTCACTCCCGGAGCAAGGCGAGCAGTGCATCGCCGGAATTTCACTAGAGCCCGCCGCTGCTGGAGAAGAAGGAAGCCATCGATTGGAGCCGCCCCAGGAGGAGCTGCCGGTGCCAGGAGAATCGCCGTCGTCGACTTCGTCGTTTGCCCCCATCGCCGACCCTCGCGTGAGCCTCGGTGAGCCTCCCATGACCCCTACCTGCCGCGTTAGGGTTCTGTCTCGCCAGCGCTGCCCGATGTGGACGATGAGCCGTAGCTGTTCGATTAGACTTAGATCGTGCGGCCGAGATCGCCCCATACCTCTTCGTGTGTTATGAGCCACTGACTGGTGGAACACCCCTGTCAGCTGAGCCCCGCGATTCGGAGTGACACTGGGCCGGCCCATTAACCTTTCCCGCGCAGCCCACTCGTTTGAATTTAGCTTTTTCTATTTATATTCAAACTCAGTTCTGTACCTAGTTTCAAAAATCAACCCAGCTCGATTCAGTGAACCAAATTGAATGAAACCAATTTTTCTAGAAATGTATTGAAATGCTTAATCCAAGCCCATTGGATTCAAATCATTTGGATCTATAGATCAACCTTGGTAAAAATAACAAGGCAAAAGCTTTTCTGCATTCAAACATTTTTCAAATTTCAACCATAATCTCTTTTGAATTGATTCCAACTCTCAAAAATCATATTTGACCATACCTTTTAGAATATATAAAAAATATGGGTTTACTTACAAAGATAATGTTCAAGTAATAAAAGAATGCCACATAGGCATTTCTAGTCACTTATTTTATTTAAAATAAAAGGTTAAACCTTATTAAATTGTGACACCACTTTAAATCACATTCTCATGTACTGAAATATGTGGTGATGACATGTGTCAACATGATCCCATGTTTGGTTTGGAGAATATTAAATCTTAAGTAGTTTTTCAATGAGTAGAAATTACTTTTCTAAAATAAATAAACAAGACCAAAGCTTTAATCTTGTAATGTTAGTGATGATGCTAGATCACCTATAGTGCACCTTTGTGTGATGATTGAAAATAGTTAAGTATTTTTTGGTGATTGTGTACCTCGTATTTATTCATAGATGCTAGTACCGACCAAGGATACGAGGAGGAAGGAGGATACTACGAAGAAGAAGCCGAGGAGAACTTCAACCACTACTCTACACAAGGCAAGCTAACACTTGCAAGCTACTCTACTTTAGCAAGCCTTACTAATCAAGTTGACCTATGCATGCTAATACTTGATTGTTACCATGCCAACTATATGCCTTAAGCATATGTGATCATACCCACTTGATAACCCCATTCCTAGTTTTACTTGCAAGCTTTCTACTTTATTTCTTTATCAAAGCTTTCTCTTAGAGTTACATAGTGAATTATAGATACTAGAAAGATAATGGAAGGTTGCATAAAGAGCATTAAATTTGGCCTATGCTAGATAATCTTGATGTCATCCTAAGGCATGAGATTGAACTCAATTAATTCCCACTTGTTTACAACCCCTCATTAGTACTTACCCCACTTGTAGATGCTAGTGCTAAGCATAAAACTTGACAAACTTTATATGGAAATACTTGGTGGAAAATGGTTATGAAAACCTTAGAATGATGAGTCATTCTACTGAGATGTTTTGACATGTGTTTACGAACACTAGATGATTTTGATGATGAAAATGTTGAGGCATGAGCCTTAGCCCTTTATAAAACTGATGGTTGTCTGGATGCGATACCATTCCAATTTTAGCGTACAACCACAATACCCGAAAATTGGGTAGGGCTTGACTGGAAACTTATATACCTTAGTTGAAGGGTTTTGCAACATAGTAAATCAAAAAAATTCTACGGATGCGAACGGGAAAGCCAAGATCTAATCTAGGAGATGAAAACAACGAGAGGGATTAGATGAGATCTTCATACCCTTGAAGATTCGCACAACGGAACATTCGTCGGAACGTGGGTGATGTAGTCGTACTCGCTTCTCCTCCTCGCGATCCGATCCGATCTAGCACCACAAGTGGCGATGCCTCCAAGAGATGCACACGTGCGGCACCTCGACGTCTCCTCCTTCCTTGGTCCAGCAAGTATGGTGGAGAGACGGATTGGATCTACAACGCGACGGTGCGGTGCAAGTGGTGGAGAGTTTCTGCAGCAGGGCTTCACCTACGTGCAGTCGGGAGGGAGAGAGAGAGGAGGGCAGCAGGGCGGCTAGGGCTTGAGGAGGAGGTGTAGGGGGGTGGTGTGCCCCCAGCCCTCTTTATATAGAGGGGTGGGCGCCAACCCTAGCCCCTCCCCCAAGCCTAGGCCGGCGGCCAAGGAGGGAAGAGTGGGGGGCAAGTTTCCCCCCTCCTTCTAGAAGCTCCCCTAGGGTTTCCCCTAGGTTTGGCCGGCTGGGCCCTATGGGGCCTTGTGACCCTGGCCCAATGCGGCCAATGCACTCCCTCATAGGCCCATGCCCCCTCACGGCAGGTGGGGCCACGTTGGTCCCCCTCCGGAAGGTTCTAGAAGCTTCCGGTACAATACCGATTAACCCGAAACAATCCCGAACTCCAAAAACTGCATTGCCTTATATGAATCTTATTCTCCGGACCATTCTGGAACCTCTCGTGATGTCCCGGATCTCATCCGAGACTCCGAACAAAAACTCATAAACCAATTATCCAATCTATCCTAGCGTCGAGACACGTTAAGTGTGTGACCCTTCGGGTTCGAGAACATGCAGACATGATCTTCTACCAATAATCAACAGCGGGGTCTGGAAACCCATATTGACTCCCACACATTCATCGATGATCATATCGGATGAACCACGATGCCAGGATTCAATCAATCCCATATATATATTCCCTTCGTCTCGCGATATTTTACTTGCCCGAGATTTGATCGTCGGTACCGTCATACCTAGTTCAATCTCGTTCACAGCAAGTACTTTACTCGTTCCATAATCCGATATCACTTTGTGATTAACTCCTTAACCACATGCTTGCAAGCGGTGTTGATATCGATTACCGAGTGGGCCCGAAGTATATCTCTCCGACTTGGGAGGGATAAATCCCATCTCGATACATACAACCCAACAGGTACTTTCCGATCACCTGAGAGACACCTTTATGATCACCCTCTCATAGGATGACATTTGATGACCTCAAAGCTTTCTTCCGATACCAGGGAGTTGTATTATCTCATGGTCTAAGGAATACAATATTTGACATAAGGAAAACTTCGCAAAGATGAACACGATGACACGATCTAATTGCTCCGCTTAGTTTGGGTCTGTCCATCATATCATTCTCCCAATGATATGATCTCATTATTAATCGACAACTCATGTCTATGGTTAGGAAACCTTAACCATCATTAATCAATGAGCTAGTCCTTAGAGGCATACTAGGGACACGGTGTTGTTCACAAACCACACAAGTATTAAAGTTTCCGCTTAATACAATTCTAGCATGGAATATAAACTTTATCATGAACAAGAATTATAATAATAACATCTTTATTATTGCCTCTAGGGCATAATTCCAACAGTCTCCCACTTGCACTAGAGTCAATAATCTAGTTTACATTTGGAAACAATCTCACACCCATGGCACTAAGGTGCTGATCATGTTTTACACGCGGAAGAGGTTTAGTCAATGGATCTGCGACATTCAGATCTGTATGTACTTTGCTAATCTTCAGATCTCCATCTGCTATATAATCTCGGATTATATGAAACTTGCGGTTGATATGCTTGGTCTTTGGATGATATCTTGGTTCCTTAGCAAGTGCTATGGCGCCAGTGTTGTCACACAATATCTCCAGTGGGTCCAATGCACTTGGAACCACGCCAAGCTCAGTGATGCAGTTCCTAATCCAAACTCCTTCACTTGACGCTTCTGCAGCAACCATGTATTCCGCTTCTACTATAGATCCCGCGATCACGCTTTGCTTGCAGCTTCTCCAGCTCACATCTCCTTTATTCAAAATATAAACGTATCCTGTCTGAGATTTAGAATCATCCTTGTCGGTGTCGAAACTAGCATCGACGTAACCTTTTACGACGAGCTGTTCATCACCTCCATAGACTAAGAACATTTCTTTAGTCCTATTTAGGTACTTTAGGATGTTCTTCACGGCTGTCTAGTGTTCCACTCCTGGATCACTTTGATATCTGCTCGTCAAACTAAGAGCATTGGACACATCCGGTCTAGTACACAGCATGTCATACATGATAGAACCTATGGCCGAGGCATATGGCACTTTGCTCATAGCTTCTCTATCATTTACCGTAGCTGGACACTGAGCCTTGCTCAATATCTTACCTGACAACATAGGCACTGAACCTTTCTTTGCCTTATCCATTCTGAACCTTTTCAGAACTTTGTCTCGGTATGTACTCTGGCTTAAAGCTATCAGGCGTCTTTGTCTATCTCTATAGATTTTGATGCCCAATATATAAGCAGCTTCCCCCAGGTCCTTCATTGAAAAACACTTGTTCAAATAACTCTTCACATCGTTAAGCATGTTAATGTCATTTCCAATAATCAATATGTCATCCACATATAGTACCAGAAATGTCACTGAGCTCCCACTCACTTTCTTGTAGATACAAGCTTCGTAGCTATTTGGAACAAATCCAAAGCTCTTGATCACTTGATCAAAACGAAGGTTCCAACTCCGAGATGCTTGCTGTAGTCCATAAATGGAACGCTGAAGTTTGCACACTTTATCAGCATCCTTAGGATCGACAAAACCTTCGGGTTGCATCATATACAACTCTTCATCAATGTTGCCATTGAGGAACGCAGTCTTGACATCCATCTGCCATATTTCATAATCATGAAATGCAACAATTGCTAATAAAATTCGAATGGACTTAAACATCGCTACGGGAGAGAAAGTCTCATCGTAGTCAACACCTTGAACTTGTCGAAAACCTTTTGCGACAAGCCGTGCTTTATAGATGGTAACATTACCATCCGCGTCCATTTTCTTCTTGAAAATCCATTTGCACTCAACGGCCTTACGGTCGCTAGGAGGGTCCACCAAAGTCCATACTTGGTTTTCGCTCATGGATCCCAATTCGGATTTCATGGCTTCTAGCCATTTCTCAGAGTCTGGGCTCATCATCGCTTCCTCATAGTTCATAGGTTCACTGTCTTCTACCAACAAGACAGTCAAGACAGGGTTGCCGTACCACTCAGGAGGGGCACGCGACCTTGTCGACCTGCGACGTTCAGTAGTAGCATCGTCCGAAGCTTCATGATCCTTGTCATTAGCTTCCTCTATTGTTGGTGCAGGCGGCACTAGAACAATATCAGGTGCTGCGCTACTCTCTAACTCAAGAGAAGGTTCAACAACCTCGTCTAGCTCTACTTTCCTCATACTCACTTCTTTCGAGAGAAACTCCTTCTCAAGAAAGGAACCGTTCTTAGCGACAAACACTTTGCCTTCGGTTCTGTGATAGAAGGTATACCCAATAGTTTCCTTAGGGTATCATATGAAGACGCATTTCTCCGCTTTGGGTTCGAGCTTGTCCGGCATCAACTTCTTGACGTAAGCTTCGCATCCCCAAACTTTAAGAAACGACAACTTAGGTTTAGCACCAAACCACAGTTCATACGGTGTCATCTCAACGGATTTAGATGGTGCCCTATTTAAAGTGAATGCAGCGGTTTCTAATGCATAACCCCAAAATGATAACGGCAAATCAGTAAGAGACATCATTGATCGGACCATATCTAATAGGGTTCGATTCCGGCGTTCAGACACACCATTGCGCTGTGGTGTTCCGGGTGGCGTGTGTTGCGAAACGATTCCGCTTACTTTAAGATGCGTGAGAAAATCATAACTCAAATATTCACCTCCACGATCGGATCGTAGAAACTTAATTTTTCTGTTACGATGGTTCTCCACTTCATTCTGAAATTCTTTGAACTTTTCAAATGTTTCAGATTTATGTTTCATTAAATAGATATACCCATATCTACTTAAGTCATCGGTAAAAGTGAGAAAATAGCGATATCCACCGTGCGTCGAAACACTCATCGGTCCGCATACATCGGTATATATGATTTCCAACAAGTCCGTTGCTCGCTCCATCATTCCGGAGAACGGGGTTTTGATCATCTTGCCCATGAGGCATGGTTCGCATGTGTCAAATGATTCAAAATCGAGACTCCAAAAGTCCATCAGAATGGAGTTTCTTCATGCGCTTTACACCAATATGACCTAGACGACAGTGCCACAAATAAGTAGTATTATCACTATCTACTTTGCATCTCTTACCCTCAATGTTATGGATGTGTGTTTCATCCCTTTCGAGATTCAGAAGAAATAAACCATTCACAGCAGGTGCATGACCATAAAAGATGTTACTCATATAAATAGAACAACCATTATTCTCCGATTTAAATGAATAACCGTCTTGCAATAAACACGATCCAGAAATAATGTTCATGCTCAACTCAGGCACATAATAACACTTATTAAGGTTTAAAACTAATCCCGAAGGTAAAACTAAGGAGAGCGTGCCGATGGCCATCACATCAACTCTTGATCCGTTGCCAACGCGCATCGTCACCTCATCCCTCGCAAGCCGCCGTCTATTCCGTAGCTCCTGTTTTGAGTTACAAATATTAGCAACTGAACCAGTATCAAATACCCAGGCACTATAACAAGGGCTAGTAAGGAAAACATCAATAACATGTATATCAAATATACCTTTGATGGTGCCAGCCTTCTTGTCCGCTAAGTACTTCGGACAGTTGCGCTTCCAGTGACCCTTGTCCTTGCAATAGAAGCACTCAGTGTCCGGCTTGGGTCCAGACTTGAGCTTCTTCTCAGCAGGGGAAACGCGCTTGCCGCCGCCTTTCTTGAAGGGCTTCTTTGCACGCTTACCTTTCTTGAAGGTGGGGGGCTTGTTGACCATCAACACATGATTATCCTTTTTGATGTCCACCTCCGCAGCCTTCAGCTTTGCGAAGAGCTCGGTGATCGTATCAGTGGAACCAATCTGATTATGAGTCACTACAAAACTTTTGTAGCTGGGAGGGAGTGATTGCAGAACCCTGTCAATCTTGAGCTCCTCTGGAATCTTGCAGTCCAGTTGCTCAAGGCGTTGAGTGTAGCCCGACATCTTAATGGCGTGCTCACTAACGGAACTCCCTTCCTCCATCTTGCAGTTAAAGAATTTCTCAGAGATCTCATATCTCTCAGAACGGGCCTGAGTCTGAAACATAGTTTTCAGCTCCTCAAGAATATCAAAGGGCCCGAGATAGTCTTCAAAACAATTTTGAAGGTCCAATTCCATAGCAAACAACATGGTGCTCTTAATCACACCATAATCATCTTTGCGCGACTGATAGATAGCTTTCTCATTAGCCAGCGCAATTGCAGCAGGGACGTCACCTGACGCTTTCTCAAGGACATAGTCCTTTTGACCGCCAGAGAGAATGATTCTCAGATTGCGGAACCAGTTGGTGAAGTTAGACCCATTGTTTCTAAGCTTTTCCTTCTCAGCAAAAACGTTGAAGTTGAAGTTGGACTTAGCCATTTGATCTACAATTTTGCAAGTACAAATTAGACTATGTTCATGATAACTAGTTCAACTTTTAATCAAATTACTAGATGAACTCCCACTAAATTCAACATCCCTCAAGTTGTTTAGTGAACATGATCCAAATTCACCACACCTAATCCGATCTTCACGAGAAGAGATGTGGTTTCAATGGTGGACAACGAAGTGTCGATCATATCATTCATATGATTCATGCTTAACCTTTCGGTTGATGTGTTCCGAGGCCATGTCTATACATGCTAGGCTCGTCAAGTCAAACCCAAATATTTCCGCGTGTGCAAAACTGGCTTGCACCCGTTGTATGTGAACATAGAGTCTATAGCACCCGATCATCACGTGATGCTTGGACACGACGAACTTTCGCAACGGTGCATACATGGGGAGAACACAATTTTATCTTGATCTTTAAGTGAGGAATCATCTTATAATGCTACCATCGCGATCTAAGCATAATAAGATACATGAAATGATAAACATCACATGCATATAACTTTATGTGACATGGTATAGCCAATCTTCACGCAATGATCTCCATCTTGTGCATGCCGGAATGATCTCCATCACTTCACCATGATTGCCTCCACCACGAATAGCAACTACAACTATTGCTAACTACTTAGCGATAAAGTAAAGCTATTACATGGCGTATAAGAAGTTGACTCACAGGTCATACACAATTATAAAGACAACCATATGGCTCCTACCGATTGTGTACTCATCGACATGCAAGTCGTGAAACATTACAAATGATCATCGCATACAATATACACATCACATCTTGGGCCATACCATATCACAGAAAACACTCCCTGCAAAAACAAGTTAGACGCCTCTACTTTGTTGTTGCATGTTTTACGTGGCTTATGGGAGTAGCAAGCTAAGAACGATTCTTACCTATGGAAAGCCACAACTGTGATATTATGGTTGCCAAACTCCGGTGTAAACCCCATGACAACTATAGTGAGAGAAACAAGCATCCACCAGCCGCATGTGTGGAACAAGCCACACGTCAAGTGCGGAGCCGGTCTCGCAAACGACGTCGCGTAAGGTTGGCCTGGACCGCTTCAATCTCACTATCCCGTATCATAATAAGAACACAAACAAGAGGCTTGCAACAGAAAACATCAACGCCCGCAACAACCATGTTGTGTTCTACTCGTGAAACACATCTACGCATAGATCTAGCTCTGATACCACTGAAGGGTTTTGCAGCATAGTAAATCAAAAAAATTCTACGGATGCGAACGGGAAAGCCAAGATCTAATCTAGGAGATGCAAACAACGAGAGGGATTAGATGAGATCTTCATACCCATGAAGATTCGCACAGCGGAACGTTCGTCGGAACGTGGGTGATGTAGTCGTACTCGCTTCTCCTCCTCGCGATCCGATCCGATCTAGCACCACAGTGGCAATGCCTCCAAGAGATGCACATGTGCGGCACCTCTACGTCTCCTCCTTCCTTGGTCCAGCAAGTATGGTGGAGAGACGGATAGGATCTACAACGCGACGACGCGGTGCAAGTGGTGGAGAGTTTCTGCAGCAGGGCTTCGCCTACGTGCAGTCGGGAGGGAGAGAGAGAGGAGGGCAGCAGGGCGGCTAGGGCTTGAGGAGGAGGTGTACGGGGGTGGTGAGACCCCAGCCCTCTTTATATAGAGGGGTGGGCGCCAACCCTAGCCCCTCCCCCAAGCCTAGGCCGGCGGCCAAGGAGGGAAGAGTGGGGGGCAAGTTTCCTCCCCTCCTTCTAGAAGCTCCCCTAGGGTTTCCCCTAGGTTTGGCCGGATGGGCCCTATGGGGCCTTGTGCCCCTGGCCCAATGCGGCCAGGGCACTCCCTCATAGGCCCATGCCCCCTCCCGGCCGGTGGGGCCACGTTGATCCCCTCCAGAAGGTTCTAGAAGCTTCCGGTACAATACCGATTAACCCGAAACAATCCCGAACTCCAAAAACTGCATTGCCTTATATGAATCTTATTCTCCGGACCATTCCGGAACCTCTCGTGATGTCCCGGATCCCATCCGAGACTCCGAACAAAAACTCATAAACCATTTATCCAATCTATCCTAGCGTCGAGACACGTTAAGTGTGTGACCCTTCGGGTTCAAGAACATGCAGACATGATCTTCTATCAATAATCAACAGCGGCGTCTGGAAACCCATATTGACTCCCACACATTCATCGATGATCATATCGGATGAACCACGATGCCAGGATTCAATCAATCCCATATATATATTCCCTTCATCTCGCGATATTTTACTTGCCCGAGATTTGATTGTCGGTACCGTCATACCTAGTTCAATCTCGTTCACAGCAAGTACTTTACTCATTCCGTAATCCGATATCACTTTGTGATTAACTCCTTAACCACATGCTTGCAAGCGGTGTTGATATCGATTACCGAGTGGGCCCAAAGTATATATCTCCGACTTGGGAGGGACAAATCCCATCTCGATACATACAACCCAACAGGTACTTTCCGATCACCTGAGAGACACCTTTATGATCACCCTCTCATAGGATGACGTTTGATGACCTCAAAGCTTTCTTCCGATACCAGGGAGTTGTATTATCTCATGGTCTAAGGAATACAATATTTGACATAAGAAAAGATTCGCAAGGATGAACACGATGACACGATCTAATTTCTCCGCTTAGTTTGGGTCTGTCCATCATATCATTCTCCCAATGATATGATCTCATTATTAATCGACAACTCATGTCTATGGTTAAGAAACCTTAACCATCATTAATCAATGAGCTAGTACTTAGAGGCATACTAGGGACACGGTGTTGTTCACAAACCACACAAGTATTAAAGTTTCCGCTTAATACAATTCTAGCATGGAATATAAACTTTATCATGAACAAGAATTATAATAATAACATCTTTATTATTGCCTCTAGGGCATAATTCCAACATTAGTATGGGTTCCCTCACGGCCAAGGTCTGAGATGAGGCTACCTTGTGAAGATTGTCCACCTGTGCAGTACCCAAGATGACAGTTGGTCATGGTTGGGACGCCAAACTCACAGGAGAGGTGCCTATACTAGGGCTTGTCATTGAAAGGTTAGGATTGATTATCCGCATACTGAGTATGGTGAATTCAGGATTTGTTCCTGACGGATATATCGAATGTTGTGGTGAAAGTGTACAATCTCTGCAGAGTGTCAAACTATTCGAATAGCCGCCTCCGCGGTTATGGACAGTTGGAGTGGCCATACTGTTCCCCCGTCAGATGTTTTCAAAATGACTTACGAAATGAATTGAGAATTTGACTTGACCACAACAGAGTTGTGATATGAAATTCAAGTTCCCTCTAAGGTGTTATAAAACTTCAACCAGCTTTCTTGCTTCTGAACTTAGTAGAAGTAAATCTGGCTTTTCGCAAAACAACCCTAGAGCTTAGTGTCCTATTACAGAAAACCCCCTTCACTTGTTAGTATTAGTTTGCGAGTACTTAAATAGTACTCATGGCTTTGTCCCTGGCTATTCCCATGGCCAGACTATGAAGAGGAGTACCAGGATGATGGACCCTAGGAATGTTACGACAACTAGGATCATCTCCCATCGTCAGCATTGCCTATGACCCCGAAGATGGAGCTTCGCCTACGCTACCTTTATTATTTTGTATTTCCGCTGCTTGAGTTGTATTAAGAACTGGATCATGATATCCTTATTTGTGTAAGACCTTATGTATGGTTTTTAAAGGATGATGTACTGTGGTATCCAAATATGTTATGTCTCGCAAAAATGGTAATCCTGGGATTGCGATGTATGGCATAACATGCATCTGGGATTAAAAATCCGGGTGTTGACAAGTTGGTATCAGAGCCATCCTTACCATAGGAGACCCTAGTTAGACTGGCCGTTTGAATCAAAAACTTAGTTTCAAAACCAAAGGAAGCAAATATTTACAAAAACTTATTCCCATTCTTATCACCTTGTTTCTTTCATAAAAATTCATGATCCTCAAAAACTCTTGCAAAACACCTAAAATTCAACACACTTGATCACTCTACTAACTTACTCATCCTATATTCTTATAGATGGACGTGAAGTACAACAAGTTTTATCAGTTGGGGAATGGAGGAGACCTTATCTTTGAGCGGGATTTGGACCAGCTTTCGGAACTTCTGGAGCGTCCGCACCCCGAGTTCTTCGGAGCTTAGCTCAATGATCAAGGAGGAGAAGATCTGTAGTGGATAACTGTTGCAAGTCTCCGAGGAAAGATTGAACCTCCCACTTCCGAGGGAATTTAGTTCACCTTAAGAGAAAACAACTGGCTCGATGGACTTGCCAGGGCCATGCAGGAAGCTCTTGCCCGTCTGTGTGGGCAGAGTATCAACCAGATCAAGGGTACCCGCTTTGAGTTTTGTCCAAGGCATGATGCTATGGGACAGCCACTGGAAGCCCCATACCACCACGAGCGGAAGACTCAGCTGGACCACCTTAGCTTCATGATGTACGATCGTCAGCAGGAATTGGACAATTGCCGTGACTACTCCAACCACAAGTCCTCCATCATCAAGACGAAGGATCAGTCCATCGCCATGCTAGCAAAGGATCACAAGTCTCGCCGCCGTCAGCTAGACAAGAAGGAGTGCATCATTGCCCGTCTTCTCCACCGTATCTCGGATTTGGCGGAGACCATCCACGAGAGAGACATTCAGTTGGAGGAAAGAGAGAATGCCGGAGAGGATATTCATGGAGACCCCTACTCCTATCTCAGCGACGATGATGATTTTCTGGAGGATCAGGCTATGGACTTCTTCACCGATGAGGATGATTTCGCCTTCATCGATGACGATGAGGATGATGAGGATGACGACTACACTGACTCCAGGGAGTAGTAGCACTTGAGCACTAGCGTAGTGAGTTGTATTCGGTCCCACTGTATCATAGTTTCCAGAATGGTTCTTAAAACCATCTGTTTTTCTTGTTTTGTGGTGTGTATTTGTACCGTGTGCTATGAATGAGTGAAAAGCAAGTTGCTAGAAAATCTGAGTCAAACTTTAAAAAACTTTTCAAAGTCCCTGAACCTTAGAAATTTCCCTCTTTTCTCATGATCTATCTCAATCTTCAGATGCCACGCGGAGGAAGTGGTTCATCCCCGGACCCGATGTTGCAGATCCTGCAAATGTTGGTTTCTGGCCGCAAAGCTGAAAGAGCTGAACATCAAGCCAACCTAGCCACCCTTCAGCAAATAACTCAGCTAGCCCACAACAATCAAGGCCAAGGAAATCCGGACAACCATGGATCTAAGCTCAAGAATTTCCAAAATACCAACCCACCTGTTTTCAGTAAGTCGGAAGAGCCCCTAGATGCAGACGATTGGCTGCCATGGAAAACAACCTAGAAGTCGCCGGAGTGGAAGCTAACGAGAAAGTTCTGTTCGCCACCCACTATCTAGACGGAGATGCAAGAGCATGGTGGAACAGCGTTCGTGCAATGACCGGAGGACAGATGATGACCTGGGAGGAATTCAAGGTCAAGTTCAGCAGAACCCATGTGCCACCGGGTTTGATCAAGAGGATGAGAGATGAGTTTAGAGAACTGAAGCAAGGAAGGATGACCGTAGTGGAATATCGTGACAAATTCTTGTCATTATCTAGGCATGCCCCGGATGAGATCGACACCGAGGCCAAGAAGAAAGAGAGATTCTTGAATTGTCTGCATGATGGGATGCAGACTGTGTTGGTCAATATCCCCTTTGCTGATATTGAAGCCCTTGTCGACTCTGCCATCCAGATGGAAGGAAATATCAACCAAGCCAATGAGAACCGCAAGTGTCGCATGATGCATCAGCCAGGAACCCATCAGACCCCAAAGTATCGCCCTAACCCATCTCCAGGATTTGCCCCGAGAAACAACAGACCCCCGATGAACCGTCCGACCTATCCCAACCGTGGAAACCTGAGGCCCGGAGGAAATCACAACAACCCCAGCAACTCTGGAAATTTCAACCGTGCACCACCCAAGTTGAACAACAACAATGCTACCGCCAACACCAACACTGCCCCGAGGACTGGAAGCAATGCTATGCCTGTTGAAGCAAAGGAAAAGTCGCAAGTAACTTGTAATGACTGTGGAAATAAGGGTCACTACTCCAATGAGTGCCCCAAGAAGAATGCCGCGGCCCCCAATGCAAATGCCCCAGCTCAGCAGCAGCGTCGTGTTCATCCTGGAAGAAGGTTTGCCCCAAGGAATTCGCTCAACCGCAACGGCCGTCTTTTTTCTCATGCATGCTGAAGAAGCCCAGGAAGCGCCAGACGTCGTGCTAGGTATGTTCTCTGTTAATTCAGTACTCGCTAGAGTGTTGTTTGATTCTGGTGCATCGCACTCATTTGTCACCGAAGAATTTGCATGCCCTAGTAATATTCAACCAACCAAACTGAAGCATGTTATGATTTTTCAAATCCCCGGTTCAACCACCAAAGCTAGGCAAATCTGCAAAGCCGTCCCTATCCGAATCCATGGCATAGATTTTTATGCTAATCTGATAGTACTTGGAACTAAAGGTTTGGAAGTAGTACTAGGAATGGATTGGATGTCCAAACATAAAGGATTAATTGACTGTGCCAAGAAAGCCATAACCATGACCAGTACAGCCGGAATATCAGTCGAACATGTATCTCAAACCTTACCTCGTCAATTCAAGTGCAACAAGAGTATAGCCCAACCTACCATTGACCAAGTCCGGATAGTCTATGAATACCCCGATGTATTTCTAGATGTTTTGCCCGGTATGCCCCCAGATCGGGATATCGAGTTTATCATCGAACTAATCCCCGGAACCGAACCTATAGCCCAGAGACCATATAGTATGAACCCGTCTGAACTAGCAGAACTGAAGACGCAACTGGATGCCATGCTGGAAATTGGATTGATTCAACCTAGTGCCATGGAGATCACCTGTCTTATTTGTAGACAAGAAGGATGGAGGTAACCGTTTGTGCACGGATTATCGGAAGTTGAATGATGTCACTATCAAGAACAAATACCCATTGCCCAAGATAGAAGATTTGTTTGATCAGTTGACCGGTGCCAAAGTGTTTTCTAAGATTGATCTTAGAACATGCTATCATCAACTCAAGATTCGTGCAGAGGAAATTCCAAAGACTGCCTTTACCACCAGATATGGATTATACGAGTATACTGTCATGTCTTTTGGATTAACCAATGCCCCCGCTTATTTCATGAATCTCATGAATAAGATTTTTATGGACTTCCTGGATAAGTTTGTCGTTGTTTTCATCGATGACATTCTAATTTATTCCAAATCAGAAGAAGAACATGAGCTACACCTAAGGACCATTCTTGGAACCCTTAGAGAGCATCCGCTGTATGCCAAGTTTAGCAAATGTAAATTCTGGTTACAGGAGGTAGGATTCCTCGGCCACATTGTATCAGCCGGAGGAATTGACGTTGACCCTGCAAGGGTGAAAGATGTCGAAGATTGGCAAGCCCCAACCACTCAAACCGAAGTTCGTGCATTTCTCGGATTGGCGGGATACTACCGCAAGTTCGTAGAAGGATTCTCGAGTATCGCCAGACCCATGACCCAATTGCTGAAGAAGGACAAGAAGTTTGAATGGAAGGACAAATGTGAAGCGAGTTTTCAAGAACTCAGGAGGAGATTGATTTCAGCCCCAACCTTAATCATGTCGGATATCACAAAGCCCTTTGACGTGTATTGTGATGCATCCAAGATCGGTCTCGGATGTGTGCTAATGCAAGAAGGCAAAGTTATATCTTATCTATCCCGACAACTGAAACAACATGAGCAAAATTACCCAACCCATGACCTCAAGCTCGCAACCGTAGTTCTAGCCATGAAGACATGGAGGCATTACCTGATGGGAAACCTTTGTGAGATTTATTCGGATCACAAGAGCCTGAAGTATATATTCACTCAGAAGGAGCTTAATATGAGACAGAGAAGATGGATTGAGCTAATCAAGGATTATGATCTGGACATTCACTATCACCCTGGTAAAGCCAACGTGGTAGCAAATGCCCTTAGCAGATTGCCGTGCCGCTTGAACTCCATGATTTTGAAGGAGCAACCAAGCTTGCACAAAGAGATGGAAGATTTCCGAATGGAATTAGTAAGTGAAGGATTTTTGGCTAGCATAGAACTTCAACCCACTTTGATCAGCCAGATCAAAGAGGCGCAAAAAGGAAATGCTAGTATCGACAGAATCAAGCGTCGTATCGGTACAGGAAAAGTACTCGTATTCACCAAAGACGAAGGAGTTATGTGGTACAAAGGACGCCTTTGTGTACCAGCAGATTCTGAGTTGAAAGAAGTTATTCTGAAGGAAGCTCATGATACTCTTTATTCTATCCACCCCGGAGGAACAAAGATGTATCAAGTTTTGAAGGAGCACTTTTGGTGGCATAAGATAAAGAGAGAATCGGAAGCTATATCCCCAAGTGTGATATATGTCAGAGAGTCAAGGCAGGACATCAAAGACCCGCAAGATTGTTGCAACCATTGCAGATTCCGGAATGGAAATGGGATTCCGTTGGAATGGACTTTATCACCGGATTGCCTACTTCTAGTAGGGGAAATGACTCTATCTGGGTCATAGTGGACAGATTGTCCAAAGTCTCCCATTTCTTACTAGTCAAGACCACATATCAGAGTTCGAAGCTAGCAGAGTTATACATCGCTAGAATCGTCAGTTTGCACGGAGTTCCCTAGAACATCGTATCGGATCGAGGAACTCAGTTTACCTCGAGATTCTGGAAGAAAGTCCAAGAAGGTTTAGGAACCCGACTAGAATTCAGCACAGCTTATCACCCTCAGACCGATGGACAAATGGAGCGAGTAAATCAAATACTCGAAGATATGTTGAGAGCATGTGTGTTAGAGTATGGATCTAAGTGGGAAGACTGTCTGCCGTTTGCAGAATTTTCATACAACAACAGTTATCAAGCCAGTTTGCAAATGGCCCCATTTGAATTTATGTATGGAAGGAAGTGTCGCACCCCTTTGAATTGGTCGGAAGTAGGAGAGAGTCAGATTTTCGGACCCGATATCCTACGAGAAGTAGAAGAGAAGGTTCACAAGATTCGTGAGCACCTCAAGACTGCCCAATCCAGACAAAAGAGTTACGACGACAAGAGACGTCGAGACCTCGGCTTCAACATAGGAGATTTCGTGTATCTGAAAGTGTCGCCATTGAACGGAATGCAGCGTTTCCAACTCAAAGGAAAGTTAGCCCCCAGATATATCGGCCCCTTCAAGATTCTGAACCGTCGAGGAGAAGTGTCGTATCAATTGGAACTACCCGAAGAGATGTCAGCCGTGCACAATGTGTTCCATATCTCATTACTTCGCTAGTGCCTCGAAGTTCCGGAGAAGACGGAAGTGTTCAAGAATATCGATCACCGGACCATAGAAATGAACGATGACCTGACCTATCCTGAAGTACCCATCCGTATTTTGGAAGAAGCTTTCAGAACTACCAGAACCCGGAGCATCAAGTTTCTCAAGATTCAGTGGAGCAACCACACAGAAGAGGAAACTACACGGGAGTGCGAAGATCACATCAGGACGGAGTTTCCCGATCTCTTCAAATCCTAGGTAATCTTTTTCATCCTTTTTCAAATCTCGGGATGAGATTTTGTTTAAGTGGGGAAGGTTTGTAACATCCCAAAAAATATTAAACTTGGATCATCAAACTCTAATCATCAAAATTAGGGTTAACAAAAACTTTTCCAATTAAAAATATGAAAGCATTTAGATATGTATGTATTAAAATTTGGATTCTTTTGAATTGCCATGGTTCTGTGTTTCTTTGCTTGTAAAATGATTCTTAGGTGAAATAAACATGATCTAAACAATCCCCAAACTTTTCCCAAAGACAAACAAGTCAAAACAAACAAATTAAGTGAATGGTCACTTTGGCCAAATTAACTCCCATTCCTACTTTGGCTATCCCTAACTTTTAGAACTTAACAGAAACATGTATCGATCTTTGCACCCCTTGATAGTACTCAAAATAAGGTACCAAGGCCCACTTTGTGATCATCCAAAAACATTTAAATGCTTAGTTTAAATGACAGTTCAAAATAGAATCTATTTCATACGGGAAGATCCCACTATTTCAAAAACCACTCAAACAAGCTCAATTTTCAAAACCCAAGCATCCACAGAACCCTCAACACATGCCTAGCACACCCACCAAAAATCTTTTCAAAATTCAAAACTTAAGTTCATGCGGCCATTTCATCAAACAGGTTGCAGATTCAAATCAACAAAATCAAAAACACTATGTTGAGCAGTGTTTTGGGCCTAACTTGTTCCCTCTCTGGTTACAACTAGCCTTAGTAGATCATCTAGCAACCTTAACTAACCTCTATGTCACATCCCAAGATTTTCCAAATCTTGTAATGTGAAAATAAATGAATAAAATAAAATTTTGTTTGATTTTCAGGGCCAGAAGAAACTTTTTGAATTCAATTGGAACTTCAAACCAATTTGGATCAAATAAATCCTAAAGGGATTTATAAATATAAACATTTAATAAAGGAAAAATAAAATATTTCAAAATTACTATTTTGGATCTTTTGAATTAAAGGATTTGGTTTTCAAAGGAAATAGAAGTTTTTACAAATAAGGATTATTTTATAAAGCCAAATTAAACCTAGGCCAAGCTTTTGAAATAAAACATTTTGATTTGATAAAAATGGTAAAGGTTTATTTAAAATAAATTAATAAGGACTTAATATCCAAGTTTTAATAAATAAAGGTTTTACTATTTTAATTAACCATTAAAACTTATTTATTTATTTTAAATAAGTTTTCCAAGTATTTTATATTTTCAAATAAAACCTACTGATTTGGTTTTGAAAATATTTGGATTACAAATAGAGATTTTATTAAATAAATCAAATCCTATTTGATTAATAAACCATGGTCCATTTTATTTAATTAATGAATGGAACCTAAAAAGATTTAAAATATTATTTCATTTTGGATTTTGGTTTATGTTACTGAACAGAACCAAATTCAAAAGTTTCAAAGTTTAGTGATTGTTTGAATTGGATTTGAATATTGTTTGGTTGTTTGAAATTTCAAAACAGAATTGGAAATAGAAAAGGAAAAAGGTTCAGGAAAAAAAATAAGGATCTGGACTCAGCCCAACTGGCCAAGCCCAATAAGCCCAGCAACCAG
This sequence comes from Avena sativa, assembly GCA_916181665.1. Classification (NCBI taxonomy): domain Eukaryota; kingdom Viridiplantae; phylum Streptophyta; class Magnoliopsida; order Poales; family Poaceae; genus Avena; species Avena sativa. Next base: position 243,054,106 of record OV702282.1, read on the forward strand.
CCCAGCCTTCCTCCCCGAAGCGTTTTCTCTCACACTCGAAACGACCCGCAAAGAGACTGACTGGTGGACCCTTCCCTCACTCTCTTTCTCGCTGACCAGCCGACCCCACTCCTCCTATTCATCGTCCTCACCGCAACGACATGTTCTTCCTCCCCTCGACGCCGTTTCCTGCAGTGATTCCGCGGCCTTAATTCGACTTAACGCGGCCACCGTTACTCGCTGTGATCATGCAGACTTAAACGCTCATGCCTCCTCTACATTTCCCCTCTGTCACCCCGCATTTGCACGCCCCCAGGCTGCTGAATTGCGCTCAACACCAACCCCTGCTCCGACGAGGTCCGGTGCCGATTCCGACGACTCAACACCGCCCCGTGCCTCCCTGAGCACACTAGGAGATTCCCCACCTCCTGACGCACCTGTCCGTGCCCCTTGTTTGACCACGGGCGTCCCTGGGCGTCGACTCCGACCAAGCTCTGAGCGCCGCCGTCTGTCTTCAACTGCGACGACGACTCCCAGGTAAACCAGACCGCCCCGCGCCTCCTCGTTCACGCTTCCTCACTCGCCTCGACCATGCGCATCTAACCCTACTCTCGGTTTGCCCCCTTGTGACTGCAGCATCGCCCTCAACAGCAACCACCTGACGTCTTTCTCCACTCCGGCGAGCAATTTCTGCAGTCCCCGAGCGCCCCTTGACCCAAGGAGACCACGTCGAGCTTCCTCAGGCCTTTGCGAAAGTGGTGAGCACCTTCCCATCCTCCCTTTCTTCTTGTTTCTCCAGCGCCTCCACTGTCAGACCGTCGCCGCCGCTAGCCACCGTCGGCGCCGCTCACTTTTGGTCAAACATGCTAGCACCGTAGGATCGAGATCTGACGCTCACGATAGAATCACTTAACCGAGAAAGGGTACGCTCTCTGGACCACACGATCTATTTAGATCCAACGCGCCGGAGAGCCGATCCGGCCGAACCGGTACCAGCGAATGACGACGCGACGCGTGGCCAGACTTTGGTTAGAACTGATTTTTGAAATCAGATTAGATTGTGATTTTCAAACCATTGTAACTTTTGATCCACACATCCAAAAATTGCAAATTTGGTATCATTGTAATCAGTGGAACAAGCCCTAGCCAACCATGCCTTTTGTTTAGCAAATAGTATATGTTAGCTTGTTGATTTTTGCAGAAACATTTGTATGCTTTTTTAGATTAGAAAAATGATTCAAAAATGTTTTTGAGGATGAAACCTTGGCAAATTAGTTTGTGATGAACTCACTGACCCTAGGAACCAACCCATGGTTTTGAAAATGAATTTGGTGAAGTTTAGAATGGATTAATTGGTTTAGCCCATTTCTAGCCAAATAAAAATAATGGATTTGTTATGAAAATGTTTTTGGAGTAAAAAACTTTGGGAAAATGTTTTGGATCAAACCTACTGACCCTAAACACCAAGTTTTGGAGAAAAAACAACTTATTTTGTGAACAACTTAAAGTTGTTGCTTTGATAAAAATGTTTTTCACCACATAAAATAATGAATGGATTTAAAAATGGTTTTTGGACAAAACCCTTTTGCAAATGACTTTGCCACATTGGAAAATGACCACTTTGGACCCTACCAAGTTTAGAAACCTAGTGGAGACCATCTTTGCAAATAGAACCACCTCTTGCATGCTTACATGCATGACTTAGATCCCATTGTTTTGTGTGTGTGAATTGTTGATTGATTATTGGTTTGGAATGCTTGTTGATATTGTGTTTGCTTGATTGATTGTAGTGAAGTTAGAAAAGTGTGAGACTAGCAAGATCAAGGAGTGAACCATCATTCCCTACCAAAAAGGCAAGTTACACTATCATCTAAAAGTCCTACTATCTTCATTATACTTAGTGGATTTTGAAAACATGCATGAAAAGAAATTTATACTTATGCTATGCTAAATCCTAATAGGATTCCCTATATATACCTTAGTGAAAACAATGTAGTTGTTACATGCTTAGCCATGCTATATTTTGAAAAGAGATACATGTTGAGATTTTGATGAAGATTGAGAAAAGGACTTGTGTATTTATATTATAAAACAAGGACTCAATGAACCACCTGGGTGGCCAAGGATACTTTGAGTTTTGGAGAAAGTGGCAACCAAAGAAACCATGTCTATGGCAATCTCTTTGTGTTGTGCTCCAAAGGAAACCACCCAGGAAACTTAGAGATTGAACATGTTTCTCCAATTGTGGCTTTCGTGTGCAACCACATGCTATTATGGCTCTGTCTTAGTCAACTACATTGGGAAGACCCATGCACTGTCTTCAGTTAACTGGACATGGGGACCTGGAATCCTACATGGGTGCTGAAGGCAAGCTAGCAATGGTGTATGGGAGGACCTTTTGGAAAGACTTCGTCACATTCTCAATCTGCCAGTACTCCATCTTGGTGAGCACTAATCCAGTAGGCCACTGGTGGCAACAAGATGGGATTGTGACATGTGGGTAAAGTGTGCAACTTCTGCAGAAGATAATAAAAATCTAAGTACTTAGCCGTGTCCCCGGTTATGGACAATACTGAGCAACTAAAGTTTGAAGCTATGGGAGATCTCGACATTCTAATTTCTAAAAGAAAACTTTTAAGGACTTGATGCACTTGGGGTTACCAAGGAGCTCAAGAGACTTTGACAAAACTTGATGTACTTGGGGTTACCAAGGAACTCAAGAGATTTTGTTGAAAACATGAACACTTGGGGTTACCAAGGAACTCATGAGATTTTGATAAAACTTGTTGCACTTGGGGATACCAAGTAGCTCAAGGGAAATTTTGACAAGAACTTGAACACTTGAGTTTCTACCAAGGAGTTCAAGGGATTTTTGAAAAGGAGATTTGACAAAGGACCAAAACCATTTTGAAAAAAATAGGATAAAATATTGCTTTATGCAAATGAGCCTAAAACTCTACTTAGCCAAATTTGCATGTAATGATAGGATCCACTTATATTCTACAAAGTAGTGAAGCTTGCCAATACAATTCAAATGTATTGACCCTTGTGGCTGTAACTTGTAATGTTGCAGGTTTGATTGATTTTAGTGAAGATTGATTGATTAGGATTACAAAGTCTACAACCAACATCTGCCTGTGGCACTTTGAAGATGAAGGACCCCATGACTATAGTTATTCCGCTGCAATGTAATGTAATAGCCAAATGAGCTATGTATAATGTAATAAAACTATGTTCTTCCTGGTTATAAAGTTATATTATGACCTTTGGTTCTTGATATTACATCTTAACTGTGGATGCTAGCTATTGATCCAGGGACTAGCATTGTAAACACAGGGGACTCCACCTTATATTGTTGTAAGGTTGGGACACTCCTTCTACACTCTAGCACCACTGTAAGCTGGCCATCGTCATCAATGGTGAGCATGCCGAGAGCACCATTGCCACCCCATGGTCGACAGCAAGCTACGAGCCACACTAGCCTCGCCAACCTTGTCTGGGAGCTAGCCAGCACCCCACCGCCACTCCCTGTCCCAGCCTCGAGCAATGCCAGCCACTGGAGCACACGCCCAAGCCATACCAAGCCTCTCTGCGAGCATGCCAAGAGCGCGTCCGTGCGCCACCCTCGACACACGCCCACAGACCGCGCGTCGCCTTCGCCGCATGCACGCGTGATCACCACCACCCCAGCAACCCCGCAGACACGCCCGTTCGCCGCCGCGTAGACCACGCGCACTGTGCGCCATCAAAACCTCCGTCGGACACGCTCAGAGCGCCGAAGCGTTCCGACCGATCAGCACCGCCCCACGCCATTGAGCTTCGCTAGGGAGCACATCATCGCCCCTACCGTCGCCCACACCGATAGCCCTCTGTGCCGTCAACCACGACGAGCTCAGCCCGCGCCTGTCGGTCCCCTCTCGCCACTATAAATAGAGGCCTCCCCCGCTCGATTTCTTCACACCATTCCACTCCCCTCTCACCCAGAACCACCCCTCCTCACTCCCGGAGCAAGGCAAGCAGCGCATCGCCGGAATTTCACCAGAGCCCGCTGCTGCTGGAGAAGAAGGAAGCCATCGATTGGAGCCGCCCCAGGAGGAGCTGCCGGTGCCAGGAGAATCGCCGTCGTCAACTTCGTCGTTTGCCCCCATCGCCGACCCTTGCCTGAGCCCCGGTGAGCCTCCCACGACCCCCACCTGCCGCGTTAGAGTTTTGTCTCGCCGGCGCTGCCCGGCGTGGACGATGAGCCATAGCCGTTCGATTAGACTTAGATCATGCGGCCGAGATCGCCCCGTACCGCTTCGTGTGTTATGAGCCACTGACTGGTGGAACACCCCTGTCAGCTGAGCCCCACGCTGCGGAGTGACACTGGGCCGGCCCATTAACCTTTCCCGCGCAGCCCACTCGTTTGGATTTAGCGTTTTCTATTTATATTCGAACTCAGTTCTATACCTAGTTTCAAAAATCAACCCAGCTCGATTCAGTGAACCAAATTGAATGAAACCAATTTTGTTAGAAAGGTATTGAAATGCTTAATCCAAGCCCGTTGGATTCAAATCATTTGGATCTATAGATCAACCTTGGTAAAAATAACAAGGCAGAATATTTTCTGCATTCAAACATTTTTCAAATTTCAACCATAATAGCTTTTGAATTGATTCCAACTCTCAAAAATCATATTTGACCATACCTTTCAGAATATATAAAAACATATGTGTTTACTTACAGAAATAATGTTCAAGTAATAAAAGAATGCCACATAGGCATTTCTAGTCACTTATTTTATTTAAAATAAAAGGTTAAACCTTATTAAATTGTGACACCACTTTAAATCACATTCTCATGTACTTATATATGTGGTGATGACATGTGTCAACATGATCCCATTTTTGGTTTGGAGAATATTAAATCTTAAGTAGTTTTCAATGAGTAGAAATTACTTTTCTAAAATAAATAAACAAGACCTAAGCTATAATCTTGTAATGTTAGTGATGATGCTAGATCATATATAGTGCACCTTTGTGTGATGATTGAAAATAGTTAAGTATTGTTTGGTGATTGTGTACCTCGTATTTATTCATGGACGCTAGTACCGACCAAGGATACGAGGAGGAAGGAGGATAACCACTACTCTGCACAAGGCAAGCTAACACTTGCAAGCTACTCTACCTTAGCAAGCCTTACTAATCAAGTTGACCTATGCAAGCTATTACTTGCTTGTTACCATGCCAACTATATGCCTTAAGAATATGTGATCATACCCACTTGATAACCCCATTCCTAGTTTTACTTGCAAGCTTTCTACTTTATTTCTTTATCAAAGCTTTATCTTAGAGTTACATAGTGAATTATAGATACTAGAAAGATAATGGAAGGTTGCATAAAGAGCATTAAATTTGGCCTATGCTAGATAATCTTGATGTCATCCTAAGGCATGAGATTGAACTCAATTAATTCCCACTTGTTTACCACCCCTCATTAGTACTTACCCCACTTGTAGATGCTAGTGCTAAGCATAAAACTTGACCAACTTTATATGGAAATACTTGGTGGAAAATGGTTATGAAAACCTTAGAATGATGAGTCATTCTACTGAGATGTTTTGACATGTGTTTCCGAACACTAGATGATTTTGATGATGAAAATGTTGAGGCATGAGCCTTAGCCCTTTATAAAACTGATGGTTGTCTGTATGTGATACCATTCCAATTTTAGCGTACAACCACAATACCCAAAAATTGGGTAGGGCTTGACTGGAAACTTATATACCTTAGTATGGGTTCCCTCACGGCCAAGGTCTGAGTTGAGGCTACCTTGTGAAGATTGTCCACCTGTGCAGTACCCAAGATGACAGTTGGTCAGGGTTGGGAGGACAAACTCACAGGAGAGGTGCCTATACTAGGGCTTGTAATTGAAAGGTTAGGATTGATTATCCGCATACTGAGTATGGTGAATTCAGGATTTGTTCCTAACGGATGTATCGAATGTTGTGGTGAAAGTGTACAATCTCTGCAGAGTGTCAAACTATTCGAATAGCCGCGTCAGCGGTTATGGACAGTTGGAGTGGCCATACTGTTCCCCCGTCAGATGTTTTCAAAATGACTTATGAAATGAATTGAGAATTTGACTTGACCACAACAGAGTTGTGATATGAAATTCAAGTTCCCTCTAAGGTGTTATAAAACTTCAACCAGCTTTCTTGCTTCTGAACTTAGTAGAAGTAAATCTGGCTTTTCGCAAAACAACCCTAGAGCTTAGTGTCCTATTACAGAAAACCCCCTTCACTTGTTAGTATTAGTTTGCGAGTACTTAAAGAGTACTCATGTCTTTGTCCCTGGCTATTCCCATGGACAGACTATGAAGAGGAGTACCAGGATGATGGACCCTAGGAAGGTTACGACAACTAGGATCATCTCCCATCGTCTGCATTGCCCGTGACCCCGAAGATGGAGCTTCTCCTACGCTACCTTTATTATTTCGTATTTCTGCTGCTTGATTTGTATTAAGAACTAGATCATGAGATCCTTATTTGTATAAGACCTTATGTATGGTTTGTAATGGATGATGTACTGTGGTATCCAAATCTGTTATGTCTCGCAAAAATGGTAATCCTGGGATTGCGATGTATGGCATAACAGGCATCTGGGATTAAAAATCCGGGTGTTGACACTGATGCTGGGCCAGGTGGGCTGCAGTGTGGCGCGTGTGAGCGAAGAATAAGCAAGAGAGGAGATGGGCCATGGGCCAGATTTGGCGTGTCCTCTATTTTTTCCTGGTTTTATTCCTTTTTTATTTTATGTTTTGTTTTTAGCTTTGAATTTAAGCAATAACTTTGACTTATCTTTATGTAATTTTATTTGCTGAACATTTGCAGCAACAATGAAATTATTAAGAATCAATTGGTGAACTTTTATTATATATTGTATAGGGTTTCTTTATTTTATTTATATAGATACTTTTCCTATTATAATTTGTAAGGGCCTTTAATATAAATTTAATTGGGAAAAATTTCATAAACTTATTATAGAATGCATTACTATTAACTAATGAGATTTAATTCTCATTAATACATAATATGAAGGCAACTTTTATATTTGTTGATCCTTCATAAGGATTTGCTACATAAAGTTTTGAGGACTTAATAGGGTTGATATTATTCTCATAATTTAGGAAATAGCAATGTAAATATTTTATTATTACTAACATAAGGGTAACTCTGGTTCCCAGGCAGATCAGGTAACTCTGATTCGAATCCTAGAAGGGGGGAGCCGGTTTTTGCACGAACTGTTGAACAAGTTAATGTGCCTCGGGTTGTGATGAACACTTCTGTGCCTGTAACTCGATCTGCTTCTGGCTTGAACACCTCGGCATCTACTTCTGTTAATGTGCCTGTTGGGGGGACTCGCCCTGTGAATTTGTCGCCAATTTTGTCAGTTACTCAGTCTGATGCTGTGGCTACTACTCTGGTGGGGTCCTCTGTACCACCACCAGTAGTGAGTAGGCCGAGGGATGGTGCTGTGGCTGGAGGATCTGGGGATGTGCAGTTGCTTGATGTGATTGAAGAAGAGGTTGTGTGTGATAATTGTGGGAAAGATCATAGTATTTTGGTCTGTCAAGAGAGGAAACCATGGGAGTATGTTCCTCTTTTCTTTGGCAGTACTGACTTTGAGCAGGGTTTTCACTCTATTCCTGTGGTGGAGTCGAATGTTCAGTCTATGGAACAGTTGCATTATGCTCATATAAGTGTGGTTAGGGGTGATGTCACTGGCAAGGATTTGGAGAAGGAGTTTCAAATGTGGGCAGATGCTCTGGGATCTGGATGGAGGTTTAATGCCAGGTCTATTAATGATGTGGAATTTTTGATGAGGTTCCCCTCTGCTAGATCTATTGATGACTTCCATTTTGGGAAAGTCTTCATGAAAACAATTCCTGATGCTGTGATTCAGTTATCTAAGTGGAATGGGGATTTGCAACCTGTTGACTGGCTGGAAGAAGCCTGGTTTAGAATTGTTGGCATTCCTATGAAGTACAGGGAGAAATCAACTGTCTTCTATGTTGCCTCTTTGGTGGGTAAACCTGTGGCCCTGGACAGGAATAGCTTGAGGAACTTGGCTTATGTGAGAGTTAAAATTGCTTGTTTGGATGTTTCTTTGGTTCCTAATACCAGAAGGGGGGAGATGCAGGGTGGGATCTATGAATTTAAATACACCAGGGAGATTTTTGCTCCAGATGTTGTATCCACTCTGCCTTCTGCTATGGGGATTGATGGGCAGGGTGGTGATGATGGGGTGGATAAGGAGAATGAGGGTGAAGCTGAACATAGGAGACCTGATAATGGTAGTGGGCAAAGAAGTGCTCCTGGTGCAGGTGGTGATGGAGGTGCTGGGGGTCGTCAACATGGTGGGAATGGTGCTGGTGAAGCTGGGTTGGACAAAGGAAAACAGGTTGTGGTGGAGCAGGAAGATTCTGGGGGGGTTTCTTTTGGGACTAAAATGGCTAACATCTGGGCTAGCTCTGGAGGTGATGGTCGTTCAAGGGGGATTGTGATTAGAGAAAATGTTGCTGGTTGTTCTGGTGGTGGTGGTGGAACAGGTACTCAAACCAGGACAGCTGTTGTGGGGATGCAAGGTGATACTCAGGAAAATGTGGCTGATGGGGGTGGGCTGGGCAGTGCTCCCATGGATGTGGAACAGAATTTATCCTCTACTATGGTTAAAGAGGTCAGTACTGAGATTGCTGCTGGTCCCAAGAGGTTTGATGACTTTATCAGGGGTCTGTTAAAAGATAAGAGCAGTGACAAGCACTATGAACTTATGAAATAGTATGGCCATTTGCTGGATGAGGAGGAAGAGCAAGGTGAGGGTGCACAGGCAAAGAATGATAGTGTTTCTACTGATACCTCCTTTGGTTCCTCATCTGATAGTGGAAAAAAAGGAACTGTTGGGGGGTCTGGGTTGGAGGGTGCTCAGGACATGGAAGTTGCCAATCAAGATCAGGAAGTAGTGGCTGTTGATTTGTCTCAACCGGATGGCTCTACTCAGGAAAGTGTGGAGTCTCAATCTGAACAAGTGGCTGATGTGGAAGAACAGGGTGTTAGAAGGAGCTCAAGGGTGGTTGATCAAGGAGGTGCTAGAAACATGGCTGGAGGGCATTTGGCTCAGCAAATTCCTAGAGATCTTTCAGGTACAAATCTAACTTTTCATAATTCTTTTGCTGTTCTGGATGATGATATTATTATGCATAGATCTTTGGAAATGGGGATAGATGCTTCTTCTATATCTTTGGAACATATTAATTCCTTAAAAGAATTAGAGATTGCTAGACATAGTTTACAGGATAGGGGCAGGTAGTGAATGAATGTGATCCTGATCTGAATGAGAAGGTTTTGTTTCTGGATTGGAAGGATGCTAGTAATGATGAGGAAGATTTTACTCCTGTGGTCTCTAGGAAGCAAAAGAAAAAGTTGAGAACTGGTTCTGTTATGAGGGAGAGAAAGTTAAAGGCTGCTGCTGTGAAGGTTCACAATTATCACCCTATGAGTGGTATTGTGACTGGAACAAGAGAGAAAATCTGTATTATGATAGGTGCTATTTTGAATATTAGGGGTGTGGGGAAGAAAGGCGCAGGGGCTTATCTGAATAATCTGTTGAGACAGGAGAGGGTGGATTTTATTGGTTTACAGGAAACTATTAAGAAAGACTATTCTGAGGCTTTTTTCAGGAGGATTGATCCTATGAATCAATTCTCCTGGAGTTGGTTGCCTTCTGTGGGAAGGTCTGGAGGCATTTTGGGGGGCCTACGTTCCTCCAAATTGACTCAAATGGGTGTGTCTGTGGGCAAATTTCATGTTAAGATGAAGGTGTTTGATGTTTTGAAACAGATTCAGTGGAATTTGGTGATTGTGTATGGGGCTGCACAAGAGGAGAATAAAGAGGAGTTTTTGGTTGAGTTAGTTGAGGTTTATCAGGACCAAACTATTCTGTTGTTGGTGGGTGGTGATTTTAATGTGATCAGATGTGTTTCTAAAAAAAATAAGGGTCATGTTTTGAACAAGTGGGGGCACATGTTTAATTCGATTATTAATGCTCATGGGTTAAGAGAGATCATCATGTCTGGAGGGCAGTTTACTTGGTCCAACAACCAGAAAAATCCAACTTTGGAGAAATTGGATAGAATCTTAGTCTGTAAAGAATGGGAGAAGTTGTTTCCTCTTACTACTGTACACAAGTTGTCTAGAGAGGTCTCTGATCATAGTCCTTTGATTCTGGATACTATGGAAGGGCAGGAAACAGGGGGAAGGGAATTCAGATTTGAGAAAAGCTGCTTACAGTGTGATGACTTTTTGACCAGGGTGGAAAAAGTTTGCAAAAAACAGGTGAATGGCAAGAACAGTCTTGATAGGTTGCAGAAAAAACTTAAAAATGTCAGAAATGATTTGAAAGGATGGGGTGTTCATTTAAGGGGGGGGGATAAAAAGAGGAAGAAAAGGTTGGTGGAGGAGTTGCAGGAACTTGAACACATTGAGGAGCTGATTTTTCTTACTGCTGAACAACTCAAAAGAAAAGCAGTTATTCAGAAAGAGTTGCTGGAGGTGTATGAAAATGAGGAGAGATTTTGGCAGCAAAGGTCGAGGGACAATTGGTTGCTTAGAGGGGATAATAATACTGAATATTTTCATAGGATTGCTAATGGGGTGAGGAGAAAGAAGATGAATTTTTCAATGAAAGATGGGGAGAATGAGATTCAGGGGACCTGTGATCTCCTGAAGCATGCTACTAGTTATTATAAATCTTTGTTTGGGCATGCTGGTGGGTTTTCTATTAGGCTTGCAGATGACAATTGGCAGGACTGGGAGAAACTTAATGATGAAGACAGGGAGAAAATGGGGATGCCCTTTACTGAGAAAGAGGTTAAAGGGGTTATTGATCAGATGGAGAAAAATAAGGCTGCTGGTCCTGATGGGTTGCCTATTGAATTCTATCAACACTATTGGGCAGTTATAAAAACAGATGTTATGGCTGTGTTTGATGATTTTTTTGCTCATAAGATTGATTTGAGGAGCATTAACTATGGTGTGATTACTCTGCTGCCAAAAGGTGATGATGCTGATAGGATTCAGAAGTATAGACCTATTTGTCTGCTCCAGGTGTTGTTTAAGATTTTTACCAAAACTCTGACAGTTAGAACTGAGCCTGTGATGGGGAAACTAATTGATACTTGTCAGACTGCTTTTATTAAAGGGAGGTTTATTGCAGATGGGGTGACTTTATTACATGAGATTTTGAAAGAGTCGAAAAGTCAGAAGCAGCAGGGTGTGGTTTTGAAAATTGACTTTGAAAAAGCTTATGACAAGGTTAACTGGGACTTTCTGTTTTACTGTTGTAGGCAGAAAGGTTTTAGTGATGATTGGATGATTTGGTTAAAATGTGCTGTGACTCAGGGTACTCTCTATTAAGGTCAATGGGGAAACTGGTCCTTACTTTGGCAGCTTTAAGGGGGTTAGGCAAGGGGACCCCTTTTCTCCTTTTCTGTTCAATTTGGCAGGGGAATGTTTGGCTAAGATGGTGCTTAATGCTCTGGCTGGTGGGTTGTTTACAGGTTTGGTTGATAATATGTTTGATAAAGGGATTGCCATTTTACAATATGCTGATGATACCATTTTGTTTATTAAGGATGATCCTGAGGGGGCTAGAAACTTGAAATTGCTGTTATATTTGTTTGAATCCATGTCTGGTCTCAAGATTAACTTTGATAAGAGTGAGGTGATGATGGTGTTAGAGGATGAGGAGAAACTGTCCAATTATGCTGAGATGTTTAACTGTCAGAAGGGCAGTTGGCCTATTAAATATTTGGGTTTGCCGGTTTGTAGCAGGAGATGTACAGTGGCTGAAATGAGCTTTATTGGTGAGAGGTTGAAGAAAAAGTTAGATGGCTGGATGGGGGGAGCTTTGTCCCTGGGAGGGAGGCATGTTAAAATCACTGCTTGTGTATCCAGTGTGGTTGTTTACCCTATGACTATGTTTCTCCTACATAAGTCAAATGTGGAAGAAATTTAGAAATAGACTAGAGCCTTCTTTTGGTATGGGAAAGTGGGGAAGAAGAAATATCATCTGGTTAAATGGAAGTATGTGTGTAGGCCCAGGAAAAAGGGTGGACTGGGGATTAAAAACATTAGGCTTTTTAACATTTGCTTGTTGTGTAAGTGGTGGTGGCGCCTCGAAGCTGAGGAGGGTCCCTGGCAAGTTTTTGTGAGGAAAAAATATCTGAAGAAAGGTGGAATCAGTAATGTGAAACACAGGCAGAGTGACTCTCCATGTTGGCATGATTTGATTAAGATTAGGGATCTCTATTTGTCTGGTAGGAGAATGAGAATTGGTAATGGGGAATTGACTGATTTCTGGCATGATGCTTGGTGTTTGGACTTGCCCATGAAAGATAAGTTCCCAGATTTATTTGATATTTGTCAGAACCAAAGGATTACGGTGGCAGACATGGCAAAAAAAGGGTGGAGACTTTCTTTTAGGAGATGGCTGGATACTGATGGGTTGAATCATCAGGAGCAGATGAGAAAGTTGCTGTCTGGGGTGAGTTTGAATCAGGAAAAGGACAGGCCAATGTGGATGTGGAGTAAATCTGACAAGTTCTCTGTTAAGTCAATGTATACACTCCTGTCGAATGTTGGGATTGATAGAAGTTTTAAACATCTGTGGAAAGCAAAAATTCCCTTGAAGATTAAGATTTGGCCGTGGCTTATCTGGCACAATGCTATTCTCACCAAAGACAACATGAGAAGAAAGAATTGGGTTGGAGATTTTACTTGTAGGTTTTGTAGGAAGGATGAGAGCATTGGGAACTTGTTCTTTTCGTGTGTGGCTGCTAAATATGTTTGGGGGGTGGTTTCTAGAGCTGTTGGTGCCGCGAATAGACCTGGATCTTTTTCCCAATATTTTTGGTGGGCTTCTCAGTATGTGGGGGTTAGTAGGAATGTGCAGATTACGGTGGTGGCGGCAATATGCTGGGCTATTTGGAAGCTTAGGAATAGAGCTTGCTTTGAAAAAAAACTCATTAACTCGCCTGTTGATTTGGTCATATATGCTTGTGTGTTTATTCGTTATTGGGCAGGGTTGCATGGAGAGGACGACCGGGCGGTGCTGCAAGCTGGAGCAGATACTCTTCAACAGAATGCGTTGTCTGATGCGGCAGCTATGGATGTGGCCCCTGTTCCTTTCCTGGGACTGCCTGCAATTCCTGGAGATCGTGGTCATGAAGCTCCGGAACTGGAAAGAGGGAGGGAGAAAAGAAGGAAAACTGGAAGATAAAAAGGACTGGCTGCGTGAAGATGGTGTTGGCTTTCAGTATTTTAGTTCCTTGGTGGTGTTTTGATTTGGACGGTTCCCCACTAGCCTGAGGGCGGTGTTCTTGCGTCTCCAGCCTCCTTCTTTATTTCTGTCTAGTTTGTTTAGTGTGTAAAGTTGAACCTCTTGCTTTTCCTATTTTGACCCCCTAGGTGGGTTATTACTATGCCGTTATGTGTGGTTGTTGTTCCGTTGTCTGATGATAATGGAACCCGATCCCTCTTCTTGGGGGATTGTATGGAAAAAAACATAAGGGTTAGAGGTTTGAGATTATAAATGTCTACCATAAATTTATGGGAGTTTTAATATTTTTATATCCCTTTATAAATGTGAATAAAGGTGAATGGTGAAGACATATTATCTTTATGTTTATGATAATGAATGATATCACCATTTAAAGTAAAATAATGGGATTGTTTTCTAGGCTAACTTATGAGAAATAATTGATAAAGATAGTTCTTAAGCACCAATGATAATGATGGTTGAAAATAACAGAGATGTGCTTAAGTGATTTGCTATAGGAAAATATTCCTATAAAATCTTTGTGGAAATAAAATGATTTATCCAACATATGAGATGGATGTTAAGTTTGATTATATATTTAGGGTTTAGTGTTTCCCAAGGATTCCTATTTTCCATACCTCATAATTCTGGACTTCTAATTAAGGAATTCCTTTCCTAGATATATTACTTCTCTATGTCCATCATCATATGCTAACATGATGAGCTTTGGTTTACAGAATATTCTTATCCACCTTTTATTCTTCTAAATTCATTTGTAAATCCAATGAGCTTGACACTAAAGTTGTTCATAATATTTTCATATCCATACTTGGTTATATCAACTACTCTACTGCTGATAATCCCCAATCCAACAAGTGGTTACTTCTAACTCCAATCATACTCTTCCTTAATCGTCCATCACTAACATTACTCCAATGGATGTATATAGATCAAATTCTATTTTCCTCAAAAGCTTTATTATCTTCTAAGAGGAATACACAACTTCAATAACTCCATGCTACTCTAGCTTCAACTTAATCATACTATCTTATATCTACTTTACCTCAGGATTTTATATCCAAACTTCACATCCAATCATGGTGACTTATGATGGCTAATCTAGGATTATATATCTATGCTATGGTTCATTCATGTTTTATCCACCAATGTCACGTATACATTGTATAAGCATTCAATATTGGTGAGTAAGTGTAACATCCCAAAAATATTAAACTTGGATCATCAAACTCTAATCATCAAAATTAGGGTTAACAAAAACTTCTCCAACTAAAAGTATGAAAGCATTCATATGTGTGTGTATAAAATTTTGGATTCTTTTGAATTGCCATGGTTCTGTGTTTCTTTGCTTGTAAAATGATTCTTAGGTGAAATAAACATCATCTAAACAATCCCCAAACTTTCCCAAAGACAAACAAGTCAAAACAAATAAATTAAGTGAATGGTCACATTGGCCAAATTAACTCCCATGCCTACTTTGGCTATCCCTAACTTCCAGAACTTAACAAAAACATGTATGGATCTTTGCACCCCTTGTTAGTACTCATTATAAGTTACCAAGGCCCACTTTGTGATCATCCAGAAACATTTAAATGCTTAGTTTAAATGACAGTTTAAAATTGAATCTATTTCATATGGGAAGATCCCACTATTTCAAAAACCACTCAAACAAGCTCAATTTTCAAAACCCAAGCACCCACAAAATCCTCAACACATGCCTAGCACACCCACCAAAAATCTTTTCAAAATTCAAAACTCAAGTTCATGCGGCCATTTCATCAAACAAGTTGCAGATTCAAATCAACAAAATCAAAAACACTATGTTGAGTAGTGTTTTGGGCTAACCTTGTTCCCTCTCTGGTTACAACTAGCCTTAGTAGATCATCTAGCACCCTTAACTAACCTCTAGCATCACAGTGAGCTTGCCAATGCCATCAATGGTGAGTAGGCCGAGCATCACCATGTCACCCCAGTGTGGAAAGCAAGCTAGGAGAAGAACTAGCCATGCCCACCTTGTCTAGCATGCAGCCCATGCCTCACCGCCCCCTCTCGACCAACCCTAGCTCGAAGACAGAGACCAGAACCGCTAGAAACGCCGTGCCCGCACCGCAGAGCACGCGCCGTTCCCACGCAACCCGGCTAGCTCGAGCCCTTGCCGCCCGCCAGCATGCACCCCATGTAGGGTTTCGTAGCATGGAAAACAAAAAATTTCTACCGCATACAAACAAACAAGCCAAGATCTATCTACTAGATTGTAGCAACGAGTCGATGGAATAACTCACCCTCGAAGATTCCAAAGTGTTTAACGAGAGCGGATTTTCGTGGGTGATGTAGTCGTACTCTTCCCGATCTCAAGATCGCGTAGACGATCCTTCCGGCGCTGCGTTCCGGCAGCGCTCCCGCAGTCGGTCACAAGTTCGGTACTCGACGAAGACCTTCCTCTCCCTTGTTCCAGCAGGCAGCGGAGGTTGTAGCACTCTCCTCGCAATTCCGGCAGCACAACGGCGTGGTACCGGAAGTAGAGGGGAGATCTCGCAGGGCTTCGCCTTAAGCCGGAGCGAGTATGGTGGGCTATGAGAAATCCCTCGATGATCTAGGGTTTAGACACGCCGAGGAAGAGGTGCTAGAGCCGGCGACTAGGGCTTGGTGGTGCCCAAGTCGGCGGCAAGGAGATCCCTAGGCGGCGGCGGCTTGGAGGGCGGCGGCGGCTAGGGTTAGGGTTTTCGGGGCAAGGGACTTGTGTGTATCTAGGAGGGAGCCCTGCCCCTCCTTATATAGGTGGAGGGGCCGGCCGGCCAAGGGGAGGGAGGGGAGTCCCTCCCCAACTCGGCTTGGGTGGTGCGCTGCCGGTTGGAGGAGGGAAACCCTCCCCAACTCGGTTTCCCACTCCTCCTCTTTCCAAAACTTGTCGTTTGACTTTCAAACTAGCCGTTTGACTTTTCAAACTAGGATTTGAATAAACCCTCTATTTTGAACAGCGATGACACCGAGTACATGATGCAATCATATCAACTTGATATAACACATTCATGTACCCTTCCCCCTCCGGAGTGCCGGACATTCCGGAACCTTCTAGAACATTCCCGATGAAAACACCGGAACCATTCTCCATCTCCGAAACAGGACTTTCCTTATATGAATCTTATTCTCCGGACCATTCCGGATCTCCTCGTGATATCCCGAATCCCATTAGAGACTCCGAACAGCATTCGGTCTCTTTCTCATCATTCCATAACTACTCAAACAACGTTGAATCCTTAAGTGTGTCTCCCTACGGTTCGTGAATTATGCGGACATGATCGAGACACTTCTCCGAACAATAACCAATAGAGGAATCTGGAAATTCATATGGCTCCCACATATTTCTACGATTACTTTGCGATCGAATGAACCACGTACATACGTTATCAATTTCCCTTTGTCTCACGATAGTTTACTTATCCGAGATTATGATCGTCGGTATCTCTGCATACCTAGTTCAACATCGTTACCGATAAGTACTCTTTTCTCGTTCCCGTGATATGTGATCCCTTGTGAGCCAGTCACATGCTTGCAAGCTAATTGGATGACATTTCACCGAGAGGGCCCAGAGTATATCTATCCATCATATGGATGGACAAATCCCACTCTTGATCCATGTGTTTCAACCAATACTTTCCGAATACTCAATGCCACCTTTATAGCCACCCAGTTACGGTGTGGTGTTTGATGTCATCAAAGCATCCATCCGGTAAAGGTGATATGCATGATCTCATGGTCAAAGGAATTAGATTACTATGTATCAGAAAGCATATAGCAATTGAACTATTAAAATGACTTGATCTTTATGCTATGCTTATCTATAGGAGTATGTCCACCATATCTTTCTCCTAACGATATGATCTTGTTGTCGATAACATCTCAATGTCCATGATAGGGAAACCACAATCATTTATCAACCAACAAGCTAGTGATGTATAGAGGCTTATACTAGGGACTTCAATTTAAGTTTACAAATCACACAAGCATTAATGTTTCCTTGTTAATACTATTATAGCATGAATGTAAACATTCATCATAAACACAAAGATATAATAATAACTATGTTTATTATTGCCTCTAGGGCATATCTCCAACAGTCTCCCACTTGCACTAGAGTCATCTAATCTAGATTACATGGTAATATACCGAACACCCATGGCAGTTTGGTGCTGGTCATGTTTTGCCCTCGGGAGAGGTTTAGTCAACGGATCCGCCACATTCAGATCTGTGTGTACTTTGCAAATCTTTATATCCCTATCTTGGATATGTTCTCGAATAGCGTGAAAACGTAGCTTGATATGCTTCAGCTTCTTGTGTGACCTTGGTTCTTGCGCATTGGCTATGGCGCCCATGTTATCACAGTAGATAGACATTGGGTCCAGCGCACTAGGAACCACACCTAGCTCTGTAATGAACTCTTTCATCCATATCGCTTCTTGTGAAGCCTCCGAAGCATCCATGTATTCCGATTTAGTTGAAGATCTTGCCACAACGATTTGCTTTGCACTCCTCCAGCTAACTGCTGCACCATTCAAAATAAATACGTATCCAGATTGTGATTTAGAATCATCCGGATCGGTGTTCCAACTAGCATCGGTGTAACCATTAACAACGAGCTGTTCATCACCTCCATAAGAAAGAACCATATCCTTAGTTCTTCTCAAGTACTTAAGGATGTTTTTGACCCCTGTCCAATGATCCACTCCTGGATTACTTTGATATCTGCTAGTTAAACTAACAGCATATGCAATGTTGGGTCTAGTACATAGCATGGCATACATTAGAGATCCTATGGCTGAGGCATAGGGAGTTTTACTCATCCTTTCTCTATCTTCTGCCGATGTCGGACTTTGAGTTTTACTCAAGGTTGTATTGGGCAACATGGGCAAGAACCCTTTCTTGCTATCTTCCATTCCAAACCTCTTTAGAACTTTGTCCAAATATGTACTTTGTGACAATGATATTTGGCGTTTCGATCTATCTCTATAAATCTTTATGCCTAATATATAAGCTGCTTCGCCAAGATCCTTCATTGAAAAACTATTATTCAAATATTCCTTGACACTATTAAGAAGGTCTACATCATTCCCAATCAACAATATGTCATCTACATATAGTATTAAGAATGCTACAGAGCTCCCACTCACTTTCTTGTAAATACAAGCTTCTCCATAAGTTTGTATAAAACCAAAACTTTTGATCACCTTATCAAAATGTTGATTCCAACTTCGGGATGCTTGCTTCAATCCATAGATGGACCTTTGAAGTTTGCATACCTTGTTAGCATCTTTAGGATCGACAAAACCTTTGGGTTGCATCATATAAAACTCTTCATCAATGTCTCCATTGAGGAATGCTGTTTTGACATCCATCTTCCATATCTCATAATCATAATATGCAGCGATTGCTAACATAATCCTCACAGACTTTAGCTTCGCTACTGGTGAGAAAGTATCATCGTAGTCAACTCCTTGAATTTGTCGAAACCCTTTTGCAACAAGTCGAGCTTTATAGACAGTAACATTACCATCAGCATCTGTTTTCTTCTTGAAAATCCATTTGTTCTCGACAGCCTTCCGGCCATCCGGTAAGTCCACCAAAGTCCACACTTGGTTTTCGTACATGGATCCAATCTCGGATTTCATGGATTCTTGCCATTTATTGGAATCTGGGCTCATCATCGCTTCCTCATATGTCTCAGGGTCATCGGTGTTGTCCAGCAACATGACACTCATAACGGGATCATACCAATCTGGAGTGGTACGAGTTCTCGTTGACCTGCGAGGCTCTGTAGCAACTTCAACCGAAGTTTCATGATCATCATCATTAGCTTCCTCTCTTATTGGTGCAGGCACCACAGGAACTTCTTCAGGTGCTGCGCTACTCGCAATTTCGAGAGAAGGTTCGACAACCTCGTCGAGTTCTACTTTCCTTCTAGTCACTTCTTTCGAGAGAAATTCCTTCTCTAGAAAGGATCCATTCTTGGCAAGGAAGATTTTGCCTTCGGATCTATGATAGAAGGTATACCCAATAGTTTCCTTCGGGTATCCTACGAAGACGCATTTTTCCGCTTTGGGTTCAAGCTTGTCCGGCTGTAACTTCTTTACATAGGCTTCGCATCCCCAAACTTTAAGGAACGACAATCTGGGTTTCTTCCCAAACCATAATTCATACGGTGTCGTTTCAACGGATTTAGACGGTGCCCTATTTAAAGTGAATGCGGCTGTTTCTCATGCATAACCCCAAAATGATATCGGTAAATCTGTAAGTGACATCATAGAACGAACCATATCTAAGAGAGTTCGATTACGACGTTCGGACACACCATTACGCTGTGGTGTTCCCGGCGGTGTCAACTGTGAAAGTATTCCGCATTTCTTCAAATGCTCGCCAAACTCGTAACTTAGATACTCACCTCCACGATCAGAACGTAGAAATTTAATCTTCTTGTTACGTTGATTCTCTACCTCACTTTGAAATTCCTTAAACTTATCGAAAGTTTCAGACTTATGTTTCATGAAATAGATATACCCATATCTACTCAAGTCATCCGTGAAGGTAAGAACATAACGATAACCACCGCGCGATGCTACACTCATTGGACCACACACATCAGTATGTATGATTTCCAATAAGTCCGTAGCTCGCTCCATCAGACCAGAAAATGGAGTCTTAGTCATTTTACCCATCAGACATGCTTCGCATCTATCAAGTGATTCGAAATCAAGTGATTCAAGAAGTCCATCAGAATGGAGTTTCTTCATACGCTTCACTCCAATGTGACCAAGACGACAGTGCCACATATAGGTCGAGTTATCGCTCGATTTCAAACGTTTAGCCTCAATGTTATTAATATGTGTATTTCCACTATCGAGATTCAATAAGAATAGACCATCTATCAAAGGTGCATGTGCATAAAACATATTACTCATATAAATCGAACAACCATTATTCTCGGACTTAAACAAGTAAACGTCTCGCAATAAACAAGATCCCGATATAATGTTCATGCTCAACGCAGGCACCAAATAACAATTATTTAAGTATAAAACTAATCCCGATGGTAGATGAAGGGGTAGCGTGCCGACCGCGATCACATCAACCTTTGATCCGTTTCCCACGCGCATCGTCACCTCGTTCTTCGCTAGCTCCCGTTTATTATGCAGCACCTGTTTCGAGTTACAAATATGAGCAACTGAACCAGTATCAAATACCCAGGCACTACTACGAGTACTAGTGAGATACACATCAATAACATGTATATCAGATATACCTTTCTTCTTGATGTTGCCGTTCTTAAAATCCGCCAAGTACTTTGGGCAATTCCGCTTGCAGTGACCTTCTCCCTTGCAGTAAAAGCACTCAGTATCAGGCTTAGGTCCAGCCTTGGTCTTCTTCGTCGGCGTGGTAACTTTCTTACCACCCTTCTTGAAGTGTCCCTTCTGCTTAGACTTGCCTTTCTTGAATTTGGTGGTCTTATTGACCAACAACACTTGGTGCTCTTTCTTGATCTCCACTTCTGCAGATTTCAACATGGCAAAGAGTTCTGGAAACGTCTTGTTCATGTTTTGCATGTTGTAGTTCATCACAAAGTTCTTGTAACCTGGTGGTAGTGATTGGAGGACACGGTAAATCCCCAAAGCATTAGGAATCACAATACCCAAGCTTTGAAGTTTGTTTGCGTGCCCAGACATTTTAAGCACATGCTCACTGACGGAGCTTCCCTCTTCCATCTTGCAGTTAAAGAACTTTTCAGAAGCCTCATAGCTTTCAATTGCCGCATGAGTCTCAAAGATTAATTTGAGATCCTCGACAATATCATATGGGTCTGAATTCTCAAACCTTTTCTGAAGCTCCGATTCTAAACCATACAAGATAGCACACTGAACTGTGGAGTACTGAGTCTTCCGAGTGAGGTAAACGTTCTTTACTTCATCGGCAGCATCAGCTGCAGGTGGGTCACCCAGCGGTGCATCCAGCACATAGGTCAAATTACCAGCTGTGAGGACAATCCTCAAATTGCGGAACCAATCCGCGAAGTTGCTTCCATTGTTTTTCAACTCTTCTTTCTCTAGGAACGCATTAAAATTGATGGTAGGGGCTGCCATTGATCTACAACATATTTGCAATAGTTTAGACTAAGTTTATGACAAATTGAGTTCAAATTAATAATAAAATTAATCTAGGTGAACTCCCACTCAAAACAATATCCCTCACATTGTTTTAGTGATCACACGAACCAAATCCACTACATCAACACCGATCATCACGAGAGTTGATATAGTTTCAATGGCGAACAATCGACATGTTCATCATATCTACTATATGATTCATGTTTTACCTTTCGGTGATCCGTGTTCCGAGACCATGTCTGTACATGCTAGGCTCGTCAAGATCAAACCTTAGTTTCCGCATGAGCAAATCTGGCTTGCTCACGTTGTATACACTTGCGGAATCTAACACACCCGATCATCACGTGGTGCTTCGAAACAACAAGCTTTAGCAACGGTGCTAACTGAGGGTGAACACTTTATGACTTGAAATTCATGTGCATGAGGGATCATCTTATAATGCTACCGTCATCTACTAAGCAATACAAGATGCATAAAGGATTAACATCACATGCAATTCATAATATGTGATATGATATGGCCTTTCTTCATTGTGCTTCCGATCTCCATCTTCTAGCACAAACATGATCTCCATCATCACCGGCATTGCATCAAGGTCAATGACGCTTCTCCATGGTTGTCGTCCACCGGCTTCAACTATTACAACTACTTTGAATAGACACGCGAGTCTTAACATAAATTAAAGACAACCATATGGCTCCTGCCGGTTGCCGACTTACAATAAGGAACATTGCATACATCAAATATAATCACAATCATGGCCATATCACATCACAGCACACCCCTGCAAAACAAAGTTAGACGCCTCTACTTTCTTTGCATGTTTTACGTGGTTTGGGGCTTTCAATAAGTGTCGTTCTAACTTACGAACATGAACCACAACATTGATACTAGTATTGTTAATCACCCGTTGTAAATTGGATCTTAACTATGCTAGGAGAAACAGGCACCCGCAAAGCCACTTATGCAATACAAGTTGCATGTCAAGCGTGGAGCAAGTCTCATGAACGATGTCATGTAAGGTTAGCCCGGGCCGCTTCATCCCAACATACCGCAAGATGCAAAGTACACAAGAAGTAATCGACAACAAAAACATCAACGCCCACAATGACCATTGTGTTCTACTCGTGCAACAGATCTACATATAGACACGGCTCTGATACCACTGTAGGGTTTCGTAGCATGGAAAACAAAAAAATTCTACCGCATACAAACAAACAAGCCAAGATCTATCTACTAGATTGTAGCAACGAGTCGATGGAATAACTCACCCTCGAAGATTCCAAAGTGTTTAACGAGAGCGGATTCTCGTGGGTGATGTAGTCGTACTCTTCCCGATCTCAAGATCGCGTAGACGATCCTTTCGGCGCTGCGTTCCGGCAGCGCTCCCGCAGTCAGTCACACGTTCGGTACTCGACGAAGACCTTCCTCTCCCTTGTTCCAGCAGGCAGCGGAGGTTGTAGCACTCTCCTCGCAATTCCGGCAGCACAACGGCGTGGTACCGGAAGTAGAGGGGAGATCTCGCAGGGCTTCGCCTTAAGCCGGAGTGAGTATGGTGGGCTATGAGAAATCCCTCGACGATCTAGGGTTTAGACATGCCGAGGAAGAGGTGCTAGAGCCGGCGACTAGGGCTTGGTGGTGCCCAAGTCGGCGGCAAGGATATCCCTAGGCGGCGGCGGCTTGGAGGGCGGCGGCGGCTAGGGTTAGGGTTTTCGGGGCAAGGGACTTGTGTGTATCTAGGAGGGGGCCCTGCCCCTCCTTATATAGGTGGAGGGGCTGGCCGGCCAAGGGGAGGGAGGGGAGTCCCTCCCCAACTCGGCTTGGGTGGTGCACCGCCGGTTGGAGGAGGGAAACCCTCCCCAACTCGGTTTCCCACTCCTCCTCTTTCCAAAACTTGTCGTTTGACTTTCAAACTAGCCGTTTGACTTTTCAAACTAGGATTTGAATAAACCCTCTATTTTGAACAGCGATGACACCGAGTACATGATGCAATCATATCTACTTGATATAACACATTCATGTACCCCTTCCCCTCCGGAGTGCCGGACATTCCGGAACCTTCTAGAACATTCCCGATGAAAACACCGGAAACATTTCCCAACTCCGAAACGGGACTTTCCTTATATGAATCTTATTCTACGGACCATTCCGGATCTCCTCGTGATATCCCGGATCCCATCCGAGACTCCGAACAACATTCGGTCTCTTTCTCATTCATACCATAACTACTCAAACAACGTTGAATCCTTAAGTGTGTCTCCCTACGGTTCGTGAATTATGCGGACATGATCGAGACACTTCTCCGAACAATAACCAATAGAGGAATCTGGAAATTCATATGGCTCCCACATATTTCTACAATTACTTTGCGATCGAATGAACCACTTACATACGATACCAATTTCCCTTTGTCTCACGATAGTTTACTTATCCGAGGTTATGATCGTCGGTATCTCTGCATACCTAGTTCAACCCCGTTACCGATAAGTACTCTTTTCTCGTTCCCGTGATATGTGATCCCTTGTGAGCCAGTCACATGCTTGCAAGCTAATTGGATGACATTTCACCCAGAGGGCCCAGAGTATATCTATCCGTCATATGGATGGACAAATCCCACTCTTGATCCATGTGTTTCAACCAATACTTTCCGAATACTCAATGCCACCTTTATAGCCACCCAGTTACGGTGTGGTGTTTGATGTCATCAAAGCATCCATCCGGTAAAGGTGATATGCATGATCTCATGGTCAAAGGAATTAGATTACTATGTATCAGAAAGCATATAGCAATTGAATTATTCAAATGACTTGATCTTTATGCTATGCTTATCTATAGGAGTATGTCCACCATATCATTCTCCTAACGATATGATCTTGTTGTCGATAACATCTCAATGTCCATGATAGGGAAACCACAATCATTTATCAACCAACAAGCTAGTGATGTATAGAGGCTTATACTAGGGACTTCAATTTAAGTTTACAAATCACACAAGCATTAATGTTTCCTTGTTAATACTATTATAGCATGAATGTAAACATTCATCATAAACACAAAGATATAATAATAACTATATTTATTATTGCCTCTAGGGAATATCTCCAACACCCCACCGTCCCAGGAGACCACCAGACATGTTCGTTTCACCGCCCGTACCCCGTAGCCATCGCTCGCCGCGGAGTTCGCCTCCTCTGCCTCGCAGAGCATCACACGTTCCCGACCAACTGCCACCGCCCCAACACACGCATTTAAGCTCTAGAGCATCGCCATGAGACCGCCCGTTGATCGCCAACCTCGGCCATGCCTCTAGCCACCCGTAGCCGTGTTGCCACCATCGCCTGCCCATCCCTCTCGGTCTCGTCGTCGAGCCTATAAAAGGAGACGACCCCTGCTCGATTTCTTCACACCATCTCACTCCCCTCACCTCACCGATCCTTCCATCCCTTAGCCGGAGCACGAGGTGCAGCAGCTCGCCGGAATTACGCCGGAGCAGGCCGCCTCTGGAGAAGAAGGGAGCCGTTGATTTCGACCACCCCCGGAGCTGCCGCGACCATCCCTGAGTTCTCCGTTGTCGACTTCGTCGTTTTCCCGCCTCGTCGTCGTCACTGGAGCCCCGGTATGCCCCCTATGCACCCCACCGAGCCGCTAGGGTTTGAGCTCACCGGTGATATGCTCATCGTCGACGACGACCCTCAGCCGTTGATCGCACTTCTAATCCAACGAACCAAATCGCCCCGTACCGCTTCGCGTGTTATGAGCCACTGACCGGTAGACTCCCCTGTCAGTTGAGCCCCACGCTGTGGAGTGACACTGGGCCAGCCCATTAACATCTCCCGCTCAGCCCACTCGTTTGAATTTAGCTTTTTCTATTTTAATCCAAACTCAATTCTGTACCTAGTTTCAAAAATCAACCCAGCTCGATTCAGTGAACCAAATTGCATGAAACCAATTTTGTTAGAAAGGTACTGAAGTGCTTAATCCAAGCCCGTTGGATTCAAATCATTTGGATCTGTAGCTCAACCTTGGTAAAAATAACAAGGCGGAAGCTTTTCTGCATTCAAATATTTTTCAAATTTCAACCATAATAGCTTTTGAGTTGATTCCAACTCTCAAAAATCATATTTGATCATACCTTTCAGAATATATAAAAACATTTGGGTTTACTTACAGAAATAAGGTTCAAGTAATAAAAGAATGCCACATAGGCATTTCTAGTCACTTTAATTATTTAAAATAAAAAGGTTAAACCTTATTAAATTGTGACACCACTTTAAATCACATTCTCATGTACTGAAATATGTGGTGATGACATGTGTCAACATGATCCCATGTTTGAGTTGGAGAATATTAAATCTTAAGTAGTTTTTCAATGAGTAGAAATTACTTTTCTAAAAATAAAATAAATAAGACAAAGGCTTTAATCTTGTAATGTTAGTGATGATACTAGATCATCTATAGAACCCCTTGGTGTGATGATTGAAAATAGATAAGTATTGTTTGGTGATTGTGTACCTCGTATTTATTTATAGACGCTAGTACTGACCAAGGATACAAGGAGGATACTATGAAGAAGAAGCCGAGGAGAACTACAACCACTGCTCTGCACAAGGCAAGCTAACACTTGCAAGATACTCTACTTTAGCAAGCCTTACTAATCAAGTTGACCTATGCAAGCTAATACTTGCTTGTTACCATACCAACTATATGCCTTAAGCATATGTGATCATACTCACTGGATAACCCAATCCTAGTTTTACTTGCAAGCTTTATACTTTATTTCTTTATCAAAGCTACTTGTTAGAGTTTACTTAAAGTGACTTGTAGATTCTAGGAGGATAATTGAAGGTTGTATAAAGAGCATTAAATTTGGCCTAAGCTAGATAATCTTGATGTCATCCTAAGGCATGAGAGTGCACTTAGTTAAACTCCACTTGTTCACCACCCCTCATTAGTACTTACCCCCACTTGTAGATGCTAGTGCTAAGCATAAAACTTGATCAACTTTAGATGGGAATACTTGGTGGAAAATGGTTATGAAAACCTTAGGATGATGAGTCAGTCTGGATGCGATACCATTCCAATTTTACCGTACAACCACAATACCCGAAAATTGGGTAGGGCTTGACTAGAAACTTATATACCTTAGTATGGGTTCCCTCACGGCCAAGGTCTGAGCTGAGGCTACCTTGTGAAGATTGTCCACCTGTGCAGTACCCAAGATGACAGTTGGTCATGGTTGGGAGGCCAAACTCCCAGGAGAGGTGCCTATACTAGGGCGTGTAATTGAAAGGTTAGGATTGATTATCCGCATACTGAGTATGGTGAATTCAGGATTTGTTCCTAACGGATGTATCGGATGTTGTGGTGAAAGTGTACAATCTTTGCAGAGTGTCAAACTATTCGAATAGTCGCGTCCGCGGTTATGGACAGTTGGAGTGGCCATACTGTTCCTCCGTCAGATGTTTTCAAAATGACTTGTGAAATGAATTGAGATTTTGACTTGACCACAACAAAGTTGTGACATGAAATACAAGTTTTCACTTAGGTGATATAAAACTTCAACCAGCTTTCTTCGCTTCTGAACTTAGTAGAGGTAAATCTGGCTTTTGCAAAACAACCCTAGAGCTTAGTGTCCTACTACAAAACCCCATTAACTATTAGTATTAGTTTGTGAGTACTTAAAGAGTACTCATGGCTTTGTCCCTGGCTATTCCCGTGGCCAGACTATGAATAGGAGTACCAGGGCGAAGGACCCCAGGAAGGTTACGACAACTAGGATCATCTCCCATCGTCAGCATTGCCTGTGACCCCGAAGATGGACCTTCACCTACGCTACCTTTATTATTACGTATTTCCGCTACTTGAGTTGTATTAAGAACTGGATCATGAGATCCGTATTTGTGTAAGACCTCATGTATGGTTTGTAATGGATGATGTACTATGGTATCCAAATCTGTTATGTCTCGCAAAAATGGTAATCCTGGGATTGCGATGTATGGCATAACATGCATCTGGGATTAAAAATCCGGGTGTTGACAAGTTGGTATCAGAGCCATCCTGACCATAGGAGACCCTAGTTAAACTGGACGTTGAATCAAAAACTTAGTTTCAAAACCAAAGGAAGCAAATATTTACAAAAACTTATTCACATTCTTATCACTTTGATTCTTTCGTGAAAATTCATGTTCCTCAAAAACTCTTGCAAAATACATAAAATTTGACACACTTGATCACTCTATTAACTTACTCATACTATAATCTTATAGATGGACGTGAAGTATAGCAAGTTTTATCAGTTGGGGAATGGAGGAGACCTCATCTTTGAGCGGGATTTGGACCAGCTTTCGGAACTTCTGGAGCGTCCGCACCCCGAGTTCTTCGGAGCTCAGCTCAATGATCAAGGAGGATAAGATCTGCAGTGGCTAATTGTTGCAAGTATCCGAGGAAAGATTGAACCTCCCACTGCCGAGGGAATTCAGTTCACCTTAAGACAGAACAACTGGCTCGATGGACTTGCCAGGGCCATGCAGGAAGCTCTTGCCCGTCTATGTGGGCAGAGTATCAACCAGATCAAGGGTACCCGTTTTGAGTTTTGTCCAAGGCGTGATGCTATGGGACAGCCACTGGAAGCCCCATACCACCACGAGCGGAAGACTCGGTTGCACCACCTTAGCTTCATGATGTACGATCGTCAGCAGGAATTGGACAATTGCCGTGACTACTCCAACCACAAGTCTACCATCATCAAGACGAAGGATCAGACCATCTCCATGCTAGCAAAGGATCGCAAGTCTCGCTGCCGTTAGCTCGACAACAAGGAGTGCATCATTGCCCGTCTTCGCCACTGTATCTCGGATTTGGAGGAGACCATC
Organism: Avena sativa; assembly: GCA_916181665.1. Taxonomy (NCBI): domain Eukaryota; kingdom Viridiplantae; phylum Streptophyta; class Magnoliopsida; order Poales; family Poaceae; genus Avena; species Avena sativa. The sequence continues at coordinate 243,082,483 of OV702282.1, forward strand.
CACGAGAGAGACATGCAGTTGGAGGAAAAAGAGAATGCCGGAGAGGATCTTCGTGGAGACCCCTACTCCTATCTTAGCGATGATGATGATTTTCTGGAGGATCAGGCCATGGACTTCTTCACCGATGAGGAGGATTTCGCCTTCATCTATGACGATGAGGATGACGATTACACCAACTCCGAGGAGTAGTAGCACCCGAGCACTAGCGTAGTGAGTTGTATTCGGTCCCACTATATCGTAGTTTCCAGAATGGTTCTTAAAACCATCTGTTTACCTTTGTTGTGGTGTGTGTTGTACCGTGTGCTATGTGTTGGAGATATGCCCTAGAGGCAATAATAAATGTAGTTATTATTATATCTTTGTGTTTATGATAAATGTTTACATTCATGCTATAATAGTATTAACAAGGAAACATTGATACTTGTGTGATTTGTAAACTTAATTTGAAGTCCCTAATATAGCCTCTACACAACACTAGCTTGTTGGTTGATAAATGATTGTGGTTTCCCTATCATGAACATTGAGATGTTATCAACAACAAGATCATATCGTTAGGAGAATGATATGGTGGACATACTCCTATAGATAAGCGTAGCATAAAGATCAAGTCATTTTAGTAGTTCAATTGCTATATGCTTTCTGATACATAGTAACCTAATTCCTTCGACCATGAGATCATGCATATCACCTTTACCGGATGGATGCTTTGATGACATCAAACACCACACCGTAACTGGGTGGCTATAAAGGTGGCATTGAGTGTTCGGAAAGTATTGGTTGAAACACATGGATCAAGAGTGGGATTTGTCCATCCATATGACGGATAGATATACTCTGGGCCCTCTCGGTGAAATGTCATCTAATTAGCTTGAAAGCATGTGAATGGCTCACAAGGGATCACATATCACAGGAACGAGAAAAGAGTACTTATCGGTAACGGGGTTGAACTAGGTATGCAGAGATACCGACGATCATAACCTCGGATAAGTAAACTATCGTGAGACAAAGGGAAATTGGTATTGTATGTAAGTGGTTCATTCGATCGCAAAGTAATCGTAGAAATATGTGGGAGCCATATGAATTTCCAGATTCCTCTATTGGTTATTGTTCGGAGAAGTGTCTCGATCATGTCCGCATAATTCACGAACCGTAGGGAGACACACTTAAGGATTCGACGTTGTTTGAGTAGTTATGGTATGAATGAGAAAGAGACCGAATGTTGTTCGGAGTCTCGGATGGGATCCGGGATATCACGAGGAGATCCGGAATGGTCCGGAGAATAAGATTCATATAAGGAAAGTCCCGTTTCGGAGTTGGGAAATGTTTCCGGTGTTTTCATCGGGAATGTTCTAGAAGGTTCCGGAATGTCCGGCACTTCGGAGGGGAAGGGGTACATGAATGTGTCATTGCAAGTTGGAATGATTGCATCATGTACTAAGTGTCTTCGCTGTCCAAAATAAAGGGTTTATTCAAATCCTAAATTGAAAAGTCATACGGCTAGTTTGAAAGTCAAACGGCAAGTTTTGGAAAGAGGAGGAGGAGGTTGAAACCGAGTTGGGGAGGGAGTCCCTCCTCCCCAAGCCGGCGCACCACCCAAGCCGAGTTGGGGAGGGACTTCCCTCCCTCCCCTTGGCTGCTGGCCCCTCCACCTATATAAGGAGGGGCAGGGCTCCCTCCTAGCACACACAAGTACCTCTCCTCAAACCCTAGCTTGGCGCCTACCACCATAGCCGCCGCCGCCGCCCCCTAGGGTTTTGCCCTAGCCGCCGACTTGGGGGTCCCCAGAACCCTAGCCGCCGGCTCTAGCCTCTCCTCCTTGGTGTGTCTAAAACCTAGATCGCCGAGGAGCTCTCTCATACTCCACCATACTCGCTCCGGCTTAAGGCGAAGCCCTGCGAGATCTCCCCTCTACTTCCGGTACCACGCCGTTGTGCTGCCGGAATCGCGAGAAGAGTGCTACAACCTCTGCTGCCTGCTGGAACAAGGGAGAGGAAGGTCTTCGTCGAGTACCGAACGTGTGACCGACTGCGGGAGCACTGCCGGAACGCAGCGCCGGAAGGATCGTCTACGCGATCTTGAGATCGGGAAGAGTACGACTACATCACCCACGAGAATCCGCTCTCGTTAAACACTTTGGATTCTTCGAGGGTAAGTTATTCCATCGACTCGTTGCTACAATCTAGTAGATAGATCTTGGCTTGTTTGTTTGCATGCGATAGATAATTTTTGTTTTCCATGCTACGAAACCCTACAGTGGTATCAGAGCCGTGTCTATATGTAGATCTGTTGCACGAGTAGAACACAATGGTCATTGTGGGCGTTGATGCTTTTATTGTCGATTGTTTCTTGTGTACTTTTCATCTTGCGGTATGTTGGGATGAAGCGGCCCGAGCTAACCTTACATGACATCATTCATGAGACTTGCTCCACGCTCGACATGCAACTTGTATTGCATAAGTGGCTTTGCGGGTGCCTGTTTCTCCTAGCATAGTTAAGATCCAATTTACAACGGGTGATTAACAATACTAGTATCAATGTTGTGGTTCATGTTCGTAAGTTAGAACGACACTTATTGAAAGCCCCAAACCACGTAACACATGCAAAGAAAGTAGAGGCGTCTAACTTTGTTTTGCAGGGGTGTGCAGTGATGTGATATGGCCATGATTGTGATTATATTTGATGTATGCAATGTTCCTTATTGTAAGTTGGCAACCGGCAGGAGCCATATGGTTGTCTTTAATTTATGTTAAGACCCGCGTGTCTATTCAAAGTAGTTGTAATAGTTGAAGCCGGTGGACGACAACCATGGATAGGCGTCATTGACCTTGATGCAATGCCGGTGATGATGGAGATCATGTTCGTGCTAGAAGATGGAGATCGGAAGCACAAAGAAGAAAGGCCATATCATATCACATATTATGAATTGCATGTGATGTTAATCCTTTATGCATCTTGTATTGCTTAGTAGATGACGGTAGCATTATAAGATGATCCCTCATGCACATGAATTTCAAGTCATAAAGTGTTCACCCTTAGTTAGCACCGTTGCTAAAGCTTGTTGTTTCGAAGCACCACGTGATGATCGGGTGTGTTAGATTCTGCAAGTGTATACAACGTGAGAAAGACAGATTTGCTCATGCGGAAACTAAGGTTTGATCTTGACGAGCCTAGCATGTACAGACATGGTCTCGGAACACGGATCACCGAAAGGTAAAGCATGAATCATATAGTAGATATGATGAACATGACGATAGTTCGCCATTGAAACTATATCAACTCTCGTTATGATCGGTGTTGATGTAGTGGATTTGGTTCGTGTGATCACTAAAACAATGTGAGGGATGTTGTTTTGAGTGGGAGTTCACCTAGATTAATTTTATTATTAATTTGAACTCAATTTGTCATAAACTTACTCTAAACTATTGCAAATATGTTGTAGATCAATGGCAGCCCCTACCATCAATTTTAATGCGTTCCTAGAGAAAGAAAAGTTGAAAAACAATGGAAGCAACTTCGCGGATTGGTTCCGCAATTTGAGGATTGTCCTCACAGCTGGTAATTTGACCTATGTGCTGCATGCACCGCTGGGTGACCCACCTGCAGCTGATGCTTCCGATGAAGTAAAGAATGTTTACCTCGCTCGGAAGAATCAGTACTCCATAGTTCAGTGTGCTATCTTGTATGGTTTGGAATCGGAGCTTCAGAAAAGGTTTGAGAATTCAGACCCATATGATATTGTCGAGGATCTCAAATTGATCTTTGAGACTCATGCGGCAATTGAAAGTTATGAGGCTTCTGAAAAGTTCTTTAACTGCAAGATGGAAGAGGGCAGCTCCGTCAGTGAGCATGTGCTTAAGATGTCTGGGCACGCAAACAAACTTCAAAGCTTGGGTATAGTGATTCCTAATGCTTTGGGGATTTACCGTGTCCTCCAATCACTACCACCAAGTTACAAGAACTTTGTGATGAACTACAACATGTAGAACATGAACAAGCAGTTGCCAGAACTGTTTGCTATGTTAAAGTCTACAGAAGTGGAGATCAAGAAAGAGCACCAAGTGTTGTTGGTCAATAAGACCACCAAATTCAAGAAAGGCAAGTCTAAGCAGAAGGCACACTTCAAGAAGGGTGGTAAGAAAGTTACCACGCCGGCGAAGAAGACCAAGGCTGGACCTAAGCCTGATACTGAGTGCTTTTACTGCAAGGGAGAAGGTCACTGGAAGCGGAATTGCCCAAAGTACTTGGCCGATTTGAAGAACGGCAACATCAAGAAGAAAGGTATATCTGATATACATGTTATTGATGTGTATCTCACTAGTACTCGTAGTAGTGCCTGGGTATTTGATACTGGTTCGGTTGCTCATATTTGTAACTCGAAATAGGTGCTGCAGAATAAACGGAAGCTAGCGAAGAACGAGGTGACGATGCGCGTGGGAAACGGATCAAAGGTTGATGTGATCGCGGTCGGCACGCTACCCCTTCATCTACCATCGGGATTAGTTTTATACTTCAATAATTGTTATTTGGTGCCTGCGTTGAGCATGAACATTATATCGGGATCTTGTTTATTGCGAGACGGTTACTTGTTTAAGTCCGAGAATAATGGTTGTTCGATTTATATGAGTAATATGTTTTATGCACATGCACCTTTGATAGATGGTCTATTCTTATTGAATCTTGATAGTGGAAATACACATATTAATAACATTGAGGCTAAACGGTTGAAATCAAGCGATAACTCGACCTATATGTGGCACTGTCGTCTTGGTCACATTGGAGTGAAGCGTATGAAGAAACTCCATTCCGATGGACTTCTTGAATCACTTGATTTCGAATCACTTGATAGATGCGAAGCATGTCTGATGGGTAAAATGACTAAGACTCCATTTTCTGGTATGATGGAGCGAGCTACGGACTTATTAGAAATCATACATACCGATGTGTGTGGTCCAATGAGTATAGCATCGCGCGGTGGTTATCGTTATGTTCTTACCTTCACGGATGATTTGAGTAGATATGGGTATATCTATTTCATGAAACATAAGTCCGAAACTTTCGAGAAGTTTAAGGAGTTTCAAAGTGAGGTAGAGAATCAACGTAACAAGAAGATTAAATTTCTACGTTCTGATCGTGGAGGTGAATATCTAAGTTACGAGTTTGGCGAGCATTTGAAGAAATGCGGAATACTTTCACAGTTGACACCGCTGGGAACACCACAGCGTAATGGTGTGTCCGAACGTCGTAATCGAACTCTCTTAGATATGGTTCGTTCTATGATGTCACTTACAGATTTACCGCTATCATTTTGGGGTTATGCATTAGAAACAGCCGCATTCACTTTAAATAGGGCACCATCTAAATCCGTTGAAATGACACCGTATGAATTATGGTTTGGGAAGAAACCTAAATTGTCGTTCCTTAAAGTTTGGGGTTGCAAAGCCTATGTAAAGAAGTTACAGCCGGACAAGCTTGAACCCAAAGCGGAAAAATGCGTCTTCATAGGATACCCAAAGGAAACTATTGGGTATACCGTCTATCATAGATCCAAAGGCAAAATCTTCGTTGCCAAGAATGGATCCTTTCTAGAGAAGGAATTTCTCTCGAAAGAAGTGACTGGAAGGAAAGTAGAACTCGACGAGGTTGTCGAACCTTCTCTCGAAATTGCTAGTAGCGCAGCACCGGAAGAAGGGGCTATGACGAGGTGCGAAGCAAGGGAAAGCGGTCTTCTTTCCTTTCATGGACCTTTATGAATCGATAATATGAGGAAACGGATGCTCCAAAGAGACAGAGTGGCAAAAAAGTAAAGGTAGAAGGGGAAGTCGTCGCTGAGCAACTTTTTCTTTCCATTTTTCTAAGAAAGGGGTGGACATCTTCAAACTAGCCAATCCATGGGTATACCAAGAAGTTACAAAAGTTGTCCCTGTAAACCAAACACAATTTTCAATTGTCTCAACAGCAGAATTGGATCAGAATAAGGAATAAAAGTCAATTCGTTCGAAATGAGACAACGAAAAGAGTTTAGAGACGACTCAAAAAATTTCGAAGGATTTCGCCTTTGAAGGCTGCCTTCGCTTTTGGCGTTCCTTCGTAGATCTACGGATTTCACCCCTACACACGAAATTCCACTCTCCTCTGTCTCACTCAAGTGAATTGGTTTCGAGAGCATTCCGCCACTTTTTGGCGACTTTCACTTTCAATCGTTCTTTCCATTGCTTCATTGTCCTCAGCTCATCGAATTCAGAACATAGAGAAAAGAATTGAAGTGAAGATCTTCCAAATCTTTCTTCAACCAAGTCGCGTGCATCATGGCTTTCTTGTTATTCCTATATTGAAGGGTCCAACGACATTCACAAGGAAGGCCCTGGATGTGACATTCAAGGGTTAAGACTAAACACATGAACGGGCGCCCTGAATGAATAAGAAATAGCTGCTATAACAGAGAGTTGACTGTTGCCCCAGATCTTACAATGTGGTTCTCTACTTTCGGCTGGCAGGCAGACCCGCGTAGGGCAACGAAAGAGTAGACAATGGTTCTGACAGGGGTAACTACTACCAAGAAGATCACTTGAAGCGAACTCTGAGAGATAAAAAGGGTTCGGGAATTGTTAAATTTAGATATAGGACCCTAGAGGAAGAATATAGGACTCGAGAGGAAGACTTAGAAGACGAATATGAGACCCTAGAAGACGAATATAGGACCCGAGAAGGCGAATACAAATATGAAACCCTTCCTGTGGTGCCTGCACCAATTAGAGAGGAAGCTAATGATGATGATCATGAAACTTCGGTTGAAGTTGCTACAGAGCCTCGGAGGTCAACGAGAACTCGTACCACTCCTGATTGGTATGATCCCGTTATGAGTGTCATGTTGGTGGACAACACCGATGACCCTGAGACATATGAGGAAGCAATGATGAGCCCAGATTCCAATAAATGGCAAGAAGCCATGAAATCCGAGATTGGATCCATGTACGAAAACCAAGTATGGACCTTGGTGGACTTACCAGATGGCCGGAAGGCTGTCGAGAACAAATGGATCTTCAAGAAGAAAACAGATGCTGATGGTAATGTTACTGTCTATAAAGCTCGACTTGTCGCAAAAGGGTTTCGACAAATTCAAGGAATTGACTACGATGAGACTTTCTCACCAGTAGCGAAGCTAAAGTCTGTGAGGATTATGTTAGCAATCGCTGCATATTATGATTATGAGATATGGCAGATGGATGTCAAAACAGCATTCCTCAATGGAGATATTGATGAAGAGTTGTATATGATGCAACCCAAAGGTTTTGTCGATCCTAAAGATGCTAACAAGGTATGCAAACTTCAACGGTCCATTTATGGATTGAAGCAAGCATCCCGAAGTTGGAATCAACGTTTTGATAAGGTGATCAAAAGTTTTGGTTTTATACAAACTTATGGAGAAGCTTGTATTTACAAGAAAGTGAGTGGGAGCTCTGTAGCATTCTTAATACTATATGTGGATGACATATTATTGATTGGGAATGATGTAGACCTTCTTAATAGTGTCAAGGAATATTTGAATAATAGTTTTTCAATGAAGGATCTTGGCGAAGAAGCTTACATATTAGGCATAAAGATTTACAGAGATAGATCGAAACGCCAAATATCATTGTCACAGAGTACATATTTGGACAAAGTTCTAAAGAGGTTTGGAATGGAAGATAGCAAGAAAGGGTTCTTGCCCATGTTGCCCAATACGACCTTGAGTAAAACTCAAAGTCCGACATCGGCGGAAGATAGAGAAAGGATGAGTAAGACTCCCTATGCCTCAGCCATAGGATCTCTAATGTATGCCATGCTATGTACTAGACCCGACATTGCATATGTTGTTAGTTTGACTAGCAGATATCAAAGTGATCCAGGAGTGGATCATTGGACAGCGGTCAAAAACATCCTTAAGTACTTGAGAAGAACTAAGGATCTGGTTCTTTCGTATGGAGGTGATGAACAACTCGTTGTTAATGGTTACACCGATGCTAGTTGGAACACCGATCCGGATGATTCTAAATCACAATCTGGATACGTATTTATTTTGAATGGTGCAGCAGTTAGCTGGAGGAGTGCAAAGCAAAGTGTTGTGGCGAGATCTTCAACTGAATCGGAATACATGGCTGCTTCGGAGGCTTCGCAAGAAGCGATATGGATGAAAGAGTTCATTACAGAGCTGGGTGTGGTTCCTAGTGCGCTGGACCCAATGTCTATCTACTGTGATAACATGGGCGCCATAGCCAATGCGCAAGAACCAAGGTCACACAAGAAGCTGAAGCACATCAAGCTACGTTTTCACGCTATTCGAGAACATATCCAAGATGGGGATATAAAGATTTGCAAAGTACACAAAGATCTGAATGTGGCGGATCCGTTGACTAAACCTCTCCCGAGGGAAAAACATGACCAGCACCAAACTGCCATGGGTGTTCGGTATATTACCATGTAACCTAGATTAGATGACTCTAGTGCAAGTGGGAGACTGTTGGTGATATGCCCTAGAGGCAATAATAAATGTAGTTATTATTATATCTTTGTGTTTATGATAAATGTTTACATTCATGCTATAATAGTATTAACAAGGAAACATTGATACTTGTGTGATTTGTAAACTTAATTTGAAGTCCCTAGTATAGCCTCTACACATCACTAGCTTGTTGGTTGATAAATGATTGTGGTTTCCCTATCATGAACATTGAGATGTTATCAACAACAAGATCATATCGTTAGGAGAATGATATGGTGGACATACTCCTATAGATAAACGTAGCATAAAGATCAAGTCATTTTAATAGTTCAATTGCTATATGCTTTCTGATACATAGTAACCTAATTCCTTCGACCATGAGATCATGCATATCACCTTTACCGGATGGATGCTTTGATGACATCAAACACCACACCGTAACTGGGTGGCTATAAAGGTGGCATTGAGTGTTCGGAAAGTATTGGTTGAAACACATGGATCAAGAGTGGGATTTGTCCATCCATATGACGGATAGATATACTCTGGGCCCTCTCGGTGAAATGTCATCCAATTATCTTGCAAGCATGTGACTGGCTCACAAGGGATCACATATCACGGGAACGATAAAAGAGTACTTATCGGTAACGGGGTTGAACTAGGTATGCAGAGATACCGACGATCATAACCTCGGATAAGTAAACTATCGTGAGACAAAGGGAAATTGGTATCGTATGTAAGTGGTTCATTCGATCGCAAAGTAATCGTAGAAATATGTGGGAGCCATATGAATTTCCAGATTCCTCTATTGGTTATTGTTCGGAGAAGTGTCTCGATCATGTCCGCATAATTCACGAACCGTAGGGAGACACACTTAAGGATTCGACGTTGTTTGAGTAGTTACGAATGTTGTTCGGAGTGTCGGATGGGATCCGGGATATCACGAGGAGATCCAGAATGGTCCGGAGAATAAGATTCATATAAGGAAAGTCATGTTTCGGAGTTGGGAAATGTTTCCGGTGTTTTCATCGGGAATGTTCTAGAAGGTTCCGGAATGTCCGGCACTCCGGAGGGGAAGGGGTACATGAATGTGTCATTGCAAGTTGGAATGATTGCATCATGTACTAAGTGTCTTCGCTGTCCAAAATAAAGGGTTTATTCAAATCCTAAATTCAAAAGTCAAACGGCTAGTTTGAAAGTCAAACGGCAAGTTTTGGAAAGAGGAGGAGGAGGTTGAAACCGAGTTGGGGAGGGAGTCCCTCCTCCCCAAGCCGGCGCACCACCCAAGCCGAGTTGGGGAGGGACTTCCCTCCCTCCCCTTGGCTGCCGGCCCCTCCACCTATATAAGGAGGGGCAGGGCTCCCTCCTAGCACACACAAGTACCTCTCCTCAAACCCTAGCTTGGCGCCTACCACCATAGCCGCCGCCGCCCCCTAGGGTTTTGCCCTAGCCGCCGACTTGGGGGTCCCCGGAACCCTAGCCTCCGGCTCTAGCCTCTCCTCCTTGGTGTGTCTAAAACCTAGATCGCCGAGGAGCTCTCTCATACTCCACCATACTCGCTCCGGCTTAAGGCGAAGCCCTGCGAGATCTCCCCTCTACTTCCGGTACCACGCCGTTGTGCTGCCGGAATCGCGAGAAGAGTGCTACAACCTCCGCTGCCTGCTGGAACAAGGGAGAGGAAGGTCTTCGTCGAGTACCGAACGTGTGACCAACTGCGGGAGCGCTGCCGGAACGCAGCGCCGGAAGGATCGTCTACGCGATCTTGAGATCGAGAAGAGTACGACTACATCACCCACGAGAATCCGCTCTCGTTAAACACTTTGGAATCTTCGAGGGTAAGTTATTCCATCGACTCGTTGCTACAATCTAGTAGATAGATCTTGGCTTCTTTGTTTGTATGCGATAGAAAATTTTTGTTTTCCATGCTACGAAACCCTACACTATGAATGAATGAATGAATGAATGAATGAAAAGCAAGTTGCTAGAAAATCTGAGTCAAACTTTAAAAACTTTTCAAAGTCCCTGAACCTTAGAAATTTCCCTCTTTTCTCATGATCTATATCAATCTTCAGATGCCACAAGGAGGAAGTGGTTCATCCCCGGACCCGATGTTACAGATCCTGCAAATGTTGGTTTCTGACCGTGAAGTTGAAAGAGCCGAATGTCAAGCCAACCTAGCCACCCTTCAGCAGATAGCCCAGCTGGCCCACAACAATCAAGGCCAAGGAAATCAGGACAACCATGGATCTAAGCTCAAGAATTTCCAGAACACCAACCCACCTGTTTTCACTAAGTCGGAAGAGCCCTTAGACGCAGATGATTGGCTGCAAACCATGGAGAATAACCTGGAAGTCGCCGGAGTGGAAGCTAACGGGAAAGTTTTGTTCGCCACCAACCATCTAGCCAGAGATGCCAGAGCATGGTGGAACAGCGTTCGTGCAATGACCGGAGGACAGATGATGACCTGGGAGGAATTCAAGGTCAAGTTCAGCAGAACCCATGTGCCACCGGGTTTGATCAAGATAATGAGAGATGAGTTCAGAGAACTGAAGCAAGGAAGGATGACCATAGTGGAATACCGTGGTAAATTCTTGTCATTAGCTAGGTATGCCCCGGATGAGATCGACACTAAAGGCAAGAAGAAAGAAAGATTCCTGAATGGTTTGCATGATGAGATGCAGACTGTGTTGGTCAATATCCCCTTTGCTGATATTGAAGCCCTCTTCGACTCTGCCATTCAGATGGAAGGAAAGATCAACCAAGCCAATGAGAACCGCAAGCGTCGCATGATGCATCAGCCAGGAACCCTTCATACCCCGAAGTATCGCCCCAACCCATCTCCAGGATTTGCCCCGAGAACCAACAGACCCCTGATGAACCGTCCGACTTATCCAAACCATGGAAACCCGAGGCCCGGAGGAAATCACAACAACCCCGGCAACTCTGGCAATTTCAACCGTGCACCACCCAAGTTCAACAACAACAATGCCGCCACCAACACCAACACTGCCCCGAGGACTGGAAGCAATGATGTGCCTGTTGCAGCAAAGGACAAGTCGCAAGTGACTTATTATGACTGTGGAAATAAGGGTCACTACTCCAATGAGTGCCCCAAGAAGAATGCCGCAGCCCCCAATGCAAATGCCCCAACTCAACAACAGCGTCGTGTCCAGCCCGGAAGAAGGTTTGCCCCAGGGAACTCTCTCAACCACAACGGTCGTCTTTTTCTCATGCATGCTGAAGAAGCCCAGGAAGCGCCAGACGTCGTGCTGGATACGTTCTCTGTTAATTTAGTACTCGCTAGAGTGTTGTTTGATTCTGGTGCATCGCACTCATTTGTCACCGAAGAATTTGCATGCACTAGTAATATTCAATCAATCAAACTGAAGCATGTTATGATTGTTCAAATCCCCGGTTCAACCACCAAAGCTAGGAAAATCTAAAAAGCCGTCCCTATCCGAATCCATGGCATAGATTTTTATGCTAATCTGATAGTACTTGGAACTAAAGGTTTGGAAGTAGTACTAGGAATGGATTGGATGTCCAAACATAAAGGATTAATTGACTGTGCCAAGAAAGCCATAACCATGACCAGTACAGCCGGAATATCAGTCGAGCATGTATCTGAAACCTTACCTCGTCAATTCAAGTGCAACAAGAGTATAGCCCAACCTACCATTGACCAGGTCCGGATAGTCTGTGAATACCCCGATGTATTTCCAGATGTTTTGCCCGGTATGCCCCCAGATCAGGATATCGAGTTTATCATTGAACTAATCCCCGGAACATGACCCATAGCCCAGAGACCATATAGTATGAACCCATCTGAACTAGCGGAACTGAAGAAGCAACTGGATGCCATGCTGGAAATTGGATTGATTCAAACAAGTGCGTCACCATGGAGATCACCTGTCTTGTTTGTGGATAAGAAAGATGGAGGTAACCGTTTGTGTATGGATTATCGGAAGTTGAATGATGTCACTATCAAGAACAAGTACCCACTGCCCAAGATAGAAGATTTGTTTGATCAGTTGACCGGTGACAGAGTGTTTTCTAAGATTGATCTTAGAACAGGCTATCATCAACTAAAGATTCGCACAGAGGATATTCCAAAGACTGCCTTTACCACCAGATATGGATTATACGAGTATATTGTCATGTCTTTTGGATTATCCAATGCCCCCGCTTATTTCATGAATCTCATGAATAAGATTTTTATGGACTTCCTGGATAAGTTTGTCATTGTTTTCATCGATGACATTCTGATTTATTCCAAATCAGAAGAAGAACACGAGCTACACCTAAGGACAATTCTTGGAACCCTTAGAGAGCATCGGTTGTATGCCAAGTTTAGAAAATGTGAATTCTGGTTACAGGAGGTAGGATTCCTCGACCACATTGTATCAGCCGGAGGAATTGCCGTTGACCCCGCAAAGGTGAAAGATGTCGAAGATTGGCAAGCCCCAACCACTCAAACCCAAGTTCGTGCATTTCTCGGATTGGCGGGATACTACCGCAAGTTCGTAGAAAGATTCTCGAGTATCGCCAGACCCATGACCCAATTGCTGAAGAAGGACAAAAAGTTTGAATGGACGGACAAATGTGAAGCGAGTTTTCAAGAACTCAAGAGGAGATTGATTTCAGCCCCAATCTTAATCATGCCGAATATCACGAAGCCCTTTGACGTGTATTGTGATGCATACAAGATCGGTCTCGGATGTGTGCTGATGCAAGAAGGCAAAGTTATATCTTATCTATCTCGACAACTGAAACAACATGAGAAAAATTACCCAACCCATGACCTCGAACTCGCAACCGTAGTTCTAGCCCTGAAGACATGGAGGAATTACCTGATGGGAAACCGTTGTGAGATTTATTCAGATCACAAGAGCCTGAAGTATATATTCACTCAGAAGGAGCTGAATATGAGACAGAGAATATGGATTGAGTTAATCAAGGATTACGATCTGGACATTTACTATCACCTCGGTAAAGCCAACGTGGTAGCAGATGCCCTTAGCAGATTGTCGTGCCGCTTGAACTCCATGATTTTAAAGGAGCAACCACTTGCACAAAGAGATGGAAGATTTTCGAATGGAATTAGTGAGTGAAGGATTTTTGTCTAGCATAGAACTTCAACCCACTTTGATCATCCAGATCAAAGAGGCGCAGAAAGAAAATGCTACTATCGATGGAATCAAGCGTCATATCGGTACAGGCAAAGTACCCGGATTCACCGAAGACGAAGAAGGAGTTCTGTGGTACAAAGGACACCTTTGTGTACCCGCAGATTCTGAGTTGAAAGAAGTGATTCTGAAGGAAGCTCATGATACTCTTTCTTCTATCCACCCCGGAGGAACGAAGATGTATCAAGACTTGAAAGAACAATTTTGGTGGCATAAGATGAAGAGAGAAATCGGAAGCTATATCGCCAAGTGTGATATATGTCAGAGAGTCAAGGCGGGACATCAAAGACCCGCTGGATTGTTGCAACCATTGCAGATTCCAGAATGGAAATGGGATTCCATTGGAATGGACTTTATCACCGGATTGCCTACTTCTAGTAAGGGAAATGACTCTATCTGGGTCATAGTGGACAGATTGTCCAAAGTCGCCCATTTCTTACCAGTCAAGACCACATATCAGAGTTCGAAGCTAGCAGAGTTATACATCGCTAGAATCGTCAGTTTGCACGGAGTCCCCAAGAACATCGTATCGGATCGAGGAACTCAATTTACCTTGAGATTCTGGAAGAAAGTCCAAGAAGGTTTAGGAACCCGACTAGATTTCAGCACCGCGTATCACCCTCAGATCGCTGGACAAATGGAGCGAGTAAATCAAATACTCGAAGATATGCTGAGAGCATGTGTGTTAGAGTATGGATCTAAGTGGGAAGACTGTCTGGAGTTCGCAGAATTTTCATACAACAACAGTTATCAAGCTAGTTTGCAAATGGCCCCATTTGAATTCATGTATGGAAGGAAGTGTTGCACCCCTTTGAACTGGTCGGAAGTAGGAGAGAGTCAGAATCCTACGAGAAGTAGAAGAGAAGGTGCACAAGATTCGTGAGCACTTCAAGATAGCCCAATCAAGGCAGAAGAGTTACGCCGACAAGAGATGTCGATACCTCGCCTTTAACATCGGAGATTTTGTGTATCTGAACGTGTCGCCATTGAAAGGAATGCAGCATTTCCAACTCAATGGAAAGTTAGCCCCCAGATATATCAGAACCTTCAAGATTCTGAACCGTCAAGGAGAAGTGTCGTATCAATTGGAACTGCCCGAAGAGATGTCAGCCGTGCACAATGTGTTCCATATCTCATTACTTCGCAAGTGCCTCGAAGTTCCGGAGAAGACTGAAGTGTTCAAGAGTATTGATCACCAGACCATAGAAATCAACGATGACCTGACCTATCCCGATGTTCCCATCCATATTTTGGAAGAAGCTTTCAGAACCAACCGAACCAGAAGCATCAAGTTTCTCAAGATTTAGTGGAGCAACCACACAGAAGAAGAAGCTAACTGGGAGCGTCAAGATCACATCAGGACGGAGTTTCCCGATCTCTTCAAATCCTAGGTAATATTTTTCGTCCTTTTTCAAATCTCGGGACGATATTTTGTTTAAGGGGGGAAGGTTTGTAACATCCCAAAAATATTAAACTTGGATCATCAAACTCTAATAATAAAATTAGGGTTAACAAAAACTTTTCCAACTAAAAGTATGAAAGCATTCATATGTGTGTGTATAAAATTTTGGATTCTTTTGAATTGCCATGGTTCTGTGTTTCTTTGCGTGTAAAATGATTCTTAGGTGAAATAAACATCATGTAAACAATCCCCAAACTTTTCCCAAAGACAAACAAGTCAAAATAATTAAATTAAGTGAATGGTCACTTTGGCCAAATTAACTCCCATGCCTACTTTGGCTATCCCTAACTTTCAGAACTTAACAGAAACATGTATGGATCTTTGCACCCCTTGTTAGTACTCATAATAAGGTACCAAGGCCCACTTTCTAATCATCCAAAAACATTTAAATGCTTAGTTTAAATGACAGTTTAAAATTGAATCTATTTCATATGGGAAGATCCCACTATTTCAAAAACCACTCAAACAAGCTCGATTTTCAAAACCCAAGCACCCACAGAATCCTCAACACATTCCTAGCACACCCACCAAAAATATTTTCAAAATTCAAAACTCAAGTTCATGCGGCCATTTCATCAAACAGGCCGCAGATTCAAATCAACAAAATCAAAACACTATGTTGAGCAGTGTTTTGGGCCAACCTTGTTCCCTCTCTGGTTATAGCCTTAGTAGATCATCTAGCACCCTTAACTAACCTCTATCACCACTGTGAGCTTGCCAATGCCATCAATGGTGAGCAGGCCAAGCCTCACCATGTCACCCCAGTGTGGACAGCAAGCTAGGAGAAGAACTAGCCATGCTGTGGCATCCCGCAAAACCACTACTAGAAAATCGCGTTGTTTTTGTGCATTGCATCGTCATCATCATGCATTGTTTCTCTGAAACTATTTTCGAAACGCCTAGTTTTGTTTCTAAGTAGCCCCCGTCTTATTTCAAATTAACACATCGGTCTGTTCCGGTCTTTTATTTGTCTAAAACTATTTACAAAAGTTATTCTTAAATAAAAGAAAAACCCTAGACTGAAATATCTAATCAGCCCACCCGAATTCCTAAAGCTACCTAGTCCTAATCTACCCACCACTCACAGCTCGCCACCTCACCCTCTCCCCTAATCCCTACCCACCTGCCACCTCATCAATCCACTCTCTCCCCCCCTCTTTCTCTCACCACAGCCCCATCTACCCACCCTCTCTCTCTCCCCACCAACACCCTGGCCCCACCCCACTCCCCCAGCACACACGCCCCACCAGCCTCCCCATCTCTGCCCCCACTCTCCTCTCCCTGTCCCGTGGGCCCCACGCGCCAGCCCCGACCCCGCGTGGACCCGCGCCCCTGGGTCCCACCCCTCCGGCCCCACCACTCCCTCTTCTCTCCCCCACGCCCCCGACAACCTCCCTCACCCCGCGTCCTCTCCTCTCCCTCCTCACCGGCAGCCGCGGCCGCCCCCTCCGACGCCCCGCTTCCCTCCTCCCTCGCCGGCGCCGCGCCTCCACCCGCCGGCCGCCTCGCCTCCTCGCCTCTCTGCGCCACCGCGCCCGCGTCCGCCCTCGCCCCTCCGGCGAGCTCCGCCACCGCGCCTCCTCTCCCCTCCCTCCGGAGTTCGCCGGCCCGAGCCCGCCCCTCTGGCCGCCGCCCGGGCTCTCCTTGGTCGCCGCCGCACCCTCACCAAGCACCCGCGGCCGCTCCCTCCTCCTCTCGCCGCCCCGCCGGCCCCGTTCCCCCCTTCCTCCACTGGCGCCCGCCGCGACCCTCCGTCCTCCGTCCTCGCCTCGCCACCCCGGCCCGAGCTCCCTCCACCCTCGCCGTCCCCGCGCCGCCGCAGGCCGGCCGCGAGCTCCCCGCCAGCCTCACCCTCCCCGCTCGGCTCCCGTCGCCGGCGGGCCCATCCGCGCGCGCCCCCGCGGCTTCCCCTCCAGCGTCCTCTGCCGTCGCCCGGCGACCTCCCCTGTCTCCCTCGGCCGCGTCCTCCTCCGGCCTCGTCACGCCGGCCTCCCTCCTCGACCCGCTGCGCCAGCACCCGCTTCTTCGTCGCCCTTCCCTGCAGCCGCGGGTCCCCCTTTGTCCGCAAGCCGCCAAGCTCATCGGCGCCCCTCACCGAGCTTCCTGCTCCGCCGCCTACGTACGGCCACCTGCCGTTGTCAGTCGCGCGTCCTCTGCAAGTAGTCGTCGTCGGCCACGCCTCGTCGTCCTCCTCTGTTCCCGAGCACCCCATCGGAGCTCGCCGTGGGACCTGCCCTCATCGACCCGCGCCGCATGTCCTCTCCTTGGCGCCGCCGCGAAAGACAAGGCTGCTGTAGCCAAGCCCAAGTCCAGGACCAGACCATGTGTTCCCCAAGTTCCTCTCAAGATCATCGTGGCCGCTAGAGTACCACCCGTGGATCGCCTGCGTCGAAACTCAACACTGCACCTTCGATCGAGCCGAAGCCTCAAGGTCTCCGACATGGCGTAGATGGACAAACCCCGAACACCTGAACCTGAGATCATCGCCACAGATCGACAAGGATTTCCACATGGGACGACAAGTACTCCGTCATGGACCCGATTGAAGCAAACCCGAAGACGGTAGATGCGACAAGTACTTCTCCCCAGATCCGATGCCCGAGGACCCGCACGCCAAGATCGTCACCGGCACAACAAGCACTTCGCCGCGGATACGCCAAGTTCTCCACCTCGAATGCCATGACCGTCTACACGAACCCGAAGACCACGAATGCGACAAGATCGACACCGACCAGGGCGAGTGCGATGCGCCCCCGACGCTAACCAAGTCCTCCTTCCCGGAATTCCAAGATCTACCTCCGTTATCAGAGAACGAACCCGCCGAGGCCGAACCCTAGATCCGAACCCTGAGACCGACCCCGAACCCCGGAACCCCAAGATCTGCCGAACCCTAATGTGTGACCCCTTTTCTCGAGCCCTATTTTATAAATGTAATAACAACTTGTTGCATATTAATTGCCATACTTGCATGCATATTTGTCTGTGGTTTGGGGGCCTTACGCCGATTCACTTTATAATTAAATATGGGGCCCATATGCGGGCAAATCTAGTCTCATATTAGCCTCATTTAAATTGGTGTAGCGAACCGGTGCTATCTTTTGTCTTGATAATGCAACATTTAAATTGCGGGGTAGCTAAACAACTTGAACCATCTAAATAATTGTCAGGACCCCGGTTCCACTTAATATTGACCTAATTGCATCGCACCTTTGCCATGTCATACATCATACATGCATCATGCCCGATCTTCTGCCGTTGTATTAAATATTGCATCCGGTGTTTATTCTAGTGTTTTGGTTCTTCGCGGATAAGGCCGTTGAGTTGATGCGAGTATCGACCCGATCTTCGGATGAACCTTCGGCAATGTTTTTCAGGCGAGCATCTCCCCCTTTCTACCTATCTTACTTTTATAGTATTTATTCCCTCCTGTTGATCTATTGCTATCTGTGTTGCGATGCTCTAGTTTTCGTACCCGTGATATCCCTCGCCGCCTTATATTGCCTTGGACACATCCTATTACCTGTTGTTTGGTAGATAGTTTGGACTTGCGCGTCGTAGTCGCTTGCTCAAGTGCTGTTGCGTGTCGTCAAGTGCCACAGTTGTTGGTGTATGGCCACATATTTGATGTTGGAGGTGATCATGGCTTTACTTATCATTCACTTTACTTACTGCTTAACAACTAAAATTGAAGTAGGTAAGCAGAGGCACAGGTGGGCAATAGATGTTATTTGGTTGTTAACCGTCCACTTGTGTCCCGTAGGACCCCGAGTGCTTGATACCTGTTCCTTGATTTTTCGCGCTATCCACATCCGGGAGGAATATGGGACCCCCCTGAGCCAGAGCTTGATTCATTCTTATTTCTTGGGGCCACAAACTAGTTTGAGGTTTTATTTACTATCCTGTACTTATGCCATGCTTTACTGCTTTATTACGATTGTGCGAGGAGCACACTGTACTGTTTAGGTAAGCGGAGTGTTTTCGCGGTATCGACAAGCCCAGTTTTGGGTTCCCAGTCGTTTACAGCCACTGGCGCAAACCTTGAGTCCGTCTCGAAGTCAGCTAACTTCGTTGCGGGTAGCTTAATGGGGTGGCCCCCTGAAATATTTCTGAATCCTGTGATTGCTTTGTCGTGAAGGCCTCGTTGGGTTTTGATTTGGTTTTTCCGAGGTTGATCGAGTGTGTGTTGCTATTGGTGCACCCCGGCCGGGTAAAACTTTCTGAAAGCCGTGTCCGCGGTTATGGACGACTTGGAGCACAGTATCTCGATCATAGACAACTATAACTAAAGTAGTGCTATAAATTTTACTTTATAATGACTAGTAATCAGCTTCACTATAACGGAATGGCTAAATAAACCTGCCAACAATTGCTTGTTTGAGTGGTCGCTTGCGACCATTGTACCTGACTAGTAAGTATTGCAACTACAACGGAATGGCTAAATAAAAGTACCAACAACTGCTGGGTTTTGGGTTATCTCATGATAAATGTATTTGACTAGTAAGTATTACGACCTCAACGGAATGGTTAACTAAAATTGCTCACTGCTTATTTTATCAGGATGATTATCTATACTTGACTAGTAATTGCTGCAACGATAACTGAATAAATAAAACTGCCCACGGTGTGAGTTCCTCGGTTGACTTCCTCGTTTGGTCCCGAGGGGGGAAACACCAGGATGGGTTTGTTTGATGGTAGCATCAGGTTGGTTCCGAATAGGTCTTTCTTATCCCTCTCTGATAGCCGACAGTTGTATCGAGTCTCTATAGGTTGTCTAGTGCATGCTGCCGCTGCCGCTTCAGTCCACCATACCTATGTAGGCGAGGACCGCCAAATTCTAGCCTCGCCGTGTACTGGCCTCAGTACTGACGCTCCTCTTTTTCCTTTGCCCTTTTGTCGGCACCCCTTTTGTTTAAGCAGGTTTTGAGATCGACGTCGTTAGCAGGGTTACCCTTCCGACTTGGCCTGGGCAGGGTTATGGACGCCATTGGTTATTCTTCAGGGCTCTTAGCCCCAATTTGCATCTTGTCCGTAGTCGGATGCTCTATCATTTTCAAGGTGATTTGGATCTTTGTATATTATATCTGTATTCTTGACTCGTGGAGTCGTGTTGTATATATATCTGTTCTGTGGGTCCCATCGAGGACTGTTGTGTAATGTTATTACTTCGTTTTCCACCCGCACGAAAGTGCCTGGTGGGCACCTTTGAATCGTTTCTATGCAGGTTTGGCGGGTTTCGCTAAAACTTGCATAGGGTCGATTCTGGGGGTGTTACACATGCCCACCTTGTCTAGCATGCAACCCATGCCTCACCGCCCCCTCTCGACCAACCCTAGCTCGAAGAAAGAGACCAGAACTGCCAGTAACACCACGCCCGCGCCGCTGTCGACCATGCCGACGCGCACCACAGAGCACGTGCCGTTCCCACGCAACCCGACCACCTCGAGCCCTTGTCGCGCGCCAGCATGTACCCCACCGTCCCAGGAGACCACCAGACATGTTCGTTTAACCGCCCGTACCCCGTAGCCACCGCTCGCCGCAGAGTTCGCCGCTTCTGCCTCGTAGAGCATCGCACGTTCCCGACCAATTGCCACCGCCCCTACACGCGCATTTAAGCTCTAGAGCATCGCCAGGAGACCGCCCATCGATTGCCAACCTCGTCCATGCCTCTAGCCGCCCGTAGCCGTGTCGCCACCATCGCCTGCCCATCCCTCTCGGTCTCGCCGTCGAGCCTATAAAAGGAGACGACTGCCGCTCGATTTCTTCACACCATCTCACTCCCCTCACCTCACTGATCCTTCCATCCCTTAGCCGGAGCACGAGGAGCAGCAGCTCGCCGGAACTACGCCAGAGCAGGCCGCCTCTGGAGAAGAAGGGAGCCGTTGATTTCGACCACCCCCGGAGCTGCCGCGACCATCCCTGAGTTCGTCGTCGTCGACTTTGTCGTTTGCCCGCCTCGCCGTCGTCACTAGAGCCCCGGTATGCCCCTTATGCACCCCCACCGAGACGCTAGGGTTCGAGCTCGCCGGTGACATGTTCATCATCGACGACGACCCTCAGCCGTTGATCTCACTTCTAATCCAACGAACCAAATCGCCCCGTACCGCTTCGTGTGTTATGAGCCACTGACCGGTAGACCCCCCTGTCAGTTGAGTCCCGCGCTGCGGAGTAACACTTGGCCGGCCCATTAACATCTTCCGCGCGACACACTCGTTTGAATTTAGTTTTTTCTATTTTAATTCAAACTCAGTTCTGTACCTAGTTTCAAAAATCAACCCAGCTCGATTCAGTGAACCAAATTACATGAAACCAATTTTCTTAGAAAGGTACTGAAGTGCTTAATCCAAGCTTGTTGGATTCAAATCATTTGGATATGTAGATCAACCTTGGTAAAAATAACAAGGCATAATCTTTTCTGCATTCAAACATTTTTCAAATTTCAACCATAATAGCTTTTGAGTTGATTCCAACTCTCAAAAATCATATTTGATCATACCTTTCAGAATATATAAAAACATTTGGTTTTACTTATAGAAATAATGTTCAAGTAATAAAAGAATGCCACATAGGAATTTCTTGTCACTTTAATTATTTAAAATAAAAAGGTTAAACCTTATTAAATTGTGACACCACTTTAAATCACATTCTCATGTACTGAAATATGTGGTGATGACATGTGTCAACATGATCCCATGTTTGAGTTGGAGAATATTAAATCTTAAGTAGTTTTTCAATGAGTAGAAATTACTTTTCTAAAAATAAAATAAATAAGACAAAGGCTTTAATCTTGTAATGTTAGTGATGATACTAGATCATCTATAGAACCCCTTGGTGTGATGATTGAAAATAGATAAGTATTGTTTGGTGATTGTGTACCTCGTATTTATTTATAGACGCTAGTACTGACCAAGGATACGAGGAAGAAGGAGGATACTATGAAGAAGAAGCCGAGGAGAACTTCAACCACTGCTCTGCACAAGGCAAGATAACACTTGCAAGGTACTCTACTTTAGCAAGCCTTACTAATCAAGTTGACCTATGCAAGCTAATACTTGCTTGTTACCATACGAACTATATGCCTTAAGCATATATGATCATACCCACTTGATAACCCAATCCTAGTTTTACTTGCAAGCTTTATACTTTATTTCTTTATCAAAGCTACTTATTAGATTTTACTTAAAGTGACTTGTAGATTCTAGGAGGATAATTGAAGGTTGTATAAAGAGCATTAAATTTGGCCTAAGCTAGATAATCTTGATGTCATCCTAAGGCATGAGAGTGCACTTAGTTAAACTCCACTTGTTCACCACCCCTCATTAGTACTTACCCCCACTTGTAGATGCTAGTGCTAAGCATAAAACTTGATCAAATTTAGATGGGAATACTTGGTGGAAAATGGTTATGAAAACCTTAGGATGATGAGTCATTCTACTGAGATGTTTTGACATGTGTTTCCGAACACCAGATGATTTTGATGATGAAAATGTTGAGGCATGAGCCTTAGCCCTTTATAAAACTGATGGTTGTCTGGATGCGATACCATTCCAATTTTACCGTACAACCACAATACCTGAAAATTGGGTAGGGCTTGACTGGAAACTTATATACCTTAGTATGGGTTCCCTCACGGCCAAGGTCTGAGCTGAGGCTACCTTGTGAATATTGTCCACCTGTGCAGTACCCAAGATGACAGTTGGTCATGGTTGGGAGGCCAAACTCCCAGGAGAGGTGCCTATACTAGGGCGTGTAATTGAAAGGTTAGGATTGATTATCCGCATACTGAGTATGGTGAATTCAGGATTTGTTCCTGATGGATGTATCGAATGTTGTGGTGAAAGTGTACAATCTCTACTGAGTGTCAAACTATTCGAATAGCCACGTCCGCGGTTATGGACAGTTGGAGTGGCCATACTGTTCCCCCGTCAGATGTTTTCAAAATGACTTGTGAAATGAATTGAGATTTTGACTTGACCACAACAGAGTTGTGACATGAAATACAAGTTCCCACTTAGGTGATATAAAACTTCAACCAACTTTCTTCGCTTCTGAACTTAGTAGAGGTAAATCTGGCTTTTGCAAAACAACCCTAGAGCTTAGTGTCCTACTACAAAAACCCCCATTAACTGTTAGTATTAGTTTGCGAGTACTTAAAGAGTACTCATGGCTTTGTCCTTGGCTATTCCCGTGGCCATACTATGAAGAGGAGTACCAGGACGAAGGACCCCAGGAAGGTTACGACAACTAGGATCATCTCCCATCGTCAGCATTGCCTATGACCCCGAAGATGGAGCTTCACCTACGCTACCTTTATTATTACGTATTTCTGCTGCTTGAGTATTTGTGTAAGACCTTATGTATGGTTTGTAATGGATGATGTACTGTGGTATCCAAATCTGTTATGTCTCGCAAAAATGGTAATCCTGGGATTGCGATGTATGGCATAATAGGCATCTGGGATTAAAAATCCGGGTGTTGACAGTAAGGCATGATCATTATAATCCTTTGATCCTTTATGATTCAGGTTTCCAGTTGGCTAAACAAGGCTTCATCAATACAACATTATAGTTGTATTATAATTATCTTCTGTTTAGCTCTATTTGGATTAAGAGATATAATTCATTGACTATACCTACTTGATCCAATAGGACTACTCCTGGTAACTATCTTCAGACTTCATCCTTGTAATATTCTTTGTTACCATATTGATTTGATTTCCTCCAATCACTCCCATCCTATAGATGACATTTTAAACTAGCATCACTATTTACCTCTTCTTACTTCTTTCTTTATAATCCCCAAGTGAATGTTATAATAAGTACAAGAGTTGATAAATTAAGAATTGGTGAATCAATAGTTGATTACTCAACATTGATGAACAACAGGTATTGAGATAGGATTCCATAAGAATTGATATGGAAAGGAGGATATGTGGTGAATGGTCTTGAATTACTTTCCTTCCTACTTCATATCACTAAATAAGTAGGGCTAGGTATTACTATGATGCTCATTGTATAAGCAGATGAGATTAAGATAGATCAAGATTTAGTTATTCCATTCCTATTACTTAAGTTATATTTATAACTTGGTATTCATGTGTGTATAATGTCGTGGGAATGGTCACGACAGATGCTGCAATCGGCAGCGAGTAGTAGAACGAGGGGCAAGGGAGGCCAGCCATCTGCGGTGCGAGATGAGGGCGGAGACACAGGGTTTTACCCAGGTTCGGCCCCCGGAGGGTAAAGACCTACTCATGCTAGATTGTATTATGGAGGTGGTACAATGGGCGAGCTCGGCGGCTAGGCGGCGAGTCGCTTGGGTGTATGATGGAACGTATCTCTACACGCCCCGCAGGGAGGTTTATATAGGCTCACCTCCCCTAGGGTTTACATATCTCAACCGAATCAGTTAAAGCTTCGGTACTCGTTTAACCTAATCCGACTGGGCCTATCTGCTCGTCTGGGCCTTCAGCTTCCAGTCGCTTGGATCCACGCCAGGCCTTGATCCAGTCGCCGTCCTGCAGGCCCACTCACCGGTTCTTGGGCCAGTCGGAAACGTCCTGCTGGGTATACCCCGGTAGGCGCATCCCCATTAGTAGTCCCCGAGGCTGTTGTCGATTAGGCGTAGGTGGCTGCTGGCAGAGTAGACATCCAGTCGAATCGTCGGCGGGCTCCTGTATAAAGGAGAAAACTAGTCATCCTGATCGCAGCTTTGGCGAGTCGAGTCGGCGAAACATTGTCATAGTGATCGGGTCGGCGAGTCGAGTGGCTGAAGTTGGACCGTTAAACGTGGTCAAACTAGCCGTTGGGGTAATCCAACGGTAACTTTTGGCGTAATCACCGCGTAGTAACGGCTCCCTGATTTGGCGGGTAACAACCGCTATATAAGGGGAATGGCAGGCGATCAGGGAACCACCTTCTCGCCATTTCCTCCGATTGCGTGCACCTTCGCCTCCCTTCGCATCGCGATCCAGCCGACCCGAATTCCTCCGACCCCCCACAAATCCTCCCGCCATGGCCCTCTCCACCGAGCCTTGGGGTAGATCTAAGTGTACGAGGGCGCAGCTGGCGTCCTTCGAGGAGGCCGGGATCCTGCGCGCCGGCTGTTGGCGCATCCCTGCGGCCGGAGATGTGACCCCGAACCCGCGCGAGGGGGAATTCATCTGCTTCACCAGCCACCTGGAACGGGGGCTAGGATTCCCTACGTCTTTGTTCTTCCGGCGCTTCTGCGCCTACTACGGGATCCAGCCGTCGGACCTGGGTCCTCACAGCATCGAGCAGCTCACCATCTTCGTGGCGTGCTGCGAGTGCTACTTGGGCTGTCGGCCCTACTTCCCTCTGTGGCAAGATCTGTTCCACGGACGGATCAGCCGTGAGGAAGCGGGCGGCCAATGCTTGCCGCGGGCGGCCTAACCTTCTAGCTGAAGTCGAAGGCTTCATTCTTTGACTTGATGCTGCCCGCCAAGGCAGCGAGTGACTGGAAGAAGTCTTGGTTCTATGTTGCCGAGGCGACCCCGGAGGGCGAGACGGCGATCCCATGGTACTCCGCCAACCGGTCCGAGCCGCGCCGTCTTTAAGTCGGCAAGCTCCCCAGCGACCAGCGGATGGTCGTGGACGAAATGCTCCAAACCATCCGCGGTTTGAAGAAGAAGGGCCTCCAATCGATCAACCTATATAACTACTGGCTCGGGCGGCGGCTCGTCCCTCTGGCTCGACGCGAGCACTACATGTACCAGTACACCGGCCGGGAGGACTCAACGAAGTCCAGCCTGGCCGAGTGGAAGCTCGAGGACTACACCACAGCACTGAAGAAGATCACCCAGGCGGTGTACCTGGACGCGCAGGTTGGGGTCGCCCCCTACACCGCAAAGCGTCCAGCCCCAACGGTAATCACCTCGCATCATTCGCAGTCGCAGGTTTTGCAGTCGCGGTCATTCTAATTTCATCTTGCGTTCATTGCAGCTATTCCAAGTGGTGGAAGGATGGCTCCCGCCTTCGGACGACGAGAATTCGAGCTCGTCCGTCCAGGACATGGGCGAGTCGCCTCCCGCCAAGGGCGACACCGGGAGCGACGAGAGTGACGTCGACGACGAGTCCGAGGAGGAGGTCGCCCCGCTGGTCCGCAAAACCCGCGGGCAGCGCCAACGTGAGCTTGAGGCGAGCAAAAGCCTCGAGCGTCATGATGACGATGAAGAACTTCCGGAGACCACCTCGCGCCGCCAGGCTACTCCGTCAAAGAAGAAGAAGAGGAAGGAGAAGGAGGTGAAGGCCCCTCCGAAGAGGAAGACGAAGCCGATGAGGCCGACCTCGCCACCGCACTCAGCGAGCAGCTCCGATGCCCCCAGCCCGGCCAAGGACGAGGTGCCACCGACGGCAGCCACGCTGGACACGGCCACTGTCGAGGTGCCACTGGCTTCGATGCCTCCGCCATTCGCCCCCGTTTCTGGGCTGGGGGATTCTCCGGCTGCGGCGGCTTTGCCTCGCAGGGAAGCTCCTGCCGAAGACATTCCCGAGGCTCCCGTTGCGGCCTCGATGACGAAGAAGCCGTCCGTGTCTTGGGCATGCGACGTCCTGGAGATGGGGCTTAGCCGCCGGCTGGGCCCTGAACTGGAGAAGCCGGCCGGTCTCCGCACGGGGCTGCGCTTCATTCCAGTCGCCAAGTGAGTTTGCTCACCTACCTTTGTCTTCCATAGCAGTTCGAATCGTCTTGCTTACGTGATTGATTTGCAGGACCGGAGTGAAGAAGATGGGCCACCCGACCGTGGCTAAGGTGCCGTCCGTCGTCAGCGAGGAGGATCCTTCCCGTAAGAGGAAGGCGGACGAGGTCGTTGTCCCCGCGGATGATGGCAAGAAGGCCAAGGGCGACGACGTCGTCACGATCTCTGATGACACGGCGGTCGCGCCGACCGAACCCGCACCAGAGGCGGTCGCATCCACGAAGGGGGGCTCTCCCTTGCCTGGAGCAGCCGAGCCGACCTCCTTTGGTGCGGGTGCCTCCGTCGCGACATTCCCGCGCTTCATGGCCAAAGCGGCCACAACAAGTGGGACTTCACCCTCGAGCCGTGCACCCGGGGTTGCTGATACGGAAGTCGAGAAGCGTCGTGGGCACACGCCAGCTCTCCTCGCATCCGTGGACGCGATACAACTTCATGACATGCTTGGCGCAGCCATCCAGGTATGTCCAGTCCCCGAGGATCAGGTCGGTGTGTTGCAGCGGTCTTATTCTTTTAGTGTATAGTTGTTATTTTCTCGCCCAGTCCCCGAGTGCGCACTCGCTGAATTTCAGCGGGTGGGCACTTAGGAGTTTTTTGATTGCCAGTCCCCGAGTGCGCACTCGCTGAATTTCAGCGGGTGGGCGCTTAGGAATTTTTTGATTGCCAGTCCCCGAGTGCGCACTCGCTGAATTTCAGCGGGTGGGCACTTAGGAATTTGTTGATTGCCAGTCCCCGAGTGCGCACTCGCTGAATTTCAGCGGGTGGGCGCTGAGGATGTTGCTTTGATTAACTGTTTGAATGATGTGCAGGGTCTGCAACGTGAATCGGCTGACCGATTGGCAGCGAAGCACCGCGCGGAGAAGGAACTGGCCACCGTCCAGGAGGCGAATAAGGGGCTTCAGGCGGTTGCCGCGAAGGCGGAGGAAGCTCGCCAGGGACTTGTCCCTGCGGGTGAATTGGCGGCGGCGCAATCGGCTTTGAGCTCGGCTGAAGAGCGGATCGCCCATCTCGAGCGCGAGCTGCGGGAGGCGAAGGAGGAAGCGAGCTCGGCTGATGGGCGAGCCAAGGCCGCCATTACAGCTGCCGAAGAGGATCGTAAAGTGTCGGACGCCCTTGTTGCTGGGCTTCAGGACGACCATACTTCGCTTCAACGCTTCATCACGGATCTCGCCCGCCCGTTGATTGGTAAGTGCATCTGCCTCTGCCAGTAACGTGTGCCTTTTTGTGATGTCCGACGTACTCATTGTTGTCTTTTACTCGCAGGTTGCATCATTGATAGCGCGGAAGAGGCGAGCTCGTTCGACGCACGGCAGTGTGTGGCCACTCTCGTCGACTCGGCGACGTTGTCGGCGACGTGCATCCGAGCCTATCTCCAGGAGATATCACCCACGGAAGTGATTCCCAGCGACCTCGTCGAGGTGTGGAAGTATTTGGAGAAGGCGCCCGCGGTCGTTGAGTTCATGACGCGATCGGCGTTTCGGCGCGGAGCAGCGACGGCGCTTAGCCTTGGACTTTCTCACTTCCCAGAGGACTTCGACCTCGACGACGTGACGAGTGGCTACCCGTCGTCGACTGGCGCAGTGGAGATTTCCGAGGTGCTCAAGTTGACGGACCGCGCTGCGATGTACTCCGAGCGTGTCTGGGCCATGGGCGACCTCCTTCCGTATCAGGAGACGGTCGTCGCGCCTAATGACCCCGAGCCGCAGCATCATGACTTCAAGGTCGAGCAACCCTTCCGCGCGGCGATGGCGGGTGAGTTGACGACCTACCCGTCGAACCCTTACACGCCGTTCATCCGCAATCGCAAGGGTGCTGGCGAGTCGTCGTCGAAGACTGCAGAATAGAATAGTTTGCCCTGGGGCGTTAGCAGCAGGTCTGCCGTTTAGGCATATTTTGTAATTTGAGACAATGCTAAATGCTATTGAATGAGACGTCGTGTCTGTTTTGTGATTTGTCATGTATTTTGTGATTGAGGTTTGAACGAGTCCCCGAGCGCGTCCGCCCTTTTGTGGGGTTTACCTCGTGTGTGATTTGTTTGTGGTTTTTGAATGTTTTGTTAGTGTGGTCTACTCGCCCGGACTCGAAGAGCCAGTCGCAGGGCGACTCCCTTGACCGCTCTGTACTTCACCGTTTTCCCTTGCGCGAACGGGGTCGGGTGGTCGAGTCCCCGAGCGTGGTACTTGGTTGTTCTAGGCGCGACTCGAGGGTGGGTGAGGACTTGGCACGTTAGTTTGGGCGCATCACTCCTGCCTGGCCTGTTGGGTCAGTCGCGTGGCGAGTCCTGGGCATGATCTCCTACTTGGCGTTTTCCCGAGCCGCTCGCGATGAGCTGGTCGTCAGTCCTCGAGCGTGGTACTTGGCCGTTCGAGTCGCTATGTCGAGGATGCGGAGGACCATGGTCGCTGTAAGAAGCGAAGGCAGTTGTCTTGGCTCGTAGAGCCAGTCGGGCTGGACGACTCCAATGGGGCTCCGGGTAGGCGTTTTTCATGGACGATGCAAGACCTGAGGTGACTCAGTGCTCTTGCACCGCACTACTTAGCCGTGCCGATCGCTGTACCAAAGGTTGACTTCTGCGGTTAGCTTGATGCTGTTATTACGAGTGCGAGTGGCACAAGACACGGAGAGTAGGCGCAATTTGCGGTAACCGATTTTATTTCATAGCGACTGGGGAGTACATATGTGGGGTTCTAGGGGTAGAACTTCTGTAGGAGGTTTACATTCCATGGTCGCTTGACGTCGAGTTCGCCGTCCCCGCGGACGTCGATGAGGTAGTAGGCGTTGTTACCAAGTACTCGCCCGATGGCGACTGGTCCCTCCCACGGAGGGGAGAGCTTGTGCATGCCCTTCTTGTCCTGGATGAGGCGCAACACCAGGTCGCCTTCTTGGAAGGTGAGAGTTTTCACCCGCCGGCTGTGGTAGCGGCGGAGTCCCAGCTGGTAGATGGCGGTGCGTGACCGAGCGAGGTCACGAGCCTCGTCGAGTTGATCGACTCCGTCCTGGCGGGCGAGTTCGTTCGCAGCCTCCGTGTAGTGGACGACCCTCGGCGAGTCATGCTCAAGGTCGGTGGGCATGACTGCCTCGGCGCCGTACACCATGAAGAAGGGGGTGAATCCTGTCGACCTGTTGACCGAGGTGCGGATGCACCAGATGACGGAGGGTAGCTCCTCGACCCAGCACCCGGCGGTGCGCTCGAGTGGTACTTGGAGTCGCGGCTTCAGGCCGTGGAGTATGCTTTGGTTGGCCCGTTCCGCCTGGCCGTTGGATTCCGGGTGCGCGACCGATGCGAGGTCGAGCCGTATGTGGTGTTCTTCACAGAATTCGGCCATGGCTCCTTTGGCGAAGTTGGTGCCATTGTTCGTGATGATGCTGTTTGGGAACCCGTAGCGATATATGAGCTCGCGTAGGAATTTAGTGGCAGTCTTCCCATCGCATTTCCGGACCGGCTTGGCCTCCACCCACTTTGTGAACTTGTCGACTGCGACCAGGAGGTGGGTGTAGCCGGAAGGAGCCTTCTTGAAGGGGCCTACCATGTCCATGCGCCATACGGCGAATGGCCAGGTGATGGGGATGGTCTTGAGCGCTGAGCTCGGCACGTGCGTCTGGTTGGCGTACTTCTGGCACCCGGCGCACCGCTGGACAATGTCAACGGCATCAGCGTGTGCGGTGGGCCAGTAAAAGCCATGCCGCATAGCCTTGGCGACCAGAGAACGGGCGCCGGCGTGGTGGCCGCAGTCACCGGAGTGGATGTTATGGAGGATCTTGCATCCTTCTGCGGGTTGGACGCAGCGTTGGAACACGCCGGTGACGCTGCGCTTGTGGAGCTCACCGTCGATGATGGTGTAGGACTTGCATCGGCGTGCGATCATCCGAGCGTCCGTCTCGTCTGCCGGCAAGGTGCCGGCCTCCAGGTAGGCGATGTAGGGCTTGGTCCAGTCGTCTGGCTCGGTGACGAGTGCGACCAGGGCTGCCTCCGGTTGTAACGGGACTCCGATGTCGATCTCCCTCGGGAGGGAGACTGATGGCTTGGTGATTGTGTCGAGGAAGACGCCGGCGGGTGGTGCGAGTCAAGCCGACCCAATGCGAGAGAGTGCGTCGGCCTCCTCGTTCTTCCGCCTGTCGATCCACTCGACGGAGTAGCCTGTGAAGTGTCCGCCCAGCTTGTCCACTGCTTGGCGGTACGCCGCCATGGTGGGGGAGACGGCGTCGCAGGTGCCGGCGACTTTCCCAGCGACGAGGTCGGAGTCTCCGTAGCAGCGTAGTCGATTGACATTCATCTCCTTGGCAGCTCGCATGTCGTGGAGTAAGGCCTCGTACTCGGCCATGTTGTTGGTGCAGAGTGTGAAGTCGAGGCAGAGGACGTAGCGGAGCTTGTCGCCCTTCGGTGAGGTTAGCACGATCCCTGCGCCTGCGCCGTCCGTGTTCTTGGAGCCGTCGAAGTGCAGGCTCCAGTAGTGGAGGTATGGCAGCTTCTCTGGCTACTGGGCCTCTTCCCAGTCGGCGATGAAGTCCGCTAGGGCCTGTGACTTGATCGCTCTTCGTGGCTCGTATTTGATGTTGTGGACGCCGATCTCGACGGCCCACTTGGCGACCCGCCCGGTCGCCTCGCGGTTGCGGATGATGTCCTGTAGTGGTGCTGAGGAGACGACCGTGATCGGGTGCTCCTGGAAGTAGTGCGGTAGGCGCCGCTGAGCTCTGAAGACCACGTATACCAGCTTTTGGTACTGCGGGTATCGCTGGTGCGACTCGGTGAGGACCTCGCTGATGTAGTACACCGGTCGCTGTACTGAGCGCTCCTTTCCTTCCTCCGGTCGCTCGACGACCATGACGACGCTGACGACGCGCTCGAAAGCCGCGACGTAAACCAGCATGGGTTCTTTGTCGGCGGGGGCGGCGAGTAGCGGTGCGGCGAGAAGCACATTTTTGAGGTCGCGAAGCGCGTCATCCGCCTCCTTGTCCCACTGGAAGGTGGGGTTCTTGCGCATCAGGCGGTATAGGGGCATCGCCTTTTCGCCCAGGCGGGGGATGAAGCGACTGAGAGCCACTACTCGCCCGGCCAGTTTCTGGACGTCGCGCAGGCACTCGGGTTTGCCGAGCCGGGCGATCGTGTCGATCTTCGTGGGGTTCGCCTCGATCCCTCGCTTGGAGACGACGTACCTCAGTAGTTGTCCTACTGGTACACCGAAGGTGCATTTGCCTGGGTTAAGCTTTATCTTGTATTTTCGCAAGTTGGCGAATGTTTCCGCCAGGTCGGCGAGTAGGTCACCCTGGCGAGCGTACTTTACGACCACGTCGTCGATGTAGACGTGGATGTTGCGGCCAATTTGGCTCGCGAGGCACTCTTGCATGCACCACTGGTAGGTCGCTCCGGCGTTCTTGAGGCTGAAGGTCATGGCGGTGTAGCAGAAGGCGCCGAATGGCGTGATGAACGCCGTCTTCTCCTCGTCCTCGACGGCCATTTTGATCTGGTTGTACCCAGAGTAGGTGTCGAGGAAACATAGCGACTCCGAGCCCGCGGTGGAATCGATTATTTGGTCGATCCGCGGGAGGACGAACTGCTCCTTTGGGCAGGCGCTGTTCAAGTTTGTGTAGTCGATACACATCCTCCAGGTCCCGTTCTTCTTCTCGACCAGGACTGGGTTTGCCAGCCACTTGGAGTACTTGATTGGCCGGATGAAGCCTGCAGCGAGTAGACACTGCACCTCCTCGGCGATGGCTCGGCGGCGCTCTTCATTGAAGGGCCGCAGCGACTGTTTGACGGGTCGCACTTTGGGGTCGGCGTTTAGCTTGTGCTCAGCGAGCTCCCTAGGGACACCAGGCATGTCAGAGGGCTTCCATGCGAAGATGTCCCTGTTCTCACGGAGAAACTCGATGAGCGCGCCTTCCTAGGCTGGGCTCATGCCTGTCCCGATCGTCACCGTCTGGCTGGAGTCGCCTGGGACCAGCTCGACGGTGCGGGTGTGCGTCGTTGCCTCGAAGGTTGAGGTGTTTGCGCCCTCCGAGTTGGGCTTCTTGAGTATGGTGGGGTCGTCGGTGTTGACCCCGCTCGCGTACTTGGCGAGCTCATCGGCGTGATTGGTTTTTGCCGTGATGACGGCATCGGCGAGTTCGGCTCCTTTGGCCTCGCACTCGGCGGCCATGTCGGGGTCGCCGTTGATGGTGATGACGCCGCACGGCCCGGGGAGCTTCATCGCGTTGTACGCGTAGTGTGACGCTGCCATGAACTTGGCGAACGCCTGGCGCCCCAGGACGCAGTGGTAGGGGCTGTCGAAGGGCACCAGCTCGAAGATGATCCGCTCAGTGCGGAAGTTTGCTAGTGTGCCGAAGGTGACTGGCAGCGTAACCTTGCCGATCGGGTACGCCTTCCGACCAGGGACGATGCCATGGAACGTGGTGTGGGTTGTCTCGATCATCGACTGCAGGAGCCGCAGCCGCCTGAAGGTGTCCAGGTACAGGATGTTGATGGAGCTGCCGCCGTCCATCAATGTCTTGGGGAGCCAGTAGTCACCGACCTTGGGCTTAACCACCAGGGCGACTCGGCCTAGGTACTCGATGCGTGGCGAGTGGTCTTGGCGGCTCCAGGTGATGGGCTGCTCCGACCAGTTGAGGAACTGGGGAACGTCCACCTGAGCCACCGCGTTGACGGTGACGGCGCGGGCGATGACCTTCTTCTCGCGCTTCGTGTTGAAGCCTGTGAAGGTATGGAGCGAGCCGGCCACTTTGCCGAATTTTCCGCCGTTTAGCGGGTCATTGTCGGGGTCCTCCCGTGCTCGCCGTGCCTTCTCGATCTCCCGGAGGGTGTGGCAGTCGGCGGTTGTGTGCGTTGCGGGCTTCCCTTCCCTGCTATGAAACGCACAAGGTTGGTTAAGGAGGGCCGCGGGGTCGAACCTTGGCTTGGCCTTGTAGTTGCCGCCGTCGCGGCGTTGTCCTCCGTCACGGCGGAAGCTCTTGGGCTCGCGTTGTGTGTGCCCGGCGTTGGCGACGAAGTCGACTCGCCCGTCACTGCGGCGCTTGCCGGTGAGGCGAGTGTTGCTATAGCGTAGGTCGGACCATCGTCCGCTGTCGTTGCCGCTCGTGCGGCGTTGACCTCCTGACTCATCGTCAGTTTCCTGGTTTGGATCTTCCTCCGCGTATCGTTTGGCGATCTCGAGGAGGTCCGGTATGTTGTCTAGTGTGCGAGAGTGTCGCTTGAGCTTGGCGACCAGGGGCTCGTAGCGGCACGAGGTCTTGAAGCAATGGATCGCGGTGTCCGGGTGGATGCCGACCGCGTTGTACCAGAGTTCTTGCCACCGTTGGACCCAGTTGCGGGTCGACTCGCGGGGTCCCTGGACGCATTGCTCTAGGTCCTCGATGGTGGTGGCGCGGGTGTAGGAGCACTCGAAGTGCCTGACGAAGGCGTCGCACATCTCCTCCCAGGAGTCGATACTATCCTAGGGAAGGGTGTTGATCCACTGCCTGCACGTCCCCTCCATCATCAGGGGGAGGTAACGGGCGGCTAGCAGGTCGGTGTGGCCTGCGATCCCCATCGCCATGAGGTATGTATCAAGCCAGACGGCGGGGTCGTACGAGGGGTCGTACTTTTCTATCTCCTTAGGCGCCTTGAAGTTTGGCGGGTACTTCTCGCCTCGGATCATTGGTCCGAAGCACTTGGGGCCGAGTCAACTGAGCGACCCCATGGGCTCGTTGTCGCGGCGATTGGTTAGGGTGTGTCGCAGGTCGTCGGGCTGGCGTGCGCGCCAGCTTTGGTTGTTGATGATGTGGGTGCGGGCGTCGATGGGTTGACCGTTGGCGGCGACGAAGTTGGTCGCTGGCCTGGGGTCGTTGGTGGAGAGTGCCGCGTTCGCGGGTCAGTGTTGGAGCTGCAGTGGCTCCGGTGGCGGGCAGTTGAGGGTGTTTGCCGCCATTGGGCGGCCGCTTGAGGCCGCTCTGCTTCCTGAAGAACACGAGTATACTCGACACTGCGAGTCGGCGCCCGCGTTTTGCTGCTCGACGTCCTTTGCGAGCAGGGCCCTGATGTACTGGATCTGTAGGGCGCCGTCGCCCGTGGCCGTGATGTTGTCGGCTGCTGATCGGCCTGCCACGAGGTTGTCCATCGGGGTGGAGAACAGTGGGAGGCCGTTTGCGTCTCGCTCCCGTGAGGAGACTACTATCCGCGGCTGGTCCCTGGGAGGTGTGCGGTTGGGTGGAGGTGGGGCGCCCATCGCCGTCGACCCTGGCGGGGGCCGAGCGCTTCCTCCTGGTGGCGCGTTCTCGCAGATCGCGCACTCGGCCACGCGGGCCGGGTCGTTTTCGTCGTCGAAGTTCAGGGCGCGCCCCTGAACGGTGGGGTTCAGGCGCGACCTGATACGCTGCTGGTGGTAGCGCGATAGCTCCTGCGCCGTTACCTACTCGAGGCGAAATTTTTCGCGCTCGGCTTGCTCCTTGCACACTGCCTCCGCCAGTTTCAGGCGGAGTTCCTCGACCTCCGTCGCCGTGGCGTTAGGAGGGATCGGGGTGGAGAAGGGGTCCTCCGGCGGCTCGGTGCCTGTCGCTATGTAGGTCGCGGCGTGGCGACCGGTGCCGTCACGGAGGTCGGCGGAGTTTTCCGACCCGGAGTCGAAGTCGAAGATCCCGAGGATGGAGGGGTCCTCGAAGTCTCCCACGTTGGAGACCTGGGTGATGGAGCCCGCGGGTGAAGCCGCGGTGATGGATTCGGCGAGTGACGCCGGGGTCATCGAGTCAGCGTCGTCGTTGAGGGCCGCGTCTTCTGCGGCCGCTGAGTTTTCGGCCATGTTGCTGTGGGCCGAGTTGTACTCGGAGGCGAGGCGATGGATCGTGTGGATCTGGCTCTTGGAGAGCTGATCGCGTGGCGGCGACTCGCAGATGCGAGCCGAGTCCTCCGAGACGATGGCGTCGGTGAGGCCGACGAAGAGGCTGATCGTGCCGACCGGCAGGATCACGCTGTGCGTGACGGGTCGTGCCGCCGGGACGTAGCTGCTCGGCAAGATTTGGAGCATCTCGCCGATCGCTATCATGCGGCCGGTGGCGATCGTCTCGTTGATGGGCAGATTGGATCTCGCCGCAGAACACCGGCCAGGCCCCACGGTGGGCGCCACTGTCGTGGGAATGGTCACGGCAGATGCTGCAATCGGCAGCAAGTAGTAGAACAAGGGGCAAGGTCGGCCAGCCATCTGCGGTGCGAGATGAGGGCGGAGACACAGGGTTTTACCCAGGTTCGGCCCCCCGGAGGGTAAAGACCTACTCCTGCTAGATTGTATTATGGAGGTGGTACAATGGGCGAGCTCGGCGGCTAGGCGGCGAGTCGCTTGGGTGTATGATGGAACGTATCTCTACACGCCCCGCAGGGAGGTTTATATAGGCTCACCTCCCCTAGGGTTTACATATCTCAACCGAATCAGTTAAAGCTTCGGTACTCATTTAACCTAATCCGACTGGGCCTATCTACTCGCCTGGGCCTTCAGCTTCCAGTCGCTTGGATCCACGCCAGGCCTTGATCCAGTCGCCGTCCTGCAGGCCCACTCGTCGGTTCTTGGGCCAGTCGGAAACGTCCTGCTGGGTATACCCCGGTAGGCGCATCCCCATCATATAATGAATACTAGGATATGATTACCTAAGGATTAGATATAAATCATTAAGTAATGTATTAGGGTTTAATTTTATTACATGTGATCTACCCTTAGATCAAATCATGTTTACCCAAAATAAGGTTTTAGCAAAGGTCATATTGAAACTTATCGCAGTTAACTTGATGATCTACTTCAATTCCATCAAGTTAAGAGAAGCTTCAATCACTTTGACAAGTTTTTATTTAAAAGCGTGAAAATTATTTAGATTTTCTATGCATGAATGCAATGCACACATTTGTGTTCAGCTTATTTCTAAGCTCTAATGCTAGGATGTTACAATAACACTAGTATATCCTTGCTGCAGCTCCTCAAATTCTGTCTGCTTCAACTCCATAACACTTTCCAGAACATGATATTCACGGAATCTCTATTTAAACTCTTCCCAAGTGTACTCCCTTCCTGGCTGTTGCATGGCTAACTGATTCTCCCACCATGATGTTGCAGGTCCAGTCATAAGATGAGTTGCATACCTCAATTTCTCCTCATCATTACAACCTACAGTCTTCAGCTTTCTTTCTGTATCTGCTAGCCAATCTTCTGCATCCATTGGTTCAGGGTTGATGCAAAAGGTAACGGCCTTGCATTTTGGAAGTCAGAAAGACTCACTCCTCCACCTTCAGGTGCCCTCTGATTTGCTTGTCCCAGCAACTCCTCCATGAACTTGTTGTGGATCTATTGCATCATTTGCATACACTGCATAAAGTTCTGCTCCATTAACGGCCTCATTGGTGGAGGTGGTGGTAACGTCCCCTGATTTGCTGCATCTGCATCGGCCTTCTCCTTGGCCTCACGTTCCATCTGCTGCTGCTTAGATTCGGTTTCTACACGCGTATCCATGATCCCCTAGTCCTGCACATAAAGCGAATACTCATAATTACATCATTCACATGTGTTCTGAGCTCGACTTTACGCATAGAACTAGTCACACAATGAAAATCCAAATAAAATCCAAATATGCATTTCACATATTATACATTATAATATCATAATAATACAAAGTCATTACAACATATACCATATAGGTATAATCACAACACTACCTCGTTTATCTAGCTACCTTATTTCTAGGATTACAATACATAGTACTTGATACTTCTAAATAGTTGCCTACTTCTAGTAGTAACTACGCTCATCATACATGCCTGATGTCCAACCGTGATGACGTGACGTTTGTCGCACAGTTTGTGGAACAAATGGCCTTCTAGAAGGAACATACTCAGTATCTGAAGTGTTAGGACTTGAGTCATTACTCAACCTGAGCACGTTGACTCCTTCTAGCTCAGCTGAAAAGTCTTCAGAAACATATTCAACATTATCTCCCACTTGCATCTCCTGAGCTTCATTTCTTGAGTCGTCAACAGAATACGCAGATCCTGCTGATTCCCAGGTGCTCCTTTGGGCGAGATAGTTAAACACCGGATAATGTATATTCCCTGGGTTTCGAGAAGGTGTTGATGATTCAAACACTCTCTCCTCGGGATCTTCTTCTTCTTCCTGATTATTTATGAACATGGCATTTCTACTACTGTTATCAGGGTTAATTCTTCCACCCATCCAACTAGATTGTCCAACATTTCTGTCAGAACCATCTATGTACATCTGATGTTCATGAGATCCTTCATATGATCCCATTCTCCAACCATCAGAAGTCTCAATAGGAAGTTCTGAATCAGAACCATCCTCTCAACCCTGTGGTACTGCATACCTCATATCCACGGTAGGATCATATATAGGTCCAGGCCTTGGTGAATAAGGATATGGTGTAAAAGATTCAGGATCTATAGGTATATCTTTAAAGATAGGTTTTGTACTACTACTCGCTTCCTTCTCCAACTGGAATGCTAATTGCTTCCTCCTTTCCGGATCAGTTAGATCCTCTAACATGTCATTTTTATCTTCAACAATCACTTGATGTGTCTTATAAAAAGACGCAACGAGTGTTCGGTATCTATCCATAAACTTGGAAGCTAACTTAGGATACTTCTTAACCAAAGTAAGATGATCTGGTATAGGCTCCGAGTCTATAGAATCATGAGGTATCACCGAAAATGTGCTTCCTTCCAACTCCTTGGCTTTATGCTCCCGGATATTAGCTATCGCCTCCACAACAGCAACATGATATGCTGCTAAATGACTCCTACCT
This sequence comes from Avena sativa, assembly GCA_916181665.1. Lineage (NCBI taxonomy): Eukaryota > Viridiplantae > Streptophyta > Magnoliopsida > Poales > Poaceae > Avena > Avena sativa. The sequence continues at coordinate 243,121,083 of OV702282.1, forward strand.
TCACCTATAGGTAAATCGTGATACAATCCAAGCTCCTCTGGGAGTTGGATACTCACACGATACTTGGATAACATTTGACCATCATAATAGGTTATGGTGTTCACTGTAATTCTAGTTGGACAACTAAAAATCTTTAAAAGTTGACGAAGTTGGTATGTGAATGATCCTTGATAATCATCAAGAGTCTCCTCTTTCCTTACCAAAGTCTGTTTTGGAAACTTTGGTGCCATAGTTCTGTATATAAGAAAAATATTTTTATTAGTAACCAATAATATATTGCATCATAACAAAGAATTATCTCACTAAAACATATAACGGAATATTCTCATTTGAATACCCATTATATTTCTTTTAGAGAATTCTTTATCGTTGCTACACACTCCTATAGGTAATACCCTTTACTAGGTTTCCAACCTAAGGTCAAAGCAATTTTCTCTGATACCAACTGCGGTGACCCAGCATACCACTGCATGTGTAGTACACTATAGACGTTGACATGACATCCACAGAACATCGTTCCATAAATATCACATCCCTTAGAGTGGTACAACATAAACATTGCGGGTCCATATTACAAACATACACACATTATTATTATTACAATACCGGAAGTTCAAGACTTCCAAAAGATTCAACTTACAAACCAAAATATAAGAGTTTCAGCGGAAGTTTCAAATTTAAAACTTAAACTCCAAATTGAGCTCAACAACTTATTGCTATATATTGTTCATGTTGCTCGGCTCAAGTGGCTACTAGAACTATAGTAATTATTCTGACTCTTGGAACTCTCCTCCATAGACGATATCGTAGTCCTCTCCTTCTACGGCTCCATACAGGTTGGGTTCTTCATAGAAGACCTCCTCTTGGCTCTCAGTTGCATACATTGAAGTATCTTCGGGATTCTCAGAGTCTAAGCAAAGGATCAAAGGAAAGGATGAGTAACAGTGTTACCCAGCAAGTTCATTATATGCAAGGTAGGAAGTTTGATACTCTATCTACCACCTCGGACTATTAGTCCTTGGCACTATGCAATTTTCATAAATCTTTCTTCAAAGATTGATTTTATTATGAAAATCTATGACCATCAACCTTCACAGGTTGACCAGAACTTTCATGGATTTCCTTTCTTGCCGCGTTCGTAGTTCCTTCCCAGAACAGGGAGTAACAAGTTACAATTCTTACACTCTGCAGAGGTGTGTTACTTTTCCCATGAGATATCAACTTCCTTGTTGCACAACCGGGCGTACTTTCCCGTCCACAATTCCATTATGTGGGGCCCAGTAGTTGGTCCAAGCCAATCACTGCCCTCTCCGTGACCTCATATGTCTGCACGATCCTTAGGGGCCGGCTCACCTCCATTAAGCCCCCTTTCGGGCAGGCTAAAACCCTGATGAGTTCCCGAAGACTCTATGACCCGGTGATGCTCAAACGAGTACCATTTTATTGGACTATATCCCTAAACACCATTCATAGATAATATAGACACCAAAAATGTGGGGCGTAAGGGTGGTCATCTTTCCTCCATACAAGAGGAAAAGGATACAGCTGACTTCTCCGTCCCATTCCAAATCTCATGGTTAACACGTAATATACGACACTAGAATCACTAATGTCATGGGTTATTAGTCCCTAATTGTTCATCTTTATTGCAATTAGAAACCTAAGTTCTATTGCTCCATCATATCATCACTTAGGACGATATCTAAGATTTATTCATCTTGAGAAAATAATATTTTCTTTTTCTATAATATAGATGATAACACACAATTTGCAAATACTTTGATAAAACTCTTCAAAGGACATGAGCAAGTGATGAACTTGCCTTGTGATTGCAAGGTAGTGAAGTCGTATGCTTGCACTGGACCTTGAGCTTCTATGTCTATAAAACCATCATTATTGCCCGGTAAGGACAATATTTAAAGAAGCAAAATGATTATGGAAGGTAATGTAATGCATTATTTAGCTTTGTGTGTATTCTCCCCAATTATTTAAATTATAAAAATTCTTTTAATAATAAAGAATATATAAATAATAATTTTTAATATTTATTGAATATTGTATTCTTTTATTTTATTTCATTTTGCATTTTATTTATTTAATAATTCCTTTAAGAATTATCATTTAAATACCAAAAATTGATATTAAATATTTGTTTAGTATTTTTATAAAATACTAAAATATTAATTTATAATGAAAGTGATTTTTATTTATTTTTATCATCCTTCAATAATTTTATAAAATTCCATAAGTAATATATATATTACAAAATTCTTAATAAAATTTATATGTCTAAAATTTTATTTCTTAATTTATTTGGATAGTTTGGATTATTGTGAATCCAAAAATATTTTATTTATAATTTTTGGATTCTTATTTTATTTTCTAGAATTTATCTAAATTCAGGGGCATTTTGGTCTTTTCTCATTTATTAAAACTGGTTTTAAGTGATTTGGGCCGACTGTGTTGGGTTTATTGGGCCCTTGTGGACCAATAGGGCAGAGCCAAAACGACACCACGAAGGGGTCCTGGCCCAATCCAGCCCACACTCCCCTGTCACTCTCTCGATCCCATCCCTCTTCTTCTCCTTCGACCCCGTGGTCGATGGCGCCGCCGTCGTGCGCTGCTCGCCGCCGTGGTCCTCCCTGGCCGCTGCCGTGGTGCAGGGCAAGGTTGTCGACCATGATCCACCTTCCTGTCCAGCTCGATTTGGACCCGGAGCTCCCCCGTGGCCAGACTTGCTCCATCCTGAACCCTAGGGTTTGGGGTGGTGCTGGTGCTGTCGCCGCCGCTGCTGCCGTGTGCTGTGGTGGAGTTCCTTGCCTTCAGGCGTGGTTGTGGTCGCCGCCTCAGCGTGGTGTGGGTCGCAGCGCCCCTTGGGGTGCTCCCCGTGCCGCCGTGTGTTCGTCGACGACCTCTGCTTTCTCTTCTCGCCCACAGCAACATCCATCAGTAAGTTATCCTTCTACCCCTCGTGTCCTCTGTGCTAGACCACCCTGTGCAATGTGTTTGTAGTGGCTACTCCTGGTTAGTGGTCATGTCCTGATTAGGGTTGTTTGTTCTGCTTAGGGTTCATATCCCTCTGTTGATTAGATATTTGATGGGTTGGATCATGTATTGATGATCCCTAAGCATGATGGGTGGTTGATTACTGTGGACTACTGCTTATGATTGGCTTTGGTGATGCTAGTGGCTTACCAGATTGATTCCATTGGTTAACTTGATATGGTTCAGATGATAAGGTTGCTCTAGAATCATTACTTGGGGATTCTAGTGGTTTGAGAGCTCACCACTGTCATTACTTAGTTACTGACAGTGATTTTTTAGTGATGAAGTCATTTTACCTGTAGTTGTTAGCTTATGAATTCATATACAACTTGAGATCAAATGGTCTCTTACAGTGATGATATATATATGGATATTCTTGGAAATGATTCCTGTGATTAGTATCAGGAAAATGATTTGTAGTCGGTTGTGAGTGTATCTGTGAGAGTTGGATTCTTAACCTGCTTAGTTTAGAAGATGTTCTTGTGACACCATACTAGTATGGCACACAATAATAGGTTCTATTACTTGGCTTGGTTTTGTTCAAGCTTAAGATTAGATTGGCATCAGAAATAAATGGAAACTTCTTTCCTTGAATCCCTAGAACCTATGATGTTGGTCTGAGGTTTAGGGACTAGGCCCTTATCTTGTTGTTCCTCATGGATTGGTTCTGGTAGTGACACCAGCTACTGTTTCTTGAGTCAAAGTTGGGAAAAATTATTGTAGGCTTGATAAATTATATGGGTCCATGAGATGAAATTCTAAGGTGCTACTCCTATTTAAGAGATGTGCCTAGAAGTTCAGATCTTGGCTATATTCATTCCTGGAATTTAGAATATAGCTTGATATCTAGGATCAATGAGGTTGTCCTGAGATCCTAGTTGAGTCTATATAGTTTTCTGATTGCTTTTAATGTTTAAAACATCAATGGGGGATTCACCCCACTTGGGTGTTTTTCTGAAAATTTGAGTATGAGAGAACTCATGAATGCTTCTCTAGCTTAGACAGTAAAATCATGTGATGGTCTTTTCTACTCACCACACTTGGTTGTTGTTGGGGTTGCAAGTTGTTGATCTTGTGGCTAGCTTGATCTGGTGCTCCTCCTGGTACTTCCAGCTCCTGGACTTGTCCTTGATCTAGCTCTCCACCTCCTGGTCCTGGTGGCTTGATCTTGTTCTTGCTCTCCACCTGATCTACCCCCTCCTTATGTCACCATCTTGGTGAGATGATCAAGGGTTTGGTTGGTGTGATCTGGTTTGGCTTGGTTTGGCTGTTGTGCTTGATGTGTATGTACCAGGGAATGGTGTTGGAGATGCTTCCCACGGCTATGCTGAGTAGTTTTGTGTGTGTGGCATGTTGATGCTGTGCTGACAGCACACACACCATGCAGTTTGGTGTGTGTGCTGCTTGTGTGCCTGATGCACACCTTGTGGATATGCTCTGGATATGAAAGTTACTTTTATCTGGTTACACTTACTTGTCTGGTGAAACTTCCCCTCCTTGATGTTTATTTGACTTATGGCTTAAAATTATGAAAGATATAGTTCTTTCATATTGGTGAAACTTTCCCCTTAAATTACTAAATGATGAAAATTTGAACAGTGCAACTCACTGTCAATACTGAGAATAAAACATCTTTAACCCTTAACTTTCTTTCTTTTAGTTTGTGTTTGTTTTGCAGGTACCAGACTTGAAGATTCAAGACTTTAGATTAGGTTTCTTTTTCTTTATAGATTAGTCAATTGTAATATTTCTTTTATTCTTTTGTAATCTTTATTTTATTCTTTTGTAATAAAGATTGTACTATTACTCAATATATAAAGATTCTTCTTTTATTTAATTACTATTGTAAAGATTGTTGATCATTTTCATAAGTTACATTTTTGTAACTTATTTATTGAATAAAATTATGGAATAAATACTCTTTTTCTTGATTATGTTATTTATTTAATGTTTGAGCTACTAATTATCATCTCTTGACTAAATCAAAATACTTAAACATAATTCTAAATCCTTTTGAGTTATAAATCCAACACTCTAGTTTAAATTCAAATTTCATTTCCCAAAACACACTAATGCACAAAGACCATATCAAATTTTACAACAATCATTCTCCAAGGCTATTCCTAATCTTAAAGAGTGAAAGAAACTTTGATCACTTTAGGTTTTTATTTGGCAGAAAATTTACCCACATTTTCACAGATGAATGCATGCAATTTCACAGATTCCTAAATCTACCCTTCGTTGGTTCCTAAATGCTGGGATGTTATAGTATTTCTGATAAAACTAAGCCTAGAGAGGACTTCAATATACCCATACCCTTTAAGCTTGTTGGAATGCATGAAGCCTTTGAAAAGAACTTTGATTGGATTGACCCTGAAAATCTTTTTGATGAAGGTAGTAGACCAAAGAGAGATGAGAAAGGATCCTCCAAAACCCATTTGGATGAGATACCTTTCATAGTTGAATATTTTGCAAGTATGAATGTTAATGCTTCTTCATTTGAAAATACTTGATTCTTCTTGCTTCTTGTGCCTAACTTAAAGGAGTTAAAGAAAAGTACTTGTTGGGAGATAACCCAAGAGTTTCCTTGAGTCTTGGAAGTTATTACTTCAATAATGACCTCTCCTTATCCTTTTTGTTTGCTTTTTGTGCCAAGAATGACCTCTAATGAGAGGGAAGTAAGATTTGGGGAGTTGTTGTCCCAAAACAGATTTCTGTCCTCCACCAAAAAAATCATGAGGAGGCTCTATAACACGGATTGATCTCAATATTTACGAATAAATCCCCCAATATGTTAGCTAACTTTCGTTAGTTCAGCACTTTTTGATTTGAGCAACAGAAGATGTTCGAAAAAATCGGTTTCTACCTGATGGTCTGTTTTGATAGATTTCTGCCATTATTTGCATTTGCTTCTTATTGATTCCTTTTTGAGTTCTCTTTAGGTGAATTGAGCTTTTTGAAGGAGTTACTAAAGTAGCTTGTGTTTTTAGTTAAAATCCTTGTTGTTCCAAAGCTTTGCCAGAGGTCTAATATCTTTTGAATAAGCTAATGTTGCTAATGAAGATTGTGTGAAGTTTTGTATGAAGGAAAAATTTCAGGTGTAAAGAGAGAATGATGAAACGAGATGAAGAATGGACAAAAGCTCAAGCTTGGGGATGCCACCATGGTGTCACCCCAAGAAATATCCAAGAGGTACAAGCGTCAAAGCTTGGGGATGCCCAAGGCATCCCCTTCTTCATCAATAAAAAGCTTAGCTCTATCTAGACACTTCGTTTTTATTGTTTCATGCACAGTTGTGTTGTTCTTGGAGCGTCTTAGTTTTCGTTTGCTTTGCTTAGTTTGTTTAGTTTGATTAAGTAGTTTGGACCCCCGCTCTCGCTGTGTTGTTTTGCAAATAAGTTTGCTTGGTGTTTGGAAAGGAGTAGTAAGTTCTTGCTTGAGGTGTAAGAGGAGCTTGCATTGACTATGACTTAGACTTTAGCATGACATGCTAGGTGTTGTTTTAGCATTATGCTTAGTGATTATTGCTGTAGCATGTCTTGTTCCAAACAATTGGGATTGCTTAGTGTGCCTTGAAGAAATTATGCGTTGTTTTAGCATGCAAAAGCATAGTATTGTGGTATTCTCCTTTGATGCTTTGCTTGGGTTGACTTGGCACATGCTCACACCATGTTATGACTCTCACAAGTCACCATTAGCCTCTATGATCATTTAGTCCTTCACTTGTAGTACCACTCTTTGCTTTGATTAGTATGCTTTGTTGCATTGCATGATTTTGGCCATTATTGCTCTCTTAGTTGGTTGCTCCCAGTCTTTTGCTAGCCTCCACTTGTATGAGTAAGTTCTAATCATGCTTCCAACTCCCAAGAAACCAAGTTATTCCAAAGTGTCCACTATAAACTCCTATGCATGGTGTGTTACACCATTCCAATTATATTCTTGTTTTCAACTATCTTCCAATTAAAAACTATTTTGTTATGTGAAAACTTAGTGATTAAATCACTCACAAACTCGATGGCACACTTTATTCTTTGCCCCTAATAAACTTGAACCATTGTGACAACTTTGTTGTATATGCTTGCACTTATAAGTTGGATTAGCAGAACCATGCTATCACGAGGAACGTTTTCAACATTGCACTTGTACCTTATTGTACTCAGTTGGTATTATGTTCTTTTGTCTATGGATGTCACCGGTGTGAAATAAATAGGGAACTTGTAAGTCCATGGAGTTTGTATCCTGTGTTAGAGAAACGCCTGGGCCGCTAGCCTAAGCCATGCCTAATCATGGTGGAAACTTGCAGCATCACCATAATGAGCTATCTATGAAGCATCCTCAGTAAAAAGCTATGCATATGGTAAATAAAAAGATTGCGGAGATGATCATTGTCTGCTTGCCTTGTCATTTTGGTTATGGGAAATCTCATGTACCATGTGCAAGGGGTACCCCGTTGGCGGTTCTCAGTGATATGCAAATACTTACAGTGACAAGAACTTACCTGGGCCCAAAGTTGAGTATGCATGAGGTGTGTCCCTCGTATTCAAGGGACTTGAGATTGTCAACTTATACTTCGTCAAGCATATACTCCAGCTTTGCCACTTTAACCTTAACCACTTCAAGATGCTTATGATAGGGGCAATGATGGCTAAAAGCTAATAAGTACCATAATTTTTGGAAGCTCTTTTTGAAACTTGTAATCCCTGCTTCCTTTACAAAAAGTCCTTTATTCCACCATTATTGAGTCTCCATCTTCTACCTTTAGACACCATTAAGAGAGCATAGTTGTCATTCTGTGTACAGTGTTCCAAAGCTTATAATTGATGCATATTGTGTTATTACTTGCTCATGTGCTACTTGTTTCTAGTCACCCTTGTGAACTTTGCAGGTGTCCTATGCATCTATATTGCTACTCTACGAGGGACAAGCTGAATGCCACTATGCTATGTTTTCTGCATGTGAAACAAACAAACGTTTTTCAATGCATGTTATTCATGATCTTTGTTTGTAGCCTTTCATGTTGCATGCATAGTTACTATGTCCTGTTGTTAGAACTCCATCTTTTATGCACATGTTTAGAGTTCTTTGATCCCAGATTTCAATGCTTGTAAATGGTTGGATCTTTATTGTGAGGGTGCATGTCACCTCAGAAATTATTCTGTTTATCACTTACCTACTCGAGGACGAGCAGGAGTTAAGCTTGGGGATGTTGATACGTCGGAAACGTATCTATAATTTTTAATGCTCCATGCTTGTTTATTATCTACTTTGCTTTACTTGTCCACACTTTGAGGTATTTTTTACATGTTTTCTGGTACTAACCTATTAACAAGTTGCAATAGTGACAGATGCCTGTTTTCTGCTATTTTTGGTTTCAGAAAAGTTAGTAAATAAATATTCTTGGAATTGGACGGGACAAATGTCAAAGTCAATTACGTTCCGTGGGGAACAAGAAGTCCAGAGAAGAGCCGGAGGGGCCAGCCAGGGGAACAAGATTTGTTTCAAATTAGAAAAATATGTAGTGGTTGTCTGATTCTATCGGAAATTGAGCTATGACGATGAAACATGCTCTATGTACTGATCCGTGATGAAACGAGTAAAGTAAAAGTATAAAGTTAAAAGTAAAGTTGAGATCAAGGGGGATAATGTTAGGTTGATCTCTCACGTACGAGCCCAACGGCTCGAACGGAACCCCTTGACCGCGCCCTGATCAGGGGCGCCCAACCCTTTATGGTTGGTGGGCCCCTGTCGCTAGCGCCATATAAAGAGGTGGGGGCAGACGCACATGGTACGAGGTTCACCGTGCGCCGCAGCCCCCCACCAACACACCCACCAATTAGGGTTTTCGCGCTATGCGACGGGAAGCGCCGCCACCACTCACCCACGCTCTCGCTGCCGCCCATCGCCATGGCCACCGGCTCGAACTCGTTGAGCCAGGGCGCAGGTATACACCCTCTCCCTCTCTGATCCCCCTGTCATGTCTCTCTGATACACTAGATCGAAACCAAAAGCATTACCGTGATTATCTAGACTAGAAGATCCAAAGTAGAAATTAACAGTGCCCTGCGTGCGGCCGCCCGCGTTAACCCAGCGCCCTTGCCAGGCCGCTAGATGCCCCCGCGCCCGGTCCAGGATGTGTTGCAGGTGCACGTAGCGGAGTCGACCCAAGGTGATTGGCATGCCCCATCAGGTACCAGATCGGGAAATTCGTGCATTCGCCATCGAAGGTTGCGAGTAGGTCCTCCATGTCGATGCCCTCGCAGCGGATTGGTGTGACGAAGCATTTGTCGATGTTGACGTGGAGCCATGTGGCGCTGCCAAATGCCTGAGGAAGCCGCAACACTTTTGTCAAATCATCACGAGTAGGGTTGAGGAAGAGCACCACGTCGTCTGCGTACAGGCACCAACGACAGGGGCGAGAGGTGGCCAAGAAGGGTGGCATGCGCGATGAGACGATGATGTAGTGGATCGATCGCAATGATGAAGAAGAGAGGCGAGAGCGGATCGCCCTGACGCTGGCCACGCCTGTGGTTGATGGGCAATCCCGGCGATCCATTGAGCAGGATTGCGGAGGAAGCCATATGGACAGCAGCAGGGAGATCCAATCCCGCCACCTCGCGGAGAAGCCCAGCCGCTGCAGCAATTCCAGTGCAGGTATTCCCATGATACTGAATCGAAATCCTTCACGAAATCCGACTTGAGCAGTAGCGATGGCTTCTTCTTCCTATGCAAATCTCGGGCTAGATTTCTCACGAATAGATATTTGTCATGTAGGCATCTGGTCTTCAGGAACACGCTTTACGCATGGGAGATGATGCCACCGATCACCGGGGTTAGCCAGACGTTGAGCAAGCACCTTTGCAAAGAGTTTTGCAACAGAGTCAATTAGACTATAATCGGCCGATAATCCGCGTTGTGGGCCACACACTCTTTTTTGGAGAGGAGGCAGATAAAAACGCTATTCAACGCGGAGAAATCCCCACCCGCCAGATGGTAGATATGCTCGAAGGCCGCCATGATCTCAGGTTTGATGATACTCCAACATCGCCGATATATAGAACGTGCTGGTGAAGCCATCGGGGCCTAGTGCTTTCTCTGCCGGTGAGTCCTTGATCGCCTCCAAGACCTCCTTGGAGGTGAACGGGTTGTCGACTCGAGCCCTGCCACGGCCATGGATTCTGGTTAAGTTCATCCCACATGCCAACGTACAGCCACGGGTTTCTTTCTGGCCCAGCACCGGGGAGAAGTGTTGCAGAAGCGCTGCTTGCTTGTCCTCCTGAGCCACATCCAGCGTCAGAATGATCTCGTTGGCGAGATGCAGTTGCAGCATGTTGTCACCAAACAGACCTCGACTCCATGATCGAAGGGCGCGGGCAGTGCGGCCCAGCTTTGCCCGCAGCTTCACCAGCGGATTTGATGATCTAACGGGGGGTGCCCATGCCTCGGTGACAGTAGCTGCAAAGCCGGCGTGGCGCGGCTAGAAATTCTTATCGTTGAGGCCAAAGGCCAGGGAGGAGATGGATGCCCCCTTATGGTGCTGCAAAATTAACGGATCACAAACAAGTTATCTATGTTGAGGCCTATTTTATCCATTATATGAAAGAGATTATTTATTTGTTCTTCGTACCATGCCATTCATTGGTTATCGACAAATAAACAAATACACACTTCTCTTTACGTGGTGGAAAGATTTCTATTTCCGTGTACATGTTTTGTTAGCTGCTTTTATTTTTCTTTAGCCGCTTAATTTTTTCTCACTTTAGTCCAGCTTCTTGTCCGAAACTCACGTATCGGTCTAAAACTCGCTCTCTGTCGGGTTCCGTTAGTGAATTCTTACCATTACGTGCTGACAAGTGGGGCTGCATTTAGGTGGGTCCGTAGTGGATCCTCGTCGTTACGTGCTGACAAGTAGGACCCCTGTTACGTACTGATAAGTAGGACCACGTTCAGTTGGGTCCCGTAGTAGGAATCCCACCCATGTTGGACTGCGTGGGGCCGACTTGTTGAGAACGCATTTTGGGAGATGTGGTGTGGGACCATGTGACGTGCTTGATAGTTACGTACGCTCTGTAGTCTAAATTAGAAGATTTTTTTGTTATTTTTAAGATATATGATTGGCTAAGAGCGTCCTTTCCCCTTTATGTCGCTAACAGTTATGTTAATTTTTTTTCTAAAAGGCAGCGAATCTAAAGCAGCTTCTCTCTTCATTCATGATTTCTTTTGGCCATCGTATTTTCAAAATCTGGTAGCAAATCTAACCAGTATCATAAATATGTAGATAAACAGAGTAGATGTAGATAAAACAGTTAATATAGGATTATATAGTACGCACTGGCGGAGCCACCTCTCGGCGAGGCCGGGCAACTGCCCGGACTCAGCTGAGATATCCTCGCTAGATATTTGAGAAGTTGTGAAGCTTTTGTCGCTACCTTTCATGCGCAAAAGCTAGCCAGTTTTGATGTCTTCCTTGTTTGGCCGGGAATTTTCTTTCCGCCGTATAGTTGGTCGTTAAATCTTCTATATCCCAGAATAAAATTTTGGAGATTGGGTAGATAACTATACGACCACGACTATACGCCTGAAAATTTAATTTTCGCTGTATAGTTGGTCGTTAAAGGTACTGTATCCTGACATAAAAATTTGAAGATGGGGTAGATAACTATACGGCATACGTCTGCAAAGTTAATTCCCAACGTATAGTTGGTCGTTAAAGCTATTGTATTCATAAAAAATTACCTGCTTCTCCGAGAATTCTTTATTAATCTAGAACTTAATGAAATACCAAGTTTTAATAGAAAAATGACAGCTTAAATTTTCGACCAACACTAACATCCATTGAACGGGATTTTAGCATAACCAAATTTCTTCTATTTCACTAAAGCTTCAAGTGTTCCTTATTCAACACAAGCTTAACTAAAACTTAATTGAAAATATAAAACTTACTCATACTTTATTTCACATGGATTGCATCCCATGACGCGCTCTTTTATGGTCAATAGCTTGACCATAGGGTTGCTCATTTCGTCTCGATTTTATCCTTCTTGCAGTTGCCATTTCTTGTATATCTTTGCTCAATCACCTTTTCAGGGGTGATCACACGTATGGTGACTGCACTTATATCTTATTTTGCTCAATAATGCTTCAAGCGTTGTCCATTAACCACCCATGAAAGAGAGGGTGTTTTTTCCTTGAGCTTCACTGCTCCTGATGAATAAGCTTCTTCAACTATATAGGGGTCTTCCCACTTTGACCTGAGCTTTCTGTAGACCATCTTATATGGTGTCATACCCATTGGATTTTTAAAAGCAGTACGGTATGCCCAAAGAGTATTATTTAACTTCTATGACTAATCTTTTCTTGATTTGTCCACCGTCTTTTCGAGTATGGTCTTTAATTCTCTATTGAAGAGTTCTACTTGACCACTTGTTTGAGAATGATATGGTGAAGCAACGTGGTGAGTTACTCCATATTTCTAGAGTATTTTCCTGAAAGTTTCTTTCATAAAATGAGAACCACCATCAGTAATTAAAAATCTAGGAACTTCAAATATGGGGAATATGACATCCTTAATCATCTTTGCTGAAGTAGCTGCATCTGCATGGCTTGTTGAAATAGCTTCAACACATTTAGTGACATAATCGACAACAACAAGAATATGAGTGTAACCATTTGATTCTACAAAAGTTCCCATGTAATCCATTCCCTATACATCAAAGGGTTCAATTATAAGACTATAATTCATTGCCATCTCTTGTCTTCTACATATATTACTCATTTTCTGGTAAGCATCACAATGTTCTACATACATGTGTGCATCCTTGAACAAGGTGAGCCAATAGAATTCAGATTGAAGTACCTTTGCTACAGTTCGCTTGCCTGCATGATGTCCTCCATACGGGCTGTCATGACAAGCTTGCAAAATTGCATTCATTTCATGGTTAGGAACACACTTTCGAATCATTCCATCAGGTCCATGATGATATAAATATGAATCATCCCAAAAGTAATATTTAAGATCATTAAAAATTCATTCTTTTATTTCTTGTCATACCAGGAGGTATAAATTTTACTGCAAGATAGTTAGCATAATTGGGAAACCAGGGATCAACAATTTCAACACTTTCTAAATATTCTCCCAGAAATGACTCATTTATAGGTACGGGGTCAGTATTGTTCCCTCAATCCTAGAGAGATGATCTGCTACCGGATTATCCTTAACCATCCTATATACTATCTGCAAACCATATTCTTGTACTAATAAAACCCACCTAATCAACCTAGGCTTTGCATCCTTTTTCACAAGGAGGTGATGCAAGGCTTGGTGATCTGTATAAACTATTACCTTAGAATTAATGATGTAAGATCTAAATTTATCACAAGAAAAAATTATAGTTAGGAACTCTTTTTCTGTAGTAGCATAATTTTTTTGAATCTTATTAAGAGTTATACTAGCGTAATTAATAACATTTAAATTCTTTCCATCTCGCTGTCCTAACACAGCTCCTGAAGCATAGTCACTAGCATCACACATGATTTCAAAAGTTTCATCCCATTTTGGAGATTGCATGATAGGTGCTGACACTAATTTGTTTTTAAGATTTTCAAAAGTTGCAATGTAATCATGATCTAAGTAGAACGGAGTTTCTTTCTCAAGAAGGTTGGTGAGAGGCATAACTATTTAGCAAAATCTTTTATAAAACACTTGTAAAAACCTGCATGTCCTAGAATCATTTTTAGGTTTTTTATGTCCTAAGGTATTGAAGATTTTATATAGCATTTATATTAGTCTTATCTATTTCTGTACCCTTTTCTGCAACCTTATGTCCAAAAACTTTATCTTCTCTTTCCATGAATCGACATTGCTCCCAATTTAAAACTAAATTTGATTGCCTGCATCTTTGCAGAACTTTGGTTAAATTGTAGAGACAATTATCAAATGTTGTTCCATAAACAACGAAATCATTTGTTAACTTCCATAGTCTTCAATAAGATCGTAAAAGTTTTTTAAAACACATTCTTGAAAAGTTGTAGTTGCATTACATAAGCTAAACGGAATTAAACTATAAGCATATGTACCGTAAGGACATGTGAAAGTTGTTTTCTCTTGATCTTCGGGTTGTATAGAAATTTGAGAATAACCGGAATAACCATCAAGAAAGCAAAAATAATAATTATTGCTAAGTCTTTCTAAAATTTTATCCATGAATGGTATAGGTTTATGATTTTTCTGTGTCTCACGGTTTAGTTTTCTAAAATCAATGCATATGCGATATCCAATAATAGGTCTTATAGGAACTAGCTCATCATCCTCATTCATGGCAGCATCAAGACCCCCTTGTATTTGTATGCAATGAGCTGGGCTAACCCATTTACTATAAGAAATAGGATATATTATGCCAGCATCTAATAAGCGTATAACTTCTTTTCTTACTACTTCCTTCATTTTCATATTAAGCCTTCTCTGTGTGTCAACTACATGTACAACATATTCAAGCATGGTAATCTTATGTGTTACAATAGATGGATCTATTCCTTTAATATCACTTAGAGTATATCCAAATGCTTCATGATGCTTGATCAAGACCAAAATGAGTTTATTTGTTTCATTTTCTGATAAATTTTTACTTATAATAACATGACATTTATTTTCATTATCTAAAAACTTATACATCATATCATCTGGAAGTCGTTTCAATTCAATTGGCGGAGGTTCTTCGTCTCCTTTTATTACTAGTTCTTCATAGTCATGTGGATTTTATGCTTCCGGAATGGAATCAAGGTAATCATCCATGTCTTCTCTTTCCTCTTCATCTGGTGCCTCTTTCCAATTAATTAGGCTTCTTTCTAATTCATCTTGCAAAGTGCTGAAATGAATTGCGGCTAGCTCAGCAATCATTTTCCCTTCCTTGATATCTTCCACTTCATATGGCCTCTTCTTTATTTTGGCAAAGTGGAATGTCATTTCCTCTTCTCCAAACATCATTTAAATAGTCTCCTTCTTATTATCACTTCGAGCTTTGGTTATAGAGACAAAAGTCCCGCCTAAAAGAATAGGACAAAAAGCATCCGAGGCATATTGACAATATGAAAATCAAGGGGGTACATGAGTGATCCAATAAAGACATAAATATTTCTAATAACACCTTCCGGTTTTATATTAGTTCTATTAGACAATTTAATAGTAGTGTTTACCGGTTCCACAACTGGATTATTTAAATTGTAGCGAAGTTTCTCATAAAGTGATGAAGGCATAATATTTATAGTGAAAATCGGCTCACAAATTCCGCATAAGAAAGTTTCTCCACAATATATAGGAGTCATAGGCTTAGAAGTTCCATTACCTCGTACCTTACGTGTGATGGATTCTGAAGTTTCAAAGTCTAGCATAACCACTTCATTATCCACGATTCATGCTTCCATAAGATCCTTAAATATAACAATATTTGCATTGGTAGCTTCGGGGTTCTTTTCTGGTTTCTTCAATCTTCTCCTTATGTGTTCTTCCTCCCTGCACTTTTTATTGATATTTTCTTGAATAGGTTCAGAGGGAAACTCTACCATTGGTGCGCTCTCTCTTGCACGCTTCTTTTCTTCGAGGGGTTTAGAGGGTTTCCATTCTGTAGGTACCTATAGATGCCCTGCATAATTCTCAATAATTTTATTTACTAAGTAAGAATCAATACGGGGATTTTAATCATTGCATAAGTCCTTTCATCTGCAAGAAAATCGTTAACACAAGCATATCCAGAAGAACTATTCATAATGTTCTTCTCATTTTTAAGATTTTCTATTGTCTCCTTCAATTTCATTATTAATTTTTAGGCTTCATCATAGGTATAAGATAGAAAACTATCATTAGAAGCGGTATCTAGGCTCGTTTTTTATCATTAAGCCCTCCATAAAAAATATGAGTGATTAACCAATCAGGTAAACGATGATGGGACAATGATCTAGATAACTTTTATACCTTAGATAGCCTTCATATAAACTCTCATCAGGACTATTTTTAAAACTAATAATAATACCTCTCATCCTGTGAGCTTTGCTTTATGTGTAATAGTTCGATAGGAAATTGGTTGTCAATTCCGTCCAAGGCCTTGGTGCTTCTGCGTAAAAAGATCTATACCAGTTGCAAACATTATTAGAGAGAGTTTGTCTAAAAAACTGGATTTTAATATTATCAAGATCACAGTCATCGAATATAAAGGAACCAAAAACATCTTCAAAGAACTGTAAGTGTCCATATGGACTCTCTTTGTCGGTTCCTGCAAATTTCTTAGAGTTGAGTAATTCAAATAATAAGGGATGGATCTCAATACCATCCGGGTTTATGCTTTTATTGACAGTTATAAAAACGTCTATGGGCAAACCGATTTTCCTTACTGCCTCAAGCTGGATTAAATGCTGAGTATTGTCCATTATTATGGTCCTGCAATCTTAAATCAAAAATTAGCACGGTGAAAGTAAATAACTAAAAGTAAAGTGACTTATAGCGCTAAGCTCCCCGGCAACGGCGCCGGAAAATAGCTTGATGACTATAAGTGCACAGATCGTTTGTAGCTAGTTTCAAAATAAAGATATCGATCCCACAGGGAGCAGTAGGCGAAAGACTAAAATGCTTTTAACTAAAACTAAACGAACTACTCAAGAAATAATTATAAGATGCAAGAAAGGTAGAATTGTTTTGGGGGTTTTGATTGAGAAAAAACAATAAAGTAAAGTAAAGTGAACTTAATGCAGAAAATGGAAATCACATTTGTAAGAAAGCTTGGAACTACAATAGGAAAAAAGGCGTTCTCGGGGAGTGGTGGATACACCGCTAGCAATTTAGACTGAGTAATCGAGATTATTATAACGAATATTCTCATGACATGTATGTATGTGGAAGGAGCTCCATATATGGACGAATAGGCAGCAACCAATTCTCACATCATCCTTCATAACCACAGCTGACAGATAAACGACACCAATCGTATTATCCCACTATTAAGGGATTTCTCCCGCGGCATGGACATGGCTTAATGAGTTCTCCTTGTTTCCCCAAGTTAGTATGTAAAGGATGAAAACAACTTTATAGTCATAGTAAGTGCTATCATCCCTCCGTCTACCAACAAGTAATCCCCTTCATCAAGTCCCCATAAGAGACAAATATTAAAGAGGTGAACAACTCTCAACATCAAGATGAAGACAATTAACACATACACATAAAGATGTATAACATAATAATCTCTATCTCATCTCAATCATATACTAGGGTTTCTCCATCTCCTTAAGAACTAATGATCTACTCAGACATGGAGGCAAACAATGACATGGGTATGCCCAATAGGCCACCCGATATAGGCTACCTGGTCTGGCCCAGTGGAGGCCCACTCGATGATCTGCCAAGGTCCATGACACATATGACGGTTTGGGTTCGGCTATACGAAGCACATATGGACACGGACTCCCAAGCGCACAAGACAAGGAAACCTCAAGAAATACAACTTGTAACCAACTCGTATCGGTACCTGATACCTAGCCTCCCCATATATAAAGACTAGGAGGGTCCAATGAGGAGGATACGCTATGCCAGAATATGTCTCCCAAATCATACACACACCTCATGCCAGAACGCATTTGCGCACCCCTGTAACTTTCGGTTCCGCCGTAATCAAGAATAGACAAGCAGGAGTAGGGTTTTCCCTCCGGGGGACTAAACCTGGGTAAACCTCGTGTCCCCTTCCTGCGTGTCTGTTAACCGTCTCGTGATCTCTAGCCTCCCCATCTTCTCGAAAACCCAAGTCCATAACAATGGACATTGACGAGTCGAACCCTCGTCAAACAGCATCATGACAATGGTAATGGAAACAATTATAGATAAATAGTTCTTGTATAAATACACAACTAGGGCTATAATTACAACAAGATCTATATGGGATGGATGGAGATGATGGTGATGCAACGGTTGATGAACATGGAGATCGATGCCTTGGCCTCCTAGATCTTCTTAGAGAGAAGATGGATCCCTAGGGCAAGTTCCCCCTCCAGATCCCTTCCGGAGGTGAGATTTTTGGCGATTTCTTGGTGTTCTGTATGTCGTCTCTCCGATCCAATTGCACGGGGTGAAACTATATGAGGAGGCGGTGTCGGTGCAAACTATACGACGGGAACTATATGGCCGGAAAAGTTCCTCCTGTTGTATAGTTGGTCGTTAAACCTTCTGTGTCCTCCAATCACTTCGGGTTTTCTTCTAGTGTTATTGATATTTCCCAATTTAGCGATTTACGTTGTTTTGACTCCTTTTTGCTCCAGTACGACTGGTCCAAGAGTTGTATCCATTGTATCCATCATCTGTCCTGATTCTGGTAAAAATAAACATAAAAGGTGCGTGCGAACGCCGTAAAATACCAAGATCTTACCACTATAGTGCAAAATAATAATATAAAACATGGTGAAAATATCCACTCATCACACTCCAACCACCGCAGACGCAACCCCGGAGGCGTCGACGAAGCGACATGCCATCTCTGCCGCGAACATGCCGACACTAGTCAACCTGTTCGGCAAAATGCCTGTCGTGTCGCCGGCCGCCGATGACACGGTATGGTAGACACATTTATTTGACATTTCCATTATACTTATCCCGCTGATGATGGCCAATTTGGGTGTAGCATTTCGTGGGCAACAATGGCGAGGGTGTCCTCCACGACATGATCAACGATGGTAGTGGCGGCTATGCCGACAACGGCGAGACTAAGACGAAGACGCAGGAAGATACCCAGCAAGATGCATGCAATATTGCGGACAAGAAATTGTTTGGAAATGATGGCAATTCCATGAGAAAGGACGCCATAGACGCGTCATTGGCCGCTTCACTTGCGGCCTCACTTGCCGACGGCAAGAAGTTGAGCCAACGAACTACGAGCCCACCCGTGACGAGGACAAGCTCCTATGCAAGGCATGGATGGATATTTCACAGGATCCACTATGCGACACCGAGAAAAAGAGCTTTGCCTATTGTACAAAGGTGGGCAGGTTCTTCCACGAGCATAGGAATTCAGGAAGGACTCCTTCTTTAGCGCGAGGAACAATCTCTCCTTCTCCAAGCGATGGGGCACCATACATGCCGATTATAGCAAGTTCCAAGGCTCCTACAATGCGGAGACCCAGCATAACACTGCATGATGTAGTATACTATAGTCGTTGACATAACACCAATGAAACACCGTTCACTAGTATTACATCCCTCAGAATGGCACAACAGAAACACAGCGGGTCCAATACATGGCTTAAAGGTTACAACTCACTCTTTTACATAAGATCCAGAAAACACTCTAGGTTAAAGAGAGAGAAAGAACTTCTTACAGAGAAGAATCAAAGATAAACAACGCAAGAATGATTATACTATTAAGTCTAATATTTTGACTAAGAGGTTGGCATTGCTGCTATTGCAACGCACTACAGAAATAGGTTCTTTGGCTAGAGAAAATATTCCTATTTAATCAATAACTTTCGTCTTCACTTGAGTTGAGGTATATGTTGACTTCCTTGTCTTCATTAAAGAGCTTTAATTGGTCTTGATAAGTCCTGGAGCATATCTTGATGTAGACATCATTTAATGGCTTCAGAATCTAGCAAGGGTTAAGAATATACTTTGAGTACGAGCGTACTCAGCAATTCACTATAAAAGGAGTGTTTGATGCACTATAACTATAGCCACAGACCGTAGGTCGTAGGCAATGTAAGTTTTCATAAACATTTCTTCAAAGGTTACTTTTATTCTGAAAAGTTATGTCCGTCAGCCTTCACGGGTTTACCAGAACTTTCATGGAGTTCCTTTCCCGCCGTGTTCGCAGCTCCTTCCCGGAACAGGGAGTAACAAGTTACAGTTCTTACACTCTACAAAGGTGCGTTACTTTACCCATGAGAGATCAACTCTTTGTTGCACAATCGAGCAGCTTATTCCCGTCCACAATTCCATGATGTGGGGCCCAAAAGATGATCCAAGCCAATCACTGCCCCCTTCGTGACCTCGCATGCCTCCTTGGTGTACACCATGCCCACATAAAGAATTACGGCAATGGTTTGTACAAACCGTTAGATGTTAGAACTATCGTGGGACGTTGAGGGTTCCCACCCATATGCTGCATATCCTGTACGAATTACCAATTAATATGCACGCTACGAGGATAATAGCCACGACCTGCACATCCGGCTTCATGCAAGAGGAAGAAGATACAAGTGACTTATCCGTCCCATTCCAAATCTCATCGTCAGCGCGTAATATACGGCACAAGAATCAGTGGCGACATTGGTTGTTAAGTCCTAGGTGATATAGTTTTGAACAGTGGTATTCCAACTGTCAGACTTAATAGATTAACTGATGACCCTGGATCAGTAATCAATGGTTCTCATTATTATTGAAAATAGTATTTTTTGACCTTTTTCAAATGCAGGTGAAGACAACACTGGATTTGTAAAATACTTTACAGAAAATAAACAAAGGACATGAGCAAGGGAACTTGCCTTTTGTGATTGCAAGATTATGCACTCACGGTCTTCGAGTCAGTATAAGATCCAAAATCTAAAATCAGCATCATTGGTCCGGTAAGGACTAATGTTTAAAGAAGCAATATGCTTTTGTGCATAAGTAATGTGATGTACGTTCTAAGCGCAAATCCTGGGAATAACGTTGTCCTAGGGTTTGGATTCTGAAAGTGGTTACTTTGGAATGTGTGGTCCTTTTAGATAAGTTTCATAGTTGTACTTTTATTAGAGTTTATGAGTGGTTGTAAACAACACATATGTAGGAGTAAAGTATACATATTTATGACATACTAGTTAGGATTACCTATACAAGAGTTCTTATTTAAAGTGGCAAAAAGGATAACCTTCAAAGAAAAGGTTTCTATTCTAAGGTCTAAACAAACTTTGTGGTTAGTTAGTGGTGGTTGATGTTATTTGTTTGCTCAAATGGTTTGGCTTGAGTTGCTTTATAGTTTAACTACTTCAGACCAAAGTTAACTATAAAACATATAGTAATGCTTATAGTGTTGTATTAAGATTCTGTAGACTAAAGTTAACTTTAAAACAAAGATGATTTTGAGAGTATAATAATTATAATATTTGTATCTAGTGTATCTAAAATGTTTTCTTTAGGTTACTTAAGAATGGTCATTCTTTTTACTTGGATAATGGTTTCTTGATTTGATTATGGAGTAAGATCATTTATCTTTTATAGATAAGTGAGTATAGTTTATAATCTAAAATATACTATTACTTAACTTTTATTAAATATATGAATTATCAAAGCTTTATTACTTATAAAACTTTTATTAAATAATATTTATTTAAATAATCATCATAATAATATTTGATAATAAGTTTAAGTCGTAGATTTTATTTTTCTACAAATTTTCATATATTATACACATTTTTCTGAATTATAAATCAAAATTTATTAATTAAACAAAATTTAATCATTTATTTGATTTCTGGAATATTATTAATTGAATTATAACATTTTATTCATTTCTTAACAGAAAAATACTTTTTATACCACATCCAGAGCTAGCCCTAGTTACTGACCCGTGGGCCAGGTCCACCTCAACCCTTAGATGAAAGAAATGCATTAGTTACTGACCCCGTCTTTACCCCCCAGTCAATGTCATATGGGCCCTAAGCCAGGTCATCAGCCACATGAGCAAAGACCAGTCAAAGTAGCTAACGTGGTGCAATCATGACGTAAGGATGGCGTAAGAGGTTGGTCGTCGGCGACGATCTACTGCACCCCAGCAAGTGAAATAGATCTAGTTCGAATCAGCACAACCTACTGAACCTAATAGTGGCAGCGCCGCTCGGAAATATTCATCGGAGCTTCAGCTCCGACGAGCTCCGACGGTGGCCGACGGTGGCATATGATGAAACGGCGATTTACAACGAGATCCGGCGATTGAATGTTACTGGGAAGTTTAGGAACTCACCCTGATGATGATTGAGTGGTCGGCGAGGACAGGCGCGGTCGGAAACGAGCTTCCCGACGAGGATTCTGACGAACTGTTGTGAAGGGAAATGACCAAATTCACCCGCTCCAGTGCTCCCCTTGATGCAAGCTTCTACCCAGAGGATCTACGGAGGAAGGCGCTTCTCTATGACGGCTCATATTAGTGTGGGGAGACGTGGTTCGACGGCGAGAGGTGGCTCCGGTGAGCTAGGGTTTCGGTCTCGTTCGTATCTGAGAGGATAAGGAGGGATTGGAGATAAGGATTGAGGCAGGGCGTCGCGGTGGCCTTCTTATCCCCTCCTGGCAACAACAGCGAGTATCTTGGTGCAACGATGATGATGACGGCATCAGGCGGTGGCGAGTTCCGCCAGCGAGCTGCCTATGTGCGTGACGATGACGACGATGCAACTTTTGCGGATAACCCCCTGGCAATTTCTTTAGGTCAACCCGCGGTCCTCTCCTGACCCCACTTGTCAGTCACAGATGGAAAAGGACTGGGCTAGTTACTGGGCTGTTGTGGGCTGCACATAGGCGTCAGATGGGTATAGGTGTGTTGGGCCACGGCGAGGTAGTGTTTTTATTTGTTTTATCCTTTTTCCATTTTCTGTTTTCTTATTCAGATTTGAATTTGATTTATACTTTGAACCTTTCTTTGTATGATCTATTTGATGGATATTTGCAGTAATATTAAAATATATTTGGTAACCTTTGTGAACTTTTATTATGTCTTCTTTTTATATTTCTTTTATTTACTCAATAAGAACTCCTTTTTAATAATTTGAAGAAACTTCTTCTTATTATTTTTCTCTCCTATTTTAATTAGGGATTTCTTGAATGATATATTCTTATTAATTTATAATCTTAACTCTAGTTGATTCATAGTTTGAATAGAAACTTTTATATGTGTAATGATCCTATACCATTATTTGATGCATGAAATATAAAAGACATTGATATAGTTATTACTACTTCCATTGATTTGGAACATGACAATGTATATATTCTATTGTAATAAACAAAGAGGTTTAAGGTTTTGTATTATGCATATCTACCCTAAGGTTTAGGGTCTTTAATGTCTTTAGTCTTCTTTATGAATGTGGTTAAAGATTCAATAGCTAAACATATTGTTTTCTATTTGGAATATTTGATAGCCTCACCTTTAGTACTAGAATGTTATATCTAGAATATTTCATGGAAAAGAATTGATAAAGATATACTTAAGCACATGTAGTTATGATGGTTGGAATTAACAGAGATGTACTTATGTGATTTGCTATAGGAGATATTTCTATAAAGTGTTATAGACATCAAATGATGGATCAATAGTATGAGATGGATATTATGTTTGATTTGAGATTTAAATTTGATTGCTTACCAAGATTTAACAGGAAGATGATTTATAACATATAATTATGTTTCAAAATCTTGGATCTCTAATTAAGAAATTCCTTTCCTAGATATAATACTTCTTTCTATCCATCATCATGGTTAGTTTGATGGACTTACTTATTAAAATCTTCTTATTCAATATATCATTCTTCTAAACTTATGGATGAATCCAATGAGTTTGATACAAGGATATTTCATAATTTTCTCATATCCTGGCTTGGTTGTATTTAGTATTCTACTGTTGATAAACTTTCATCCAACCAGTAGTTCCTTCAACTTCACTCACAATCTTCCTTAATATTCCATACTCCAACCCCACATTATGTTAGTATGACTTGTCATGGCTAATCTAGAATAATTATCTAGACTAGGGTTTAATTATGTTTTATCCACCAATGTCCCTTATACAGAGTATAAGCATATTCCATCTTGGTGACAAAAACATGATCATTACAATCCTTTGATCATTATGGCTTATGTTTCCAGTTGGCTAATCAAGGCCACTATCAATACAACCTTGTAGTTGTATTGAAATTATCTTCCGTTTAGCTCTATTGGATTAAGAGATATAATTCATTAACTATACCTACTTGATCCAATAGGACTACTCCTAGTAACTATCTCCAGACTTCATCCTTGCAATCTTCTTTTCTTTCAAGGAAGGATTTAGCTCCATCAACTATCTTATTGATTGGATTGTTTTCAATCATTCTTATCAAATAAATGACATCTAAAACTAGCATCACTATTTACCTCTTCTTAGTTGTTTCTTTGTAGACACTTATTTGTAAGTTGTGTTGTGATCAAATACTTGATATGTTGGGAATGGATGAATCAATAGTTGATTTCTCAACATTGATTAACAACAAATATTGAAATATAACTCAATAGGGATGATAAGGATTGATATGGAAAGAAACGTATAGGTGAATGATCTAAACTCAATTTCTCTCCTACTCAATATTGCTTAATAAGTAGGGTTAGACCTTACCATGATACTCAGGTATATGCAGATGAGATTAATGTAGGGTTCGCAGCATAGAAAACAAAAAAATTCCTACGATGGGAACAACTATGTACCAAGATCTATCTACTAGATACAAACAATGGGCGTATGTATATCCATAGAGAACATACCCTTGAAGACCGACAAAGCTTAACGAGTCCAA
Organism: Avena sativa; assembly: GCA_916181665.1. Taxonomy (NCBI): domain Eukaryota; kingdom Viridiplantae; phylum Streptophyta; class Magnoliopsida; order Poales; family Poaceae; genus Avena; species Avena sativa. The sequence continues at coordinate 243,145,668 of OV702282.1, forward strand.
ACTCGTGGTTGATTTAGACGATCTCTTGCAGATCTCAAGATCGATAGGAAGTCCTAGCGCCGCAAAACAGCAACGCATCCGTGCTCGCACACACGTTCGAGGCACCGAGCAACCTCCGCCTCCTCGCTAGTCCGAGACCATGGGGGATAAATTCTATAGGGGGAGAGATCCTTCACGAGGAGGTGTGAGTGAGAGAGAGGGAGGGGGCTCCTTTTATAGGGAGAGGGGGCACCCAAGGGGCCATGCGCCCAGCCATGGGGCTGCCCCCACCTCTTCCACATTCATGTGGGTGGGCACTCCACTCACTCAAATTCCTTTCAATTCCCTCCACTAAAAAACCCACTCAAATTCCCATTAAATTTCCACCAAATTTAATGCAAGCTCTCATTAAATAAAACTCCGTTTATTTATTCAGAATTTTGTCAATTACTTTAATGACAAACATTCACATATATCCCCTTGCTAGTATTTCATTTCACATGCAGAAACACTTTCTGCAATTTCACCCGAAAACCCGTTTCGGTATCTAGTGAAATAAATTCCTGCGCTTGTTATTCTTTTCGGCATGAAACTTTTGCTCCAAATGGATGTCGGTGTCTCTTAAGTGTGTCACCCTACGGTTCGCGAATAATGCGGACATGATCGAGACCCCTCTCGGATCAATAATCAGAAGCGGGATCTGGAGACCCATACTGACTCCCACACATTCAACGATGACTTTCTTGTGATCGTCGGAACCTTTTACGCTAGTATCTTAATCCCTTTGTCTCGCGATATATTACATGTCCGAGATTCGATCATCGGTATCTCCATATCTAGTTTGATCTCGTTACTGACATGTACTCTTTTCTAGTTCCCGTGATATAACATTCTAGTGATCAAATCACTTGCTTGCAAGCTAATCAATGTGATATCACCAAGAGGGCCCAGAGCATATCTATCCGTCATCGGGATGAACAAATTCCACTCTGGATCCATGGGCCTCAACATAACACTTTAGTAGTTCTGAACCCATCTTTATAATCACACTGTTACGGTGTGACGTTTGATGTTATCAAGAAACTCTTCCGGTGTTAGTGATTGACATGATCTCATGGTCTAAGGATTAGAATCACTTCGTAAGTTGTTATAGCAATATAAACTCAATGACTTTGATCGTAATAATATACTTCGGATGAATGTTCATCACACCATTACACTAATGTTGTGACCTCGTTATTAACAACATCCAATGTCCATGATCAGGAAACCTATGATCATCTTGTTAATCAACGAGCTAGTTTATAAGAGAGGCATAACTAGGAACTTCCTTTTTGTTTATTAAACACACATGTATTAACATTTCCGTATTAATACAATTATAGCATGTAAAATAAACATTTATCATAAACAAGGAATACGATAATAACCACTTTATTATTGCCTCTCGGGCATATTCCCTTCAGTCTCCCACTTGCACTAGAGACAATAATCTAGTTTGAAAACTTTGTGTATTGAACACCTATGGCTCTCTGGTGTTCCATATATGCAATTGAAAGTGGTTAACATAATCTATGGATCTGACGCTTCAGGTCCATGTGTATTTGCATGTCTTTGCGTCTTCACGCATCACTCATTCTCCAATGAGATGGCATTGTATAAATTTGGTCTTTCGTTGAGACCTTTAGTTCCTTGGGGTTAAATCATGTCGATACTATTGTCATACAATATATCTTTAGTGTTAGCCCATTGCGAACCACACCTTAGTTTGATAACAAACTTCTTGACACAAATTCCCTCCTTTGCTGCTACTATAGCAATCGTATACTTAGCCTTTTTGTTGTAGTATTCGTCACAATGTCTTAACTATGGATTTCATCCAAATCCATCATGGAATCTTCTTTCCATTACATTGTGCCACCCATAGTTTAAATTGAGATAAACTTAATTTGTATCTTGTGACAAAACTAGTATCAATGTAACGCTTTACAATGACCTATTTGTAATTGTTTGTCACCTCTACACAAATATATTCTTAGTTCTTCCAACAGATCATAAGAATTTCCTTACTATTGTACAATGATCATTTTATGATTCATTCTGCTATATGCTCATAACACTTAGAGCATAGGACATATCTGGATGTGTACATATCATGGTATGATGGATCAAATCATTCTTGTGATTTTACTCATCAAGTGTCAAAGCACTTGAATCTTGTTCCACTTATCAAGTGTCGATACACTTGAATCTTGATTCAATTCCTTTCCATGTGACAAGAACTGTTTCTTGTTGTTTCTATATTGAACTCCTTCAATATCTCATATATGTACGTTTCGCACAACCATATTAGCGTCACAGTCTATCCACTATAGACATTCATGCTAAATATTCGGGTTTTGCCTAAGTTTTTCATCGAAACGAAATTCTTAACCTTTGTCAATAAAAATTACATCATTTCTAATCAACAAGATAACCTCCACATAATGTATTAGAAATATGTCTCAGCGCTCCCACTTAATTTCTTGCAAATGCAAGCATCTTCATCGTCTCCTGATGAAAACTCCTTTTCATCACGGTGAAGATTCCAACTCCGCGATGCTTACTTCAACTATTGAAGTTTGCATGCCCTTTTTAGCATCCTTTGAATTAACAAAACCCTTTGGACCGTGTCTTGTACACGTCCTAGGTAACCATTCTATTAGAAGAATTTTGTTTTGTTTATTCATCTACCATATACCAAATTATATGTAGTGGTTGCTACTTTAATCCGTCCAGACTAAATATCTCTATGAAAGATCAAATCTTGTCATAGTCAACTCCTTGAACATTGTCGTAAAATACTTTACGACATGTCGACTATTTCATAGATGTGAAACATCCATGTCTGTTTCTTTATAGATCCAAATACGACTGATAGGTTTTTACACCTTTCCGGAGGGTCTTCCAAGTTCAAAACTTGATTTATCGTGTATGGAACTATCACAGATTTTATGGCTTCAAGCCATTTGACGGAGTCAGGGCCCATCATCGCTTCTTTGCATGTAGTCAGTTCATCATTGTCAAACAATAATGATTTACTCTCAAATCTAAGTATTTGATTGTTTATCCGACCGACTTGGTTCAATAAGAACTTAGATCTCCGTGACCACAACCTTTGAGGCACATAATCTATGAGCATTATGGCAGCCTCCGGAACGATTTTTGGCGCTGCGCAACTCAGTCCATTTAGCTAAGGTCCGTTAACCTTATCAAAGTTCTATTGTCCTCCCACTTAACTTTTATGAGAAATTCCTTCTTCAAGAAACTTCACGTTTCAAGCGACAAACCCTTTTGTCCTTGATGTTATGAAGGAATAACCAATTGTTATTCGAAATAACCTACAAAGACATGCTCATCTGACTTCGGTTGTAAACATCTTACTTATGTTTAGCATACCAAAATTTAAGAAATGTCAACTTAGGTTTTACCCCAAACCATAACTCATATGGTGTCATTTCAACGGATCGAGATGGAGCTCTTTTTAGTGTAAAAGCGGAAGTCTCTAAAGCTTTAATCTTTTAAAACATAATGGCAGTTTTATCAATAACACCTTTGATCCAACCATGTCAAACAAGGTTTCATTACAAATCTCAAACACTCCATATTCCTATGGTGTTTTGGGATATGTAAATCTAGGTGTTTTGCTAAATTTCCAACTCAAATAAATCCCTTTATGATAAAATCATAATTCATTTATTTTCTTGTTACACTTGTAACTCAAACAAATCATTTATGATAAAATCATAAACCATTTATTTTCTTGTTACAATGATTTTCACTTCATCTTGAAAGTCTTTGAACTTTTTCAAATATTTCACACTTCTTTCTCATTAAGTGAACATTCACTCAAATTTCCAGAGAAAGTATATGAATTTGAAATTCATCGCTTACGACTACATATAATGGACTACATACATCGATATGTATAAATTCCAATATTTTAGTCGTTCGTTCTTCTTTGGCCTTTGAACGAAGTTTTAATTATCCTGAGGAAAGTCTCACAAGCGTCAGTTGATCAAATCAAAGACTCCAAAAATCCATGAAAATGGAGTTTCTTCATGTTTTATTTCCAATATAATTTAAACAGCGATGTCACTTCATAAGTGACCTTTCAATCATTTGTCATGCGACATTTTAGCATTAGGCTTTATGGATGTGATTTCTCCAACTAAATTTGTAAATCATCCATCTTATATGGAATATGGTAATTATTTGAACAACCTTTGTTCTCATAATACCTGATTTAAATAACAATTATTAAAACAAATCTTGAAGTCAAGCTTTGATGTCAACGAGAAATACAAATAATGGTTTGTTTGTTTTCGATGAACATCATCACATATTATCTTGATAGTTACTTGGGCCATTGTGGTTCATGAATTGCGTCGTTTCGTATGAAATTTTATACCAACCAATTCGGTATCCCATACCCAAGAACCACATTGTTTAACAAGCAAAGAATACAACCATCACATGTATATCATATATATATACCTAAATTGGATATTTCCAATCTTTTCTTTTCTGCCAAATATATTTTATAGATTCTCTTTCAGCATTTCCTTTTCCTTTTAAAAGAATATATCAACATCAACAGTGGCGCCATATACATGACACATGGTCCAAAGCGTGTATATTCAAATAATAATACCTTTGTACCTGCACTTTGAAGTAGATCACCATCATCAAAATGATCGGTATTCTTTCAAAATCCATTCTTTAGTAATCTTTTAGTGTAGTAAACACTTTACATACATCTTCTATTCACCCTTATCATGACAACTTTCATGATCAATCTAATGTAGCTTATAAAGGAGAATCGTGAGTATAACATTACTTTCCAAAACCCTTTTGGATGATTAGGATGTCTAGCATCTCCAACCTTTGTAAATTCTCATCCAATATGAGAACATATATTATACTCTATCATATTGCAACCAAAACATTGTTTCAGATATCGTTATATCTGCCACACAAGATGGTTTCTGAAACAATTCTTTCAGCTCCTAGATAAACTTGATATTAAAACAATCAAGAATCATGGAGGCAAACATGATACTTAAGATACTAACACTGGAGTTGTTACTCTCGATTCAATACCAACTATTAAATTTCACGGAGTAAATAGAGTTTGCTGAAAGTTTGCAATAGGACTTTAAACTTTGATTGACACTCAACACAATACGATACCAGTTCGTAAAGTATATATCCAGAATTCTATAGTTCTATTATCTCAATTATAACAAAGCATAAGGTGGTAAACGAATGCCAATGACTACAACAAATTATGCAAATTCACTTTGATTTAATTTATGATAAATTGAGTTCTACTAATCCAAATTATAAATAAACTCCCACTCAAAAACGACATCCCTCGTGTCTTTTTGGTGATTACATGAACCAAATCCACTACACCAAGTCCGATCATCACGTGAGTCGGTGTAGCTTCAAAGGCGAGCATCCATATGGTCATCATATCAAAACATATGACTCATGCTTAACCTTTCGGTCTGTGTTCCGATACCATGTCTGTACATGCTAGGCTCGCCAAGTAAGAACCTTAGTATTCGCGTGTGTAACTGTCTTACACCCGAGATATGCTCGTTGATTCAAGTACACCCGGTCATCACGTGATGCCTTAAAGCGACGAAACATTGTCGGTGCATACTTAAGGAAGAACACATTTTTATCTTGATATCTAAATGAGGGATCATCTTATTATGCTAATAAAGCGCCAAACAAGCAATATAAGATGCAATCAAAACATCGCATGTTTATTAGTGAAATGATATGGTTCCCGCATATGATCTCCATCATGTGCACCGTGGTATGATCACTATCATACCTATATGTGTAAGTCCAAGGTCTATGGATATTACACATTATGTGTGTTGTAAGAGTATCATCTCACACTTCCACTTACAACATCACCATATCATAACACTAGCCCAGCAACAATCTAAACTAGACGCCTCTAATTTATCCATTGCAAATTTTACGTGGCTTAGGGCTTTCGTAGATAGAACCGTTCTTACCTACGAACATGAACCACAACGAGGATAACCAAATTGTTGACAACTCGTTGCAAATTAGATATTGACTATAGTAGGAGAGACAGACACCCGCTAGCCACTTATGAAAAACTAGTTGCATATCAAGCGTGGAACAGGTCTCATGTGCGAGGACATGTAAAGTTTGTCCGGGCCGCTTCATCCCACTATGCCACCAATATCCAAAGTACAACTAAGAAGCAATAAAATGATCATCATCGCCCACATACTCATATGTGTACTACGCATGCAAAGTATCTACGTATAGATCCGGCTCTGATACCACTGTAGGGTTCGTAGCATAGAAAACAAAAAAATTCCTACGATGGGAACAACTATGTACCAAGATCTATCTACTAGATGTTGGAGATATGCCCAAGAGGCAATAATAAAGTGGTTATTATCATATCTTCACACTTATGATAAATGTTTACATACCATGCTATAATTGTATTAACCGGAAACATTAATACTTGTGTGATTTGTAAACTAAAATAAGAGTCCCTAGTAAAGCCTCTTGTTAAACTAGCTTGTTGGTTAATATATGATCATGGTTTCCTGATCATGAACATAGAGATGTTATTAACAACAGGATCATATCATTAGGAGAATGATGTGATGGACATACTCCTATAGATAAGCGTAGCATAAAGATCAAGTCATTTCAATAGTTCAATTGCTATATGCTTTCTGATACATAGTAACCTAATTCCTTCGACCATGAGATCATGCATATCACCTTTACCGGATGGATGCTTTGATGACATCAAACACCACACCGTAACTGGGTGGCTATAAACGTGGCATTGAGTGTTCGGAAAGTATTGGTTGAAACACATGGATCAAGAGTGGGATTTGTCCATCCATATGACGGATAGATATACTCTGGGCCCTATCGGTGGAATGTCATCCAATTAGCTTGCAAGCATGTGACTGGGTCACAAGGGATCACATATCACGGGAACGAGAAAAGAGTACTTATCGGTAACGAGGTTAAACTAGGTATGCAGAGATACCAACGATCATAACCTCGGATAAGTAAACTATCGTGAGACAAAGGGAAATTGGTATCGTATGTAAGTGGTTCATTCGATCGCAAAGTAATCGTAGAAATATGTGGGAGCCATATGAATTTCCAGATTCCTCTATTGGTTATTGTTCGGAGAAGTGTCTCGATCATGTCCGCATAATTCACGAACCGTAGGGAGACACACTTAAGGATTCGACGTTGTTTGAGTAGTTATGGTATTATGAGAAAGAGACCGAATGTTGTTCGGAGTCTCGGATGGGATCCGGGATATCACGAGGTGATCCGGAATGGTCCGGAGAATAAGATTCATATAAGGAAAGTCCCGTTTCGGAGTTCGGGAATGATTCCGGTGTTTTCATCGGGAATGTTCTAGAAGGTTCCGGATTGTCCGGCACTCTGGGGGGGAGGGTACATGAATGTGTCATTACATATTGAATTATTGCATCATGTACTAAGTGTTCTTGCTGTTCCAAAACTGAAAAGTCAAACTGCCAGTTTGAAAGTCAAACGGCTAAAACAGGAAACTGTGGAAAACAGGAAACTGTGGGAAACAGGAAACTGTGGGAAACAAGCAAGAGGTGGTTGGAACCGACTTGGGGGAGGAGTCCCTCCAAGCCGGCGCGCCAACCAAGGCCGACTTGGGGAGGGACTCCCCTCCCCTTGGCCGCCCCTCCCACCTATAAAAGGAGGGGCAGGGCCTCCTCCTCTAGACACACAAGTTCCTATCCTCTAATCTCCGGTTTAGAGCCGTTTTGGTTTAGAGCTTCTAATTGCTCTAGCCTGCGGTTTAGAGCCTTATAATTGGTGTGTCTAATCCCTAGACCACTAAATAGCTCTCTCTCATACTCCACCATACTCGCTCCGGCTTAAGGCGAAGCCCTGCGGGATCTCCCCTCTACTTCCGGTACCACGCCGTTGTGCTGCCGGAATCGCGAGGAGAGTGCTACAACCTCCGCTGCCTGCTGGAACAAGGGAGAGGAAGGTCTTCGTCGAGTACCGAACGTGTGACCGACTGCGGAAGCGCTGCCGGAACGCAGCGCTGGAAGGATCGTCTACGCGATCTTGAGATCGGAAGTGTACGACTACATCACCCACGAGAATCTGCTCTCGTTAACCGCTTTGGAATCTTCGAGGGTAAGTTATTCCATCGACTCGTTGCTACAATCTAGTAGATAGATCTTGGCTTGTTTGTTTGTATGCGATAGAAAATTTTTGTTTTCCATGCTACGAACCCCTACAGTGGTATCAGAGCTGTGTCTATATGTAGATCTGTTGCACGAGTAGAACACAATGGTCATTGTGGGCGTTGATGCTTTTATTGTCGATTGCTTCTTGTGTACTTTGCATCTTGCGGTATGTTGGGATGAAGCGGCCCGGGCTAACCTTACATGACATCGTTCATGAGACTTGCTCCACGCTTGACATGCAACTTGTATTGCATAAGTGGCTTTGCGGGTGCCTGTTTCTCCTAGCATAGTTAAGATCCAATTTACAACGAGTGATCAACAATACTAGTATCAATGTTGTGGTTCTTGTTCGTAAGTTAGAACGACACTTATTGAAAGCCCCAAACCACGTAAAATATGCAAAGAAAGTAGAGGCGTCTAACTTTGTTTTGCAGGGGTGTGCAGTGATGTGATATGGCCATGATTGTGATTATATTTGATGTATGCAATGTTCCTTATTGTAAGTTGGAAACCGGCAGGAGCCATATGGTTGTCTTTAATTTATGTTAAGACCCGCGTGTCTATTCAAAGTAGTTGTAATAGTTGAAGTCGGTGGACGACAACCATGGAGAAGCGTCATTGACCTTGATGCAATGCCGGTGATGATGGAGATCATGTTCGTGCTTAAAGATGGAGATCGGAAGCACAAAGAAGAAAGGCCATATCATATCACATATTATGAATTGCATGTGATGTTAATCCTTTATGCATCTTGTATTGCTTAGTAGACGACGGTAGCATTATAAGATGATCCCTCATGCACATGAATTTCAAGTCATAAAGTGTTCACCCTTAGTTAGCACCGTTGCTAAAGCTTGTTGTTTCAAAGCACCACGTGATGATCGGGTGTGTTAGATTCTACAAGTGTATACAACGTGAGCAAGCCAGATTTGCTCATGCGGAAACTAAGGTTTGATCTTGACGAGCCTAGCATGTACAGACATGGCCTCAGGAACACGGATTACCGAAAGGTAGAGCATGAGTCATATAGTAGATATGATGAACATGTTGATTGTTCGCCATTGAAGCTATATCAACTCTCGTGATGATCGGTTTTGATGTGGTGGATTTGGTTCGTGTGATCACTAAAACAATGTGAGGGATATTGTTTTGAGTGGGAGTTCACCTAGATTAATTTAATTATTAATTAGAACTCAATTTATCATAAACTAAATCAAAGTGAATTTGCATAGTCGTTGTAGTCATTGGCATCCGTTTACCACCTTGCGCTTAGTTATAATTGAGATGATAGAACTATAGAATTCTGGTTAGTTACTTTACGAACTGGTATCGTATTGTTTTGAAGTGTTAATCTAAAGTTTAAAAGTCCTATTGCAAACTTTCAGTAAGTTCCGGTTACTCCATGAAGTTTAATAATTAGTATTAAATCAAGAGTAACAATTCCAAGTGTTAGTATATAAGTATCATGTTTGTCTCCATGATTCTTGATATTCAAAGGATTCTCTTAATATCAAGGTTATCTAGGATCTAAAAGAGTTGTTTCAGAAACCATGATTTGTGGAAGATATTGTGATATCTGAAACGAAGTATTGGTTACAACATGATAGAGTATAATATGGTTAAAGTCATGTTCTCATATTTGATGAGAATTTGCAAAAGGTTGGAGACACTAGTTGTCCTAAACCTCCAAAAGTTTTTGGGAGAGCAACATTATACTCACGATTCACCGTTACAAGCTAAAAGTAGCTTGATCATGGATAATTCCATGATAAGGGTGAATATTTGATGTAGGTAAAATATTTACTACACCAAGAGATTACTAAAGAAAGGAATTTGAAAGAACACCAAACATTTGATGATGGTGATCTACTTCAAAGTGCAAGACCAAAGACATTGGTATTTAACTATACACGCTTTGGACTATATGTCATATGTATGACTCCACTATTGATGTTGATAGATTCTTTCAAACAGAAAAGGAAATATTGGAAGAAAATCTCATAAGTATATGGCAGAAAAGAAAAGACTAGAATTGTTCAGTTTAAGTATATAGATGATATACATGTTATGGCTATATTCTTTGCTTATTAAACAATGTGGTTATTAAGTATTTGATACTGAATTTGTTGGTGTGAATCGTCATACGAAACAACACAATTCATGAACTACAATGGCCTAAGTAACTAGCAAAAGAATATGTGATGATGTTCATCGAGAACAAATAAAGGGTTATTGTGTTGCTCGTTAAAACATCAAAGCTTGCCTTCAAGATTTGTTTTATCAGGTATTATGAGAACAAAAGGGTTGTTCAAATAAATTACCGTAATCCATAAAAGATGGATGATTCACAAATCTCGTTGGAGAAATCACATCCATAAAACTAGTGCTAAAAATGTCGAAAGACAAATTGATTGAAAGATCACTTAGGAAGTGACATCGCCGTTTAAATTATAATGGAAAGAAAACATGAAGAAACTCCATGTGGATGGAATTTTGGAGTCTTCTGATTTTTGATCAAATGACGCTTGTGAAACTTTCCTAGAGATAATTAAAACTTTGTTCATAGGCCAAAAGGGAACGAATGACTAGCTTATTGGAACTTGTACATATTGTTGTACGAAGTCCATTATGTGTAGTCAAGAGCGATGGATTTCAACTTCATATGCTTTCTCTGAAAATTTGAGTGAATATATGAATATTTACTTAATAAGGATGAAGTGTGAAACTGTCACATCCCAAGATTTTCCAAATCTTGTAATGTGAAAATAAATGAATAAAATACAACTTTGTTTAATTTTCAGAGCCAGAAGAAACTTTTTGAATTCAATTGGAACCTCAAACCCATTTGAATTAAATAAAATCCTAAAGGGATTCATAAAGATGAACATTTAACAAAGGAAATTAAAATGTTTTGAAACTACTATTTTGGATCCTTCAATAAAAAGTTTTGGTTTTCAAAAGAAAAAGTGGATTTATAAATAAAGATTATTTTGTAAAGCCAAATTAAACCTTGACCAAACTTTGGGAATTAAAACATTTAGTTTTTAATAAAAATAACAAAGGTTTATTTAAAATAAAATAATAAGGAATTAATATCAAATTTTATTATAAAAGGTTTTACCATTTTAATTAAAACATCAAAACTTATTAAATTATTTTAAATAGGTTTTCCAAGTATTTTATATTCTCTAATAAAACCTACTAAAGTGTTTTGGCTTTATTTTAGATTTCAAAATAAATATCTTAATAAAACAAATCATATTTGAAATAATAATGAAAGTCTATTATATTTAATTAATAATGGACCCTAAAATAAAATGTTATTTTATTTTAAAACAAATCTCGAAGTATTCTATATTTTCCCAAATAAAACCCACTAATTTGGTTTTGAAAATATTCAAGTTTCAAATAAAGATTTTATTAATAAAATCAAATCCTATTTGATTAATAAACCTTGGCCCATTTTATTTAACTAATATTGGACCCTAAAGTAAAATAATATTTTGTTTGAAACAAGTATCCAAGTATTATTTACTTCCAAATGATACCTACTGATTTGATTTTGAAAACATTTGGATTTCAAATAAAGATTTTATTAATAAACAACAAAAACTCTATTTTATTAATAAACCATGGCCTACTTATTTAATTAAGGATGGAACCTAAAAAGATTAAAGTATTAATTATTTTATTTAGGATTTTGGTTCAGGTTACTAAACATAACCAAATTCTTAGTTACAATGTTTGGTAAAAATTTGAATTGTTATGAATGTTTGAGAATTGTTTGAAATAACAAATCAGGAAATAGAAATAGAAAAAGAAAAAGAATTGGACAGAAAAAAAATAGAACAGCCCACCAATCTGGCCCAACTAACCCAGCAGCAGCCCATCTAGCCCACCTGTTCCTCCCCCGAACCGTTTTTCTCCACCGCAAACCTAACCCACACCCTCACTGGCAGGTGGACCTCTTCCTCGTCTATTTCCCACTGACTGACCGGCCCCACTCCACTGTTCTTCCTCTCCACCCCGCTCGACCGTTCCTCGCCGTTTACTGCCGAGTAAACTCCCTTGAATTCGCGTTGATGAATAGATTAAACCCGCCATTGACCATGCTATGTTAAACGCCATGCTTCACGCCTCCTTTCCCCTCTGTTTCCTCCCCCGAGCACGCCTCCAGTCCATCTCAATTTCTCCTCGACTGCACTGTCTCCGACGACGCTCCGACGCCGAATCCGGCAGCCCCTCGCCACCCCTTGCCTCCCCGACCATGCTCCCATGATCTCCACCTTCTGGCGATCATCCCCGTAGCGCCAGCTCGCCCCCGAGCGCTCCAGAACGTCGGCAACAACTCCACCTATACGCCGCCGTCGTCTGCTACCTTTCCGGCGAGTCCTCCAGGTACTATCTGACCACCCCCTTTCCTCTCGATGATGCATACATGACCACCCACCGCATGCGCAGCTAACGCAGCCCCTAACTTTTCTCAGCGTGGTCCTAAACGTCGCCAACGATGACAACCTGAGAGCACCGTCGCCCGCAGGTTCTCCGACGAGCAATTAGCAGCAACCCCTTGCGCCCCTCGAGTAGCCGACCCCACCTCGAGCATCAGCAAGTCTCTGCGAGCCTGGTAAGCCTTGCCAGCCTCTCCCTCGCTTCCTGCAACGCCAGCTCCGCCGCTAGCAGAACGTCGCCTCCGCGCGCTGCCGCTAAGCGCCGCCAGAGTTAGGTCAGGCCATCTCCAGCCGTTAGATGCAGATCGTAGGGGTACGATAGAATCACTTAACGCGAAGGGGTATGCATTCAGAGTCGCACGATCGGACTTGATCCAACGCGCCAGAATAGTCAATCCGAGCGAAGCGGTACTGGCGAATGAAAATAGGACGCGTGGCACCAGGAGAGTTAAAATAGGATTTGAAATCAGATTGGAATGCCATTTTGAAAACCCTATAACTTTCAAACCACACGTCCAAATTTTACAAATTTTATATCAATGAATTCAGGAGAACAAGCCCTAGCCAACCATGGCCTTAGTTTGACAAATAGTATCTGTTAGCTTGTTTGAATTTGCATAAACATTTGTGTACTTGTTTAGATTAGAAAAATTGTTTAAAAATGATTTTTGGATTAAAACCTTTGCAAAATGGTTTGTTGTGATCTTACTGACCCTAGGAACCAACCCTTGGTATTAAAAATGATTTTTGTAAGATTTAGGTTGGATTACTTGACTTAGTCATTTTCTAGCCAAATAAAAAGAATGGTTTTTGCTATAAAAATGTTTATGGAAAGAAAACTTTAAGAAAATGGTTTGATCAAACCCACTGACCCAAAACACCAAGTTTTGCAAATTGGCAACTCATTTGGTGAACAACTTAAGAATTTTGCCTTGATAAAAACATTTTTCACCACATGAAATGATGAATGGATTTAAAAATAGTTTTGGATGAAACCCTCTTGCTAATGATTTTACCACTTTGGTAAAATGACCAATTTGGATCTTACAAAGTCTAGAAACCCCATAGAGACCCCCTTTGCAAAATAAAACTATCTTGTGCATGCTCCCATGCATGACTTAGATTCCATTACTTTGTGTGTGTGAAGAATTGTCTGTTTGACTTTGGTTTGGAATGTGAATTGAATTTGTGTTTGCTTGATTGATTTGTAGTGAAGTGTGAGACTAGAAAGATCAAGGAGTGAACCACCATTCCCTACCAAAAAGGCAAGTGATGCTTCATACTTTTTGTCCCATTACTTTCTCTATGCATTAGTGAATTTTGCTAAGTAAAACTTGCATGGATTTTGCTAAGTATAGACCTTACTATAGGAAAACCTAGTAGATGAATCCTTAGTAGGATTTTCATAAGTTAAAGATTCCTATTACTACCAAGCTTAGCCTAGCTAATAGAAAACATGGGTGGAATATATATTCACACTATGGAAAAATATTCTAAGTCTGAGGACTTATGTTTTTGTTTAATAAAACAACTAAGTTAATGAATTCCCTGGGTGGAATGGGCTTGCTTGGTGGAGAATGGTTGAGTGGTTCACAATGCCATGGGCTTGGATTGTGTATCTCACTTGTGGAATGCCACCCAGGAACAAAGGGATTTGAGATGTCAAATGTTGAGAAGCTTCAAGTGCAACCACTTGGCAATATGGGCTCTGCCATGATCATATAGGTTGCAAGAACTTAGCCAAATGGACAGTGGGTGGTAGTGTTTGATAGGTTGGAACGCGTCCATTTTGGTCTAAGGGAAGGCTTCTGAAAGATTTTGTCTTGGGAAACCAAGTCTTGTGGGTAAAGTGCACCACCTCTGCAGAGTGTAAAACCTAAGTACTTAGCCACGTCCCTGGTAAAGGACAATTTGAGCATCAAGACATGGAAGCAATCAAGAATCTCATCATTCCAATTTCTAAATTAAAATCTTGTGGTTTGAACAAGGGTTGTTTGAATTCTTCAATCATTGATGGAGAGATGGCTTGGTACAAGGATCTTGAAATCTTTGATTGAGAAAAATGATTTTGTCAAGCAAAGACCTAGTATTTTCAAAATGATAAGAAAAATCTATTTTGAGCAATGCAAGCCTCAACTCCACTTAGCCAAATGCATATAGATGATAGACTCCACTATACTACCATAGTATCACTTGCCAATACAATTCAAATGTATTGACCCTTGTGGCTGTAACTTGTATGTTGCAGGTTTGACTGATTTTAGTGAAGATTGATTGTTTAGGATTACAAAGTCTACAACCAACATCTGCCTGTGGCACTTTGAAGATGATGGACCCATGATTATATTTATTCCGCTGCAATGTAATGTAATAGCCAAATGAGCTATGTAAGATGTAATAAAATTATGTTATTCCTGGTTATAAAGTTGTATTATGACCTTTGTTTCTTGATATTACATCTTAACTGTGGATGCTAGCTATTGATCCAGGGACTAGCATTGTATAACACAGGAGGAATCTACCTTAATAGGTTGAGACCCCTACAGATGGTATCAGAGCATTGTGTTGCCTATAGGATTTTGTAAACCCTAAGATTGGACAAAAACCCTTAGAAGAATAGGAGTTGATCTTGTTCCAAAACTTATTTACAAAAACACTTGTAAACTCTTTCCTCAACCATTTTGGTTTCAACTCTACTTCTCTTCTATTCAACTTGATGGAAAAACCAACCCCATGGCCAAAGACTACACCATGTCCAAAGGACTTCTTCAACTTCTTCAACTCTAATGACTTCAACATCTTCAGCATATTCACCAAGGACTTCCAACATGGATATCACCAAGGACTACAAGTGAGACAAGGAAATCTTACTTAAGATTTAGAGACTAAGGGAATGCAAAATAAGAAGGAGCCATCAACAACTTTGAAGTATTGTGACCAAGAGTTTTTCTCAAGGAAACCATGATCTCATGTAAGAAGAAGCAACCAAGAATGATGGAAAGATCACAAGTAAACCATATAGATGGACCACCATATTTTAGTTAAGTCAAAACCACCAACTTATGTGGTGTAACAAAAATATTTTGTTGCCTAAGTATGTGCTTGAACCTTGTTTGAGTGAAATGTTTGTTTGTGATTGCTTGCACATTGCTTGTGTGAATTGTGATGTGTGTGATTAGAAATATTTCCTTAGAAATATCTGGCCTATTCTAATCTTCCTTCAACCCAAACAGATGACTATTCCAAAGGACTCCAAGGTTGATGACACCAACACCAACCAAGCTGACAGCATGAGAGAGCTCATAGCAACCCAACATCAGTTGAACCAACTGACAGCTCAGTTCCTAGCCAACAATAGTGATAAAGATCCAGCACTGCAAAAGTTTTTGGAGGAACAATCCCAACTGATGCTTAAGGTGACTAATCAAATGATTAGCATGGAAGAAAGCTATCCTAGAAGAGTGTATGATAACAAGGATGACAAGAATGTTATTCTAGATGGAGCCCCAGCTTGCATTATTTGTGGAGACAAGGATCATACTTCCACAGAGCATGAAGGACAATGCCCCAATTGTGAAGAAGACCATCCTGTTGGACAATGCCCCACCTCTCAAGCTACTTGTTACCTTTGTGAAGGAAGTGATCATACTCCTGACCAATGTCCCATCTATGCCATGGTAGAACAAAGGAAACAAGAAGGATCCAAGTCCACCAAAGGAAAAGGACCACTCATACCTCCAAACAAGACAACCCAATTCAAAGGATCAAAGAAAACCAAGAAGCCCAAGCAAGACATGAGCCTTGCACAATGTCGTAAATGTAAAGAAATGGGACACTACTCCAGTGGATGCCCAGAGAACAAGAAGAATAAAGAGATCGACCAAGTGTGGTGCAACAACTGCAAAGAACCAGGCCACTATGTAGCAACTTGCCCACAAGAGCCACGTAAAGAACTCAAGGACATCCATTGCTTCAATTGCAAGAACCCAGGACACTATGCAAGCAACTGTCCAGAAAAGATGAAGAACAAGTTGAACAAACCTATGGAGAAGCTAAACCTTGGCCCATGAGACAAGTATGGAAACCAAGGAAACCATGCAAATGTTTGCAATGAGAAACTTTCTCCAGGATCCCAAGAAGGACAATATGTAATTTTTGTTTGAAAAATTTTAAGGGTGGTAGAACCCTAGTTGTTTGAACTTGCTTGTAACCCTAAACCTTCCCAAATCTCGGGACGAGATTTATTTTAAGGGTGGTAGCCTGTCACATCCCAAGATTTTCCAAATCTTGTAATGTGAAAATAAATGAATAAAATACAACTTTGTTTAATTTTCAGAGCCAGAAGAAACTTTTTGAATTCAATTGGATGTGAAACATTTGAAAAGTTCAAAGACTTTCAAGATGAAGTGCAAAATCATTGTAACAAGAATATAAACAGTTTATGATAAAGATCATAAAGGAAGATATTTGAGTTACAGAGTTTAGCATAATACCTAAGATTTAAGGAATCGTTCCGTGGATTTGCATTTCCCGAAACACCATAAGGGTATGGGGCATTCGAGGTATGTAATTAAACATTGTTTGACATGGTAAGATCAAAGGTATAATTCATAAAACTGCCATTATATTTTAAAGATTAAAAGCTTTAGAGATTACCGTTTTTCCACTAAAAAGAGCTTCATCATAATCCGTTGAAATGACACCATATAAAGTTATGGTTTGGGATAAAACCCAAGTTGTCCTTTCTTAAACATTGGTATGCTATGCATAAGAAAGATGTTTGCAACCAAAGTCGGATGAACCTATCTTTGTATGTTATTTCGAATAACTGTTAAGTAATCCTCCATAACATCGGAGACAAAAGTGTTTGTCACTTAAAACGTCAAGTTTCTTTGAGAAGGAATTTTTCGTGAAAAGTTAAGTGGGAGGACAATAGAACTTTGATAAGGTTAAAAGAACCTTAGCTATATGTGCAAAGTTGCGCAGCACCGAAAAGTGTTCCGAAGGCAGCAACAATGCTCATGGCTCACGTGCCTCAAAGGTTGTGGTCATGGAGATCTAAGTTCCTATTGAAACAAGTAGGTCGGGTAAACAATCAAATACCAAGATTTGAGAGTTAAATCATTATTTGACAATAATGATCCGACTACATGCAAAGAAGCGATGATGAGCCCTGACTCCGTCAAATGGCTTGAAGCCATAAAATCCGTGATAGTTCCATACACGAGAAATCAAGTTTTGAACTTGAAGGACCCTCGAGAAAGGTGTAAGACCTTACAGTTGTGTTTGGATCTATAAAAGAAATAGACATGGATGTTGCACATCTATGAAATAGTCGACATGTTGGGAAAGAGTTCACAACAATGTTCAAAGGTTGACTATGATAAGATTTGATCTTTCATAACGATATTTAGTCTAGACGGATTAATGTAGCAACTACGACATATAATTTTGTTATGTGTTGAATAAACAAAACAAGTTCTTCTAATAGAATGGTTACCAAGGACGTGTGCATGACACGGTCCAAAGGGTTTTGTTAATTCAAGGATGCTAAAATCATATGCAAACTTCAATGGTTGAATTAAGCATAGCGGAGTTGGAATCTTCACTATGATGAAACTGTTAAAAGAGTTTAAATTCATTGGAGACAATGAAGATGCTTGCATTTGCAAGAAATTAAGTGGGAGCACTAAGACATATTCTAATACATTATGTGGAGGACATATTGTTGATTGGAAATGATGTATCTTTTATTAACACATATTAAGAATTTCATCCCGATGAAAGACTTAGGAAAAACCCAAATATTTGGCATCAATAGACGCTAATATGGTTGTGCCAGAAGTACATAGACAAGATATTGAATGAGTTCAATATAGAAACTACAAGAGAGGTTCTTGTCGCACAGAAAGGATTGAATGAGTTCAATATTGATGATATATTCAAGTGTATTGACACAGGATAAGTGAAACAAAGATTCAAGTATAGATTGATACTTGATGTTTGAAATCACAAAGAATATTTATATCAATCATACTGTGATATGTACAAATCCAGATATGTCATATGCTCTAAATGTTGTGAGCATATACCAGAATGATTCGTAAGATGATCATTGGACAATAGTAAGGATATTCTTATGATCTTTTGGAAGAACTAAGAGTATAATATTTGTAGAAGTGACAAATAGATGGTTAGTTCATTGTAAAAGTACTACATTGATACTAGCTTTGTCACAAAGTACAAATTAAGTTTATCTCAATCTAAACTAAGGGTGGCACAATATAATGGAAAGTGAGTTCCATAATGGATTTTGATGAGTTCCAAAGTTAAGACATTGTGACTGATACTACAACAAAAGGCTAAGTATATGACTGCTATTTTAGCAGCAAAAGAGGGCATTTGTGTCAAGTAGTTTGTTATCAAACTAGGTGTAGTTCACAGTGGGATAATACTATGAAGATATATTGTGCGACAATATTATCAACATGTTTTAACCCCAAAGAGCTAAAGTTCACACCGAAAGACCAAATTTATACAAAGCCATCTCATTAGAGAATGAGTGATGCGTAGAGACGCAAAAACATGCAATTACACACGGACCTGGAAGTGTCAGATCCGGAGATCAGTTGACCACTAGCAATCGTGTACATACAACACCGGAAAGCCGTAGGTGTTGAATACACAAAGGTTTGAAACTAGATTATTGACTCTAGTGCAAGTGGGAGACTGTTGGAGATATGCCCAAGAGGCAATAATAAAGTGGTTATTATCATATCTTCACACTTATGATAAATGTTCACATACCATGCTATAATTGTATTAACCGGAAACATTAATACTTGTGTGATTTGTAAACTAAAATAAGAGTCCCTAGTAAAGCCTCTTGTTAAACTAGCTTGTTGGTTAATATATGATCATGGTTTCCTGATCATGAACATAGAGATGTTATTAACAACAGGATCATATCATTAGGAGAATGATGTGATGGACATACTCCTATAGATAAGCGTAGCATAAAGATCAAGTCATTTCAATAGTTCAATTGCTATATGCTTTCTGATACATAGTAACCTAATTCCTTCGACCATGAGATCATGCATATCACCTTTACCGGATGGATGCTTTGATGACATCAAACACCATACCGTAACTGGGTGGCTATAAAGGTGGCATTGAGTGTTCGGAAAGTATTGGTTAAGACACATGGATCAAGAATGAGATTTGTCCATCCATATGACAGATAGATATACTCTGGGCCCTCTCGGTGTAATGCCATCCAATTAGCTTGCAAGCATGTGACTGGATCACAAGGGATCACATATCACGGGAACGAGAAAAGAGTACTTATCGGTAACGAGGTTGAACTAGGTATGCAGAGATACCGACGATCAAAACCTCGGATAAGTAAACTATCGTGAGACAAAGGGAAATTGGTATCGTATGTAAGTGGTTCATTCGATCGCAAAGTAATCGTAGAAATATGTGGGAGCCATATGAATTTCCAGATTCCTCTATTGGTTATTGTTCGGAGAAGTGTCTCGATCATGTCCGCATAATTCACGAACCGTAGGGAGACACACTTAAGGATTCGACGTTGTTTGAGTAGTTATGGAATGATGAGTAAGATACCGAATGTTGTTCGGAGTCTCGTATGGAATCCGGTATATCACGAGGAGATCCAGAATGGTCCGGAGAATAAGATTCATATAAGGAAAGTCCTGTTTCGGAGTTGGAGAATGGTTCCGGTGTTTTCATCGGGAATGTTCTAGAAGGTTCCGGATTGTCCGGCACTCCGGGGGGGGGGAGGGTACATGAATGTGTCATTACATATTGAATGATTGCATCATGTACTAAGTGTTCTTGCTGTTCCAAAACTGAAAAGTCAAACTGCCAGTTTGAAAGTCAAACGGCTAAAACAGGAAACTGTGGAAAATAGGAAACTGTGGGAAACAGGAAACTGTGGGAAACAAGCAAGAGGTGGTTGGAACTGACTTGGGGGAGGAGTCCCTCCAAGCCGGCACGCCAACCAAGGCCGACTTGGGGAGGGACTCCCCTCCCCTTGGCCGCCCCTCCCACCTATAAAAGGAGGGGCAGGGCCTCCTCCTCTAGACACACAAGTTCCTATCCTCTAATCTCCGGTTTAGAGCCGTTTTGGTTTAGAGCTTCTAATTGCTCTAGCCTGCGGTTTAGAGCCTTCTAATTGGTGTGTCTAATCCCTAGACCACTAAATAGCTCTCTCTCATACTCCACCATACTCGCTCCGGCTTAAGGCGAAGCCCTGCGGGATCTCCCCTCTACTTCCGGTACCACGCCGTTGTGCTACCGGAATCGCGAGGAGAGTGCTACAACCTCCGCTGCCTGCTGGAACAAGGGAGAGGAAGGTCTTCGTCAAGTACCGAACGTGTGACCGACTGCGGAAGCGCTGCCGGAACGCAGCGCCGGAAGGATCGTCTACGCGATCTTGAGATCGGAAGTGTACGACTACATCACCCACGAGAATCTGCTCTCGTTAACCGCTTTGGAATCTTCGAGGGTAAGTTATTCCATCGACTCGTTGCTACAATATAGTAGATAGATCTTGGCTTGTTTGTTTGTATGCGATAGAAATTTTTTGTTTTCCATGCTACGAACCCCTACACTAGATACAAACAACGGGTGGATGTATATCCGTAGAGAACATACCCTTGAAGACCGACAAAGCTTAACGAGTCCAAACTCGTGGTTGATGTAGACGATCTCTTGCCGATCTCAAGATCGAGAGGAAGTCCTAGCGCCGCAAAACAGCAGCGCATCCGTGCTCGCACACACATTCGAGGCACCGAGCAACCTCCGCCTCCTCGCTCCAGCGATGCAGCGGAAGCACAACTCTTTCTTGCCGAATAGCCACCGGGAACATGTATCTCGTTAGTCCGAGACCATGGGGGATAAATTCTAGAGGGGGGAGAGATCCTTCACGAGGAGGTGTGAGTGAGAGAGAGGGAGGGGCTCCTTTTATAGGGAGAGGGGGGCACCCAAGGGGCCATGCGCCCAGCCATGGGGCTGCCCCACCTCTTCCACATTCATGTGGGTGGACACTCCACTCAATCAAATGCCTTTCAGTTCCCTCCACTAAAAAACCCACTCAAATTCCCATTAAATTTCCACCAAATTTAATGCAAGCTCTCATTAAATAAAACTCCTTTTATTTATTCAGAATTTTGTCAATTACTTTAATGACAAACATTCACATATACCCCCTTGCTAGTATTTCATTTCACATGCAGAAACACTTTCTGCAATTTCACCCGAAAACCCGTTTCGGTATCTAGTGAAATAAATTCCTGCGCTTGTTATTCTTTTCGGCATGAAACTTTTGCTCCAAATGGATGTCGGTGTCTCTTAAGTGTGTCACCCTACGGTTCACAAATAATGCGGACATGATCGAGACCCCTCTCGGATCAATAATCAGAAGCGGGATCTGGAGACCCATACTGACTCCCACACATTCAACGATGACTTTCTTGTGATCGTCGGAACCTTTTACGCTAGTATATTAATCCCTTTGTCTCGCGATATATTACATGTCCGAGATTCGATCATCGGTATCTCCATACCTAGTTTGATCTCGTTACTGACATGTACTCTTTTCTCATTCCCGTGATATAACATTCTAGTGATCAAATCACTTGCTTGCAAGCTAATCAATGTGATATCACCGAGAGGGCCCAGAGCATATCTATCCGTCATCGGGATGAACAAATTCCACTCTCGATCCATGGGCCTCAACATAACACTTTAGTAGTTTTGAACCCATCTTTATAATCACACTGTTACGGTGTGACGTTTGATGTTATCAAGAAACTCTTCCGGTGTTAGTGATTGACATGATCTCATGGTCTAAGGATTAGAATCACTTCGTAAGTTGTTATAGCAATATAAACTCAATGACTTTGATCGTAATACTATACTTCAGATGAATGTTCATCACACCATTACACTAATGTTGTGACCTCGTTATTAACAACATCCAATGTCCATGATCAGGAAACCTATGATCATCTTGTTAATCAACGAGCTAGTTTATAAGAGAGGCATAACTAGGAACTTCCTTTTTGTTTATTAAACACACATGTATTAACGTTTCCGTATTAATACAATTATAGCATGTAAAATAAACATTTATCATAAACAAGGAATACGATAATAACCACTTTATTATTTCCTCTCGAGCATATTCCCTTCAATTAAGATATAGTGGTTACATTCTTATTATTTGTTTTATATCCTTAACTTGGTATTTATGAGTGATTATAATGAATACCATAACATGATCACCTAATGATCAAATATAATTCACATTGTATTAAGGTTTAACTTATAGTACATTTGATCTACCCTTAGATCAAATCTCTCTTACCCAAAATGAGATTTTTAACAAAGGTCTTATTGAAACTTATCGCAGTCAACTTGATGATCTACTTCAATTCCATCAAGCTAAGAGAAGCTTCAATCACTTTGACAAGTTTTGTTTAAAAGCGCGGAAATTATTCGGATTTTCTATGCATGAATGCAATGCACACATCTGGGTTCAGCTTATTTCTAGGCTCTAATGTTGGGATGTTACAGATTCTCCCCCTTAAAATAAACTTCGTCCTCGAAGTTCGCAAACTCTCACGTTTCGGAGTAAGGAATTGTTTTGTAGTGGTTGCTACATTCTCCTTTTCATGATGACCTTAAATGGAATTAATTGGAGTATTGCATAACCTGATTAGATATTTTAATCCAATTCTTTTTATCTAAACATCAAACTTTATTACTATTTTAAGTACAGTTTAGAGGTCTCCTTAAAAATAAGTTTTAAGTTTCTATATACTCGTGTTAGTAGTCAAAAGACTACCCTTCTATTCCTGTCATAGTATAGTTAATACTAGTATTCCTTCCCAGATTGGATTTGAACTCATTTAGTCCATACCCATTGGAATTCTTATTCTCTTCCTATGTCCAATTGGAAGTTCTTTATTATTTCTTAAGATTACTTAAGAGTTGTTTATTTTTGGATTGGTCGGTTAAATGTATCCTTTATCACCTTCAAGTTTATACCTTCTCACGATTTTTTTACTAATCTTCCATTATTACCTATAGTACTTTCTTCATCTTTCAATCATAACATCTACTCCCCCCCTTAGATTTTACTAATAGTCTTTAAATTACATACATAGAGACCATTGGTTCTTAAACTCAAATATTGATCTCGGTTCAGCTTAAATTCTACCATTTTAGGGTCTGATGAAAGATTATACGGTGTATCCACACAATTGTGGATATCCGAGACAAATCTTTCAACACTATATATCGTACTTACTATTGAATATTTTCGCTGGGTAGGTCTAACTTTGCGAAGCCTCTCGAAAGACGATCGCCTTAAAATTTTGATACTTCCTGAGGTTTTACTTAACTTAGGCCAAATTTAATGCTCTTTATGAAACCTTTATGATAATTTGATTAACTATGTCAACCAATACCAGCTGCGGACAGAATACCGACTGCGGATTAGAATGTCGGCAAGGGATTAGGTACCCAAGGCGGAACATTCTGAGTGGTAGGTATTATCTTACAGTTTCCGACCTACGAGTTACATTCTCTCTGAGTTGTCAGAGCTTGAATACCCTTTTGGTTCCAAGGCATCTCCTTGGTACTTTTTCATGATACTTCCATGAACTTGATTCAACTCTTCATTAACTTCTTAGCATCTTACCTACTTTGAATGAACTTTCAATTTATCATATCTTGTTACTCCTTACATCTCCTACACCATGCTTTCTTCCTAAACTGGACAAAAATGTGACTTATGTTCTAGCTATTCCCTAAATGGTGTAAATACCCCTTCTATCATACTACATCCTTCAAGTTAATCTTCCTTATGATCTTCAAAACTCGTCACTCCCTTACACGAATTCCCCATTTCTATCTAGATCTATAACATCAAGTAATAACTGGGTGCTACATCATGCATTTGCACACCTAATTAGACTTCATGTACAGATCTAGTCAATCAAGAAGAATCAAAAAGATCCAAAATTCAATAAACAACAAAACATATACCTTGTATCATACATAGGTTTTAGATAATTTACAAATATACTGGATGTTCCCACGGTTTGCTCCAAACCTATTTACACAACTATCTTACAAGAACTTCTTGCTCTTGTGGATATATCCTCACTTATTGTGGAAAACCTATCAAACTACAATACGCATTACCCTCTATATACATTATTCAAGCCCTCATCCCTTGGGATGTCGTTTCTCTCTCACTTTCATCTTCCTCTAATGCTTCCTGGAGTTCCGTCCATGATGACGTGAAGTCCTACGACTGCCTTCTGGAGCATAGGAGCATCCAGGAGGTGCGTATTCTTGATTAGAAGTACCGAGACTGATATTAGTCATTGAAAAATGACTAGAGTTGGCGTAATCTTCCACCGAATAGTCCGGGTTTTCTGGCAACGCTTCCTCATAGTAAGTTGGTTCCTTAGCTTTTTCTTGGATCCAGTCATATATATTGGTATAGTAGCTATTGGAGTACTCTTCTAAGTTGATTGGATTCGTATTACCCCCATATGGTCCATAAGGCTCTCTATGGTTATAGTTGGTCTCTTCTTCAATACCTGTATCACAAGGTATAGGATTCCCTATGGTTTTACCTTGAGATTCTATTTCCCATCCATACTTGTTAGGCTCAGGTTTATTCGGAATAACTTTATTCCATTCTTGTTGTTTGGAATTGTACTTGGTCCATAAGTCTTTATGTGGCTTGAAGTCATTCTGGTAATAGGCATAATTTTCTGAGTTTGGGTCATCAAACTCAGCTTCCTCAAACACCTCTCCTGAAGGTATGTATTTGGGATGCCTAGCTTCTTTATCTAGATTCTTCCTACGAGCCATTGCTTTATCAGGATCAGTAAAATCATCAATGACCGTGTCACATCCCAAGATTTTCCAAATCTTGTAATGTGAAAATAAATTAATAAAATAAAACTTTGTTTGATTTTCAGAGCCAGAAGAAACTTTTTGAATTCAATTGGAACTTCAAACCCATTTGAATTAAATAAAATCCTAAAGGGATTCATAAAGATAAACATTTATTAAAGGAAATTAAAAATGTTTTGGAATTACTATTTTGGATCTTTTAATAAAAGATTTTGTTTTCAAATGAAAGGGTGGATTTATAAATAAAGAATATTTTATAGAGCCAAGTTAAACCTTGGCCAAGTTTTTGAAATAAAATGTTTTGTTTGGATAAAAATAGTAAAGGCTTATTTAAATAAAATAAGAAGGATTTAATACCCAATTTTATTTAAATAAAAGGTTTTGCCATTTTAATTAAAATATCAAACTTATTAAATTATTTTAAATAGGTTTTCCAAGTATTTTATATTCTCTAATAAAACCTACTAAAGTGTTTTGACTTTATTTTAGTTTTTAAAATAAATATTCTCAATAAAACAAACCCAAGTTGATTTAATAATGAAAGTCTATTTTATTTAATTAATAATGGACACTAAAATAAAAGGTTATTTTGTTTTAAAACAAATTTCCAAATATTATATACTTTCCAAATTAAACCTACTAATTTGATTTTGAAAATATTTAGGTTCAAATAAAGATTTTATTAATAAAATCAAACCCTATTTTTGATTTAATAACTAAGGCCCATTTTATTCAATTATTAAAGGACCCTAAAATAAAAGATTATTTTGTTTTGAACAAGATTTCCAAATGAAATTTATTTCCAAATAAAACCTACTGTTTGGGTTTTGAAAACATTTTGGATTTTAAATGAAGATTTTATTAAATAAAACAAACTCTATTTTATTAAATAACTAATGATCCAATTATTTAATTAATAAATGGAACCTAAAAAGATTTAAAATAATATTTTATTTTAGAATGTGAATTATGATGTTAAACAGAACCAAAAATCCATTACAATAGTTTGAATTGTTTGAATGGTTTGAATGTTTGAAATATTGATTGAAAATCAAATCAGCAAATAGAAAAAGAAAAGGAAAATGTTTCTGTACAAAAAAAAAGAAACAACAGCAGCCCAACTACCCCAGCCCAATAGCCCAACTTGCAGCCCACCTTCTCTTTTCCCCGAACCGTTTTTCTTCACAGCAGAAAGAACCCACTGAGCAGCTGACAGGTGGACCCTCCCTCTCCCTCTTTTTCCCACTGACCGCTGGACCCCCTCTCCACTGTTCTTCCTCTCCACCCCGCTCGACCGTTCCTCCCGTTCCTGGCAGTAATTCGCGTCGTCAATTCGACTTAATGCCCCGATTAAACCTCGCAGTGATCACGCGAGTTAAATCCCCTCTTCCTCCTCTTTCATTCCCCCCAAACCCCATGTCTCGAGAGCCACCAGGCTGTCGCCAATCTTCACTGCACCGTCGCCGTCTCCGACGAGTTCACGGCCAAATTCTGGCGGCATCTCCTCGCCCTTGTCTTCCCGAGCAAGCAGGTAGATTCGCCAGACCCAGGAGCACCGCTCTGTAACCTCAGCTTCCCCGCGGGCACCTCTGAGCCTCGCCAACGACAACCTCCAGTACCGCCGCCGTCTGCCTCCGCTCCGACGAGTCCCACCGGTGAGACCAGACCACCCCTTCACCTCTCGTTCAAGCACACAGATTTGCCTTGATCCCACGCACCTAACCGTGCCTCTCCTTTGCCTTAGCGCGGTCCTAAGCGACGCCAACAACGACAACCCGAGAGCACCGCCGCCCGCAGCAACTCCGGCGAGGAATCACGGTTGAACCAGTGCACCCCCTGACAAACCGTAAGCAAGTTGAGCATCAGCGTCACCTCACGAACTCGGTGAGCATCCCCTTTTCCTCTCCCGCTTCCTACATCGCCGGCAACGTCACCGCCAGGCCGCTCCGCCGCCGGTAGCCACCGCAGCGCCGCCCACTTTAGGTCGAGCCTGCCGCAACCGTTCGATCTAGATCGGGCAGGCACGATAGAATCATTTAACGCCGAAGGGGTACGCCTCCAGAGCCGCACGATTAGACTTAATCCAACGCACCACAGCACGCGATCCGGACGAACCGGTATCGACCAATGAAACAGCGCCGCGTGTCACCTATTTGGTTTAAAACAGAATTTGAAAACAGAAACTTTTGCAAACTTCAAACCCTTATATCTTTGGATCCACACGTCCAAATTTTGCAAATTTTATATCAATGAATTCAGGAGAACAAGACCTAGCCAACCATGCCCTTAGTTTAGCAAATAGTAGCTGTTAGCTTGTTTGAAATTGCAGAAACATTTGTATGCTTGTTATGAATGTAAAAATTGTTTAAAAATGATTTTTTGGATTAAAACCTTTGCAAAATGGTTTGTTGTGACCTTACTGACCCTATGAAACAACCCTTGGTATTAAAAATGATTCTAGTAAGATTTAGGTTAGATTACTTGACTTAGTCATTTTCTAGCCAAATAAAAAGAATTGATTTTATTATGGAAATGTTTATGGGAAGAAAACTTTGAGTAGATGGTTTGGACCAAACCTAATGACTAAAACACCAAGTTTTGCAATAGCAACTCATTTGGTGAACCCTATAGGCTAATGCCTTAGTAAAAAAAAATATTCTACACCACATAAAATAACACTTTGTTTTGAAAATGGTTTTAAAGTGAAACCTTTTGCAAATGACTTGGCCACTTTAGGAAATGACCATTAGATGTACCCAAATGACTATGACCCACTAGGAACCACTTTTTCAAACAAAACAAAGCTTGGCATGCTTGCATGCATTTCTTTGACTTTGTTATTTATGTGTGTTGTTTTGCTTGATTGGTAGATTGAGTTTGTGCCTTGCTTGATTGATTTGTAGTGACTTGAAGAGTGTGATTATTGCAAAGATCAAGAAGTGAACCTATACTGTACCAAAAAGGCAAGTGATGCTTCATACTTTCTATCCTATTACTTTCACTATGCATTAGTGATTTTGTTAAGTAAACTTGCATGGATTTTGCTAAGTATAGATCTTGCTATAGGATACCTAGTAGATGAATCCTTAGTAGGATTTCCTAAGTTAAGTTTCCTACTACTACCAAGCTTAGCCTAGCTAATAGAAAACATGGGTGGAATATATATTCACACTATGGAAAAATATTCTAAGTCTGAGGACTTAAGTTTTGTTTAATAAAACAACTAAGTTAATGAATCACCTGGGTGGAATGGGCTTGCTTGGTGGAGAATGGTTGAGTGGTTCACAATGCCATAGGCTTGGATTGTGTATCTCACTTGTGGAATGCCACCCAGGAAACAAAGAGATTTGAGATGTCAAATGTTGAGAAGCTTCAAGTGCAACCACTTGGCAATATGGGCTCTGCCATGATCATATAGGTTGCAAGAACTTAGCCATATGGACAGTGGGTGGTAGTGTTTGATAGGTTGGAACGCGTCCATATTGGTCTAAGGGAAGGCTTCTGAAAGATTTTGTCTTGGGAAACCAAGTCTTGTGGGGAAAGTGCACCACCTCTGCAGAGTGTAAAACCTAAGTACTTAGCCATGTCCCTGGTAAAGGACAATTTGAGCATCAAGACATGGAAGCAATCAAGAATCTCATCATTCCAATTTCTAAATTAAAATCTTGTGGTTTGAACAAGGGTTGTTTGAATTCTTCAATCATTGATGGAGAGATGGCTTGGTACAAGGATCTTGAAATCTTTGATTGTGGAAAAATGATTTTGTCAAGCAAAAACTTAGTATTTTCAAATGTTAAGGAAAAATCTATTTTGAGCAATGCAAGCCTCAACTCCACTTAGCCAAATGCATATAGATGATAGACTCCACCATAATATCATAGTATCACTTGCCAATACAATTCAAATGTATTGACCCTTGTGGCTGTAACTTGTATGTTGCAGGTTTGATTGTTTTTAGTGAAGATTGATTGATTAGGATTACAAAGTCTACAACCAACATCTGCCTGTGGCACTTTGAAGATGAAGGACCCCATGCTTATTGTTATTCCGCTGCAATGTAATGTAATAGCCAAATGAGCTATGTATTTATGTAATAAAATCATGTTATTCCTGGTTATAAAGTTATAATATGACCTTTGTTTCTTGATATTACATCTTAACTGTGGATGCTAGCTATTGATCCAGGGACTAGCATTGTAAAACACAGGAGGACTCTACCTTATTAGGTTGGGATCCCGACAGACCGTATCCAGCTCCTGAACTAAGACTTGGTGAGTGTTATGATAAGTGTTTTGCAAAGACCGATAACGATCCATATACTCTACAGCTAGAGTAGGTTCAGCTTGGACTAAGGTAGAGTGATCTAACTCATGCTCTGAGTTTGAGGTTTCATGTGGTATAATGGTGTGAGTACTACCTTCTAGAGCTTGGGATTTATGTTCTCGGATCATGGTTATGGCTGCTGCTACGGTAATCTGATATGCAGATGCCATGCACCTTGCCTCTCCTGCTGGCATTTCTCCCTTAAGTCCTAACTTCTTGGGTAACATGATCATGATACGGTATTTAGCTAATACCTGCCCATCATAGTAACTGTAAATTTTGACCAAAAGTCTTGATTCACATTACAAACTCCATATAAGTTGTCGGAGATTGTCTGTCCAATCCCCGTCATAGTCATCCAACGTCCTATTCATCACTTGAACATTCCGGGGTGGATATCGAGGTGCCATGTGGAACTGTAGATAAGAAATTATCATCAGTCACATAGACTTAAAGCTCTTGGGTAATGATTGGAATTGTAATCATATAAAAGAGTTATCGCACTAGTAACACAACAGGATTATTCTCAAGTGAATATCCCTCATATCACTAGAGAACTCTTTATTATTGCTAGGATGTGTCCTACAGGTTCTACCCATTTACTAGGTTTCCAACCTAAGGTCAAAGCATATGCTCTGATACCAACTGCGGAGACCCAGCATACCACTGCATGATGTAGTATACTATAGTCGTTGACATAACACCAATGAAACACCGTTCACTAGTATTACATCCCTCAGAATGGCACAACAGAAACACAGTGGGTCCAATACATGGCTTAAAGGTTACAACTCACTCTTTTACATAAGATCCAGAAAACACTCTAGGTTAAAGAGAGAGAAAGAACTTCTTACGGAGAAGAATCAAAGATAAACAACGCAAGAATGATTATACTATTAAGTCTAATATTTTGACTAAGAGGTTGGCATTGCTGCTATTGCAATGCACTACAGAAATAGGTTCTTTGGCTAGAGATAATATTCCTATTTAATCAATAACTTTCGTCTTCACTTGAGTTGAGGTATATGTTGACTTCCTTGTCTTCATTGAAGAGCTTTAATTGGTCTTGATAAGTCCTGGAGCATATCTTGATGTAGACATCGTTTAATGGCTTCAGAATATAGCAAGGGTTAAGAAGATATACTTTGAGTACGAGCGTACTCAGCAATTCACTAGAAAAGGAGTATTTGATGCACTATAACTACAGCCACAAACCGTAGGTCGTAGGCAATGCAAGTTTTCATAAACATTTCTTCAAAGGTTGCTTTTATTCTGAAAAGCTATGTCCGTCAGCCTTCACGGGTTTACCAGAACTTTCATGGAGTTCCTTTCCCGCCGCATTCGCAGCTCCTTCCTGAAACAGGGAGTAACAAGTTACAATTCTTACACTCTACAGAGGTGCGTTACTTTACCCATGAGAGATCAACTCTTTGTTGCACAACCGGGCAGCTTATTCCCATCCACAATTCCATGATGTGGGGCCCATAAGATGATCCAATCCAATCACTACCCCCTTCGCGACCTCGCATGCCTCCTTGGTGTACACCATGCCCACATAAAGAATTACGGCAATGGTTTGTACAAACCGTTAGATGTCAGAACTATCGTGGGACGTTGAGGGTTCCCACCCATATGCTGCATATCCTCTATGAATTACCAATTAATATGCACGCTACGAGGATAACAGCCACGACCTGCACATCCGGCTTCATGCAAGAGGAAGAAGATATAGCTGACTTCTCCGTCCCATTCCAAATCTCATGGTCAACGCGTAATATACGGCGCAAGAATCACTGGCGACATTAGTTGTTAAGTCCTAGGTGATATAGTTTTGAACAGTGGTATTCCAACTGTCAGACTTAATAGATTAACTGATCACCCTAGATCAGTCATCAATAGTTCTCATTATTATTGAAAATAGTGTTTTCTAACCTTTTTCAAATGCAAGTGAAGACAACACTGGATTTGTAAAATACTTTACAGAAAATAAACAAAGGACATGAGCAAGTGTGAACTTGCCTTTTGTGATTGCAATATTATGCACTCACGGTCTTCGAGTCAGTATAAGATCCAAAATCTGAAATCAGCATCATTGGTCTGGTAAGGACTAATGTTTAAAGAAGCAATATGCTTTTATGCATAAGTAATGTGATGCACGTTCTAAGCGCAAATCCTGGGAATAACGTTGTCCTAGGGTTTGGATTCCGAAAGTGGTTACTTTGGAATGTGTGGTCCTTTTAGATAAGTTTCATAGTTGTACTTTTATTAGAGTTTATAAGTGGTTGTAAACAACACATATGTAGGAGTAAAGTATACATATTTATGACATACTAGTTAGGATTACTTATACAAGAGTTCTTATTTAAAGTGGCAAAAAGGATAACCTTCGAAGAAAAGGTTTATTTTAAGGTCTAAACAAACTTTGTGGTTAGTTAGTGGTGGTTGATGTTATTTGTTTGCTCAAATGGTTTGGCTTGAGTTGCTTTATAGTTTAACTACTTCAGACCAAAGTTAACTATAAAACATATAGTAATGCTTATAGTGTTGTATTAAGATTCTATAGACTAAAGTTAACTTTAAAACAAAGATGGTTTTGAGAGTATAATAATTAGAACATTTGTATCTAGTGTATCTGAAATGTTTTCTTTAGCTTACTTAAGAATGGTCATTCTTTTTACTTGGATAATGATTTCTTGATTTGATTATGGAGTAAAATCATTTATCTTTTATAGATAAGTGAGTATAGTTTATAATATAAAACATACTATTACTTAACTACTTATAGTTTTATACAATGTTGTGGTAGTTTTTGCAATTTGGTAGTTAATATAGATAGAAAAGGTTTGGTGTATTCATAAGTTGTTCTTTAAGGTTTTTATTATAAATTGAAATACTTTGAGAATATAATCTTTACTTAGGGTTAATGACAATTTAAATAAAAGATATTTATAATGTTTTTAAACCATTAAAGTTACATTGTATTAATATTTAAGATTTATACTATTTATTAAACTTAATTTACTCATTTTAAGAATATTAATAAATGTTATTTATCCTTATATGAATTATTAATGAAGTAAATAGGTTTAAATTTGAGTTATTAAAATATTTGAATTGTTATTTAATTCAAAAGTATAATATTAGATTTTTACCATGTATATATTATTTTTGTGATCATTTTGGTATATCACATTTATTTTTGTGATTAAATAATAATAAGATATGATTTTTATAATTCTTATTATTTTATAATTACTAAATAGATAATATGTATTTACTTAAGTGAAATAATAATACATAATTATAGTTTTATATTGTAATTATTACTTTTCCAAGATTTTTGGTATTTTATTTACATTTTTAATATTTACTATTATTAAAATATGAATTATCAAAGCTCTATTACTTATAAAACTTTTATTAAATAATATTTATTTAAATAATCATCATAATAATATTTGATAAAAAAGTTTAAGTTATAGATTTTATTTTTCTACAAATTTTCATATATTATACACATTTTTCTGAATTATAAATCAAAAGTTATTAATTAAACAAGATTTAATCATTTATTTGATTTCTGGAATATTATTAATTGAATTATAACATTTTATTTATTTCTTAACAGAAAAAATACTTTTTATACCACATCCAGAGCTAGCCCTAGTCACTGACCCGTGGGCCAGGTCCACCTCATCCCTCAGATGAAAGAAATGCATTAGTTACTGACCTAGTCTTTACCCCCATTCAATGACATATGGGCCCTAGGCCAGGTCATCAGCCACATGAGCAAAGACCAGTCAAACTAGCTGACCTGGTGCGATCATGACATAACGATGGCATCAGCATCACCACCGCCGCCAGAGGTTGGTCGTCGGCGATGATCTACTGCACCCCAGCAAGCGAAATAGATATAGTTCGAATCAGCGCAACCTACTGAACCTAATAGTGGCAGCGCCACTCGGAAATAGTCATCGGAGCTTCAGCTCCGATGGTGGCATATGATGAAACGGCGATTTACAACGAGATCCGGCGATTGAATGTTACTGGGAAGTTCAGAAACTCACCCTGATGATGATTGAGTGGTCGGCGAGGACAGGCGCGGTCGGAAACGAGCTTCCCGACGAGGATTCCTACGAACTGCTGCGAAGGGAAACGACCAAATTCACCCGCTCGAGTGCTCCCCTTGATGCAGGGTTCTACCCAGAGGATCCACGGAGGAAGTCGCTTCTCCATGATGGCTCAGAATGGTGTGGGGAGACGTGGTTCGACGGCGAGAGGTGGCTCCGGTGAGCTAGGGTTTCGGTCTCGTTCGTATCTGAGAGGATAAGGAGGGATTGGAGATAAGGATTGAGGCAGGGCGTCGCGGTGTCCTTCTTATCCCCTCCTGCCAACGACGACGAGTATCTTGGCGCAACGACGACGATGACGGCATCGGGCGGCGGCGAGCTTCGCCAGCGAGCTGCCTGTGTGCGTGACGATGACGACGATGCAACTTTTGCGGATAACCCCCTGGCAATTTATTTAGCTCAACCCGCGGTCCTCTCCTGACCCCACTTGTCAGTCACAGATGGAAAAGGACTGGGCTAGTTACTGGGTTGTTGTGGGCTGCACATAGGCGTTAGATAGGTATAGGTGTGTTGGGCCACGGCCAGGTAGTGTTTTTATTTGTTTTATCCTTTTTCCATTTTCTGTTTTCTTATTCAGATTTGAATTTGATTTATACTTTGAACCTTTCTTTGTATGATCTATTTGCTGGATATTTCCAGTAATATTAAAATATATTTGGTAACCTTTGTGAACTTTTATTATGTCTTCTTTTTATATTTCTTTTATTTACTCAATAATAACTCCTTTTTAATAATTTGAAGAAACTTCTTCTTATTATTTTTCTCTCCTATTTTAATTAGGGATTTCTTGAATGATATATTCTTATTAATTTATAATCTTAACTCTAGGTTATTCATAGTTTGAATAGAAACTTTTATATGTGTAATGATCCTATACCGTTATTTGATGCATGAAATATAAAATACACTGATATAGTTATTACTACTTCCATTGATTTGGAACATGACAATGTATATATTCTATTGTAATAAACAAAGAGGTTTAAGGTTTTGTATTATGCATATCTACCCTAAGGTTTAGGGTCTTTAATGTCTTTAGTCTTCTTTATGAATGTGGTTAAAGATTCAATAGCTAAACATATTGTTTTCTATTTGGAATATTTGATAGCCTCACCTTTAGTACTAGAAATTTATATCTAGAATATTTCATGGAAAAGAATTGATAAAGATATACTTAAGCACATGTAGTTATGATGGTTGGAATTAACAGAGATGTACTTATGTGATTTGCTATAGGAGATATTTCTATAAAGTGTTATAGACATCAAATGATGGATCAATAGTATGAGATGGATATTATGTTTGATTTGAGATTTAAATTTGATTGCTTACCAAGATTTAATAGGAATATGATTTATAACGTATAATTATGTTTCACAATCTTGGATCTCTAATTAAGGAATTCCTTTCCTAGATATAATACTTCTTTCTATCCATCATCATGGTTAGTTTGATGGACTTACTTATTAAAATCTTCTTATTAAATATATCATTCTTCTAAACTTATGGATGAATCCAATGAGTTTGATACAAGGATATTTCATAATTTTCTCATATCATGGCTTGGTTGTATTTACTATTCTACTATTGATAAACTTCCATCCAACCAGTAGTTCCTTCAACTTCACTCACAATCTTCCTTAATATTCCATACTCCAACCCCACATTATGTTAGTATGACTTGTCATGGCTAATCTAGAATAATTATTTAGACTAGGGTTGAATTTTGTTTTATCCACCAATGTCCCTTATACAGAGTATAAGCATATTCCATCTTGGTGACAAAAACATGATCATTAGAATCCTTTGATCATTATGGCTTAGGTTTCCAGTTGGCTAATCAAGGCCACTATCGATACAACCTTGTAGTTGTATTGAAATTATCTTCTGTTTAGCTCTATTGGATTAAGAGATATAATTCATTAACTATACCTACTTGATCCAATATGACTACTCCTAGTAACTATCTCCAGACTTCATCCTTGCAATCTTATTTTCTATCAAGGAATGATTTAGCTCCATCAACTATCTTATTTATTGGATTCTTTTCAATCATTCTTATCAAATAAATGACATCTAAAACTAGCATCACTATTTACCTCTTCTTAGTTGTTTCTTTCTAAACACTTATTTGTAAGTTGTGTTGTGATCAAATACTTGATATGTTGGTAATGGATGAATCAATAGTTGATTTATCAACATTGATTAACAACAAATATTGAAATATAACTCAATAGGGATGATAAGGATTGATATGGAAAGAAAGGTATAGGTGAATGATCTAAACTCAATTTCTCTCCTACTCAATATTGCTTAAGAAGTAGGGTTAGACCTTACCATGATACTCACGTATATGCAGATGAGATCAAGATATAGTGGTTACATTCTTATTATTTGTTTTATATCCTTAACTTGGTATTTATGAGTGATTATAATGAATACTATAACATGATCACCTAATGATCAAATATAATTCACATTGTATTAGGGTTTAACTTATAGTACATTTGATCAACCCTTAGATCAAATCTCTCTTGCCCAAAATGAGATTTTGAACAAAGGTCTTATTGAAACTTATCGCAGTCAACTTGATGATCTACTTCAATTCTATCAAGCTAAGAGAAGCTTCAATCACTTTGACAAGTTTTGTTTAAAAGCGCGAAAATTATTCTGTTTTTCTATGCATGAATGCAATGCACACATTTGGGTTCAGCTTATTTCTAGGCTCTAATGCTGGGATGTTACATACGAGACGGTGATGAAAAGGAAAATAAGCAGCTTGCAGCCGATTGACATGGCATAATCTTTTCCTCTCTTTTGCCAATGTCTTGCATTTCTGTTGATCCATTATTGGCATTCATATGTGTAGGTGTTAACGGCAATGGAGCACTTCAAGATGGTGAATGATAACAAGGCATTCACCTTGTCCCATTCTTGGTTGTTGATCAAGGACACCAAAAAATGAGAAATTAAATTTGCCCTTTGGAGATAAATGAACAAAAAGAAGGGCAAGAGCAATGCTTCGACGGGCGTCGTCGTCGACCTAGACTACAACCACAATGACGAAGGCTTTTTCACCTCTGCAAGCGATGGGACTGCTGCCCGTGCCCAAAGCCCTAGTGGCCACAAGGACACGAAGGCCAACCCCGCCCGCTAGGCTGGTTCCTTGGCGTTCTAGGAGACCTTGAAGAAGATTCTGGAGAAGAAGGAAGAGGCCGTCGCCGAGAGAGAGGACATGCAGTGCAAAGAGAAATAGGTCGTCGCCAAGACATTTGTCAAGCTACAGACGAGGTCCATAGAGGTGGAGGAGGACAACGCCAAGTCTAGGCTAATGGAGATTGAGGCCAAGGCCAAGGAGAAGGAGGCCGAAGCCAATGTCAAGGAGGCCGATGCTAGGTCTAGGGTGCTGGAGGCCGAAGCCAAGACCATGGTTGAGGAGAACGTCATCATGCTCACCGACCTAGATGGCATCACCGACCCCGATTGTAGGGCTGGGTTGTGGTGACCCACAAGTATAGGGGTTGTAGAGGTCCCAACCTTATAAGGTAGAGATCCATGTGTTTACAATGCTAGTCCCTGGATCAATAGCTAGCATCCACAGTTAAGATGTAATATCAAGAAACAAAGGTCATAATACAACTTTATAACCAGGAATAAAATAATTCATTACATCTTACATAGCTCATTTGGCTATCTCATTACATTGCAGCAGAATATCTATAAAGCATGGAGTCCTTCATCTTCAAAGTGCCACAGGAAATCATGTTGGTTGTAGACTTGTAATCCTATTCAACAAACTTCACTAACATCAAACAAACCTGCAACATAATAAGTTGCAGCCACAAGGGTCAATACATTTGAATTGTATTGGCAAGTTTCACTACTATGTAGAAATAAGTGGAACCTATCAATATATGCATATTTGGCTAAGTGGGGTTTAGGCTCATTTGCAAAAAGCAATATGGTTTTATCCTATCTTTTCAAAATAGTTTTGATCTTTTAACAAACTTTTTGAACTCCTTGGAAAACTCCAAGTGCTTCTAATCCCTTGTTGACACCATCAAGTTTTACTTTGAGAAATTGGAATGTCGAGATCTTCCATAGTTTCAGGCCTTAGTTGCTCAGAGTTGTACATAACCGGGGACACGGCTAAGTACTTAGAATTTGATCTTCTGCAGAAGTTGTACACTTTACCCATATGACACAATCTCGTCTTGATGCGACCAGTGGCCGCTGGATAAGTACTCACCAAAATGGAGTACTGGCAGATCGAGAATGTGACAAAGTCTTTCCATAGAAGTCCTCCCAATACACAATGCTAGCTTGTCAACCAGGCACCAATGTAGGGATATATTTCCCTTACACAATTCTAGTTAACCTGAAGATGCCAATGCATGGGTCTTCCACTATGTAGTTGACTAAGCCAGAGCCCATTTAGCATGTGGCTGTACACGGAAGCCACTGTACGAGAAACATGTTCAATCTCTAAGTCCCTGGGTGGTTTTCTTCTAGTGCACATAGAAAAAGATAGCCATATAAACATGGTTCCCTTTGTTGCCACCTTGTCCAAAACTTGAGTATCCTTGTCCACCCAGGTGGTTCATTGAGTACTTGTTTTATTATATAAAACGTATATCTTTTCAATACTTCATATAGTCATATCATGTATCCCATCCCTAATATATAGCAGGGCTAAGATTACTACAACTACAATGTTTCCACTAAGGAAGATATAAGGGTATCCTATTAGGATTTAGCATAGCATAAAATATAGTAGTCCTTATCATGCATGTTACCAAAAAAATCCACTAAGTGTAATGAAAATAGTAGGACATGGATGATAGTGTCACTTGCCTT
Source organism: Avena sativa (assembly GCA_916181665.1). Lineage (NCBI taxonomy): Eukaryota > Viridiplantae > Streptophyta > Magnoliopsida > Poales > Poaceae > Avena > Avena sativa. The sequence goes on from OV702282.1 coordinate 243,184,686, forward strand.
TTTAGTAGAGAATGTTGGTTCACTTCTTGATCTTGCAAATATCACACTCTTCTAACTTAACTACAATTCAATCAAGCAAACACATTTTCAAACCAACATTCAAACAATTTATCACACATAAAATAATAGAACCAAGGCAATGCATGCAAGCATGCAAAAGATGGTTTTATTTATAAAAGTGGTTTCTACCAGGATCTAAACATTATAAAGTTCAAAATTGGTCATTACTAAAGTGGTAAAACCATTTGCAAAAGGTTTTATCTCATAAACCAAATATTAAATCAAATCAATATTTTATGTGGTTGAAAATGCTTTTAGCAAAGCAATAATCTTTAAAGGGTTTCCCAAATATGTTTTTAATTCTCAAAACTTAGTGTTTATGGTCAGAAGGTTTGAATCAAAACATTTCCAAAGGTTTTACTCAAAACATCATTTCTAAACTAAATACAATATTTTTATTTGACTAGAAATGTGCTAATTCAAATATTTACTCCTTAACTTCACAAAATACAATTTTAAATCCATAAGTTGATTCCCATGGTCAGTAGGTTCACAACAATCCATTTTGCAAAGATTTCACCTTAAAATTATATCTAGAACAATTTTTATATTCAAAATAAGCCTACACATGTTTCTGCAAATTCAACCAATTTTCCAGAAGCAAAACATTACAAAAAAAAGTGCATGGTTGGGTAGGATTTGTCTTGCTGATTCAATTGATATAAAATTTGCAAAATTTGGACGTGTAGAACTAAAGTTATGAATTTTACAAGTTTGCAAATCTAATAGAACATTTTCTGGTTTTTATTTAAACAGACTGGCCACGTGGCGCAATCTAACTGGACGGTACCGTTTCGTGCGGATTGAGCAATACTAGCCGTAGGATTTCACTTAAAACACACGGCGCAGATGGACGCGTACCCTTTCGCTTATGATCTAATCTGATCCTTTGGATCTAGATCTGACGGACCACAGCGTATTGACCATTGTCTAGCGGTGCTGGCGGCGGCGGACGGCGGTGCACGCTCGGGCTACGGCGGAGCCAGCGATTCAGGAAGCAAGAGGGTTAACGGAGGTGCTCACCGTGCTCGTGGGAGTGTGGAGAAGCTCGAGGTGTGGTCGGCTTGGCGAGGGGCGCTCTGGTTCCAAGGGGATTTCTCGCCGGAGTCGGTGGTGGCGTCGAGCTCGCTCAGTTGCCGACAGGGGCGAGGTTACAGGTCACCCTAAGGCAAACGGAGCATACGGTTAGATGCGGGCGAGCGTGGAGAGTACAGGAGAATCATTGGGAGGGCTCGGGTTGGTCGGTGCTTACCAAGGGAGTTCGCCGGAGCAATGGCAGAAGACGGTGGCGCTCGGGTGATGACGAAGCCGAGGCTACGGTGCTCGCGCGGGCTAACTAGCTGCACTGGAAGATGCGCCAGGAGGTGGAGAGCAAGTCTGCGTGCAGTGGGAGGCGAGGCGCGGCTGGATGGCGCCGGAATTGGTCAGGGAACCTCGTCGGAGCAGAGGGTTTCGAGCTCACGATTGGAGCAGCCCAGTGGCAGAGAGGAGGCGGTGTTTGGGGGGAAATGTAGAGGAGAGTGTGGCGTTTAAGGCGCGTGATCACCTGGGAGATTTACTCGCGGGGTTAATCCAATTCAATGGCATTCATCGCCGGCAGAAACGGTGTGGGGGACTTGGTCGCGGGTGAGAACGACGATGAGGTGGCGTGGGGTCCGTTCGTCAGTGAGGTGGGGAAGGTTAGGTGGGGTCCTGCTGTCAGCGTCTGAGGGGATGTGTTTGCGCGTGAGAAAATGATTCACTGCGGGGGTAAAAGATGGGCTGCGAGTGGGCTTGTTGGGCATGTTGGCTGGGTTGGGTTAGATTCATTTTTTTTATACTGAACCTTTTTCTTTTTCCAATTTGAATTTCTGTTTTGATTTTAATTCAACAAATTCAAACTCCAATTCAATTCAAACCACCACCAAACTTTGTGTTGATTTTAATTCTGTTTAACAACATAATCCAAATTCCAAAATAAAATATTTCTTTTATTCTTTTAGGATCTATTAATAATTAAATAAATAGACCTTAGTCCTTAATTCAAATAGGATTTAATTTATTTAAAAACTCTATTTGAAATCTAAATAATACCAAAACCTTTTCAGTAGGTTTTACTTGAAAAACAAAACACTAGGAAATCTTATTTAAAATACTTTAACAAGTTTCAATGTTTATTTTAAAATGGAAAAGCCTTTACTTAAACAAAATTGTATATTAATAAATCCTTATTATTTTATTTAAATAAACCTTTACTCTTTTTAACAAATAGAAATATTTTATTTCATTTGCTTGGCCAAGATTTAATTTGGCTCTATAAAATAATCCTTATTTATAATTCTACCTTTTCTTTTGAAAACCAAATCTTTTATTAAAAGATCTAAAAATAGTGATTCCAACTTTTATAACTTTATTTATTATTTGTTTATCTTTTAAATCCCTTTAGGATTTTATTTGATCAAAATAGGTTTTGATGTTTCCATTTGGAATCAAAAAGTTTCTTCTCACCCTAAATTTCAGCAATTATTTATTTTGTTTATTTATTTTTCACATTTCAAAATTTGGAAAATTTTGGGATGTGACAGGGGTGTATCGTAGTACTTTCGATAAATAGGAGTGTCGATCCCAACAAGGAGCAGAAGGTGATGAACAGTGGTATGGAGAGGGAATTCTCTGCAAACACTTAGCAAACGGATTTTTAGTGGTTTCTGATAAAGCAACAAAACAAAGTGCAAGTAACAAAGAACAAACGCAGCAAGTGGCCCAATCCTTTCTTAGCAAAGGACAAGCCGGTGGAAATACTTATAAAGACCAAACGTTCTCGAGGACACATGGGAATTCTGTCAAGTCCTTTCGCTTCAAATAGCTGAGTACTCTTCTTTGGTGTTGTAAGTGTTGTGTGGGTGAACCTGTGCTAATGTACCGACCTTACTTGGACTAATACATACTTGTGATTAAACCCCCTGCAAACATCCGTAACTATAGGAAAGTAATTAAGATATAAACCTAACCACAGCCTTAAACTCTGAGATCCTACTCTCCCTTTTTAGGAATAGGCAACTTGTATTCCTCTGGGGGCCAAAGGCCACAATATATAATACAGGTACATGTGTGAATATGCAGGAAGCCCCCTAAAATATGGGGAAAATACAATACAAATATATACATCTAACATCCCTTATGCAATGGTGTCCTAGCGGGGGTTTAGGTTTTTGTCACTCTAGCAACCCCACAATTAGTAGCCAAATACACAATGCATTACCCTAGGCCCATAAATGGTGAAGTATCATGTAGTCGACGTTCACATGACACCACTAGAAGAATAGCACCACAACTTAAATACTAACCATTGAATAATAACTCAACACAAATCCACTAATAACAACATGACTTCTCCCATGTCCTCAAGAACTAAACGAACTACTCACGAGACATCATATGGATCAAGATCAAAGATGATATGATAATGGATAACAATCTAAACATAAACAATAATACAATGGTTCCACTCACAAGCATCAACTACAATAGTAATCAACATCGGGAAAGTTTCCCCTAAGAACTAAAGCAATATCCAACACAATTTTTACAGCGGGACGGAGTGGTGATGATGGTGCTGGTGGAGATGATGGTGTGGATGATGATGATCCCAATGAAGCTATCTTGATGATGGTGTTGATGGCGACGATCTCCCCTCTTTGGGAAGGAATTCCCCCGGCAGAAATCTGTCTGCTAGAGAGATCTTTCTCTCTTGGTGTTTTCCGCCCCCAAAGGCGGCGGAAATCTATATGTGGTCTCTCCCATAGCCTTAGGGTTCCGTAGGGAAGATATAGGCGAAGGGGCAGAGTCAGGAGCTGGGCAGGTGGGCCACACCTGCCCTAGGCGCGGCCTAGGGTGGGCCCGCACCTAGGGGGTGTGGGCCCCCTGCGAGACAATGGAAAAGATATAAGTAATACCTCATAATAAGACGAATATAAATGAATAGAGATAGATTACGATATAGAAAGGTGATGCAAATTGGGCGTATCAACTCCCCCAAGCTTAGACCTTCGCTTGTCCCCAAGCGAAAACGGAGCTCAGTAAACATGTCCACAGGTTTATGGAGTGAAGTGTCGATAAAAGAATACGAACAAGAAGCATCACACTTACCATTACACAACTCATAGAAGAAAACTCACCATTATATAACTTAGCTTGCAACCAAGTACATCAGTCAATAGAGATGCATAAAGATAAATCATAATTGGAATTGGCAAACTCTTGTTCTTGGTCAGAGAACAACTGGCAAACAGTTTCACAAAAAGCGTTTTGTAGAAGTTTTTTAACAGGAGCACTCTTTGCTCAAAAAGGTTTTTCAACGAAGGCTTTCAAAGTAATACTCAGTAGATAAAAGTTTTGTGCAAACAAGGAAGATAAAGAACATGATTGAGTAAATCACCATATGAATGCTTGAAACACAACAACTCAAATGCTTGCTGGAGATAGAGAGGAAGTAGGTTTACTAACTTAGCATGGAAGTAGGAGAAAGTTCCCTTCATAGAGGGTATCAAGGATTACAATTCATAAAGAGCTTCCAAAAGATTATGGTACTTACTAGCTTTGAGCCCTCATTGCCCCTATCATAGGCATCTTAAGATGATTAAGGTTAAAGTGCACAAAGGTGGATTATATGCTTGACGAAATATAAGTTGGCAATCTCATGTTCCTTGAATATGAGGGTCACTCCTCATGCTACTCAACTTTGGTCACCGGTAAGTTCTTGTCATTGTAAGTACATGTGTATCATAGAGAACCGCCAACGGGGTACCCCTTGCACATGGTACAGGAGCTATCCCATAACCAAAATGACAAGGCAAGCAGACAATGAGCATCTCAGCGATCTTTTTATTTACTATATGCATAGATTTTTATTGAGGATGCTTCATATATCGCTCACTATGGGGATGGTGCAAGTTTCCACCATGATTAGGCATGGCTTAGGCTAGCGGCCCATGCGTTTCTCTAACACAAAATACAGACTCCATGGACTTACAAGTTCCCTATTTATTTCACACCGTTGACATCCATAGACAAAAAAGCACGGTATCAACTGAGTACAAAGTATAGGTGCAATGTTGAAAACGTTCCCCGTGACAGCACGGTTCTGCTAATTCCAACGTATAGATGCAAGCATATACAACTTTGATGGCAAAATGGTTCAAGTCTATTAGGGGAAAAAATAAGGTGTGCCATCAAGTTCATGAGAGCTTTACTAACTAGTTTTCACATAACAAAATACTTTTTAATTCGAAAGGTAGATGAAGCTTGAGAATTTGCTTGGAATAGCAAAATCTACCAGGTAGATATGGTGGACACAAATGGCAAAGGTTATGGTTCAAAGGTATTTGGAAACATGAGAAGTATGCCTTCTCAAAACAGGTTTTTGGCTAGCAAGGCCGGGTAGCAAGAAAGAGAGTTGAAAGAAACAAGCAAACATACAAGTAATAAACCGAAACATGCAATCTTCCTTGAAGACACAAAAGATCTTAAATAAAGAATACTAAGCTTATGAGCCAACAAGAAAGAAAACAAATGATACAAAATACTTGTAAGCTTTTTTCTCTCTTTTTCTTTCAAACCTCAAAAAGTATTGCTACTGACCAGAACTCGGTTTGCCAAAACCAATTTAGATCCACTTGATGCTCCCAAATTGATGCCAATACTGATCAATAAGATCCATCATATAATAGAGATTACAAACTAAAATAAGAAGTGCAAAAAGTAAAGGATGAGACTTCTCATTAATATTCCAATAAAGGCACTCACACCAAGGGATACATAGATAATCAACTAAAGGAGAGATACTTCCGCATGCAAACCAAACTATAAGATAACCTCTCTACCAAAGATATGAATCCACTAAAAAGGTAAAAGATAAAAGATAATGGTGGTGATACCGCGACACTCCCCCAAGCTTGGAACAAGCCAACGGGATGCCAAACCTGATGACGAATTACTACTTCGGTGGTGGTGGTGTTTTCTTGTCATCATAAAACTTCCAAGGCAAAGGTTCCCCATCCAAAAATTATGTCCTTGTCTCTGCAATCCTAAAACTAGCAGCAGAGCTTATGCGATCAAATCTAGCCTCATACTCACAGTTTTGATTTTGTATGTCGTAGAGCTGTGCTTGTAATTGGTTGGTGGTCTGATGGAGCGAGAAGATTTCTTCTTGGAGCTCAGCCACCTCCTCCTCGTGTTTGGCGATGAGTTCTGAACTTATCTTGTGAATAACATCCACTTCGCGTTTCGCCATCTTCTTGTACCTGAAAACCTCCTGCACCAATGCTTCCATCTTGTCCTCCAGACTTCCTTCTCCCCCGGGGCCTTGAACTTCTTTCATATTTACCTTCCCATCCTTGAGAATCATCTCCTTGGGATGAATCTTCAACTCATACGTGTATGGGTTGAGGACATCCGCAGAGGAATCCTCCATGGGTGATCCAGAGGAAGACATTGTAGCTCCAAAACCGAGAATTTGCCTGACAGAAACAGATTGAAACGAAAACACTACGAGAACTCGTGAAATAACCTCGGGGAATCCGGGGGTTATATATTACGAAGTTTCAAAGCATAAGGAAGGTTTTGACACGGAAACGAGGAGGAGTCGGAGCTCAGGGGAGGCACACCCCCTCCAGGCGCGGGGCAAGGTGGGCTCGTGCCTGGGGTGGGTTTGGCCACCCCGGCCTCTGGTTCCTCCTCTGTTCCATCTCGTAACTTCCCTTATGTATTAAAAACATCAAAAATATAAAAAGATTAGGGTTTCACAAACCTTCTGTTTTCACCACTTTTACCTATTCAAGGACGAACTCTGTAGTTTCTGGTGTTTGGCTTCTGATAAATTCTTCTGGAGTCACCATTTTAATAACATCCACATCTTCATTATAAGAATCTCCAGAAATATAATGTTTTAGTCTTTGACCATTAACCACCTGTGTTGTGTCATCCTTCAGAGAAGAAATTTTGATGGCACCTGAACGGTACACTTCCTTGATAACAAAAGGTCCTTCCCATTTTGAGATTAGTTTCCCTGCAAAAAATCTGAGACAAGACCTATACAAAAGAACTTTCTCACCAACATGGAACTCCCTTTTGAGAATTCTCCTATCATGCCATCTTTTTACTTTTTCCTTAAAAAGCCTAGCATTTTCATAAGCTTCACATATCCTCTCATGTAGATTACTTAAGTCAAGCAGTCTTTTCTCACCTGCAAGTCTAAAATCTCTATTCAACTCTTTAACTGCCCAATAAGCTTTGTGTTCTAATTCTAAAGGCAAGTGACAAGCTTTCCCATAGACCATTTTGTAAGGATAAATCCCCATAGGATTTTTATAAGCAGTTCTATAAGCCCACAAAGCGACATTCAACTTTTTAGCCCAATTTTTTCTAGATCTATTGAAAGTCTTTTGCAAGATAGATTTAAGTTCCCTATTGGAAAGTTCTACTTGCCCACTAGTTTGGGGGTGATAAGTTGAAGCAATTCTATGGTTTACATCATACTTAGCGAGAGTTTTTCTAAAACCCCCATGAATAAAATGAGAGCCTCCATCAGTCATGCGATATCTAGGCACACCGAACCTAGGAAAAATGACACCCTTAAGCATTTTCAAAGAGGTCTTACCATCAGCACTATTTGTAGGTATTTCTTCTACCCACTTTTTAACATAGTCGACAGCAACAAGAATATGAGTGTACCCTTTTGAAGGGGTAAAAGGTCCCATAAAGTCGAATCCCCAACAATCAAAAGGTTCAATAACAAGAGAATAATTCATAGGCATTTCATTGCGTCTAGAAATGTTACCTACTCGTTGACATTCATCACATGATAAGACAAACTTCCTTGCATCTTTGAAAAGGGTAGGCCAATAAAATCCAGATTGTAAAACCTTCTATGTAGTCCTATCCCCTGCATGATGTCCTCCATAAGCATTGTCATGACATTTTCTCAATATCTTTTGTTGTTCAAATTTTGGAACACATCTTCGCATAATGCCATCTACTCCTTCCTTATATAAGTGTGGGTCATCCCAAAAGTAATGCCTTAGATCATAAAAGATTTTCCTTCTCTGTTGAGCTGTAAAGGTTAGAGGCAAATACTTGGAAACAATAAAGTTAGAATAATCAGCATATCAAGGACTCTCGTGCAGACTTACCCTTATCGCAGCCAACTGCTCATTTGGAAAACTATCATTAACAGGCAATGGGTCAAAAGAAATGTTTTCCAAACGAGATAAATTGTCAGCAACAAGATTTTCAGCACCTTTCCTATCTACAATATGCAGATCAAACTCTTGTAAAAGCAAAACCCACCTGATAAGTCTAGGCTTAGCGTCCTTCTTTGTCATAAGGTACTTGATAGCAGCATGATCAGTATGAATAGTAACCTTTGAATCGACAATATAAGGTCTAAACTTATCACAAGCAAAGATTACATCTAAGAACTATTTTTCAGTAGTATCATAATTCTTTTGAGCAGCATCTAGAGTCTTGCTAGCATAATGAATAACATTCAACTTCTTATCAACACGTTGTCCAAGGACAACACCCACATCAAAATCACTAACATCACACATAATTTCAAAAGGTAAACTCCAATCAGGCGGTTGGACAATAGGAGCAGTTGTCAAAGCTTTCTTCAAAGTTTCAAAAGCTTCCTTATAATCATCATCAAAAACAAAAGGTACATCTTTTTGAAGAAGATTAGTAAGGGGCTTTGAAATTTTGGAGAAATCTTTAATAAACCTCCTGTAGGGTTCGCAGCATAGAAAGCAAAAAATTTCCTACGACAGGAACAACTATGTACCAAGATCTATCTACTAGATACAAGCAACGGGTGGATATACATCCATAAAATACATACCCTTGAAGACTGAATAGTGTTAATGAGGTTGTACTCGTGGATGATGTAAACGAACGTTGACGATCTCAAGATCGTGATGAAGTCCATCTGGTCCAGCCGGTCCAGCACCGCAAAGCAATGGTGAATCCGTGATCTCACACACGTCCGGGTACCCCGACAACCTCCGTGCCCTCGCTCGAGCGAAGCAGCGGAAGCAACAAATCCTTCCAGAAAAAGCCACCGGGAACATGTATCTCGCTGATCCGAGACCATGGGGAAATTCTAAAAGGGGGAGAGAGATCCTTCGCGAGGAGGTGTAAGTGACAAGTGAGAGGAGGGGGTCCTTTTATAGGGGAGGGGGAAGACCAAGGGGGCATGGCCACCGGCCATGGAGGGAGCCCCCACCTCTCCCTCATTCATGTGGTGGATGCTCCACTCACATAAAAACATCTCCACTCACAATTCCAATCACATGCATTAATTTTCCACCAAAATTAATGCAAGCTCTCATTTAATAAAACTCTTTTATTTATTTTATTCAGAATTTTTTTAATTACTTTAATTAACAAACATTCACATAAAACCCCTTGCTAGTATTCAATTTCACATGCAGAACCAGTTTCAGCAATTTCAACCGAAACAATTCCGGTGTCTGGTGAAATAAATTCCTGCGCTTTCTTTTTTTCTCTAGAATATCATTTGCTTCGAATGATGTCGGTATCCCTTAAGTGTGTCACCATACGGTTCATGAATAATCCAGACATGATCGAGACCCCTCTCTGATCAATAATCAGCAGCAGGACCTGGAGATCCGTACTGACTCCCACATATTCAACGATGACTTCTGTGATCGTGTGAACCTTATACGCATGTAACTCAATCCCTTTGTCTCGCGATATATTACATGTCCGAGATTCGATCATCGGTATCCCCATACCTAGTTTGATCTCGTTGCCGACATGTACTCTTTTCTCGTTCCCGTGATATAACATTCTAGTGATCAAATCACTTGCTTGCAAGCTAATTAATGTGATATCACCGAGAGGGACCAGAGTATATCTCTCCGTCATCGGGATGGACAAATTCCACTCTTGATCCATGAGCCTCAACATAACACCTTCGTAGTTCTTAAACCATCTTTATAATCACCATGTTACGGTGTGACGTTTGATGTTATCAAGAAACTCTTCCGGTGTTAGTGATTGACATGATATCATGGTCTAACGACTAAGATTACTTCATATGATGTTATAGCAATATAAACACAATGACCTTGATCATAATATTATACTTCGGATGAATGTTCATCACACCATTACCCTAATGTTGTGACCTCGTTATTAACAACATCCAATGTCCATGATCAGGAAACCTTTGATCATCTTGTTAATCAACGAGCTAGTTTATAAGAGAGGCATAACTAGGAACTTCCTTTTTGTTTATTAAACACACATGTATTAACGTTTCCGTATTAATACAATTATAGCATGCAAAATAAACATTTATCATAAATAAGAAATACGATAATAACCACTTTATTATTGCCTCTCGGGCATATTCCCTTCATCTCCTATAGAAACCAGCATGACCAAGGATACTACAAATACCTTTGATATCTCTAGGACAAGGCATCTTCTCAATTGCTTCAATTTTGGCTCTGTCCACTTCAATGCCCCTTTCGGAGATCTTGTGTCCAAGAACAATCCCTTCATTAACCATAAAATGGCATTTCTCCCAATTAAGAACAAGGTTGGTTTCTTCACATCTCTGCAAAACTTTATCAAGGTTGTGCAAACAATTACCAAAAGAAGTTCCATAGACGGAAAAATCGTCCATGAAAACCTCCACAATTTCTTCACAAAAACCATAAATGATAGTAGACATACATCCCTGAAAGGTAGCAGGAGCATTACATAAACCAAAAGGCATGCGCCTATAAGCATAAGTACCATAAGGACAAGTGAAAGTAGTTTTCTCTTGGTCTTGTGCTTTTACAGCAATTTGAGAAAACCCAGAATAACCATCAAGAAAGCAAAAGTGAGTCTTTTTGGACAACCTTTCAAGCATTTGATCAATAAAGGGCAAAGGATAATGATCTTTCTTAGTAACTTTATTAATCTTTCTAAAATCAATGCACATTCCAACCACCACTCTTTGAGGTATAAGCTCATAATCTTCATTAGGCACAACAGTTATTCCCTCTTTCTTGGGAACATAATGAACAGGGCTAACCCATTGACTATCAACAATAGGATAAATAATACCAGCATCAAGGAGTTTTAATACCTCATTTCTTACCACATCCTTCATCTTAGGATTTAGACGACGTTGGTGCTCAATAACTGGTTTTGCATCAGGCTCAATATTAATAGCATGCTGACATATAGTAGGAGAAATTCCTTTTAAATCATCAAGAGTATAACCCATAGCTCCTCGGTGTTTCTTCAATACTTCCAATAACCTTTCTTATTCCTTTCCTGAAAGTTTAGAACTAATAATAACAGGATACACTTTCTTATTATCAAGATAAGCATATTTAAGATCATCAGGTAAAGGTTTTAATTCGAAAACTGGGTCCTCTTTAGGTGGTAGTGTGGTACCCAGATATTCCACAGGTATATTATGCTTAAGTAACTTAGGTTGATGAAGGAAAACCTCGTCAATCTCATTTCTTTCCTTCATGAATACATCGCTTTCGTGATCTTCCATAAACTGCTGCAAGGCATTGTTAGGAGCAAGAAAAATAGCAGAAAGTTGTTCAACCCTGAAATCATCATTAGGCAGTTCACTTTCATAAAGAGTTTTTGCAAATTTGGAAAAATCAAACTCATAAGAATTTCCATCAAACTTAGTCAGAACTTTTTCCTTCCTACAATCTATAATAGCCCCACAAGTGTTCAGGAAGGGTCTACCAAAGATAATAGGATAGGTTTTACTAACTTCTTTACCAAGTACTAGAAAATCAGCAGGATATTTAATCTTACCACAAAGTACCTCCACATCTCTTACAATGCCAATGGGGCAAACTTGCTCTCTATTGGCAAGGTGAATAACCAAATCAATGTCCTCAAGCTCACAAGGACCAATTTCATGCATAATTTCCCTGTAAAGCTCATAAGGAATAACACTAGAACTAGCACCAATATCACATAAACCGTAATAGCTATGATTACCAATTCTAATAGGAAGCACATGGACACTAGCTTTTCTAGCCTTTTTAGGATGATAAACAATATTAGTAGAGTATTCATAGAAGACAATGTGCTAATCCTCTATATTTCTAGTGACAAGATCTTTCACAATAGCTACCACAGGCTCAATATTAATAAGCTCATCGGGCTCCACAGTTTTCTTTGTGCTTTTGCTAACCACATTAGCTATAATAGAATGTTCCCTTACCTTAGCAGGAAAAGGGATTTTCTCAACATAAGGTTCAGGCAAAATAGGATCAACAGTACAAACCTCTATGCTAGCAGGAACATGGGTAACAATGTCTTTATAAGGAGCATGGTACTTGTCCCACTCTTTCTTGGAAATATCAATATAAGAGGCAAATGCATTAAAACATTTTGCAAGAACTTGAGGATCAAGACCAAACTCATTGCTAATATCACGGAAGTCATCAGTTCCCATAAAAGATTCAATACATTCATAATCATAGTTTATACCCGACTTTCTTCCTTTGTCATTCTCCCAAGCTTCAGTGTTCTCTTGAATGCGGTCTAGTAGATCCCATTTAGCTTCTTCCTTCATACGTGTGAATGATCTAGCACAAGAAGCATCTAGTAAATATTTATCATGAAAAGAAAACCTAGCATAAAAGTTATTGATAATAATATTGTTAGGGAGTTCATGAATAAGACATTTAAGCACTAATAACTTCAATCTCCCCCAAGCTTGAGTTGTACTCTCTCCATCACGAGGCCAAAAGTTATATATCATATTTCTATCCTTATGAATCTCACTGGGAGGATAAAATTTAGAATAAAAGAGAGATGCCATTTCCTCCCATTCCATGGATTGTCCATTCTTCAGCAACTTATACAATTCTTCAGCTCTCCCTTTCAAGGATATGGAGAGTAACTTCTTCTTCACCTGTTTAGTTGTGATACCTGCACACTTAAACAACCCGCATAATTCATGGATAAAAAGCAAGTGATCACCAGGATGGACAGTTCCATCCCCTAAATAATAATTATCCATAACACGATCAACAATACTTGTAGGTATCTTAAAAGGATCTAGCTCAACAGGTGGTGGTTCATCTACTACCCTAGCAATGGTAGTAGTTTTCCCAAATAGAAAACCAAGTGGGTTATCCATATTGGAAACAAAGTAACAAGCAGTAACAAAAGCAATACTCACAGTACAAGTTTCCTTTACCAGTTCCACTCTTCAATAACGCTTCACTCCCCGGCAACGGCGCCAGAAAATAGTCTTGATGACCCACAAGTATAGGAGGTGTATCGTAGTACTTTCGATAAATAGGAGTGTCGATCCCAACGACGAGCAGAAGGTGCTGAACAGTGGTATGGAGCGGGAACTCTCTGCAAATACTTAGCAAATGGATTTTTAGTGGTTTTCTGATAAAGCAACAAAACAAAGTGCAAGTAAAAAAACAAATGCAGCAAGTGGCCTAATCCTTTCTTAGCAAAGGACAAGCCGGTGGAAATACTTATAAAGACCAAACATTCTCGAGGACACATGAGAATTCTGTCAAGTACTTTTGCTTCAAATAGCTGAGTACTCTTCTTTGGTGTTGTAAGTGTTGTGTGGGTGAACCTGTGCTAATATACCGACCTTACTTGGACTAATACATACTTGTGATTAAACCCCCTGCAAACATCCGTAACTATAGGAAAGTAATTAAGATATAAACCTAACCATAACCTTAAACTCTGAGATCCTACGCTCCCTTATGCAATGGTGTCCTAACGGGGGGTTAGATTTTTGTCACTCCGGCAACCCCACAATTAGTAGCCAAATACACAATGCATTCCCCTAGGCCCATAAATGGTGAAGTATCATGTAGTCGACGTTCACATGACACCACTAGAAGAATAGCACCACAACTTAAATTACTAACAATTGAATAATGACTCAACACAAATCCACCAATAATAACATGACTTCTCCCATGTCCTCAAGAACTAAACGAACTACTCACGAGACATCATATGAATCAAGATTAAAGATGATATGATAATGGATAACAATCCGAAAATAAATAATAATCCAATGGTTCCACTCACAAGCATCAACTACAATAGTAATCAACACCGGGAAAGTTTCCCCTAAGAACTAAAGCAATATCCAACACAATTGTTACAGCGGGACGAAGTGGTGATGATGGTGCTGGTGGAGATGATGGTGTGGATGATGATGATGATGATCCCAATGAATCCTAGCTTTATGATGGTGTTTATGGCGACGATCTCCCCTCTCTGGGAAGGAATTCTCCCGGCAGAAATCTGTCTGCCGGAGAGATCTTTCTCTCTTGATGTTTTCCGCCCCCCAGAGGCGGCGAAAATCTATCTGTGGTCGCTCCCCTAGCCTTAGGGTTCCGTAGGGAAGATATAGGCAAAGGGGCGGAGTCGAGAGCTGGTGGGGCCGCGCCTAGGGGGGTGTGAATCCCCTGCGGACCTTCTTCGCTCCTCCTTCTGGCTTCCTCAATCTTCTGAAAAAATAATATTTTCCCATATTTTTCTGGTATTTTTCTGATCTTTGCGAAATTGCATCAAAACGCCTTCTTTTCCATCAGAATCCATACTCCGGAAGTCCTGTAACACCCTCTCCTGATAAGGCTGAGTTCATGTGTATAGTGCCAATCCCTGGATCAGTTCACTGGCACACATAGTACAGATGAATACCAAAGAATTTAACAGTGCATCATGAATAACGAATTGATCCAGAATTTGCAATTATTACAATAATGCTTAGCTCAAGGATAGCTCAATATCAAGTAGCATACGGAAGCATAAACAATTGATAGGCTCCATATTTAATTGTGCCACAGGTGAACAACTGTTGACTGGAGTATCGCGACCTATTCGATCACTTAGAATTAGAATAATAACCTGCAACGTAAAACATAGCAGCTCCGAAGGGTCAATACATGGAATGTATGGCAAGTAGAGCTAAGTAAGGAGACAATAAACCTAACATCTACATGCTTATTTGGCAAGTGGAGCTGTGGCTAGCTTGCATTTGCAAATATCTTTGTCTTACTTTCATAAACAGTTTTTGATTTTCTTTGAAAAAGATCCCAATTAAGTTAACCCATCAATATTAAAGCAATTAGGAAATTAGAATGAGCGAGAAACATGTCATGAACTCAATATCAAGCAACTCAGATGTCCATAACCGGGAACACGGCTAATCGATTAATTTATACACCCTGCAGGGGTTAGTACACTTTACCCATGTGACTTGGCCAGCCCAGCTCGTACCACCACTCTCATATTGGGTGATGATAGGGAGAAGTCCAAGAAGTGACCGTTCGGGAAGTAGCTCCTCAAACCCGACATGCACCGGTCCAACCTATCAAAATTCTACATCTCTGGATATGTGGGTTCGATTTACCACAACCTACTGAGTCCAACCAACCGCCCATTTCATTATTGGCACATGGTTGTACACGTAAGCTACAAAATAAATAAGTCAATCATTTTCTCTTGATACCTGGGTGCCTTTCCGCAATGATACCACCAAAATTTTCAATCCCATCACACCCAGGAGATTCATTGATTAAGTTATTTTTAGTTTTCGCAAACCAACACATTTAGAAACAACCTTCAGTCATGTACCCCAGCCCTCGTTCATTATAGCATGGCTAAGCACATCTACCAACGGTGACTCATCTACAGGAAAGCCCTACCACATAATAGGACATAGCATAGCGATAGTACTTTCCTACACATGCATCTACAAAATACACGACAATGCATTAAAAATAGTAGGACAATATCATAAACAAAGTAGCATCTACTTGCCTTGATAGTTGGTGAAGTCGTTCAAACACTCGTTGCAATCACACACGTTGCACTCCTCGCAATCTATCGAGCAAACAATTGCATACAACATAAACAATAGCATATAGAGATCAAACAAATGCAACAAATGCATGCATGACAATTTAATAAGTCACAATGGTTGTTACTTTAGTTCTCTAAACAATACTGAAGTATATGATGCATGCAACAGGCCAATTAATGCAATGGAGTACTTGTTATTAATAATTACTTGCCAATATAGGGTTTTAATAGTTCTGTTGTAACGCCTATTCTAACTATCGAATTAAATATTTTTCTTGGGTTTACTAGATAGAGGACGTTAATACGAACCAGTAGGCGTTGGATTCACCCTAATCGGAGTTATAGATCTTTTTGTATGATTTAAATAGTGTTTAATGGGTTTTAAATGATTCATATAGTTTCTATTGCCTAAAAATCAAACTAAAATTATATCTGAAATCTCCACGGAATTGTGATTAGAGGGACATATTATTTGTAATTTTCTGAGCAGTATTCGAATTACTATGATTTTAATACTCTAAATAAGCCATTAATCTATTTATTTAATTGCTGCGAAACCTTACAGTATTTGCCTGAACCATTTGCATACTGATGATCTACATGGAACTAGCTTTCCATCGGTATATCATTTATATTTTTGTGATATGCAAATAATTTAATATGAATTTAATGATTTCTAAAGCCATTAAAACTAATTAAATCACTACGGGGTAAATAATCCGCAAAGGCTGGATCCAACCAGATATTATTAATCTACATTATAGTAGCTTCAATTTGATATATGGTTCATATTTTCGGAGTTACAGATAATTTCCTATGAATTTATTAACCTAAAATACCATTAAAACTAATTAAATTATTACAGTAAATACGTACTGTAAAAGTTAGATCTAATATCATATTAATATTTTAAACGTTTTTCTGAATCCATTGATATATAATTTGCTATTTTTGGATCTACAAATCTTTTTATATGATTTTTACAAGTTTACATAATTTTCTGTAGATTAAATTCAATTTCAAATCTACAGGGAATAGAATATTCTATGCTGACTGGGACGCGGGGTTGACCTGGCGTTGACACGTGACGAGATCTAGTTGGCTCGTACCCCTTCGCGGAATCGATCTAATCCTGGCCGTTGGGATGAGATCCAGTGGCTAGTGGCTAGGAGAGGAGATTGACCCGATTTTGGCTCAGAATAGATAAGAAATAGATCCGTGTTAGAGAGACAAATCTGTAGGTCAAATCAAAAAACTTACAACATGAAAGTTGTGGAGAATCATTATTCCTACCTTCTCACCAAAGGAATTTGGATTTGAAGAAACGAACGCGAGTACATCTTGAATTTACACCGTCATATCTGTTATCGCGGTATGAAATTCTCTGGCTGTGGTGGATGAAAAGAGGTAAGGTTTGTCGGGATTGAAAGATTTCAACGAGATCTACAACTTTTGTTTTTTGGCCGAAGGCAAATGACGAAGTTTAGATGGGTGAATAAACGAAATAAGATTCGGATATGTGTAGATTCGGAATTTCGAGAAGGGAAACTCATACAGCTGTGGCTCCACGGGTTTATAAGGATGTTTAGGACGGTGTATAGATAGGTATTGGAGTAGAGAACAAGTAGAAACAAACAGAAGTCGATTCGAAGTTATAGATAAAAAGATATAAGAGTTTGAATAGAGATAGGTTTAAGAAAAACTGATTTGCACGAAAATTAAAGCATGCATGCGATCGATCCCTTCTTCCTGTAGGTCTGGCTGGTCCGGTCGGCTGCTTGCTGGGCTGGCCGGTTAGACCAATGGTTTTTTTCTTTTTCTATTTACTTGTTTCCATCATATCTTTTGCATACGAACTCCAAATGACATGATTCTTATTTCTAAAATTTTATAAAATCGAAAAGATCATTATAGGATCATATTTGTAATATTTTTACTAGTTTACAAGTAGTGTATTTATAAATCCTTGTATATTTTATTTCATCTATATCTTTATTTGTTTATATTTATTCCATAACTTTTTCATAATAGCTCCAAACGAGCTCAATTTTGTTTCTAAAATTTTGTAATATTTTTTGGATCTTTTTAGGATATAATTTAGCAATAATTGCTACCTTAGCAACAGTGGATTTTTATAAAGCCAATTTAATTCCCTTTAGGAGAAAAGTGACATATACTATTTAGGGTTTTAGTACTTTATTTATATTTAGGGATTTTTCTTGATGCAAATATGCAATGCAATGCTGATGAATATCATGCAAATGCAAAAAAAATCTAGTCCCAATTTCTAAAATCTTGGGATGTGACAAGTCCATCCTCCAAGAATCATCCAACATGCAAAAACAGTAGAAAAGACATAAGTAATACATCATAATAAGACAAATATCAATGGATAGAGGTAGATTACGATATAGAAAGGTGATGCAAATTGGACGTATCAGGTTGCGAAGAGCAGCAGGCCATCAGGGCTCGCGATGCTGAAGGACAATGGCGACGACGGATGCAACTTTTTGGACAGGAAAACTACCATTTTAGAAACATTTGTGTATGAAAATGTCCCCTTTGTAAATTTCAGAACCAGTGTACACTTGTTGGCGATGCCCAGAGGGCGATGGCGCAAGTCTGCCATGTTATTTGCTAGTTAATCTGCGTGTCTTTGGCTGTCAATTTAACATTTTGATTTGCATCACTTGTTGGAGATATGCCCAAGAGGCAATAATAAAGTGGGTTATTATCATATCTTCATACTTATGATAAATGTTTACATACCATGCTATAATTGTATTAACAGGAAACATTAATACTTGTGTGATTTGTAAACATAAAAGAGTTCCTAGTAAAGCCTCTTGTTAAACTAGCTTGTTGGTTAATATATGATCATGGTTTCCTGATCATGAACATAGAGATGTTATTAACAACAGGGTCATATCATTAGGAGAATGATGTGATGGACATACTCCTATAGATAAGCGTAGCATAAAGATCAAGTCATTTTAATAGTTCAATTGCTATATGCTTTCTGATACATAGTAACCTAATTCCTTCGACCATGAGATCATGCATATCACCTTTACCGGATGGATGATTTGATGACATCAAACACCACACCGTAACTGGGTGGCTATAAAGGTGGCATTGAGTGTTCGGAAAGTATTGGTTGAGACACATGGATCAAGAATGTGATTTGTCCATCCATATGACAGATAGATATACTCTGGGCCCTCTCGGTGTAATGTCATCCAATTAGCTTGCAAGCATGTGACTGGCTCACAAGGGATCACATATCACGGGAACGAGAAAAGAGTACTTATAGGTAACGAGGTTGAACTAGGTATGCAGAGATACCGACGATCAAAACCTCGGATAAGTAAACTATCGTGAGACAAAGGGAAATTGGTATCGTATGTAAGTGGTTCATTCGATCGCAAAGTAATCGTAGAAATATGTGGGAGCCATATGAATTTCCAGATTCCTCTATTGGTTATTGTTCGGAGAAGTGTCTCGATCATGTCCGCATAATTCATGAACCGTAGGGAGACACACTTAAGGATTCGACGTTGTTTGAGTAGTTATGGAATGATGAGTAAGAGACCGAAAGTTGTTCGGAGTCTCGGATGGAATCCGGGATATCACGAGGAGATCCGGAATAGTCCGGAGAATAAGATTCATATAAGAAAAGTCCTGTTTCGGAGTTGGAGAATGGTTCCGGTGTTTTCATCGAGAATGTTCTAGAAGGTTCCGGAATGTCCGGCACTCCGGAGGGGAAGGGTACATGAATGTGTCATTGCAAGTTGGAATGATTGCATCATGTACTAGGTGTCATCGCTGTACAAAATAAAGGGTTTAATCAAATCCTAGTTTGAAAAGTCAAACGCCAATTTGAAAAGTCAAACGGCTATTTTGGAAAGTGGAGAAGAAGTGGGAAACCGAGTTGGGGAGGAGTTCCTCCTCCACCGCCGGCCCACTAGGGATCCGAGTTGGGGAGGGACTCCCTCCCCCTGGCCGGCGCCTCCCTCCACCTATATAAGGAGGGGCAGGGCTCCCCTCCTAGACACACAAGTTGCCTCCCTCTAAACCTAAACCCTAGCCACAGCCTAGGGGTTTCTCCCAAGCCGCCGAGTTAGAGCTTCTAATTGCCCTAGCCTCTGGTTTAGCCCCTTCTAATTGGTGTGTCTAAACCCTAGATCACCAAGGCTCTCTCATAGTCCACCATACTCGCTCCGGCTTAAGGCGAAGCCCTGCGAGATCTCCCCTCTACTTCCGGTACCACGCCGTCGTGCTGCCGGAATCGCGAGGAGAGTGCTACAATGTGGCATCCCGCAAAACCACTACTAGAAAATCGCGTTGTTTTTGTGCATTGCATCGCCATCATTATGCATTGTTTGTCTGACTATTTCGAAAAACCTAGTTTTGCTTTGTACAAATACCCCTCTTTATTTCAAAGGCAAAACCCCAAGCGTATCGGATATTTTATTCCCCTAAAAACTAATTGCAAAGTGGCCTTGTTTTAAAATTAAACAAAACCAAACAAACACATTTTTGCAAACTAACACAAGCCCCAAACTCTAAAACCTATCCCCACCCAATCCTAATCTACCCACCAACCGCAGTGTGCCACCTCACCCCTCCCCCAAACTCCTACCCACCCTGCCACCTCACCAATCCATCCCTTTTCCCCTCTTTTCTCTCACCCCAGCCCCATCTACCCTCCCTCTCTCTCTTCCCCGGGCCCCACCCGCGCCCCCACGCGCCCCCACACGCCCCACCCACGCTCCCCACACGGCCCACCCGCGGGCCCCACGCGCAGCCCCACCCTGGCCCCGCGTCTCCCCCCGTTCTCTTCTCCCTTCTCCCTTCCTCCCCGCGTCCTCCCCCACCTACCCGACGCCGCCCGCCACCCTCCTCTCCGGTAGCCGCCTCCGTCGCCGGCGCCGCCCACCAGCTCTCCGTCCCCCTCCTCGCGCGCTCCCCTCTCCCTCTCCTCCCCCTCTCTACCTCTTCCCCCATGGCCGACGCCGGCGCCGCGCCCTCCTCCCGCCGGCGGCGCCACCTCCCACGCCCCCGGCCCACCCCGACGCTCCTGCCTCCCGCGCTCGCTGTTTCTCCTCCCTCCCGCCGCGACACCTCTGGCCGCCTCCCGCGCCACCGCCTCCTCCCGCCGCCTCCTCTGCGTCGGCACACGTGCTCGCCGGCCGAGCCTCTCCTCGCCGTTCTGCGCCCTCCCCCTCCTCCGGCGACCTCGTCCTCCATCCGCGAACCTCGCCGGAGCCGCCTCTGCTCGCCTCCCGCCCGTCTCCGGCCGTCCGCGCGACCGCCTCGCCGGAGCACGGCCCAGCCTGGCCCGACCGCCTCGCCGGACCGCTTCACCCGCTCCCCTCCGCCCGGCGCCCGTACGCCATGCCCCGCGTCGACCCCAGGCCTCCTTCCTCGCTGGCCGTTGCCGCCGGCCCCGCGCCTCCTCGTCCGTCAGGCCGGCACCGCCGCGCACCAAGGGCGCCCTGACGTTCTCTGGCCCGCTCGCGCCCGCGTTGTCCCTGCTCCGACCCGTCGGCCTCCGCCTCCTTCCAGCGCGTAGGCGCCGTTGACCGCCCTGCTGCATGCCTTCCGTTTGTTTTGCGTGTGCCCATGTTTTTGGCTGCGAGATAGCGGAGCGTTTTGTGTTTTGAGGGTTTGACCCCGTGTGACCAAGAACGACTCCGTCAAGATCTTCTCGAAGCTGAAACCACAAGACCGTCTTCCCGTAGCCGGAAACCCCGAAGCCGATCCCGGTGATTCGAAGGCCACACCAAGACCTTCCTGGAGACCGAAGACCGTACCAACCGATGGCACTCGACGAACCTCCGGCAAGATCTTCGACATGGACAAGATCTACCGCTGACCCGACCAAGATCCGAAGGCCGATCCCGCCGACGCCAAGCGCTGCAACGACATCGAACCGTCAAGTCAAGTTCATCCGCGGACAAGACCGACAATTGCACATGATAACCCAAGAGCGACATGAGGCCCCGACAAGATCCGCTTCATGGATCCGAGACCGATCCGGAACGCCAAGATCTACTCCGCTACCCGAGAACGATCCCGCCCAGACCAATCCGTCGAACCCTGAACCCTGAGACCGAACCCCGAACCCCGGAACCAAGATCTGCCGAACCCTAATGTGTGAACCTTTTCCCGAGCCCTATTTTATAAATGCCATCTATATAAACTTGTTGCATATTAAATTGTCATACTCGCATGCATATTTGTGTGTTTTGGGGGCCTTATGCCGATTCACTGCATAATTAAATATGGGGCCCATATGCGGGCAAAGCCAGTCGTATATTGGCCTCATTTAAATTTGTGTAGCGAACCGGTGATATATTTTGCCATGCTAATACAACATTTAATTTGCGGGGTAGCTAAATAACATGAACCCTCTAATTAATTGTCGGGACCCCGGTTCCGCCTAATATGACCTAATTGCATCGCATCCTTGCCATGCCATGCATCATGCCGATCTTCTGCCGTAGTATTAAATAGTGCATCCGGTGTTTCTTCTAGTGTTTTGCTTCTTCGCGGATAAGGCCGTTGAGTTGATGCGAGCTTCGCCCCGATCTTCGGATGAAACCTCGGCAATGTTTTCAGGCGAGCATCTTCCCCTTTCTACCTATCTTACTTTATAGTATTTATTCCCTCCTGTTGATCTATTGCTATCTGTGTCGCGTTGCTATAGTTTTCGTACCGTGATATCCCTTGCAGCCTTATATTGCCTTGGACACATCCTATTACCTGTTGTTTGGTAGATAGTTGGACTTGCGCGTCGTAGTCGCTTGCTCTAGTGCTGTTGCGTGTCGACAAGTGCCACAGTTGTTGGTGTATTGCCGCATGTTATTGTTGGAGATGATCTTGGCTTTACTTATCGTTCACTTTAATTACTGTTTAACAACTAAAATTGAAGTAAGTAAGCAGAGGCATCGGTGGGTGATAGATAATATTTGGTTTCCGACCGCCCACTTGTGTCCCGTAGGACCCCGAGTACTTGATACCTGTTCCTTGATTTATCGCGCTATCCACATCCGGGAGGATTATGGGACCCCCCTGAGCCAGAGCTTGATTCAGTCTTATTTCTTGGGGCCACAAACTAGTTTGAGGTTTTATTACTATCCTGTACTTATGCCATGCTACTGCTTTATTTACGATTGTGCGAGGAGCACACTGTACTGTTTAGGATCGTGGCACGATTCCGCGGTGTCGACAAGCCCAGTTTTGGGTTCCCAGTCGTTCATAGTCGTCCCCACAACCTTGAGTCCGTCTCGGAGCCGGCCGGCTTCGTTGCGGGTCTACTTTAAGGGGTGGCCCCCTGAAATATTTTTGAATCCTGTGATTGCTTTGTCGTGAAGGCCTCATCGGGTTTTGATTTGGTTTTTCCGAGGTTGATCGAGCGTGTGTTGCTATTGGTGCACCCCGGCCGGGTAAAACTTTCTGAAAGCCGTGTCCGCGGTTATGGACGACTTGGAGCACAGTATCTCGATCATAGACAACTATAACTAAAGTAGTGCTATAAATTTGACTTTATAATGACTAGTAATCAGCTTCACTATAATGGAATGGCTAAATAATACTGCCCACAATTGCTTGTTTGGAGTGTCGCTTGCGACCATTGTACCTGACTAGTAAGTATTGCAACTACAACGGAATGGCTAAATAAAAGTACCAACAACTGCTGGGTTTTGGGGTTATCTCATGCTAATTGTATCTAACTAGTAAGTGTTGCAACTATCACGGAATGGTTAACTAAAAGTGCCCACTGTTTATTTTATCAGGATGACTATCTATATCTGACTAGTAATTGCTGCAACGATAACTGAATAAATAAAACTGCCAACTGCATGAGTTCCTCGGTTGACTTCCTCATTTGGTCTCGAGGGGGAAACGCCAGGATGGGTTTGTTTGTTGGTAGTATCAGGTTGGTTCCGAATAGGTCTTTCTTATCCCTCTCTGATAGCCGCCAGTTGTACCGGGTCTCTATAGGTTGTTTAGTGCATGCTGCCGCTGCCGCTTCAGTCCACCATACCTATGTAGGCGAGGACCGCCGAATTCTAGTCTCGCCGTGTACTAGCCTCAGTACTGACGCTCCTCTTTTTCCTTGGCCCTTTGTCGGCACCCCTTTTGTTTAAGCAGGTTTTGAGATCGACGCCGTTAGCAGGGTTACCCTTCCGGCTTGGCCTGGGCAGGGTTATGGACGCCATTGGTTATTCTTCAGGGCTCTTAGCCTCATTTGCATCTTGTCCGTAGACGGACGCTCCAACTTTTCAAGGTGATTTGGATCTTTGTACCGTATATCTGTATTCTTGACTCATTGAGTCGCTGCTGTATATATATCTGTTCTGTGGGTCCCATCGAGGACTGTTGTGTAATGTTATTACTTCGTTTTCCACCCGCACGAAAGTGCCTGGTGGGCACCTTCGAATCGTTTCTATGCAGGTTTGGCGGGTTTCGCTAAAACTTGCATAGGGTCGATTCTGAGGGTGTTACATACAACCTCCGCTGCCTGCTGGAACAAGGGAGAGGAAGGTCTTCGTCGAGTACCGAACGTGTGACCGACTGCGGGAGCGCTGCCGGAACGCAGCGCCGGAAGGATCGTCTTTAAATTCTGTTAAGACCCGCGTGTCTATTCAAAGTAGTTGTAATAGTTGAAGCTGGTGGACGACAACCATGGAGCAGCGTCATTGACCTTGATGCAATGCCGGTGATGATGGAGATCATGTTCGTGCTTGAAGATGGAGATCGGAAGCACAAGAAGAAAGGCCATATCATATCACATATTATGAATTGCATGTGATGTTAATCCTTTTATGCATCTTGTATTGCTTAGTTCACGACGGTAGCATTATAAGATGATCCCTCAAGCACACAATTTCAAGTTTTAAAGTGTTCATCCTTAGTAAGCACCGTTGCTAAAGCTCGTTGTTTCGAAGCACCACGTGATGATCGGGTGTGTTAGATTCTGCGAGTGTATACAACGTGAGCAAGCCAGATTTGCTCATGTAGAAGCTAAGGTTTGATCTTGACGAGCCTAGCATGTACAGACATGGTCTCGGAACACGGATCACCGAAAGGTAAAGCATGAGTCATATAGTAGATATGATGAACATGTTGATTGTTCGCCATTGAAGCTACATCAACTCTCGTGATGATCGGTTTTGATGTAGTGGATTTGGTTCGTGTGAGCACTAAAACAATGTGAGGGATATTGTTTTGAGTGGGAGTTCAACGGCAATATGATTAAAAGTTGAACACTATTTATCATAAATTAAATCAAAGTGAATTTGCATAGTTGTTGTAGTCATTGGCATCCGTTTACCACCTTGCGCTTAGTTATAATTGAGATGATAGAACTATAGAATTCTGGTTAGTTACTTTACGAACTAGTATCGTATTGTTTTGAAGTGTTAATCTAAAGTTTAAAAGTCCTATTGCAAACTTTCAGTAAAGTTCCGGTTACTCCATGCAGTTTAATAATTGGTATTAAAACAAGAGTGACAATTCCAAGTGTTAGTGTATAAGTATCATGTTTGTCTCCATGATTCTTGATATTCAAAGGATTGTCTTAATATCAAGGTTATCTAGGATCTGAAAGAGTTGTTTCAGAAACCATGATGTGTGGAAGATATTGTGATATCTGAAACGAAGTTTTGGTTGCAACATGACAGAGTATAATATGGCAAAAGTCATGTTCTCATATTTGATGAGAATTTGCAAAGGGTTGGAGACACTAGTTGTCCTAATCCACCAAAAGGTTTTGGATAGCAACATTATACTCACGATTCATCTTTATAAGCTAAAAGTAGCTTGATCATGGATAATTCCATGATAAGGGTGAATATTTGATGTAGGTAAAATATTTACTACACCAAGAGATTACTAAAGAAAGGAATTTGAAAGAACACCAAACATTTGATGATGGTGATCTACTTCAAAGTGCAAGTCCAAAGACATTGGTATTTAATTATACACGCTTTGGATTATGTGTCATATGTATGACTCCACTATTGATGTTGATAGATTCTTTCAAACAGAAAAGGAAATACTGAAAGAGAATCTCATAAATATATGGCAGAAAAGAAAAGACTATAATTGTTCAGTTTAAGTATATAGATGATATGCATGTTATGGCTATATTCTTTGCTTATTAAACAATGTGGTTCTTAAGTATTTGATACTGAATTTGTTGGTGTGAATCGTCATACGAAACAACACAATTCATGAACTACAATGGCCTAAGTAACTAGCAAAAGAATATGTGATGATGTTCATCGAGAACAAATAAAGGGTTATTGTGTTGCTCATTAAACATCAAAGTTTGCCTTCAAGATTTGTTTTATCAGGTATTATGAGAACAAAAGGGTTGTTCAAATAATTGCCATAATCCATAAAAGATGGATGATTCACAAATCTCGTTGGAGAAA
Organism: Avena sativa; assembly: GCA_916181665.1. NCBI lineage: Eukaryota > Viridiplantae > Streptophyta > Magnoliopsida > Poales > Poaceae > Avena > Avena sativa. Next base: position 243,211,082 of record OV702282.1, read on the forward strand.
TCACATCCATAAAACTAGTGCTAAAAATGTCGAAAGACAAATTGATTTATAGATCACTTAGGAAGTGACATCGCCGTTTAAATTATATTTGAAAGAAAACATGAGGAAACTCCATGTGGATGGAATTTTGGAGTCTTTTGATTTTGATCACATGACGCTTGTGAAACTTTCCTAGAGATAATTAAAACTTCGTTCATAGGCCAAAAGGGAACGAATGACTAGCCTATTGGAACTTGTACATATTGTTGTACGAAGTCCATTATGTGTAGTCAAGAGCGATGGATTTCAACTTCATATGCTTTCTTCGAAAATTTAAGTGAATATATGAATATTTACTTAATAAGGATGAAGTATGAAACATTTGAAAAGTTCAAAGACTTTCAAGATGAAGTGCAAGATCATTGTAACAAGAATATAAATAGTTTATGATAAAATCATAAAGGAAGATATTTGAGTTACAAGTTTAGCATAATACCTAATATTTAAGGAATCATTCCGTGGATTTGCATGTCCCGAAACACCATAAGAGTATGGAGTATTCGAGATATGTAATTAAACCTTGTTTGACATGGTGAGATCAAAGGTGTAATTCATAAAATGCCATTATATTTTAAAGATTAAAAGCTTGAGAGACTACCGTTTTTCCACTGAAAAGAGCTTCATCATAATCTGTTGAAATGACACCATATAAATTTATGGTTTGGGATAAAACCCAAGTTGTCCTTTCTTAAAACATTGGTATGCTTTGCATAAGAAAGATGTTTGCAACCAAAGTCGGATGAACCTGTCTTTGTATGTTATTTCGAATAACTGTTAAGTATTCCTCCATAACACCAGAGACAAAAGTGTTTGTCGCTTAGAATGTCAAGTTTCCTTGAGAAGGAATTTTTCGTGAAAAGTAAAGTGGGAGGACAATAGAACTTTGATAAGGTTAAAAGAACCTTAGCTATATGTGCAGAGTTGCGCAGCGCCAAAAAGTGTTCCGGAGGCAGCAACAATGCTCATGGCTCACGTGCCTCAAAGGTTGTGGTCACGGAGATCTAAGTTCCTATTGAAACAAGTAGGTCGGGTAAACAATCAAATACCAAGATTTGAGGGTTGAATCATTATTCGAGAATAATGAACCGACTACATGCAAAGAAGCAATGATGGGCCCTGACTCTGTCAAATGGCTTGAAGCCATAAAATCCGTGATAGTTCCATACATGAGAAATCAAGTTTTGAACTTGAAGGACCCTCGAGAAAGGTGTAAGACCTTACAGTTGTGTTTGGATCTATAAAGAAATAGACATGAATATGGTCGACATGTTGGGAAAGAGTTCACAACAATGTTCAAGGTTGACTATGACAAGATTTGATCTTTCATAGCGATATTTAGTCTAGACGGATTAATGTAGCAACCACGACATATAATTTTGTTATGTGTTGGATAAACAAAACAAATTCTTCTAATAGAAGGGTTACCTAGGATGTGTGCATGACACGGTCCAAAGGGTTTTGTTAGTTCAAAGGATGCTAAATGCATATGCAAACTTTAATGGTTGAAGTAAGCATTACGGAGTTGGAATCTTCACTATGATGAAACTGTTAAAGGAGTTTAAATTCGTCAGAGATAATGAAGATGCTTGCATTTGCAAGAAATTAAGTGGGAGCGCTAAGACATGTTTCTAATACATTATGTGGAAGACATATTGTTGATTGGAAATGATGTATCTTTTATTAACAAAAGATAAGAATTTCATCTCGATGAAAGGCTTAGGCAAAACCCAAATATTTAGCATCAATAGACGCTAATATGGTTGTGCCGAAAGTACATAGATGATGTATTGAATGAGTTCAATATAGAAACTACAAGAAAGGTTCTTGTCGCACAGAAAGGATTGAATGAGTTCAATATTGATGATATATTCAAGTGTATTGACACTTGGTAAGTGAAACAAAGATTCAAGTATAGATTGATACTTGATGTATGAAATCACAAAGAGTATTTATATCAATTATGCTGTGATATGTACAAATCCAGATATGTCCTATGCTCCAAATGATGTGAGCATATACCAGAATGATGCATAAGATGATCATTGGACAATAGTAAGGATATTCTTATGATCTTTTAGAAGAACTAAGAATATATTGTTTGTAGAAGTGACAAATAGATGGTTAGTTCATTGTAAAAGTACTACATTGATACTAGTTTTGTCACAAAGTACAAATTAAGTTTATCTCAATCTAAACTAAGGGTGGCACAATATAATGGAAAATAAGTTCCATAATGGATTTGGATGAGTTCCAAAGTTAATACATTGTGACAGATACTACAACAAAAGGCTAAGTATATGACTGCTATTATAGCAGCTAAAGAGGGCATTTGGGTCAAGTAGTTTGTTATCAAACTAGGTGTAGTTCATAGCGGGATAATACTATGAAGATATATTGTACGACAATATTATCAACATGTTTTAACCCCAAAAAACTAAAGGTCTCACCAAAGGACCAAATTTATACAAAGCCATCTCATTAGAGAATGAGTGATGCGTAGAGACGCAAATACATGCAATTACACACGGACCTGGAAGTGTCAGATCCGGAGATCAGTTGACCACTAGCGAACGTGTACTTACAACACCGGAAAGCCATAGGTGTTGAATACACAAAGGTTTGAAACTAGATTATTGACTCTAGTGCAAGTGGGAGACTGTTGGAGATATGCCCAAGAGGCAATAATAAAGTGGGTTATTATCATATCTTCATACTTATGATAAATGTTTACATACCATGCTATAATTGTATTAACAGGAAACATTAATACTTGTGTGATTTGTAAACATAAAAGAGTTCCTAGTAAAGCCTCTTGTTAAACTAGCTTGTTGGTTAATATATGATCATGGTTTCCTGATCATGAACATAGAGATGTTATTAACAACAGGGTCATATCATTAGGAGAATGATGTGATGGACATACTCCTATAGATAAGCGTAGCATAAAGATCAAGTCATTTTAATAGTTCAATTGCTATATGCTTTCTGATACATAGTAACCTAATTCCTTCGACCATGAGATCATGCATATCACCTTTACCGGATGGATGCTTTGATGACATCAAACACCATACCGTAACTGGGTGGCTATAAAGGTGGCATTGAGTGTTCGGAAAGTATTGGTTAAGACACATGGATCAAGAATGAGATTTGTCCATCCATATGACAGATAGATATACTCTGGGCCCTCTCGGTGTAATGCCATCCAATTAGCTTGCAAGCATGTGACTGGATCACAAGGGATCACATATCACGGGAACGAGAAAAGAGTACTTATCGGTAACGAGGTTGAACTAGGTATGCAGAGATACCGACGATCAAAACCTCGGATAAGTAAACTATCGTGAGACAAAGGGAAATTGGTATCGTATGTAAGTGGTTCATTCGATCGCAAAGTAATCGTAGAAATATGTGGGAGCCATATGAATTTCCAGATTCCTCTATTGGTTATTGTTCGGAGAAGTGTCTCGATCATGTCCGCATAATTCACGAACCGTAGGGAGACACACTTAAGGATTCGACGTTGTTTGAGTAGTTATGGAATGATGAGTAAGATACCGAATGTTGTTCGGAGTCTCGTATGGAATCCGGTATATCACGAGGAGATCCAGAATGGTCCGGAGAATAAGATTCATATAAGGAAAGTCCTGTTTCGGAGTTGGAGAATGGTTCCGGTGTTTTCATCGGGAATGTTCTAGAAGGTTCCGGAATGTCCGGCACTCCGGAGGGGAAGGGTACATGAATGTGTCATTGCAAGTTGGAATGATTGCATCATGTACTAGGTGTCATCGCTGTACAAAATAAAGGGTTTAATCAAATCCTAGTTTGAAAAGTCAAACGCCAATTTGAAAAGTCAAACGGCTATTTTGGAAAGTGGAGAAGAAGTGGGAAACCGAGTTGGGGAGGAGTTCCTCCTCCACCGCCGGCCCACTAGGGATCCGAGTTGGGGAGGGACTCCCTCCCCTTGGCCGGCGCCTCCCTCCACCTATATAAGGAGGGGCAGGGCTCCCCTCCTAGACACACAAGTTGTCTCCCTCTAAACCTAAACCCTAGCCACAGCCTAGGGATTTCTCCCAAGCCGCCGAGTTAGAGCTTCTAATTGCCCTAGCCGCTGGTTTAGCCCCTTCTAATTGGTGTGTCTAAACCCTAGATCACCAAGGCTCTCTCATAGTCCACCATACTCGCTCCGGCTTAAGGCGAAGCCCTGCGAGATCTCCCCTCTACTTCCGGTACCACGCCGTCGTGCTGCCGGAATCGCGAGGAGAGTGCTACAACCTCTGCTGCCTGCTGGAACAAGGGAGAGGAAGGTCTTCGTCGAGTACCGAACGTGTGACCGACTGCGGGAGCGCTGCCGGAACGCAGCGCCGGAAGGATCGTCTACGCGATCTTGAGATCGGCAAGAGTACGACTACATCACCCACGAGAATCTACTCTCGTTAACCGCTTTGGAATCTTCGAGGGTGAGTTCCTCTATCGACTCGTTGCTACAATCTAGTAGATAGATCTTGGCTTGTTTGTTTGCATGCGGTAGAAATTTTTTGTTTTCCATGCTACGAACCCCTACATCACTTGCCCAGTGATGACGCCAACATTCGCCCGCGCAGACAAATGGATCGCGCCACTGGACACGGCTGGCCGGACAGACCGGAACCCCTCTGAATATCGACCATGACCCGACCCCCAAAAAACAGAAACAGTAAGTTTAGGTCGACCGGATGCGTCGGCCGGGTCGAGATGCCCTTAGAGCATCTCCACTCGTTGGCCGAACCCAGGCCGAAAAACAGACCGATTTTCGGCCGAACGGAACAAGTTTTCGGCCTGGGTACGTCTAGTCACCCACTCGCGTACCCAGGCCGAGTTCCCAAGTTCGGATAAAATTTGTTAAATATGGGCGAATTTCATTAAGTTGGACGAATATAGGCGGATTACATCAAATTTAAACTAAACTAATACATAATAAACTTAAAAAAGGCCGCCATCGGTGCCTTCGCCGTCCTACATGCCGAAGTTGTCGTAGGCCCCAACGGGATTGGGATGCCGTCGGCGCTCAGCTTCCACCCCGGAGGCATCCGCGTGTCCAGCAGCACCATATAACCGGCCTCGTACAACATGCGCGCCTCCCAGGTCTGGAGGGTGCGCCGGCCGAAGCCGTTCGCCGCAGCGCCGTCGCCGGGTAGCGTTCGCCCATGGTGAGAGAAGGGGAAGAGGTGAGAGAAGGTTCGCCGGAGTTGGGCTTGTGGGTGGGGGGAGCTGTGAGAGAGTGCGAAGATCTCCGGCGAGGAGTACGGCTTGTAAAGGCCGAGGTGAGCGGCGAGGGCGGGAGGGGTGTAGCAGCGAGGGCGGGAAAAGTGGAAACGACGGGAAGTTAGTGACCGCTGGTCCGTCGCGGGAGCCGAGGCGGCGACGGTGGCGCCGTAAATCGGGTGGCCGACGCGACGGACAGTTATTGCCCGGCGGTCGCTGCGTGGTTCCGAGGATGACGACTACTCGGCTTCCGTCACTGACTCGATGGGTCCACGCACCATTTTGATTTTTTTTCGCCGTTTCGCTAAGTCCGGTGTTTCCAGGGCGTATCCGAAAACCTGGGTTCGGTCTGGATAGTCCGGATCAAAAATGACCCAAATCCGGCCGAAAACAGGTCCTTAGATACGCGAATGGGCCAGTTTTCGGTGTCCGAACCGAAATTCAGCGTTCGGATCGATCTGAGTGGAGATGCTCTTATGAATTTGGGACAGCCCGTCGTCGACGTGGCAGCGTGTTCCACGAGCTCCACCACGCGGGTCACGGCACCGTCTCGCCTTCAAAAAAAGGAGAAAGGAAAAAAATCTCGCCGCCTTCTCTCTGTCTTCGCGCGCACAATATTGCTGGCGGCGGAGCTCTGACCTCGCCTCGCCGGAGTCTAATCCTCAAGGCCTCAAGTCTCCCCCCGCCCCCTCTCCCTTCTCTCTCGAAAGCGCCCTAATCGCGGACGGAGAAGGCATCGGCGCGCCTCTCCATTTCTATCTCTTGCTCGCTCCCCGCCGCCGGTGAGTGGGACCTCCCAGGGGCAGCGCAGCGATGTCGTCCACGACGGGCATGCCGTCGGACGGGGGAGGAGATAGGCCGTGGCAGTCATACCACACCGCCTACACCAACGCCAAAGCGGGTAAATGCATTTCCCCTCTTTCTTCTCTTTTTATGATTGCGCAGGTAGGGTTTGGCCCATTTGACTGGGCGCTGTCGGTACGAACACGGCTGCATAAATCAGTTGAACTGTCATTTACTTTTCTCTAGATTTTGGTTTAACTTTTATCGCCGTGCATAATATTGGACTAAATCTGGCTGGATAACCGGAAGCCGAGTTGTGTGCCTAGAACATTGGATTAAACCGGGAGCTTATGATTTCAGCATGATATCTGATATATCAAAAATTTACAAGTGTGTAATATTAGTTACTTCCATTTATTTGTCTGGTCACGTCAGTGGATGTTACTGTTGTGTTAGCTCATGAATGATAGAATCACAAAAGAGGAGACCATTGTGTTCTCAGTTTGCACGAGTAGGAGCTCTAAATCTTTCCATATGGTTAGCAACACCCTCTTGAATTGTCTTCTGTCTTGCCCAGGCTTTATTAGCCGTGACTAGTACATATAAGGTGTCTGTGTGCTGTACTGATGGACCTTAGAATAGTACAGGATTCAGCTATGTACTAGGATATGGCTTTACTACTTATTCTCTTGTTATGTTGCATCAGGGACGGAGGGAGTTGACAAAGAGAAGGTGCAGAGGGTAATCTATGAAATGAGCAAGGGTTCAAAATATTTCGAGAATGAGCAGAAGAAGGAGGCAATTACCAAGCTAAAAATTGAGCATCTGCGTGCACAGTGTGCAAAGCTAACTGATAATGACATAACCCATTTTCAGAAGGTACGAGGCGATAAGTGTCTGTGGTAACCTTTTGTGTTGGTTCTTATTTTGTTAATTTGTACACTGTTTGGAATCCTGATTTATCACTGTAGAGTTTCTACTGAAGGCGGTTTGATAAATTTGTATGACTTAATAATTTATGTATGTGTCATGTTCAACTCACATGATCTTGTGTTTCTCTTTTTATGCTGTTATGCCTATGTACTGACACAATTCTAGGTTGCTGAAAGGAAAATTTTAGAATTGGAAGCTGAAAGGGATCTTTCAAAGATATGGCTTCACACTGACATGGACGCCTTTTATGCTGCTGTTGAGACATTGGAAAATCCGTCCTTGAAGGGAAAACCTTTGGCAGTAGGTAGCATGTCTATGATAGCTACTGCCAGTTATGAGGTTAGCATATGAGGGTCTTATAACATGTACATTCCTTCTAATCTCTAAAAGTTGATTAGTAATGATGTGCTACTTTCCTGTGGAAGTATGACGGATGAAGTGTCAATCACCATAAACTGGATTTTCTATTTATCTAAAATGGGATTGGCTGTTCTATATATGTTAAAAGTACAAGCAATGTTTGCCATTATCTGGTAATACGATACCAATTGATAGAATAATGCAGGCGCGCAAATTTGGAGTCCGTGCAGCAATGCCTGGTTTTATTGGATGTAAACTGTGTCCTGACTTAGTTTTTGTCCGTCCAAACTTCGAGAGATACACTCACTATAGTGAATTAGCAAGAAAAGGTATGCAAAATGATATTCATTTTGAAGCAGTTAAACATACATGCTGTATATTATGCTGATCAAAACTCATTATTCAAGTATTTGTTGCCTTAGTTTTTCAGAGATATGATCCCAACTTCTTTGCGACAAGTCTAGATGAAGCATACCTTGATATTACAGCAGTCTGCGTTGAGAGAGGCATTACAGGCGAAGAGGTAAGCTTAAACTTACCAATAATCACAACCCTTTCATGGCTTACCAAGTGCATATGATGATATGGCTTGATTTGCCTTCCATGGTTTCTTTTATTCTTTCAGCATGCTATAGTACTACAATAAGGAAAGCTTGCTGCTCACATCGCCTGTGTTTCATACTTTCATTTAAAGGTTGCTTCTGAGCTTAGGGGTGCTGTTCACCAGGAAACTGGTCTAACGTGTAGTGCTGGGGTTGCTCCAAACCGCATGATTGCAAAGGTCAGAGCCTGAAGTTATTCCTAATTCTGTTTTTCCCTAAATTTGATCACTAGAGACAGTAGAGAGTAATGGACTGTTCATATCACGTGTCTGTTTTGTGCCTGCGTTTGTTTATATGTCACATTTGGTTAAATTAAGCTGGGGCTTACAGAATGATATTGGCGAGTAGCTCGCTTTTCATAGCCATAATGGGTTGCAATTGGAAAGGATTTTACAGCACGTGACTCGAGCTTTTTAGGCCAACTCAGCATCTTTACTTATGTTACATATTCTTTACATCCTTATAATTGTTCTGGAGTCTCTTTGCTAGGTTTGCTCTGATATTAACAAGCCTAATGGGCAATTTATTCTACCAAATGACCGGGATGCTGTGACGACATTTGTATCAACATTACCTATAAGAAAGGTACTTCTTTATATTAAGAAGGGTTCTGTTTTGTTAGGGAAGTGTTTTATTAGCCTATTATTCTTTCCTCCTTTTCATATTTCACATTCTTACCTTGGTTAGACCATGACATATTCATACCAGTATGCAGAGTCTTCTCACATTTGTACATATTTTTCTAATAATAAAATTTACCTGTTAAGGAAAGTCTTCTCACCTGAGTTCGTGATATAGGTCCTGCGAATATTTTTTGTTGTCGTACTACGGGATGATGACATATCCGTGCCAATATACAGAGTCCTCTTACCTAAGTTCGTGGTATAGGTCCTGATAATATTTGTAGTTGTTATTTTACTTTTATGAATTTTATTTTTTTATTTGGTTAAGTTGGAATGTTATTTACTACTAGCTGTTAAGTGATGTATTTCTTTGGACATTCATCAGAAGACAAAAACTGATATGTTATTTGAAGATTTGTGTATACAGATAGGTGGTATAGGTAAGGTAACAGAACAGATGTTACATCAGGTTCTTGGAATCAGTACGTGCCAGGAGATGCTACAAAAGGCCGCTTTCTTATGTGCTCTTTTTTCTGAAGGCTCAACTGGTCCGTACGTTAACTACACTTTTTAATTGTTCTATATCTAGCTTTCAGCAAGCTACATTGTATCTATCCAAATCAGGATATCAGGAATTAATGTTCTGGAACTCAGACGTTGTCATCTGCTTACTAGATATGATCCTTTTAATGTTCTTCAGATTTCTTTCTTTCGGTTGGCCTTGGATTAGGAGGTACGGAAACTCCTGAGCATAGGTTAAGGAAAAGTATGAGTTGCGAGCGAACTTTCTCTGCCACAGATAATTCATCTTTGCTTTTCGAGAAGTTAGGTAAACATTCTGATTCCTTTATAACTACTGTAGGTTTCAGTTCTTGAAACTACTCTGGCAATTTCACATGTTGCCATACATATCCTTGGTACTTTAGCAACTAAATTTTGTTACAGAAGACCGCTTCTTTATAGAATAAGAGCCAATAACTTCACATACTATGTTGCTCAATTATTATATATATGCAGTGCACGAAATCCTCTGCTAGAAATAGAATACTTTATGATTCATTTTGGGTGTATTTTTTAGCACCTTGACATGATCACTTGAATGATATGGTTAGTTTCCGTAAGGAAAAATTTGTATGTTATCCTCTTGAAACTCGTCAGTTTGTCCAGTTTCAACAGTGACTCAAGTGTATCTTTACCTTTTACTTTCCTTAATTATGGATTGCTTATAATTTTTCAATGCACAATTCACCATATTATTTTCTATTTTTAGATAATCTCGCTGAAAATTTAGCTGATGACATGCAAAAGGAGTGCTTGAAGGGAAGGACTCTAACACTCAAACTAAAGACTTCAGCTTTTGAGGTAACATTGACTAGTTTTTGTAATCATTGGACTGAGATTACCAAGATTGTTCGTTTCATGGCTGACTAGATTAATGAACCGTCTAAACCAGGTTAGGACAAGAGCAGCAACTGCACAAAACTATATAAGCTCCAAGGAAGACATTCTGATCTATGCTAAGAAGTTGCTTAAGGCTGAACTGCCTCTTTCTTTGAGATTGATGGGTAGGTGTGAGCATCTAGCTATTTTCTTGTGTTTGTTTGATGACTACTAGTTGACCGGAAATTCTACCGGTTTTGCTTTGAACTTCTGTTGTGTCTTTCAAGCTCGGATCACAATAATGTGTACCTGAATCTCATCGTCACTGAAAGTATTCATTGCAAACCTGCACTGGTTGGGCCATCTTCAAGTTGGTCTAGCTGCTTTGGCAGCCAAGGGCATGTAATTCTGGCTTGGTGCATGTTTTATCTTTTATCCTATCAATTGGAGTGCTATCAACATAAAAGGCATAGTGCACATTGATTTATTTTTTTGTTTTTTTTTGTTTTTGGAAAAGAGTATATATTAATATCGCGAAGATACCAATTACACCCAGCCTCTGCAACAACGCATGCCCTAACGGCCTTACGGATGCACACAGCCCAGAAAAAAGAAAGAAAAATTACAAAAAAGAAAAGCCCCGCTACACAGAACTATTCCTCATAGTGCACATTGATATTTTTTATCTCCGTATTTTTATGTAATATGTTTTATATATCGGTCTATTGCGTTCTTTATAGATGTTTCTTTGCTCTTGCTGCTTAGGGAAGTCAACCTAACTGTCATGCTAATGCACTTTTCCAGGGCTGCGAATGTCTCACTTTCATGGTGAGAAGGATGATTCGACCTCCCCAACACAAAAGACACTAGATAGATTTTTTCATTCATCAGATAATAACTCAAATACCAACGGAACAAATGGTGCAAGTTTCGTTAATGCCTCAGGAGGGAATAACTATTGTAATGATGCGACAACGAAGGATGATTGTTCGATACATGATGCTGGAAAAGATGTCTCGGTAGATCAACAGGCATTCTTCTCACATGACGAGAAATTATCTGTTCCAGAAGGAATGAGCTCGATCAATCATGATAACGAGCCTGCCTCAAGCAACATGAAGGTATTCCCTCAACTGAAATTTTGTTTGCAGCCAAGAGAAAAAGGTTAATCATACTCCGTTCTCTATCCAGGCTACAGAGTCCGAGAAGTTTGACGAGTCGGGCAGCTGCAAAACTTCTGCTTCGTCGAGTAAACCTGATGAGCATTTCTGGGTAGATGGCTACATCTGTTCCCTCTGTGGGTTTGAACTACCTCAGTGTTTTGAGGAGGAAAGGCAAGAACATTCGGATTTCCACTTGGCTGAAATGCTGCAGAAGGAAGATGCAGTAGACAGCACAGCTCACCTCTCAAAGGAGAGGTAATATTTGTGTTCTATAGTTCCGGCACCATTTAGAGATGAGGTGAACATGATGTTAATATTTGTGTTTTGCAGGTTAGCTGAGAGACCATGCTCTACTACACCCACACCTAGTAAGAAGAAACTGAAGCCCTCCAAAGAAGGCAAACATATACCTATTGATTCTTTCTTCCTCAAGTGTAACAAGAAGGTGTAACATAGCTAGCTGCTACATGTTCTTAGGCAACACACACCTAGTGGATTGCCCACTTACAAACTGATGTACTACATGTAATTTTTCCTGGTGTTATTGTGAATAATATGTAAATATCACGTCAGTATTTTTATTTTTATTTTTATTTTTTGTGGAACTGAGCACTTGAGTGATTGGTTGTGAAAGAGCTGGAGGAGGTGTCCAGAGGAGAAATGGAGTTTTAGAGTTGACTTCGTTCAGCTGCATAAAAAGGATTCTAGCTTCTAAATCGAGATATGTACCAGTGGAAACCGTAATGAAAATCCGAAGGAAAGAAAGATCTGGCGATGGCCAAAATTCTGGCTGGTAAATGTCCGCTCACATTTGAGAAACACGTAAAACGGAACTAGTAGTCCAATAAAAAGATGCCCAGCTGCTGCCTCCTTGCTCGACCCCTCCAGCTCGCCTCTCTCACCGGGGCAGCGCCAGCGTCACCCTCCGCACCGGCAGCTCTCCCCTGCCGGCGGATCCCATGGGCGCGCCCGCGTTCCGGCGGGGCGACCCCGATGCTGCGGCGGCCGTGTCGCCGGAAGGCGCCCTGCGGCGCGGCGGAGAGCTCCGGCCTCAGCTTTGCCGCCGCCGCCGGCGGTCAGCTCTCCAACCCCAGTGGACATGTCAGAACCTCCTCCTTCTCTCTGTCTCGTTAGTTAGTATGCTAGATAGATAAGCATGACCTATGGATTGTTGCGCTTGAAATCGGAACTGAAGAAACAATCCATTTCCTTAGCCGACTGAAATCTTAGGCTTTGTCATATTAACTGAGAGAATCTGGGTACATGGATTATTGCAGGAGAAGCTGCAGGTTGCTGCGTTCGCATCCAACGCCACCACGCAGCTCGAAAATGGTTAAGTGCATAATGACCCAGTTGCTTTATCTCATAATTTGCACCTCATCAAGCTGTTTTAATGTAGCCTGAAAACGCTGCTACTAGTACTACTAGTATCTAAGCCTGTCGCCCAAAACATGTGTGTACCCAGGTCTTTCACTCCAGAGCCAGTATGTTGTTCCTGAAGACATCAAAGCGGCAGGGTTCGAGATCGATGCCAATGAACTGGCATCCATCGTCGAGAGCCGTGACACCGAGAGATTGACCGTACATGGCCAACTAGATGGAATTGCAGACAAGCTAGCGACATCGTTGACTGACGGGATAAGTACGCACGGGGACCTTCTGAATCAGAGGCAGGAGACATACGGAGTGAACAAGTTCGCCGAGAGCGAGGTTCGCAGCTTCTGGGAGTTCGTGCGGGAAGCGCTGCAAGATACTACTCTTATAATCCTTGCTGCCTGTGCTCTTGTCTCTTTGGCTGTTGGCGTCGCCACAGAAGGCTGGCCGAGCGGCTCCCACGATGGCATTGGAATTGCTGCCAGCATCCTCCTCGTTGTTTCTGTCACCGCCACGAGTAACTACCAGCAGTCTTTGCAGTTCAGGGGCCTGGACAAAGAGAAGAGGAAAATCCTTGTCCAGGTTACAAGGAATGGGTTCAGACAGAGGATATTGATAGATGATCTTCTTCCTGGTGATGTCGTCCATCTGTCGGTTGGAGATCAGGTTCCTGCGGATGGACTCTTTATTTCGGGATTTTCTGTGTTGGTCGACGAGTCCAGTCTAACTGGAGAGAGTGAGCCTGTTGATGTAAATGAAGACAAGCCTTTTCTTTTGTCAGGGACCAAAGTCCTGGACGGGTCTGGTCAAATGCTTGTTACGGCGGTTGGGATGCGGACACAGTGGGGCAAACTAATGGCTGCTCTCACTGGAGGTGGGAACGATGAAACTCCACTGCAGGTTAAACTTGGAGGTGTTGCAAATATTATTGGGAAAGTTGGCCTATTTTTTGCAGTCTTAACTTTCGTTGTCCTCTCCCAAGAGTTGATTGGCCAGAAATATCATGATGGGCTTCTTTTAAGCTGGTCGGGAGATGATGTGCTAGAGATACTGAATCATTTTGCTGTTGCAGTTACAATTGTTGTCGTTGCTGTGCCCGAGGGGCTGCCGTTAGCAGTCACGCTGAGCCTTGCTTATGCAATGGAGAAGATGATGGATGACAAGGCACTGGTTCGGCAGTTGGCTGCCTGCGAAACCATGGGATCAGCCACAGTGATTTGCAGTGATAAGACAGGAACTCTAACATCCAATCGCATGACTGTTGTTAAGGCCTGCATCTGTGGGAACACCGTGGACATTAACGATCCACTGATTCCTTCTAGTTTGTCTTCAGAACTCCCGCAAGTTGTGGTAGAAACTCTTCTAGAGTCCATATTTAATAACACTAGTGGTGATGTGGTAATTAACCAAGATGGGAAGCAAGACATTATTGGCACCCCTACTGAGGCAGCTTTGCTGGAGTTTGCAATGTCATTAGGTGGAAACTACAAACAAAAAAGGCAGGAAACTAAGATTGTTAAAGTGGAGCCTTTTAGTTCAGCAAAAAAGAGGATGAGCGTCATTCTCGAGCTTCCTGGAGGACGATACCATGCACATTGCAAGGGTGCTTCCGAAATAGTACTGACTGCCTGTGATAAGTTCATGGATGGCACAGGTAGTATGGTTCCCCTTGATAGAAAAACTGCCAACAAGCTCAATGGCATCATTGAAACCTTTTCTAGTGAAGCACTTCGGACACTCTGCCTTGCTTATAGGGTCTTGGAAGATGGCTCTACTCACGAGGAAATACCACTACAAGGATACACATTCATTGGCATTGTTGGTATTAAAGATCCTGTGCGTCCCGGTGTCAGGCAGTCTGTGGCAAGTTGCCGGTCTGCTGGCATTGCGGTAAAAATGGTTACAGGAGACAATATTAATACAGCAAAGGCAATTGCTCGTGAATGTGGTATACTTACTGATGAAGGTCTTGCCATTGAAGGTGCTGAGTTTAGAGAGAAAAGCCCCGAAGAACTCCTTGAGCTGATTCCAAAAATGCAGGTTTGTCATGCCCCTAATTTATCTTAGCTTAGCAAGTGTTTATCCATCTAGTGAGTTCTCATGTGCCATCCCTGTGCGCTGAAGGTACTAGCCCGGTCGTCCCCACTTGATAAGCATACACTTGTGAAGCACTTGCGCACAACATTCAACGAAGTTGTTGCTGTGACTGGTGATGGCACTAATGATGCACCTGCGCTGCGTGAGGCGGATATTGGACTTGCCATGGGCATTGCAGGGACTGAGGTAATAACACGCTGAGTATGCGTATATAGCCTTGAAATATTGCGGCTTATACTATACATCTTTCCAGTTCTATATAAAGTTATGAAGGGAAAATTTAGCTTCAAGAGGGAGTGGAACGGTTGCGTATTGATTATTTACAGGACTATAACAGTAGTAGTTTGCCAGCATTATTTGTTGGTAATTTGAGAAATCAAATAGAAATATTTGTCTGGTTCCTGGTCAGTGGGGCAGGGTGGTTCCAGGGGTTCCATTGTGAAAGATATTAACTTATTTATTCTCCATAACCTGAATTTTGGTGTTGGTTAAGCATTGTTTAAGTTTGTGCCAGACATTTGCTCTCAGAGTATCTTAAATTGCTTTATGCGTTTATGCAGGTGGCTAAAGAGAGCGCTGATGTCATAATTCTGGACGACAACTTCTCCACGATTGTTACTGTTGCGAAATGGGGACGCTCTGTATACATCAACATCCAAAAGTTTGTGCAGTTCCAGCTGACCGTTAACATTGTTGCATTACTAGTGAACTTCTCCTCCGCGTGCTTTACAGGTATGTCTTACTCATGATATTGTTGGTTTCAACACAACTCCATCTCAGTACCTCACGATCCACAATCTCATGCCAGGTGATGCGCCACTGACAGCCGTTCAACTTCTTTGGGTTAACATGATCATGGACACCCTAGGTGCGCTAGCACTTGCCACCGAACCACCTAGTGATAACTTGATGGAGAAAGCACCAGTGGGAAGGACAGGGAAATTCATCACAAACGTGATGTGGAGGAATATTCTGGGGCAGTCGTTATACCAATTCACGGTCATCTGGTACCTACAATCCCAAGGGAGATTTGTGTTTGGGCTTGAAGGCTCCGAGGCTGATGCTGTCCTAAATACAATCATATTCAACACTTTCGTCTTCTGCCAGGTACGTCGGCTATCGTAAAATCCTCTCCTTTTTCTTGCTTCTGAAGTAGAAGGGGCAGAAAGGAGTTAATATAGCAGAAGCAGATTGAGTTGAAGGAGATGTGATAAAGTTTATCTTTTAAACAGTGAAGAGAGAACCCTTATCACATTTCCTTCCACTAGAATTGCTTCTGTTGGTTAGAAATGAGGGTAGTAACTATTTGATTTAGAAAATGCCAAGAGAAGTGGATGATTTCTTTGCAGAGGATGGACTGCAATGTGATTTTCTTGATCTCGGGGTTAACATTTTTACTGTGTACAGGTGGAAAAATAATACTATGTTCTCTTTCTCCTGCATGGTTACATTTTGATATGATATATCTCCATAGGTGTTCAACGAGATCAGCTCGAGAGAGATGGAGGAGATCAATGTCCTGAAGGGCTTGTCAGAGAACTCCATTTTCGTCGGCGTCCTCACGGGCACGGTCATCTTCCAGTTCATCTTGGTCCAGTTCCTGGGTGACTTCGCCAACACCACACCGCTGACCCAGCTCCAGTGGCTCATCTGCGTCCTCTTTGGCTTCCTTGGTATGCCCATTGCTGCAGCGATCAAGCTGATTTCTGTAGAACCCCGTGCAGAAGATGACATGTATGGAACGTCGTAGGCTGCACCGGAATCTCGGGAATTTCTGTATCGTGGTAAGCTGATGCCAGCCCGTGATTTTATCATGTCCGTGGACTCTGATAATGTTCCGCGACACAATCCAGGATTGGCACCATACAACGAAGAAACATCCAGTTCGGTGCGCTGATACGCTAATTTTGTGTTCTGAGGTTTTAGCTGGTGTAGGGGATAAACCTCACGAGACTGCACGTATGTAATACGGTATATTATTGTTACACTGATGATAGCAGTCTAGCAACAAGTACCTAATAAGATTTCTGTAAGTAAAGAGTAAACAATAGGTCCTAACAGATTCTATATTGCACATTAACATCTCGAGTTGAACTTAAGTTAGATTCCAACACCTATTGCATTCACCAGAAACACAACTATGCATTCTCAAGTGTAGATGTCTTAGATTTGTTAAAATTTGGATGAATCTATATACTAAATAGTGTCTAGATTTATTCAAATTTTGATAAATTTAAGACATCTATTTTAAGACGGAGGGAGTACCTTTTTCATGTCAAAAAAAAAGTGTAGTACCTGTTCTAATAAGAAATTACACGGAATATCCTACCAGAAGCTGCACTTCCACACATCATACACGTGCAAGGTTAAAATAACCATGTCAACTTGTACAGCTAGCAAACGATCTGGAAAATATATAATCTACATTTAGCAACCAGATTGTGTTCTTACTCTATTTCTTAACCAGAAACACAACTATGCATTCTGAAGTGTAGTACCAGTTCTAATAAGAAACTACACGGAATATCCTAGCAGAAGCTACACTTCCACACATCATACGCATGAAATAACCATGTCAACTTGTACAGCTAGCAAACGATCTGGAAAATATATAATCTACATTTAGCAACCAAATTATGTTCTTACTCTATTTCTTAACCAGAAATAGAAAAATGTCAAATATGGAGCTATTCTACCTAAACAAGGCTGGATGAAGACCACACAGAACTAACCATTAGCATTCAGAACCACACTTCATTGCAGATTACATGGAAAATCGAAACAAAAATATGATAAAACTTTATTCAACTCAACTTTATTGGAAAATTAAGAATTGTGCTCTTTGGGCAGCAACAACAGTCAATACTACAACAGTCTTACAAAATTGTGGAAACATACACGTTCAAAGCTACACTGCTGCTACAAGAGTGTACAACACACGTGAAATGTCTACGCATAAATGTCCAAACAATGGAAGCCAAATATCACGTAAACCTAAACTACACTCCTTTCGCGAGCCCCGTGGCTGAATCAATCAAGGCGTGGCTCTCGTCCGTGAGAACTTTGGGGCCAGCCCCAGGCCTGCTGCAGATGAAGTAGCTAACATCACCTTTGAACTTTTGGTTTGGAGTCTTCATCTCCGGAGGCGCTGGAAGGGCCTCGACGTCTGCTACGGATTGCACTCCGGCGTCGCTTAGGATCAATTTGTCGCCGAGCATATAGCTGCAGTGACCATGGTTGTCAGATGCATACATAATATTGTTTGCAGTAATACACATAAACAAATAAACACTACTAGGTGTAATCTTGATAATAGCAAACACACCTCTCCAAATCATTGTCTTGTGGAGGGAAGCAGTACAGCAGCCTCTGAAGGAGAAGAGCCGCAGTTTTGCGGTTTCGGGCTATTAGGACGGCATTAGGCCCAGCATCAAAGGTGTACGCAACCTGCCATTACAAAAGGTCAAATGTCAAATTAGAAGTCATCACACAAAAAACGGTTTCACTATCAGATCAATCACATTATCCAGTATCAAATGTTTCCAGTTTAAACGAAAAGCATACCAGAGAGCACAAACAGACAAAGCTAATATTGCCAAAATTGCAACGACTTTTTTCCTCTTTGATGACAGCACTATACTAAGATATTTCTTGTCCATTCATTTCACAATTCAAACTTTAGAACTAATACTACAATAATAGTTCATGTTTTCATGATGAATTCTTTGAAACATTCCGTAAATTGAAGGGTTTAAAGCATAAGCATAAATTCCTATTTTAAGAAAGATGACAATGATTTTACTAAGGTCCGTGCTCTTATAATTAAATTAAATTACTCCATGACTCCATCAAATGATGCTAGTTGTGCATGTTTCATCCAGTGCAGTAAAAACTGCTTATACTGCCAACGTCATGGTAAAGTATAACCAACCTAGCCACCACATAGCAGAAGCATATTTTAGATCCTTCGGCAGCATGGACGCAAATCAGGATGTAGAACAGGAACAGAAAATACCTGTGGGGTTCCTTCCACGTGGTTCCACTTTTCCACAAGGCTAATTATCCTACAGTTGGTTGAGAAAGAAATCTTTAACTCTGGTACTTCAGTAGTAACAGAACCTTGAAACTAAGGCTGCTAAGAAACTACCTGTGTGATGTGTCATTCATATAGAAGATGGGTGGGCTAGTGTCTAAACATACAGCATGGAACTGGTTGCTATCTGCGCAAGTTAACCTCGCAAAGGATTCAAAATCACGATTCTTGATAGCCTCTTCCATTTTTAATATCCGACTTGGCACTACAGTCTGGAATACAAGAACAAGCAGTGCAGCGACAGTGAGAACAAGAAAAAATAAGCTACAGCTAAAGCAACAGATCAGTATAATTACTATAATTCGATTGTCCACAAAGAATAGCGTGAAAAATACAGTTCAGATTTCAAAACCTCAGCTCCATTGTTGTGCTTCCTCAATGACTATTGAAAAAATAATAAGTTAATTATTAAAAAACATTAAAATGCAATTACCTGGGCCCTGTACTGCAAGAGGGGGCTTGTTTCAACAGTGTCTCGCATCCCGCTGGTGCTACTGGTTTCCTTCTGCTTTGAACTGACCTGACAATTCCACAAAGTAACATAATAAAAAAGGCTGGGATAGATATGGTAAAGCGGTATGAGTACCTAGGTAAAGGATTGGCATTAATGAAATCATGACTCAATGAGCAAAACAGTGAGAAATTATATGACACAGATCGTGTTATATAACAGAGATCAAATCGACATACCACTGCTATGATAATAACAAGATCATCCCAATGCGACTCGTCAACAAGCTGTACTGCCATACTGTCACTTCCATTGTCATTCTACGAGTATACAATAAAACTCAGTCGTTATCCAATAGAAAAGAGTGCCTTTTAATCAATGCAATTTCTCTGCCATAACCAAGAGATAACACTTACTTTTCCCATACACCATTTCACAAATCCACCATATATACTGCGGCATGCACTTCCAGATCCCTGCCTGCATTGAAATTTGTCAGCTGGAAGAAGTATAAGTAAAGAGAAGGGTCCACTAGATTATTATTTAGTAAAACGAAGTGCAATTGTTGCGCTATATGATCAAGCAAACATCACAAACATGATAGAGCACAAACGGGGTGTGGGTACATAACACATCAGTACAGACCTTGCTATTGAAGAAAGTTCTCCATAATCTTCATTCACGTTCATTAGCTTGCCGAGGGTAAAAACTGCAAATAGTATTCAAATGAGAAGCTATGTATTGTGATGTTGGTTTATGAAAGCAAGACCATGCTCAGAATGTTTGTGAACTAATATGAGTAAGATGGAAACATCTTTTTGTCTTGGATAGCACTACCTAACTAATTGATATAAATGAAGGAAACGATATTTCACACTAAGAAACATGCTGAGCAGTGTAGTAAATCAAGCAAAATAAGACTTGGGACCGATATTAGCAGAACTATCATGGAACTCGTTAAGACAGGGTATTTCTTCAAGCCTAGCAAAGTTAAGATGAACAAGCAATCCAGCACCATGAAAAATATTTTATACGTATTATGCCTTCATGCCTCTGGACAAACAAATAAGACGTCCTTAACGACAGGGTTATAATTATGAATAGCACACAAAAGGTGTATTCGACAGGTATACGCAACACCTTCTAACAGGATAACAGACCACTTCTAAAAACATATCCCCCTCAAGAATGAATGCTTGCATATTGCATTGGTTAGAGAACAATGTTACGAGAAGTGAGAAACACTGCCTCTGCTCCTAAACATAAGTAAATTTGGCTCTGTGCTCTATACAAAATAAAAGGACATACAAGTTTAAAACGAAATATTCACTAATTATACATCTGTTTTTATTGACTTATAACCATGATATAATATAAGAGATACGAGAATAATACATCTGTTTTTACTGACTTATAGCCATGATATCAGCTAGGAGACTTACCAAGACAAGCAAATCCAGCAGCGGAAGAGGCCAAACCAGCAGCGGTTGGGAAGTTATTGTACGATGCTATGTGCACATGCAACTTCTCCCAGTCCTCTTTCTTGATCTTGATCCCCTTTTTCTCGTCCTCGACATCACGAGCCCGCTTCCTGATCTCCCTCAGGCAGCTCTGAAATCTCCCACCAGATAACTCAATCTCCTGCTCAATTCCAAACCAAACAGATGATTAGATCATCAATAATATGAATAAAAAAACATCAATACCATCATAAAATATAAGAAGTTTCCCTGTTATGTTACATCCAGTTGTCCATAATTGCAGCTTGACTGCAAAAAACTAGATGCTAGTGCAGACAAAATTAGAAACAGAAAGGTTCCTTCTGTTTTTTGTTAAAGGGATGAATTTTCAGAGCTCTGCCAAGTGTCTCTGTAATTGCAGCTTAGCTTTCAAACAAGTCGCGATCCAGATCTAAGAGCTTAGGACTAGTGACTAGTCAATCCGATGGAAAGGATTCAAGCTTGAACTCACACGGCCCAAATCGGCCAGCGTGCTATTCCAGAACAGAACACAGAACATCCTTTGAGCGCGCAATCTACCGGATCATCACAGAAACACTGAACGTAACCGATGACAGCCACCCAAGAACAAGCATCTATGAAATCGCAGCGGCGGCGGCAGCAGCAATGGGGATGTAGCAAGCACGAGGCCAAGGGGAAAAACAGACTGGAAAAAGGACCATTGAAAGAGCCCAAGCTCACCTTGCCATTGAGCCACATGCGGTCGGAGGGGAAGGATGGGCTGGCGGCAACGGTAGTGGTGGCGGAGAGGTGGTCGGGGTCAAGGGTGACGCTGATGCTGTCGTTGACAGGGAGGATGAGCGCCTCGTCCCGCTTCCCCCAATACTTGATCACCGCGATGTTGGTCGGCGACCGCCCCGTGGCCATCAGCACCCACAGCCTCTCCCCTGCCATCGGATCCCGGGATCTCACACTGGTGGACTCGTCCACAGTCTGGCACAGACTATGAGGAGAGGGAGGGGATCCTGGGAAATGAAGTCCGATAGGAGGCTGTAAATAAAGAAGGCAGTGTAAGGACAAAACTGCAAGTAAATCTATACTACTATGTGATGTCGTAATCGTAAAACGCAGCCGGGGGAGGAAGAAAACATGCTGATAGAGCACCTTATAAACACGAGAACGACTATGGGGGCAAAGCCAAGGAATCAAAGCATGGGAATACCACAAACAATAGTCCTTCACTTTGGTCAAATATTTGGACAGACATTATTCGAATATAAGCGCTCTAATGTGTCTTACTCGGGAAAATGTGTCACAGATCATAGATGCACAAAAAAACAGTGATAACAGATAATATCTTGCTACTAAATATTAGCGACAATGACACAGCCAGCTTAGTACGAGTCATACAAGAGTCCAGATTCCAAAGGTACTACTCCCTCCGTCACAAAATATATGTCGCAGGTTTTTCAAAATTTGAATGAATATCTCAAAATAGATGTCGCATGTTTTTTTAAAAATTTGAATGAATCTATTTTTAGACGGAGGGAGTACATCCTTCGGTTCCTCAAAAATCTAGGCCGAGAAACCGTTCGATCGATCGAAACCAATGGTATTCAACTGGTCAACAGAATTAATCACTGGAAGAAAACAACCTAGCATACTGGGACCCAATGGCCATAGCCTGCGGTAAGGACTGCGCGGAGACGGCAGGAATCCTATGCGTGAGACGCCGACCGGCCGCGCGGTGGTAGATCAGCCAGGCTTCGGGAAGAACGCACACTCTCGAGCAGAGAAACAGAGTAGGATCTGACACGGCCCACCCAGCCCTGTCTCTGGACCCCGGCGCGGCGGCGGCGGCCATGGCTTGGCTTGGCTGCTCAGATCGTCCGGCCGGCCCCGGAGCAGCGAGCATGAAGCAGCTCCTGCTCCTTCGAGGCCCAAGCCCGCAACCCCGCGCGGCGCCAATGGCGACCGACCAGACCGACTTCACCACCCCACCCGCCATTAATAAACTATGAACAAAAATAAATCTCCCACCCCACACTGGATTCGCGAGAAGGGGTGAGGATTTGCTCGCACGCACCTGGGGGTCAGCGAGGGCGGCGTCCGAACCGTGGCGGAGGAGCGCGAGCGCGCGGGCTTTGCTCGGCGGAGACTACGAGGTCGGGCCGGGGGAGTGAAGTCGGAGGCTGCTGGCTGCTGCAAATAAAGAAGAGGACGATGCTGCAATTAAACGAAGAGGACGATGCTGCAAATAGTAAAACAATTCGATGTCGTAATCGTAAAAGCAGCCGGAGGACACGTGTGCTCGTGGAACACGAGGAGAATCAAGTCTTGCACGAGCACCGAGGTCTGCAAGTCAGCAGCCGGATGACGCTAGTATTTGAATTCGAACGATGGTTTTTGTCCGATACCTGTACGATAACTCAGCCATTCATTACACCAGCTAATACTACACACATGGGATCAACTGTCGGAAAAAAATCGGATGGCAACTTGTCATGTGCATAGTACCTTCGTTTGAATTCAGCAGTTCGATCGCATGCATGACAAACGGTTTTTATGTAATTTATTATCAAGAAATTAGGTAGATTCGTCAAAATCATCTCGTAAACTTTAAAAAAGTTCGGTATCAATACCAAAACAAGTTTTCGGGGGAAAATAAACTTTTGCGGACACAAAATGTCTAGATGTAATCGTGAAATCTTCTTTCAGAATTTTTTTAACATTTCAAAAAAAATTATAATAAGTCCATTTGTACTCGTGAGTCAAAACACCACCCCTGCTTTTAATTCACAACAAAATATATGCAGTGCTTTGTCAATATTTTTTATAATTGACAGAGCAGGTTGGTTTGCCCTTGTGCGTTTCTTTTTGACAAAAGCAAATAAGCGGTAAGAATTCTCACGAACTTTGTGAACTTATTTGATTGGAATTTTTAGGAACCTAGTGGTCAATTTATTTGTGTTTATCCTAGTTAGACTTATGTTAGGCTTATACAGAACTGTATAGAGAAGCATTGGCAAATTCAGAGATGACAATCCAATGAAGAGCAAAGTAAAAGAGTGCAAATTATATTACCGAGTTTCCATGTGATGGTAGTACTCTCTTCGACCCATATTAGTTGACTTAAAGTTATCTAGATTCGGATATATCTAGCACTAAAACATGTCTAGATGCATACGAATCTAGACAAGTTCAAGTCAACTAATATGGGTCGGAGGGACACTACTAGGAAAACGGTTATAGGTAATCAGCATATCTGTGGCTCACATGGTTGAAGTGCCCCACGGCTAAAACAGGTGTGGCTCACCTGTGGGCAGTACCCTACTAGTAACTAGAACAACCGTGGCGCACATGGTCATAGTGCGTCACAGATATGTGTGGGCTAGGGCCCTGCTGGCTGCATGCCGCATACCTGTAGCACACATGGGGGAGGTGCGCTACGATTGTTAGGGATAGCCGTAGCGCACATGTGGCAAGTGCGCTACGCCTATATGAAGCCCCTCTCTGCTCCTTAAATGGGCAGAAACATCCGTTCCGCACTCTGGCATGTGCGCCACGGATGTGATTTTTCCCTGTGGCGCACTAGGGACATGTGCGCCACGGATGTGTCGACCATGCATGTGCACAACATGTGATCATGTGATCATCCACCACCCCACACTTCACTTTCCCCTTCTTCTTCCTCCTTAGATCTAGTCGGGATCATTCTCCTTCCCACCTCAATTTCTCCACTCATTCACCATTTTTAGCATGTGGAACTTGCCTTGAATGTTACATACGTAATAGATGAAGCTCTTGGGTCTCTCATCTCCTTCTCCGGTCTGCGCGCACCTCTCCTTTCCATCTTCTCGCGATCTCGGTCTTTCATCTCGGTAAGTTGCCCATGTAAGGATGTGTTCATGTGTATATGGATGATATGCTCATATGTATGTAGATGATTGATGCTCATGATGTGTGTATGGAGAGGATCGATGGTCATGTGTGTGTATATATATGGAGAGTATCGATGCTCATATGCATGCATATGTGTATGGAGAGGATAATGATATGTTCATGTGTGTGTAGGGGTTCGTAGCATGGAAAACAAAAAAATTCTACCGCATACAAACAAACAAGCCAAGATCTATCTACTAGATTGTAGCAACGAGTCGATGGAATAACTCACCCTCGAAGATTCCAAAGTGTTTAACGAGAGCGGATTCTCGTGGGTGATGTAGTCGTACTCTTGTCGATCTCAAGATCGTGTAGACGATCCTTCTGGCGCTGCGTTCCGGCAGCGCTTCCGCAGTCGGTCACACGTTCGGTACTCGACGAAGACCTTCCTCTCCCTTGTTCCAGCAGGCAGCGGAGGTTGTAGCACTCTCCTCGTGATTCCGGCAGCACAACGACGTGGTACCGGAAGTAGAGGGGAGATCTCGCAGGGCTTCGCCTTAAGCCGGAGCGAGTATGGTGGACTATGAGAGAGAGCCTCGGCGATCTAGGGTTTAGACGCACCAAGGAGGAGCAAGGCCGGCGGCTAGGGTTTGCCTAGGCGGCGGTGGCGGCTTGCCCTAGGCGGCGGCAGCAGGAGGTGGCGATGCCGGCGGCTAGGGTTAGGGTTTGCGGGACGTGGTGTTGTGTTCTTGGAGGGGCAGCCCTGCCCCTCCTTATATAGGTGGAGGGGGCGCGCCAAGGGGAGGGGAGTCCCTCCCCAACTCGGTCTCTAAGTGGGCCGGCGGTGGAGGGAGGGAACTCCTCCCCAAGTAGGTTTCCTACTCTCCCTCCACCTCACAAAATAGCCGTTTGACTTTTCAAATTGGCGTTTGACTTTTCAAACTGGGATTTGATTAAACCCTTTATTTTGTTCAGCGATGACACCTAGTACATGATGCAATCATTCCAACTTGTTATGACACATTCATGTACCCTTCCCCTCCGGAGTGCCGGACATTCCGGAACCTTCTAGAACATTCCCGATGAAAACACCGGAACCATTCTCCAACCCCGAAACATGACTTTCCTTATATAAATCTTATTCTCCGGACCATTCCGGATCTCCTCGTGATATCCTGGATCCCATCCGAGACTCCGAACAACATTCGGTCTCTTACTCATCATTCCATAACCACTCAAACAACGTCGAATCCTGAAGTGTGTCTCCCTACGGTTCGTGAATTATGCGGACATGATCGAGACACTTCTCCGAACAATAACCAATAGAGGAATCTGGAAATTCATATGGCTCCCACATATTTCTACGATACTTTGCGATCGAATGAACCACTTACATACGATACCAATTTCCCTTTGTCTCACGATAGTTTACTTATCCGAGGTTATGATCGTCGGTATCTCTACATACCTAGTTCAACCTCGTTACTGATAAGTACTCTTTTCTCGTTCCCATGATATGTGATCCCTTGTGAGCCAGTCACATGCTTGCAAGCTAATTGGATGACATTCCACCGAGAGGGCCCAGAGTATATCTATCCGTCATATGGATGGACAAATCCCACTCTTGATCCATGTGTCTCAACCAATACTTTCCGAACACTCAATGCCACCTTTATAGCCACCCAGTTACGGTGTGGTGTTTGATGTCATCAAAGCATCCTTCCGATGAAGGTGATATGCATGATCTCATGGTCGAAGGAATTAGGTTACTATGTATCAGAAAGCATATAGCAATTGAACTATTAAAATGACTTGATCTTTATGCTACGCTTATCTATAGGAGTATGTCCACCATATCATTCTCCTAACGATATGATCTTGTTGTTAATAACATCTCAATGTTCATGATAGGGAAACCACAATCATTTATTAACCAACAAGCTAGTATTTATAAAG
The DNA here is from genome assembly GCA_916181665.1 of Avena sativa. Lineage (NCBI taxonomy): Eukaryota > Viridiplantae > Streptophyta > Magnoliopsida > Poales > Poaceae > Avena > Avena sativa. The sequence goes on from OV702282.1 coordinate 243,237,522, forward strand.
AGGCTTTACTAGGGACTCTATTTTAGTTTACAATCACACAAGTATTAATGTTTCCTTGTTAATACTATTATAGCATGAATGTAAACATTTATCATAAACACAAAGATATAATAATAACTATATTTATTATTGCCTCTAGGGCATATCTCCAACAGTCTCCCACTTGCACTAGAGTCATCTAATCTAGATTAGGTAATATACCGAACACCCATGGCAGTTTGGTGTTTGTAACACCCTCAGAATCGGACATATGCAAGTTTTAGCGAAACCCGCCAAACCCGCATAGAAACGATTCAAAGGTGCCCACCAGGCACTTTCGTGCGGGTGGAAAACGAAGTAATAACATTACACAACAGTCCTCGATGGGACCCACAGAACAGATATATATAACAGCGACTCAAAAGAGTCAAGAATACAGATATAATATACAAAGATCCAAATCACCTTGAAAATGACACAGCGTCCGTCTACGGACAAGATGCAAATGGGGCTAAGAGCCCTGAAGAATATCCAATGGTGTCCATAACCCTGCCCAGGCCAAGCCGGAAGGGTAACCCTGCTAACGACGTCGATCTCAAACCTGCTTAAAACAAAAGGGGTGCCGACAAAGGGCAAAGGAAAAAGAGGAGCGTCAGTACTGAGGCCAGTACACGACGAGGCTAGAATTCGGCGGTCCTCGCCTACATAGGTATGGTGGACTGAAGCGGCAGCGGCAGCATGCACTAAACAACCTATAGAGACTCGATACAACTGGCGGTTATCAGAGAGGGATAAGAATGACCTATCCGGATCCAACCTGAAGCTAACACCAAACAAACCCATCCTGGTGTTTCCCCCTCGAGACCAAACGAGGAAGTCAACCGAGGAACTCACACAGTTGGCAGTTTTATTTATTCAGTTATCGTTGCAGCAATTACTAGTCAGATTTGGATAATCATCCTGATAAAATAAGCAGTGGGCACTTTTAGTTAATCATTCCGTTGTAGTTGCCACAATTACTAATCAGATACAGTTAGCATGAGATAACCCAAAAACCTAGCAGTTGTTGATACTTTTATTCAGCCATTCCGTTGTAGTTGCAATAATTACTAGTCAGGTACAAGGGTCGCAAGCGACACTCCATCAAGCAATTGTGGGCAGTATTATTTAGCCATTCCATTATAGTGGAGCTGATTACTAGTCATTATAAAGTCAAATTTATAGCAATAAACTTTAGTTATGCTTGTCTATGGTCGAGATACTGTGCTCCAAGTCGTCCATAACCGCGGACACGGCTTTCAGAAAGTTTTACCCGGCCGGGGTGCACCAATAGCAACACACACTCGATCAACCTCGGAAAAACCAAATCAAAACCCAACGAGGCTTTCACGACAAAGCAATCACAGGATTCAGAAATATTTCAGGGGGCCACCCCTTGGAGTACACCCGCAACGAAGTAAGCAAGCTCCGAGACGGACTCAAGGTTTGCGACAATGGCTGTAAACGACAGCAAATCCCCAAACGGGGACTGTCGATACCGCGAAAACATTCCGCTTACCTAAACAGTACAGTGTGCTCCTCGCACAATCGTAAATAAAGCAGTAAAGCATGGCATAAGTACAGGATCGTAAATAAAACCTCAAACTAGTTTGTGGCCCCAAGAAATAAGACTGAATCAAGCTCTGGCTAAGGGGGGTCCCATATACCTCCCGGATGTGGATAGCGCGATAAATCAAGGAACAGGTATCAAGTACTCGGGGTCCTACGGGACACAAGTGAGCGTTCGGAAACCAAATATTATCTATCACCCACCGATGCCTCTGCTTACTTCAATTTTAGTTGTTAAACAGGAATTAAAGTGAACGATAAGTAAAACTATGATCATATCCAACATCAACATGCGGCAATACATCAACAACTGTGGCACTTGACGGCACGCAACAGCACTTGAGCAAGCGACTACGACGCGCAAGTCCAACTATCTACCAAACAACAGGTAATAGGATGTGTCCAAGGCAATATAGGGCGGCACGGTATATCACAGGTACGGAAGCTAAAGCATCGCAACACAGATAGCAATAGATCAACAGGAGGGAATAAATACTATAAAAGTAAGATAGGTAGAAAGGGGGAGATGCTCGCCTGAAAACATTGCCGAAGGTTTATCCGAAGATCGGGTCGACACTCGCATCAACTCAACGGCCTTATCCGCGAAGAACCAAATCACTAGAGGAAACACCGGATGCAATATTTAATTCAACGGCAAAAGATCGGCATGCTTATGATATGATGCATGGCATGGCAAAGGTGCGATGCAATTAGGTCATATTAAGCGGAACCGGGGTCCCGACAATTAATTAAACAGTTCAAGTTATTTATTTACCCCGCAAATTAAATGTTGTTTTAACATGGCAAAAGATAGCACCGGTTCGCTACACAAATTTAAATGAGGCCAATATGAGACTAGATTTGCCCGCATATGGGCCCCATATTTAATTATATGGTGAATCGGCATAAGGCCCCCACACCACATGAATGTATGCATGCAAGATGACAATTAAATATGCAACAATTCATATAGTTGACCATTTATAAAATAGGGTTCTCGGAAAGGGGTTCACACATAGGGTTCGACGATCTTGGGCCGAGGGTTCGGGGTCGGTCTCAGGGTCCAGGGTTCGACGGGATCGGACTCGGCGGAAGCGTTCTCGGATTACTGGGGTAGATCTTGGCGCATCCGGGGTCTTCGGGTCATGTCGACGGTCATGGCGTTCGGGATGAAGAACTTGTCATCCAGGGTCTCGGTGTCCGGGGCGAAGTACTCGGCGTTCTCGAGGTGTACTTGTCGTATCCGGGGAGATCTTGATCCAGCTTCGGTCGAAGTGTACGGAAGCCGATCTTGGTGTAGGGACGGTCCTTGTCGGCGATTTCTTCGGGTTCTGGGTCCAGGTGCGGCGAGATCGGCCTTCGGGGTCTCGGACGCTGGGATCAGTCTTCGGTCCATGTAGGAGAACTTGAGGTCTCTCGCGGCTTCGGTTGTCGTGTCGCCGGTGGAAAACTTGTGGACACCTCTTTGTCGGGGCGCTGGTCATGGTCCCAAAATTTGCGGTTGGCACTAGATAAAACGATAGACGATCTCTGATGAACACAAGATACCGACATGCAGCATCATCCAGAGATACCCTACTCGCTGGATCGAAACAACAGACATAAGCATAACATGAGTAGGGGCTTCAGCGCAGGCCATTCTTGGCGGCAAGCTTAAAGAGGAGGCGGCCATGGAGTCGACGGCAGCTCGACAGAGGAGAAGATCGTGGCGCACGCTGCAAAGCCGGGGCCAGGGACGAGCGCGATGGGGCCTCTGGCCGGAGAGGGGAAGGGCGGCGGAGCCACACAGGAGCGCGCGGGGCAGAGGGGAACGGCGGCGGCTGGGCGCTGCAACGGCGGTCGCCGGCGAGGACGACGGGGCGGCCGGCTTGCAGACGGAGGGGCGGATCGACGGCGAGCGGCGGGCGGAGGAGAGGCGGCCTGGGCGGCACGGCGGCGCGCTGGGCCGCGGGCGAGCAGAGGAGAGAGCGACGAGGGGAGGAAGAGAAACAGGGAGGGTCGCGTCGGTGGGGGGCTGCGCGCGTGGGGAGGGAGAGAGGAACGGACGGTGGGACCGGGGGTGGGTTCGGCATGTGGTGGGTTGTGTTGTGTGCGTGCGTGTGTCCAGGGGCTGCTGGGAGTGGGGAGAGAGAGGAGAGAGAGCTGGGTGAGGTGTCAGCACATGGTTGGCTGGGGGAAGGGAAAAGGGGAGGTGGCAAGTTGCTATTGGGTGGGGTGATGTGGAGGGGGTGTGGGTAGAAATAGGATGGGTAGGAAAAGAAAACGGGGTGGACCGATCTGCTTGTACGGGGGTGGTCGTTCGGGTCTATCCGGCCCGTTCGACTGCCCCACTAAAAATAATATAAATTTTATTCGTTTTAATAACACCGTTTGCAAACCGATAGCAGACAAACAAAAATATTCCGGAGACCCGGGGTTTGCATTTTGAAAACAAGTCGGGGCGTTTAGAAAACAAATCAGACTTTGCGAAAATAGTTTTAAGCAAACAATGCATGATGATGACGATGCAATGCACAAATTCAACGCGATTTTCTAGTAGTGGTTTTGCGGGATGCCACAATTCGACACCACTAACAATGGATCTCGCCCTCGAGATCCGCCTCATGGTACCGGGAAGGAAGGTCGGCGATCTGCGTCTTCTCGCTTCGTGTAGATCCTTGCGACACCACTAACAAGAGGTCGTTGTCCATGATCGTCGAGAGAACACTCCGGGAACAAAAGGTCGAAGGTAGAGGTATCAACAAATAAAGCCACCTCTAGCTTCGATGAAAATAGGGAACCGATGCATTCTCATCCACTTCAATGTACAAAAGCGAATAGAAAGGGTAGTCGGCATGGGGGCCAATCCATCACGCACCCAAACTATTACTCCGCACAATCAATGGAAAAGCATGCAGCCATTCTCGGAATCAGACTGAAGATCTCGACAATCGAGGTTCGGAAACAAAGGAGTGATGCAGACTCTGCATCGGATCTGGCGTAGATGATGTCGTCGCGTCGGAAAACACCGGAAGGCACAAACAAGGAACAAAGAATGGTACCGTAGCAGACGGATTCCTCAGACAACTTGAACACCGGATGGTAGAACACCGTTATCAGAGGAGGAAGCGAAACCCTGAAGGTACGACGGAAACCCAACCACGAGAATTCCTGGACTCGAAGAGAGAGGAGAGAGTGGATTCAAAACACGCAGAGGTAAGAGGAGAATAGCAGAGGGGTAAGGAGTAAAATCAGACCTAATCAGAACTATCCAACCGATTTTGCAAAAATAGTTTTGACACTCTACTTCGGCCGTTAGCTAGGTTATCCTACAGGCTGGACTTGTGGGGTATCGCAACTGCTGAGCTCTGATACCACTCTGTAACACCCTCAGAATCGGACCCATGCAAGTTTTAGCGAAACCCGCCAAACCCACATAGAAACGATTCAAAGGTGCCCACCAGGAACTTTCGTGCGGGTGGAAAACGAAGTAATAACATTACACAACAGTCCTCGATGGGACCCACAGAACAGATATATATAACAGCGACTCAAAAGAGTCAAGAATACATATATAATATACAAAGATCCAAATCACCTTGAAAATGACACAGCGTCCGTCTATGGACAAGATGCAAATGGGGCTAAGAGCCCTGAAGAATATCCAATGGCGTCCATAACCCTGCCCAGGCCAAGCCGGAAGGGTAACCCTGCTAACGACGTCGATCTCAAACCTGCTTAAAACAAAAGGGGTGCCGACAAAGGGCAAAGGAAAAAGAGGAGCGTCAGTACTGAGGCCAGTACACGGCGAGGCTAGAATTCGGCGGTCCTCGCCTACATAGGTATGGTGGACTGAAGCGGCAGCGGCAGCATGCACTAAACAACCTATAGAGACTCGATACAACTGGCGGTTATCAGAGAGGGATAAGAATGACCTATCCGGATCCAACCTGAAGCTAACACCAAACAAACCCATCCTGGTGTTTCCCCCTCGAGACCAAACGAGGAAGTCAACCGAGGAACTCACACAGTTGGCAGTTTTATTTATTCAGTTATCGTTGCAGCAATTACTAGTCAGATTTGGATAATCATCCTGATAAAATAAGCAGTGAGCACTTTTAGTTAATCATTCCGTTGTAGTTGCCACAATTACTAATCAGATACAGTTAGCATGAGATAACCCAAAAACCCAGCAGTTGTTGATACTTTTATTCAGCCATTCCGTTGTAGTTGCAATAATTACTAGTCAGGTACAAGGGTCGCAAGCGACACTCCATCAAGCAATTGTGGGAAGTATTATTTAGCCATTCCATTATAGTGGAGCTGATTACTAGTCATTATAAAGTCAAATTTATAGCAATAAACTTTAGTTATGCTTGTCTATGGTCGAGATACTGTGCTCCAAGTCGTCCATAACCGCGGACACGGCTTTCAGAAAGTTTTACCCGGCCGGGGTGCACCAATAGCAACACACACTCGATCAACCTCGGAAAAACCAAATCAAAACCCAACGAGGCTTTCACGACAAAGCAATCACAGGATTCAGAAATATTTCAGGGGGCCACCCCTTGGAGTACACCCGCAACGAAGTAAGCAAGCTCCGAGACGGACTCAAGGTTTGCGACAATGGCTGTAAACGACAGCAAATCCCCAAACGGGGACTGTCGATACCGCGAAAACATTCCGCTTACCTAAACAGTACAGTGTGCTCCTCGCACAATCGTAAATAAAGCAGTAAAGCATGGCATAAGTACAGGATCGTAAATAAAACCTCAAACTAGTTTGTGGCCCCAAGAAATAAGACTGAATCAAGCTCTGGCTAAGGGGGGTCCCATATACCTCCTGGATGTGGATAGCGCGATAAATCAAGGAACAGGTATCAAGTACTCGGGGTCCTACGGGACACAAGTGGGCGTTCGGAAACCAAATATTATCTATCACCCACCGATGCCTCTGCTTACTTCAATTTTAGTTGTTAAACAGGAATTAAAGTGAACGATAAGTAAAACTATGATCATATCCAACATCAACATGCGGCAATACATCAACAACTGTGGCACTTGACGGCACGCAACAGCACTTGAGCAAGCGACTACGACGCGCAAGTCCAACTATCTACCAAACAACAGGTAATAGGATGTGTCCAAGGCAATATAGGGCGGCATGGTATATCACAGGTACGGAAGCTAAAGCATCGCAACACAGATAGCAATAGATCAACAGGAGGAAATAAATACTATAAAAGTAAGATAGGTAGAAAGGGGGAGATGCTCGCCTGAAAACATTGCCGAAGGTTTATCCGAAGATTGGGTCGACACTCGCATCAACTCAACGGCCTTATCCGCGAAGAACCAAATCACTAGAGGAAACACCGGATGCAATATTTAATTCAACGGCAAAAGATCGGCATGCTTATGATATGATGCATGGCATGGCAAAGGTGCGATGCAATTAGGTCATATTAAGCGGAACCGGGGTCCCGACAATTAATTAAACGGTTCAAGTTATTTATTTACCCCGCAAATTAAATGTTGTTTTAACATGGCAAAAGATAGCACCGGTTCGCTACACAAATTTAAATGAGGCCAATATGAGACTAGATTTGCCCGCATATGGGCCCCATATTTAATTATATGGTGAATCGGCATAAGGCCCCCACACCACATGAATGTATGCATGCAAGATGACAATTAAATATGCAACAATTCATATAGTTGACCATTTATAAAATAGGGTTCTCGGAAAGGGGTTCACACATAGGGTTCGACGATCTTGGGCCGAGGGTTCGGGGTCGGTCTCAGGGTCCAGGGTTCGACGGGATCGGACTCGGCGGAAGCGTTCTCGGATTACTGGGGTAGATCTTGGCGCATCCGGGGTCTTCGGGTCATGTCGACGGTCATGGCGTTCGGGATGAAGAACTTGTCGTCCAGGGTCTCGGTGTCCGGGGCGAAGTACTCGGCGTTCTCGAGGTGTACTTGTCGTATCCGGGGAGATCTTGATCCAGCTTCGGTCGAAGTGTACGGAAGCCGATCTTGGTGTAGGGACGGTCCTTGTCGGCGATTTCTTCGGGTTCTGGGTCCAGGTGCGGCGAGATCGGCCTTCGGGGTCTCGGACGCTGGGATCAGTCTTCGGTCCATGTAGGAGAACTTGAGGTCTCTCGCGGCTTCGGTTGTCGTGTCGCCGGTGGAAAACTTGTGGACACCTCTTTGTCGGGGCGCTGGTCATGGTCCCAAAATTTGCGGTTGGCACTAGATAAAACGATAGACGATCTCTGATGAACACAAGATACCGACATGCAGCATCATCCAGAGATACCCTACTCGCTGGATCGAAACAACAGACATAAGCATAACATGAGTAGGGGCTTCAGCACAGGCCATCCTTGGCGGCAAGCTTAAAGAGGAGGCGGCCATGGAGTCGACGGCAGCTCGACAGAGGAGAAGATCGTGGCGCACGCTGCAAAGCCGGGGCCAGGGACGAGCGCGATGGGGCCTCTGGCCGGAGAGGGGAAGGGCGGCGGAGCCACACAGGCGCGCGCGGGGCAGAGGGGAATGGCGGCGGCTAGGCGCTGCAACGGCGGTCGCCGGCGAGGACGACGGGGCAGCCGGCTTGCAGACAGAGGGGCGGATCGACGGCGAGCGGCGGGCGGAGGAGAGGTGGCCTGGGCGGCACGGCGGCGCGCGGGGCCGCGGGCGAGCAGAGGAGAGAGCGACAAGGGGAGGAAGAGAAACAGGGAGGGTCGCGTCGGTGGGGGGCTGCGCGCGTGGGGAGGGAGAGAGGAACGGACGGTGGGACCGGGGGTGGGTTCGGCGTGTGGTGGGTTGTGTTGTGTGCGTGCGTGTGTCCAGGGGCTGCTGGGAGTGGGGAGAGAGAGGAGAGAGAGCTGGGTGAGGTGTCAGCACATGGTTGGCTGGGGGAAGGGAAAAGGGGAGGTGGCAAGTTGCTATTGGGTGGGGTGATGTGGAGGGGGTGTGGGTAGAAATAGGATGGGTAGGAAAAGAAAACGGGGTGGACCGATCTGCTTGTACGGGGGTGGTCGTTCGGGTCTATCCGGCCCGTTCGACTGCCCCACTAAAAATAATATAAATTTTATTCGTTTTAATAACACCGTTTGCAAACCGATAGCAGACAAACAAAAATATTCCGGAGACCCGGGGTTTGCATTTTGAAAACAAGTCGGGGCGTTTAGAAAACAAATCAGACTTTGCGAAAATAGTTTTAAGCAAACAATGCATGATGATGACGATGCAATGCACAAATTCAACGCGATTTTCTAGTAGTGGTTTTGCGGGATGCCACAATTCGACACCACTAACAATGGATCTCGCCCTCGAGATCCGCCTCGTGGTACCGGGAAGGAAGGTCGGCGATCTGCGTCTTCTCGCTTCGTGTAGATCCTTGCGACACCACTAACAAGAGGTCGTTGTCCGTGATCGTCGAGAGAACACTCCGGGAACAAAAGGTCGAAGGTAGAGGTATCAACAAATAAAGCCACCTCTAGCTTCGATGAAAATAGGGAACCGATGCATTCTCATCCACTTCAATGTACAAAAGCGAATAGAAAGGGTAGTCGGCATGGGGGCCAATCCATCACGCACCCAAACTATTACTCCGCACAATCAATGGAAAAGCGTGCAGCCATTCTCGGAATCAGACTGAAGATCTCGACAATCGAGGTTCGGAAACAAAGGAGTGATGCAGACTCTGCATCGGATCTGGCGTAGATGATGTCGTCGCGTCGGAAAACACCGGAAGGCACAAACAAGGAACAAAGAATGGTACCGTAGCAGACGGATTCCTCAGACAACTTGAACACCGGATGGTAGAACACCGTTATCAGAGGAGGAAGCGAAACCCTGAAGGTACGACGGAAACCCAACCACGAGAATTCCTGGACTCGAAGAGAGAGGAGAGAGTGGATTCAAAACACGCAGAGGTAAGAGGAGAATAGCAGAGGGGTAAGGAGTAAAATCAGACCTAATCAGAACTATCCAACCGATTTTGCAAAAATAGTTTTGACACTCTACTTCGGCCGTTAGCTAGGTTATCCTACAGGCTGGACTTGTGGGGTATCGCAACTGCTGAGCTCTGATACCACTCTATAACACCCTCAGAATCGGACCCATGCAAGTTTTAGCGAAACCCGCCAAACCCGCATAGAAACGATTTAAAGGTGCCCACCAGGCACTTTCGTGCGGGTGGAAAACGAAGTAATAACATTACACAACAGTCCTCGATGGGACCCACAGAACAGATATATATAACAGCGACTCAAAAGAGTCAAGAATACAGATATAATATACAAAGATCCAAATCACCTTGAAAATGACACAGCGTCCGTCTACGGACAAGATGCAAATGGGGCTAAGAGCCCTGAAGAATATCCAATGGCGTCCATAACCCTGCCCAGGCCAAGCCGGAAGGGTAACCCTGCTAACGACGTCGATCTCAAACCTGCTTAAAACAAAAGGGGTGCCGACAAAGGGCAAAGGAAAAAGAGGAGCGTCAGTACTGAGGCCAGTACACGGCGAGGCTAGAATTCGGCGGTCCTCGCCTACATAGGTATGGTGGACTGAAGCGGCAGCGGCAGCATGCACTAAACAACCTATAGAGACTCGATACAACTGGCGGTTATCAGAGAGGGATAAGAATGACCTATCCGGATCCAACCTGAAGCTAACACCAAACAAACCCATCCTGGTGTTTCCCCCTCGAGACCAAACGAGGAAGTCAACCGAGGAACTCACACAGTTGGCAGTTTTATTTATTCAGTTATCGTTGCAGCAATTACTAGTCAGATTTGGATAATCATCCTGATAAAATAAGCAGTGGGCACTTTTAGTTAATCATTCCGTTGTAGTTGCCACAATTACTAATCAGATACAGTTAGCATGAGATAACCCAAAAACCCAGCAGTTGTTGATACTTTTATTCAGCCATTCCGTTGTAGTTGCAATAATTACTAGTCAGGTACAAGGGTCGCAAGCGACACTCCATCAAGCAATTGTGGGAAGTATTATTTAGCCATTCCATTATAGTGGAGCTGATTACTAGTCATTATAAAGTCAAATTTATAGCAATAAACTTTAGTTATGCTTGTCTATGGTCGAGATACTGTGCTCCAAGTCGTCCATAACCGCGGACACGGCTTTCAGAAAGTTTTACCCGGCCGGGGTGCACCAATAGCAACACACACTCGATCAACCTCGGAAAAACCAAATCAAAACCCAACGAGGCTTTCACGACAAAGCAATCACAGGATTCAGAAATATTTCAGGGGGCCACCCCTTGGAGTACACCCGCAACGAAGTAAGCAAGCTCCGAGACGGACTCAAGGTTTGCGACAATGGCTGTAAACGACAGCAAATCCCCAAACGGGGACTGTCGATACCGCGAAAACATTCCGCTTACCTAAACAGTACAGTGTGCTCCTCGCACAATCGTAAATAAAGCAGTAAAGCATGGCATAAGTACAGGATCGTAAATAAAACCTCAAACTAGTTTGTGGCCCCAAGAAATAAGACTGAATCAAGCTCTGGCTAAGGGGGGTCCCATATACCTCCCGGATGTGGATAGCGCGATAAATCAAGGAGCAGGTATCAAGTACTCGGGGTCCTACGGGACACAAGTGGGCGTTCGGAAACCAAATATTATCTATCACCCACCGATGCCTCTGCTTACTTCAATTTTAGTTGTTAAACAGGAATTAAAGTGAACGATAAGTAAAACTATGATCATATCCAACATCAACATGCGGCAATACATCAACAACTGTGGCACTTGACGGCACGCAACAGCACTTGAGCAAGCGACTACGACGCGCAAGTCCAACTATCTACCAAACAACAGGTAATAGGATGTGTCCAAGGCAATATAGGGCGGCACGGTATATCACAGGTACGGAAGCTAAAGCATCGCAACACAGATAGCAATAGATCAACAGGAGGAAATAAATACTATAAAAGTAAGATAGGTAGAAAGGGGGAGATGCTCGCCTGAAAACATTGCCGAAGGTTTATCCGAAGATCGGGTCGACACTCGCATCAACTCAACGGCCTTATCCGCGAAGAACCAAATCACTAGAGGAAACACCGGATGCAATATTTAATTCAACGGCAAAAGATCGGCATGCTTATGATATGATGCATGGCATGGCAAAGGTGCGATGCAATTAGGTCATATTAAGCGGAACCGGGGTCCCGACAATTAATTAAACGGTTCAAGTTATTTATTTACCCCGCAAATTAAATGTTGTTTTAACATGGCAAAAGATAGCACCGGTTCGCTACACAAATTTAAATGAGGCCAATATGAGACTAGATTTGCCCGCATATGGGCCCCATATTTAATTATATGGTGAATCGGCATAAGGCCCCCACACCACATGAATGTATGCATGCAAGATGACAATTAAATATGCAACAATTCATATAGTTGACCATTTATAAAATAGGGTTCTCGGAAAGGGGTTCACACATAGGGTTCGACGATCTTGGGCCGAGGGTTCGGGGTCGGTCTCAGGGTCCAGGGTTCGACGGGATCGGACTCGGCGGAAGCGTTCTCGGATTACTGGGGTAGATCTTGGCGCATCCGGGATCTTCGGGTCATGTCGACGGTCATGGCGTTCGGGATGAAGAACTTGTCGTCCAGGGTCTCGGTGTCCGGGGCGAAGTACTCGGTGTTCTCGAGGTGTACTTGTCGTATCCGGGGAGATCTTGATCCAGCTTCGGTCGAAGTGTACGGAAGCCGATCTTGGTGTAGGGACGGTCCTTGTCGGTGATTTCTTCGGGTTCTAGGTCCAGGTGCGGCGAGATCGGCCTTCGGGGTCTCGGACGCTGGGATCAGTCTTCGGTCCATGTAGGAGAACTTGAGGTCTCTCGCGGCTTCGGTTGTCGTGTCGCCGGTGGAAAACTTGTGGACACCTCTTTGTCGGGGCGCTGGTCATGGTCCCAAAATTTGCGGTTGGCACTAGATAAAACGATAGACGATCTCTGATGAACACAAGATACCGACATGCAGCATCATCCAGAGATACCCTACTCGCTGGATCGAAACAACAGACATAAGCATAACATGAGTAGGGGCTTCAGCGCAGGCCATCCTTGGCGGCAAGCTTAAAGAGGAGGCGGCCATGGAGTCGACGGCAGCTCGACAGAGGAGAAGATCGTGGCGCACGCTGCAAAGCCGGGGCCAGGGACGAGCGCGATGGGGCCTCTGGCCGGAGAGGGGAAGGGCGGCGGAGCCACACAGGAGCGCGCGGGGCAGAGGGGAACGGCGGCGGCTAGGCGCTGCAACGGCGGTCGCCGGCGAGGACGACGGGGCGGCCGACTTGCAGACGGAGGGGCGGATCGACGGCGAGCGGCGGGCGGAGGAGAGGCGGCCTGGGCGGCACGGCGGCGCGCGGGGCCGCGGGCGAGCAGAGGAGAGAGCGACGAGGGGAGGAAGAGAAACAGGGAGGGTCGCGTCGGTGGGGGGCTGCGCGCGTGGGGAGGGAGAGAGGAACGGACGGTGGGACCGGGGGTGGGTTCGGCATGTGGTGGGTTGTGTTGTGTGCGTGCGTGTGTCCAGGGGCTGCTGGGAGTGGGGAGAGAGAGGAGAGAGAGCTGGGTGAGGTGTCAGCACATGGTTGGCTGGGGAAAGGGAAAAGGGGAGGTGGCAAGTTGCTATTGGGTGGGGTGATGTGGAGGGGGTGTGGGTAGAAATAGGATGGGTAGGAAAAGAAAACGGGGTGGACCGATCTGCTTGTACGGGGGTGGTCGTTCGGGTCTATCCGGCCCGTTCGACTGCCCCACTAAAAATAATATAAATTTTATTCGTTTTAATAACACCGTTTGCAAACCGATAGCAGACAAACAAAAATATTCCGGAGACCCGGGGTTTGCATTTTGAAAACAAGTCGGGGCGTTTAGAAAACAAATCAGACTTTGCAAAAATAGTTTTAAGCAAACAATGCATGATGATGACGATGCAATGCACAAATTCAACGCGATTTTCTAGTAGTGGTTTTGCGGGATGCCACAGTGTTGGTCATGTTCTGCCCTCGGGAGAGGTTTAGTCAACGGATCCGCCACATTCAGATCTGTGTGTACTTTGCAAATATTTATGTCCCCATCTTGGACATGTTCTCGAATAGCGTGAAAACGTAGCTTGATGTGCTTCAGCTTCTTGTGTGACCTTGGTTCTTGCGCATTGGCTATGGCGCCCATGTTATCACAGTAGATTGACATTGGGTCCAGCGCACTAGGAACCACACCGAGCTCTGTAATGAACTCTTTCATCCATATTGCTTCTTGTGAAGCCTCCGAAGCAGCCATGTATTCCGATTCAGTTGAAGATCTCGCCACAACGCTTTGCTTTGCACTCCTCCAGCTAACTGCTGCACCATTCAAAGTAAATACGTATCCAGATTGTGATTTAGAATCATCCGGATCGGTGTTCCAACTAGCATCGGTGTAACCATTAACAATGAGCTGTTCATCACCTCCATAAGAAAGAACCATATCCTTAGTTCTTCTCAAGTACTTAAGGATGTTTTTGACCGCTGTCCAATGATCCACTCCTGGATCACTTTGATATCTGCTAGTTAAACTAACAGCATATGCAATGTCGGGTCTAGTACATAGCATGGCATACATCAGAGATCCTATGGCTGAGGCATAGGGAGTTTTACTCATCCTTTCTCTATCTTCTGTCGTTGTCGGACTTTGAGTTTTACTCAAGGTCGTATTGGGCAACATGGGCAAGAACCTTTTCTTGCTATCTTCCATTCCAAACCTCTTTAGAACTTTGTCCAAATATGTACTTTGTGACAATGATATTAGGCATCTCGATCTATCTCTATAAATCTTTATGCCTAATATATAAGCTGCTTCGCCAAGATCCTTCATTGAAAAACTATTATTCAAATATTCCTTGACACTATTAAGAAGGTCTACATCATTCCCAATCAACAATATGTCATCTACATATAGTATTAAGAATGCTACAGAGCTCCCACTCACTTTCTTGTAAATACAAGCTTCTCCATAAGTTTGTATAAAACCAAAACTTTTGATTACCTTATCAAAACGTTGATTCCAACTTCGGGATGCTTGCTTCAATCCATAGATGGACCGTTGAAGTTTGCATACCTTGTTAGCATCTTTAGGATTGACAAAACCTTTGGGTTGCATCATATACAACTCTTCATCAATGTCTCCATTGAGGAATGCTATTTTGACATCCATCTGCCATATCTCATAATCATAATATGCAGCAATTGCTAACATAATCCTCACAGACTTTAGCTTCGCTACAGGTGAGAAAGTGTCATCGTAGTCAACTCCTTGAATTTGTCGAAACCCTTTTGCGACAAGTCGAGCTTTATAGACAGTAACATTACCATCAGCATCTGTTTTATTCTTGAAAATCCATTTGTTCTCGACAGCCTTCCGGCCATCTGGTAAGTCCACCAAAGTCCATACTTGGTTTTCGTACATGGATCCAATCTCGGATTTCATGGCTTCTTGCCATTTATTGGAATCTGGGATCATCATTGCTTCCTCATATGTCGCAGGGTCATCGGTGTTGTCCACCAACATGACATTCATAACGGGATCATACCAATCAGGAGTGGTACGAGTTCTCGTTGACCTGCGAGGCTCTGTAGCAACTACAACCGAAGTTTCATGATCATCATCATCATTAGCTTCCTCTCTTATTGGTGTAGGCACCACAGGAACTACTTCCGGTGCTGCGCTACTCGCAAGTTCGAGAGAAGGTTCAACAACCTCGTCGAGTTCTACTTTCCTTCCAGTCACTTCTTTCAAGAGAAATTCCTTCTCTAGAAAGGATCCATTCTTGGCAACGAAGATTTTTCCTTCGGATCTATGATATAAGGTATACCCAATAGTTTCCTTCGGGTATCCTATGAAGACGCATTTTTCCGCTTTGGGTTCAAGCTTGTCCGGCTTTTAACTTCTTTACATAGGCTTCGCAACCCCAAACTTTAAGGAACGACAATTTAGGTTTCTTCCCAAACCATAATTCATACGGTGTCGTTTCAATGGATTTAGATGGTGCCCTATTTAAAGTGAATGCGCCTTTTTCTAATGCATAACCCCAAAATGATAGCGGTAAATCTGTAAGTGTCATCATAGAACGAACCATATCCAAGGGAGTTCGATTACGACGTTTCGGACACACCATTACGCTGTGGTGTTCCCGGCGATGTCAATTGTGAAAGTATTCCGCATTTCTTCAAATGCTCGCCAAACTCATAACTTAGATATTCACCTCCACGATCATAACGTAGAAATTTAATCTTCTTGTTACGTTGATTCTCCACCTCACTTTGAAATTCCTTAAACTTCTCGAAAGTTTCGGACTTATGTCTCATGAAATAGATATACCCATATCTACTCAAGTCATCCGTGAAGGTAAGAACATAACGATAACCACCGCGAAATGCTACACTCATTGGACCACACACATCGGTATGTATGATTTCCAATAAGTCCGTAGCTCGCTCCATCATACCAGAAAATGGAGTCTTAGTCATTTTACCCATCAGACATGCTTCACATCTTTCAAGTGATTCGAAATCAAGTGATTCAAGAAGTCCATCGGAATGGAGTTTCTTCTTACGCTTCATTCCAATGTGACAAAGACGACAGTGCCACATATAGGTCAAGTTATCGCTCGATTTCAAACGTTTAGCTTCAATGTTATTAATATGTGTATTTCCACTATCGAGATTCAATAAGAATAGACCATCTATCAATGGTGCATGTGCATAAAACATATTACTCATATAAATCGAACAACCATTATTCTCGGACTTAGACAAGTAACCGTCTCGCAATAAACAAGATCCCGATATAATGTTCATGCTTAACGCAGGCACCAAATAACAATTATTTAAGTATAAAACTAATCCCTATGGTAGATGAAGAGGTAGCATGCCGACCGCGATCACATCAACCTTTGATCCGTTTCCCACGTGCATCGTCACCTTGTTCTTCGCTAGCTTCCGTTTATTTTGCAGCACCTGTTTCGAGTTACAGATATGAGCAACCGAACCAGTATCAAATACCCAGGCACTACTACGAGTACTAGTGAGATACACATCAATAACATGTATATTGGATATACCTTTCTTCTTGATGTTGCCGTTCTTCAAATCCGCCAAGTAATTTGGGCAATTCCGCTTCCAGTGACCTTCTCCCTTGCAGTAAAAGCACTCAGTATCAGGCTTAGGTCCAGCCTTGGCCTTCTTCGTCGGCGCGGTAACTTTCTTACCACCCTTCTTGAAGTGTCCCTTTTGCTTAGACTTGCCTTTCTTGAATTTGGTGGTCTTATTGACCATCAACACTTGGTGCTCTTTCTTGATCTCCACTTCTGCAGATTTTAACATGGCGAAGAGTTCTGGCAACTGCTTGTTCATGTTTTGCATATTGTAGTTCATCACAAAGTTCTTGTAACTTGGTGGTAGTGATTGGAGGACACGATAGATCCCCAAAGCATTAGGAATCACTATACCCAAGCTTTGAAGTTTGTTTACGTGCCCAGACATCTTAAGCACATGCTCACTGACGGAGCTGCCCTCTTCCATCTTGCAGTTAAAGAACTTTTCAGAAGCCTCATAGCTCTCAATTGCCGCGTGAGTCTCAAAGATCAATTTGAGATCACGGACAATATCATGTGGGTCTGAATTCTCAAACCTTTTCTGAAGCTCCGATTCTAAACCATACAAGATAGCACACTGAACTGTGGAGTACTGAGTCTTCCGAGCGAGGTAAACATTCTTTACTTCATCGGTAGCAGTAGCTGCAGGTGGGTCACCCAGCGGTGCATCCAACACATAGGTCAAATTACCAGCAGTGAGGACAATCCTCAAATTGCGGAACCAATCCGCGAAGTTGCTTCCATTGTTTTTCAACTTTTCTTTCTCTAGGAACGCATTAAAATTGATGGTAGGGGCCGCCATTGATCTACAACATATTTGCAATAGTTTAGACTAAGTTTATGACAAATTGAGTTCTAATTAATAGTTAAATTAATCTAGGTGAACTCCCACTCAAAACAATATCCCTCACATTGTTTTAGTGATCACACGAACCAAATCCACCACATCAACACCGATCATCACGAGAGTCGATGTAGCTTCAATGGCGAACAATCGACATGTTCATCATATCTTACTATATGATTCATGCTTTACCTTTCGGTGATCCGTGTTCCGATACCATGTATGTACATGCTAGGCTCGTCAAGATCAAACCTTAGCTTCCGCATGAGCAAATCTGGCTTGCTCACGTTGTATACACTTGCGGAATCTAACACACCCGATCATCACGTGGTGCTTCGTAACAACAAGCTTTAGCAACGGTGCTTACTAAGGGTGAACACTTTAGAACTTGATATTCATGTGCAGGAGGGATCATCTTATAATGCTACCGTCGTTAACTAAGCAATACACGATGCATAAAGGATTAACATCACATGCAATTCATAATATGTGATATGATATGGCCTTTCTTCTTTGTGCTTCCGATCTCCATCTTCAAGCACGAACATGATCTCCATCATCACCGGCATTGCATCAAGGTCAATGATGCCGCTCCATGGTTGTCGTCCACCAGCTTCAACTATTACAACTACTTTGAATAGACACGCGGGTCTTAACAGAAATTAAAGACAACCATATGGCTCCTGCCGGTTGCCAACTTACAATAAGGAACATTGCATACATCAAATATAATCACAATCATGGCCATATCACATCACAACACACCCCTGCAAAACAAAGTTAGACGCCTCTAATTTCTTTGCATGTTTTACGTGGTTTGGGGATTTCAATAAGTGTCGTTCTAACTTACGAACAAGAACCACAACATTGATACTAGTATTGTCAATCACCCGTTGTAAATTGAATCTTAACTATGTTGGGAGAAACATGCACCCGCAAAGCCACTTATGCAATACAAGTTGCATGTCAAGCGTGGAGCAAGTCTCATGAACGATGTCATGTAAGGTTAGCCCGGGCCGCTTCATCCCACCATCCCGCAAGATGCAAAGTACACAAGAAGCAATCGACAACAAAAGCATCAACGCCCACAATGACCATTGTGTTCTACTCGTGCAACAGATCTACATATAAACCTGGCTCTAATACCACTGTAGGGGTTCGTAGCATGGAAAACAAAAAATTTCTACCACATACAAACAAACAAGCCAAGATCTATCTACTAGATTGTAGCAACGAGTCGATGGAATAACTCAACCTCGAAGATTCCAAAGTGTTTAACGAGAGCGGATTCTCGTGGGTGATGTAGTCGTACTCTTGCCGATCTCAAGATCGCGTAGACGATCCTTCCGGCGCTGCGTTCCGGCAGCGCTTCCGCAGTCAGTCACATGTTCGACCTTCCTGTCCCTTGTTCCAGCAGGCAGCGGAGGTTGTAGCACTCTCCTCGCGATTCCGGCAGCACAACGGCGTGGTACCGAAAGTAGAGGTGAGATCTCGCAGGGCTTCGCCTTAAGCCGAAGCGAGTATGGTGGACTATGAGAGAGAGCCTCGGCGATCTAGTGTTTAGACGCACCAAGGAGGAGCAAGGACGGCGGCTAGGGTTTGCCTAGGCGGTGGTGGCGGCTTGCCCTAGGCGGCGGCAGCAGGAGGTGGCGGCGCCGGCGGCTAGGGTTAGGGTTTGCGGGGCGTGGTGTTGTGTTCTTGGAGGGGCAGCCCTGCCCCTCCTTATATAGGTGGAGGGGCGCGCCAAGGGGAGGGGAGTCCCTCCCCAACTCGGTCTCCAAGTGGGCCGGCGATGGAGGGAGGGAACTCCTCCCCAAGTAGGTTTCCTACTCTCCCTCCACCTCACAAAATAGCCGTTTGACTTTTCAAATTGGCGTTTGACTTTTCAAACTGGGATTTGATTAAACCCTTTATTTTGTTCAGCGATGACACCTAGTACATGATGCAATCATTCCAACTTGTTATGACACATTCATGTACCCTTCCCCTCTGGAGTGCCGGACATTCCGGAACCTTCTAGAACATTCCCGATGAAAACACCGGAACCATTCTCCAACCCCGAAACAGGACTTTCCTTATATGAATCTTATTCTCCGGACCATTCCGGATCTCCTCGTGATATCCCGGATCCCATCTGAGACTCCGAACAACATTCGGTCTCTTACTCATCATTCCATAACTACTCAAACAACGTCGAATCCTTAAGTGTGTCTCCCTATGGTTCGTGAATTATGCGGACATGATCGAGACACTTCTCCAAACAATAACCAATAGAGGAATCTAGAAATTCATATGGCTCCCACATATTTCTACGATTACTTTGCGATCGAATGAACCACTTACATACGATACCAATTTTCCTTTGTCTCACGATAGTTTACTTATCCGAGGTTATGATCGTCGGTATCTCTACATACCTAGTTCAACCTCGTTACTGATAAGTAATATTTTCTCGTTCCCATGATATGTGATCCCTTGTGAGCCAGTCACATGCTTGCAAGCTAATTGGATGACATTCCACCGAGAGGGCCCAGAGTATATCTATCTGTCATATGGATGGACAAATCCCACTCTTGATCCATGTGTCTCAACCAATACTTTCTGAACACTCAATGCCACCTTTATAGCCACCTAGTTACGGTGTGGTGTTTGATGTCATCAAAGCATCCTTCCGGTGAAGGTGATATGCATGATCTCATGGTCGAAGGAATTAGGTTACTATGTATCAGAAAGCATATAACAATTGAACTATTAAAATGACTTGATCTTTATGCTACGCTTATCTATAGGAGTATGTCCACCATATCATTCTCCTAACGATATGATCTTGTTGTTAATAACATCTCAATGTTCATGATAGGGAAACCACAATCATTTATTAACCAACAAGCTAGTATTTATAAAGAGGCTTTACTAGGGACTCTATTTTAGTTTACAAATCACACAAGTATTATTGTTTCCTTGTTAATACTATTATAGCATGAATGTAAACATTTATCATAAACACAAATATATAATAATAACTACATTTATTATTGCCTCTAGGGCATATCTCCAATAGTGTGTATGGATCGGTCTCTCTCTCTCTTGTGTTTGTGTGTGAACAAGTTGCCATTTTTTTTGCCAAAATGTTGATTTATTTCCATTTTGGCAAGACTTTGTCATTTCGCAAAGGTCCTAATTTTAGGATAGGTCATGCCGAAATTTTCTATCGACCATTGCATGCATGCATTCATTATGTGGTTCTAATAGACTTCTAATTATACGGTGTACACCGTGCAGGCAAAAATGGTGCTCATAATGAGCGAAGGCATTGTGGCTAGATTTTTGAAATGTGCGACGGCCGACATGATACGAAATAACAAGACGGAGATAAGATGTTCGTGCAGAAGATGCAAACTCAACTGGGTGATCGACCCAGATTCCGGGAATCTGCAGGCGCACCTGCTCCGCCATGGTTTCATGGATGGATACACTCGTTGGATAAGCGATGACGAAGACGATGGAGACGGTGAAGGTGGGCAACATGACGATGATCATCACGGCGAGAACGGACGAAATGATGAAGAGTCTCCTGGAGATGGTGAAGGTGCGGAAGCAGACCAGGATGATGATGATCTAGATGCCGGAGGAGCAGACGACGATGGAACAACGTCAGGCTGGGTGCAGGACCCTTATGTGCAAGAGCTGCTTCTCAAGCAGACGAGCAACGCCAGGGCTGCCGCTAGAGAGAAAGCCAAGCTTACGCAACTTGAGAAAGACGCGGTTACTCCATTGTATGAAGGATGCAGGCCCGATGATACCCGGTTGAATGTAACGCTCAAGGATATGGAGATGAAGGCAAAACAGAAATTGAGTGACGCAAGCTTCGACGATATGATGGCATTCTGGCACGATCGTCTCCCGGAGGGGAACACGTGTCCAACTAGTATCGAGGATGCTAAGAAAATCGTCTGTTCTCTCGATCTACCGCACGTTAGATATCACGTATGCATCAACTATTGCATCATTTATAGGGGCGAGCACGCGGAGAAAACCACATGTCCGGTGTGCGGCGTGAGTCGATACAAGAAAGGGAAGAAAGCACCTCGAAAAGTGGTATGGTACTTTCCTATCACTCCTCGTCTACAGCGCTATTTCATGGACCCTAAGGAAGTGAAGCTCATGTGATGGCATGCAGAAAGGAAGAAGCCAGGAGATGACAATGACCCCGAAAAGGATGAGCTGCTGACGCACCCTTCAGATGCTAGCCAGTGGAAAGCATTGGACCTCGAATTCCTAGAATTCGGTGGAGATTCAAGGAACATCATGCTTGATGCGAGCACCGATGGACTCAATCCGTTCGGTAGCCAGAGCAGCACACACAGCACTTGGCCCGTGTATGTATGGATGTACAACCTCCCTCCATGGTTGTGCATGAAGAAGAAGTACATACAAATGAGTATGCTAATTCAAGGGCCAAAACAACCTGGTACCGACATCAATCTGTATCTCGGGCTGTTGAAAGAGGAGCTAGCCACATTATGGGAATCTAGAGCCAATACTTACGACGCCGTCGCACAAGATTATTTCACTATAAGAGCCGTGTTGGTCACTACGGTGCAAGACTATCCAGGTTGCGGATATATCTCGAGGCAGGTCATCCAAGGATTCTGCGCATGCGTTAGGTGCATGGATAACACAAGCTATCTCCAACTAGAGAAAGATCTAGGGTATTCGAAAACCGTGTTCATGATGCACCGCAGGTGGCTCGGCAAGAATGATCCATGGAGAAAACGTGGAGACCTGTTCGATGGCAAATCCGAGACCCGAGGAATCCCAGAGCGTAGGAGCAGCGAAGAAGTGGAAGAGTTGCTGAAAAACTGGAAAGATTGTCCTAAGCCTGGAAAGGAGCGAAAGAGGCAGCAAGACAAGCCGCTGATGAAGGTATGGAAAACAAGGTCTGTTTTCTGGGAGTTGCCATACTAGAAGTTTCTCCGCACGCCTCATAGCCTCGACATCATGCATATCACGAAAAACGTGTGTGAGAGTGTGGTCGCCACCATAATCAACATTCCAGATAGGACGAAAGATGGTCGGAAAGCAAGGCACGACCTGATATTCATGGGTATCCGGAAAGAGCTTCACGAAGGACGCATTACTCTTGATGATCAGGAAGATGACGATGATCATGAGTCGGAGACGACACAAGGTCGTCGGAAGGGTAAAAAGTTCAAGAAGAACGAATATTACTGCCCTCCTTCTTGCTTCACTCTAAGCCAGGATGAGATCAAACAGTTTTTCAAGTGCCTTATAGGAGTCAAATTTCCTTACGGCTACGCGGGCAAGATAAGCAGATACCTAGACGAGGCAAAGCAGGGGTTTAGTGGCATGAAGTCTCACGACTGTGTCGTGCTAATGACGCAGGTACTTCCGGTTGCACTAAGAGGGATAATGGACGAGCACGTCCGTGAAACGTTATTTGGCCTCTGCAAGTTTTTCGACGTCATCTCTAGGAAGTCGATTGGCGTGAATCAGCTCGGGAGGCTATAGGAGGAGATCATGGTGATACTATGCAAGCTTGAGGTCTACTTCCCGCCCGCATTCTTCGACATTATGGTGCATCTGCTGGTCCATGTCGTGGAGGACATCGTCCAACTCGGGTCGATGTTCCTCCGCAGCATGATGGCGTTCGAAAGGATGAACGAACACATCAAAGGATACGTTCGCAACAGGTCCCGTCCAGATGGAAGCATAGCCAAGGGCTTTCTGGACGAAGAGTGCATCTCTTTCTGCACGAATTATCTAGACATCAAGAACCCTGTCGGTCTTCCCGTCAACAGGCACCTTGGCAATCTCGACGGATCTGGTCACCGAGAGGGTCGTCGCATACTGCATGCAGACTTCGATTTTCGACGCGCAGACTTTGATCGAGCAAACCTCGTCGCGCTACAGCATTTAGAACTGGTCGATCCTTGGGTACATAAGCACAAAAGGATAATCGAGAAGAAGTACAGTGACCGAGCATAAAGTGGATGCATGGAGAAATAATCAAAGAGCACAACTCAGATTTCACGCGTTGGTTTAGGCAGACTCTCCTTGATAATCCCCCGCGATCGCATTCTTCTGACACGGAAAAGATCATATTCACCTTGTCGCAGGGACCGATGCAAAACCTGGTGACCTATCAGGCATATGATATCAATGGCTACACATTCTACACGGAGGAAAAGGACAACAAGTGTGATTATCAGAACTCAGGCGTAACATCGGAATTCTACACTGATGAAAACGTGAAGGAAAGATTCTACGGAAGAATCGAGTAGATCTGGGAGCTCGACTACTGTGGATAAAAGGTGCCGATGTTCCATGTCAGATGGGCAAAGAGCGTCGAAAGAGAAGACCGGTATTTCACAACCATGGTTATACCCGAAGCAGCCAAATCCAAGGCCGCCGGTGCGAACGTGGCCGCGAAAAATGAACCGTGGGTACTGGCTACCAAAGTGGACCAATGTTTTTTCATTACCGACCCGACAAAGCCTATTCGTGTTGTCGTGAGGGGAGGAAAAAGAAACATCATCGGAATGGGTGGAGTCGACAACGAGCAAGACTTCGACCAGGACGGCGATCCAAAGATTGAAGATGACGACGACTACGATGCAGCAACATACATCACAAGAAGAAAAAGGACAACCCTACCCAAAAACGGTAGCCCGTTCGAAAGAAGAAACATTAAAGTGCCGGGGCTAAATTATTCAACCGCGACAAAGAAGGGAAAAAGATTGTAAAACGCTAGCTCAAAAAATATTGTAAAACGCGTGGTCGAAAAAGATTGTAATATTCATGGACAAATTATTATGAAATTTAGTTATACTTTGAATCATATTTGTACCACTTTTATGACATATATTATCACTTTTGGGCATTTTTGGAATATTTAAAAGTATTTTAAAAACAAAACAAAACTTCTATGACATATATCACCACTTTTGGGCATTTTTTGGAACATTTAAAAGTATTTTTGAAATAAAAAAAAGGTGGGCACCAAGATTCGAACCTGGGTGCTCATAGATTGAGAATAGAGCTAAGGGCAGAACCAGTAGGGTGTCAGGTGGGATCCCGCCTAAATCCCACTTCTAGTTCATTTCTTAAAATCTAGTGAAAATTTTTGCTCAAAAATTACACTAGAATTTGGCAAATGAACTACAAATGGAATTTAGGTGGGATCCCACTTGACACACTAAGAACCAGTGGGATAGGCTAGTGTAGTTGTTAGATAGTGGAGCTACAGCCGTCTTATACAGTCGATGAAAGCCGATAGGCGTAGCGCACTATGCCCAAGTGCGCTACGCCTATCTGGGAACGGCTGGTCAACCATGCCACGTACGCCTCTCATGCCATCTCAGACACCATCTCAATCAAGCCTGAGCCCGAGCCCTGTGACGCCGCGCTCTCGATCCGCCGCCTCGCCAGCCGCCGCCGCTCGAGGAGGATGCCGTGGAGCAGGAGGAGGCCCCCGCGCTTAGCTCGATCCGAGCAGGAGGAGGCCCGTGTGCGTCCGAGGAGAAGGAGTCCGTGGAGGAGCCCTCATCCGCCCGCCAGCCATCGTCGTCCGCCCGCCAGCCATCGTTGTCCGCCCGCCCGCCTGCCATCGTCGTCCTCATCTCAGAGGTGAGCGTCGCCCCTCCCATCTCTCCCTCTCTCTCCCTCTCTCCCCTCTCTCTGCAGGCCATGGTTAGGGTTCAGATTAGTGGAAGCTCTCTACAGATTAGGGCTGGGTCATGGTTAGGGTTCAGATTAGGGTTTCGTCATGGTTATTGGAAGCTCTCTACAGATTAGTGGAAGCTCTCCCCTCTCTCTGCAGATTAGGCCATGGTTAGGGTTTAGATTATGCATAAATATGGAGTTGTGTAGATAGATTAGATTAGATAGCTCCTCTACAAATTTTCAATCTCAGTCTAAGTTGCTGCACTAGTATGATCTTTTACTGTCTTACAAAAAATCAACATGACAGAAGTGATATTTTGGCTGCTAATAGTTGTAGGCTTGTATAACCATAACTATTTTTTTAATGCCATCTTTTATTCACCTGCCAATGCAGCCAGCTCTTGTTAGTGGGAACCAAATATTTCTTTTGTTTTAGTTCTCAAATCCATATGGATCTTGGTTGCTGAAACCCAATTGTGATTAGTCTTTGAGACTTGAGTTGTATTAGTCCAGCTAGAATATTGAGCTTCATTGCAGCTTAGATCGCATGGCAGTGACAACCTTTAGTTATAAACTGATGATCTGAAATTCACAATGTCTTCTCGCACTTGTTTATAATGCCTGCCTGTTAGTGACATTGCAACGCTAACAATCTGTAGTGCATAGGTGATATAAAAACAATATAAAAACAGGTAAATGACAGGTGATATAAAGACAGTATAAAAACAGTAACAATCTACATGCATAGGTGATATATTTTGATCTAATGAATCTGTTCTGCATCATTGCAAATATGGTTCAGTTTTTCTCCCTCATATCCTTGCAAATATGCATCAGGTTTAGAGTTGTAGCATGACAGTTTGTACATTTTAGTTATGGTTTGCATGTTGTGGTTTGCTTGCAAATATGCATATGGTCATTTATAAGCCAACAAGATCTGTGGTTTGCTTGTTGTCATCATTTGCATGCTGTCATTTGCTAAGTTCTAAGATCTCATGTTGTATTTTCTTGTTGTCATCATTTGCATGTTGTCATTTGATATCATCAAGCATTAGTTAAGTTCTGAGATAGTTGTTTGGAAGCTAGCACTTGGTTATGATCAAAAGCACTTGGTTATGGTGTATTCTCATTTTTGTTATTGTTGTAGCACTTGAAATTGTGCTTGTGCTTGTACGAAGCACTTTATTATGTCGTGTATGCAGGTTATTGTATGAAATGAGTCCCGATTTTTGCCGGAATGTTGATTAACTTCCGTTTCGGCAGAAATCGGGCACTCCTAGTTTAAGAAAATTAACAAAGATCATGCCGGATTTTTCCGTGCATTTAACCAATTATTTGTTTTTTATTAGTGCAAATATGTGTGACAACGACGAGGCTGGATGTTCTAAGCGCATCAACGCTGAAGGAGAACTCAGACCTCCGAATAAACAATTGACATTCTGGGAGGCGGCCCAGCGGCTAGAAGACGATGAAGAATACCATCCTTCGGAGAGCGAGGATGATGATATGGAAGACGCGGAGGAAGAAGCCGAAGGAACGGCGGGTGATGAAACCACTGATGGCGGCGAGGGCACAGGGAGTGGTAGCAATCCTCCTAAGAAGAAGAAGAAGCCGAAGGAACGACGCCCGAACACGGTCGACACCGTCAGGGAGGAAATTACTGAAGTGAGCCCAACAGGGGTTCCTTTGGAGCCCGACATTGTCGTCAGAGGGTACGGTGGGCAAGTGGCGGCGATCACCCGGACAACCATCTCGATCAACACCGAGAATCTCCGGCATAAAGATAATGGCCACTTGCGCACACTCCTCTTCGAGAAGCTGCACGCAAGATACAAGTTCCCCGCTGAGTATCAGAACACAAATTATCATGGGAACGAAGTAAACAAATCCGCCCTCACAAAGATGAGCACCGCCCTGGCCAGCTGGAGAACCCGGATAAAGAAGAAGATCTATAAAGAAGGCAAAAATCTCGAGGAGATCCAGAAGATTGACCCGCAGATCACCGAAGATCAGTTCCGGGAGTTTAAGGAGAGGTGTGAATCCGAAAGAGCCCTGGACAATAGTAATCGGGGAAAGGTGATGCAGACAATGAATATAGGTCATCACCATCTCGGATCTGGTGGATACAGAACCGCGGAGGCCAAATGGAATAAGGAGGACGAAGATTATAGATCTAAGGGGATAGAAAACCCCTTTGCGAAATTCGAACCCTGGCAGATTCGAAACTCATCAGGGCCTGTTACCATGTGGACCCAAAAACCAAACAACTCACCGCGGATCCTGCGGTGAATGAATTCGAGGAAATTGTGGTAAGTAATCTAATTACCGCGGATCAACTCGATTGCATTCTAATCGATGAAGTCTAGTTTCTAAACGATTCACTGTTACTTCTTCTGCAGGAGGAGGAAATTGTTGCTAGTCATGGATCCCAGGGTTTCTCATCCCAGGGGTCGACGGTGGACACCCAGTGGGATAACCCTTTTAACAGGGCGATGAACCGGGCCAAGAAAATAGAGCCGGATACGAAGAAGCCGTCGTCGGCTGGCCGTCTGTCCGGCCTCGGGGGTAAGAATTGGGTGGATCATTTTGGTCCACCACCGAGGACGTGTGTGGCACCGTCGGGAAGGAGCGAGGAGGAAAACCGCGAGGTTCAAGAACATAAGGAACAAGTGGCGCGGATCCCGCAGATCGTCCAAGACAACCTGGCAATCACCCTCACGTCCATCCTGCCTACCTTGGTGGAGTCAATAGTGAACTGGAGTGCGGGTGGTCGAGTAGGGCTGTGCCCGATTCCAAGCATGGTTAGCAGCCACTCGAACAACGCGGCGTCGACAAATCAGGCGAACTACGTGTTCGTGACTACGCCCGCTAGCACCGCGGCGCCGCAAGTGTTGGTGACTCCCCCTGCCATCACCGCGGCGCCGGACATGTTGGTGGCCCCCTGCCATCGTCGCGGCGGCACCGGAGTTCCAAGCACCCGGTAGGGAGAATACACCGGCGGCCAGCACCGCACCATCAAGCAGCCCCTCCGTCTCTTTCACGCCCGTCGCCATATGCGGTGCCTCGACATTAGCCAATCTCGACGCCATCACGGTAAACAAATTGCTTTACCGCCTTTCACGCCATCTATTACTCTTATGGCATCTCTGACGACTCCGTACATGTTTTAGGCAGACGGATGTTCCTTGCACTCTCTTATGCTACGTGAACAACGAGCTGAGGGATGTTGCCAAGGGTACCATCGTTCAACTCTTGCAGCGCACGTTCCACTCAAGGACGATGCCACATAGCATGCACAGGGTTAAAATTAGTCGGGTGCTAAGGGGCTGCGATGACCTGGAACCTCCCATTCAACCCCCAGGAGCGGATGAAGAAGAGCCGGCTGTCCTCAGAAGTTGCTTCGGCTTATTCTTGCAATGGCCAAAGAGCATGGTCCGTTTGGGGACGGCGGGGGACATCACGCCACAGACAACATCACCGCTTGTCGTGCCAGCGACAAGCGGTGGCAAGGCCCCCTTACCGCCCTCGTTGTCACCTCCACGCGGTGGGTCGGATGATCATGTTTATGATATGCACATGGCGCAGGATCCGGCCGAGGACGACGAAGACTGGAATGATCACTTCTTCAACACTCAGTTTAGCAACGAAGACCTAGCTGGTGGCCCCACAGAGAAACCCACTATCACCAAGCGTCTGTTTGGTTCTCAGGAGATGCCTCCAGCTTGCGCCTTTACAGAGCCAGCTGATACAACCAACCGACCCTTTATTCTAAGCCCTAACACACTACATAGGGCGGCCGGTGCTCAGATTGCGGTGCCTGCCCGCTCTCCAAAAGGAAAAAAGGGCAGGAAAAGAAAATCTAGCAACTCGAGCCAGCCGGTGGCGTCAACTGCGAATCCGATCAGGTTTAGGGACGGGCCACCAAGACCCGAGGGTATTATATGGAGGATTCATGTGGCGGTGGGCCCATGCTACCTAAGAATTTGCGGAGGCTCGCTAGTTCGGAACTGCAGAGTGTGCATGATGGCGTGATGACAATAGAGAGACGCCTTCTGGCGGAGAAAGATCCCTCGCACCCGGTATTCGTGGTTAAGGTGCCACCAGTCTTGGGCTTCGTCGACAATGCCCCTGCGGATCTGTTCTTCCTGCGGTTCGATGACATCTTCAATATGTTCCACCTATACCCGCTGCACTATACCATGGTCCGCCTATTTTCTCTCAGCCTGGCCATGCGGATCATTAGAGAGAACACACCGGGAATCGCTATAGTGGACCCCTACTACATGCGTGACGGCTGCTTGGGTACCCCCGCTGAATGACGTATCGTGGCCTCGTACCTAAAAAGAATCTTCGTGGCGAACAAGACAAAGGAATACATTCTCGTGTCTTACTTTCTCGAGTAAGTCGTTATTCACTCGCCACCGTCGATTGGCTTTATTGTAGGGGTTCGTAGCATGGAAAACAAAAATTTTCTATCGCATACAAACAAACAAGCCAAGATCTATCTACTAGATTGTAGCAACGAGTCGATGGAATAACTTACCCTCGAAGATTCCAAAGCGGTTAACGAGAGCGGATTCTCGTGGGTGATGTAGTCGTACTCTTTCCGATCTCAAGATCGTGTAGACAATCCTTCCGGCGCTGCGTTCCGGCAGCGCTCCCGCAGTCGGTCACACGTTCGGTACTCGACGAAGACCTTCCTCTCCCTTGTTCCAGCAGGCAGCGTAGGTTGTAGCACTCTCCTCGCGATTCCGGCAGCACAACGGCGTGGTACCGGAAGTAGAGGGGAGATCCCGCAGGGCTTCGCCTTAAGCCGGAGCGAGTATGGTGGAGTATGAGAGAGTACTATTAGTGGTCTAGAGATTAGACACACCAATTAGAAGGCTCTAAACCGTAGGCTAAAGCAATTAGAAGCTCTAAACCAGAACGGCTCTAAACCGGAGATTAGAGGTAGAAACTTGTGTGTCTAGAGGAGGAGGCCTGCCCCTCCTTTTATGGGTGGAGGGGCCATGGCGCGCCAGGGAGGGAGGGAGTCCCTCCCCAACTCGGCCTAGGGCTGGCCGCCGGCTTGGAGGAGAGGAACTCCTCCTCCAAGTTGGTTTCAAACTCCTCTTGCTTGTTTCCCACAGTTTCTTGTTTTAGCCGTTTGACTTTCAAACTGGACATTTGACTTTTCTGTTTTAGGATTCAATTTAATCCTTTATTTGGAACAGCAAGAACACTTAGTACATGATGCAATCATTCAATGACACATTCATGTACCCTCCCCCCCGGAGTGCCGGACAATCCGGAACCTTCTAGAACATTCCCGATGAAAACACCGGAATCATTTCCGAACTCCGAAACGGGACTTTCCTTATATGAATCTTATTCTCCGGACCATTCCGGATCACCTCGTGATATCCCGGATCCCATCCGAGACTCCGAACAACATTCGGTCTCTTTCTCATAATACCATAACTACTCAAACAACGTCGAATCCTTAAGTGTGTCTCCCTACGGTTCGTGAATTATGCGGACATGATCGAGACACTTCTCCGAACAATAACCAATAGAGGAATCTGGAAATTCATATGGCTCCCACATATTTCTACGATTACTTTGCGATCGAATGAACCACTTACATACGATACCAATTTCCCTTTGTCTCACGATATGTTACTTATCCGAGGTTATGATCGTCGGTATCTCTGCATACCTAGTTCAACCTCGTTACTGATAAGTACTCTTTTCTCGTTCCCGTGATATGTGATCCCTTGTGAGCCAGTCACATGCTTGCAAGCTAATTGGATGACATTCCACCGAGAGGGCCCAGAGTATATCTATCCGTCATATGGATGGACAAATCCCACTCTTGATCCATGTGTTTCAACCAATACTTTCCGAACACTCAATGCCACCTTTATAGCCACCCAGTTACGGTGTGGTGTTTGATGACATCAAAGCATCAATCCAGAAAAGGTGATATGCATGATCTCATGGTCGAAGGAATTAGGTTACTATGTATCAGAAAGCATATAGCAATTGAACTATTGAAATGACTTGATCTTTATGCTACGCTTATCTATAGGAGTATGTCCACCATATCATTCTCCTAACGATATGATCCTGTTGTTAATAACATCTCTATGTTCATGATCAGGAAACCATGATCATATATTAACCAACAAGCTAGTTTAACAAGAGGCTTTACTAGGGACTCTTATTTTAGTTTACAAATCACACAAGTATTAATGTTTCCGGTTAATACAATTATAGCATGGTATGTAAACATTTATCATAAGTGTGAAGATATGATAATAACCACTTTATTATTGCCTCTTGGGCATATCTCCAACAGTCTCCCACTTGCACTAGAGTCAATAATCTAGTTTCAAACCTTTGTGTATTCAACACCTATGGCTTTCCGGTGTTGTATGTGCACGATTGCTAGTGGTCAACTGATCTCCGGATCTGACACTTCCAGGTCCGTGTGTAATTGCATGTCTTTGCGTCTCTACACATCACTCATTCTCAAATGAGATGGCTTTGTATAAATTTGGTCTTTCAGTGTGACCTTTAGCTCTTTGGGGTTAAAACATGTTGATAATATTGTCGCACAATATATCTTCATAGTATTATCCCACTGAGAACTACACCTAGTTTGATAACAAACTACTTGACACAAATGCCCTCTTTTGCTGCTAAAATAGCAGTCATATACTTAGCCTTTTGTTGTAGTATCTGTCACAATGTCTTAACTTTGGAACTCATCCAAATCCATTATGGACCTCACTTTCCATTATATTGTGCCACCCTTAGTTTAGACTGAGATAAACTTAATTTGTACTTTGTGACAAAACTAGTATCAATGTAGTACTTTTACAATGAACTAACCATCTATTTGTCACTTCTACAAATATTATACTCTTAGTTCTTCCATAAGATCATAAGAATATCCTTACTATTGTCCAATGATCATCTTACGAATCATTCTGGTATATGCTCACAACATTTAGAGCATAGGACATATCTGGATTTGTACATATCACAGTATGATTGATATAAATACTCTTTGTGATTTCATACATCAAGTATCAATCTATACTTGATTATTTGTTTCACTTTACCAAATGTCAATACACTTGAATATATCATCAACATTGAACTCATTTAATCCTTTCTGTGCGACAAGAAACTTTCTTGTAGTTTCTATATTGAACTCATTCAATATCTCGTCTATGTACTTCTGGCACAACCATATTAGCGTCTATTGATGCCAAATATTTGGGTTTTGCCTAAGTTTTTCATCGGGATGAAATTCTTAATATGTGTTAATAAAAGATACATCTTTTCTAATCAATAATATGTCCTCCACATGATGTATTAGAAAATATGTCTTAGCGCTCCCACTTAATTTCTTGCAAATGCAAGCATCTTCATTGTCTCTGATGAAATTAAACTCTTTTAACAGTTTCATCATAGTGAAGATTCCAACTCCGCTATGCTTACTTCAACCATTGAAGTTTGCATATGCTATTAGCATCCTTTGAATTAACAAAACCCTATGGACCGTGTTATGCACATGTCCTAGGTAACGATTCTATTAGAAGAACTTGTTTTGTTTATTCAACTACCATATAACAAATTATATGTAGTGGTTGCTACATTAATCCGTCTAGACTAAACATCGTTATGAAAGATCAAATCTTATCATAGTCAACCTTTGAACATTTGTTGTGAACTTTTTCCCAACATGTCGACTATTTCATAGATGTGCAACATCCATGTCTATTTCTTTTATAGATCCAAACACAACTGTAAGGTCTTACACCTTTCTCGAGGGTCCTTCAAGTTCAAAACTTGATTTCTCGTGTATGGAACTATCACGGATTTTATGGCTTCAAGCCATTTGACGGAGTCAGGGCTCATCATCGCTTCTTTGCATGTAGTCGGATCATTATTGTCAAATAATTATTTAACTCTCAAATCTTGGTATTTGATTGTTTACCCGACCTACTTGTTTTAACAGAAACTTTGACCTTCATAACCACAACCTTTGAGGCACGTGAGCCATGAGCATTGTTGCTGCCTCCAGAACACTTTTCGGTGCTGCGCAACTCTGCACATATAGCTAAGGTTCTTTTAACCTTATCAAAGTTCTTTTGTCCTCCCACTTAACTTTTCACGAAAAATTCCTTCTCAAAGAAACTTGACGTTCTAAGCAACAAACACTTTTGTCTTCGGTGTTTATGGAGCAATACTTAACAGTTTATAAAAAGACAGGTTCATCCGACTTTGGTTGCAAACATCTTTCTTATGTATAGCATACCAATGTTTAAGAAAGGACTACTTGGGTTTTATCCCAAACCATAACTTTATATGGTGCCATTTCAGCGGATTATGATGGAGCTCTTTTCAGTGGAAAAACGGTAATCTCTAAAGCTTTTAATCTTTAAAATATAATGGCAGTTTTATGAATTATACCTTTGATCTTACCATGTCAAACAAGGTTTAATTACATATCTCGAATCCTCCATACTCTTATGGTGTTTCGGGAAATGCAAATCCACGGAACGATTCCTTAAATCTTAAGGTATTATGCTAAACTTGTAACTCAAATATCTTCCTTTGTGATCTTATCATAAACTATTTATATTCTTGTTACAATGATTTTGCACTTCATCTTGAAAAACTTTGAACTTTTCAAAAGTTTCATACTTCATCCTTATTAAGTAAATATTCATATATTCACTCAAATTTTCGGAGAAAGCATATGAAGTTGAAATCCATCGCTCTTGACTACACATAATAGACTTCGTACAACAATATATACAAATTCCAATAGGCTAGTCTTTCGTTCCCTTTTGGCCTATGAACGAAGTTTTAATTATCTCTAGGAAAGTTTCACAAGCGTCATTTGATCAAAATCAAAAGACTCCAAAATTCCATACATATGGAGTTTCTTCATGTTTTCTTTCCAATATAATTTAAACGGCGATGTCACTTCCTAAGTGATCTTTCAATCAATTTGTCTTTCGACATCTTTAGCATTAGCTTTATGGATGTGATTTTTCCAACAAGATTTGTGAATCATCCATCTTTTATGGATTACGTCAATTATTTGAACAACCCTTTTTGTTCTCATAATACCTGATAAAACAAATCTTGAAGGCAAGCTTTGATGTTTTAACGAGCAACACAATAACCCTTTATTTGTTTTCGATGAACATCATCACATATTCTTTTGCTAGTTGCTTAGGCCATTATAGTTCATGAATTGTGTTGTTTCGTATGACGATTCACACCAACAAATTCAGTATCAAATACTTAAGAACCACATTGTTTAATAAGCAAATAAAATAGCCATAACATGTATATCATCCATATATTTAAACTGAACAATTCTAGTCTTTTCTTTTCTGCCATATATTTATGAGATTCTCTTTCAATATTTCCTTTTCTGTTTGAAAGAATCTATCAATATCAATAGTGGAGTCATACATATGACACATAGTCCAAAGCGTGTATAGTTAAATACCAATGTCTTTGGACTTGCACTTTGAAGTAGATCACCATCATCAAATGTTTGGTGTTCTTTCAAATTCCTTTCTTTAGTAATCGCTTGGTGTAGTAATCATTTTACCTACATCAAATATTCACCCTTATCATGGAATTATCCATGACCAAGCTACTTTTAGCTTATAACGGTGAAACATGAGTATAATGTTGCTCTCCAAATCCTTTTGGATGATTAGGACAACTAGTGTCTCCAACCTTTTGCAATTTCTCATCAAATATGAGAACATGACTTTTGCCATATTATACTCTATCATGTTGTAACCAATACTTTGTTTCAGATATCACAATATCTTCCACACATCATGGTTTCTGAAACACTCTTTCAGATCCTAGATAACCTTGATATTAAGAGAATCCTTTGAATATCAAGAATCATGGAGACAAACATGTAACTTATATACTAACACTTGGAATTGTTACTCTTGATTTAATACTAATTATTCAACTTCATGGAGTAACCGGAACTTACTGAAAGTTTGCAATAGGACTTTTAAACTTTAGATTAACACTTAAAACAATACGATACCAGTTCGTAAAGTATCTAACCAGAATTCTATAGTTCTATCATCTCAATTATAACTAAGCGCAAGGTGGTAAACGGATGCCAATGACTACAACAACTATGCAAATTCACTTTGATTTAGTTTATGATAAATTGAGTTCTAATTAGTAATTAAATTAATCTTGGTGAACTCCCACTCAAAACAATATCCCTCTCATTGTTTTAGTGATCACACGAACCAAATCCACCACATCAAAACCGATCATCACGAGAGTTGATGCAACTTCAATGGCGAACAATCAACATGTTCATCATATCTACTATATGACTCATGCTCTACCTTTCGGTAATCCGTGTTCCTGAGGCCATGTCTGTACATGCTAGGCTCGTCAAGATCAAACCTTAGTTTCCGCATGAGCAAATCTGGCTTGCTCACGTTGTATACACTTGTAGAATCTAACACACCCGATCATCACGTGGTGCTTCGAAACAACAAGCTTTAGCAAAGGTGCTAACTAAGGGTGAACACTTTATGACTTGAAATTCATGTGCATGAGGGATCATCTTATAATGCTACCGTCGTCTACTAAGCAATACAAGATGCATAAAGGATTAACATCACATGCAATTCATAATATGTGATATGATATGGCCTTTCTTCTTTGTGCTTCCGATCTCCATCTTCAAGCATGGACATGATCTCCATCATCACCGACATTGCATCAAGGTCAATGATGCTTCTCCATGGTTGTCGTCCACCGGCTTCAACTATTACAACTACTTTGAATAGACACGCGGGTCTTAACAGAAATTAAAGACAACCATATGGATCCTGCCGGTTGCCGACTTACAATAAGGAACATTGCATACATCATATATAATCACAATCATGGCCATATCACATCACTGCACACCCCTGCAAAACAAAGTTAGACGCCTCTACTTTCTTTGCATGTTTTACGTGGTTTGGGGCTTTCAATAAGTGTCGTTCTAACTTACGAACAAGAACCACAACATTGATACTAGTATTGTTAATCACCCGTTGTAAATTGGATCTTAACTATGCTAGGAGAAACAGGCACCCGCAAAGCCACTTATGCAATACAAGTTGCATGTCAAGCGTGGAGCAAGTCTCATGAACGATGTCATGTAAGGTTAGCCCGGGCCGCTTCATCCCAACATACCGCAAGATGCAAAGTACACAAGAAGCAATCAGCAATAAAAGCATCAACGCCCACAATGACCATTGTGTTCTACTCGTGCAACAGATCTACATATAGACACGGCTCTGATACCACTGTAGGGGTTCGTAGCATGTAAAACAAAAAATTTCTATCGCATACAAACAAACAAGCCAAGATCTATCTACTAGATTGTAGCAACGAGTCGATGGAATAACTTACCCTCGAAGATTCCAAAGCGGTTAACGAGAGCGGATTCTCGTGGGTGATGTAGTCGTACTCTTTCCGATCTCAAGATCGTGTAGACGATCCTTCCGGCGCTGCGTTCCGGCAGCGCTCCCGCAGTCGGTCACACGTTCGGTACTCGACGAAGACCTTCCTCTCCCTTGTTCCAGCAGGCAGCGGAGGTTGTAGCACTCTCCTCGCGATTCCGGCAGCACAACGGCGTGGTACCGGAAGTAGAGGGGAGATCCCGCAGGGCTTCGCCTTAAGCCGGAGCGAGTATGGTGGAGTATGAGAGAGTACTATTAGTGGTCTAGAGATTAGACACACCAATTAGAAGGCTCTAAACCGCAGGCTAAAGCAATTAGAAGCTCTAAACCAGAACGGCTCTAAACCGGAGATTAGAGGTAGAAACTTGTGTGTCTAGAGGAGGAGGCCTGCCCCTCCTTTTATGGGTGGAGGGGCCATGGCGCGCCAGGGAGGGAGGGAGTCCCTCCCCAACTCGGCCTAGGGCTGGCCGCCGGCTTGGAGGAGAGGAACTCCTCCTCCAAGTTGGTTTCAAACTCCTCTTGCTTGTTTCCCACAGTTTCTTGTTTTAGCCGTTTGACTTTCAAACTGGACATTTGACTTTTCTATTTTAGGATTCAATTTAATCCTTTATTTGGAACAGCAAGAACACTTAGTACATGATGCAATCATTCAATGACACATTCATGTACCCTCCCCCCCCCCCCCCCCGGAGTGCCGGACAATCCGGAACCTTCTAGAACATTCCCGATGAAAACACCGGAATCATTTCCGAACTCCGAAACAGGACTTTCCTTATATGAATCTTATTCTCCGGACCATTCCGGATCACCTCGTGATATCCCGGATCCCATCCGAGACTCCGAACAACATTCGGTCTCTTTCTCATAATACCATAACTACTCAAACAACGTCGAATCCTTAAGTGTGTCTCCCTACGGTTTGTGAATTATGCGGACATGATCGAGACACTTCTCCGAACAATAACCAATAGAGGAATCTGGAAATTCATATGGCTCCCACATATTTCTACGATTACTTTGCGATCGAATGAACCACTTACATACGATACCAATTTCCCTTTGTCTCACGATATGTTACTTATCCGAGGTTATGATCGTCGGTATCTCTGCATACCTAGTTCAACCTCGTTACTGATAAGTACTCTTTTCTCGTTCCCGTGATATGTGATCCCTTGTGAGCCAGTCACATGCTTGCAAGCTAATTGGATGACATTCCACCGAGAGGGCCCAGAGTATATCTATCCGTCATATGGATGGACAAATCCCACTCTTGATCCATGTGTTTCAACCAATACTTTCCGAACACTCAATGCCACCTTTATAGCCACCCAGTTACGGTGTGGTGTTTGATGACATCAAAGCATCCATCCAGAAAAGGTGATATGCATGATCTCATGGTCGAAGGAATTAGGTTACTATGTATCAGAAAGCATATAGCAATTGAACTATTGAAATGACTTGATCTTTATGCTACGCTTATCTATAGGAGTATGTCCACCATATCATTCTCCTAACGATATGATCCTGTTGTTAATAACATCTCTATGTTCATGATCAGGAAACCATGATCATATATTAACCAACAAGCTAGTTTAACAAGAGGCTTTACTAGGGACTCTTATTTTAGTTTACAAATCACACAAGTATTAATGTTTTCGGTTAATACAATTATAGCATGGTATGTAAACATTT
This sequence comes from Avena sativa, assembly GCA_916181665.1. Taxonomy (NCBI): domain Eukaryota; kingdom Viridiplantae; phylum Streptophyta; class Magnoliopsida; order Poales; family Poaceae; genus Avena; species Avena sativa. The sequence continues at coordinate 243,275,991 of OV702282.1, forward strand.
ATCATAAGTGTGAAGATATGATAATAACCACTTTATTATTGCCTCTTGGGCATATCTCCAACATTTATTAGATTATCATCATTCTTTTTCCAACACATTCCATTTGAATTTTTTGCGCAGAGATGAACACTACACGCTCATCTCCTTATAGCCGAAGCATTCCTGTTGGAGATATGCCCTACAGGCAATAATAAATATAGTTATTATTATATCTTTGTGTTTATGATAAATGTTTACATTCATGCTATAATAGTATTAACAAGGAAACATTAATACTTGTATGATTTGTAAACTTAAATTAGAGTCCCTAGTAAAGCCTCTTCATAATACTAGCTTGTTGGTTAATAAATGATTATGGTTTCCCTATCATGAACATTGAGATGTTATTAACAACAAGATCATATCGTTAGGAGAATGATATAATGGACATACTCCTATAGATAAGCGTAGCATAAAGATCAAGTCATTTTAATAGTTCAATTGCTATATGCTTTCTGATACATAGTAACCTAATTCCTTCGACCATGAGATCATGCTTATCACCATCACCGGAAGGATGCTTTGATGACATCAAACACCACACCGTAACTGGGTGGCTATAAAGGTGGCATTGAGTGTTCAGAAAGTATTGGTTGAGACACATGGATCAAGAGTGGGATTTGTCCATCCATATGACAGATAGATATACTCTGGGCCCTCTCGGTGGAATGTCATCCAATTAGCTTGCAAGCATGTGACTGGCTCACAAGGGATCACATATCACGGGAACGAGAAAAGAGTACTTATCAGTAACGAGGTTGAACTAGGTATGTAGAGATACCGACGATCAAAACCTCGGATAAGTAAACTATCGTGAGACAAAGGGAAATTGGTATCGTATGTAAGTGGTTCATTCGATCGCAAAAGTAATCGTAGAAATATGTGGGAGCCATATGAATTTCCAGATTCCTCTATTGGTTATTGTTCGGAGAAGTGTCTCGATCATGTCCGCATAATTCACGAACCGTAGGGAGACACACTTAAGGATTCGACGTTGTTGAGTAGTTATGGAATGATGAGTAAGAGACCGAATGTTGTTCGGAGTCTCGGATGGGATCCGGGATATCACGAGGAGATCCGGAATGGTCCGGATAATAAGATTCATATAAGGAAAGTCCTGTTTCGGGGTTGGAGAATGGTTCCGGTGTTTTTATCGGGAATGTTCTAGAAGGTTCCGGAATGTCCGGCACTCCGGAGGGGAAGGGTACATGAATGTGTCATCACAAGTTGGAATGGTTGCATCATGTACTAGGTGTCATTGCTGAACAAAATAAAGGGATAAATCAAATCGTAGTTTGAAAAGTCAAACGCCAATTTGAAAAGTCAAACGACTATTTTGTTTGGTGGAGGGAGAGTAGGAAACCTACTTGGGGAGGAAGTCCCTCTCCCTCCACCGCCGACCAAGGAGGACGAGTTAGGGAGGGACTCCCCTCCCCTTGGTCGCGCCCTCCCACCTATATAAGGAGGGGCAGGGTTGCCCCTCCTAGACCTACACCTTGCCCCTCTAAACCCTAACCCTAGCCGCCGACCACCAAACCGCCGCCGCCGCCCTAGGGTTTCTCCCAAGCCGTCGAGTTGGGGCTTCTACTTGCCCTAGCCACCAGCCTAGCTCCCTCTACTTGGTGTGTCTAAACCCTAGATCATCGAGGCTCTCTCATAGTCCACCATACTCGCTCCGGCTTAAGGCGAAGCCCTGCGAGATCTCCCCTCTACTTCCGGTACCACGCCGTCGTGCTGCCGGAATCGCGAGGAGAGTGCTACAACCTCCGCTGCCTGCTGGAACAAGGGAGAGGAAGTTCTTCGTCGAGTACCGAACGTGTGACCGACTGCGGAAGCGCTGCCGGAACGCAGCGCCGGAAGGATCGTCTACACGATCTTGAGATCTACAAGAGTACGACTACATCACCGACGAGAATCCGCTCCCGTTAAACACTTTGGAATCTTTGAGGGTGAGTTATTCCATCGACTCGTTGCTACAATCTAGTAGATAGATCTTGGCTTGTTTGTTTGTATGCGGTAGAATTTTTTTGTTTTCCATGCTACGAACCCCTACAGTGGTATCAGAGCCGTGTCTATATGTAGATCTGTTGCACGAGTAGAACATAATGGTCATTATGGGCGGTGGTGCTTTTATTATCAATTGCTTCTTGTGTATTTTGCATCTTGCGGTATGATGGGATGAAGCGGCCCGGGCTAACCTTACATGACATCATTCATGAGACTTGCTCCATGCTCAACATGCAACTTGTATTGCATAAGTGGCTTTGCGGGTGCTGGTCTCTCCCATTATAGTATAGATCCAATTTACAACGGGCACTTGATAGTTCAAACATCAACGTTGTGGTTCTTGTTCGTAAGTTAGATCGACACTTATTGAAAGCCCCAAACCACGAAAAATATGCAAAGAAATTAGAGGCGTCTAACTTTGTTTTGCAGGGGTGTGCTATGATGTGATATGGCCATGATTGTGATTATATTTGATGTATGCAATGTTCCTTATTGTAAGTTGGCAACCGGCAAGAGCCATATGGTTGTCTTTAATTTCTGTAGAGACCCGCGTGTCTATTCAAAGTAGTTGTAATAGTTGAAGCTGGTGGAAGACAACCATGGAGCAGCGTCATTGACCTTGATGCAATGTCGGTGATGATGGAGATCATGTTCGTGCTTGAAGATGGAGATTGGAAGCACAAAGAAGAAAGGCCATATCATATCACATATTATGAATTGCATGTGATGTTAATCCTTTATGCATCTTGTATTGCTTAGTTAACGACGGTAGCATTATAAGATGATCCCTCATGCACATAAATTTCAAGTTCTAAAGTGTTCATCCTTAGTAAGCACCGTTGCTAAAGCTTGTTGTTTCGAAGCACCACGTGATGATCGGGTGTGTTAGATTCCACAAGTGTATAAAACGTGAGCAAGCCAGATTTGCTCATGCGGAAGCTAAGGTTTGATCTTGACGAGCCTAGCATGTACAGACATGGTCTTGGAACACGGATCACCGAAAGTTAAAGCATGAATCATATAGTAGATATGATGAACATGTCGATTGTTTGCCATTGAAACTACATCAACTCTCGTGATGATCGGTGTTGATGTGGTGGATTTGGTTCGTGTGATCACTAAAACAATGTGAGGGATATTGTTTTGAGTGGGAGTTCACCTAGATTAATTTAACTATTAATTAGAACTCAATTTGTCATAAACTTAGTCTAAACTATTGCAAATATGTTGTACATCAATGGCGGCCCCTACCATCAATTTTAATGAGTTCCTAGAGAAAGAAAAGTTGAAAAACAATCGAAGCAACTTCGCGGATTGGTTCCGCAATTTGAGGATTGTCCTCAATGCTGGTAATTTGACCTATGTGCTGGATGCACCGCTGGGTGACCCGCCTGCAGCTGATGCTACCGATGAAGTAAAGAACGTTTACCTCGCTCGGAAGAATCAGTACTCCACAGTTTAGTGTGCTACCTTGTATGGTTTGGAATCGGATCTTCAGAAAAGGTTTGAGAATTCAGACCCACATGATATTGTCCGTGAACTCAAATTGATTTTTGAGACTCACGCGGAAGTTGAGAGCTATGAGGCTTCTGAAAAGTTCTTTAACTGCAAGATGGAAGAGGGCAGCTCCATCAGTGAGCATGTGCTTAAGATGTCTGGGCACGCAAACAAACTTCAAAGCTTGGGTATAGTGATTCCTAATGCTTTGGGGATTTACCGTGTCCTCCAATCACTACCACCAAGTTACAAGAACTTTGTGATGAACTACAATATGCAAAGCATGAACAAGCAGTTGCCAGAACTCTTCTCCATGTTAAAATCTGCAGAAGTGGAGATCAAGAAAGAGCACCAAGTGTTGATGGTCAATAAGACCACCAAATTCAAGAAAGGGAAGTCTAAGCAAAAGGGACACTTCAAGAAGGGTGGTAAGAAAGTTACCGCACCGACAAAGAAGACCAAGGCTGGACCTAAGCCTGATACAGAGTGCTTTTACTGCAAGGGAGAAGGTCACTGGAAGCGGAATTGCTCAAAGTACTTGGCGGATTTGAAGAACGATAACATCAAGAAGAAAGGTATATCCGATATACATGTTATTGATGTGTATCTCACTAGTACTCGTAGTAGTGCCTGGGTATTTGATACTGGTTCGGTTGCTCATATCTGTAACTCGAAACAGGTGCTACAGAATAGACGGAAGCTAGCGAAGAACAAGGTGACGATGCGCGTGGGAAATGGATCAAAGGTTGATGTGATCGCGGTCGGCACGCTACCTCTTCATCTACCATCAGGATTAGTTTTATACTTAAATAATTGTTATTTGGTGCCTGCGTTAAGCATGAACATTATATCAGGATCTTGTTTATTGCGAGACGGTTACTTGTTTAAGTCCGAGAATAATGGTTGTTCGATTTATATGAGTAATATGTTTTATGCACATGCACCTTTGATAGATGGTCTATTCTTATTGAATCTCGATAGTGGAAATACACATATTAATAACATTGAAGCTAAACGTTTGAAATCGAGCGATAACTCGACCTATATGTGGCACTGTTGTCTTGGTCACATTGGAGTGAAGCATATGAAGAAACTCCATTCCGATGGGCTTCTTGAATCACTTGATTTTGAATCACTTGAAAGATGTGAAGCATGTCTGATGGGAAAAATGACTAAGACTCCATTTTCTGGTATGATGGAACGAGCTACAGACTTATTGGAAATCATACATACCGATGTGTGTGGTCCAATGAGTGTAGCATCACGCGGTGGTTATCGTTATGTTCTTACCTTCACGGATGAATTGAGTAGATATGGGTATATCTATTTCATGAAACATAAGTCCGAAACTTTCGAGAAGTTTAAGGAATTTCAAAGTGAGGTGGAGAATCAACGTAACAAGAAGATTAAATTTTTACGTTCTGATCGCGGAGGTGAATATCTAAGTTACGAGTTTGGCGAGCATTTGAAGAAATGCGGAATACTTTCACAATTGACACCGCCGGGAACACCACAGCGTAATGGGTGTGTCCGAACGTCATAATCGAACTCTCTTAGATACGGTTCGTTCTATGATGTCACTTACAGATTTACCGCTATCATTTTGGGGTTATGCATTAGAAACAGTCGCATTCACTTTAAATAGGGCACCATCTAAATCCGTTGAAACGACACCGTATGAATTATGGTTTGGGAAGAAACCTAAATTGTCGTTCCTTAAAGTTTGGGGTTGCGAAGCCTATGTAAAGAAGTTACAACCGGACAAGCTTGAACCCAAAGCGGAAAAATGCGTCTTCAAAGGATACCCAAAGGAAACTATTGGGTATACCTTCTATCATAGATCCTAAGGCAAAATCTTCGTTGCCAAGAATGGATCCTTTCTAGAGAAAGAATTTCTCTCGAAAGAAGTGACTGGAAGGAAAGTAGAACTCGACGAGGTTGTCGAACCTTCTCTCGAACTTGCGAGTAGCACAACACCGGAAGAAGTTCATGTGGTGCCTGCACCAATAAGGGCTAATTTGGATGCTAGGGGTGAAAATTCCAGGGAACTAAGCCCCCGGGGAGAGTTTCCCTTGACACATGGGATCCCCGTGTCATCACGGGTGGTTGAAAAATTCCCCAGTTGCTGTTTGGACGTACGGGAAAGAAAGGGAAGAGGAAAAAAATGAAAATACACCATCATACTAGAAAAGTTACACGGAAGTTATACCTTTCCATAAAAATGCCAGTCAACTTTTTTTCCAAATCAAAATTTCGTCAATTCCAGAATCTAAAGTATATCATATTTATTTCAAAAAATCAGGAATATATTTCAAACAATCAGGAGTAACAAAATTTTCAAGGATATATATCAATAAATTTTACAGAAATAGATGATTAACATAACAACAACATATTGGCGCACATCAGCACATACATACAACTAGTCTTACATGTCAAGTTGTACAAATAACGCAACAATGATAAATTTATTGTGATAATGATGTTTAAAACATGGAAATCTTATGGTCAACTATCCAACAATTATTTGATTGATCCATAAAGAACATTCCATCAACTTTGATGTACAGAACATGCAGAGCAAACGAAATTGAATATAAGCAAGAGAAAGTATGTTTCAAGCATGATTATTACTAGTTCTTCAACAACTGCAATAATTGCCTGGCAATAGAAATTACAGAAGCAGCATAGGCAGATCTCAAGTGTGCATCATACCATCCGATTTCCAGCAGAAAAAGGCGGATGTTTGCACAAATCTGGAGCTACTCGGATGATTGATCATAGCACGCTACTACAATACTGCTACTAAGATACTTCCAGTATGCACCATGCCACCTATATGCAGCTAGCTGTGTACAAGAACAACATGATAACATTCTGACTAAAACTCCAAAAGAACTATGTCATGCATAAATAATAAATGATTTCTCAGTGTATCAGTCTTTGATACTTATCAGATTAAGTCATAAGTGATTTGTTAACATGGCCTACAAAGTTGGTAAAGGCACTAGTATGTTTAATTGGTCCTTTTGCACAACCTGAAGTTCGTTTTCCGAATCTGTTATACTACATGACGCCTGAACGGTGCTACCGGAGTATCTATGGTTGAAAATGAAGATGCAATCTGCAGTTCTTGACATGTATGTACTATGCAGTTTTGTAGAATCAAAATGAAGTTTTAATCTGATTTACCAAATAGAGAAACAAATTGTTTGCAAGTCGCAATCTTCTATAATATTTACCTAATAGAGAAACGGCAATGTTATCGGGTAGTGCTACTGAAGCATGTGCTTTTGGAGAAGTAATATAAGATTAAAATGCTGGATAGCAGAAGGCATGTAATATGAATAGAACTGCAGGTCTGTGCAAAGTATATAATTTGTAGCAGTACACACCTTATGTTCTCTCCATGGCAGTAATTTCTTCTTTCAACCAAAAGATTCGAAGAATTGAGTCCTTGGTGTTGAGGAAAATTTCTCGATTCAGCTGGCATTTGAAAAGCCGTAGTGCCTTTGACTTCTCTGCAACTGTTAGATCTTTCATGGGTTCTAGTGCAGCCACACAGTTGGCAATAGATAACTGGTCCACTTGCTTTGGTTCCTTCATCTCCTCGACAAATTGCTGAGTTTGCTTCTTCCGAAAGTCCACATATTCTTCAAGCACTAGAGCAATCTGACTTTGTTTCCTTTTTTCACAGGTTCTTCTCCTTTCTGGTCAGAGGTAGCACTTGCTGTAGGCTCAACATCCTGATGCCCTTGGCCATGCAGATTTGTAGAGGACTGACCACCATCATGAGCGGTAGAGAAGGGGTTACCATATTGATTTGTAGAGGAGTCTGTGGGAGAAATGGGTCCACTTGTAAGGTCCACTTGAGGTATTGATAGAAAATTGAGATCTCCTGTAGCAATACTTCCTGCAAAATATGAGAAATGTAGCAACATATTACTTAGGATTCAGTGGTACAATCTAATGGAATAACTAGCAAAACTAAATTTGAAAAACGGACAAGAAGATATGAAACATACCTTCATACAGTAAGGCCAACCTAGGGAATAGCATAAATGGCTTTGCCTCATATTTACTCGCCCTAGGATAGTTCTATTGAATACAAGTATGGTTAGCATCGGTATGTTGCAAAAAAAAAATATGCATAGGAAAGCACGATTTTTACCTTTTTAATTTTCTCCCATATTTCCGGTTCAGCAATGATCATACTAAGTGAATCATCCCAACCAGTTCCACTCAGCTTTCTTGCTTGTTGAACTGCCTTGTAGTTCGCTTTCATATCCTTTTCTTTCTCTTGGAGCTGTTGTTTTGTATATTGAGCACATGGGAACTTTTGATTGAATTTAGCTGTGATGCTTCTCCAGCCTTGAGCCAACCACCCATTTTGACCTCTATATGTAGGAACATTATGTTCGACTAGTATATCTACAAGAGCTCTCTCATAGGTGTGCGCCCAAGACGCACGTGATGTTTCTTTCACCATAGCTACAAAATTCAACGAACAAATGGTACAACACAATCAAATAATATAAAACTAAGAACAATATGGTCTTGGATACATAAATAATAAATTACTCAATAGTACCAATACAAGAAAAGGAAATCACAAAAATAATATTTTCCAACTAGTTGATATAATCATTCCACATCTGAACCGCAATCTGATCTCTAAGAGCATTTCCATTGTTTGACTCAACTTGATGTTGGTGGTGGGCATCATCTCCATCTGGAACATCAACATAGGCTGATGGTGGAATAAGTGCAGGTTGGTGATCCAACCATGCCTCATCGCCATTTTGGCCTCTAATTATGTTGTGGAATGCAACACAGGCAGCATGAATCTTAATTTGGGATTCTATGGGATAATGGTTTCCCACTTTCAAAATAGGGAACCGCTTCTTCAAAACACCTATTGCTCTTTCAATGTGGTTCCGAGCAAGTGCGTGCCAGTGGTTGAAGAGCTCCTGGTAATTTGCATAACCAGTATGAGAACCCCGACGCCTCCTAAATTCCCCGAGATGGTACCGAACTCCTGGGTATGGGGCAAGAAAAGAGGGCGTGTTTCCATATCCACCATCCACAAGATAGAATTTTCCAGGAGGCACATGAAACCCCTTGCTAATAGCAGAACGAAGAACTCCAGCATCAGATGCAGACCCTTCCCACCCGCATGAAATGAATGTGAAATTCAGATCGAAGTCACATGCTATCATCACGTTTTGAGAAAGGGTTCCTTTCCTATTCCTATATGGAGCGGCTTTTTCTTCGGCAATAGTTATGGGGATATGTGTCCCGTCGATAGCCCCAATGCAATTCTGCATATTTAAAAACAACAATAGTTGCTTAGAAATATATATGGGTACGTTTGGAAAAGTAAATATGTGTATAGTGGTTCACCTGGAAATACGGCCAAAAGCGAGGGTTCGACATGATCTTCGGGTGGGGCTGGAGAGAACTTGGAACCTTTACGAATCGCTGGACTAGAGTTGGTATTAAGTTGAAAATCTCATTCATATTCCTATGAACTGTTTCGGCGCTATGTTGGAATTTTTTTTGGAGATCTTGATTGGTAGCATTATGTGAAATCATATACATGAACATGCCCAGCTGCTCTTCAGCACTCACCCTCGGCGTGCCTTCCAGTAGATGCTCTCTTCTAAGATAATTTGAGATGGACCTAAAAATCGCAGGCTCCATCCGAAATACGACCCTACACCAACTCTCATGTCCTTCTAGTATCTCTTTAACCAATTTAGCACCGGGTAAAGACGATGTGTGTACTAATCGTTTTTCCTCGTAAAGAGATGAGTATATAGCAGGCACCAAAGCAAAGAAGAGTTCATCGTCTTTCTCTTGTTCTTGCAATATAAACTTCCTGATTTTTTCCCTTCTAGAACCCATCACTATTATTTCAACAAGAAATAAATTAATGAAATATTTAAAAAGATACCGATTAGAATCATGTGTGTGAGAATACATGCTAGCAAGCTCAACTCATATTTTAGTAAGAGACTGATTCATACTCATATTTATACTCATAAGAGACTGATTCATACTCATATTTATACAAGTTATATGATTGCACCAGGGTCTGAATCCATGATCATTGTCGAGATCATGGTCCTTATTCAGGTATAAGATAACATTGGACAAGGATACAACAAGCATACCTGCCACTTCGGATCAGTTAACTCTTCTTCCTCCAAGATTATTGTCGAGATGACTCCTGAAACAATTAAAATATGTTTAATGTCGAGATGACTCCTGAAACAATCAAAGAAAAGACAGAATCGGATGTTTAATGTTGTATGCGGAAGATGGTGGTGTTCCAGTCTGCGTGGGTGAAGTTTGAGTTGGATGCAAGGACGAGGCTAGAGTTATAAAATATAGAATCAGCTAACAATCATCTAGTTTCTTGATAAGCAGCATTCCTTTGGACCTCGTAACAGAGTTATAGTGGATTCTTAATTACTGTATGTAGGCTGAGTATTCCAGCGATGTCTTCTATTGTAATAACCTTGTTAATAGTGGATCAAGTTGCACCATGGAAATCAGCTGTTGTAATATAAGTGTATATGATAGTTGTCCTTAATATTAGATCAAGTGCTACTATGTGTTTATTTTTACCTCAGATTTCTACTATGTGGCTAGTACTTGGTTGGTTGCCTGGCTGCCTATCTATATATCTTCCCTCCACAGCACAATTTGTTGCTTGGTGGATGCACGTGCGTGAATCGGCAGCCTCACACGCATGACACGGATGCAAGTTGCAGGAGATATAGGAGAGAGGAATGGACATGATCGGGATATGCATGGGTGGATGGACAGAGTTGTCCCCTTCCGACAGTTGGGGAGGCCACATCATGTCATGCATCCTCATGAACAATTCTTCTAGTATCCTTTCTGCACTCAATCATGCCCAACAGCGTATGGTCGCCTCGCCTGCCTTCCATGGATGGATGCTGGATCCCAAACAAATCCATCCCCAAATGGAAATCAGCATCTCTCCCCACTAATGGGAACCAACAAAAGGCACACACAGCCACAGCCAAGAACACGGGGAGAGACACACACACAGAGATACAAGGCTAACAATACTAGTTAATAATTGATTAATAATCCAACATGTGCAACGAGTATTTACACAAAAATTATATATATAAGAGGGATGCTATGCTGCTATGTGTTTCCAAGATACCTCACAATCTGAGGAGTAAAAGGCTTCCAGTTCTATGTTCAGAGGTATGAAATTTGTTTGCATTGGCATCTGACCTCATTTCAAGTTTGCACATAGCTGAATACTTAAGTATCTATCCCATATATACGTTATATACATGTAATCTTTTGCCAAAAAAGATTGGGTATTCATCTGAATACCCATGAATTGAGATGGGCCAGTAGCTAGAAAAGAAGTGAATCAGAAAATAAAGCTTGTTCCTAGCAGTTCAAACAGACAGATGTCTCCTATCACACCAACTCGAAAATAAACTGTGTGGGAGGAGTAGGGGACTAACCTTCTTCTGATTTTATTCAAGAAGCTTTCAAAATATGATGACCATCGGCAGCCTACAAGATCTAAGAGAAGCAACTCATCAGCTCGGGGATGAAAGTCACGAGCTAGAGAAAAAACAAGGTGGGGAGAAGTACTAGGGGCTAACCATCCGAGAAGGAAGACGGGCGCCACCGTCGGGCCGTCGTCGACGCCGGAAGAGGGCGTAGATCGAGCGGAGGGGACCGTAGATCGAGCGGAGGGGACCGGAGATCTAGCAAAGCGGATTTTGGAGAACGTAGAGGGAGAGGCCGGAGAGGGAGAGAGGAAGGATTAGGAAGCCCGGCGGAGAGAGACGGTCGCGGAGATCGGTGACCGGAGACGTCGACCCCAGTGCCTCCGGCTCCCTGTCGCACGAGACGAGAGCGAGGCGAGGGTTCCACTAGTGCCGACTGGTGGGAGTACTTCCCTGGGAAAGGCCGGGGAAAGGTCGGGTTGCGTCGCCCCGTGTGCAACCAAATGGCGCGGTGGGCTGCCCCAGGCCAATTTTAGTCCGTGGTTTCCTTGGCCCGAGAAAACGCGTGGATCCGCTGGGAAGAGCCTGCAAACAAACGAGCTCTAAGAGAGGAAGCTAATGATGATGATCATGAAACTTCGGTTGTAGTTGCTACAGAGCCTCGCAGGTCAACGAGAACTCGTACCACTCCTGATTGGTATGATACCGTTATGAGTGTCATATTGGTGGACAACACCGATGACCCTGCGACGTATGAGGAAGCGATGATGAGCCCAGATTCCAATAAATGGCAAGAAGCCATGAAATCCGAGATTGGATCCATGTACGAAAACCAAGTATGGACTTTGGTGGACTTACCGGATGGCCGGAAGGCTGTCGAGAACAAATGGATTTTCAAGAGGAAAACATATGTTGATGGTAATGTTACTGTCTATAAAGCTCGACTTATCACAAAAGGGTTTCGACAAATTCAAGGAGTTGACTACGATGAGACTTTCTCACCAGTAGTGAAGCTAAAGTCTATGAGGATTATGTTAGCAATCGCTGCATATTATGATTATGAGATATGGCAGATGGATGTCAAAACAGCGTTCCTCAATGGAGACATTGATGAAGAGTTGTATATGATGCAACCCAAAGGTTTTGTCGATCCTAAGGATGCTAACAAGGTATGCAAACTTCAACGGTCCATTTATGGATTGAAGCAAGCATCCCGAAGTTGGAATCAACGTTTTTGATAAGGTAATCAAAAGTTTTGGTTTTATACAAACTTATGGAGAATATTGTATTTACAAGAAAGTGAGTGGGAGCTCTGTAGCATTCTTAATACTATATGTAGATGACATATTGTTGATTGGGAATGATGTAGACCTTCTTAATAGTGTCAAGGAATATTTGAATAATAGTTTTTCAATGAAAGATCTTGGCGAAGCAGCTTACATATTAGGCATAAAGATTTATAGAGATAGATCAAGACGCCTAATATCATTGTCACAAAGTACATATTTGGACAAAGTTCTAAAGAGATTTGGAATGGAAGATAGCAAGAAAGGGTTCTTGCCCATGTTGCCCAATACGACGTTGAGTAAAACTCAAAGTCCAACAACGGCAGAAGATAGAGAAAGGATGAGTAAGACTCCCTATGCCTCAGCCATAGGATCTCTAATGTATGCCATGCTATGTACTAGACCCGACATTGCATATGCTGTTAGTTTGACTAGCAGATATCAAAGTGATCCAGGAGTGGATCATTGGACAGCGGTCAAAAACATCCTTAAGTACTTGAGAAGAACTAAGGATATGGTTCTTTCTTATGGAGGTGATGAATAGCTCGTTGTTAATGGTTACACCGATGCTAGTTGGAACACCGATCCGGATGATTCTAAATCACAATCTGGATACGTATTTACTTTGAATGGTGCAACAGTTAGCTGGAGGAGTGCAATGCAAAGCGTTGTGGCGAGATCTTCAACTGAATCGGAATACATGGCTGCTTCGGAGGCTTCACAAGAAGCGATATGGATGAAAGAGTTCATTACAGAGCTCGGTATGGTTCCAAGTGCGCTGGACCCAATGTCTATCTATTGTGATAACATGGGTGCCATATCCAATGCGCAAGAACCAAGGTCACACAAGAAGCTGAAGCACATCAAGCTACGTTTTCACGCTATTCGAGAACATGTCCAAGATGGGGACATAAAGATTTGCAAAGTACACACAGATCTGAATGTGGCGGATCCGTTGACTAAACCTCTCCCGAGGGCAAAACATGACCAACACCAAACTGCCATGGGTGTTCGGTATATTACCATGTAATCTAGTGCAAGTGGGAGACTGTTGGAGATATGCCCTAGAGGCAATAATAAATATAGTTATTATTATATCTTTGTGTTTATGATAAATGTTTACATTCATGCTATAATAGTATTAACAAGGAAACATTAATACTTGTATGATTTGTAAACTTAAATTAGAGTCCCTAGTAAAGCCTCTTCATAATAATAGCTTGTTGGTTAATAAATGATTGTGGTTTCCCTATCATGAACATTGAGATGTTATTAACAACAAGATCATATCGTTAGGAGAATGATATGATGGACATAATCCTATAGATAAGCGTAGCATAAAGATCAAGTCATTTTAATAGTTCAATTGCTATATGCTTTCTGATACATAGTAACCTAATTCCTTCGACCATGAGATCATGCTTATCACCATCACCGGAAGGATGCTTTGATGACATCAAACACCACACCGTAATTGGGTGGCTATAAAGGTGGCATTGAGTGTTTGGAAAGTATTGGTTGAGACACATGGATCAAGAGTGGGATTTGTCCATCCATATGACGGATAGATATACTCTGGGCCCTCTCGGTGGAATGTCATCCAATTAGCTTGCAAACATGTGACTGGCTCACAAGGGATCACATATCACGGGAACGAGAAAAGAGTACTTATCAGTAACAAGGTTGAACTAGGTATGCAGAGATACCGACGATCAAAACCTCGGATAAGTAAACTATCATGAGACAAAGGGAAATTGGTATCGTATGTAAGTGGTTCATTTGTAGGGTTCGCAGCATAGAAAACAAAAATTTTCCTACGATGTGAACTATATACCAAGATCTATCTACTAGATACAAACAACGGGCGGATGTATATCTGTAGAGAACATACCCTTGAAGACCGACAAAGCTTAACGAGTTCAACTCGTGGTTGATGTAGACGATCTCTTGCCGATCTCAAGATCGAGAGGAAGTCCTAGCGCCGCAAATCAGCAGCGCATCCGTGCTCGCACACACGTTCGAGGCACCGAGCAACCTCCGCCTCCTCGCTCCAGCGATGCAGCGGAAGCACAACTCTTTCTTGCCGAATAGCCACCGGGAACATGTATCTCGCTAGTCCGAGACCATGGGGGATAAATTCTAGAGGGGGAGAGAGATCCTTCACGAGGAGGTGTGAGAGACAAGTGAGGAGGGGGGATCCTTTTATAGGAGGAGGGGGGCACCCAAGGGGGTGGCCGCCGGCCATGGGGGCTGCCCCCTCCCCTCCTTCATTCATGTGGGTGGACTTTAAATTCCCTCCACTCAAAAGTCCACTCAAATTCCCATTAAATTTCCACCAAATTTAATGCAAACTCTCATTAAATAAAACTCTTTTATTTTATTCAGAATTTTGTCAATTACTTTAATGACAAACATTCACAAATAACCCCTTGCTAGAATTCTATTTCACATGCATAACCACTTTATGCAATTTCACCCGAAAACCTGTTTCGGTATCTAGTGAAATAAATTCTTGCGCTTGTTCATTCTTTCGGCATGAAACATTTGCTCCAATTGGATGTCGGTGTCTCTTAAGTGTGTCACCCTACGGTTCATGAATAATGCGGACATGATCGAGACCCCTCTCGGATCAATAATCAGAAGCGAGATCTGGAGACCCATACTGACTCCCACACATTCAACGATGACTTTCTTGTGATCGTCGGAACCTTTTACGCTAGTATCTTAATCCCTTTGTTTCACGATATATTACATGTCCGAGATTCGATCATCGGTATCTCCATACCTAGTTTGATCTCGTTACCGACATGCACTCTTTTCTCGTTCCTGTGATATAACATTCTAGTGATCAAATCACTTGCTTGCAAGCTAATCAATGTGATATCACCGAGAGGGCCCAGAGTATATCTATCCGTCATCGGGATGAACAAATTCCACTCTCGATCCATGAGCCTCAACATAACACTTTATTAGTTCTGAATCCATCTTTATAATCACCCTGTTACGGTGTGACGTTTGATGTTATCAAGAAACTCTTCCGGTGTTAGTGATTGACATGATCTCATGGTCTAAGGATTAGGATCACTTCGTAAGTTGTTATAGAAATATAAACTCAATGACTTTGATCGTAATGCTATACTTCGGATGAATGTTCATCACACCATTACACTAATGTTGTGATCCCGTTATTAACAACATCCAATGTCCATGATCAGGAAACCTTGATCATCTTGTTAATCAACGAGCTAGTTTATGAGAGAGGCATAACTAGGAACTTTCTGTTTGTTTATTAAACACACATGTATTAACGTTTCCGTATTAATACAATTATAGCATGCAAAATAAACATCTATCATATACTTGGAATACACATAATAAACACTTTATTATTGCCTCTCAGGGCATATTCCCTTCAGTCTCCCACTTGCACTAGAGACAATAATCTAGTTACATAGTGATAAATCTAACACCCATTGAGTTCTGGTGTTGATCATGTTTTGCTCTAGGGAGAGTTTTAGTCAACGGATCTGCTACATTGAGATCCGTATGTACTTTACAAATCTTTATATCTCCATCCTTGACATGCTCGCGGATGGAGTGAAACCGGCGCTTAATATGCTTGGAATGCTTGTGAGACCTTGGCTCTTTGGCATTGGCAATGGCACCATTGTTGTCACAATAGATCACCATTGGGTCCAACGCGTTTGCCACCACTCCTAGTTCGGATATGAACTCCTTCATCCAAACTGCTTCCCGAGCCGCTTCTGAAGCAGCAACATATTCGGCCTCCGTTGTTGATCCCGCTACCACAGGTTGTTTGGAGCTCCTCCAACTAACCGCTCCGCCATTCATGAGAAATACGTATCCGGATTGAGACTTAGAGTCATCCGGATCGGTGTCAAAGCTAGCGTCGACATAACACTTAGCGACGAGCTCTTCTTCACCTCCGTATACAAGAAACATATCCTTAGTTCGTCGTAAGTACTTAAGGATATTCTTGACCGCTATCCAGTGTTCCGAACCTGGATCCGATTGGTACCTACTAGTCAAACTAATAGCATGTGCCACATCCGGTCTTGTACATAGCATGGCGTACATTATAGAGCCTATGGCTGAAGCATAGGGGACTTTGTCCATTATCTCTCTTTCTTCCGCCGAAGCCGGACTTTGAGTCTTACTCAATGTCTTGCCTTGCAACATAGGTAAGAACCCCTTCTTACTTCCGTCCATTTTAAACTTCTTTAAAATCTTATCAAGGTATGTACTTTGCGATAGCCCTATTAGGCGCCTAGATCTATCTCTATAGATCTTTATGCCTAATATGTATGACGCTTCACTTAGGTCCTTCATTGAAAATTTGCTGTTTAGATAACTTTTAACACTGTTTAAAAGATCTATATCATTTCCGATCAATAATATGTCATCCACATATAATATCAGAAATGCCACATTGCTCCCACTCACTTTCTTGTAAATACAAGCTTCTCCATAAGTTTGGACAAATCCAAACTCTTTGATCACCTCATCAAAGCGGAGATTCCAACTTCGTGATGCTTGCTTCAATCCATAGATGGATCGCTGAAGCTTGCACACCTTGTTAGCATCCTTAGGATCGACAAAACCCTTTGGTTGTATCATATACAACTCTTCTTCAATATTACCATTGAGAAACACGGTTTTGACATCCATCTGCCATATCTCATAATCGAAATATGCAGCAATTGCTAACATAATCCTAACTGACTTTAGCATCGCTACGGGAGAGAAAGTCTCATCGTAGTCAACTCCTTGAATTTGTCAAAACCCCTTTGCGACAAGTCGAGCTTTATAGACGGTCACATTACCATCAGCATCAGTTTTCCTTTTGAAAATCCATTTGTTCTCCACGGCCTTTCGGTCGTGAGGTAATTCCACCAAGTTCCAAACTTGATTTTCATACATGGATTCCATCTCGGATTTCATGGCTTCTAACCATTTGTTGGAATCCGGGCTCATCATCGCTTCTTCATACGTCGCAGGGTCATCATTTTCATCAACCATGAAATTCATGACAGGATTTCCGTACAGCTCGGGAGCTGCACGCGTCCTGTTTGACCTGCGAGGTTCGGTAGTACTCTCTTTCGGAGTTTCATGATCATTATCATTAGTTCCCTCTTCAACAGGTGGAGCCAACTCCAGAACAACTTCCGGCGCTGCGCTACTCGCCATACTTTGAAGAGAAGGTTCCACAACCTCTTCGAGTTCTACCTTCCGACTACTCACACCTTTCGCGAGAAACTCTTTCCCTAGAAAGGATCCATTCTTGGCAACAAAAACCTTGCCCTCGGATCTGTGATAGAAGGAATACCCAATAGTTTCTTTAGGGTATCCTATGAAGACGCATTTTTCCGCTTTGGGTTCGAGTTTTTCCGGTTGAAGTTTCTTCACATAAACATCGCATCCCCAAACTTTAAGAAATGACAGCTTAGGTTTGTTTCCAAACCACAATTCATACGGTGTCTTTTCAACGGATTTAGATGGTGCCCGATTTAAAGTGAATGCAGCAGTTTCTAGTGCATAACCCCAAAATGACAACGGCAAGTCCGTCAGAGACATCATAGATCGAACCATATCTAATAAAGTACGATTACGACGTTCCGACACACCATTTCGCTGTGGTGTTCCGGCAGGTGTGAGTTGTGAAACAATTCCACACTCTTTCATGTGAGTGCTAAACTCGTAACTTAGTACTCACCTCCACGGTCGGACCGTAGAAATTTGATCTTTCTATTACGATGATTTTCCACTTCATTCTGAAATTCCTTGAACTTTTCAAAGGTTTCAGACTTGTGTTTCATCAAGTAGATATAACCGTATCTACTCAAATCATCCGTGAAAGTAACAAAATAACGATATCCACCTCGCGCCGACACACTCATTGGACCACATACATCAGAATGTATGATTTCCAATAAATCTGTCGCCCGTTCCATTGAACCGGAAAACGGAGTTCTAGTCATCTTGCCCATAAGGCATGGCTCACATGTATCAAATGATTCATAATCAAGTGATTCCAAAAGTCCATCCGAATGGAGCTTCTTCATGCGTTTAACGCCAATATGACCTAGACGGCAGTGCCACATATATGCGGATATATCATCATTAAGTTTAATCCTTTTAGCATCAACATTATGAATATGTGTAACATTATCATCGAGATCTAATAGAAATAAACCATTCATCATCGGTGCATGACCATAAAAGATTTCATTCATATAAATGGAACAACCGTTGTTCTCGGATTTAAATGAATAACCACTTCGCATCAAACACGATCCAGATACAATGTTCATGCTCAGTGCAGGCACCAGATAACATTTATTCAAGTTTATAACTAATCCCGACGGTAAGTGGAGAGGCAGCATTCCGACGGCGATCACATCAACGCTTGATCCATTGCCGACACGCATCTTGACCTCACCCCTTGCTAGCGGTCGCTTGTTCCGCAGCCCCTGATTCGAGTTACAAATATTAGCAACTGAACCGGTATCAAATACCCAGGTGCTACTGCGAGCACTAGTCAAGTATACATCAATAACATGTATATCATATATACCTTTGTTTGCCTTGCCGGCCTTCTTGTCTGCCAGATACTTGGGGCAGTTGCGCTTCCAGTGGCCAGTCCCCTTACAATAGTAGCACTCGGAATCAGACTTAGGTCCAACTCGGGGTTTCTTTTCAGGCGCGGCAACAGGCTTGCCGCCCTTACTTCCCTTCCGTTTTCCCTTCTTGTCTTTATTGAAACCAGTGTTCCTATTGATCATCAACACTTGATGTTCCTTTTTGATCTCCACTTCTGCAGTTTTAAGCATTGACAGAAGCTCGGGGAGAGACTTCTTCATGCCTTGCATATTATAGTTCATCACGAAGCTCTTATAGCTAGGTGGCAGAGACTACAGAACACGATGGATGCCTAAGTCAATGGGAATCGATATTCCCAAGGACACAAGCTTATCGGCGTAACCCGACATCTTGAGTACATGCTCACTAACGGAGTTGTGCTCTTCCATCATGCAGCTAAAGAACTTTTCTGAAGCATTGTAGCTCTCTACAGCAGCATGTGTGTCGAAAATCATTTTCAACTCACCCATTGTATCAAATGCACTGCCGTTTTCGAAACGCTTTTGAAGTTCCGGCTCTAGCCCATACAATATGCCGCAATGAACTAAGTTGTGGTCCTCCTGACGAGTCTGATAGACATTCTTCTCCTCGTCAGGGGCATCATAAAAAGGTGGGGGGCCTAACGGCGCTTCTAGCACATATTGCTTTTGTGCAGCAGAGAGGAGAATCCTCAAATTCATGGCCCATTCGGTAAAGTTGCTACCGTTCGTTGCTAGTTTCTCTTTCTCCATGAACACATTGAAATTAAAAGCAGGTGGTGCCATCTACAACAGAATTTGTAAAGTTTAGACTAAGTGTATGATAGATTGAGTTCAACTAATCTATATTACGAATGAACTCCCACTCAAAAACGACATCCCTCGTGCCTTTTTGGTGATTACATGAACCAAATCCACTACACCAAGTCCGATCATCACGTGAGTCGGTATAGCTTCAAAGGCGAGCATCAAATGGGCATCATATCAACTATATGACTCATGCTTAACCTTTCGGTCCGTGTTCCGAGGCCATGTCTGTACATGCTAGGCTCGCCAAGTTAGAACCTTAGTATTCGCGTGTGTAACTGTTTTACACCCGAAATATGGTCGTGGATCCAAGAACACCCGATCATCACGTGATGTCTTGGAGCGACGAAAACATAATCGGTGCATACTAAAGGAAGAACACATTCTTATCTTGATATTTAAATGAGGGATCATCTTATTATGCTAACAAAGCGCTAAACAAGCAATATAAGATGCTATCAAACATCATATGTTTATTAGTGAAATTATATGGTTCCCGCAGATGATCTCTATCATGTGCATCGTGGTATGATCACTATCATACCTATATGTGTAAATCCAAGGTCTATGGATTTTACACGCTATGTGTGTTGTAAGAGTATCATCTCATACTTCTACTTACAACACTACCATATCATAACACTAGCCCAGCAACAATCTAAACTAGACGCCTCTAATTTATCCATTGCAAGTTTTACGTGGCTTAGGGATTTCGAGATAGAACCGTTCTTACCTACGAACATGAACCACAACGAGGATAATCAAATTGTTGACAACTCGCTTGCAAAATAGATATTGACTATAGTAGGAGAGACAGACACCCGCTAGCCACTTATGCAAACTAGTTGCATGTCAAGCGTGGAACAGGTCTCATGTGCGAGGACATGTAAAGTTTGTCCGGGCCGCTTCATCCCACTATGCCACCAATATCCAAAATTACAACAAAGGAGCAACAACATGATCATCATCGCCCACATACTCATATGTGTACTACCCGTGTAAAGTATCTACGCATAGATCCGGCTCTGATACCACTGTAGGGTTCGCAACATAGAAAACAAAAATTTTCCTACGATGTGAACTATATACCAAGATCTATCTACTAGATACAAACAACGGGCGGATGTATATCCGTAGAGAACATACCCTTGAAGACCGACAAAGCTTAACGAGTTCAACTCGTGGTTGATGTAGACGATCTCTTGCCGATCTCAAGATCGAGAGGAAGTCCTAGCGCCGCAAATCAGCAGCGCATCCGTGCTCGCACACACGTTCGAGGCACCGAGCAACCTCCGCCTCCTCGCTCCAGCGATGCAGCAGAAGCACAACTCTTTCTTGCCGAATAGCCACCAGGAACATGTATCTCGCTAGTCCGAGACCATGGGGGATAAATTCTAGAGGGGGAGAGAGATCCTTCACGAGGAGGTGTGAGAGACAAGTGAGGAGGGGGGCTCCTTTTATAGGAGGAGGGGGGCACCCAAGGGGTGGCCTCCAGCCATGGGGGCTGCCCCCTCCCCTCCTTCATTCATGTGGGTGGACACTCCACTCACAAAATGCCCTTTAAATTCCCTCCACTCAAAAGTCCACTCAAATTCCCATTAAATTTCCACCAAATTTAATACAAACTCTCATTAAATAAAACTCTTTTATTTTATTCAGAATTTTGTCAATTACTTTAATGACAAACATTCACAAATAACCCCTTGCTAGAATTCTATTTCACATGCATAACCACTTTATGCAATTTCACCCGAAAACCTGTTTCGGTATCTAGTGAAATAAATTCCTGCGCTTGTTCATTCTTTCGGCATGAAACATTTGCTCCAATTGGATGTCGGTGTCTCTTAAGTGTGTCACCCTACGGTTCGTGAATAATGCGGACATGATCGATACCCCTCTCGGATCAATAATCAGAAGCGGGATCTGGAGACCCATACTGACTCCCACACATTCAACGATGACTTTCTTGTGATTGTCGGAACCTTTTACGCTAGTATCTTAATCCCTTTGTTTCACGATATATTACATGTCCGAGATTCGATCATCGGTATATCCATACCTAGTTTGATCTCGTTACCGACATGCACTCTTTTCTCGTTCCTGTGATATAACATTCTAGTGATCAAATCACTTGCTTGCAAGCTAATCAATGTGATATCACCGAGAGGGCCCAGAGTATATCTATCTGTCATCGGGATGAACAAATTCCACTCTCGATCCATGAGCCTCAACATAACACTTTATTAGTTCTGAATCCATCTTTATAATCACCCTGTTACGGTGTGACGTTTGATGTTATCAAGAAACTCTTCCGGTGTTAGTGATTGACATGATCTCATGGTCTAAGGATTAGGATCACTTCGTAAGTTGTTATAGCAATATAAACTCAATGACTTTGATCGTAATGCTATACTTCGGATGAATGTTCATCACACCATTACACTAATGTTGTGATCCCGTTATTAACAACATCCAATGTCCATGATCAGGAAACCTTGATCATCTTGTTAATCAACGAGCTATTTTATGAGAGAGGCATAACTAGGAACTTTCTGTTTGTTTATTAAACACACATGTATTAACGTTTCCGTATTAATACAATTATAGCATGCAAAATAAACATCTATCATATACTTGGAATACACATAATAAACACTTTATTATTGCCTCTCAGGGCATATTCCCTTCATCATTCGATCGCAAAAGTAATCGTATAAATATGTGGGAGCCATATGAATTTCCAGATTCCTCTATTGGTTATTGTTCGGAGAAGTGTCTCAATCATGTCCGCATAATTCACGAACCGTAGGGAGACACACTTAAGGATTCGACGTTGTTGAGTAGTTATGGAATGATGAGTAAGAGACCGAATGTTGTTCGAAGTCTCGGATGGGATCCGGGATATCACGAGGAGATCCAGAATGGTCCGAAGAATAAGATTCATATAAGGAAAGTCCTGTTTCGGGGTTGGAGAATGGTTCCGGTGTTTTCATCGGGAATGTTATAGAAGGTTCCGGAATGTCCGGCACTCCGGAGGGGAAGGGTACATGAATGTGTCATAACAAGTTGGAATGGTTGCATCATGTACTAGGTGTGATCGCTGAACAAAATAAAGGGATAAATCAAATCCTAGTTTGAAAAGTCAAACGCCAATTTGAAAAGTCAAACGACTATTTTGTTTGGTGGAGGGAGAGTAGGAAACCTACTTGGGGAGGAAGTCCCTCTCCCTCCACCGCCGACCAAGGAGGCCGAGTTGGGGAGGGACTCCCCTCCCCTTGGCCGTGCCCTCCCACCTATATAAGGAGGGGCAGGGCTGCCTCTCCTAGACCTACACCTTGCCCCTCTAAACCCTAACCCTAGCCGCCGGCCACCAAACCGCCACCGCCGCCCTAGGGTTTCTCCCAAGCAGCCGAGTTGGGGCTTCTACTTGCCCTAGCCTCCGGCCTAGCTCCCTCTACTTGGTGTGTCTAAACCCTAGATCATCGAGGCTCTCTCATAGTCCACCATACTCGCTCCGGCTTAAGGCGAAGCCCTGCGAGATCTCCCCTCTACTTCCGGTACCACGCCGTCGTGCTGCCGGAATCGCGAGGAGAGTGCTACAACCTCCGCTGCCTGCTGGAACAAGGGAGAGGAAGGTCTTCGTCGAGTACCGAACGTGTGACCGACTGCGGAAGCGCTGCCGGAACGCAGCGCCAGAAGGATCGTCTACACGATCTTGAGATCGACAAGAGTACGACTACATCACCCACGAGAATCCGCTCTCGTTAAACACTTTGGAATCTTCGAGGGTGAGTTATTCCATCGACTCGTTGCTACAATTTAGTAGATAGATCTTGGCTTGTTTGTTTGTATGCGGTAGAATTTTTTTGTTTTCCATGCTACGAACCCCTACAATTCCCATGCCACGTATTTCGACTCGGGGAGTCTAGAAAAGAAGCAAAACTACGACAAGATCAAGGAAGTTCTGGATGATGCTCTCACTGGCTATGCCTCGACGGAAGGCACCACCTTCGTGCGTACGAAGGTCAAGTTCGGCGGGCACGTCTTCAACCACGTAACGGAGTTCCCTTGCATGAAGCAGCCAGAAAGCAGTAAGAAGGAAACCTACTACGCACTCCATCACATGAGAGCGTTCCTACTAGACCAGCATAATTCTATGCTGCCAGATCATCTCAAACATTGGGCCAAAGCAAAGGCCAAGATCACTGATTCAGATATTAGACAAGAGATGTATCGCATCCAGCAGCAGTTTGGGGCAATCATCTTTCGTGATGTCATGACTTCGGGTGGGATCTTCTACGGAGGAAATATCCCGAATAACCGTGACATAGAAGATCGCCTAGAGATGCAGGGTGACTATAGGAAGTTCATGACGAGGCAAGGCGTCCTCCCGTTCCCTAAGCCGAGCCAGAAGGCTTGATGTTGGCCTAGTTGTATTTCCAAACTATAGATGACCTTTGTGTGTGTGTGTGGACAAGTGTACATGCTACTACTTATCTTATTAGGTTTATGAATCATCGCTTACTTCTTTTGCTTATTATTATATATCAATCAATGCTTGGTTTTTTGCTTACTCTTTGGTCCTTTGCTTATTTTGGTCCTTCTTTTATCCTTACTTTATTAGTCTTTTTTTAAGAATAATGTCAATGATTGAAATGTCGTAGCACACTATATATGTGAATGTGCTACGACGGGATTGTGAGCCTTGTGATATGCACAAGTCTAGGTCTTGTGCATCCTATTTGGCTTACCGTTCCGTCATAGCATATTCCTGTGTCCAACGACCTATGTATATATATGAGGCATTCTTTTTGATTTATTTTGATCTTTTTCGAGAATAATGCCAATGATTGAAATGTCGTGGCATAATATATATGTGAATGTGCTACGACGGGATTGTGAGCCTTGTGATATGCACAAGTCCAGGTCTTGTGCATCCTACTTGGCTCACAGTTCCATCGTAGCATATTCATGTGTCCAACGACCTATGTATATATATATGAGGCATTCTTTTCGAGTTACTTTGGTCTTTTTCGAGAATAATGCCGATGATTGAAATGTCGTGGCACACTATATATGTGAATGTGCTACGACGGGATAGTTAGCCTTGTGATATGCACAAGTCCAGGTGTTGTGCATCCTACTTGGCTAATTGTTCCGTCATAGCATATTCATGTGTCCAACGACCTAGTTATATATGAGGCATGAGTTTTGAGTTACTTTGGTTTTTTTTGAGATGTCGATGATTGAAATGTCGTGGCACACTATATATGTGAATATGCTGCGATGGGATTGTCCGCCTTGTGCTATGCACAGGTCTAGGTGTTGTGCATCCTACTTGGCGAACGGTTCCATCGTAGCATATTCCTGTGTCGAACAACCTAGTTATATATGAGGCATGCTTTTTGAGTTTGGTCTTTTCGATTTAGGAGTACTTTCTATAAGTGTATCTTCATATGCGACTTTAATTATACATGTTTTTTTTCAATCACCGGTTAATTATTATTGTCAACTTATAGATGACGTGGTACGTCGTGTACAAGGGACGGGTTCCCGGAGTCTACGATGATTGGGAAGACTGCCGGAGACAGGTGCACCGTTTCAGCGGCAATAGCTACAAAGGGTACAACACTATGGCGGAGGCGGAAGCTAGATACACACGCTATACAGCGGGAGTTAGGACGAGGAACCGGATGAAGACCTACACCTTCGTCGCGGTGATCATGCTTATCGTCTTTGGTTGTTTATCCCGCGTTTGTGTCTAGCTAGTTTAGATGTCTAGGCGAGCTTCCGAGCTCTAACTTGTTCGAGACACATGTATTCGCATGTCACCAACTATTTTGTAACTTGATCGAAACAATGTATAACTTATGTATTCATGTATGGGACTTATCTATATGTATTTGTTTCAATCTTGTTTTGCGGATTGTGTATTTATATATATAACTGTATATCTTATATCTGTGTGTATATCTGCCTGTAATATTGTATATAATCTGTATTGTATATCATCTGGCTCTGAAATAAAAAAAATAAAAAAAACACTCGTGGCGCACATGGCACAGCTTCTGTAGCGCACAGTGTCTAAAGCGCACCTGCGCAGGCTAGAGGCGAACTGCCACATGCGCCACAGAAGATAAGTTCCGTAGCGCACGTGGACACTTTTCGTGGCGCACTAGCATGTGCGCCACGTCTATCTCCACACAACCGTGACGCAACAGACAGTGCGTCACGGCTAGGAGATAGCCGCAGCGCAAGGCTAGTGGCGCACTGCTAGTGCGCCACGGATGACTTTTCCACGTGCGCCACTGACGAGCGTTTTCCTAATAGTGGGAATAGCTTAAAGTTGTTTCTACAGCTTCAACACAAGTAAAAGAATTCACTCATTTTCATTTTCACAAAAGAAAAAGGTGAACACCAAGTCATCTGTCTCTCGATGATGTTACTCCGTTTTACGTCTATATGGCAATCTGAAACAAGAAGTAGGTGTCAGCTTTCTATAGTGTGTTACTCCTTTTGTATTTATTTGCTTACATGTATGAAACCAACCAACGAGGAAACCTCATGTGATTGTTGAGTTGTCACTCTCAGACCAATTTGGAGATCAATTTTGTTATTTTGGTGATGCTTGCGAGTCTATGTGGATTCCTAAAATGGCAATGGCATTTTGAGAGCATTTTTATCATCTTGCCAACTACGATCGGTTCTGAATCCTCGGTTCGAGAACAAAGAGCTCTATAAAGATCAGATTCTGAAAATTTGTGTGCTTCAAAGCGCTGAACATGAGTGCTTTCATGTTAGGCATAAATACTTTGTTAAGTTGACCAAAAGACGTGCAAATATTACCATGCTAGCCATGTCATGCCAGAACGACGTACAGGTGGCGAGGCAAAGCTTTGCCTCTTCGTCTAGTGCTATTAGTTCTTAAAAGAAATTGATCTGTTCTAACAAATCAGCAGCTTAATGTTAATACATCATACACAAGTGTTCCAGCAACACGTGGTTGCTCTTTACTGATATAATGATGCTTATTCTGGAATTTGTGCAATTAACGATTGCTGTTACGTAGATGTCCTTACACGGGTACATACTACAAAATATTTTGCCTCAAAACATTCCCATAGCGCTTTTCCAGACTACAGTGAAGTGAAAGGATTTGTTTCCGAATAGAGGAACCAATTGCTTATATCTACACAGTTGCCAGATCAACTAAATCCCACATCAGTCAGCTCACCGGAGTGTATGCATCATAGGTCGGAGAGGACTGACTGCATCAATACTTTTGCACTCTCCAGTTGCTGCCTTGCACCTTCATCATTAACAAGGTCGTCCCCCCTGCAATGCCTGTCGATCTCGAAAAAGTTCGTACGCAGAGAGTCATGGGTGAGCTGCAGATGCTCAGAGGCTGAAGAGTTGCTGCTCCCAAGCAGCCTGGCACAAACAAAGCGCGTCAAACCCAAGACAATGCCGTACTCCGCTCTCTTCAGTGCCAACTGGAGGGTAGAGAGCAAAATGCCACCCACCGAGTCCATGATTCTCGGGCTTCCTTTCTTGAGAAGGATCACCATTGTTTCTGCTAGCTTTCTGGTTGACGGAGAGTCCTGGTGCTCGCTGCCCTGCTCACTCTGATCATCCTCCCTATGTTCTTCTGCATCAAGCAGCTCATTCTTGGCCAGAGCAGCAACCCACAGTGGCAAGTCCGAGTCACCCAGGTTGCATGTGTTGTTAGCCATCTCATTCTCTGGCCCAATCAACGAGCGGCATCCAAGACCCAATATCAGGACTGGTAGCCACTGTTTTACAACAGAGGCCAATGCGAGAGCAAACCTTGAGCCTGCGAAGGATTCAACAGCGGGTACAAGGTCAAGAAGATTATTGGCAAGGAGGAACGCCTCCTCTGGGGGACTTGACGACTCGGTTAAGCTTGCCAGCACCAAATGAATCAGCTTGGCTGCGTATGTGAAGGAGCTTCGTGCAAGGATCAGTATGTCTTTCTGATCGTCCCCATTCAAAGATGAGCTCTCATAATGACTTGTCATGGCTGAAACTGTGTATCGTGTGTAAGATGATGCAAATTTGACACATCTTACTTTACTTTCATTGACCAGCTTCATGGTTGTTGTGTCGACAATGAACTTAAGAATTGAAGTGCCAAGCATAATCACTTTTATTGTGCCTTTCACTGAATTTTCTGCAGAAGATGCACCAATCACTTATTATTAGTAATAAGAACATGCACAGATAATGATGATTATAAACATGAAATGTTGCTCCTTGCACTCTTTCATGCTTTCAGAATATCAGCTAATCAATCATGTTGACGAATAAACGATTCAGTTCAAAAAGGGTTACCACATAAAAAGTGGTGTATGTTTGGTGAAGCCATACCTTCAAGGGTACTATGCTGCGGATGTTTCTGCTGTGCGGATTTCTTATCCTTGTTCAACGTTGATGTTGAGTCGGCGGAAACAGTGACAGGTCCATTAACAAATTTGTCGTAAGATTTCAGGAGATGATCCAGTGACTGGCTGATAGTTGTCAACTGAGACAAGATGAAATTTACATGAGTGAAAAATAATCGAATATAAAATACTGAATAACATTTACACATAGGTACAGAGAGCTATCTAAGATAACAGTAGTGCAATCAACAAATCTCCATTTAGTGTCCTGTTATGTCTAACCAGATGAGTATGGTTCATCAACAAGAAAATAGGTGCGGTGGTACTGTGTAGATTGACTCACCTCAGAGCAGCTGATATCTGTTTGATCAACATCCTGAAGAGCACTATATGTAGCCAAACTGGTATAAGCCAACACTGGCGTGAGGTCTAAAGATTCAAAATGTAGGCACTGCTCAATATACACTTGAGAAATGACCTTCAGGGAAGAAAATGCAATTTCTGCATACGATTGCAGAAAAGCAGCTCTCATTTCCTCAACTTTTAGTATTTCATTTATCTGCCATGCTGCTCCCCCTACAGCAGCAAGTTCTTCATTCTTCAAGATAACTGATGTAGATGACCTATTTCCAGCGACATCATCAGACCTTGCTGGTGTTTTCTTGGGGGACTTCCCTTTCTTCCTCTTTGAAGATGCAACAGGGCACAATGGAGGTTCTAGTCCATAGATCTCAGAAAAATAAGAGGCTTTAGATTGCAGAATATTAGTCAGTGCTTCAAACATTTGTTCAGAACAGCCACTCAAATGTACCAATTTATGGGCTGCCAGCAGTGCGTCTTGACATTCTTCCTGCTTGGAAGTCTCAGCGGCATTCACAACTATATCCATGCATTCCACATGCAACACGCGTAGATCATCAGGTGATACCACTGGAATCATACTGAGAAGAGCAGCCTGGGCACTATCAGAGACTGCCGTTTTAAAGAGCAGCTTCAACTTAGCATTTACAAAGTACTCTCTCAAAGCAACCAGATTAGAGCCCTCATCAGACAAGCTTTTTATTAGTTTGGCCGAAGCAATTACAAGACCATCAGTCTGCTCTGAGTTCAATCCTGATGGTGACAATGCCAGAGTAACAGCGACTTTGATAAAGTCAATAAGAGACCGTGGTGATGATCCTTCAGACAGAGCATATTCACAAAACCTTGCCCCAGCTGCCGGTGATCTCTTTATGAGTGCAATGCAGCGAGCACATGCTTCTTTCAGAGACAACTTAGATGGAAAGTAAGAAGGAATGAGAAGCTTTGTGATTTTCTGAGCAACACGAGGATGGTCGTCTGCAAGTGAAGATAATAAAGTCCCCAAACCAACAACCTGAACATGAAAGTATGAATTAACAATATAACCCAGAAATGTCCAAATATACACTAGCCCATGTGCTCAGATTGAAAATTTGATAAATACAAAGCAAAGGTAACTTAAGCAAGAGTGTAAATTGAGATATGCATGCACTAACTAAGTGATGTACCTTATTGTACTGGAAAGATCGAAGATCGCGAATAGCTAAAAGGAGATCTACAGCAGCAACTCTGACAGATAAAGCAGGATCAGAGACCATGTCGCTTAATCTTGGAAGTAGAACTTTCAGTATTTCATGACTTTGTGGATTGTCAAGCAGGTATATGAGGCCATTCAGAGTTGATAGACGAACATCATTGCAAGAATCTTTGGACATATCATCAACGATTTTACTCAAATTTTTTGAAATAGTTGGCGATGGAATAACTTCCCAAAACTGGTTAAGTATACGGCAAAGTCCTTCAACTGTCACTGCCCGTATTTCTGGGCAGTCATCCATGCGAAGTTTGTCTAGCAAGAAGAACTGCTTTTCTAATAGAGGATCATTGACATCCTTTGTCACATCTGGGTCTTCAAGGGGAAATAAATCCAATAGAAGATGTAAAGCATTAAGGCGAACATTAGAGTTCGCAACCTGTCAAAAAGTCAACTCTTGAGATAACCAGAAAAATGTTTAATACTTCCATACCAGTATTATTTCTTGGCAAACATATATCAGAGGTGAAACAGAAAAGTGACTACAACTTTCCGAGTTCAAACTAAACTTAGAAGTATTTTATCAAGATGCAATAAAACTTGGTCAATGTTCTGTAAAGATGATAGGTTGTAACGCTTCTGTTGTACGTAGAGCATAAACAGGGATGACCAGTTTTGCAGCTTTGAGTGCGTGGATGAGTTATCTGAAAAAAGAAATGATTCTGTACCTACATAGAATCAGCAAAGGGAATCGGTACTGTTCAATATTTATTGATCAATTGTTCGTCTTCATTGTTATCTAGGACATGAATATAATCCAGTAGGCACACTTTAATCAAGAGTATCATAGTATTGGCCAATTTCATTTTGTCCAGAAATCTGATCATTGTGAAAACTTAAGAATGATTTTCCAGCCCTCGTGGGAAGTTTAACAAGCTAACTTGAGATGATAAAACAAGTAGAACGCACAATAAGAGGCTCAGATATCACGTGAAGAAGTTATGTGAAATTGTGGATGCTTGTTCAAGTTTATAGTCATGGAGCGTGTTAAACTTTTCTGTGTGACTTATGACAGTAAGTACTTCGAAATTCTTACAACTATTATTGTTTTTGTTATTTTTTAGATGTCTGACCAATGTATTCGAGAAACCAATAAGGCGTTATTTCCAGAGTTCTAACCAAGTAGTAGGCATGAAGAGTATGCTACTTCAAGAATTCTAACCAAGCAGACAACAAGAAATATGCTACTTCCAGAATTGTAGTCAAGTAGCCACATGCCTGTATTGATAATTACACTACTAAGACCAGCCATTTTAGCAGAGTACACTATCTGCCATTCTTACACCTTCCCTAAGCAAGCCATTCCACTATCATAATTCATCACTTCAATTGCGATTAATTCTATTACAGAGCAAGCATTTCCAAGTGATTATCAGTATTATAACTACTCGCTTCCCTCGTTTACCAATTCCTCCACACACTAGCCACATCGCACATATGATTGGCCGGTGGCCACCATCTACCAGACTGAGAAGAACAAGACAATGCACATACCTGCAATGACCGAAAGACCACAGGCTCGGACAGCCTGAACACCAACTTTTCAACCCCAGCCACCGCCTTCTGCTCCACGAAGGCCCAAAGTATCCTCCTGGCAGCCTTGGCGACCTCCTTGTTGGCGGCATGCACGGCTGCCTCGACCATCCCCTGCAGAAAATCTTCCCCAATCTGTCCCCTAACCCACCCTCCGTCCTTCCACGCTCTGAACACCACCTCCCCATAGGCGACGACTGGCGCCCGCCTCCCTCCAGTCATCCCCACCTGCGCCCTGATGAGCTCCAGCCCCTCCCTAGCGAGCCCCTCGCTGACCCCGAGCACCAGCGCCAGGAGTTTCCTCCCTTCCTCGGCCTTGAGGAAGTGCGGCGACACGAAGCAGCGCAGCAGGAGCATCTTGAAGTCCGAAATGCTCTCGTCGGTGTAGTCGAGCAGAGGCAGCGCTTCGCGGAGCGCGAAGAGGCGGCGGAGGACCGGCCTGGCATTCGAGCCGGAGGTGAGCGCATGGGAGAAGAGGTAAGGCAGGGTCTGCGCAACGAGCGCGTCGCGCCCTGGAGCCGCCGCGCGCCAGGCGAGCTCGAAGCAGGAGGCGGCGAGCGCGGCGAGGGGCGGGTCGTCGGTGGCGAGGATCGCTAGGCGGTCGTGGAGGAGCGCGAGCGGGCGGAGGAGGTCGTCCCAGCGCGGCGCGTGGGAGGGATGGGTGAGTAGGAGGTGGAGGAGGAGGACGGCGGCGGCTCGTGGGGAGGCGGAGCCGGATTCCGGGTCGTGGGAGAGGGCTAGAGCTAGGGTTTGTGGGAGGGAGAGGAGGACGGGGTGGGAGTCGGGGAGGGAGTGGACTGTCTGCTTGAGGTGGGGAGGGGTCTTGAGAGTCGCGGCGGCGGTGGAGGTGGGGAGGAGGGTAACGGCGAGGGCGAGGAGGTCGGCGGGGGAGGAAGGGGCGGACTCGTCGTCGCCGGTAGCGGGGGCCGTGCGGCGGCGGCGGCGCGCTGGCGCCATTGCGGATGCGCGGTGAGATTTTCTGACTGGGGTTTGAAATGGAACGGAGGGGAGCAGACCGATTTGGGGAGAATTCGGGAGGGACAGCCAGAGGTGTGACTGAGCAGCCACGGAATTTTGGAGAAGGAGAACGGGCGGTGGTGCCGCGGTGGCATGTGGGTTCTTATGGGCTTGGCCTGCGGACTGGAGGCCCGTAGAGGACTCCGAATCCGCTAAGGAATGTCCGAGGCATGATACCACAAGTGTCTTCCGCATCTCATGTTTTTTCCAATTCTCGAAAAAAAAAATCTCATGTTTTTTTCCTTGCATCTTGTAGTCATTTTTTTGGGCCGTACTACTCGTCCGGATAATTTCCTAAAATCCTCGGGTCTCTGACACGTGTCCTCTAAATTTTTTGAAAATTCCATTTTTTGCTATAAATATACTCTTTTTGTTACAAATAGTCTCGTTTTTGCTACATGTAGCAGAAAACGGTTCGACAAAAAAAATAGAAAAACAGACTGGACCTCGCCGGCGACCGTGTACCATTTTTTTTTTGCTAATATAGCATATCCGATCTCGCCGGAGACTCGGCGGTAGACCTCATCAGAGACCGTGTAGCAGAAACTTTATACCATTGTAGCAAAATCACAAAACATATGTAGCAAAAAAAAATCTATTATAGCAAATTCGACCTCGTCGGAGACATCGCCGGAGATCTCGTCGGAGATTTTGTAGCAAACCATACATACCATTGTAGCAAACCATACATACTATTATAGCAAAAAAGTTATAGCAAAAATCGACGCTGCACATAACACCGCCGGAGGTCTCGTAGCTCCACCGCCGGCCGCATGTAGAAAAACCAACGCTCGCTTGTAGCATTGCCACCAACCGCATGTAGCACGCGTAGTCGACCTTGGAAGCGATGGTGATGGCCAGGGGACTCCGACAAAGGTGCTGTGAGGCGTCGACTCCGGCAAGGTGGGTGACGCGAGGGCGGCAACGGTGTGAGTTGTATGGACGACGGCGGCGCGAGCAGCAGGGCGCGGCGGCACGAGCAGCAGAGCGCAGCGACACGAGGTGCGCTCGCTGCAGTCCCGGGAGGGAGATGGCGGCGGCGCGCAGAAGGGAAGGGGCGACACGCAGCAGAGAGGCACGGCGGCGCGTAGGAGGAGCAGAGCGCAGCGGCGGGAGGTACGCTCGCTGCAGTCCTGGTGGAGGGAGACGGCGGCGCGCGCGCAGCAGGAGAGGGACGGAGCACAACAGGAAGGTAGCGGCAGGGTGCAACAGGAAAGCGAGAGGACGTGCGGCAGAGGAGTCAGCTGCGACGGAAATAGAGCCATGCGGGGATGAAGGCGTAAAAGGATAAGGAAAGGAAGGAGTGCATCGTGGTGGGCCTCACACGTACGTGGGTGAGCGAGACCCGGGGATCGATGCGTTAGATCCCCGAAGATGGGTATCGGTATTTTTTTTTTTTTTGAGAAACGTGAGAATAGAAGTTTGGCAGGATGCAATGCAAGTACAAAACATATGAAACTGCGGCGAGTCTGTTGCCCATGGCCATGCTTGTGGCCGGCACCATGACGAAACTGCGGGCGTCCCATGACCAAGCTGCGGCGGCCGAGCTTGCTTTCATGGGCAGCCGACCTTGCTGCCACGGGCGACCGGCCTGGCTTTTGCTACAAGTTCTCCCGCGAGGTCTTTCGGCTAAATTCTCTGACGATATCTCCAGTGAAGTAGGATTTTTGCTATATTAGAAGAACTTTTTTGCTACAACCTTCTTGTGGTTTTGCTACAAACGGTGTTGACTTTTTACAAGGTCTCCAACGTAAGTCACTAGCGAGTTTTCTCCGATAATGTCTCTGGCGTAGTCGGTTTTGCTATATTAGCATATTTTTTTGCTGCATGGTCTCTGACGAGATCTCCAACGGACCGTTCTATTTTCGGAAACGAACCGTTATTTGCTTCGAAAGCAAAAACGGGAACATTTGTAGCAAAAAAATAGACGTTTGCAGCAAAAGCGGAATTTGGACAAAAAAAAAGACACGTGTCAGCAGGGAAAGGAGGACGATCGTTGTTTCTCGGGCACGCTGAGTGCTGTCCTTTTGAAAATGTTACCAACAAATTATCCTTAGTAATGTCATGTAGGGTTCACCGGCTATCGTGGATGAGAGCATGCATGGCCTATTCTTGCTTCAGCAAAGGGTAGGGTCAGCTTTGTTTTTCTTTTGAATATAAGAGTAAAGCAAGAAACCCAATAGATTTTGATCCAAGCATCAAATTAGAAGGTACCTCCTCCATTCTAGATTAATCAACATCCTCCAATTTTAGACAAATTAGGCCATCATTTATAAGTACTACTTGACCTTCGTAATCGACATATAAGCATGAACTACAATTATTGTGTCACGGGAAACAAACCCTTGCCAAGCATACAAATACTCCCTCCTTCCAAAAATAGGATGCATATAGTTTTTTGGCAAAGTCAAACTTCTAAAATTTGACCAACTATATTAAAAAGAATATGAATATCTGCAACACCAAACATATACAAAATGAAAATATATTTCATGATGGTCTTAAAAATGTTGAAGTGTATAAGTGGACTGCACTAGCCCTTTCCATCAGTTCGCACTTTTGGTTGTGTTGGCTAGTGCATGAAGCTTGACAAAAAATACTTATTTCAAATTATAGTCACGATTTTTTATATATACTTAGTCAAATTTTAGAAAATTTGCCTTTGATCAAAAACTACATGCGTCTTATTTTGCGAAGGATGTCTTTATGAGGTGTGATGGCTGTGATTTATGTTGGTCGAGTATTAGGGAGGTTCCTGCACAGTGCATATTCGGTGCACGCTAGTAACATTTCATCGAGTAATAATTTGTGTATCAGACTAGGGCAATATATAGCATCCCTCACAATTTATCAGTTCAACAAATACAACCTTTTCAGTAATGAGTACCACACTCAACATAATATAAGCTCTGTTAGTGTCAGCCTACCTACCAAACCACCTTATTCTGCCCTCAAAACAGGGTTAGAGAACAGAATGGCCCAGGATGAGATAGCAGAAGGGAAGCCTTTCCGACCGACCAAGCAAAGAAAAGTCACAGGACACCCATCCAGGCAGCTTTCAAGAACTACACAGCTGTGTGCACAAGAGACAGTCCATCATCCACAGGCTCCACTGAAGATATACCACTAGGTGGAAAAAAAAACTCACGCACAAAAGAATAAGCCAATGATTCTTTGACCATGGTCAGAGTACATGTATACAGTATGTGTGATGAATGGCTAGGCGCCTAGGCTGGCTGTATCTCCCTGCATTTTTTGTTTGCTCCCTTGTTTGTGTGCGTGTGCAGCAGTTGGTCCTTTCAGGCCAGCTAGTGCAGGCAGGCAGGCAGAGTGTGCTTGCTGCCAGGGCCACGCTGCAATTGATGCAAGCAAGCCATCCTTTGGTTCAGGCTTTCGGTTGGGGTTGAGACCACATCAGCTTAAAAATTCCAGCTACCGTTCCATGTCCCCTCTTCTAGCTCGTTCATGTTTCATGAACAAGCTGGCATCTTGTACGCTTACATAAAGACAAATGAGAAATCTAATCATGCATACATTCATATGGAAATGGAAGCCACTTTCAAGCTTACACAATGTGATACACTCGTTCAAAATATCGTTTTCGATGAAATCCTTGTTGTCTAGACACCGACACCGACACGGCGATGCCTGCGGTGGCACCGTCCTTCCTGAAGGGCGCCGGGTGCATCTCTTTCCCACCTCCCGTAGCTCATCGGGAGAAACCTTAGGACCAGTCCGGACAGTAATGACGGCGTTGTTGTTTTCTTTTTTAGAGGTGTTGCTTGGTACGCGGCGTTTCGGAATGCTAGGTGCGTGATGATACTTCTTCGGAGGACGCAGAGATTGTGAGTTATCTCTATTTTCGTTGTCGTTCCACCGATGCTGCTTTTCTTTTCTTTCTTCTTGTTTATTTTTGGCCTGACTTGAGCTGTTTTGCCCTAGCATTGTTCACACAGTTTGTGGTTGAAATATTAATATAGCAGGACGGAAGCTTGTTTCAAGAATTCAAAATATCTTTAATAAGCTTACCAAATGCTATTACCAAAAGTATTTGAATATAGTATTATATATTCACTCTATGGTAGAACAATGTGATCAAGCGATCATGTGCGCCGCTGCAGAGTCTTCTAAATCATGGCACCTGCGAGACGACGAAGGCTGGCATTGTTTAATTTAACCCCGTGGCTCAGTCTCTTCCGCCGCTTTATTAGAGGCAGGCAGAGACTGCAGGGCCAGTGAGGCGGCCACTCACTTCTAGGTGGTATGGCACCCCCTTTGAACAAACAAATTTCAGCAAACTTTGTCTCCAAGATTGGTTTTGACTGCATTGGTGACTGAGCTGCTGCCATATATTTTTTGGCAGCTGGATGCCTGGATGCATGCATGGTCCCTTCATTCCATTCCAACAACCATATGCTGCTCCCATGGCACTCACACTAATATTCAAACTTGTTTGGCAACATGTCCCTTGTGTACTTTGATTAGTTTAGCCGAACATGTCAAGGGTATGTATTGCAGGGATATACTCTTCCATTCGCACGCTAGAAAAGAGACAGTCTTTCGTTTGATGACTAGTTAGGTGTGGCTAGTATCTAGCGCTAATTAGGCTGTAATGGTCCCTCTAGTATGATTCATATGCTATCTTTCAAAATTCAGTAGTATTACCAACACTACACGAATAAACGAATAAGCTGATACGCCGACGGATAAATGTAGGGCCCGTCAGCGCAGGTGGACGGGCTCGGCAGCCGGGCTACAAAGCCGTCGGCCAAGCAATCACGTCGGCATGGGCCAACGGTAGCCACCGGCCCAACAATCCCGTCGGCATAGACCTACAGTGGGCCGACGGTGCCCATCGACGTAGCCAGCCAGGTGGCCTAGGGTTACCGACATGCCTGTGATGGGGTGAAGTCATACGCCTATGTCCTGGTACGCCGACGCGTATACACCGACGGCTACCACCGGCGTAGCCTACACCGATGGGGACCTGGGGCTACGCCGACGGGCCCTAGTCGTCGGCGCTAGGCTTGTTTCCTATAGTGCAATGAACAATCTGACATTATATATTTGTAAGAAATGTTGGTTATAGCATGCTACTAACATTCACCTAGCTTATCTTAGATCAATATCATCCCTACTTTTAAGATCAGACATGAGGTTATTATAGTATTGGAAATGGGATTGTTTTATGCTGTTTGACGCCTACTTGATTGAAATACCTTCTCTGTCTATGCCGACGGCTAAATGTCGGGCCCATCGGCGCAGGTGGACGGGCTCAGCAGCCGGGCTGCGAGGCCGTCGGCGTTAGACAACCCGTCCGCGTAGCCAGCTAGGTGGCCTAGGGTTATCGGCATGTCTGCCACGGGGCTACGCCGACGAGGTGAAGTCATACACCTACGCCCTGGTACGCCGACGTGTATACGCCAACGGCCACCTCGTCGGCGTAGCCTACACCGACAGGGATCTGGGGCTACGCCGACGGGCCCTAGCCGTCGACGCTAGGCTCGTTTCCTGTAGTGCAATGAACAATCGTCACTATATATTTGTCAGAAATGTTGGTTACATATATTTTAGACGAGAATGATGCGGCAAAGACCATAAAAAAATACTCCATCCGTTTCACAATATAACCCTTTTTAACAAGCTATTTTAACTTGCTGAAAATATTTATATTGTGGAATAGAGGGAGTGTATTTTAGGAGTAGCGCCTTGCGACGACAGGGAATGCACATTGGCAAATCAAAAACTAGCTTGGTAAAAAGAAGCTGCTGCATTCATGAATCATAACGAGGAACGAGTCGTAGTTAGGAGCTTCGGATCTTGCAACATTGGAAGTTGCAGCATTGAGAGAGCCACGGAGAGATTGGTCATTGGTGTCAGGGGAGGCAGGGGCTGTGGTGCCGCAGAAAGTGGCTCACTTGATTGAGCATTTTTTTTCTTCTTTCCATTGCAGGCGGGCAGTGCGTGCAGCCGTGCAGCGCAGGACGGAAACAAAACGCCTCTCCTTTTTATTACTACCAGCTAGCCTCTGGATGGATGCACACAGCTCGGTGTAGGTAAAGCCAGACCACGGAGGGCCAGCGTTACTGCATTAGGGTTTTAACCTTACTAGATGAATAGGCGTGCTTCGCCGCGCCGCCTACATTTCGTTCTTACACGGGATGGTTAGTGTGATAGGAGTTTTCTTCTTAAAAGTAAGAGGGAAACTCATGGGGCGCTCGCGACGCTTGAATTTTCTACCTATTTATGTTCTCCGAATATGTGAGACTTTGTAATAATGTGTTCTTAAAAGCTAATTTTGAAGGTTTTAAATCAGAGACTTTACATAGATTAAGTGCAAAACCAATAAAAAACATTCAGTCAGTGTTCTTCCTCTCTTGATCGTTCATTCTCCAGTGAATGCAAGACCGAGAGAACATGCAAGCGAAGGCCATAGAGTAGAAGCACAATGTCGGCAGATGGCTTGGGAGGAGGCACAAAAATATCAGCATGATAAAAATGATACAATGTGACAAATATAACTTTTAAATAAATAATAAAGATGATGCACAATGACAAATAATACTTCCAATATAAATAATTTGTCATAAGTACCCGCCCAAAAAAAGATTCTGCACAGAATAATACCGAGTAAAGTATACAATCAAGTAGTCGCTTTGGAAAGTTAATATGAGCATACGAAGAAAAATGTCCAGCTCGGGAACAAATGTTCGGTAATAGAAATAATCTCATGTATCTGAATTGTGACATCACCATTCTTACCTCCTATTGGAAAACAAACCACCGCATTTAACTTCTCAAGGTCA
Organism: Avena sativa; assembly: GCA_916181665.1. Taxonomy (NCBI): domain Eukaryota; kingdom Viridiplantae; phylum Streptophyta; class Magnoliopsida; order Poales; family Poaceae; genus Avena; species Avena sativa. Next base: position 243,315,149 of record OV702282.1, read on the forward strand.
AAACTACATCACAAATTAAACCTTACCAATTACTCTACAACTCAAACAAGGCTAGCAGTACCGCTACATGAAACAAAGCAAAATATAAACACAACATCTAGTTTGATTATATTATTAGAAAGGTTCGGATTATTTAATCATCCAGTTTTCAAGATGACCAAGTGTAGTTGATCTTAAAGTTTTGAAATGACGAATAACAATTCACAAAAATATGGACAATAAATGTTCCATGAGATGTTAAGACATAGAAGGATCTCTCTTACTTACAAAGTTATTATTATGACAACATGCATAAGATACGACAGCGAGCACATACGTTAAGTTCATTTTACTCAAACAGAAGCATTTCTGAATATATGTGTGGTGCCCTACAATCTTCATGTACTATATAACAGTGAGAGATAAATCCTGAAAAATCCTGCTGAAGGCGTTCATGTTGTCTATATCTCTTCCTTCGTACAACCATGTTAAGTGCCACCTTAACAAAATATGAGAAAAAACCAATTAGTTGTGTTTTTAGGAACAACGAATGATTTCCGATCGAACCATGGGTCCATGAACATTAACAACAACTTAATTCAGAACGCACACGAGCTTCCACCGTACATGGTATTCTTGAACATCATACAAACTAAAAGAAAAAAAAACATAAAAAGTACCAAGATAATACTTCAGCATTGTTTATCATGCATCCATCGACCAACGGAACAATAGGTAAGCATAAATAGCAATTGAAATAAAAATTAGAATAAACGTGATATGGAATTTGGTTGGCAAAGGGTACCCTAAAACCAATATGCAAAGTCAAGGCAATTTTTAAGGCATCTTAATTTTGCAAAGTACAACTATCACAACTCACATCATGTCTTATGCTAAAAACTCACCAATCCTTCCCCAAAATAACTTTGATAGACAAATACATACATTATGACACTAAAGCATTTTGTTTCAATATCACATGCATGAATGAACTGAATACAAATAATTTCCTTTATTTTCATAGACACCGAACCATATTGACCACACACACCATGAAAAAATGGAGTATATCATAAATTTTATAACAAAAAAGAGGAAATTGTACAACACATAGTACCATAAATATTATATCTATTTTTGTGCTATCCATCCATGAGAAAAATACAATTTACACAATGGCACATAGAGTTAAGCATCTATGGATTATACACATGACTACATGAGTAGTACAAAAATTTTCAATGTCATCAGCAAAAGAAGATCTCAACCAAAAAAGATGGAGATGGAGGCATCTTCCAAATGTTACCTTCACAGGATAGAGGAGAGATAGGAGCAGTTTCTCGAAGACAGGGATCAGCCTGCTAAACACCTCATTTCCCATGATGAACACATTGAATCTGTTCAAATAGGTAATTCTGATTGGAATGAGGATGGACCTTGTGGTAGACAACTGGAGCAGGAACACATGTTGGCAAGTAGAGGAGCCAAGGGATCTCGGGCGGTGGAGGTCTGGAGGGAGAGAATAATCTTATGGCGTACGACGATGGACGGGCCTAAGTTGGATATATGCTAAAAGTCATCTCACCCAAGGTCTGCATCCAACAAACGTGCAGAAAAAAGAATTGGGGGTCGCAATAGAGAACATTGCAGAAAAAAACGAACAAACAACAATTAGTATCTATGACAACAACCAACAACAAATCAATGAAAGAAGTAGACAGATCGCGAAGGAAGACATAAGATAGGGAGGTCAGGAAGCCTTGCCTTGGTCCGGCACAATTTGTAGCTGGGAGGCAAAGCACATCCTCTGGACAGAGATGCGACAACACGATGCTCCCCTGCGACGGGGATGGGCCTGCCAGATGCCCATGAAAATGCCCGGGTAAGGAGCGGAGATGTTCATCCCAATAAGATGGAGAAGATCATGAGGGTGATTCTGGGGCTTCGAGTACAGGGAGAAGGGGAAGCAGCGGAGACATCACTAGATGGATAGGAGGCGGCAACGGTGGAGGGATGGCGATGGGGATGGGGATTTCATATTTCTTTCATCGTTGGAGGGTACACCCGACAGCTTCTTAGCAGGCACACGACCAAGTGGAGCAGTCGAGGAAGAGAAAGCCCGCTCCATGAGCCTAGACTAATGGCTCAGATCTCTTCTAGGAAAAGATCTGATGACCATAAACACGTGAGTCGGGAGTAGCTTCAGCAGCCGAGTTACTCACCAAGATTAAGCTATAAAATAATGCCTTCTAGATCAATAAGTTAGTACTCGTGGGACTAAAGTTAAGAAATGAGAGCACATGAGGAGTAACCTACATACCAGCCCTAACTCTAACTGTTACCCGATGCCGGAGAGTACAGAAAAGATGCAAAAGGCAGCATCAAATTCAGTTATCCAATACAACTACACATGATCCAAATATCAAGTGTACATTAAGCATTTAATATTAATTTGTTATGCCAGCATGCAATGCATAAATATTTAGGTCGATAATGACAAGTGAAGTTAAGACTACCGAAGTGGTTTTTTGCATTTATAAGATAAATTAGTTACATAAACAAACGACATATGAAAATACCATCAGAAACAATGTGGTAGGAAAGAATATGTTTGCCTTCCTTCATTTTCCTCATAATAGACAACGATCCGACGGGGAGAGCCGGTAACAGTATGCATACATGTTGAAGTAACTCATAATATATACTAACAAATGAAAATCACCAAAAGGCAGCTTCAAAATTGACACAAAAGCAATCTGTAAACATGATGGCACATCTATTATTTAGAGAATATATATCCATATCATATCGAGATCAAATAATTACTATGAGAATATGTGTTGAATGATAAAGATTATCATGGATGGAATACCATCAAACTAAATATCCGTACTTCTGCAAAGTAATATTTTAGAGGTATTTAGCAATAGACAATAGTAAGACCTGTGCAAATGCACCCATGAAAAGAAAGTGGAAGGGCATGAATAATGTCCGGTGGATGATAGCATGGCACTCTTAACCACTTCAGTAAGAATCCTTGTTTACATGAGAGTTTTCAATGCTGAATTGAAGGCTACACTTTTGAATTGTTTATTCCTCTAAATATTCATGACTAAATTGTATTATTTTTATAGATAGAGAAATAAAGTATGTCTTGAATCCTTTTCAGAGTGCAGCCATGTACTTCTTAATTATACCATTAAGCCCAAGAATGTACAAACAATGTATGTACTTCTGAATTAAGATATATACCCCTAAGAACTTCTTAATTATACCACTGAAACCGAAGAATATACTAACAATGCATGTACTTCTGAATTCAGAGATATAAACCTAAGAACTCTTATTATCATACCTTCACACTATTTGTAACAATCAGGATAAAAAGGAGGTAAACTGACTAAGGGGTGAATTGTATTAGTGATCAAATGAACCAATCAACATCCAGTATAAAGATGCATTAATTCTTGTAACAAATTCCAACTGAATATTATTATTTATGCCGCGATAACATCTGTTTGTGCGTTTTTATAGGAAGAAATACAAAATCGGTAAGAAGTTATCACTATGAAAGTATGAATATCACATGTCCGAACAATAATTATTTTTTGCTAAATAATTTAAATTCAATGAACTGCAGACAATTTTGGACAAGTGTGATAGTCATGCTCCATGAAATTACGTGATTTAAGATAATAAAAATGAAGAGTCTTATACCAATATGAGGAAGCAAACAACTGATTAATCAGTTGAACATAATGGGTTAGATAGTACGATCAACTCTTCCAAACTATTGATAATGAGTTAGCTAGAAAGGGGCTATCAGCAGTCAAGGCGCAAACCACTCTACTCATGCTCGCATTCCCCGCTGTCTCCTAGAGCAATTTCTTTGTATCCCTGCGGCCACAAGCCACGTCGCACGAGTGGATGCCATGGACAGCGAGCGGAAGAACAAATGGTTGATCTACATATGGACAACGAGGGGAGGTCGGGAAGGAGGTACGCCGACTCCCTGCGATGATACAACGAGGGCGGCCGGGATCCAATTGTGGGGATACGAGGAGAGATCGGATCTCCAGCATGACTGCCATCCTCGGACCTCCCCTCAATTGTCGCCACCGAATTACGATGTCGCCTCTATCCCTCTATGGGACAAAATCTGGGTGGGTAGGGCGGCGTGTGGGAAGGAGAACCGGCCGATGGCCACCGGTGAGGAAGAATATGGGGAGGAGAATGGGCTGCTGGCCACCAATGAGGCGGCACATGGGAGGCGGCGTGTGGGGAGGAGAACGGGCCGATGGCCACCAGCGAAGCAGAGGATGGGGAGAAGAACGACTGCTGGCCACCGGCAAGGTGGCACATGGGAAGGAGATCGGGTTGCTTGCCACCAGCGCTTGGGAGTTGACCTGGGCGACTGACGATAAGGATGAGCCGGTGTGAAGAGTATAAATTGTTTGGGCCGGTGATTCAAACTGAAAAAACCACATGTGGTTCTAACTTTTTTAAGTTACTGTTCAAATGGAGCTGAGCCGGTGCTCAATGCTCTGGGTTTTCACCACGCTTAAAGAATAAAATAATGTAGCTATGCAAATGCTCATTTTTTTGAATGTGGTATTTACAGACTTATACTTGTAGTACCAAAAGATTAGAGCAAAATCCTAACAAATCTCAAGCTGGACATGAACAAAATCATAGAAAGAATAAAATGCATAACCATGCCAGTAAATAGTCAGCTGGAACAAGTGAGCAGAATGCTATTGGCAAGACGATCAGGTACTGACGGCAAGCCTTTTAGTTATCACTTAATAGTTGGAAATAGGATACATTAAAAAACAAATTATAGACTTTTTCAACTAACTCAATTGGATAATGTACATGTTGTATCACGAATAAATCTGGGCTTGCATTTGTGAATAATTTTTAGGAAAGTATCACACTCCTATACTGCAATGAGCAATACGCTTCATAAATTACATACGGCAGGAAATGCAAAAATTTGAAGCAAGCACTAAAACCTTTCCGCAAATTTAGAGAAAAGAACAACTATGCAAAGTGTAAATTATGTTTTTATTTCCCACGATAGATGCAAAGAAAATCAAATCGAATGGATAATGGTGCTAGTACCTGACCTTTGACTATGTGGTGGTTCTTCAAGTCTAGGGTGAATAGACCATGCACAAGATTAATTCGAGTGTACATCACGCTATTTAGGCCAGCTTCTTCCTGTTGTGCTGCAATAAGCTCCATTTCACACATGCCTTATGATTCATTGTTAAGAGGAGAAACGATTGATTGTATCAATATTAGATATAATCAGTCTTCTAAATCTAATTCTAGAAATAACAAAACATAAATAAACACCAGATCTTTTTTTTGCAATAGGCTTACATGATTATTCTATGCTGGCTAGGTGCACTAATCCGGTGACCCGAGTTCCGTTGTTCCGACTCCTGATTATATATACGTGCCTTCATACCTCACTACAAAATTCAATCTACAGTTCAATGGATTAAAATGGGTCTAGACACTAAATAAGAGATGCATTTGTAGTCTAACTGGAAACAACACAATATACGGAGTACAATAAATCATGATAAAGTGCTAGAAGTATAAGAAATCATATAGATGAATCGAACATACCGAATGGGTATGCATGCAACATAGAAAAAACTCAGAATCACCTTTGTCGACCCCGACACGGATACAGAGTTAGCTCCTGTTTCCAATGATGCAGACCTAATTAATACATAGGAGGCACTGAAAATAAATATTTCAGAGTCTCTTGTAGTACATACCAACAGAAAGGGTGGTTATCTAAAAAAACAGAAAGGGTGATGAGATCAGTAAAATTGGTAAATTATAATTGCAATGTGGAGAGAAACCTAAAAAAGTATCAGCTTTGACACAGTTCCATAATTTGACTCCCACACCAATCTAACAATGTAGAAGGTTGAAGCTTGTGTATATACAATAACTGAGCTTTCAATGAGTAAGATTTTATTAGAAAGATAAGTAATGCAAGCTTAGTATATGTATAATTGAGAGAATCCTTACAGCGAAATTAAGAGCTGATGCAAGACATACTATTCATATTTCCTCAAGACCATAGCCTGAGATGTCAATAAGACTAAGCTTTTGTAATTTTTTGTGAATCCCAATCAATTGACCAAGCGAACAAATTAATAATCAAAGGGAGATGCATCCTTTTAAAAGTTCTTGCACATCTGACATGATGAACACATCAGAATGAGCCAATATTGAGGTTCAAGCCAACACGCCTCTGGAGTTCCCCTTTCTGAGTAATCGTCTGCAACCCTCTTTCTCTTTGCTACAAAGCCAATGAAACAACACCTGACTACAACGACCTACGATGTTCCTATGTAGGTTCTGGTGTTCATGAGCACTGTCACCATCACCTCATCCAATGAGGAACCTACCTGGAGTAGAAGCGGCGACTCAAGCCCGTGTGCAGCGGGTCGGCGTCGAACACCTTGACCGCGGTGGCGGCAGCGGGAGGGAGGCGACGGCGTCGTCGATGTGTGGGCTGGCCACCGCTCGGCCATGGCCGCCTGGATCGGGTGCATGGCAGCCTCGAGCGCCCGCAGTGCCTCCTGGATCTGGCGCATGGCGGCCTTGAGCGCCCGCAACACCTCCTGGATCTCCTCGAGTCGAGGCCCCACGACATCCTGATCCATGGCGCCAAGGTACGGGAAAGAGAGGAGGAAAGGGCTCTTGCGTGACCCTCTCCCTCTCCGCCATAGATCAACCAAGTGAGAGCGGAAACAAGCCCACGACCCGAGGGCCTTGGGCGTTTCTCCAGCCTCGAGCATAGCCTCGTCGCTCCAGCCTCGCCACCGCTCCGGCCTCGAGAAGCAAGTGGAGGTGATACATAGGAGGCGGCGCTGCCGTGGGGAGAAGAGAGACGATGTGGGGGCTCACGACTTTGACCAAAGAACGAACGGGAAGAACGCGTGTCGAAGCCCACCCTCCACGCCAGCATGAGACGAAAGATCGTGTCCCTAGGCCCACATCCGGCGACAGGACGGACCGCCTGGCGCCTGCAAGTGTCCTGAAAAGCCTCCCTGCTGCTCACGCTTAAGCAATTAGATAATTATCTTGGGATGAATACAAAGTGGGTATTCTCTCGTTCATCTTCCCTTTTTAGTAAACGAAGATGTGCATGCATGGACTGAACAAGTCCATCGGTGCCTTGCAATGGACTTGATTTGTTTGAATAATTCCATCTTTCTTGATCCTATACATTTTCTATCCTATGAATAATTGTCACCAAGGATTACTAAACACGATTTACCCAAGTTCAAATCCCTCAAAAAAAAAGGGTAATAGCGGTTGGATAGAAAAAGTATAGGATCAAGAAAGATGTAGAATTGGGATGTCATGTCTATCTGAATCCTATAGGAAGATGGGCTCTATGATTTTAACAAAGGTATTTTCCATGAGGTATGACCTAGTGTTTTTTCTATGAAATTTACACCACAAGATTCATGTAGGATTTTGTTCCTATGGGATACGATCCTATGAAACAAACAACTTGTGTAGGAAAATTTTCATAGGATATTCTATGAATTAAAGGAGACCTTTTAATCCTTTTGCGGGGTTTGCCCCCTTATATACACGTGGTATGGTGATCGCATCCTCTCCTTCGAATAGCTACTAGTATGAAATTCTATACCATGTATGCTTAAAGCTTTGAGTAAATTCTAATTTTTATCTTCTAATTTGTCTTTTCTATCACTAATTACCCCATTTAACCATTTTTTCATACGAATTACCCCATTTAGTTATACATTTGCCAATTTTTACCCCTTCTAAAGTTTTTTATAGCATTTTGACATGTGGATCTAGGCCGCCGGGTCCACGTGGCATGGCAGGTCATCGGTTTTTCTTTGTTTGGTTTTGCATAGTAACCGACATGGTTTGAATGAGCTCATATGTTGTTTTGGTTGAGCCACACCATGTTCATTTATACAGATTGGTGAACACACACACGCAAACGCACGCACGCGCGCGCACACACACAGCTGCCTGTTGAGCTATTTAGGATGCTACCTGTGCATACTAATCCAATCATTGGATATTCTATAGAGAGCATGAAGTTGAGCACCAGGAACACAAAATATCGAAAACATCACCCCGTTACATCAAGAGCTCTTTTTGCATACATTGCTAGTACATGCAAGCAAACTAGGAAAAGCTCATGCATGCATGCGAGCTAGCAATACTAGTAGACCATAGAACTGGCTAAAATTTCAGCACGCATTCTAGCAATACATTCAGACCATTGAACCGGCAAAAATTTCAGCACGCATTCTAGGATGCTACCAATGCACGCAAGCGTTGATGCTGGATACAGGGAGTACGTGAACTAGCTATCAAGATGAGAGAGAGCCAATAACTTGCATGCAGTTAACGGTGTTATTGTAGTTTGTAGAATAGCATGACCAGACTTTATTGTAGCATACTCCCTCCATCCCATGGCTTAAGGCGTAAAAGTTTTTTCAAAATTTCGCCACAGCTTAAGGCGCGGGTTGTGCTATGCCCTATTTCTCCCAGAACTATCCTTCATTGTCGTTTACACTTACCAAAATATCGGGAGGATAGCAGCGCTGGTACTGGCCATGCATGGAGCATACGAGGCAAAAGCAGTAATTCTAGAGAGAAGTTAATGCGAGCAGTACCAGCCATTGGTTGTGCATGCGAGAGAGATAAAAAGCATGCATGCGTGACATTAGTTGTGCATGTGAGAGAGATAAAAGGCATGCATGCGTGGAGAGAAACGAGGAAGCAATTAACAGCGTGTGAGAGAAATTAAGGGAGGACAGGCATGCATGCAGGGGCAAGAAGGGAAAGATGTTGATTTTTTCTCTCCACCGATCCCTGCCTAAATAACTGCGCTCAGATTTTTACGCCTTAAGCCATGGGATGGAGGGAGTATCAAACAACCCCTATTGTTACAAAAAATTCTACAAACTCGGATGCATGCGTATGCTAATTGTACTTGCTGCGCTAGACCCTAACTAGATGTACTACTTGATAAGATGTGTGCATGGTAAGCATCAATCCGAGCAAGGAAACATTCACGAATTTTGACAATAAATCCAACCATGAGGGTAGACCGAGATAGCAAGCAAGTTATCACGTGTTCCGGGCTGCACAAATTTCAGCCAAAATTTTCGCGTGTGGCTTTCGTTTTAGCGCGGGAGTGCTTCCCGCGTCCGTTTCCGCTAGATTTTTCTAGTACAAAATGCAAAACTCATTCCTTTATAAATAGATTTCAGATCATTCTTATATATATAGATTTTTTTCCGGTCTCCATGTAGTGCTAGAATGCATGCTGAAATTTTAGCCGGTTCAATGGTCTAAATGTATTGCTAACTTGCATGCTTAAATTTTAGCCGGTGCAATGGTCTACTACTATTGCTAGCTTGCATGAGCTGTTGCTAGTTTGCATGTATATGCTAGCTTGCGTGTGGTAATTGCATGTACTAGCAAGTGCATGCAAAATATGTTGTTGATGTAACGGAGGTGGTGTTTTTCGTTAGATATTTTGTGTTCCGGCTGCTCAAATTTATGCTCTCTATAGAATATTCAATGGTTCGATTTGTATATATATAAACGATCAACAATATATTGGTCTGTACATACGTATCCCAACTTCTGCAATAGCTGATGATGTAAACTAGGGCACCCAAATAGGTTTTTATTCTCCAAAATTGCATGCATAATGGAAAAAAAAACAAATAATTCATCCCAAATGAATCCAAAACCTAACGAAAGTGAACTCTCTGCCGCTGTATCAATCGTGGAATCTTTTGTTTGGAAGAGAAACAAATTAAAGCACACAAGACTTTGAGCCTCCTATGGACTTGCTCCGACATGTCTTAAATTATCCAACACTCCACTTCCTCTTCTTGCTCTGTTTCTCCAATCTCCAACCTAGCTCTGACCCACCTGGCTAGAGATCTCAACCTCAGCGTGGAAAGAATTCCAAGGAAGACCGGTCAAATGTCACACCCTCCCTTGGTAATATAGTGCTAATTATTGACCTAACATATGTATGTATTGATTAAACGTGGTGGGCAGGGAGCTATTTGAGGGCACCTCCGGTGCATTGTAGTTTTGGTGTCTCAGATTATGGGTCTGTTTCGTTCCCGTTGCTGGATGTGGGTAGGCATTGGGTGACCCAGCGTCCTGCGTGTGAAAAATATCTAAATGGGAAAAGCCTAAAATGGCAAAACAGATCAATGGTTGGATGCTTGTTTATACTACTCCTTCCGCTATCAGTAGCAAAAGGTACCATAAATAATCTGTACGTCTCCTAGATGTCAATGCACGCAATCATTTAAAATGAAGTTTACATAGGAGCAGTACTTGTAGGCTACATCGGCAATCCAAGCGATCAAGAGGGGCTACTGCGTTCTCAACATCGTCTACAACAACAATCGATATAACATCGGGTCTCACACTCGGTTGGTGCCCATCTGCTAAGTACTACTAGGTGAGGACATCTTCACCGGAGTCGATCCAAACCACCCACTTAAATAGTCAGTTTTTATTCGTTTGGGTCGTGGTACGGTCTGTCCGGCTAGCCGCCGAGCAAAGTTCGTACATATTTATATGTAATTTACACTCATAATATAAAAAATGAAATTAAACTAGCCCTAGCCTTGGCTACATATCTTCGCGCGCCGGCGCCATCGCGTCCGTCTAGGGGTCGAGGTCGATATACTCCGGTGGTGCCGAGAGGTTGGCCGGTGGCAGGGCCGGAGCGGGCACGCGGGCGGTTCGATCATCTGCCTAGGCGACGCTGTTGGCGGCGCCATGTGGTGGTGGAGGTGGGCCAGCTCCATCCCCACCTCCGGAGCAATCGGTGGTGCCCACCTGGCAGCGACGATGATAGAGGCAGCTGGGCATTTGTCTGTGCCACCAGGCCGGTGAACTGGACAACCTCTTGGTAGCAGGCTCATAAGGCGTCCTCGTCCCGCGCGCTGGCCGCAATGCCTGCTCGGTGAAGGCGTCCTCGTCGTATCCCCGCGCCAGGACCTCCAGCTACTCCGTCATCATCATCGTCCTCCTCCTCATCGCTACCGAGATCGTCGTCGGAGTGGTAGAAGGCGTCGTCGTCGTTGGGGTTGATGGCGGGGATGTTGTAGACCTGCCACGACTGCAAGTCGCTGCAGAAAGTGCTCGCGCCATGTTGTGTGCTCCCAGTCCAGGAATTCCAGAAGTCCTTGCTCTGGTAGCCGCTCTCCCGCCGGAGAGCCGGCGGGAGGTTGCAGATGCGGCGACGGATCTCCTCCTCTAGCCCTTTGCACTTCTTGGGCACGGGCAACACCGATACCCGCTCCCGGTTGAGGTGTCAACCCATGGGGAGGGAGACATCGCGGTGGTTGATGCCTACTCCCTCCCTCCATCGGCGCTCGCACTCCGCAACGCGAAAGTAGCGGCGGGTCTCCTCCACCGGAAGCACCAGCGGGTAGCCGCAGTCGCATACGAGGCGGTGGGTGAAGTCCTGGGGACGTAGCAGCGATGGCACATCGCCGCGAAGGAAGGCCGGCAGGCCACTGCGCCGCGGCTCGAGCCAGATCCGGTTGCCTCATGGTCATTGATGCAGCGCTGAGTTGATGTAGGAGCTCTTCGTTGGGAACCCCAAGAGCAAGGTGTGAAGCAGCACAACAGCGAGTTTTCCCTGAGTAAGAAATCGAGGTTATCGAACAAGTAGGAGGAATAAAACGTCACACGGGTGTTGCAAGCAACGCGGAGACCTGCACAACACAAACTCAAGACTTTGCCTCAACGAATCAGTGAGGTTGTCAAGCTCACCGGTTTGCTGTAACAAAGGATTAAACGTACTGTGTGAAAAGTAATGGTGGTTTGCAACAAGTAAACGAGTAACAGAGGAAGATGTATCAATGGTAAAGATTAGACTAGGGTCCATAATTCACTAGAGGTGCTCTCCTTAGATAAACAACATGGCATGAAGGGTAAACAAATTACAGCAGAGCAATTGACAGGAACTGAGCAAGGCATAACAATGCAATTACTAGTCAGAAAGATCCTATGTGATTCGTTTGGGCAATACAACAAGATACATAGACCGTCATCCAACTGCATCTATGACTAGAAGTCCACCTTCAGGTTATCATCCGAACCCCCTCCAGTATTAAGTTGCAAGCAACAGACAACTACTTTAAACAAAGTATGTAAGGTAAACAGTCCACATGTTCCATAAACAAGAGACCGTTTTTTCTCCCTAGTAGCAACAACACATCTACAATCGAAGAGATTATTGTCACTTCCCTTGAAAACTAGAGGCATGAACCCACTATCGAGCATAAATACCCCCTCTTAGAGTCACTAGCAACTACTTGGTCAAGATAGCTACTAACAACGGAGAGCATGCAAGATCACAAACAACACAGACATGACAGAATCATAAAGACAAAGCCATTAATCAAACCAACATAATAATCTTAGTATTCATCGGATCCCCGCAATCACAACATGCATGATTATAAATAGATTAGATCTTGATCATGAATGGAGCTCACAAGATCTATACATGAAAGCACAAAGGAGGAGATACAACCATCTAGCTACTACATGGACCCATAGTCCAAGGTGGAACTATTCACGCATCATACCGGAGAGAAGGCCTCCGGGATGATCTCCCCTTGGCAGGGTGCCGGGAAGAACTTCAGATCCTCCCGATCTAGGGACGATGGTGGCGGCGGCTACAGACAGTTTCGTGGATATTTGATCGCGTGCTTAGGGTTTCTGCATCAGGGGCTTCTTATAGGTGAAGGGGGAGGCCGAGGCGCCGACCAGGGGGGTCAAACCCTAGCCAGGCGCGGGGTGGGGCCCACCCGCGCCTGGGTGGGTCTGGCCGTCCTGGCTGGCCCCTCCGGCTCCCCTCTGGACTTCTTGTTTTCCACGGAAAGTAATTGACTTTGACGTTTCTCCCGTCCAATTCCAAGAATATTTATTTACTAACTTTTCTGAAACCAAAAACAACAGAAAACAGGCATCTAGCACTATTGCAACTTGTTAATAGGTTAGTACCAGAAAACATATAAAAAGAACCTCAAAATGTAGACAATTTAAGCAAAGTAGATACTAAACAAGCATGGAACATAAAAAATTATAGATACGTTTCCGACGTATCAGTCATTCTTGGCGTTCTTGAAACATCTCGATGTCTTCATCATTGGCGGTGGCGGCGCTGCGACGGTTGTAATTGGCGATGGCGAGAGGTGGGGAGTGCGGCACCGACAGGGGCAGGGTTAAGTAGTCCCTTCGCCTGCAAACACACACAGGTTCCCGTCCACACTGCCGCCGGTCAGGCTGTCGCATGTGCCTCTGAATCACTGCCATGGTTGCATTTAAATCGCTGCCGTTGCGCATCTGTATCTTTTTTTGAACAGAGTTGCGCATCTGCATCGCTGTCGCGTTATGCGATGTGTGACGGGTGGGCTAGCGACACGTGCGGGGAGGACACGCCGTTGGTCCACCCGCGTCGAGCAACGCCGTTGATAAAATTTAATGCACGAATGGATCGAGTCAGACACGTCGGTTTGGATGAATCGTGCCGTTGAAATACCGCTGACGTGTTATACATTCGCGCGGACGTGTTCGGACCTGCTTTGACAGGTTGGTGCGGCTCGGTGTGGATGCAGTGAGATACTGCAGTTCCCCACGTGAGGCCGGGGCGCCCGGCCGGCCGTCCCCACCGGAACCGAAAGCGGGAGGAGCCGCGCAGAGGAGACACAACTGCTATCGACGTGGTAGAAGAAGCCCGAGTTGTCAAGTACTACTCCGGGTCGCATCGCATGTAACAACAGTAGTCAGCAGCAGCCAGTCAGTCAGTGAGGCCAGCCAGCCAGCCAGAGGGGGAGAAAGAAACGTGGAGGATTCAGTCGGCCCGGGCCGGGGGGCGAAAAAGTCGCCTCGGATCCTGCCTGCCATGCCATGCCCAAAGCACAGCGACGACGAGCGAGCGAGCGGCAGCAGCTCGAGCCTCGATAACGTACACTGGTCCTCCGACTGGCCGGCGTTGCGTGCAGTGCAGTGCAGCCCAGCTGTCTCGCTGCGCCACGATCGATTGATTCCCGCACCAAGGCTCCCCCACGGCGACCACCTTCCCTACTGCCTTGACCAGGTTTTTTCCCCGTCCCGTGGATTGGGTTTTGGCATGGCGATACCAACAACCAACTTTATTTTCTCGCGGGGAGATACCAACAATCAACTTAAATACTCATCATCCAAATCGGCTTTACAAGGCATGCATGTATTACTTATAAGAAAACTTAATCATTCATTAATATGCTCGACAAAAAAAATATGAATTATACATCACAAAAGTTACGTCACTGATAATTTCTCTTGAATATGAATCCAGTGGCAACATCTTTTGAATATGAATCCAGTGCTAATACCTTTCGTAACATATACCTCGTTGTGTTGGTAAAAAAAACAATACATTGTCGCCTTCGCCGCCGGAACGAGCGACAGAAGGATGCCAAAAACACAACAAACCACTAACAGTGAGCGCGGAGATTCATGGTCTCCCTCGTCTCCGCGCCGTCGAGGCAAGCCACTAGAGGCGAGGGAGACCAATGTAATCGGTTCAAAAAATGGCGAGGGTTGTGCGGCGACTAGAGATTTTCTTCGGGAACGAGAGAACAGTAGGTAAATTAAACAATCGTGTCATATTGAAATTTATCAATATCCATATGTATGACAAAGTCGGCCGATATGGCTTCCCCTTTGACCAGAGTTGGCAACATTAGGGATTGGTTTAATCCTACAATACGAGAAATGCTCCCTAGGTCTTAGGTAAAAGATCCATGCCTTGATCCAACTCGCCAATTGTCGCCTACTTACCCCCGCCAAAGCCTTTTCAAGATGATGTTTAAAATTTTACTCCTAATCTTGTAATGGTCGTCAATAGTTGAATTCGACAAAAACCGACCATGAACTGTTTCTTTCTTGGAGGCATTGCTTCAGGGATTTTCTTGGAGGCATTGCTTCAGGGATAACTTGGGTTGTCCGAACATAAGGCTTGGGGATGAAGATCACCTATGTCTTAAGGGCTAAGGCTTGGTGATGAAGATCACCTATGTGGGGTGATGCCCGCTACGGCACACCAATCGATTGTTCGTTTTTGTTGTCTTCGCGTGGTTTTCGCTATCTTTTTTCTTTTACGAAATTTCACCGATCTATTAATAATCATCAGGAGCAGTATAAGGAGTATTTAATATCATCTTGATGAGCCAATGAAGGGCATGTTTTCTTCAAAAAGATGATATAGTACAAGCTAAACACATATACGAAGAAAAGCGAGGAGAAGAATTGAATCTATGGATTACTCTCACACGATGCATCTCCTTCCCAAAAACAGAGATCACATGCAAGCCAAGAAAACCACACACACACAAGTGCAGTGCAGCCGTGCAGGCCTGTGAGGAGCCACCACCACCACCAGTACATGTGTGCGCGTCCACTTTGAGCAGGTATGGTGGGGAAGAAGTTAGCAGCAAAGGAGGCCTTTGAACCAAATCAGAATTTTCAAGGGGGGACGGACGATGGACCATGGTACTTGCTTTGCAACTTGCAACAGCACCAGGCCGGTACACCACCACCACCACCATTCTACATTCTCCTCCAAACGAGAGATTTTTATTCTAGCTACTACTGGTACTCTAGTCTGTTGCTCCTCCTGCTCCTCCTGCTGCTTCCGGGGAAGTGGAATCCAACGTGCAACTTTGCAGCCAAAGCTTTCTTTCCGATCTCGATTCTTGCTGCCGCCGCTTTGGCTTTATGCTCTCCTCTCCGTAGGAAAGCTCATCGAGCTCGCTGGCTGGCTGCCCCCTCCTGATTATTTTTTTTGTTCTTGTTTTCTTCTCTCCACTGATGAATCGCACGCGGGAACCAAACCAATCCGATCCGGCCGCACTGCCAATAACCACTTATTTGGCGATGCACCGATCATCAAAGAACTAAAAAATTTAATAAAAGGGGAATAATCGAGGGTGAAAATGGTGGAGTTGCAGGTGTTGCAACGACCGCGCGGCTAGACACCTATGGGCAAAAACGAGCGTGTCGTGTCCTGGCGGCGAACTTGGATCACCGGTGGTGGGTGCCCGGCAGGTCCAGCCTCACCCTCTTGTTGCTGTTCATCGCCGCCGCCACGGAGAAGGAGGATGCGGCGGCGGCGATCGAGTCGGGCGCCGGTCTCTTGGCCGGCTTGCTCGTCCCCGTCGACGGTGGGTCGGTCAGCATCGTGGAGTAGCAGGCGTATACATCGTCCTGTAAACAGGTCCGATGAGCAAACGGAAAGTGAAAGCAACTACTGATCGAGATGGCGTTTGAGCAAGTCACCTTCTCGAGGAGGCAAGAAGGAGAGAGGCTGCGCATCTCGGATTCCAGCGTGTCTCTCGTGAGCACGCCGTGCATCGCTGCCAAGACGGCGGCCACGGCCACGGCGGACGGCCGGTAGTCGAGCACGCTCCCCACTGCAAGAAAAAGCAAATCATGGTCAGTGGACAAAAGCAGAGCACGGTTCAGCTGTCGATGTGGTTGTCAGAAAACTTTACTAACCTTCGGCAGCGGAGAAGATGAGGGCGCCAGCCTTGACGGCGACGAGCCCGCCGCCAACGCCACCGCCGCCGCCGCTGCTGCCTCGACGGAGCCTGGAGGAGAGGCAGGGGAGGTAGTCGAAGGGCGTGACCGCGCCCATCCGCCAGTCGAGCGTGGAGAGCACCAGCAGCTCCATGCGGCGGATGGAGTCGCAGCAGAACTCGTAGTCGCTATCGGCGCTGAAGTCCGACAGCGCCGGCGCCTGGTACTCGTCCATCTTCGCCGCCAGCGACACGCACGCGATGGCCAGCAGCCGCGCCGCCCACGGCATCACCGACCTCTGCACAGCACGCCAAGCACGGGCATCAGTCAGTGAACAGAGGAAGCTGGGGTGGGATTAATGGAATGAAGGCGGTTGTTTTACGTACGTCGACGCATCTCCGGCGGGAGAAGCGGTCAAAGTAGGCGATCGCGACGTACGCCGTGCGTTCGCAGAACCCGAAGTGCCCCCGCGTCTGCCATGGCGGAGAGATGTCAGGGGCTCTGTTCCATCAACAAACCAATGGCTATGGACACATAGATAGATGAGTATTGGCTCTGTTCGGTCGTTCACCTCAAGGATCCACTTGACGGTGGAGCGGCGCGCGCACTGGAACCAGTCCGCTGAGGCCATGGACAGCGACGACTCGTCGGCGGAGGACGACGAGTAGGAGGACTCGGGCGAGGAGGAGGAGAGGCTGCTCTCCTTGGACACCAGGTGGTCCATGTACTCCTCCTCGCCTTCCTCGTCGTCGGTGCCGTTCTCGGCGGTGCCACTGTACATCAGGAGCAGCTCGCATCCGCCGTCCTCGCTGGCGTAGCTGTCGCCGTCGCCGAGGTCGGCGCCGTCCTCTTGGCACATGAGGGAGAGGCAGCACCCTGCCGCGTGGTCCTCTGCCTCCATTTCTCGATCCGTTATGTACAGTTTGCCGAACGGTAGCACGGGTGTGGCTTGCTAAAGTACCATGGGTGGTAGGATCTGGACGGGGCAAGGCCGCCGGAGCTGGTGGAGGAGAGGAGAAAGCCAAGCAAGGTGGCCGGCGGCGCCTCAAGCGGTCAAGCTACTCTGCAACTGCCCTCTATTTAAGTGGCTCTCGCAGCCACTGCCCTCTCACTTCACTACACTACCACGCTCTTATCTTCCTGAATTTTCTTTCTCTTTTGAATGACCCCATGCCTCTTCTTTGGTCAAGATGTATTCCTCGAGATTCGAACAAATTCATACCGTCACCATAACAAGGCTCCACTTTCCATCCCGGTACCGATATGTGAATGGGCCGGCCCGGACCTGAACCCGTGCCCCCACATGTCACCCATTCCGACAAAACCTTGAAGCATCACTTGCCCATTGGGTACCCAAGACCGACCTAATTTTAAGATGTAATATATACTTTGTAAATATGCTTTATTAATCAGCTATGAAATAGTACTCTCTCCGGTACATATTAAGTATCGCTTAGTTGGATGTATCATATACTAAAATATGTCTAGATACATCTAATTCGATCATAAATAATATAAATCAGAGAAAGTAGTATTTTCAACCGTGTTTAGACATATAGAATTGCCTAAATGAACATCATGACAACACGACAAAGATTGTAACAAGCACCACCAGCGAATTCCTCCACACTCAACAACATTAACGTTTAGATAAATTTAAAGGCAACTAATAGCAAACATTAGGAGTTTAAGTGATCCAACAAATAAGGACTTATGAGCTTAGTGGACACTCATATACCAAAGGGTACTATCTAGTCGACCATATTTTTCAAGATAATCTTCAATCCTGTAGATCCGGCGAAGTCTTTGCTTTGTGTCGGGAGGCTTGTAGGAAGGATATTGAGCGGACATTTGGTATGATCCCAGTTTGATTTGCTATTGTCCGGTACCCATTACCTAGTATCAAGATCAAATGCGGGAGGTAATGAATGGTTGTGTGATCATGCACAACGTGATCATAGAGAGTGGGTGCAAGATTGAAGTGATCTATGTGGGTTTATGCGATTGTCAAGGTCCTCTTGCCCATGTTGATCCCCAGGTGCCCGTAGATTTTGCTGATTTTATGCGATTGTCAGGGTCTTCTTGCCCATGTTGATCACCAGGTGCTCATGGATTTTGCTAATTTTCTCGCCGTGGACGAAGAATCTGCGACAAATTCTTATAACCAACTGAAAATGATCTCGTAGAGCATATGTGGAGGACCAAAGTACACTCAACCATGGCCAAAGCTGGACCAAGTTGAACTACAATTTATTTTAATTGTTGTAAATAATGCATGGCTTGTGTGTTGAAATACTAGACGTTGCATAAATAAATAAAATTCAATTTAGGACGTGGTTTGGGACACGCTGCTAGACTGGGTGTGCCCCAAAGGTGACACGACGCAGCGGCATCCGCCAAGTGGCCGATCCGGTGCTCTCTCGGTATGGGGAACGTGAATGGAAATGCTCTAATGTTGTTGTGTATGGAGGCATTTCACCGAACAGCGTTTTTAATACGCCCCTCCCGATAGATTTCTTTGTATTTTCCCGAAATCTAACCATGTTTATATACAATTTTATAAAATCTCTAAATAAATAAATTAGTTCTATGATAATTGAAAATAAAAATAAAGTAATTCATGCAATTCAAATAAAATGAAGTTCAACTAGGAGCTGTGCATTTCTGAATTGATGAGAACCGGTTATTTCGGTACCCTCCATCATTTTCCTTGCCTTTATATTCCTTCTCAAAAATATCTTACTATAACATAGTTGTTTGTATTGTTTAGCATAACTTGTTGGTTCACATAGTTGAACCAAGATATTTATTAGGTTTTATATTTGATAAATTAAACAGTAGTTTCATTTCGCTTTATTAGAGCCAAAATCATAATAATTTTAAAACGTATATTCACCTTTCTCTAGACGACATGCATGTCCTTTCACCTACAAATAAAATGAGCCCTTTGTCAAAGTTAAATCCCAATACAAATTGAACTTGTATATAAAAACAAAGGAGCTAATAAATTTGTCATCGTCTTTGCTCAATCTAATTCACTGAAGGACACGAAATTCCTCGTGTCTCATTGCGAACACCTATGGATTGGGAATAATTTTCCTCGGGCGGAATTTTGTCCTAAAATGGTGCATCTTGAATGTTTTCACATATGTTGTGGGCTTGAACATGCTTTCAGACGTGTTTCATGCAAATTTTGGATGAGTTCCTTCTTGTTTCTTAAAGAAATTTATAAGGTAGATAATTATAAGGAGTGAATGTTCGGATTTTAGAAAAACACGCCCCATGGTCAGGTTGGGTTATCCTAATATGGGACGAGAACGTGATGAAGGAGAGCAGGCACTAGTGGAAACGAGGCTTTTCGTTGATCCTAGAAAAGGGCTTTAACACCGGTTCTTCTACGAACCGGTGTTAAAGGGGGGGTCATACCAGCGTGGCCCATGCGGCAAAAAAGGAGCCCCCCTTTAACACCGGTTCGTGCCACGAACCGGTGTTAAAGGACCCTGCAACAGTGGCCCGCGCAGCCCCCCCATTTAACACCGGTTCGTGTTTTGAACCGGTGTTAAAGGGGGGGGCTATATAAGACACCGCAGCCCACACCCCACACTTCCATTTTTTCACTATCTCATTTTGGTGCCTAGCAAGAGGGTGTGAAGAGTGCTAGTTTGTGTTTTTTTCATATGAACAAGAGGTGTTCGGTGAAATGCCCGAGAGCTCAAAATAAGTTTTCTCGTTTCTCTTTCCTTCTCGGTCGAGGTCGGCAACTATCCTTTCATGTGTCATTGATGTACTATATATATAAATGGTCATCTCCCTATTATTTTTTGATATATACTACATATTAATGCAGATGAACCGGCAATGGATGTACGGTGACCGCCGCACTTCCGAGTACATTACGGGCCTCCAAAATTTCATCGTTGTGGCTAATGCAAACCGTGGTCACAATGGTTTTATGTGTTGTCTGTGTGTTCACTGTCAGAACAAGAAAGACTACTCAAATACCAGAACCATTCACGCCCACCTGCTTCGATCCGGTTTCATGCCCAACTATAATTGTTGTACCAAGCACGGAGAAAAAGGGGTTGTGATGGAAGACAACGAAGAAGAAGAGGATGATAATAACTATCATAATATGTATCCTGAATATGATGATACTGCAATGGGGGTAGATAATGAAGATCAAGAGGCAGCAGATGGGCCCGCTGATGACGATCTTGGTCGGGCCATTACTGATGCAAAGGAAGAATGTGAAACTGAAAAGGAGAAGGAGAAGCTGGAGCAGATGTTAAAGGATCACAAAACATTGTTGTATCCAACTTGCGAAGATGGCCACAAAAAGCTAGGTACCACACTGGATTTGCTGCAATGGAAGGCAGAGAACGGTGTGACTGACAGCGCATTTTCAAAGTTGTTGGTAAAAATGAAGAATCTTCTTCCAAGAAATAATGAGTTGCCCGACAGTACATACCAAGCAAAGAAGGTTGTCTGCCCTCTAGGATTAGACGTGCAGAAGATACATGCATGCATTAATGACTGCATCCTCTACCGCGGTGAGAAGTACGAGAATTTGGATGCATGCCCGGTATGCACTCCACTGTGGTATAAGATCAGACGAGACGATCCTGGCGATGTTAAGGGCGAGGCCCCTAGGAAGAAGGTTCCCGCCAAGGTTATGTGGTATGCTCCTATAATACCATGGTTAAAATGTCTCTTTAGAAATAAAGAGCATGCCAAGTTGTTGCGATGGCACATGGAAGACCGTAAGAAAGACGCGATGTTGAGACACCCCGCTGATGGGTCACGGTGGAGAAAAGTCGAGCGAGAGTACCCGGACTTCGCACGTGACGCAAGGAACTTAAGGTTTGGTCTAAGTACAGACGACATGAATCCTTTTGGTGAGCAGAGCTGCAGTCACAGCACCTGGCCTGTGACTATGTATCTATAACCTTCCTCCTTGGTTGTGTATGAAGAGGAAGTTCATTATGATGTCAGTGCTCATCCAAGGCCCGAGGAAACCCGGAACATTGATGTTTACCTAAGGCCATTAGTTGAAGAATTTTTACAGCTGTGGGCCAAACCAAGTGTACGTATGTGGGATGAGCACAAAGGGGAGCCATTCGACCTACGAGCATTGCTTTTCGTAACCATCAATGATTGGCCTGCTCTTAATAACATTTCAGGGCAAACAAACAAGGGATACAATGCATGCACACACTGTTTAGACTTCCGAACCTGCATCCAGTAAGAAAGAAAGGCAAGCATTTCAAACGTCTGGCAGAACCCCGGAGGAAGCCTGTCCTCCGTACCGGTGAGGAGGTATTTGGTATGGTCAAAGTAATCTTTGGAAAAGGTCCTGGCAGTCTATCTGTTCTGAATGACGATGCCAGACACACGCCCATGTGGAAGAAGCAATCTATATTTTGGGACCTACCCTATTGGAAAGTCTTAGAGGTCCGCTCTTCAATCGACGTGATGCACGTGACGAAGAATGTTTGCGTGAACCTGCTAGGCTTTCTAGGAGTGTATGGGAAGACAAAAGATACACCGGAAGCACGGCAGGACTAGCAACGTCTGAAAGCCCCTGAAGAGCCTATGCATCCTGAGAACGAGAAGGGTAAACGATGCCACTTAACTCCTGCCAGCTACGCTCTTACCAAAGCAGAGAAGGAAATCTTTTTTGAATGTCTGAGCAGTATCAAGGTCCCATCTGGCTTCTCGTCGAATATAAAGGTAATAATAAATATGGCAGAGAAAAAATTCCAAAACCTGAAGTCTCATGACTGCCACGTGATTATGACACAATTGCTTCCGATTGCATTGAGGGGGCTTCTACCTGAAAATGTTCGAGTACCCATTGTGAAGCTATGTGCATTCCTCAATGCAATATCTCAGAAGGTAATCGATCCAGAAAGCCTACCAGGGTTACAAACAGATGTGGCCCAATGTCTTGTCAGCTTTGAGTTGGTGTTCCCACCATCCTTCTTCAATATTATGACGCATCTCCTGGTTCACCTAGTAGAAGAGATTGCCATTCTCGGTCCTGTATTTCTACACAATATGTTCCCCTTTGAGAGGTACATGGGAGTCTTAAAGAAATATGTTCATAATCGTGCTAGGACATAAGGAAGCATCTCCAAGGGCTATGTAACAGAGGAGGTCATTGAGTTCTGTGTTGATTTTATTCCTGACCTTAAGGCGATTGGTGTTCCAGAATCACGACATGAGGGGAGACTGCGTGGAAAAGGCACCCTAGGATGTAAAGCAATGATATGTAGGGACGGGCATTCTCTCAATCAAGCACACTACACGGTTTTACAAAGATCTATCTTGGTTGCCCCGTATATCAATGAACACAAGAATTTAATACGCCTCAAACACCCGGGGCGGTCTGATGAATGGATTATAAGTGAACACATGGCGAGTTTTGGCGGCTGGCTGCAAAGACTTCTCACGAATAACACCACTGTTGGGGATCAGTTGTACTTGTTGGCCAGGACACCATCTTCGACTGTATGTACTTTCCAAGGGTACGAGATAAATGGGAATACATTTTACACGATAGGCCAAGATAAAAAGAGCACCAACCAAAATAGTGGTGTCCGCTTCGATGCAGCAGAAGACAATGGGCAGAAGACCACGTATTATGGGTTCATAGAGGAGATATGGGAAGTTGACTATGGACCTAATTTTAAGGTCCCCTTGTTTCGATGCAAATGGCTCAAGCTAACAGGAGGAGGGGTTGAGGTAGACAAGAAGTACGGAATGACAACGGTGGATCTCAACAATCTTATGAAGGTAGACAAGAACTTAGACAAACCATTCGTCCTAGCCAATGATGTGGCTCAGGTTTTCTATGTGAAGGACATGTCCTCCAGACCAAAAAAAGAAAAAATATGCAAACGAATACATCATATGATGAGCCAAAGCGTCACATAGTTCTTTTAGGGAAAAGAAACATCGTGGGAATCGAGGACAAGACAGACATGTCATAAGATTATAATAAGTTTGATGAAATTCCGCCCTTCACAGTGAAAACTGACCCAAGCATTCCGTTAAGTAAAGAAGATGCTCCATGGTTACGTCTGAAGCGATCATAAGGAAGGGCATATGCCAAGAAGTTCATGCTCATATTATGTAACTCTAGTTCATGTTTTTAATATTAATAAATGTCTTGAGTGTTAGTCTTGTTTTATGGATGGACCGGGACTATGAGAAGAAGTTGTCCCGATTCGTACTTACCATTAAGATCTGATCTCCAAACGCGCGCGGTCACATATTAGGGAGTGCCTCTATGACCAGTTTCTTGGAGATGCCGGAGGACTGGGCTCCGTCGGCATCTCCTTGAAACTGGCCGTAGTGGTGTCCCTGTTCTCGAAAACCATCTTGCAGCTTGTAACTTCTCTAACTAGATCAATACACCTAGGAGCTAACTAATTTCACATATTAGGGAGTGCCTCTATGACCTGTTTCTCGGAGATGCCGGAGGACTGGGATCCGTCGGCATCTCCCTGAAACTGGCCGTAGTGGTGTCCCTGCTCTCGAAAACCATCTTGGAAATGCCTCAAACTGGCTGGAGGACTGGACTCACAAGGATGCCTATTTATAGTACAAGCAGCTCGGCATAGTGTCGACACTTACGAAATAATGTCGATACTCACCCCTATTATTAGTGCTGACTCGTGTTTTGTCCCGGTTGGTGTCTCCAACCGGGACTAAAGGTTCATCTTTAGTCCCGGTTGGTTACACCATCCGGGACAAGGTACATGCCGCACGACATAATGTCGACACTCACCCCTATCATTAGTGCTGCCTGGCCCAGCCTGAAATCCCTCCAACCGTCCCATTTTTAGAACAATGTCATATTTCTTCTGTTAACAGTATATGTATTAAATGAGCCATTATTCTTCCTTCTATTTCTTCCCTCCATATTTTTTCCCGCCATTTTTTCCTGCCATTTTTCCCCGCCATTTTTCTTCCCGCCATTTTTTCCCGCCAATTCTTCCCTCCAGTTCTTCCCGCCAGTTCATTATATATATATGTAGGGTTGGCCTCCATTGTCATTTCACATCTCTAGACTCATATCTGCAACCTCATCACTCTTTCCCATGGCTTCCACCGTAGCACTAACCCCTAGGGAGGCGGAGGCGCTTTGCGCCTCGAACTACCCCTGCCCGTCGGGCTACTGTGTCCCCGCCGGCTGGATGCTGAGCGCCGGAGGTGTGCCGGTTCCCCCTGTCCCTCTAGGTGTGGCGCGCCGGATGGCCATCACGAACAACTACTACTTCGAGCTCACGACGGAGCAGCGGAGGAATCCTAGATGGCATCTCGACTATTTCCCTACTTGGGAAGCCTTCTTCGTGGATCGGCGTGAGAGGGCGCTCGCCAGGCACGAGGAGGACGGCCCACCTCCTCCTAACTTCAATGAGGCCGGCCGTCGGCTATGGTGGCGCAGTCGGACTCTCCAGAGCGTCATGGCCTATGACACTGCCGCCGACTCTAACCCCCGTCTGCGCTACCCTCAAGTCCAGCCCACGCGTACTCAGCCTTCAAGGTTCAATTACGGCGACCCCGACGATGACAGCGATGACGGCGGCGGCGAGTACGACGACTACAGTGGCGAGTATTACAGGTGTAGGCAGGAGCATGACTGAATCACTCCAACATTCCGAAACAAGTTCGGCCGATTGTTACTTAATCTGGCCATGTATCTTAATTTTCAGTTCTTTTATGTATCTTAATTTTTAGTTGTTCTTTATGTAACTTACTATTAGTTGCATTCTGTATTTTAATTCCAGTTCTATCTCCTTCACAAAATGACCTATCTCATTCGAGGTTTGTTGGCTTTCGGGTCAAATGACCAATGTTATGGCTAGAATCAAGGCATAGTTTGTGATAATATGGCCATATTGTGCATACATGTGCATCATGGCATGGCAAACAATGTTGCAAGAGGAAGTTTTCCTTTTTATCGCACCAAAAAGGCATTTTCCATTTTCCGAGCATAAAAAAGGACGGTTTTGTGAAGCAACCACCAAATGGCTAATTCAAAAAACCACCAACACATTTTACAAAAATACTAGACCACCTTATATGGACAATGTACCAACAGGGGGATCTGAAACCTTCCCGTCCACCTCTGGTGAAAAAGACAAATTCCTGCCGAATCGGTAGGAAATGAGTCAGATATGAACTATAGGTACATGATACGATGCTCATGATTTTTTACAAAAATCATTTTTAGGTTCACAATATGCTATTTTGTCAAAAAACCAATGCAAGTTGAGCGAGGCTTGGCCCCGAGCTAAGAATCTTCATGCCCGTTGTTCGACAAAGTTTGACGATAGTTTAAAACGGGGATAAAAAAATAAAAAAAAGATCGAAACAGTGCGAAATCTTCGCGTGGTGTTATATTATGTGACATAGTTAGAAGGAAAAATCTCAAACTTGGTATATTGATTATGTCTCAAAAAAACCTTCACAAAATGACCTATCTCATTCGAGGTTTCTTGGCTTTCGGGTCAAATGACCAATGTTATGGCTAGAATCAAGGCATAATTTGTGATAATATGGCCATATTGTGCGTACATGTGCATCATGGCATGAAAAACAATGTTGCAAGAGGAAGTTTTCCTTTTTATCACACCAAAAAGGCATTTTCCATTTTCCGAGCATAAAAAACGGAAGGTTTTGTGAAGCAACCACCAAATGGCTAATTCAAAAAACCACCAACACATTTTACAAAAATACTAGACCACCTTATATGGACAATGTACCAACGGGGGGATCTGAAACCTTTCCGTCCACCTCTGGTGAAAAAGAAAAATTCCTGCCGAATCGGTAGGAAGTGGGTCAGATATGAACTACAGGTACATGATATGATGCTCATGATTTTTTACAAAAATCATTTTTAGGTTCACAATATGCTATTTTATCAAAAAACCAATGCAAGTTGAGCGAGGCTTGGTCAGATTCAAGTGTATACAAAAGATGCGGCATTTAAATATCCAATCAATTCAAAAATGTTAATACAAAAGATGCGGCATTAAAATATGATTTGCTCTAATAAAATAGGGTTAGATTCCTTTTTAGATGCTTAATATTTCTTATGTTCAAAGTTTTAGGATTTGACAATTTATTTTTGTTTGAATTGAATAATCAAAATTTATATGTAAGTGTTTTAATCATTTTGAAAATTTTCATCTAAAGTAAATATAAAATGTTTTTACATGAATGGATAGATATTATTTTTCTGAAAATTATGATATATTATTCATATTTTTCTGAGTTGAAATGAAAAAGATATGAATTTTCTAAATTCATATCCTATTTTTTGAATTAAAAATGCCCCTTTAATGCATGAAATAAATGCCCCCCCTTTAACACCGGTTCTAGACACGAACCGGTGTTAAAGGGGGGCGCATTTATTTCGTTTCGCGCGCACCCCCCCCAATTTAACACCGGTTCGTGGCTGGAACCGGTGTTAAAGGGGGGGTATTAAATGCGCGCGCGAAACGAATTCCCCCCTCCCTTAACACCGGTTCCAGCCCCGAACCGGTGTTAAAGGCGGGGTATTAAATGCGCCTCCCCCTTCATTTCTTCCTCCCAGAGCCAGATCGAACCCGCCGCCGCGCAGAGAAAAACAAAGAGCAGCCGCCGGCGTCGTCCAACCCTCGCCGTCGCCGCCCTCGCCCTCGCCGTTGCCGCCCTCGTGTCGGCCGCCACCGCCAACTCGATCGGAGCCGACCTCGCCCTCGCGCGCGCCAACACCGCCACCGCCGCCGCCACCGCGCGCGCGCCACCGAATTCGCCGACGACGCCGACGCCTACAAGAACCCCACCGACGCCGTCGTGCTCGTGGTGAGCTAGCGGACCGCCTGGTCCCCTCTGTTTCCTCCCTTCTGTTTCCTCCCTTTGGCGGCGGTGTGGAGTTCGCGTGGTGGCGCCGCCGGCCGGCAGTTTTCAGTGGAGCTCGCGTGGTGGCACCACTCCGTCCACGCCTCTGCGTCGTTCGAGGAAGCAGGCGCTGCCGCTGCCACCCGTGTCTTCCCTGCATCATCCTGGTCCTCATTGTCCCCTCCTCGACCACCCGCACATCAATGCAATGCACACAATGTCGGTGTGCAATGCGCACAATTAACACCGGAAAGGCCTAGAGCTTGATTTGGAGAGAGAAAAGGGGAAGACCAAACCTGATTTCGAGCTCGCATTGTCGGTGGTAGCTCGCGTCATCGGGTGTGGCGGGCAGGAGCGGCTACGCGAGTGCGTCCACAGATTGGGGCCAACGACAGGGATGTGGAGGGGATGGGTCAGGGAGGCGGATTCGTCGGGGAGGCCCAGGGCCCAGGCGCGGTACGGGGACAGCCTCCCCTCTCGGCTGCGGGGCGGCCTAGGTGGGGTGCGAGCTCCGGTGGTGGCCATGGGGTGCGAGCTCGCACGTTATGCCAGCGATGTCGGGGTGTATGCATGGTCCTTCTTGGGTTGCAGGTGTGTCCGCTGGCAATGACGGCACGACGTCCCTCTCTTCGGCGATGCGATGTGTCGTTGGTCGTCAGAGTGGTGGCTAGAGTTCGCGGATGTCGGTAGCGGCCTTAGAAGGTGGACTGCGCGGGCAGCTCTTTGGCGAGCGTCGTGGCTTATCCCCTCGGTCTGGGGCCTATCTTGGGGACAACGGGCGGGGCAGAAGGCGGGGAAAACCCTTTACCATAGGTCTCTGGGGGCCGCCGATGCTGCTACCTTCTTCATCACAGGGCTCCAGGTGAAAACCCTTTACCATAGGTCTCGTTGGTCATTACCCCCTTGGGGGTGTCGTTGTGGAGCTCTGACTCATCCTGATCTTGGCTCATTGACTTCGGTGGCAAGTTTAGGTTCTCCGCGGTTTTTCTTGCTTATTTTGATCTACTTTATAAAAGGGATATCCCCTCCACATTGTATCTGTTCTGCCAAATTGTTTGCCGTCGCTATAATGTTTGCCTCGGCCTCCTCTTTCGAACAACGCCCGTTTTAGGTAGGCCGCATCACGCTACCTCGCGCGCCCTAGGTCGCTCTCCAACGCCGCCAGACTCCGGTGAGCCACTGTAGCTAGCCCCTCTCATATGCATCCGGGATTTCTCCGAATTAGGGTTTGGACCCCTCGGAACTCGTTTAAAATGATCAAGCATCCTTAGGGTTTTAATTTCATTTGTGTATTTATTTGTGTATTTTTGTATGAATAATATGTATATTTGTGTATGAATCCAAGTCCACTTGAATGTTTACTCTCTTACTATAGATAATATTATTGTTTTAGAAACTATGGATCCACTTAGTAGAAACCTTGAAGAAGAAGAAATAATGGAGAACATTATTGATGAGGACACCTCACAATATCTGAACTTGGAGGGACATGATGACAGCTCAAGTAGTCATGGAGAAGATGAAGACTTTGGTGAACGCAATTTAGTGATTACAAAGTCCGGCGAGGTATATGCATTGATTAAGCCTCTGCTGACTTCTACCAACAATCTTCTTCTACATGTATTAATTAACGCTTCTTTCTTCTTTTGTCCCTCTGGATCGACCAGCCAGCAACCATCTTCTTCTACGAAAAAGAGCAAGCGAGGCGCGAGCCATCGGTTGAAAGATCGTGCAAAGTTCACGATCGAAGCAGTCTGTGTTGATGGCATGCCGATGGAGCCCAAGAAGGCCACAGACAAATTTGTACGTCAGGCTGGAGTTTTTGTTAGGGAACAAATCCCAATCATAATTGAATATTGGAATAAGCCAAAGAAGGGCGACGGTACCTTTGTCGATGAAAGATCCAAAGAAACGCTTTGGAATTCGTTGTTGGAAATTTCACCCTTCCGCCAGAGGAGGATGAAAACAACCCGGTTATAAAGGAAAAGGTCAAAGAGTGGACTCTAAAGAAGATGGCTGACGCTTTCCGCAACTGTAAGATAAAATTGAACAAATTTGTCAAAGCTGGCGAGACTCCAAATTTCGGAGACGCATATTATGCGAAGATAAGACCTCACTGGCCCGAATTTGTGACATATAGAAAAGGTGCTATAGCTAAAAAGAGGTCAGAAACCAATACGCTTAATGCCCAGAAGAAGGAATATCACCAGAGGACGGGGTCAGTGTTGGAGATATGCCCTAGAGGCAATAATAAATGTGGTTATTATTATATCTTTGTGTTTATGATAAATGTTTACATTCATGCTATAATAGTATTAACAAGGAAACATTGATACTTGTGTGATTTGTAAACTTAATTTGAAGTCCCTAGTATAGCCTCTATACATCACTAGCTTGTTGGTTGATAAATGATTGTGGTTTCCATATCATGAACATTGAGATGTTATCAACAACAAGATCATATCGTTAGGAGAATGATATGGTGTACATACTCCTATAGATAAGAGTAGCATAAAGATCAAGTCATTTCAATAGTTCAATTGCTATATGCTTTCTAATACATAGTAACCTAATTCCTTCGACCATGAGATAATGCATATCACCTTTACCGGATGGATGCTTTGATGACATCAAACACCACACCGTAACTGGGTGGCTACAAAGGTGGCATTGAGTGTTCGGAAAGTATTGGTTGAGACACATGGATCAAGAGTGGGATTTGTCCATCCATATGCCGGATAGATATACTCTGGCCCCTCTCGGTGGAATGTCATCCAATTAGCTTGCAAGCATGTGACTGGCTCACAAGGGATCACATATCACGGGAACGAGAAAAGAGTACTTATCAGTAACGAGGTTGAACTAGGTATGCAGAGATACCGACGATCATAACCTCGGATAAATAAACTATCGTGAGACAAAGGGAAATTGGTATCGTATGTAAGTGGTTCATTCGATCGCAAAGTAATCGTAGAAATATGTGGGAGCCATATGAATTTCTAGATTCCTCTATTGGTTATTGTTCGGAGAAGTGTCTCGATCATGTCCGCATAATTCACGAACCGTAGGGAGACACACTTAAGGATTCGACGTTGTTTGAGTAGTTATGGTAGTATGAGAAAGAGACCGAATGTTGTTCGGAGTCTCGGATGGGATCCGGGATATCACGAGGTGATCCGGAATGGTCCGGAGAATAAGATTCATATAAGGAAAGTCCCGTTTCGGAGTTCGGGAATGATTCCGGTGTTTTCATCGGGAATGTTTTAGAAGGTTCCGGAATGTCCGGCACTCCGGAGGGGAAGGGGTACATGAATGTGTCATTGCATGTTGGAATGATTGCATCATGTACTAAGTGTCATCGCTGTTCCAAATAAAGGATTAATTCAAATCCTAGTTTGAAAAGTCAAATAGCTAGTTTGAAAAGTCAAACGGCTAAAATTGGAAAGAGGAAAAGAGGAGGAAGTGGGAAACCGAGTTGGGGAGGGAATCCCTCCTCCAACCGGCGGCGCCACCTCCAAGCCAAGTTGGGGAGGGACTCCCCTCCCTCCCCTTGGCCGCCGGCCCCTCCACCTATATAAGGAGGGGCAGGGCTCCCTCCTCTAAACACACAAGTCCCCCACCTCAAACCCTAGAAGCTGCAGCCCTCCATAGCCGCCGCCTCCACCTAGGGTTTTGCCCTAGCCGCCGACTTGGGGGTCCCCGGAACCCTAGCCGCCGGCTCTAGCCCCTCCTCCTTGGTGTGTCTAAACCCTAGATCGCCGAGGATCTCTCTCATACTCCACCATACTTGCTCCCGCTTAAGACGAAGCCCTGCGAGATCTCCCCTCTACTTCCGGTACCACGCCGTTGTGCTGCCGGAATCACGAGGAGAGTGCTACAACCTCCGCTGCCTGCTAGAACAAGGGAGAGGAAGGTCTTCGTCGAGTACCGAACGTGTGACCGACTGCGGGAGCGCTGCCGGAAAGCAGCGCCGGAAGGATCGTCTACGCGATCTTGAGATCGGGAGAGTACGACTACATCACCCACGAGAATCCGCTCTCGTTAAACACTTTGGAATCTTCGAGGGTAAGTTATTCCATCGACTCGTTGCTACAATATAGTAGATAGATCTTGGCTTGTTTGTTTGTATGCGGTAGAAATTTTTTGTTTTCCATGCTACGAAACCCTACAGTGGTATCAGAGCCGTGTCTATATGTAGATCTGTTGCACGAGTAGAACACAATGGTCATTGTGGGCATTGATGCTTTTATTGTCGATTGCTTCTTGTGTACTTTGCATCTAGCGGTATGTTGGGATGAAGCGGCCCGGGCTAACCTTACATGACATTGTTCATGAGACTTGCTCCACGCTTGACATGCAACTTGTATTGCATAAGTGGCTTTGCGGGTGCCTGTTTCTCCTAGCATAGTTAAGATCCAATTTACAACGGGTGATTAACAATACTAGTATCAATGTTGTGGTTCATGTTCATAAGTTAGAACGACACTTATCGAAATCCCCAAAACCACGTAAAATATGCAAAGAAAGTAGAGGCGTCTAACTTTGTTTTGCAGGGGTGTGCAGTGATGTGATATGGCCATGATTGTGATTATATTTGATGTATGCAATGTTCCTTATTGTAAGTTGGCAACCGGCAGGAGCCATATGGTTGTCTTTAATTTATGTTAAGACCCGCGTGTCTATTCAAAGTAGTTGTAATAGTTGAAGTCGGTGGATGACAACCATGGAGAAGCGTCATTGACCTTGATGCAATGCCGGTGATGATGGAGATCATGTTCGTGCTTGAAGATGGAGATCGGAAGCGCAAAGAAGAAAGGCCATATCATATCACATATTATGAATTGCATGTGATGTTAATCCTTTATGCATCTTGTATTGCTTAGTAGACGACGGTAGCATTATAAGATGATCCCTCATGCACATGAATTTCAAGTCATATAGTGTTCACCCTTAGTTAGCACCGTTGCTAAAGCTTGTTGTTTCGAAGCACCACGTGATGATCGGGTGTGTTAGATTCTGCAAGTGTATACAACGTGAGCAAGCCAGATTTGCTCATGCGGAAACTAAGGTTTGATCTTGACGAGCCTAGCATGTACAGACATGGTCTCGGAACACGGATCACCGAAAGGTAAAGCATGAATCATATAGTAGATATGATGAACATGACGATTGTTCGCCATTGAAACTATATCAACTCTCGTGATGATCGGTGTTGATGTAGTGGATTTGGTTCGTGTGATCACTAAAACAATGTGAGGGATGTTGTTTTGAGTGGGAGTTCACCTAGATTAACTTTATTATTAATTTGAACTAAATTTGTCATAAACTTAGTCTAAACTATTGCAAATATGTTGTAGATCAATGGCAGCCCCTACCATCAATTTTAATGCGTTCCTAGAGAAAGAAAAGTTGAAAAACAATGGAAGCAACTTCGTGGATTGGTTCCGCAATTTGAGGATTGTCCTCACAGCTGGTAATTTGACCTATGTGCTGGATGCACCGCTGGGTGACCCACCTGCAGCTGATGCTTCCGATGAAGTAAAGAATGTTTACCTCGCTCGGAAGAATCAGTACTCCATAGTTCAGTGTGCTATCTTGTATGGTTTGGAATCGGAGCTTCAGAAAAGGTTTGAGAATTCAGACCCATATGATATTGTCGAGGATCTCAAATTGATCTTTGAGACTCATGCGGCAATTGAAAGTTATGAGGCTTCTGAAAAGTTCTTTAACTGCAAGATGGAAGAGGGCAGCTCCGTCAGTGAGCATGTGCTTAAGATGTCTGGGCACGCAAACAAACTTCAAAGCTTGGGTATAGTGATTCCTAATGCTTTGGGGATTTACCGTGTCCTCCAATCACTACCACCAAGTTACAAGAACTTTGTGATGAACTACAACATGCAGAACATGAACAAGCAAATGCCAGAACTGTTTGCTATGTTAAAGTCTGCAGAAGTGGAGATCAAGAAAGAGCACCAAGTGTTGTTGGTCAATAAGACCACCAAATTCAAGAAAGGCAAGTCTAAGCAGAAGGGACACTTCAAGAAGGGTGGTAAGAAAGTTACCACGCCGGCGAAGAAGACCAAGGCTGGACCCAAGCCTGATACTGAGTGCTTTTACTGCAAGGGAGAAGGTCACTGGAAGCGGAATTGCCCAAAGTACTTGGCGGATCTGAAGAACGGCAACATCAAGAAGGAAGGTATATCTGATATACATGTTATTGATGTGTATCTCACTAGTACTCGTAGTAGTGCCTGGGTATTTGATACTGGTTCGGTTGCTCATATTTGTAACTCGAAACAGGTGCTGCAGAATAAACGGAAGCTAGCGAAGAACGAGGTGACGATGCGCGTGGGAAACGGATCAAAGGTTGATGTGATCCCGGTCGGCACGCTACCCATTCATCTACCATCGGGATTAGTTTTATACTTAAATAATTGTTATTTGGTGCCTGCGTTGAGCATGAACATTATATCGGGATCTTGTTTATTGCGAGACGGTTACTTTTTTAAGTCTGAGAATAATGGTTGTTCGATTTATATGAGTAATATGTTTTATGCACATGCACCTTTGATAGATGGTCTATTCTTATTGAATCTCGATAGTGGAAATACACATATCAACAACATTGAGGCTAAACGTTTGAAATCAAGCGATAATTCGACCTATATGTGGCACTGTCGTCTTGGTCACATTGGAGTGAAACGTATGAAGAAACTCCATTCCGATGGACTTCTTGAATCACTTGATTTTGAATCACTTGAAAGATGCAAAGCATGTCTGATGGGTAAAATGACTAAGACTCCATTTTCTGGTATGATGGAGCGAGCTACGGACTTATTGGAATCCATACATACCGATATGTGTGGTCCGATGAGTGTAGCATCGCGCGGTGGTTATCGTTATGTTCTTACCTTCACGGATGACTTGAGTAGATATGGGTATATCTATTTCATGAAACATAAGTCCGAAACTTTCGAGAAGTTTAAGGAGTTTCAAAGTGAGGTAGAGAATCAACGTAACAAGAAGATTAAATTTCTACGTTCTGATCGTGGAGTTGAATATCTAAGTTACGAGTTTGGCGAGCATTTGAAGAAATGCGGAATACTTTCACAGTTGACACCGCCGGGAACACCACAGCGTAATGGTGTGTCCGAACGTCGTAATCGAACTCTCTTAGATATGGTTCGTTCTATGATGTCACTTACAGATTTACCGCTATCATTTTGGGGTTATGCATTAGAAACAGCCGCATTCATTTTAAATAGGGCACCGTCTAAATCCGTTGAAACGACACCGTATGAATTATGGTTTGGGAAGAAACCTAGATTGTCGTTCCTTAAAGTTTGGGGATGCGAAGCCTATGTAAAGAAGTTACAGCCGGACAAGCTAGAACCCAAAGCGGAAAAATGCGTCTTCATAGGATACCCGAAGGAAACTATTGGGTATACCTTCTATCATAGATCCGAAGGCAAAATCTTCGTTGCCAAGAATGGATCCTTTCTAGAGAAGGAATTTCTCTCGAAAGGAGTGACTGGAAGGAAAGTAGAACTCGACGAGGTTGTCGAACCTTCTCTCGAAATTGCGAGTAGCGCAGCACCGGAAGAAGTTCCTGTGGTGCCTGCACCAATAAGAGAGGAAGCTAATGATAGTGATCATGAAACTTCGGTTGAAGTTGCTACAGAGCCTCGGAGGTCAACGAGAACTCGTACCACTCCAGATTGGTATGATTCCGTTATGAGTGTCATGTTGGTGGATAACACCGATGACCCCGAGACATATGAGGAAGCGATGATGAGCCCAGATTCCAATAAATGGCAAGAAGCCATGAAATCCGAGATTGGATCCATGTACGAAAACCAAGTATGGACTTTGGTGGACTTACCGGATGGCCGGAAGGCTGTCGAGAACAAATGGATTTTCAAGAAGAAAACAGATGCTGATGGTAATGTTACTGTCTATAAAGCTCGACTTGTCGCAAAAGGGTTTCGACAAATTCAAGGAGTTGACTACGATGAGACTTTCTCACCAGTAGCGAAGCTAAAGTCTGTGAGGATTATGTTAGCAATCGCTGCATATTATGATTATGAGATATGGCAGATGGATGTCAAAACAGCATTCCTCAATGGAGACATTGATGAAGAGTTGTATATGATGCAACCCAAAGGTTTTGTCGATCCTAAAGATGCTAACAAGGTATGCAAACTTCAACGGTCCATCTATGGATTGAAGCAAGCATCCCGAAGTTGGAATCAACGTTTTGATAAGGTGATCAAAACTTTTGGTTTTATACAAACTTATGGAGAAGCTTGTATTTACAAGAAAGTGAGTGGGAGCTCTGTAGCATTCTTAATACTATATGTGGATGACATATTGTTGATTGGGAATGATGTATACCTTCTTAATAGTGTCAAGGAATATTTGAATAATAGTTTTTCAATGAAGGATCTTGGCGAAGCAGCTTACATATTAGGCATAAAGATTTATAGAGATAGATCGAAACGCCAAATATCATTGTCACAGAGTACATATTTGGACAAAGTTCTAAAGAGATTTGGAATGGAAGATAGCAAGAAAGGGTTCTTGCCCATGTTGCCCAATACGACCTTGAGTAAAACTCAAAGTCCGACATCGGCAGAAGATAGAGAAAGGATGAGTAAGACTCCCTATGCCTCAGCCATAGGATCTCTAATGTATGCCATGCTATGTACTAGACCCGACATTGCATATGTTGTTAGTTTAACTAGCAGATATCAAAGTGATCCAGGAGTGGATCATTGGACAACGGTCAAAAACATCCTTAAGTACTTGAGAAGAACTAAGGATATGGTTCTTTCTTATGGAGGTGATGAACAGTTCGTTGTTAATGGTTACGCCGATGCTAGTTGGAACACCAATCCGGATGATTCTAAATCACAATCTGGATACGTATTTATTTTGAATGGTGCAGCAGTTAGCTGGAGGAGTGCAAAGCAAAGCGTTGTGGCGAGATCTTCAACTGAATCGGAATACATGGCTGCTTCGGAGGCTTCACAAGAAGTGATATGGATGAAAGAGTTCATTACAGAGCTGAGTGTGGTTCCTAGTGCGCTGGACCCAATGTCTATCTACTGTGATAACATGGGCGCCATAGCCAATGCGCAAGAACCAAGGTCACACAAGAAGCTGAAGCATATCAAGCTACGTTTTCACGCTATTCGAGAACATATTCAAGATGGGGATATAAATATTTGCAAAGTACACACAGATCTGAATGTGGCGGATCCGTTGACTAAACCTCTCCCGAGGGCAAAACATGACCAGCACCAAACTGCCATGGGTGTTCGGTATATTACCATGTAATCTAGATTAGATGACTCTAGTGCAAGTGGGAGACTGTTGGAGATATGCCCTAGAGGCAATAATAAATGTGGTTATTATTATATCTTTGTGTTTATGATAAATGTTTACATTCATGCTATAATAGTATTAACAAGGAAACATTGATACTTGTGTGATTTGTAAACTTAATTTGAAGTCCCTAGTATAGCCTCTATACATCACTAGCTTGTTGGTTGATAAATGATTGTGGTTTCCATATCATGAACATTGAGATGTTATCAACAACAAGATCATATCTTTAGGAGAATGATATGGTGGACATACTCCTATAGATAAGCGTAGCATAAAGATCAAGTCATTTCAATAGTTCAATTGCTATATGCTTTCTGATACATAGTAACCTAATTCCTTCGACCATGAGATCATGCATATCACATTTACCGGATGGATGCTTTGATGACATCAAACACCACACCGTAATTGGGTGGCTACAAAGGTGGCATTGAGTGTTCGGAAAGTATTGGTTGAGACACATGGATCAAGAGTGGGATTTGTCCATCCATATGACGGATAGATATACTCTGGGCCCTCTCGGTGGAATGTCATCCAATTAGCTTGCAAGCATGTGACTGGCTCACAAGGGATCACATATCACGGGAACGAGAAAAGAGTACTTATCAGTAACGAGGTTGAACTAGGTATGCAGAGATACCGACGATCATAACCTCGGATAAATAAACTATCGTGAGACAAAGGGAAATTGGTATCGTATGTAAGTGGTTCATTCGATCGCAAAGTAATCGTAGAAATATGTGGGAGCCATATGAATTTCTAGATTCCTCTATTGGTTATTGTTCGGAGAAGTGTCTCGATCATGTCCGCATAATTCACGAACCGTAGGGAGACACACTTAAGGATTCGACGTTGTTTGAGTAGTTATGGTAGTATGAGAAAGAGACCGAATGTTGTTCGGAGTCTCGGATGGGATCCGGGATATCACGAGGTGATCCGGAATGGTTCGGAGAATAAGTTTCATATAAGGAAAGTCCCGTTTCGGAGTTCGGGAATGATTCCGGTGTTTTCATCGGGAATGTTTTAGAAGGTTCCGGAATGTCCGGCACTCCGGAGGGGAAGGGGTACATGATGAAGGGTTTCACGGCATAGTAAATCAAAATTTTCTACGGATGCGAACAGAGGGAAAGCCAAGATCTAATCTAGGAGATGCAATCAACGAGAGAGATTGGATTAGATCTTCATTCCCTTGAAGATTCGCACAGCGGAACGTTCGTCGGAACGTGGGTGATGTAGTCGTACTCGCTTCTCCTCCTCGCGATCCGATCCGATCTAGCACCACAAGTGGCGGTGCCTCCGTGAGATGCACACGTGCAGCACCTCGACGTCTCCTCCTTCCTCGGACCAGCAAGTATGGTGGAGAGATAGATTGGATCTACAACACGACGGCGTGGTGTATATGGTGGAGAATTTCTGCAGCAGGGCTTCGCCTACAAACAGTCGGGAGGGAGAGAGGAAAGCTAGCAAGGCGGCTAGGGTTTGGAGGAGAGGTGTGTGGGGTTGGTGCGCCCCCACCCCTCTTTATATAGAGGGGGGGCGCAGCCCTAGCCCCTCCCCCAAGCCCAAAGGATAAGGAGTGGGGGGCATGGACTCTCCCCTCTTCTAGAAACCCTATCTCTAGTTTAAACGATTTAAACTCTCTAGGATCGGCTGGGCCCTATGGGGCCTTGTGCCCCTGGCCCAATGCGGCCAGGACACTCCCTCATAGGCCCATGCCCCCTCCCGGAAGGTGGGGCCACGTTGGTCCCCTTCCGGAAGGTTCTAGAAGCTTCCGGTACAATACCGATTAACCCGGAATAATTCCGAACTCCAAAAACTGCACTGCCTTATATGAATCTTATTCTCCGGACCATTCCGGAACCTCTTGTGATGTCCCGGATCCCATCCGATACTCCAAACAAAAATTCATAAACCAATTATCCAATCTATCCTAGCGTCGAGACACGTTAAGTGTGTGACCCTGCGGGTTCGAGAATATGCAGACATGATCTTCTATCAATAATCAACAGCGGGGTCTGGGCACCCATATTGACTCCCACACATTCATCGATGATCATATCGGATGAACCACAATGCCAGGATTCAAACAATCCCATATATATATTCCCTTCGTCTCGCGATATTTTACTTGCCCGAGATTCGATCGTCGGTACCGACATACCTAGTTCAATCTCGTTCACAACAAGTACTTTACTCGTTCCGTAATCCGATATCACTTTGTGATTAACTCCTTAACCACATGCTTGCAAGCGGTGTTGATATCGATTACCGAGTGGGCCCGAAGTATATCTCTCCGACTTGGGAGGGACAAATTCCATCTCGATACATACAACCCAACAGATACTTTCTGATCACCTGAGAGACACCTTTATGATCACCCTCTCATAGGATGACGTTTGATGACCTCAAAGCTTTCTTCCGATACCAGGGAGTTGTATTATCTCATGGTCTAAGGAATACAATATTTGACATAGGAAAAGCTTCGCAACGATGAACACGATGAAACGATCTAATTGCTTCGCTTAGTTTGGGTCTGTCCATCATATCATTCTCCAATGATATGATCTCATTATCAATTGACAACTCATGTCTATGGTTAGGAAACCTTAACCATCATTGATCAATGAGCTAGTCCCTAGAGGCGTACTAGGGACACGGTGTTGTTCACAAACCACACAAGTATTAAAGTTTCCGCTTAATACAATTCTAGCATGGAATATAAACTTTATCATGAACAAGAATTATAATAATAACATCTTTATTATTGCCTCTAGGGCATAATTCCAACAGTCTCCCACTTGCACTAGAGTCAATAATCTAGTTTACATTTGGCAACAATCTCACACCCATGGCACTGAGGTGCTGATCATGTTTTACACGTGGAAGAGGTTTAGTCAATGGATCTGCGACATTCAGATCTGTATGTACTTTGCTAATCTTCAGATCTCCATCTGCAATATAATCTCGGATTATATGAAACTTGCGGTTGATATGCTTGGTCTTTGGATGATATCTTGGTTCCTTAGCAAGTGCTATGGCGCCAGTGTTGTCACACAATATCTCCAGTGGGTCCAATGCACTTGGAACCACGCCAAGCTCAGTGATGAAGTTTCTGATCCAAACTCCTTCACTTGACGCTTCTGCAGCAGCCATGTATTTCGCTTCTACTGTAGATCCCGCGATCACGCTTTGCTTGTAGCTTCTCCAGCTCACAGCTCCTCCATTCAAAATATAAACGTATCCTGTCTGAGATTTGGAATCACCCTTGTCGGTGTCAAAACTAGCGTCGACGTAGCCTTTTACGACAAGCTGTTCATCACCCCTATAGACTAAGAACATTTCTTTAGTCCTATTCAGGTACTTTAGGATGTTCTTCACGGCTGTCCAGTGTTCCACTTCTGGATCACTTTGATATCTGCTTGTCAAACTAAGAGCATTGGACACATCCGGTCTAGTACACAGCATGGCATACATGATGGAACCTATGGCCGAGGCATAAGGCACTTTGCTCATAGCTTCCCTATCATTTACCGTAGCTGGACACTGAGCCTTGCTCAATATCTT
Organism: Avena sativa; assembly: GCA_916181665.1. Lineage (NCBI taxonomy): Eukaryota > Viridiplantae > Streptophyta > Magnoliopsida > Poales > Poaceae > Avena > Avena sativa. The sequence goes on from OV702282.1 coordinate 243,355,616, forward strand.
ACCTGACAACATAGGCACTGAACCTTTCTTTGCCTTATCCATTCTGAACCTTTTCAGAACTTTGTCTAGGTATGTACTCTGGCTTAAAGCTATCAGGCGTCTTTGTCTATCTCTATAGATTTTGATGCCCAATATATAAGCAGATTCACCTAGGTCTTTCATTGAAAAACACTTGTTCAAATAACTCTTCACATCGTTAAGCATGTTGATGTCATTTCCAATAATCAATATGTCATCCACATATAGTACCAGAAACGTCACCGAGCTCCCACTCACTTTCTTGTAGATACAAGCTTCGTAGCAATTTGGAACAAATCCAAAGCTCTTGATCACTTGATCAAAACGAAGGTTCCAACTCCGAGATGCTTGCTTCAGTCCATAAATGGAACGCTGAAGTTTGCATACTTTATCAGCATCCTTAGGATCGACAAAACCTTCGGGTTGCATCATATACAACTCTTCATCAATGTTGCCATTGAGGAACGCAGTCTTGACATCCATCTGCCATATTTCATAATCATGAAACGCAGCAATTGCTAATAAAATCCGAATGGACTTAAACATCGCTACAGGAGAGAAAGTCTCATCGTAGTCAACACCTTGAACTTGTCGAAAACCTTTTGCGACAAGCCGTGCTTTATAGACGGTAACATTACCATCCGCGTCCGTTTTCTTCTTGATTATACATTTGCACTCAACGGCCTTTCGGTCGCTAGGAGGGTCCACCAAAGTCCATACTTGGTTTTCGCTCATGGATCCCAATTCGGATTTCATGGCTTCCAGCCATTTCTCAGAGTCTGGGCTCATCATCGCTTCCTCATAGTTCGTAGGTTCACTGTCTTCTACTAACAAGACAGTCAAGACAGGGTTGCCGTACCACTCAGGAGGGGCACGCGACCTTGTCGACCTGCGACGTTCAGTAGCAGCATCGTCCGAAGCTTCATGATCCTTGTCATTAGCTTCCTCTATTGTTGGTGCAAGCGGCACTGGAACAATTTCAGGTGCTGCGCTACTCTCCAATTCAAGAGAAGGTTCAATAACCTCGTCTAGCTCTACTTTCCTCCCACTCACTTCTTTCGAGAGAAACTCCTTCTCAAGAAAGGAACCGTTCTTTGCGACAAACACTTTGCCTTCGGTTCTGTGATAGAAGGTATACCCAATAGTTTCCTTAGGGTATCCTATGAAGACGCATTTCTCCGCTTTGGGTTCAAGCTTGTCCGGCATCAACTTCTTGACGTAAGCTTCGCATCCCCAAACTTTAAGAAACGACAACTTAGGTTTAGCACCAAACCACAGTTCATACGGTGTCGTCTCAACGGATTTAGATGGAGCCCTATTTAAAGTGAATGCAGCGGTTTCTAATGCATAACCCCAAAATGATAACGGCAAATTAGTAAGAGACATCATTGATCGGACCATATCTAATAGGGTTTGATTCCGGCGTTCAGACACACCATTGCGCTGTGGTGTTCCGGGTGGCGTGAGTTGTGAAACGATTCCACTTGCTTTAAGATGCGTGAGAAAATCATAACTTAAATATTCACCTCCACGATCAGATCGTAGAAACTTAATCTTTCCGTTACGATGGTTCTCTACTTCATTCTGAAATTCCTTGAACTTTTCAAATGTTTCAAATTTATGTTTCATTAAATAGATATACCCATATCTACTTAAGTCATCGGTAAAAGTGAGAAAATAGCGATATCCACCGCGCGTCGAAACACTCATCGGTCCTCATACATCGGTATGTATGATTTCCAACAAGTCCGTTGCTCGCTCCATCATACCGGAGAACGGGGTTTTGATCATCTTGCCCATGAGGCATGGTTCGCATGTGTCAAATGATTCAAAATCAAGAGACTCCAAAAGTCCATCAGAATGGAGTTTCTTCATGCGCTTTACACCAATATGACCTAGACGACAGTGCCACAAATAAGTAGTATTATCACTATCTACTTTGCATCTCTTAGCCTCAATGTTATGGATGTGTGTTTCATCCCTTTCGAGATTTAGAAGAAATAAACCATTTACAAGAGGTGCATGACCATAAAAGATGTTACTCATATAAATAGAACAACCATTATTCTCCGATTTAAATGAATAACCGTCTTGCAATAAACACGATCCAGAAATAATGTTCATGCTCAACGCAGGCACATAATAACACTTATTAAGGTTTAAAACTAATCCCGAAGGTAAAACTAAGGAGAGCGTGCCGACGGCCATCACATCAACTCTTGATCCGTTGCCAACGCGCATCGTCACCTCATCCCTCGCAAGCCGTCGTCTATTCTGTAGCTCCTGTTTCGAGTTACAAATATTAGCAACTGAACCGGTATCAAATACCCAGGCACTACAACGAGGGCTAGTAAGGAAAACATCAATAACATGTATATCAAATATACCTTTGATGGTGCCAGCCTTCTTGTCCGCTAAGTACTTCGGACAGTTGCGCTTCCAGTGACCCTTGTCCTTGCAATAGAAGCACTCAGTGTCCGGCTTAGGACCAGACTTGAGCTTCTTCTCAGCAGGAGCATTGCGCTTGCCGCCGCCCTTCTTGAAGGGCTTCTTTGCTCCCTTACCTTTCTTAAAGGAGGGTTTGTTGACCATCAACACATGATTATCCTTCTTGATGTCCACTTCCGCAGCCTTCAGCTTTGCGAAGAGCTCGGTGATCGTATCAGTGGAACCAATCTGATTATGAGTCACTACAAAACTTTTGTAGCTGGGAGGGAGTGATTGCAGAACCCTGTCAATCTTGAGCTCCTCTGGAATCTTGTAGTCCAGTTGCTCAAGGCGTTGAGTGTAGCCCTACATCTTAATGGCGTGCTCACTAACGGAACTCCCTTCCTCCATCTTGCAGTTAAAGAATTTCTCAGAGATCTCATATCTCTCAGAACGGGCCTGAGTCTGAAACATAGTTTTCAGTTCCTCAAAAATCTCAAAGGGCCCGGGGAACTCCTCAAAACGATTTTGAAGGTCCGATTCCATAGCAAACAACATGGTGCTCTTAATCACACCATAATCATCCTTGCGAGACTGATAAACAGCTTTCTCATCAGCCGGCGCAGTTACAGCAGGGGGGTCACCTAACGCTTTACCAAGGACATAGTCCTTTTGTCCGCCAGACAGAATGATTCTTAGATTGCAGAACCAATTGGTGAAGTTAGACCCATTGTTTCTAAGCTTTTCCTTCTCAGCAAAAACGTTGAAGTTGAAGTTGGATTTGGCCATGTGATCTACAGTATTTGCAAGTACAATTTAGACTATGTTCATGATAAATAGTTCAACTTAATCAAATTACTAGATGAACTCCCACTAAATTCAACATCCCTCAAGTTGTTTAGTGAACACGATCCAAATTCACCACACCTAATCCGATCATCACGAGAAGAGATGCGGTTTCAATGGTGGACAACAAAGTGTCGATCATATCATTCATATGACTCATGCTTAACCTTTCGGTTCTTGTGTTCCGAGGCCATGTCTGTACATGCTAGGCTCGTCAAGTCAAACCCAAGTATTTCCGCGTGTGCAAAACTGGCTTGCACCCGTTGTATGTGAGCGTAGAGTCTATAACACCCGATCATCACATGATGCTTGGACACGACGAACTTTCGCAACGGTGCATACTTGGGGAGAACACAGTTTTTATCTTGATCTTTAAGTGAGGAATCATCTTATAATGCTACCGTCGCGATCTAAGCATAATAAGATACATAAAAGGATAAACATCACATGCATATAACTTTATGTGACATGGTATAGCCAATCTTCGCGCAATGATCTCCATCTTGTGCGTTCCGGCATGATCTCCATCACTCCACCATGATTGCCTCCACCACGAATAGCAACTACAACTATTGCTAACTACTTAGCGATAAAGTAAAGCTATTACATGGCGTATAAGAAGTTGACACACAGGTCATACACAATTATAAAGACAACCATATGGCTCCTGCCGGTTGTGTACTCATCGACATGCAAGTCGTGAAACATTACAAAACATGATCATCACATACATTATACACATCACATCTTGGGCCATACCATATCACAGAAAACACTCCCTGCAAAAACAAGTTAGACGCCTCTACTTTGTTGTTGCATGTTTTACGTGGCTTATGGGAGTAGATGCTAAGAACGATTCTTACCTACGGAAAGCCACAACGGTGATATTATGGTTGCCAAACTCCGGTGTTAATCCCATGACAACTATAGTGAGAGAAACTGACATCCACCAGCCGCATGTGTGGAACAAGCCACACGTCAAGTGCGGAGCCGGTCTCGCGAACGACGTCGCGTAAGGTTGGCCTGGACCGCTTCAATCTCACTATCCCGCGTCATAAGAAGAACACAAACAAGAGGCTTGCAACAGAAAACATCAACGCCCGCAACAACCATGTTGCGTTCTACTCGTGAAACACATCTACGCATAGATCTAGCTCTGATACCACTGAAGGGTTTCGCGGCATAGTAAATCAAAATTTTCTACGGATGCGAACAGAGGGAAAGCCAAGATCTAATCTAGGAGATGCAATAAACGAGAGAGATTGGATTAGATCTTCATACCCTTGAAGATTCTCACAGCGGAACGTTCGTCGGAACGTGGGTGATGTAGTCGTACTCGCTTCTCCTCCTCGCGATCCGATCCGATCTAGCACCACAAGTGGCGGTGCCTCCGTGAGATGCACACGTGCAACACCTCGACGTCTCCTCCTTCCTCGGACCAGCAAGTATGGTGGAGAGATAGATTGGATCTACAACACGACGGCGTGGTGTATATGGTGGAGATTTTCTGCAGCAGGGCTTCGCCTACAAACAGTCGGGAGGGAGAGAGGAAAGCTAACAAGGCGGCTAGGGTTTGGAGGAGAGGTGTGTGGGGTTGGTGCGCCCCCACCCCTCTTTATATAGAGGGGGGCCACAGCCCTAGCCCCTCCCCCAAGCCCAAAGGATAAGGAGTGGGGGGCATGGACTCTCCCCTCTTCTAGAAACCCTATCTCTAGTTTAAACGATTTAAACTCTCTAGGATCGGCTGGGCCCTATGGGGCCTTGTGCCCCTGGCCCAATGCGGCCAGGACACTCCCTCATAGGCCCATGCCCCCTCCTGGAAGGTGGGGCCACGTTGGTCCCCTTCCGGAAGGTTCTAGAAGCTTCCGGTACAATACCGATTAACCCGGAATAATTCCGAACTCCAAAAACTGCACTGCCTTATATGAATCTTATTCTCCGGACCATTCCGGAACCTCTCATGATGTCCCGGATCCCATCCGAGACTCCAAACAAAAATTCATAAACCAATTATCCAATCTATCCTAGCGTCGAGACACGTTAAGTGTGTGACCCTGCGGGTTCGAGAATATGCAGACATGATCTTCTATCAATAATCAACAGCGGGGTCTGGGCACCCATATTGACTCCCACACATTCATCAATGATCATATCGGATGAACCACGATGCCAGGATTCAAACAATCCCATATATATATTCCCTTCGTCTCGCGATATTTTACTTGCCCGAGATTCGATCGTCGGTACCGACATACCTAGTTCAATCTCGTTCACAACAAGTACTTTACTCGTTCCGTAATCCGATATCACTTTGTGATTAACTCCTTAACCACATGCTTGCAAGCGGTGTTGATATCGATTACCGAGTGGGCCCGAAGTATATCTCTCCGACTTGGGAGGGACAAATTCCATCTCGATACATACAACCCAACAGATACTTTCCGATCACCTGAGAGACACCTTTATGATCACCCTCTCATAGGATGACGTTTGATGACCTCAAAGCTTTCTTCCGATACCAGGGAGTTGTATTATCTCATGGTCTAAGGAATACAATATTTGACATAGGAAAAGCTTCGCAACGATGAACACGATGAAACGATCTAATTGCTTCGCTTAGTTTGGGTCTGTCCATCATATCATTCTCCAATGATATGATCTCATTATCAATTGACAACTCATGTCTATGGTTAGGAAACCTTAACCATCATTGATCAATGAGATAGTCCATAGAGGCGTACTAGGGACACGGTGTTGTTCACAAACCACACAAGTATTAAAGTTTCCGCTTAATACAATTCTAGCATGGAATATAAACTTTATCATGAACAAGAATTATAATAATAACATCTTTATTATTGCCTCTAGGGCATAATTCCAACACATGAATGTGTCATTGCATGTTGGAATGATTGCATCATGTACTAAGTGTCATCGCTGTTCCAAATAAAGGATTAATTCAAATCCTAGTTTGAAAAGTCAAATAGCTAGTTTGAAAAGTCAAACGGCTAAAATTGGAAAGAGGAAAAGAGGAGGAAGTGGGAAACCGAGTTGGGGAGGGAATCCCTCCTCCAACCGGCGGCGCCACCTCCAAGCCGAGTTGGGGAGGGACTCCCCTCCCTCCCCTTGGCCGCCGGCCCCTCCACCTATATAAGGAGGGGCAGGGCTCCCTCCTCTAAACACACAAGTCCCTCACCTCAAACCCTAGAAGCTGCAGCCCTCCATAGCCGCCGCCTCCACCTAGGGTTCTGCCCTAGCCGCCGACTTGGGGGTCCCCGGAACCCTAGCCGCCGGCTCTAGCCCCTCCTCCTTGGTGTGTCTAAACCCTAGATCGCCGAGGAGATCTCTCATACTCCACCATACTCGCTCCGGCTTAAGGCGAAGCCTTACGAGATCTCCCCTCTACTTCCGGTACCACGCCGTTGTGCTGCCTGAATCACGAGGAGAGTGCTACAACCTCCGCTGCCTGCTGGAACAAGGGAGAGGAAGGTCTTCGTCGAGTACCGAACGTGTGACCGACTGCGGGAGCGCTGCCGGAACGCAGCGCCGGAAGGATCGTCTACGCGATCTTGAGATCGGGAGAGTACGACTACATCACCCACGAGAATCCGCTCTCGTTAAACACTTTGGAATCTTCGAGGGTAAGTTATTCCATCGACTCGTTGCTACAATCTAGTAGATAGATCTTGGCTTGTTTGTTTGTATGCGGTAGAATTTTTTTGTTTTCCATGCTACGAAACCCTACAGTCAGGTGGCTACATATCACAGAGGCCTAAGTGGGAGGAAGTTGAGAAGGCCCTGCGCGCTAGAGGGATCACACCCCAGACAGATGTGTGGGACCTACGTGCAAAGACTTGGTTCTACGGAATCGGGGCAAGGTTAGACCCAGAAACAGGATTGTGTATCTTCCCAACCCTCCTTGCCAAACCGGTCACTGAACTCATCACGACATACGAGGAAACAGCCGCCAGGACCTTCCATCCCGACAGAGAGAATGACCAGCTCACACGCGCCATCGGTAAAAAAGAACACCTTGGACATGCACGAGGCACAGGGGGTATGACGTGGAAGGATGGGTTTGCCGAGTGGAGCGACTCTTACAGATGGAGCGGCAGAAAAGAAAACGAGCGTACAGAGCGGATGACACAGATAGAACATGCACTTGTGGCGCTGCAGGCGCAAGTGAATGCACAACAGAGCCATCAAGCTACCGGCCCATCTCAGCGGCACGAAGAGCCTGCATTGGAAGCTGCCGGCGGCCCAGACTCTGCGCGGAAAAGCAGCGTGGCTTCCACGGAGAACGTGTAGCCCACGCTTGAAATGGCGGGTCCTCGATACCCCGTGGATGAGATCACGGAGAGCGAACACGCTGAGTTGCATGTGAGATTAATGGGCTTATCCATTAAGGTGTCTGTCGGCTATGCCTTACCTCCTATAGCTGGTGGAACTTACCACTACCGACCGATTCCAGATGGCTATGCTATTGTCGGGGTGGATGAGGTTGTGAAGGAATATGAGAAAGCACAACTTGACCATGCTACAGGTGAAGGGGAAACTCAACTCAAATTTGCAGTGAAAACAACCATTCTTTGGAAGAAGGAACACATCGTGCTTCCAAATTGGAGGCCACTGGCACCCCCGCCGTCTCCGCAGCGTTAGCAGTCTGAGCCGCTTCAGCTATCTCCTGCGCGGAAGCCATCTCCGGCGCTTCAGCCATCTCCTGCGCGGCAGCCATCTCCGGCGCGCCAGCCATCTCCTGCCCGTTAGCCATCCCCGGTGCTTCAGCCATCTCCTCAGCGTAAGCGTAAGAGCACTGCCACGAAGAGCATCACTAGCACTGCCACAAAGAAATCCGCAGGAAACCGTACGCCAAAGAGTTCAAAAAACTACGTCCCGCAGCCTTCCGCCAAGCCATTGCCGGTTTTACCGTGGAATCGCAGCGACAAGGAGACCAATAGGATCTCGAAAGAAGAGGTCAAGAAATTCTTTGCACCTAGACGGGCCGAGCCAAAGGAGAAATAGATCCGGCGATGGTGGAGAAGTTTTACAATAATCTTTTGAAACCTGAAACCCCACTTGTGCTGGACTACGAGCGCCAGATTTTGAAGGGGGGTGCAAGGCGCCGTAGGGAGACTGAAAGTAGCAGTCGTGCGGCACCCCAGAAAACAGTTCCCATGCTCGGAGAGCAGGAAAACCAATCATGCGCCCCGCTCCAAGCGTTCGACACACGGGATGCTCCTCCCGTAAATGATTACGAGGCAGAGCTACAAAGAAAGGCCAATGAGATGGGGATGACTTACATTGCATACTTGAACATCATGGGAGACAACTTGCCCAAATGCGATGCCAACCCCATACAGCCATGGAAGTATGGGAAGAATCTCGTCAAGAAAGAGGAGCTCAAGAATCTACCAACAAAGATGCGAAGATTGCACAAGTGGTACCTTGATTTCTGCAAGACGAGAAAGGAAGAATGGATCACGGCGCATATAAGAGATCAGATTTTCTTGTGCGGAGACGACGCGATCGACTTCAACATTCAAGACTTGCATTTTCTATTCTATCAGAAGGAACTCGACAAAGCTGCCATCGGCCTTTATTGTGTGTAAGTACTATTTCTGTAATTTATATCTCATCTCATTCACTTCATTAATTGCATGTATATATATATGCTCACCATATATGTATATACTATTATACAGGAAAAATGTTATGGAATGCATGAAAGGAGGCCCTTTTGACATTGGGTTCGTTGACCCAAATAGAGTTCATGAAGAAGTGGTAAGAACCAAACCCGGGCAAACAGAAGATTACTTGCTAAGGTCTTTACTGAGACAACAAACCAAAAGGAAAATACTATTGTCTTACAACTTCTCGTGAGTACTGTTACCCTCTCTCTTGTACACATTCTGTTTCGGCTTACTCGATGTTAAGTGTAACTGATGATGAGTTATGCGTGCGTAGGTTCCACTTTATTCTGCTAGTCATTCAACCCGACTCAGGAAAAGTCCTTGTCATGGACTCGTTACGAAAAGAAAAAGAGATATGGGCAGACTTTAGAGAGATGCTCCAGAGGTAATTTCAATCATATTATCGCACTAGATCGGCAACTTTCGTGACAACAAGTAATTAATTACTCCTTTATCCATTTTCTTTGCCGGACAGGGTTTGGAAAAGGTTCACGGGCAGGGCCGTGGGTGAATGGTCAGAAGAACTAAAATTTATAGACCAAAATGTAAGTAATACTAGCTAGCTAGGTCTGCGTACCTCTTTGATTCTGCTTCCAATTCCATTATATCATGCTTTATTGATTATTATTTTGATTGAACTCTCTATTCCCGTAAAGTGCGCGCATCAGGGACCCGGCAATAACTTATGTGGATACTATGTTTGCGAGTTATTCGCAACACGATATGTGCGACGGGCCAAGCCGCACTAGAACAACTTAGAGTAAGTAAACAAAGTCCACAACATTATTTTATTACCATCAATTATGTTGAGTTTTATTCTTATATATATATATTAACCCCATTCTTCATATATATTCAGATCGAACGGATGCGGGACCAACTTCTACCATTTGACCGCATACGAGCCATTCAAGAGGAACTGGCGGGGCTCATACTTGATGAGGTCGTCACGCCTGGCGGAGAACTCTTTAGATATCCACCAAAATGAACGATGACGATGTATGTGCCGATGACGATGTTTGTGTATAATAATAGTTGCTTAATTATTCATGTACTCGTATTTACCGATGACGATGTATGTGTATACCGCTCCCGATCGATTCCCCCCCCCTCTCGCAGAAATACGCCTAGAAAGGGGCAGAGGCAGAACTCTGCCGCGGCAGAGATTTAGACCGTTTTCCTGCCGCGCCAGAGAACCTTTAACAAGTTCGTGTTAAAGGGGGGGGGGGTCTGAGCCCTGCAGCAGCCCCACGTGCGCCACCCTTTAACACCGGTTCGGGGGCCCCCTCTAACACCGAACCCTCAACAGAAGGTTCTACAACCGCTGTTAGAGGCCCTCCCAACCGGTGTTAGAGGGGAGAGTCTGCACTAGTGAGGCTGCAGGCGCACGTACATATACAAAGAAATCTGACGAGAGTGTAAATCCCAACCACTTTTTTTGTAGCATCCCTGAGAAAATTCTTTGGTGCAGCAAGCACGCCAACGTTTCTCGTGGAAGTGCACAATGAGTGAGACAAGGCCACTGGGCCAACGTGTCATCTACAGGGCCCAGCCGCCCCAGGGGCTAGGGAAAACTTTTAACCTGCCACTGCTGACCAGACATAATACAGACAACTCTTAGACCTAATAATCTATGCTTCCCCAACACGTGGCAAAACTTCAAAAACCTCGCTGGCGTATTTTGGACGAGATATAAACATGCCCTGCGAGATGACGATTAAAGGATATAAATATGTACTCCCCCTGGCTCAAAATATACATCGCAGTTTTGTGTAGATTTTTACATGTATCTATACGTATTTTACTATATAGACACATATAAATTTAGAAAAACCGGTGACATATACTACATCAACTAGAATTGCTGGTGGGGGCAAGTAGTCAGAGATCACATGGAATTGAGCTGCTGATTTCAAATGCTTACGGTACAGGTTAAGTAGCTCTACGTAGCTTTATCCATAGTACTAGCAGTGAGTGTTGATCAGTACGTTCACTTAAGACCGACCAGTACACGGGTTACCTTTTCGATCCAACGATCTACAACTTGATACTAGTACTACGATGTGAGGTATAAATGGCTGGCCTCAGGGACGACGGTCTTGAGTTGCATCTGATCTGAGTGGGTCAAAGTTACTGGAGTACTAGTATTAGTGAGGATCTAAGTGACAGAAATCCGATCTTCGCAAAGCCAAGCCCATTACTCACCACTGACAGATTTAAGATGTTTTAAAATATAAGATGTTTTAGCTTTGTGAAGCAAATGCACGTAGACTTTTTTTAGTATGTAGGTTCATTTATGTTTGGAGTGAATTTAGACACTAAAAGAAGTTTAGATGCATTTTCTTCACAAAGCTAAAACATCTTATATTTTAAAACGGAGGGAGTATATTATAATTCGTATGCCGCGTCAAAATTGTGGATACATAATAATACTCCTTCCGGTTCGAGTATAATGCATTGTATTAGCTTGACAAAATAGAGACATGCATGAACTGTATATCGTACAGAAATTACCGTTGGAAAACTTCTTTTGAATATGTGTCCAGTGTTACATCTTTTGTGGCTCACACTACGTTTTCAAAATATAAGATGTTTTAGATTTGTAAAGAAAATAAATCTATACTTGTTTTATACTCCCTCCGTTTCAAAATATAAGATGTTTTAGGTTTGTGAAGAAAATGTATGTGGACTTCTTTTAGTGTGTAGATTCATTCCAAACTTGAGTGAACCTAGATATTAAAAGTAGCCTAGATACATTTGGTTCACAAAGTTAAAACATCTTATATTTTGAAACAAAGGGAGTACTCAGTTTTACTCAACTTCGATATAAATCTACATACAAAAAGAAGTCTAGATTCATTTTCTTCACGAACCTAAAACATCTTATATTTTTAAACGGAGAAAGTACGACGGGAGTTGTTGGATGCGATCAGATAAGATAAACGAAAGTACACACGCAGCTAGCTACGCGTGCGTACTGCTACGGTCGACGCGTTACTGTAGACGAGTACGCCGCCCGTTCTGTACAAAGTGCAGGCCGGGCTGGCTGCAGTATCGTACTCCGACGTACGCCGGGACGGACATGTACGTATACGGGCCTATGGGGGCTTCTCGCATCCTGTCGTCTTTCCGTACTGCCAGCAAATGCAATGCCACCACCAAACTGCACTACTGTTCAAGAGGACTAGCGAACCTATCGAGTTGTTCAAGACAGACACACAACACGATACACGATGCTGGGACAGCAACACACACGTCTGAACTAAAACAAGGAAAAACAAAAAGAAACGGAGACATAGACAGATCGACTAGACGAGGAAGACCGCAACCGCTGCACCCGCCGAAAAATGCCCACCACGCACATAGCCCCGACTCGTCAAGCACCAAACAACACCCTCAAGAGGGAAAACGACCGCTGCTGTCCGGACCAGAAACTGGCCCTAGGATTTCCCCCGGCACATAGAGGGAAATGGATGAAGGGAAGCCACAACGCCCTCCAGGAAGGAAGATGCCACCCGCGGGCGGCACCGCGTCGGTGTCGGTCAAGCCGACAAGGATTTCTCCCGAGGACCCTATCCATAACCCTCGGACGAGCCGTCGCGCCACCACCAAACCTTGCCGCCCACGAGCATGCGCCACTCCGGTTCCGAGTTCGTCATCATCGTCTCACCGAGCAAGCCGACGCGAGGATTACAAATCGCGGCACGGGTAGAAATGGAACGGGGCCCGTAATACCACGACCGCACGAGAGGGAACTTCCTCCATCGCCTGAAGCGGTAGTCGACCGGACGCGGCTGCAGACAAACCAGTCGGCCATAGGTCCGGTCGGGCCCAACATGCCCGTAAAGCCTCTGCGGAGGCAAACCAGTCCCGTGGCGGTCCGGCCGGGCCCCGACGGGCCCGTAAAGTCCGCCACCACGCTGCAACAGGCCAGCCGAGGACGCCGAGGATCCCGTCTACCCTAACCTGGCAAGATCTATAGCACAGCCAAAGCAAAGCTGATTGACCCGCCAGACCAAGATCCCTGCCCAAATGGGCCCGATCTGGGCTGCCATGGCCATACCCGCCCGGAGCTTTGCCTGTCGCGGATGCACTGCGCTGCCCCGCCGCCCATGGCCGTGCCACCGCGCTGGCTTGCTCCCTGTCGACGCAGACCCACCCAGGAGACGGGCCGAGGCAGCACAGGGCCAGATCGGGCCCAGATGGGCCCAGATCTGAGCCGCGCCGCCCTGGCCGCCAGCTCCCGTGCGAGCCCCGCCACAGCCACCACAGGTCGCCGCGCCGCCGCCGGAGGGCTGCGCCAACGCACCCCTAGGCCAGCGCGCCGCCCCGGCCGAGGCTGATGGCCCGTGCCGCGAACCCAAGCGAGGGGGAGAGGGGGCCCGCCGCCGCCAGCGCCCGGCCTTCGGCCGTCGACACCCCCCGGCGGCGGCGAGGGGAGGGAGGGAGAAGGGGGAGGGGTCCTAGCGGCGGCGGCGAGGGAGCCCTCCCGTCGCCCACGGGAGCGACAAGGAGGGGCGCGGTTTTCCTAAAAACTAAAACATCTTATATTTCTAAACAGAGGGAGCACGTGTTATGGCGATGTAGCGAAGTCAACGGATCTGGAGCTCCTTATCCTGATGGATAAATACAGATTTTGGTCCAGTCGTGATGAAGAGGCCGGTGCACATTTTGTGGGGACAAAATACGGAGCAGTGTGCCACATTTTCGGCAGTTTGATACGGAGCCAACATGGATGTCACAGCTCACACGGCTACACGTAGTTTTTTTTTTTGCATGGAATACATGTCTTATTTATGTATCATAAAAATCATAGCACAAGCCATGTAAAGACCGACCTAACAAAACTGAAAAGATATGCAAAGAACCACCAATCAAGAAAAAAAATAATCTAGACCAAAGAAACCTTTAGCACCACCACAGCATCCACCAAAGGCAGCCACCAAAGGAAATAATGACAAATCACCTTTTCACCCGATCTCGATGTGACTTCATCGTTGACATGCAGCTTTGCTCCAAGGTGACTTATTCAACGTGAAACCGTTACCGTACCTTAGACACGCCGTCGAGCTCCATATCTAGCATCCGGTCTAACTAAGACGTTGGAGGAGAAAGCCACAGCCTACACATGTCATCCACAAACCACAAACTTAGCACACAATCCACCGTCTTCAGGATGCTGTCGATACAGACCACTTTCCAATTTCCACGTCGGTGTTGAAACGCCGCCACAGCAACGACGAAGCCGAGGACACAAATCCATATGCCGCCGCCTCCGTACCATCCTTGAGTTGGATCGGATAAACGGAAGTACACACCGGCTAGCTACGCGCGCGTACTGCTACGGTCGACGCATCACTGTAGACGAGTACGCCGCCCGTTCTGTACAAAGTGCAGGCCGGGCTTTGCTGCTTACTAGTACTGTTCATGAGGACTAGCGAGCTATGGAGTTGTTCCGATGATTTTCCTTATTAGTACGTTGCATTGGTCGACGAGATCCAGCGACGGAAATTACTAAATCTTCCCCGACAACCGTACGTACGATAGTATGGCGCGCTGGAGTATGTAGCGAAGTCAACGGATCTACTACAACTACTACTACCAGCTGATCTGGACCTCATCATCCCTGATGGATAAATACGGAGTTGGTCCTGTCGTGATGGACAAACAGGCCGGGTTGGGTGCACATTTCGTGGGGACAAAATACGGAGCAGTGTGGCACAGCCCCCCTCTGCCGCCCCGTAACCGGCCGGGGTGCGATGCAGTGTCGGCCGGGCAGTAGTGGGCACGCCACGGCCACCATGTGTAGAGGAAGGAGGAGTTTCAGGATGAGCAAAGGACCACCACTGGGATAGCCACTGTGGCCTCGTAGCTCCGTGCCCTGCCTAGGCTAGGGCTGGGTTTAATTTGGGGGTATGTGACCACACTCACTCACTGGCTGGCTGGATCGATCAGGCAAGACAGACAAATCTTGGCCGAAAACGCGCCCGGCCGAAAAATACATTCGTTGTTTTGTCTGGCGATCGAGCTAGTGAGACGCAGGGTCCGGCGTCGATAATAATAATAATAATAATAATAATAATAATAATAATAATAGTAAGACGCAGGGGCATCCCACCTCCCTCCCTCTCCCAGCCTGTTACATTAGCTTGAGAAGCTCTCGAGAAAATCCGGCCCAAACCGAGGCTGCCCTCGTCGACGTTGTCGACGAGGGTTGGCCGAGGGGAGGTGTCGGCCGTAGTTCTAGTCTTAGGAGTAGTTGTTGTCCCCTAGTGGTGCCTTGGAGCTGGCTATTGCGGTGGAAGCATGGCGGCGATGGAGGCGCCACGGTCTACGCAAACAAAGACGTGTGTCCTCGTGTGTGGCTGAGGTGTTGTGTGCCTGAACATCTCCTGGCCGGCCATGGAAGCGAGGAGGAGAGGCTGGAAGGTGCAGAGGGTGCTGAATCGTTCCTCCAGGTCGGCAAGACGGCCTAGCTAGATGCCTATATGGTGGTCTTCTCAAACTCCAAGTCGGAGTCCTTTCTCGGAGCTCCCGTCTCCCTGGCGCCAAGTGGTTCGTCCCCCGGCGCCTCGAAGATGACCGTCGATGGAGGCTCTCTCTCGCGGTGGAGGAGGACCAGGACCGGGTTGCTTTTTTTTTGGAAAATGATACCTATCCCCCGGACGACCATCGTCCGGGTCTCTGACTTCGCGCACGCCTTCTCGCCGCACGCGCCTCGCGCTCTCCACCTTCTCCGCAGCGCACCGCCTCCTGGAGGGCGCCTCCACGCACGCGTCGCTCCTCGAGTCCCTTGTCTTCCTCCTCAAGTACGGCCTCCACTCCAACCCGCTCGTCCTCACGAGGCTCTTCGCTGCCTCGGCCTCGGCCGCGCACTCAGGGTTACCTTCCCGTTCCTCTTCAAGTCCTGTGCCGCGCTCTAGTCCTGCGCCACGCTACCAGGGTCTCCGGCCATGAGTCTCCTGCTTCGGGGCCGGGTTCCTCGGGGACGCACATAACGTGCTCGAGAGAATGCCCAAGGACAGAGGAGCGCTCGCATGGTGCTTGTGGCCGGCACCATGACGAAGCTACGGGCGCCCCATGACCAAGCTGCGGCGGCCGAGCTTGCTTCCATGGGCAGCCGACCTTGCTGCCACGGACGGCCGTGGTTGCTGCC
This sequence comes from Avena sativa, assembly GCA_916181665.1. Lineage (NCBI taxonomy): Eukaryota > Viridiplantae > Streptophyta > Magnoliopsida > Poales > Poaceae > Avena > Avena sativa. The sequence goes on from OV702282.1 coordinate 243,371,753, forward strand.
AGCGGCTACCAAACATGCTTCCACGGGCGGCCGAGCTTGCTTCCAGCGGTGGCCGAGCTTGCTTCCATGGGCAGCCTTGGTCGCTGCCATGGGCGGCCGTGGTTGCTTCCAGCGGCGGCCGGCCTGGCTTTTGCTACAAGTTCTCTCGCAAGGTCTTCCGGCTAAATTCTCCAGCGATGTCTCCGACGAAGTAGGGGTTTTGCTACGATCGTCTTGTGGTTTTGCTACAACAGTGTCAAGTATTTGCTGCAAGGTATCCGGCGAGAGTCACCGGCGAGTTTTTCCGACGATGTCTCCGGCAAAGTCGATTTTGCTGCATTAGCACAATTTTTTTGCTGCATGGTCTCCGCCGAGACGTTCTATTTTTGAAACGAACCGTTTTTTTTTTTTTTGCTTCGGAAGCAAAAGCGGAGACATATATAGCAAAAGCGGGATGTTTTGCAGCAAAACGTGGGATTTTGAGCTATTTGGAGGGACACGTGGCGCACGGGGACCAGGACGATGGCAAGCCCATCGTCCGGGGGACGCCTAGCGCGGTCCTTTTTTTTATCTTTTATTAGTCCTAGGGTCCTTGGTGTATATTGCAAGACCTTATCTTTGATCTGCGATTCTTGCAAGGACGGTTGTGCAAGTGCGATCTTCGTTCAGTAAAAGGAAGAAGACTACGGAGCACGGTGAGATTTCCAGCAGTTGTTTGTACTGGAGCAGCAGTAGTACTATTTGTGCCGACCTCTCCCCGAGCAGAGCTACGTTACATCTTGTTGTAACGTTGCAGCGTTGAGCCGATATGTTGTCCCTGGTAGTACCAGCAGCTCAATTTAAACCTCCTCCTTTGCAGACAAGAAGAGCAGCGAGACGACGCTGTGAATGGCGATCGTCGTCGTACGCGTTCAGACGCGGATAGAGGCAGGCAGGCCGATCAGGATCAGATGGTCATCCACCATCCAGAGGCAATAACTGAGGAAGCTTTTTACGTGCTGCGTCCCGGCCGGCCAGGGCCAGGCCAGGCAAGCGAGGGCAGGCTGCGATGGCGATGAACCATTGGACGACATGGCGAGCTCTTCTCTATCATCTCAATCCGTGGAAGGAAGTTTTGCTGAGCCGAGGCTTGTGAGCGGTCACGTCGGAGTCGGACGCACTGTGGCTGACCACCAGCGCCGCGCAGCGCAGCGCATTCATAACCGCAGGACAGGACAGGGGCTACTAGCTCGCAAGCTGTCTCCACAAGCTTGTGTTCTACTGCCACGTAAAAACGAGGACATATATTAATTTTTTGATTGATAGGCTCCAAGAGGTGGATATACTAGGTCACCAATCAAGTCGTCGAAGCGCATAACATGTTGCATCAGATAAAGCTAATTCAATTTTACAGATAATACACGAAACGAGTAATTTGCAAATCTAACATGTCATCTTCTTTTCAAAAGTCGGCCGAAGCTGGTCTTCTTTTCAAAAGACGACGGGCCTCTTCTTTAATCGAAAAGACAACCAAGAGCTTTCACTCATGGCGCTGGTCGTCTTCTGAAATAAAGACCGGCTCCTGGTCGCTTTTCAATTAAAGAAGGGGCCCGTCGCCTTTTGGAATAAAGACCAGCTCCTGGTCATCTTTTAAAAAGAAGACCGCCCGTTAGATTTCCAAATTTCTTATTTCGTGTATTATTTATGAAATTGAATTAAAAAAATGTAGTATTTAAAAAATTTAGCTCAGATAAAGCTAGTTTTCCATGGAACTCAGCTTTTGAATTCAACGGTCCCTGGCTCCGGCTCCTGCGGTGTCACTTAGGGCATCTCCGCCGAGGAGACGCAAACTGTCCGCAAGTGTCACTATGGGTTCGCGCGGACTGCGCGGCGCCTCAACGGTACGACCCATCCGGATTATTTCGGTCTGCCAACTCATTCGTGGTCCATATCTGAGTGATGGATGGGTCTGTCCGGACAGACGCGGACACAGGCTGGCCCAGATATAGACGTACATGGGCATTCTTCTCTTGGGTTGGCCTGCCGTTTTCGTCTGTTTGGGTCGCGCTGTTGTGCGCGGTCGATCGAAAAGGCCGGACCATGGACCCAAATCGTCCGTGACACAACCCAAACAGACAAAATTTGCGTCTCCCCGGTGGAGATGCCCTTACTCCCTCCATGTCAAACTAGACGCGGGAGATTTGTTAGATCTATATATATATTTAGATCAAAAGGGCCTCAAAAGAGGGAGCCCTGGTCCCATTTCATAGAAACGAAACCAGACAAAACTGTCCAAGCAGTTTACAGAAAACCGAATCCAGAGGAGTCCACTAAAAATTAATACAAGGAAAATATGGTCTTCATGACAGCTAAACTAGGAAGAAACTCCAAAACTCTCACAGATCTCTCTGAGCTTCACATTCATCTCGTTCACAGGCAGCAGCACCTGAGGTTTCATCCACTCACTACGCCAGCAAGGTGTGAGAGGAGAGGCAGGCATCATCTTGTCGGAGCTTTTGGGAGTGAGAAGGGTAGGAGAGACCTCCATGTGCAAGGATTCTGCCAACGAAGCCATGGAGATGGTTCCAAAGCTCATCTCCACTCGAGGGGTCTTGGCATTCAGAGCAAATTCATGATCTCCGCTAAGAACAGATCCATTTTCTCCAGCATGTGTTCTTTGTACAGCAGTCGCCATTTCTTGATAGTTCTCATAATGAGCCACCAGACCTGTTTGATGCATACACAAGTTTGATTGTCAAATATAAGAGCATTCCTCGATTTCCAGACACCCCAGATAACCAAAGCGCATACAATATTCAGCACGAAATGTTTCTTATTTGCAACCCAAAATTTGGCTACGGGTCCAAAACAGGAACCTAAAGAGCGGCCAAAGAAGGTGGAAGTAAATTTTCAGATTTCCTTGGTCACCACACAATCAAAAATCAGGTGTTTAACCGATTCATTATCATTGCAGAACAAACAGTCCAAAGGTTTCCCTATGCATATTTTCCTCAAATTGTGTCGTGTCATGAGTTTGTTATGAGCAAACAACCAAAGAAAGATGTGGACTCTGGGGGAACCACTAAATCCTAGATAGATGGGAGATAGATGGTATATAGATGGGAACCACACCTCTAAAGATAATGATTTTATACAAAGAGCTAGCATAGTAGGTCCCACTGGCAGTGTGTTCCTAGATAAGCGAATCACAGTTATCAGAGAAGGAAATGCTACAGCTGATTTGTTCAATTTCATACCACTGTTCCATCATCGAAGGATCAAAATTTCTTATGAATGAGAGCTTAATGATCCCCTCATCCCATACTTATGAAACAATGGCTAATTGTTCATTGCAAATACTGTAGATATCCCAAAACTGGACAAAGAGGAGGGAGGTACCAAACCAAGTATCTTTCCAAAATTTAACCTGTCTGCCATTACCAACTATCCATCTGTAACCAAATCTAACTGCTCTAACATCCCATAGGAAGCCTTTCCAAAATCTGGAAGATCCCAGCTCTCTACAGGCAAAGATATTTGGGTTAAAAGTACTATATTTATTATCAATTAGGTTTTTCCAAAGCTTTCCTTCTCCACTAATGTATCTCTTCAGCCAGGATGCAAGCAAGCAAAATATTAACATCCCTGAGGGAAGGAATACACAGCCCACTTTGCTCTTTTGGGAGGCAAACCAAATGCCAGTTTGCAAGATGGAGTTTTCTATTCTCTCTACAATCATTCCACAAGCAGTAACACATCTGGGAATTGATGAGTTGCAAAGCCCATTTAGGGAATTTGAAGAAGGAAAGGAGATAAACATGGATGCTAGCTAGACATGTTCTAACTAGCAGCACCCTTGCAGCATGTGAAAGAAGTTCCCCCTCCATCCTGATATCCTTTTAAGGATTTTATCATTGATTGGTTGGAGGTCTTCTATCCTAAGTTTATCATAATGCAAAGGAATGCCCAAATATTTAATAGGAAAAGATCCCACCACACATCCAAGGATCTGTTGGAAACCATTTGTTTCCTCATCATCTAGATTGATGGAGATTAACTCACTTTTTCCACAATTAATTTTCATGCCTAAAACTTTTTCAAAACAGGTCATTACCCATTTTAAATTCCTGGCTTTTTCTAGGTTATTGTTAACAAACAGGATAGTGTCATCTGCATATTGCAGACTAATCATCCCATTAGGGACAAATTGGGGACATATACCTTCAATCAACCCTTGAAGAGATGCTTTATGATGCATCCTAGATAAAACATCTACTACAAAATCAAAAAGGAGTGGGGACAGGGGATTCCCCTGTCTGAGGCCTCTTCCTGTAATGAAAGAGCCCCCTTTTGCACCATTAATCTTAACAGCAACAGACCCATTCCTTGTGACCCGAGAAATCAGATTCCTAAAGAAGGGGCTAAAACCTCTTCTAATTAGGAGCTCATCTAAGAAATCTAGATTAACCATATCAAAAGCTTTCTCGTAATCAAGCTTAAGAATTGCCCCTTTTTCATTCCCCTGATGAACAGAGTGATGGATCTCATGTGCAGTCACCACACTCTCCAAAATGTATCTCCCTTTTATAAAGGCAGTTTGATTTGGATAAATGAGAATATCCATGAGGAGGGCAATCCTATTAGTCAAGACTTTAGTGAAAAGCTTAAAAATGCAGTTAAGGAGACTAATTGGTCTAAAAAAATCATATTGGTAGCATCTGGTTCTTTTGGAATGAGTAAGCACTGCAAAATTAAGCCTGTATATGTCCAAATTTCCATTGTGGAAATCATGAAACATATCCATTATATCTTTCTTAACCATATTCCGAAAAAATTGATAAAAAATAAAGGAAAGTCCATCAGGGCCAGGAGCTCCATCAGAGTAAGAATTAAAAAGGGCCTTTTTCACCTCTTCCTCAAAAAAAGGTGAGTCTAGAGAAGAGTTCCCTTGAAGTGATACTTTCTCATTATCGTTAAAGAAGTTTTCACTTAAAGAAAACCCTCCTATGTCCTCAGGGCTAAAGAGTTTTTTATAAAAGCTTGCTGCAATATCAAGCATCTCCCCCAGATCAGAAGTAGGTCCCTCATCTCCATCTAGGGAGTGAACAAGAGTTTTTCCTTCTTCTCTGGTTTGTAAGTATCTACTAGATGAGTACATATATCTAAAATTAGATGCAGAAGTTAGCGTGCTAATTTGAAATTAGCAGCAAAGCATCCAAAATAGCTTAAAATTAGCTAGTTATGGACGCCCGCGTCTTCCGCCACACTTCCATAACATCTAATATGCTAGTTATGAAAATTAAAAACGAGGCGGCAATGTGGTGCCTATCCAGGGCAAACGCGTTGAGTAGCATTATGCCGTGAGAGTAGATTTTTATGTATTGGCTTGGCTATGATCAAGCTTGGTTTGTAAGACCTCTAAAAAAATCTTCTCCTTAATCAATATAATAAAAATGGTAATATTTTTGTCTTATTAAAAAAAATAGAGTCGTCGCTCCAAATACGCTATAGCACTCTCTCTTTTTGTTTCCTCGAGGGGACACCGATAACCATGGCAAGCTGGTTTTGCTTGGACATTTTTGTGTAGTGCATGGTCAGCCAGAGTCCCGGTGGGAGATGTCTTGTTGTAATTCAATTTTCGTTGGCACGCTTTGGCATCTTTTGGAATAAATACCGAGGCTTCAGTTCAACTCCCTGGGTTGCTGATCGCCCAACAGTTGCTCTCGCCGGTCGGGTGACCGAAGGTTGCACGCAGCACAGGCACCCTGCCAGGTGCCAGCCAGGCAGGTTTTACAAACCGTGCATGGATTCCTCCGGCGCCACGTCGATCGGAAGGATAATGGTGTCAAATTAAGATGTCAGTAATAAAGATAGAGTAAAGAACTGAGCGGAGAATACGATCGGTGTCAGCGGTTCAACCGGAGAGGCAGGGGTGACGTTTGAACAATTACATTCTGGCAGAAGAGATCGACCAAATGTCTCTTTGGACTTCTTGTTCCATTGTGTGCCATGATGTGAGGCTTTAGCCGTTGAAGCCTACCACTTTTATATCAGATCGGTTTTTTAAAATAGTTGGTTAGAGCATGAAGTTTGATAGGAGCTAACACCTTTCTCCGGGCATCTCTATCTCTTATGTTTCTCTATAAACACAGCTACCTGCAGCACACGGATGAACACGCGCACGCCGTTGCACACGTTAACGTGTAGTCAAGTACTCCCTCTATTTTAAAATATAAGATGTTTTAGGTTTATGAAGAAAATGTATCTAGAGTTTTTTTAGTGTGCAGATTCACTTCAAATCTGAGTGAATCTAGATGCTAAAAGAAGTCTATAAACATATTTGTTTTACAAAAATAAACCATCTTATATTTTGAAACGAAGGGAGTACATCTTTATAGACGAATGCCCTCTTTTTCTGGTGATTACCTGGCTACGACCACGGATATGCAATTAATTTGGCTTCCAAGAGTATGTGGTGGTATTCTGAATGTAATCAATTGTACTCTCTCCGTCTCAATATCGAAGGTTTATTAAAATTTGAACGAATCTATATACTAAATATTGTTGATTCATCTAAATTTCGATAAATCTGCGATATCTATTTTTAAGACGAAGAGAGTAAAAAGAGACAGAAACATATATACTATCACGGAAAATCAAGAAGCTTGAAGGAGGGGTGGCGTCTATGATTCTCTTCGGCTTCTTTTCATCTCAAGCCGGTCCAAAAGACGAAAAATAACCGGGCCTATGTTTGGTATGAGAATTGGGCTAATGGGCCGGCTATATTTGCCAGCAATCTAGGCACATTATGCACGTAGTCCCCACTCAATCATGTGCAATGTGTCTCATAGGACACATGGATCTATTTTGTCTAGCACATCGCATCCGATCATGTTTAGGCGACCGTGTGCGGTTATAGCATTGCTATTTCCGGGAAGTGTCTTCGCCTCTCTCGTGCTCTATTTATTAAAAAAAATCTAAAAACATGTTTACAAGCTTAAAAAAAACTGAAAATAAATTCTGAACATAGTCAATGTTATATCCTATAAACATGCAAAAGCGGAACTCGAAATTCTTTATATTTTGGGCAACACAAAAATGACAAAATCTTATACGGAGTAACTTTGAAGATTTAAAACTATGCATACTCAGATCCAGGCTCTTATCATTTTTGTGTAGCTCATAATCCAAAGTATTTGAAATTGATGATTTTACAGTTCGTGGGATACATCATTGTTTGCATCCAGATTTTTGTTTCCAGATTTTTTGAATCTTATAAATATAATTTTCGATTAAAAAAAAACAAATCACTATTGCCCATGTGCCACAAGTCCCCACTCTGCTATTTCCTTGTATGCTATGTCCTTATGGAGCATTATATTGGAATGCTCCATCATATCCATACGCCATGAAAAAGTAGTAGCATGCTCAGTATCCTTGATATGTCGAATATTCTTATTTTTAAGGTCTTTTTAACTTGTATACTTTCTCCGTCCTAAAAAGGATGTCTCAAGTTTGTTTAAATTTAAGTATATCTATATACTAAATAGTGTCTAGATACATTCAATTTTAGACAAACTTGAGATATCCTTTTTAGACAAAGGGAGTACTATAATCTCATTCCCAGCTACAAGACAAGCATCGTGGGCTGTCATGCCTATGGAAACAGAGTAAAAAGGGCAGGGAGATTTGATGGATTAAAGAACATGAGCCAACAGGTGTACTAATTAATACCGGACCAGTGATTTGTTGACACCAGCAAAACAACAATAATTGAGACATATATAATACTACTCCACTAACATGCAATGACAAAAAGAAACTGGGAAGACATGCCACGCTTTGCCATGACAAGAGCAAGAAACCGTGGTTTGTTTTTTCTTTACAGGAAGAATTGAGGTTCCAACAGAAAGTATATTGCAGAAAATTAAGATGTGATCACAAAGTCATTATGACAACTGCCATAACAGTTCACGATCTTGCATTCCTTTATATGACAACTGCCAAGTTCCAGCTAACAATACTACTATTATATACTAAACACTGTACTTCAGTGGAGACAGAAATTTGCCACTAGAGCAAACTTGAAAAAAAAAAAGGAAACGAGACAATCTTCTTATGTGAAGTTGCATCTGAAGGAGAAAAAGAAAATGTTGCCCCTCCTTGTCTTCACAAGTTGCAGAGCCTCTTCCAACATTCAGTATCTATCTTGTTCGCGTATTCTTTTGGCCATACATGCCACTCCCTTCAGTAACCGAAGTTACAAAAAAGCTCCTGGAGAACAATGTGGTTGGCCTCTATTTACGCCTCAGAGAGAGATATGCTGCCCGGAATAGCTTATTGCTTGCGCGTTAGTAATAAACACGTTTGAGCTAATCAACCCAAATCATGTGTTAAGTATAACTGATGTTTTGTTTGTAGAAACTTGCGACTGTTAGAAGGTGTCTTGTCAGTGCTGAGAGAGGTTCAAATCGATCCCGATGTTCATCCCGTTGTACGCAATCGGTGCATACATCCACATTTCATCGGAGCTGAGAAGCTGCGAACAGTACACAAACCGTTAAGCAACTCTGACATCCGCATTCAAAATGGATCAGATACTGAACCGATCTATGAGAAGCCTCACCTTGATTTGAAGCTGCAAGAACTTCACATACTGCACCGCCTCTTCAAGCATAGTGCTAATATCTACCTACAAGAGAACACAAGTGTTGCCCGTTGAGTTGTTGCCCTTTATTTGTGATTTACAGTTACTACTTGCAATGGACAAAGTTTTTTTCTTCGCAAAATTATGAAGGACGTATTGCTGGGATGCTTACTTTGGTTCCATTCGGAACAAGGTTCTGCAGCACCTTCAGCCTCTCGTTGATCCTTTCTCTTCTTTTCTGTATCCAACCAAAACAGAGCATAAGTAACTGTTGATGTAGTTAGCGATTAAAACTTTGTTCAGAAACGAAATCAGAGAATCATCTGTACCATACCCTTGCATAGAGGCTCTGGGGATCGGTTGTCGACTGGCGGCCACCCTGAGCCTTGCCCTTGGGGTTAGAGGCAACAGGAGATTCTTGAGAGTCGATTTCGGAAGTGCAGCAGCTCAAGCTTTGCCCATTTGTGGCAGCAATGGTGTCTTCCTCGCCTTTCTGTTGCATGTTCTTCTTTGCCCGCTTTGAGTCAGCCTTCCTTGAGCATTTCTGGCCCTGCATTTCATAAAATTTCAATCAGCATTCGCACCGGGTGACTAAAAACTTCTATTGTAGTAAAAAATCTTCCAACACTCACCCTTGTTTGGTCAGCTACGTTCCCTTGGTCATGGCGCTTTCTCTTGTTAGAAGTGTCATCGATGGAGTCGAGCAGGTTCATGCTAAGATCCTCGCAGCTCGAATCGCCATTCCCATATGAAGGGTTGAGGATGGCATCCATGAACTGAGATGCACCTTGCTCCTGGACCATGTTCAGGTCCAGCCCATTTGATTCCCCCAGATAGAAGCCCCCATAATCAGACGGCACATCAAGGATGAGACTACCAACACTGTTGCTACTAGCAGAGCTGTATGCATTGGAGCTACCGTTACAGTGGGCATAATATGCATCTGAGGCATGAACAGACCAAGGCAGCTCCTGGTGGTGGTGATCTTCCTCGCCATTGGAGGGGAAGGTGCCAAGCAGCTGCGCCATCATCTCCGACTCCTCGGCTTGCGACGACAGGCCAAGGGAGTCCCATCCCGCCTCCGCAATCACTCCTCCAGACTCCATTCTGATATAAAGTTTAGGGTGTGAGGGAGGTGATGGGTTTGAGGAGGACTGGGCTGTTTGATACACTTGTGCTTGCTGAAGGAAAAATGCATGTCACGACAGGTGCATTTATACTGGTGAGAATGCTGACAGGAAACGAAGCAGCTGCAGGATTAAGAATTGTAAGATCAATGCTTAGAGAAATAGACGCCCACGGCTGGGTATGAACTGTGCTGACAACGACCCATCCTTCCAAGTATGGCCTGGGGATGCGCACATAATGAGCTTAGAAAACCTCAACTGCTAGTTGGTACTAGTTGGTAGACAGGATTCTGAATTATCCAGGATCACATCCTCAGAAGTCAAGCCAATCAGAGCTCGAGTGGCAAGTGTCCCATGGCCGGTTTCAATGATTGCAGAGAGCTCTTCCTCAGCGTTGATGCATCAATAGGACAAGGAATGAAACATGCCTGTGAGGGGCAAACATGGGCTTATCTTAGCAATTAATACAGAATCAGGCATTATGAACATTGTGGAGAATGTTATTGGAATGAAATAATCTGACCAATAAACTGGAGAGGAACTGCAGAGAGAGGCTTGCACGACCATGATGGAGGGAATCTCAAACATTCTTAAAAGCTTAAAAAGGATTGGGCAGTGCCTCCAGAACTCCGCGTATCCCGATGATTGCCATCTTATACTCCAAATGTACAGCTTTCCATCCGCCCCTATTCTAACAGAATCTGCCCGCAACCTTCATTTCCATTTCATACTTGTAATACTACATCGCCATATCGAAAGATCGCCATTGCGACGCAGAAATTGCACTCCATAGATGTTTTCTGAACAAGTGTACAGAACTATCCCGGAGTAACCAAAACAGTGCTATATAGATGTGCACACACTAAAAACTGAGGAAATCTGTTCCCAGGTGTAACTATCAGATATGACATATGTCTGATGGTCAAACAGGTAACAGTTTCAGAGAGGATTACCGGAGACTCAAACGTGGACACTTCCACTCTTTTCTTCAGATTATGCCATATCTTAGCATGTGGAATCAGGAGACTCTGCACAGTATGGGTCTTACAATGAACAGACAAATCTGAGTCATTGGGTGATCTGATGCTGATATTCTTATCAATGGAACTGATTTTCATATATTCAGTGAACTAGGAGATGTGCATGGCCGGGATCTTCCGGTCGTGCAAGAAATGAGCTGTATTTCTACGCTGGCCCTTCATCCCACAAAAAGGACTTATTCTTCTTGCCTCTTTGTCCCACACAGAGGATCAAGGAGGGGAATAAACAATGCTAGCTGAGATGCTGGCATCAGGAAATGAATTGAAAGGAGCTAGATGATGTGCTTTGTTTATAGACCTGTTTACAATTTCCGTGTTAGCTGTATGAAAGAACCAGAAACTTCCAAATATTATGCAGCCAAATCATACAAAGTGATTTTTGATACCTAAATAGCAATTTTGAATCACTTTAGGCATAGAAATAAACAGTGGGTCACAGAACATAACCACAATGCAAAAGCACTTCGCATGTGTTCCTGATTTCGAGAAGGTCCAATTGCATCATGATGAAGCCGAATTATGCAAGATTGTTCCCCTTGGAACCCTTAAAATCTGAAGGGGGGCCATGAAATTCTCCTTAAATCATATGTGAAACATAGAACTACCACTAATCAAATGTGCGTAGAAAGATAACCATGTTGATGTCATATTAAAATTAAATAATAAGACTTATAAACTTGGCTTATCCTAATATAAATGGCATGCCTTTTGATGTGTATTCGAGAAAAAAACTGCTTACCTCTGGAGGTTGATGTCGAATATTCAGCAAAATCTCGGCTCCTTCGGTTCTGCATATCAAGAAAGAATGATATCAAAATTATGAATGCATAGAAAGAATGGTATCAAAATTATGAACGCATACTGTATACATAACTACGTGTACTAAATTAATGGATTTGTTTCAAGACTGTATCATACAATTTAGCCAATTAGGATGCCAGCTCACCTCGGCACAAAGTCCTGGTTATTTGCTTAGATTTTTTACAGTGCTATATTTCTTATAGTGTCACTTTCAGGTTTTGGAAATGGTGTATCGCTTTCACTTGAGAAAAGTTAATGCCAAGTCCGATTAATACACAAATGTTACAGATTGACTTGAATACAAATGTCAATATGATAGAATGCCTAGGAACACAAATCTCTGGTACAATATAATTCAGAAGTATTCAGTGAACAGTTGTCAAACAACATTCTAATCAATTAGTAAGACAGCAACACCTAAGACTTTTTATACTAGTACTAAATATTAATTTATGGAACTCTATGGTCTATACACTGAAATAACAGGGAATGGTGAAAAAAGGACACCGAACATATGAAATTGCATCCTAAAAAAATGGCTACAGAGTTGCTGCACAAGAAAAGTTTGCTGCATAATCACTGACACAAAAATGTTTGCTGCAGCAATGCTACATGAAAGTAAACTAGTACAGCAATATAACTAGAACAAAGATTTTAAAGAAAGAAGAGGAACATTGAAACTTATTTAGCTAATTATTGTGAGTTACGAAACTTACAGTAGGTTCTCCTGCTGCAGTAAGCATTGAAACCTATCTAGCTCCCTACAATAACATGAAGATTCCCAACAAGTATTTCATGAATTAAAACAAGGATAATTTGGGTGTGTCACGGCATCAGTGTTATTCTCCTTCATTCTCCAACTTCCACAACTATGATAGTATCATGAAAATGGAACAACAGAAAAACAGCTAGGTCGTTTTCTTTTTATCTTCTAGTTACATAAATCTGTGTGAAATACAGATTATAGAACTTATAATACTCTTTGCCATCTCAAAGCCCATCTACATTTTACCACTACCTAAAATACATCAAAATGAGATGACTAAAGACAGAAGAACATATATGTCCTTCAAAGTTCAAAGAATGTATATGCCTCAATAAATGCACAAAGTCAAACTAAACAAAATAATTAAGAAAATAGAGAATGAAATAGAAGTCAGAGAATATGCATAAAGAACTGAAGGTCAAATGTTAATAAAATATTGCAAAAGCACTTCCATGCCTATGGCGATTTCAAGTCAAACAGCACATAGCATCTTTGATAAGCACAATCAGAAAGAAAATATCAATAATTGAGTTTAGCTCACACATCTACAGGGCCTCGATACATACAAGACCTAGCAGCAAACTTTTAAGAAGTAATATTGAAGAGTTAAGAGCACCTTCAAGAATGATACCTAGGGACCACACACAATTGCATCCTGGACAGAGACCTTCACTACAAAATATCTGCTACAGTAAAGTTAACTAGTACAGCAATATAACTAGAACAGACATGGAGGTCGGAGAAAAAGGTAAAGAGGAACATACACACTTTCATGAAATACAAGTAGGTTCTCCTGCTGCAGCAAGGATTGCAACATATCTAGCTCCATTGATTAATAAATATGCTCAATGAATATACCTTAAAATCTGCATAAACCACTGTTTGCCTATTTAAGCCCCAAGTGCAGAAAAAAACATTTGATATTTTAACATGGACAATTTTGGATGTGTCCAGTATGAATGCTATTATGATCAACTTACCAATTAAATTGTTTTCCATGAGGGTGATGTTATCATGAAAACAATAACCAAATAAAATGTAAATCGGCTTCTTGTAGGTACATAAATCTGTGCAAAATACAGACTGTCAAAACTTAGAATGGTCTTAACTCAAAATATTTTAACAATGATTTTAACTCAAAGATTGATGCTGAGGGCCAGATACATCTCCTAAGACCTAGTAGCAAATTTGAAGATTAAGTAATGCTGAAGAGTTTAGAGCCCCTTGAAGAAGGGCACCTAAGGAACACAGAGTATTCTCATTTCTTTGCCAGGCTTCAAATCTGCTTGCGTGCAACATCAGTTTTCTTGACAATTGCCGCTTATGTAGGGGTTTAGGTTGACCAGTCTTAATGCAATGGAGCTTTGACTATCAAGCTTCCTCATAGCCATATATGTGATAACAGGTTAGAAGATCGATATATGTACCTATATCTTTGGCAGGATTATACAGTTGCATCAAATTATTATGTTTTGCATACATTTACTCCAGAAAATTGAAGACAAATAATTATAACTAAAGGCTGAAGAACTACTGAAACCTGACCATACATTGAAATAAACTTACAAGTTCAGACTCCATTAAGTTTGCAGCCCTTAAGATATGTTCTGATATCAAAGATCTGGTACGCAGGATAGCACACAGCAACATAAGAAAGAACTACTCAGACATCACATGAACATGGTAAATTAAATATATGACTGGCTCCTCTTTTGATGCATATATACACATCCACCATACAAAGACGAAATCAAATGAACACCAGCAATTTCAAAATAAAATTGCTGTTACCAGACTCTCTTGAGCCACTACTGCCGTAAGAGCCAGAGTAACTCAACCCTTTGTTACCCATTTAAAATTAACTAAACTAATCACTGGAGCTTTATGAAAGCATTTCAAAAGAACTATATGGTACCTAATTCAAATAAATCATGGTATTTTGATAGGCTAGAAAGGACAAAACACTATACCCATCACCTGCATTATTGTGGTAAAGTTTAGGATCTGGGTACATCACACAAAGACTGACAAAGAATATCAAAACTAAGAAATGCTCCAATCTTCAAAAATAAGACACTCCTAATTATTTCCGATGATGTAAGCCGTGGTTGATGCCTCTGAATTGTGTTTTAGTCTGTTTTATTGATCTCATAACAACACAATACATGATACATAGCCTTAAGACTACTCTTATTCAACTGCTAATTGCTGCTCATCTCTATTAAACTACATCAGCACAAGCCTAGTTATGCTTTAAGCAAGTTTGATTACATTCTGACGTTGAACTCTTTGCTTCTCAACAGAAAACAGCAGAGATTGGCAGCTTAACTCCAAAGCACCTTCAGAGACAAGATACAACAAAACTGGTACAACATATCAAGGAAATAGGGGCTGATATTGCAGTCCCGTGTTCTCAGGCAGACCCATCATCAGATTGAGGTTCTGCACAGCCTGGCCAGATGCTCCCTTCACAAGATTGTCTATCTGCATTGTTGAAGAACAAGAAATAAGGATTTTGCATCTTTAAGTCTGGAACATTATTGGCTAATGTTTGAGCAACTTAAGACACTTACAACAGAGATGATGATGGCCCTTCCAGGAATTCTGTCCTCGAAGACATTCATGAAGCAGTAATTCGATCCAACGACATGGCGTGTGTGAGGAACGTTGCTGCCATTTAACAGCTTGACAAATTCTTCACCCTGAAAAGATTCACCGCCAGAATGTTATGATGCTAACAAGAGTAAAGGTATTTCTCTCAAAATTATGGCTCTCTGCAGACAGACAATTTAATCCACTTGGTGAAACAAACAAACCTCATAAGTAGACTTGAGATGCTGATACAAATCACCGGCAGTCACTCCAGGTGCCATTTCAACAAACATAGTAGATTGCATCCCACGTTTCTGTTCAACATACAGATAAAGCAATTGATTTAGAAATTGAATTCTACACATTTCTTATGCTTATAGTCAAGCACACAAAAAACTGCAGAACCTGGAGTTATCTCTGAGTATGTGCTTACCATGCAAATAAGATTAGGAGTGAAGCTGATAGTAACTTTCGAAGCAGCAGCATCTGAAAGTCCTTGTTCAATCTCGGGAACTGAAACAGTGTTATCTCATTGTCAGTAAG
The DNA here is from genome assembly GCA_916181665.1 of Avena sativa. Lineage (NCBI taxonomy): Eukaryota > Viridiplantae > Streptophyta > Magnoliopsida > Poales > Poaceae > Avena > Avena sativa. Next base: position 243,387,227 of record OV702282.1, read on the forward strand.
GCCACTAAAGCCACTTTCAAGGATAGAAAAAGTAAAATATTCCGTAACCAGCCTGCATCTACCGAAAGGAAAACAAATATGCTTGTGAACATAACAGTAATAAAAGTTTGTCCAGAATAATACTACACATAAAACTAATTTGGACTTCAAATGTTTGCAGAAAAAAGATTACCATGCCGGTGGCCTTTGATTCCGTATGCATGAATGCCTTCAGCTATTTCAGTGTAAAGATTTGCTTCCTTAGCTCCACGTCCTAAAGAAATACATGTGATAGAGATAGAATTGGCTATTGATTCAGCAGTTACAAACTTATATTTCAAACTCATGGTATCTTCGAAAAATACGAACCTGCCCCAGTAACCCCAGATTTTGCATCAATTATAATGTTGCTCAGCTTGATCAGTTTTTCCTGCAACATAAAATAAAATATATTAAGAACAACATAGATACTAAGAATACTTTACCATTTTAAGTATACATATAGCATGACTCAGTGGCAGAATATTTTGATAAATTTACCATCTGTGCTACAGAAAATGGAGATTATTTATACATTTGTACACATATCACACAAGTGAGGGCTATTATATCTTATCTTTTATTACTTTCATCTGAGACTATGATAACTAAGAACTCGAATTGATTCTCACCTTTATTAGAGGAACAAGAGGAAGCTGGATAGACGTGGGATAACATCCTGGATTGGCAACAAGCCGTGCATTTCTTATTTCATCTCGAAGAACCTCTGTCAAACCATACACAGCCTCTTCCTGAATAAACAGAGAAAGAAGAAATGAGTTGACAACAAACATACATAAGAAAAATAAATATATGATGGATTACAAAGGAATCTAATTCAAGCCTCAGAGAAATTATACAGGAAACATTGATGGAACATGTCAATAGGAATCCAAGTTGGTAATCAAATGCCGAAAGTGGAACTTAAGAACTGAGTAACAGCAAAATGTGTATTACCAACAGAAGTTATTAAACAAGTCTGTAGGGGAAAGTAGTAAAATACCTGAAGTTCTGGTGCCCTATGAGCATGGCCATACCACTCCGCGTACTCATTGATGTCACGCAATCGGAAATCCTGCAAGCATGGTAAGTCACTCATATAAGAATGATTGGTCGTTCAGTACAACCAAGGCGATACCTACATAGATAAAGCATGAGTTTGTGTAGAGCATACCGCAGAGAGATCAACAATCTTCAGTTGCTGAGGTAAATCTCTAATAATTTCCTGATAAAAAAACTTGCAATCAGACATTGCTTAAAAAGTGTACAGAATAAAACCTTATCTTCCAATGGACAACAGAGAGTAACTGGATTCCTTTACAAGATTCAGCAATTGACAGAAGACGTTTCAGACAAAACATGATGAAGATAAATAACCTGTGTTGTTCCATGTGGCAAGCAACAAAAAACAGCATCAACATCTGAAAAATCTGCATCTTTAACTGCAACTAACTTTGGCAGGTCCTGCAATATTGAAAGAGGATCCAACATACATTCATATAAAGAAATGTGCTACTGCTTGAAGGCTCAGCTAACTCTTGATATACAAGGATGAAACATTACATATGGAGGAAGAGAAGAAAAATTCTTACTTGCGTTATCAAGTGAGGAAATACAGAGCCAAATTGTTCGCCAGCTTTTCTATCTGCGGTCATCACTGTGATTCGAAACTGGGGATGGTTTGCTAGGAGCCGAACAATCTGTTAACATAAGTGTATGTTAACACATTAGCAACTTAAAGCAAAATAAGACCAAAATATCTCGATCATAGCACATGAATGTTGAATAGAAAAGGGGAAAAAAGAGAAGTTCATGGACTACAGGTTCGTTCGCCTATTGGGTTTGTGCCAAACTAAACCCAGCCTGCCAATTTTTTGTAATAAATGCCCAAGTGCCCAGTGAAACAAACTTATTCCTACATGACAAGCAGCCAACAAATATGGAAAATGACAGGGAAAAGGAGAATAACCTCAGCTCCAGTATAACCACTGGCCCCTAGGACTGCAATGCACACCTCCTCCCCTGATTTAACTGCTGACGTCTGGGGAGAGTACTGTTTCTGTGGTGAAGAAGCAATGGATGCCCTCACACTGAGTGAAGAGCATCCAACCTACAATTAGTACATACCCTTTTCATTAGTATGTGGAGTATGAAAGTCGACATTGATCTTTATACAAGAAAGAAGAAGAGGGAAAGAAACTCACCTTTGGAGATGTTTTGAGCATGAAGCCAGTGGGAGGCTTGAAACTAGATCCAAGGGTTCCATTCTACATATGAAACAGAAATCATCTCACTGCCTAAGCTCAAAATATGTAATGTCGTGAAGAAACAGACGGTAGTATTCGGAACAAGGTCACCGTGGACCTAAGGACCAACGCTTATGAGTTACGCCCGATTCATCCAAGGCACAGTTAGCTGTCCTACTTATAAGATGTTATGTTACCATTCCCACACATCAAAGCTAGCACTCTAAGCACTGCTTACTACTACTGCCAAGGTGATGAACTTTGTTAAAATCTTAGTCCGGATACTGATATATTTTCCTCATTACAGAGCTAGGAAAACAATCCAAACCAGCTAGACAAGCAGACCCAGTCAACTCTCTGTCGCCCCAAACAAAGCTTGCACGGGAACGAACAAAAAGGGGGAGGGGGGTGTGGAAACGAAGGAAGAGCTGGAGTCACCTTGTGGGCCAATCCGGCGCGCGCCGGAGCCGCACCACCGAGCGCCGTCGATGCCATGTCCGGCACGAGGAGGACTCAGGCTACTACCGCGGACTACCGGGCGGTGTAGGCGGGGAACTGCCGAATCGGAAGGAGGTCAGACACGGATGAAAGCAGCAGAGTCACGATTAGTGTCACGAGAGCATGTGCGAGTGTACAAATACCCTGGCCTGGCAATGGAGGTTGTTCCGTTGGCTGGCGGCGGCGGGGGCTAGGGAATGGTTTGTGGCCGCCGTCTTCTGTCCTCGCTCGGGGATTAGGTGGACGGAGAGGGTTTGGTGGGCGTCCCGTTGGTTCTGTAGGGACAGCCTGTCAGCCACCCAGGAGTATTTCACAAGTAGGGCAGTAGGGGTTGTTTGGATAGGGAGGATATAGCACTCGCCGGAGGCCGTGCGAGGCCTGACGATAAAGTGAAATGAAAGAGCTTGTCGGCGTCCTCACGTAGAGGCGAGCAGCGGCAGGTCCGCTGGTTGAGCTCAAGAAGCAGCGTTCGCCGGAGAGCCTGCGCGGTGGCCGACGAATCGTACGGCGGCGTCCAAGGTGTTGAGCGGAAGAGGCTGCGGGCGAGGCCTGAGGGGGCTAGCAGCGGCGTCTAGTCTAGGATCTGAGGTCGGAGGAGAGGGCTTGCACCACGGCGGAAGGAGCAAATGAGCGGCGGTGGGGAATTGGAGCTCACGGGAGGAATTTGACGGGTTAATCTAAATAGAGAATAGGACATCAATTATTAACAGAAAAAATTACTACTGCCTCCAATCACAGCTTTCCTAAAATTTGGCTAAAAACTATTTTATCTAAACATATCGGTAAGATGTATCCTACTGCTAAAATTGTACTGCTAAATCCTAAAAATTCAGGCCTACATGAAAATACTAATAATATCTGATAAATTTTGGAGTTTTCAAAACATGCACACTTCGCTATGCTCAGATTTATACTTTTTATTTTTATATATCTTAAAATAAAAGTATTTTAAATTAAAATTTTGCATGCTTGCATGATGCATCATTGATTACATTCAAAAAATACGTTCTTAGAACTTGTAAAGATGTTTTTTTAGCTTTTTAAATAAAGAGGTCACTGGAGCTCATGAGTCCATTTAGGATTGAATTCCTTTTATCGTGCAGTGCAATATATGATCTGTTCTATGGATTGTGCACTTTTTTAAGGGCAAAGCATACTTTACTTCGTTGATGATTCAAGATGTTCACAACGACATAACCTTTAGCACAACGGGAATGAGCCACATATGGCGTCCGTTAATTATAGTTTGCTAGGCATTGTTCCTCCTTGTTCGTTTGTCTCCCTTCATGAATAAAGTAGACTGTAGCTTCACTAGCCAGGGCAAGAATCTCTCCAATAATGTTGCTATGTCACTCCTACACGGCTACACCTCAATAAACAGAGAGGATAGCTCTCTCTCCCGACCCTTCCCGACCCCTCCCTTGAGATTCGACCTTCTTCCTCCTCTGCCGCCCCTCTCCTCCCTCCCCTCCGGTGGCCATGGCGACCAGCATGGAGACGGAGCAGGTGGTTGGCCTTTCCTGTTTCTAGTAGTGGTAGATCTTGTTTTTCTATTTTGTGCCTTTGTGCCGTTTGACGTTAGGTTGGTGGTCTCCGGCGGCCGGATTCACCACTCCTCGTGTGTCCTCCACTTCGTTGCGCCCCGTCGGTGGCATGCGGTGGCGTGGGTGAACTGGAACTGCACCTGCATCCCTCCGAATAAGGCTCGCTCATGGTGCTTCAAGCTTGTCCTAATGGACCGAGGTCAGATTGATGATGCCCCTCTTCTCTCTGCTGCAGAGCTCTCATAGAGAGAGCCAGTTGCAGTGTGGGTGGAAGACCGCAGCTCGCCATCAAAATAAGGTCCTGGGCTCTCTCTGCTGTTTCTTCTTCAGGCATCCTCCTCCAACTTGTGGCAGCAGTTTGGAGGTCGATTTTGGCCGGCGCTTCTTGGGTCAGCAGCGGGAAGCTCGCGGTGCTGGAGAGTCTGGAGCTCGATCTGCTTGTCTCCATCCCTTCTGCAACCACCATGGAGGTGGGCGGGGTGTGGAGATGAGTATTTTCTGGCTTGACCCTCTCTGGTGGGGATTTGCTGCAAATTTCTGCGGAGATTCCAAACAGCAACAAGTTGGAGTTGCTGTTATCCTGGGACATGACAGACACTCCGCGCTGCAGCTCCATGCGAGTTGCGGCTTCTCCAACCTCCAGGCGTTCGTGCCATGTGGGAGGCCCTTCTTCGTCTCTGTCGTGGCTTACAGTGGTGCTCCCTCGCCAAGTGGTTCAGTCCTCGGCGTCGGTGTTGCCGGCTGCGGCGGTGCGCGGTTCTTCTTCCTCGGTGGAGTAGGACCCGATTGCATTCTCCAGTTCATCTTAGGGGTCCTTTGTGTAAAGTGCCAGGTCTGGGTTGTATTTTTCTTCATTTTAGAGGCCTTGCTTGTAATTCTGATACCCACCGATTAATGGCAGCTCTGGACCCTTCGGGGTCCTTCCCCTTTGTTCAAAAAAAAGATAATGTTGCTATGTCGATGACTTCCTCTATTTTGGATGTCCTCGACTACTCCCTTACAATCAGATGAAACATCTGTTGGAATTATGCCCTAGAGGCAATAATAAAGATATTATTATTATAATTCTTGTTCATGATAAAGTTTATATTCCATGCTAGAATTGTATTAAGCGGAAACTTTGATACTTGTCTGGTTTATGAACAACACCGTGTCCCTAGTATGCCTCTATGGACTAGCTCATTAATTGATGATGGTTAACGTTTCCTAACCATAGACATGAGTTGTCAATTAATAATGAGATCATGTCATTGGGAGAATGATATGATGGACAGACCCAAATCAAGCAGAGCAATTAGATCGTGTCATCGTGTTCATCTTTGCGAAGCTTTTTCTTATGTCAAATATTGTATTCCTTAGACCATGAGATAATGCAACTCCCTGGTATCGGAAGAAAGCTTTGAGGCCATCAAACGTCATCCTATGAGAGGGTGATCATAAAGGTGTCTCTCAGGTGATCGGAAAGTATCTGTTGGGTTGTATGTATCGAGATGGGATTTGTCCCTCCCAAGTCGGAGAGATATACTTCGGGCCCACTCGGTAATCGATATCAACACCGCTTGCAAGCACGTGGTTAAGGAGTTAATCACAAAGTGATATCGGATTACAGAACGAGTAAAGTACTTGATGTGAACGAGATTGAACTAGGTATGCCGATACTGACGATCGAATCTCGGGCAAGTAAAATATCGCGTGACGAAGGGAATATATATATATATGGGATTAATTGAATCCTGGCATCGTGGTTCATCCGATATGATCATCGATGAGTATGTGGGAGTCAATATGGGTTTCCAGACCCCGCTGTTGATTATTGATAGAAGATCATGTCTGCATATTCTCGAACCCGTAGGGTCACACACTTAACGTGTCTCGACGCTAGGATAGTATGGATAATTGGTTTATGAGTTTTTGTTCGGAGTCTCGGATGAGATCCAGGACATCACGAGAGGTTCCAGAATGGTCCGGAGAATAAGATTATATAAGGGAAAGCAGTTTTTGGATTTCGGTATTGTACCGGAAGCTTTTAGAACCTTCCGGAGTGGGACCAACGTGGCCCCACTTGTCGGGAGGGGGCGTGGGCCTACGAGGGAGTGCCCTGGACGCATTGGGCCAGGGGCACAAGGCCCCATAGGCCCATCCGGCCAAGCCCTAGGGGAAACCCTAGGGAGAGCTTCTAGAAGGGGGGAAACTTTCCCCCCACTCCTCCCATGTGGTCGCCGGCCCTAGGCTTGGAGGAGGGGCAAGGGGGCAGCCGGCCAGCCCTCTATATAAAGAGGGCAGGGGCGCACCCTCCCCCCCACACTTCCTCAAACCCTAGCCGCCTAGTTGCTGTCTTCCTCTCTCTCTCCCGACTGCGCGTAGACGAAGCCCTGCCGCAGAAACTCTCCACCTTTGCACCACGCCGTCGTGTTGTAGATCCAATCTATCTCTCCACCCCACTTGCTGGACCGAGGAAGGAGGAGACGTCGAGGTGCCGTACGTGTGCATCTCTCGGAGGCATCGCCACTTGCGGTGTTGGATCGGATCGGGTCGCGAGGAGGAGAAGGCTAGTACGACTACATCAACCACGTTCTGTTGAACGTTTCGCTGTGCGAATCTTCAAGGGTATGAAGATCTCATCTATCCCCCCTCCTTGTTTGCATCTCCTAGATTAGATCTTGGCTTTCCCGTTCGCATCCGTAGAAATTTTTTGATTTACAATGCTGCGAAACCCATCAGTGGTATTAGAGCTAGATCTATGCGTAGATGTGTTTCATGAGTAGAACGCAACATGCTTGTTGCGGGCGTTGATGTTTTCTGTTGCAAGCCTCGTGTTTGTGTACTTCTTATGACGCGGGATAGTGAGATCGAAGCGGTCCAGGCCAACTTTACGCGACCTCGTTCGCGAGACCGGCTCCGCACTTGCTGTGTGGCTTCTTCCACATATGCGGCTGGTGGATGCCAGTTTCTCTCACTATAGTTGTCATGGGATTTACACCGGATGTTGGCAACCATAATATCACTGTTGTGGTTTTCCGTGGGTAAGAATCGTTCTTAGCTTGTTACTCCCATAAGCCACGTAAAACATGCAACAACAAAGTAGAGGCGTCTAACTTGTTTTTGCAGGGAGTGTTTTTGTGATATGGTATGGACCAAGATGTGATGTGTATGATGTATGCAATGATCATGTTTTGTAATGTTTCACGACTTGCATGTCTATGAGTACACAACCGGCAGGAGCCATATGGTTGTCTTTATAATTGTGTATGACTTGTGTGTCAACTTCTTATACGCCATGTAATAGCTTTACTTTATCGCTAAGTAGTTAGCAATAGTTGTAGTTGCTATTCGCGTTGGAGGCAATCATGGTGGAGTGATGGAGATCATGCTGGCACGCACAAGATGGAGATCATTGCGCGGAGATTGGCTATACCATGTCACATAAAATTATATGCATGTGATGTTTATCCTTTTATGTATCTTATTATGCTTAGATCGCGACGGTAGCATTATAAGATGATTCCTCACTTAAAGATCAAGATAAAACTGTGTTCTCCACATGTATGCACCGTTGCGAAAGTTCGTCGTGTTCAAGCATCACGTGATGATCGGGTGCTATAAACTCTACGTTCACATACAACGGGTGCAAGCTAGTTTTGCCCACGCGGAAATACTTGGGTTTGACTTGACGAGCCTAGCATGTACAGACATGGCCTCAGAACACACGAACCGAAAGGTTAAGCATGAGTCATATGAATGATATGATCGAAACTTTGTTTTCCACCATTGAAACCACATCTCTTCTCGTGAAGATCGGATTAGGTGTGGTGAATTTGGATCATGTTCACTAAACAACTTGAGGGATGTTGAATTTAGTGGGAGTTCATCTAGTAATTTGATTAAGTTGAACTAGTTATCATGAACATAGTCTAAATTGTACTTGCAAATTTTGTAGATCAAATGGCTAAGTCCAACTTCAACTTCAACGTTTTTACTGAGAAAGAAAAGCTTAAGAATAATGGGTCTAACTTCACCAACTGGTTCCGCAATCTGAGAATCATTCTCTCTGGCGGACAAAAGGACTATGTCCTTGAGAAAGCGCTAGGTGACGCCCCTGCTGTAGATGCGCCGGCTGATGAGAAAGTTGTTTATCAGTCGCGCAAGGATGATTATGGTGTGATTAAGAGCACCATGTTGTTTGCTATGGAATCGGACCTTCAAAATCGTTTTGAGGAGTTTCCCGGGCCCTTTGAGATTTTTGAGGAACTGAAAACTATGTTTCAGACTCAGGCCCGTTCTGAGAGATATGAGATCTCTGAGAAATTCTTTAACTGCAAGATGGAGGAAGGGAGTTCCGTTAGTGAGCACGCCGTTAAGATGTCGGGCTACACTCAACGCCTTGAGCAACTGGACTACAAGATTCCAGAGGAGCTCAAGATTGACAGAGTTCTACAATCACTCCCTCCTAGCTACAAAGGTTTTGTAGTTACTCATAATCAGATTGGTTCAACTGATACGATCACTGAGCTCTTCGCTAAGCTGAAAGCTGCGGAGGTGGACATCAAGAAAGATAATCATGTGTTGATGGTCAACAAGCCCCTAGCTTTAAGAAAGGTAAGGGTGCAAAGAAGTCCTTCAAGAAGGGCAGCGGCAAGCGCGTTGCCCCTGCTGAGAAGAACCTCAAGTCTATACCTAAGCCGGACGCTGAGTGCTTCTATTGCAAGGACAAGGGTCACTGGAAGGGCAACTATCCAAAGTACTTAGCGGACAAGAAGGCTGGCACCATCAAAGGTATATTTGATATACATGTTATTGATGTTAACCTTACTAGCGCTCGTTGTAGTGCCTGGGTATTTGATACTGGTTCAGTTGCTAATATTTGTAACTCGAAACAGGAGCTACGGAATAGACGGCGGCTAGCGAGGGATGAGGTGACGATGCACGTTGGCAACGGATCAAGAGTTGATGTGATGGCCGTCGGCACGCTCTCCTTAGTTTTACCTTCGGGATTAGTTTTAAACCTTAATAAATGTTATTATGTGCCTGCGTTGAGCATGAACATCATATCTGGATTGTGTTTATTGCAAGACGGTTATTCATTTAAATCGGAGAATAATGGTTGTTCTATTTATATGAGTAACATCTTTTATGGTCATGCACCTGCTGTGAATGGTTTATTTCTTCTGAATCTCGAAGCAATGAAACACACATCCATAACATTGAGGCTAATAGATGCAAGGTAGATAGTGATAATATGACTTATTTGTGGCACTGCCGTCTAGGTCATATTGGTGTAAAACGCATGAAGAAACTCCATTCTGATGGACTTTTGGAGTCTCTTGATTTTGAATCATTTGACACGTGCGAATTATGCCTCATGGGAAAGATGATCAAAACCCCGTTCTCCGGAATAATGGAGCGAGCAACGGACTTGTTGGAAATCATACATACCGATGTATGCGGACCAATGAGTGTTTCAACGCGCGGTGGTTATCGCTATTTTCTCACTTTTACTGATGACTTAAGTAGATATGGGTATATCTATTTAATGAAACATAAATCTGAAACATTTGAAAAGTTCAAAGAATTTCAGAACGAAGTGGAAACCATCGTAACAGGAAAATTAAATTTCTACGATCCGATCATGGAGGTGAATATTTGAGTTATGATTTTCTCACGCATCTTAAATCAAGCGGAATCGTTTCGCAACTCACGCCACCCGGAACACCACAACGCAATGGTGTGTCTGAACGCTGGAATCGAACTCTATTAGATATGGTGCGATCAATGATGTCTCTTACAGATTTGCCATTATCATTTTGGGGTTATGCATTAGAAACCGCTGCATTCACTTTAAATAGGGCACCATCTAAATCCGTTGAGACGACACCGTATGAACTGTGGTTTGGTGCTAAACCTAAGTTGTCGTTTCTTAAGGTTTGGGGATGCGAAGCTTACATCAAGAAGTTGATGCCGGACAAGCTCGAACCCAAAGCGGAGAAATGTGTCTTCATAGGATACCCTAAGGAAACGATTAGGTATACCTTCTACCACAGATCCGAAGGCAAAGTGTTTGTCACAAAGAACGAATCCTTTCTTGAGAAGGAGTTTCTCTTGAAAGAAGTGTGTGGGAGGAAAGTAGAGCTAGACGAGGTTATTGAACCTTCTCCTGAGTTGGAGAGTAGCGCAGCACCTGAAATTGTTCCAGCGCCGTCTGCACCAACAATAGAGGAAGCTAATGAAAAGGATCATGAAGCTTCAGACGATGCTACTACTGAACGTCGTAGGTCGACAAGGTCACGTGCCCCTCCTGAGTGGTACGGCAACCCTGTCTTAACTGTCTTGTTAGTAGACAACAGTGAACCTGCGAACTATGAGGAAGCAATGATGAGCCCAGACTCTAAGAAATGGCTAGAGGCCATGAAATCCGGATTAGGATCCATGAGCGAAAACCAAGTATGGACTTTGGTGGACCCTCCTAGCGACCGAAAGGCCGTTGAGTTCAAATGGATTTTCAAGAAGAAAACGGACGCGTATGGTAATGTTACTGTCTATAAAGCACGACTTGTCGCGAAAGGTTTTCGACAAGTTCAAGGTGTTGACTACGATGAGACTTTCTCTCCCGTGGCGATGTTTAAGTCCATTCGGATTTTATTAGCAATTGTTGCGTTTCATGATTATGAAATATGGCAGATGGATGTCAAGACTGCGTTCCTCAATGGCAACATTGATGAAGAGTTGTATATGATGCAACCCGAAGGTTTTGTCGATCCTAAGGATGTTGATAAGGTGTGCAAACTTCAGCGTTCCATTTATGGACTGAAGCAAGCATCTCGGAGTTGGAACCTTCGTTTTGATCAAGTGATCAAGAGCTTTGGATTTGTTCCAAATTGCTACGAAGCTTGTATCTACAAGAAAGTGAGTGGGAGCTCAGTGACATTTTTGGTACTATATGTAGATGACATATTGATTATTGGAAATGACATTGACATGCTTAATGATGTGAAGAGTTATTTGAACAAATGCTTTTCAATGAAAGACCTAGGGGAAGCTGCTTATATATTGGGCATCAAAATCTATAGAGATAGACAAAGACGCCTGATAGCTTTAAGCCAAAGTACATACCTAGACAAAGTTCTGAAAAGGTTCAGAATGGATAAGGCAAAGAAAGGTTCAGTGCCTATGTTGTCAGGTAAGATATTGAGCAAGGCTCAGTGTCCAGCTACGGTAAACGATAGAGAAGCTATGGGCAAAGTGCCTTATGCCTCGGCCATAGGTTTTATCATGTATGCCATGCTGTGTACTAGACCGGATATGTCCAATGCTCTTAGTTTGACGAGCAGATACCAAAGTGATCCAGGAGTGGAACACTGGACAGCCGTGAAGAACATCCTAAAGTATTTAATTAGGACTAAAGAAATGTTCTTAGTCTATGGAGGTGATGAACAACTCGTCGTAAAAGGTTAAGTCGACGCTAGTTTTGACACTGACAAGGATGATTCTAAATCTCAGACAGGATACGTTTATATTTTGAATGGAGGAGCTGTGAGCTGGAGAAGCTGCAAGCAAAGCGTGATCGCGTGATCTACAGTAGAAGCGGAATACATGGCTGCTGCAGAAGCGTCAAGTGAAGGAGTTTGGATCAAGAACTTCATCACTGAGCTTGGTGGGGGTTCCAAGTGCCTTGGACCCACTGGAGATATTGTGTGACAACACTGGCACCATAGCACTGGCTAAGGAACCAAGATATCATCCAAAGACCAAGCATATCAACCGCAAGTTTCATATAATTTGAGATTATATAACAGATGGAGATCCGAAGATTAACAAAGTACATATAGATCTGAATGTCGTAGATCCGTTGACTAAACCTCTTCCACGAGCAAAACATGATCAACACCTTAGTGCCATGGGTGTTAGATTGTTGCCAGATGTAAACTAGATTATTGACTCTAGTGCAAGTGGGAAACTGTTGGAATTATGCCCTAGAGGCAATAATAAAGATGTTATTATTATAATTCTTGTTCATGATAAAGTTTATATTCCATGCTAGAATTGTATTAAGCGGAAACTTTGATACTTGTGTGGTTTATGAACAACACCGTGTCCCTAGTATGCCTCTATGGACTAGCTCATTGATTAATGATGGTTAACGTTTCCTGACCATAGACATGAGTTGTCAATTAATAATGAGATCATGTCATTGGGAGAATGATATGATGGACAAACCCAAATCAAGCAGAGCAATTAGATCGTGTCATCGTGTTCATCTTTGTGAAGCTTTTTCTTATGTCAAATATTGTATTCCTTAGACCATGAGATAATGCAACTCCCTGGTATCGGAAGAAAGCTTTGAGGCCATCAAACGTCATCCTATGAGAGGGTGATCATAAAGGTGTCTCTCAGGTGATCGGAAAGTATCTGTTGGGTTGTATGTATCGAGATGGGATTTTTCCCTCCCAAGTCGGAGAGATATACTTCGGGCCCACTCGATAATCGATATCAACACCCCTTGCAAGCACGTGGTTAAGGAGTTAATCACAAAGTGATATCGGATTACGAAACGAGTAAAGTACTTGCTGTGAACGAGATTGAACTAGGTATGCCGATACCGACGATCGAATCTCGGGCAAGTAAAATATCGCGTGACGAAGGGAATATATATGGGATTAATTGAATCCTGGCATTGTGGTTCATCCGATATGATCATCGATGAGTATGTGGGAGTCAATATGGGTTTCTAGACCTCGCTGTTGATTATTGATAGAAGATCATGTCTGCATATTCTCGAACCCGTAGGGTCACACACTTAACGTGTCTCGATGCTATGATAGTATGGATAATTGGTTTATGAGTTTTTTGTTCGGAGACTCGGATGAGATCCAGGACATCACGAGAGGTTCCGGAATGGTCCGGAGAATAATATTCATATAAGGGAAAGCAGTTTTTGGATTTTGGAATTGTTTCGGATTGTTCGGTATTGTACCGGAAGCTTTTAGAACCTTCCGGAGGGGCACAAGGCCCCATAGGCCTAGCCGGCCAAGCCCTAGGGGAAACCCTAGGGAGAGCTTCTAGAAGGGGGGGAAACTTGCCCCCGACTCCTCCCATGTGGCCGTCGGCCCTAGGCTTGGAGGAGGAGCAAGGGGGCAGCCGGCCAGCACTCTATATAAAGAGGGCAGGGGCGCACCCTCCCCCCACACCTCCTCAAACCCTAGCCGCCTAGTTGCTGCCCTCCTCTCTCTCTCTCCCGACTGTGCGTAGGCGAAGCCCTGCCGCAGAAACTCTCCACCTTTGCACCACGCCATCGTGTTGTAGATCCAATCTATCTCTCCACCCCACTTGCTGGACCGAGGAAGGAGGAGACGTCGAGGTGCCGTACGTGTGCATCTCTCGGAGGCATCGCCACTTGCGGTGTTGGATCAGATCGTATCGCGAGGAGGAGAAGGCTAGTACGACTACATCAACCACGTTCCGTTGAATGTTCCGCTGTGCGAATCTTCAAGGGTATGAAGATCTCATCTATCCCCTCTCGTTGTTTGCATCTCCTCTTGGATTTCCCGTTCGCATCCGTAGAATTTTTTTGATTTACTATGCTGCGAAACCCATCAACATCATTTTGTTGCAAGTCTTCAATGGCCAAAGATACAGCTTCTCTACAAGCCAGCGTATGCATCTCTAGAACGATCGAATTTGTAATGTTAGGACACGTCATTGCACAAGATCCAGGTAAGTTGCCCTCGTCATATCTGCAAACGGAGTTATATGACCCCCCCCCATGTTTGTGAGAGTCACCACTGCACCATCAACCTTGATTTTTCACATGGCGGAGGTTAGGGACTCCACTCAGCCGCGTTTGTTCAGTTCGATTGTGTAGTTGTGCATATGTGTATTGTGCTTGAGTTAGCTTTTCTTAGTTCTTATGGGCCACAATTTCATGGACTACCGAATCGAAGACATGACATACAAAATATTCAAATTCAGCCTCCCATGATTACCAAATAAAAAAATATGTTTGAAAAGTTAGATTTTCCAGTTGCCCTAGTCGCGACAAATGTCTCTTGAGGCTGACCTATGCGCAACACATGGCGTGGTCAAGTAGAGGTTGGTGGGACGAGAATAGTGGAGTTTCAGGTTTTGCAAGTGGAAGCATGAGTAAGTTAGTTTTGGATTTATTTGTAAAACCGAGAATCAAATTGTAAATATCTTCCAAACCATTCATCCCAATTACAAACAATTTTGCATTCCCTGCGGCATATTTTCAAAACTATATCGATAGGTTCCGGTGATATTTTTACATCAAGTGTACTTCCAAAAGATAGTGTACTTCCTAAACCAATTAAAATTGCAAGTGAACTATTAATGAATAGAAGTACTCCCTCCGTTTCAATATATAAGATGTTTTAGGTTTGTGAAGAAAATGTATCTGAACATCTTTTAGTGTATAGATTCACTCCAAACTTAAGTGAACCTACATACCCATAAATAAATACCATTGCTGTCTTACCAAAATTTCAAATCCCTATAAAACTTGAACCTTCTGGTTTCTTTGAATAAGCTAAATTCAACATGCTAGACAACATTTTAAGTACTTGAATTCTATAAAACTAAATGGTAGGTTAAGATGCCCGGACTAATTTCTTCATCTCAATATTTGGTAGTCCCCCCCCCCCCACCTCCCAATCATTTTCATCTCTTAAAATTTCAAAAATAAAAAATGATCTCAAGTAAATTAATAAAAAGTAAGTGTATTTTTATAGAATAGACACATGGAATAGGTTACACTTAGTTCATCATGCGAGTTTAAGCATTCATAAGAAGTAAATATTTAACAACCTTTAGTGCCTTTTATACATAATTTAACAAGTACTTAAGTTTTTTATAGTATTTTTACCGGGTTTTTTCCTAGCATGAACAAATAGCAAAGAACACACCGAATCATTCACCAGAAAAAATTGTATGCAGTAGACAACTACCAATAGATGCAACAAACAAAACTATGCAAAATCCATTTTAATTAATAATTGTAGTAGACAAATAAAATCATAGTGTATAAAAAACATACTTCCTTTATCTCAAAAATAGATGTCGGGAATTTATATACTTCCTCCGACCCATATTAATTGACTTAGATTTATCAAATTTTAGATGAACCTATATACTAAATGGTGTCTAGATTCATCCAAATTTTGACAAATCCAAGTCAACTAATATGGGTCAGAGGTAGTACTAAATAGTGTCTAGGTACATCCAAATTTGGACAACTTTGCAGCATCTATTTTGAGATAGAGGGAGTAGTAAAAATGGTATAAAAATGCTACCCGAGAAGTGTGTACAAATTAACAGAACATTGGTGCCAAGAAACTATATAATAAAATTATACCAGTACGACATTGGTTAAATTTGGGGTTGAGGTGTGAAGGAGGTGGCGGTCAGACCAATGATATCGTGGCTCGGAGTGTGTTTATAAAAGATGGTGGAAGTATTTAGACCATCTAATCTAGAACTAATACTAACCCATATCGATTTAACAAAAGAACACTTTACCTGGACTATATATAATATTGGCACATATAAGTAACATATGCACATTGTTATATCACAAACTAACAACATATTGTTGATGCAACATAAGGATTAACTACGAGTATGAGGGATGTATTGTGAAATGATTTTGACATGCACTAAAGAAGTAAGTTTAAGTAGTGAGCGAATTAATAAAAAGGAGAAGTAAGTGTAAGTGGTGAGACAACCAATACAAAAAAATATGGGTTCAAGTTAATGTACGAGCCTTCTTATAATATAAAGATACATGAATTTCTCACATACATGGTTCATACAAACTCATACTTTTAAAGAATGGGTACAAACATAAATTTCAATATCGTTAAGCTAACACTTCAGTGACTAGTTAGTGAATTTAAATTGAGTGTGGATTTGCTGCCAAGGGGATAGCTGCCCCCCAAGCCAGCACCGTACTATGTGTGTTGAGATCCGCGCCTATGCCTGGTTGTCATTTTGTTGTTTACCGCCTTTGTTGCGCTAACAAATAATTAGAGGTTCCTTGGACTGTCGGGCTATGTCAGCAGTCTGCATGCATCGTTGGGCTATGTCAAGCATAGCAAGTCATGATGTGTCAGCAGTCTTTTTGCATGGTTGGACCGACAAGTGTAGGTATTTTTGTCCTTTTGTCTATGGGGAAACATGGCAGTATAATGCATGCCATCAGTTGCATGTTGCGATGACCATGATTCCCAATATAGTTAGGTCCTTCCTGTAGTTTATTCACGTGTCCATGACTAGCTTGTTCACTTGATCGAGCAGGCGCGCTATGGCTGTTGTATAGCTAGCTAGCTTATACAAAGTGGCTTATACAAGCTAGCTTATACTCGTTTTCTTGTTTATGGCTGCTTATACAAATCACTTCCATCCACCAAACATCCATGCTAACGGGTACAACTAGCTAGTTTGGTAGATTCGAAGAAAATATGATGATATTTATAGTGGTACACAACAATACAACACACATGTATTGAGGAGACAATGTGTTGGCAAAGAGTTTTTTGTCCGTGCTCTATTGCACAACCATGTCAACACAAGCAAACAACGTACACGTATATATCCAGGAGACCATTTATTTGCATGTAGCATGTCAGCTTTACAAAATGTTTGTTATAGCCTGTCAGCTTTATTACAGTCTGGTTAATCAAGCTGTCTAGCGTATTCTTGTTTTGCATGTATCTCAGCGCACACATTGGGTGGCATCCAACAGGGGGGCAGCTATCCCCCTTGGCAGCAGCCTATTTACCATTTAAATTACATTAGCACATATTAGTACCACACATATTATTTATATCACAAAATGACAACATCTACATCACAACATGTTGGTGATGCAACAAAGGAGTACATACAAGTATGAGGGATCAACTAATGATATGATTTTGACTTGAATTAAAGAGAAGTAAA
Organism: Avena sativa; assembly: GCA_916181665.1. Lineage (NCBI taxonomy): Eukaryota > Viridiplantae > Streptophyta > Magnoliopsida > Poales > Poaceae > Avena > Avena sativa. The sequence continues at coordinate 243,404,481 of OV702282.1, forward strand.
TGAAATTAGGGAAATATGTTGTTTGATCACCTTGGTATATACAACCTCTATCTAAGCCATTTGTTTTGTGTGTTAAACTTTTGTTTACTTCTCCCAAACAATAAAATAGATAAAGTTGAAAATTTACAGCCCCAAAAACAAAATAAATGCACCTTAAGGGCTTGTTTGATTTGTAGGATTTTTATAGGATTCTCATAGGATTGAGTTCCTATGGATTTTTTCCTACCACCATTGTTTGATTCATAGGAATAGAACCCATGGGATTATTTCCTATGGAACTTTGCCTAGTCTATTTCATAGGAAAATTTCCATTAGGTCTAAGCTCTTGGAAAAAATCCTATGGCTAGCTTTGTGAGTAAGGCTACTTATTTGACCACTCAAACTTCAACCAAATTCCTATGGCTTTCCTACATTGCCATCAAACACCCTCTTATGCCAATTCCCATGGTTCTCATTTTCATAGGGTTCAATGGGACATGCCACACCAATCCTTCATTTTTCCTATCCCTCCATTTTTCCTACCCTGTGAATCAAACAAGCCCTAAATATGTAAAATGAGGATTTTACAAATAAAATTTATCGTGTAACTTTTATGGTCCACAATAAAACCCTATATTTTTTAAGATGTTGTCATTTCAATGTGTTGTTGGTCTACAAAGTTTCAAATTCCGATGTTTTATCATTTGGAAGAAACAACACATATGAGTTACTATAAAAGTTTATCAGGTATCTTCATGCACGGGTCAATGAGGAGTATACCAACCATGTATTTTAGAAAACCACTATGAAATTATTGACTCGATTAGTGTAAATCCTTGCAACAATTTAACTTAGTTCCTGAGCCATCAAACAAAACGTGCATTGAGTGCATGCGAATGGACTTTAAACAAACTCATACTGCCTCCGTCTTGAAATAGACGTCAAATATTTAGTGTATGGGTACATTCAAATTTAGACAAATTTCTGACATCTATTTCATGATGAAGGATATACTTCCTCCGTCTCAAAATAGATATCGCAGATTTGTGAAAATTTGGATGAATTTAGACACTATTTGGTATAAAAAGAAGTCCAGATCACCCCCCCACAAGTATTGGCTTTGGTTCACTACCCCCCTAACTACTAATTAGGCAGATTAACCCTCTGAGTATCTGAAACCAAACAAATTATCCCTCCCCCAAGGCGCTAACAGCAGTTTAGAGCGGTGGTTTTGTCACAGTGGACATTGGTATTCGCCAAGTTGGACTCACTTGGACACGGTGGATTTGGGGACAAATAACCCCCCATCTATCCTTGCCTCATTCATCTCCTCCACCGCGTCTCCCCCTGCCGCTGACCTCTCTCCTCCCGGCGTTGCCCCTCCTCCCGGTCGCCATCCTCTCCTCCGACCGTCGTCCCCTCCTCTCGGTCGCCTTTATCCTCCTCCCCGTCATCGTCCCCACCTAATCCAACGACCTCCACCATCTGCACCATGGAGGTGGAGCTTGTGTGTTACCTACAGCCGACAACCAAGGACATGCAGCAGATGGAGGAGGAGGAGGCGGCGTTGATGGATTTTTTGAGGGTGGTAAAGGAGGGCTTGAAGGCTCCTGAATCATCCCTAGCCGATCTCCTACTGATGGGGATAGAGTAGGGGCTCAAAACTTGTTGTTTGGAGGGATGCAGATTTAGGGTGGAGAGGATGGTTGATTTTGATGCAACTACACTGTCTAGTTTTAGGGCTAATGCGGCATCGTCTAGCTCCTCCTCCAAGTAGCTGTCGGAGGTGCTGAAATTGACCAAGCTCGTCGGGGAGAGTAATCTTCTACCTAAGTTTGTTCCAATGCGTGATTTGTTGGTCATGTTGAAGAGTTCCCAACAGTTTCCACTTCCTGTCATTGGGATGCCATTGTCATGGAAAGCTGGAGTGTCGGGTCTCCACCTACCTGGTTGTAGCTGCCACAGTAGAGGTAGAAGAAGCACCTAAAGATGGACCCGAATAACATGGTTTTGGATTGTAGCCTTTTGCAGATGGTAGTACTTGTGCATCTCATACAATAGTTATAGTTGTAGATTGCAACCTATGGGAGATGGTAATAGTTGGTAGTAATCTGTAGTTGCACATGGAGAGTAGGTATCCTTTTGTTTTAGTCGCATATCATCTTTTGTAGATGATGGTATTAGTCTAGTTGTATTTTGGAGACTAGCTTTGTAATGTTGCAATCTTTTGGTATATATGAATGAAGAAGATGGAACTGAATTTAGACTAAAATTTGGCAACAATATATACACTAAATATGACATCATGTGGTTGTTGTACATGCAATAAAATTTGACACCATTTGGCTGATGTATGTGTAGTCTATTTTGACAGCATTTGGCTACATCTATTGATAAATTTTGAAGGTTGCAAGGCATAATATGAATTATAAACAGTAGTGAAAACATTTAATTTGTAACTAAAAGTACAAAGGAAGTTGACGAGGTTTCGACTCGTCAATGTCCATTGTTATGATCTTGGGTTTTGGAGAAGACGGGGATGCTGGAGATCACGGAACGGTTAATAGACAAGCAACCAGGGGACACGAGATTTACCCAGGTTCAGGCCCCTGGAGGGAAAACCCTATTGCTGCTTGCCTGCTCTTGATTACGGTGGAACCGAAAGTTACAGGGGTGCGTGGATGCAATCTGGCGTGGAGGTGTGTATGCGGTGGTATGAGAGGTGCCCTCCTCCCCGTGCCCTCCTAGCCTTTATATAGAGGTAGGAAGGTCCCGGGCACAAATCGAGTCGGTTATAGGTTTTAGGGTTTGCCCCTTTGAATATTCTATATGTTCTAGTCTTGCTCTCCAAGGATCCGAAGACGTCGTGGGCTTGGGCCACCCGAAAATCTTTATGGGCCGCGTATATTCTCGTGGGCCTTCCTTGGGCTGGACCAGGTATACTAAGGTCGTGTACCCGTAGGGTATAACCATGTCAGTAGCCCCCGAGTGTTGAGTCGAATCGTAGATTCGGCTGAGGACTCTTCAATCTTTCAGGTGCAGTTGTCTTTGTTCGTTAAAGAATGATTATAGTGTGTAGGGATTGTCGATACGTGTGCCTGCCTCTCCCGGCGGATCAGAGCCAGTTAACTGTCTTAGGACAAAAAAACACGATCTTCTTTAGATTCGAGTCCCTCGACTCGAACCCGGGACATATGCTGGTGTAATTCAATTCAGGCCGTTGAGGACTTACAGTAGTGGAATTCCAGTAATTTTCGAACAATGTACCCAATGCGTCCGTCGGGATTTTCATCGCGCCTGTTGGCACGGTTGTTTCACTAGCAGAGCGCAGTCGTGTGTGTTACCAGGCCATCAGATGGTATGTGTAGGTCTTATCTTTGCATCATAGACACAGCATCCGAAATTTTATCACCGCGGAGATGTTTTGGGGTGGCCAAGCAGGATGTTACTCACTTAGCGTTGGTTGGGGCAAAGTTGTCGAAAAGTTTTTGCATTTTGATCCGAAGGATCCCAGTCGAAGAATTCATAGGGTGCGTGACTAGCGCTCCCTATGGGAGTATCCCCCGAGTGTTTCGAGTCGTAGACTCAAGCAGAGACTTTGAATTCAGCCGTTGTTGGCTTCAGGTCCGTAGGACACAATTTTTTTGGATGCTTGAATCAATCCTCCCTATGGGAGTTGCCCCCGAGTCCGTGGTGGAGTCGTAGACTCGACGTAGGACTCGAAGAAAAAAATCATTGGCGTAGTACGTTTTTCATGCTTCGGGTGCGCGGCCAGTGCTCCTGATATGAGTAGCCCCCGAGTAGTTGCTCGAATCATAGATTCGAGTGAGTACTTTAGCTGCTTAGCCAAAAATTTGTAACCGTTGCTAATATAGCTTTGATGACGTCAGTGCTGACGATCGATGACCTCAAGCGTCTGCAGTGCCAGAGGTGACGCTACTGGACGAACGTGGGTCCCACTTTCTAACTTGAAGTTGACTGGTCACGCGCGACGTGGTGATAATTACTGCATCTCCTCGGTTTCCGTGCGTAGTGGACGGCGTGCGAGCGACGGTTCGCTACCGTGCTGACATGCGGACGGTTGGATTTTGATGCTGGCTCTAGGGCTTCCCTATGAACGGTCCCTGTTCATCGTCTTCGTCCTTATAATCTGCGGGGAAAAATTTGTTTGTTTTCACTGCAGCCACTTGCTTTTCACTGCTTCCACCTTCTTGAGCTTTTCTCGCCGTGCGCTGGAAGTTCTTCGATCTTTCCCGTCCTCTTTTCTGTGCTCCCACCGACTCCATCGTCGTACTTCAATGGGGAAGCCGAAGAAGGCCTCCACCATGGCGGGCACCAGCACTGCTGCCGGCGGCAAAAAGGGCACCGCCACTACTCGTGTCACCGATGGTGGGTGGCGGCATACGGAGACACGCAAGGGCAACCTGCGCAAGCTTCATGAGCGGGGTATGATCCCGCAGGACAAGGAGGTCGTCAAGATTCCCGACGAAGAGGTAATTCCCCGTCCATCCACAGATTTTTGGGTCATGTTTGTTGCTTTTGTCCTTCAGGGCCTCTCTCTCCTAGTCCACGATTTTCTTCGTGGACCGCTTTTCTTCTATGGCATCCAACTCCACCATCTCTCGCCAAATTCTCTTCTCCACATCTCCTGTTTCATCACCTTCTGCGAGTGCTGGCTCGGAATCGAGCCACACTTTGGCCTTTTCTGGAAACTCTATTCTGTGAAGAGGCAATCTGGCTCCGATGGAGTTTATCCGATCGGGGGCTGCATCATTTCCCTTAAATCCAATTTTCTCTTCTTCTCTTTTTCTATGTCTGAATCTGTCCAATACTGGTGGAAGCGGTGGTTTTACATCCACGATTGCACAGTGGACGGGAAAGATTTTGGCCTTGCCCCTTTCGATTCCACCCAAAAAATCCAGCCGAAGAGGTCCTGGAAGAACCACATCTTGGATGGTGAGGTGGCGGAGATAGAGGAGATCTATCGTCGGGTGGAAGACCTCCAGGTGATTACGGAGAAGGAGGTGAACGGTGTGGATATTATCCGCACCTTCCTTAAACGTCGGGTGCAACCGCTCCAGGCTAGGGCGCACCCGATGTTCCTTTATTCTGGCTGCCACGACCCGACGAGAGTTGCGACTGAGGAGCACTCCAGGGGGATCTCGACAGAGTCCTTCGGCCGCTGCTGAAGTTCAAAGATGACGAGGATCTTCCGGGGAAGCCGCTGACCCCTCCGTTCAGTGCATCTCGACCGGTTCTGCAGGTGTAGATCTGGGACGTGCGCGTAGCGCTTTTTCCGAATGTGTTTTCTTGTACTTCCTTGTTCTGAAAAATTTCCTTTCTTTGTGCAGGAGTTCAAGGTACCAGACATGATGCCCCCACTACCTGAACATTTTCCAGATGCGCCATACAATGAGGTAGTGGACTCCATGTCTGAGCTTCCCTCGGCGTAGTCACCGGTTGAGGAAGCCCCCAAGTCGAGCGAGGAGCAGACCCAAAAGCGGGCACGGATCTCGAGCGAATCGTCGGATGCCTCGACTCCGTCAACGCCTAGGAACCCGCCATGCCTTGTGCGTCACAGTGGAGGTGATGGTGGCTCTTCCTCCCCTATTCCGGCCGTGCCTGTGCGGGCTGTAGCGCCACAGCCGCCGGCGAAGCGGAATAAGGAAGAGAAGGGCAAAAGGGCCTTGCCTATTTTCAACTTGAGCGATATGGACTCGTAAGTTCCTTCGAATGCTTTTTGCTATTTTTCCTTGTTGCTTGCTTGTCTTTGACTGGTGTTTTCCTTTGCAGCCACTCCTATGAGGGTTCATTTAGCGATGCCACTCAGGAGATGGTGGGGGAGTCGAAGATGATGCCTCCTCCTTCGCAGACGATGGCTGTCTCTAGGGGCGTTGCTCCGAACCCCTCTCCGCAGGAGGCTCGGGTGATCGTTTCCCAGAAGACTGTAGCCGGACCATCGGAGTCTCCGTATGATCATGTAAGTGTAGGGTTTCGTAGCATGGAAAACAAAAAATTTCTACCGCATACAAACAAACAAGCCAAGATCTATCTACTAGATTGTAGCAACGAGTCGATAGAATAACTTACCCTCGAAGATTCCAAAGTGTTTAACGAGAGCGGATTCTCGTGGGTGATGTAGTCGTACTCTTCCCGATCTCAAGATCGCGTAGACGATCCTTTCGGCGCTGTGTTCCGGCAGCGCTCCCACAGTCGGTCGCACGTTCGGTACTCGACGAAGACCTTCCTCTCCCTTGTTCCAGCAGGCAGCGGAGGTTGTAGCACTCTCCTCGCGATTTCGGCAGCACAACGGCGTGGTACCGGAAGTAGAGGGGAGATCTCGCAGGGCTTCGCCTTAAGCCGGAGCGAGTATGGTGGAGTATGAGAGAGTCCCTCGATGATCTAGAGTTTAGACACGCCGAGGAGGGGCAAGCCGGCGGCTAGGGTTTAGCTAGGCGGCGGCGGCGGTTTGCCCTAGGGCCGGCGGCGGCTATGGAGGCGGCGACGGCTTGGTACTAGGGTTTGGAGGAGAGGATCTTGTGTGTCTCTAGGAGGGAGCCCTGCCCCTCCTTATATAGGTGGAGGGGCCGGCCGACCAAGGGGAGGGAGAGGAGTCCCTCCCCAACTCGGCTTGGGTGGTGCGCCGGCGGTGGGGAGGAGGGACTCCTCCCCAACTCGGTTTCCTCCTCCTTTTCCTCTTTCCAAAATTAGCCGTTTGACTTTCAAACTAGCCGTTTGACTTTTCAAACTAGGATTTGATTTAATCTTTTATTTTGTTCAGCGATGACACTTAGTACATGATGCAATCATACCAACTTGATATAACACATTCATGTACCCTTCCCCTCCGGAGTGTCGGACATTCCGGAACCTTCTAGAACATTCCCGATGAAAACACCGGAACCATTCTCCAACTCCGAAACAGGACTTTCCTTATATGAATCTTATTCTCCGGAGCATTCTGGATCTCCTCATGATATCCCGAATCCCATTCGAGACTCCGAACAACATTCAGACTCTTTCTCATCATTCCATAACTACTCAAACAACGTCGAATCCTTAAGTGTGTCTCCCTACGGTTCGTGAATTATGCGGACATGATCGAGACACTTCTCCGAACAATAACCAATAGAGGAATCTGGAAATTCATATGGCTCCCACATATTTCTACAATTACTTTGCGATCGAATGAACCACTTACATACGATACCAATTTCCATTTGTCTCACGATAGTTTACTTATCCGAGGTTATGATCGTCGGTATCTCTGCATACCTAGTTCAACCTCGTTACCGATAAGTACTCTTTTCTCATTCCCGTGATATGTGATCCCTTGTGAGCCAGTCACATGCTTGCAAGCTAATTGGATGACATTACACCGAGAGGGCCCAGAGTATATCTATCCGTCATATGGATGGACAAATCCCACTCTTGATCCATGTGTCTCAACCAATACTTTCCGAACACTCAATGGCACCTTTATAGCCACCCAGTTACGGTGTGGTGTTTGATGTCATCAAAGCATCCATCCGGTAAAGGTGATATGCATGATCTCATGGTCGAAGGAATTAGGTTACTATGTATCAGAAAGCATATAGCAATTGAACTATTAAAATGACTTGATCTTTATGTTATGCTTATCTATAGGAGTATATCCACCATATCATTCTCCTAACGATATGATCTTGTTGTTAATAACATCTCAATGTTCATGATAGGGAAACCACAATCATTTATTAACCAACAAGCTAGTATTATGAAGAGGCTTTACTAGGGACTCTATTTTAGTTTACAAATCACACAAGTATTAATGTTTCCTTGTTAATACTATTATAGCATGAATGTAAACATTTATCATAAACACAAAGATATAATAATAACTATATTTATTATTGCCTCTAGGGCATATCTCCAACAGTCTCCCACTTGCACTAGAGTCATCTAATCTAGATTACATGGTAATATACCGAACACCCATGGCAGTTTGGTGCTGGTCATGTTTTGCCCTCGGGAGAGGTTTAGTCAACGGATCCACCACATTCAGATCTATGTGTACTTTGCAAATCTTTATATCCTCGTCTTGGATATGTTCTCGAATAGCGTGAAAACGTAGCTTGATGTGCTTCAGCTTCTTGTGTGACCTTGGTTCTTGCGCATTGGCTATGGCGCCCATGTTATCACAGTAGATAGACATTGGGTCCAGCGCACTAGGAACCACACCCAGCTCTGTAATGAACTCTTTCATCCATATCGCTTCTTGTGAAGCCTCCGAAGCAGCCATGTATTCCGATTCAGTTGAAGATCTCGCTACAACGCTTTTCTTTGCACTCCTCCAGCTAACTGCTGCACCATTCAAAATAATTACGTATCCAGATTGTGATTTAGAATCATCCGGATTGGTGTTCCAACTAGCATCGGTGTAACCATTAACAACGAGCTGTTCATCACCTCCATAAGAAAGAACCATATCCTTAGTTCTTCTCAAGTACTTAAGGATGTTTTTGACCGCTGTCCAATGATCCACTCCTGGATCACTTTGATATCTGCTAGTTAAACTAACAGCATATGCAATGTCGGGTCTAGTACATAGCATGGCGTACATTAGAGATCCTATGGCTGAGGCATAGGGAGTCTTACTCATCCTTTCTCTATCTTCTGCCGATGTCGGACTTTGAGTTTTACTCAAGGTCATATTGGGCAACATGGGCAAGAACCCTTTCTTGCTATCTTCCATTCCAAACCTCTTTCGAACTTTGTCCAAATATGTACTTTGTGACAATGATATTTGGCGTCTCGATCTATCTCTATAAATCTTTATGCCTAATATGTAAGCTGCTTCGCCAAGATCCTTCATTGAAAAACTATTATTCAAATATTCCTTGACACTATTTAGAAGGTCTACATCATTCCCAATCAACAATATGTCATCTACATATAGTATTAAGAATTCTACAGAGCTCCCACTCACTTTCTTGTAAATACAAGCTTCTCCATAAGTTTGTATAAAACCAAAACTTTTGATCACCTTATCAAAACGTTGATTCCAACTTCGGGATGCTTGCTTCAATCCATAGATGGACCGTTGAAGTTTGCATACCTTGTTAGCATCTTTAGGATCAACAAAACCCTTGGGTTGCATCATATACAACTCTTCATCAATGTCTCCATTGAGGAATGTTGTTTTGACATCCATCTGCCATATCTCATAATCATAATATGCAGCGATTGCTAACATAATCCTCACAGACTTTAGCTTCGCTACTGGTGAGAAAGTCTCATCGTAGTCAACTCCTTGAATTTGTCGAAACCCTTTTGCGACAAGTCGAGCTTTATAGACAGTAACATTACCATCAGTATCTGTTTTCTTCTTGAAGATCCATTTGTTCTCGACAGCCTTCCGACCATCCGGTAAGTCCACCAAAGTCCATACTTGGTTTTCGTACATGGATCCAATCTCGGATTTCATGGCTTCTTGCCATTTATTGGAATCTGGGCTCATCATCGCTTCCTCATATGTCTCAGGGTCATCGGTGTTGTCCACCAACATGACACTCATAACGGGATCATACCAATCTGGAGTGGTACGAGTTCTCGTTGACCTGCGAGGCTCTGTAGCAACTTCAACCGAAGTTTCATGATCATCATCATTAGCTTCCTCTCTAATTGGTGTAGGCACCACAGGAACTTCTTCCGGCGCTGCGCTACTCGCAATTTCGAGAGAAGGTTTGACAACCTCGTCGAGTTCTACTTTCCTTCCAGTCACTTCTTTCGAGAGAAATTCCTTCTCTAGAAAGGATCCATTCTTGGCAACGAAGATTTTTCCTTCGGATCTATGATAGAAGGTATACCCAATAGTTTTCTTCGGGTATCCTATGAAGACGCATTTTTCCGCTTTGGGTTCAAGCTTGTCCGGCTGTAACTTCTTTACATAGGCTTCGCATCCCCAAACTTTAAGGAACGACAATCTAGGTTTCTTCCCAAACCATAATTCACACGGTGTCGTTTCAACGGATTTAGATGGTGCCCTATTTAAAGTGAATGCGGCTGTTTCTAATGCATAACCCCAAAATGATAGCGGTAAATCTGTAAGTGACATCATAGAACGAACCATATCTAAGAGAGTTCGATTACGACGTTCAGACACACCATTACGCTGTGGTGTTCCCGGCGGTGTCAATTGTGAAAGTATTCCGCATTTCTTCAAATGCTCGCCAAACTCGTAACTTAGATATTCACCTCCACGATCAGAACGTAGAAATTTAATCTTCTTGTTACGTTGATTCTCTACCTCACTTTGAAATTCCTTAAACTTCTCGAAAGTTTCGGACTTATGTTTCATGAAATAGATATACCCATATCTACTCAAATCATCCGTGAAGGTAAGAACATAACGATAACCACCGCGCGATGCTACACTCATTGGACCACACACATCGGTATGTATAATTTCCAATAAGTCCGTAGCTCGCTCCATCATACCAGAAAATGGAGTCTTAGTCATTTTACCCATCAGACATGCTTCGCATCTTTCAAGTGATTCGAAATCAAGTGATTCAAGAAGTCCATCGGAATGGAGTTTCTTCATACGCTTCAGTCCAATGTGACCAAGACGACAGTGCCACATATAGGTCGAGTTATCGCTCGATTTCAAACGTTTAGCCTCAATGTTATTAATATGTGTATTGCCACTATCGAGATTTAATAAGAATAGACCATCTATCAAAGGTGCATGTGCATAAAACATATTACTCATATAAATCGAACAACCATTATTCTCGGACTTAAACAAGTAACCGTCTCGCAATAAACAAGATCCCGATATAATGTTCATGCTCAACGCAGGCACCAAATAACAATTATTTAAGTATAAAACTAATCTCGATGGTAGATGAAGGGGTAGCGTGCCGACCGCGATCACATCAACCTTTGATCCGTTTCCCACGCGCATCGTCACCTTGTTCTTCGCTAGCTTTCGTTTATTCTGCAGCACCTGTTTCGAGTTACAAATATGAGCAACCGAACCAGTATCAAATACCCAGGCACTACTACGAGTACTAGTGAGATACACATCAATAACATGTATATCAGATATACCTTTCTTCTTGATGTTGTCGTTCTTCAAATCCGCCAAGTACTTTGGGCAATTCTGCTTCCAGTGACCTTCTCCCTTGCAGTAAAAGCACTCAGTATCAGGCTTAGGTCCAGCCTTGGTCTTCTTCGTCGGCGTGGTAACTTTCTTACCACCCTTTTTGAAGTGTCCCTTCTGCTTAGACTTGCCTTTCTTGAATTTGGTGGTCTTATTGACCAACAACACTTGGTGCTCTTTCTTGATCTCCACTTCTGCAGATTTCAACATGGCAAAGAGTTCTGGCAATGTCTTGTTCATGTTTTGCATGTTGTAGTTCATCACAAAGTTCTTGTAACTTGGTCGTAGTGATTGGAGGACACGGTAAATCCCCAAAGCATTAGGAATCACAATACCCAAGCTTTGAAGTTTGTTTGCGTGCCCAGACATCTTAAGCACATGCTCACTAACGGAGTTGCCCTCTTCAATCTTGCAGTTAAAGAACTTTTCAGAAGCCTCATAGCTTTCAATTGCCGCATGAGTCTCAAAGATCAATTTGAGATCCTCGACAATATCATATGGGTCTGAATTCTCAAACCTTTTCTGAAGCTCCGATTCTAAACCATACAAGATAGCACACTGAACTGTGGAGTACTAAGTCTTCCGAGTGAGGTAAACGTTCTTTACTTCATCGGCAGCATCAGCTGCAGGTGGGTCACCCAGCGGTGCATCCAGCACATAGGTCAAATTACCAGCTGTGAGGACAATCCTCAAATTGCGGAACCAATCCGCGAAGTTGCTTCCATTGTTTTTCAACTTTTCTTTCTCTAGGAACACATTAAAATTGATGGTAGGGGCTGCCATTGATCTACAACATATTTGCAATAGTTTAGACTAAGTTTATGACAAATTGAGTTCAAATTAATAATAAAATTAATCTAGGTGAACTCCCACTCAAAACAATATCCCTCACATTGTTTTAGTGATCACACGAACCAAATCCACCACATCAATACCGATCATCACGAGAGTTGATATAGTTTCAATGGCGAACAATCGACATGTTCATCATATCTACTATATGATTCATGCTTTACCTTTCGGTGATCCGTGTTCCGAGACCATGTCTGTACATGCTAGGCTCGTCAAGATCAAACCTTAGTTTCCGCATGAGCAAATCTGGCTTGCTCACGTTGTATACACTTGCGGAATCTAACACACCCGATCATCATGTGGTTCTTCGAAACAACAAGCTTTAGCAACGGTGCTAACTAAGGGTGAACACTTTATGACTTGAAATTCATGTGCATGAGGGATCATCTTATAATGCTACCGCCGTCTACTAAGTAATACAAGATGCATAAAGGATTAACATCACATGCAATTCATAATATGTGATATGATATGGCCTTTCTTCTTTGTGCTTCCGATCTCCATCTTCTAGCACGAACATGATCTCCATCATCACCGGCATTGCATCAAGGTCAATGACGCTTCTCCATGGTTATCGTCCACCGGCTTCAACTATTACAACTACTTTGAATAGACACGCGGGTCTTAACATAAATTAAAGACAACCATATGGCTCCTGCCGGTTGCCAACTTACAATAAGGAACATTGCATACATCAAATATAATCACAATCATGGCCATATCACATCACTGCACACCCCTGCAAAACAAAGTTAGACGCCTCTACTTTCTTTGCATGTTTTACGTGGTTTGGGGATTTCAATAAGTGTCGTTCTAACTTACGAACATGAACCACAACATTGATACTAGTATTGTTAATCACCCATTGTAAATTGGATCTTAACTATGCTAGGAGAAACAGGCACCCGCAAAGCCACTTATGCAATACAAGTTGCATGTCAAGCGTGGAGCAAGTCTCATGAACGATGTCATGTAAGGTTAGCCCGGGCCGCTTCATCCCAACATACCGCAAGATGCAAAGTACACAAGAAGCAATCGACAATAAAAGCATCAACGCCCACAATGACCATTGTGTTCTACTCGTGCAACAGATCTACATATAGACACGGCTCTGATACCACTGTAGGGTTTCGTAGCATGGAAAACAAAAATTTTCTACCGCATACAAACAAACAAGCCAAGATCTATCTACTAGATTGTAGCAATGAGTCGATAGCATAACTCACCCTCGAAGATTCCAAAGTGTTTAACGAGAGCGGATTCTCGTGGGTGATGTAGTCGTACTCTTCCCGATCTCAAGATCGCGTAGACGATCCTTCCGGCGCTGCGTTTCGGCAGCGCTCCCGCAGTCGGTCACACGTTCGGTACTCGACGAAGACCTTCCTCTCCCTTGTTCCAGCAGGCAGCGGAGGTTGCAGCACTCTCCTCGCGATTCCGGCAGCACAACGGCGTGGTACCGGAAGTAGAGGGGAGATCTCGCAGGGCTTCGCCTTAAGCCGGAGCGAGTATGGTGGAGTATGAGAGAGTCCCTCGACGATCTAGAGTTTAGACACGCCGAGGAGGGGCAAGCCGGCGGCTAGGGTTTAGCTAGGCGGCGGCGGCGGTTTGCCCTAGGGCCGGCGGCGGCTATGGAGGCGGCGGCGGCTTGGTACTAGGGTTTGGAGGAGAGGATCTTGTGTGTCTCTAGGAGGGAGCCCTGCCCCTCCTTATATAGGTGGAGGGGCCGGCCGGCCAAGGGTAGGGAGAGGAGTCCCTCCCCAACTCGTCTTGGGTGGTGCGCCGGCGGTGGGGAGGAGGGACTCCTCCCCAACTCGGTTTCCTCCTCCTTTTCCTCTTTCCAAAATTAGCCGTTTGACTTTCAAACTAGCCGTTTGACTTTTCAAACTAGGATTTGATTTAATCCTTTATTTTGTTCAGCGATGACACTTAGTACATGATGCAATCATACCAACTTGATATAACACATTCATGTACCCTTCCCCTCCGGAGTGCCGGACATTCCGGAACCTTCTAGAACATTCCCGATGAAAACACCGGAACCATTCTCCAACTCCGAAACGGGACTTTCCTTATATGAATCTTATTCTCCGGACCATTACGGATCTCCTCGTGATATCCCGAATCCCATTCGAGACTCCGAACAACATTCAGACTCTTTCTCATCATTCCATAACTACTCAAACAACGTCGAATCCTTAAGTGTGTCTCCCTACGGTTCGTGAATTATGCGGACATGATCGAGACACTTCTCCGAACAATAACCAATAGAGGAATCTGGAAATTCATATGGCTCCCACATATTTCTACGATTACTTTGCGATCGAATGAACCACTTACATACGATACCAATTTCCCTTTGTCTCACGATAGTTTACTTATCCGAGGTTATGATCGTCGGTATCTCTGCATACCTAGTTGAACCTCGTTACCGGTAAGTACTTTTTTCTCATTCCCGTGATATGTGATCCCTTGTGAGCCAGTCACATGCTTGCAAGCTAATTGGATGACATTACACCGAGAGGGCCCAGAGTATATCTATCCGTCATATGGATGGACAAATCCCACTCTTGATCCATGTGTCTCAACCAATACTTTCCGAACACTCAATGCCACCTTTATAGCCACCCAGTTACAGTGTGGTGTTTGATGTCATCAAAGCATCCATCCGGTAAAGGTGATATGCATGATCTCATGGTCAAAGGAATTAGGTTACTATGTATCAGAAAGCATATAGCAATTGAACTATTAAAATGACTTGATCTTTATGCTACGCTTATCTATAGGAGTATATCCACCATATCATTCTCCTAACGATATGATCTTGTTGTTAATAACATCTCAATGTTCATGATAGGGAAACCACAATCATTTATTAACCAACAAGCTAGTATTATGAAGAGGCTTTACTAGGGACTCTATTTTAGTTTACAAATCACACAAGTATTAATGTTTCCTTGTTAATACTATTATAGCATGAATGTAAACATTTATCATAAACACAAAGATATAATAATAACTATATTTATTATTGCCTCTAGGGCATATCTCCAACAGTAAGTGCTTCCGTTTTGCCGTGGGGGGAGCCCCCGAGCATTTTTTCGTATGATCTGCTGATTATTGCTTATGTTTTGTGCGTGTCTCAGGGGGGACCCCCCGAGCATTTTTCGTGTGTTTGATTTTGTTTTGCTCGTTTCATGGGCACAGCCCCTGAGCCCTTTTCCTGATAAGTTGTTTCTTCTCGTAGCCTTTTGTGCAAGGCGCCAACCAGCTGGTGAAGCAACACCTGGCGTTGGAGGCCATCCTGCAGCGGCTTCAAGGTTCACCCTTAGATAGATCTTCTACGTCTTCCTCCGCTTGCTTACTTGTGAATCTCATGCGTGTTCTTTTTTGCAGATGAAAATAACACCGCCCTCCGCGAGCTTGATGCTCTCAAAAAGAGCCTTGGGCGAGCGGAGAAAAAGGCTGAGGACGCCATTGGTGCGAAGGAGCGCCTCGAGCGGGAGCTAGCTGACGCAGCTATGGCCAAGGAGCGCCTGCAGCAGGAGGCTACAGACCGTGAGGAGCAGCTCGCCACCGCCGCATCTTTGCGCGAGAGGGAGGTAGCTAAGAAGCTGATGGTTGCTGCCAAGGCTATTTCTGGTGAGTAGTTTCGCCTGTATGTTCTTTTCCAGCTGCCTTTGTATCTTTGGCTTTGTTTGATTCTTACTTTACTTTTTCCGTTCCTCTAGGTGCCGCAGGCATTGAGTTCGACCGCAGTGACCTGGAGCACGGTAGTGCTCTGGATGATGCTACTACAGCGGTCGAAGACCGCTGCAGTACTATGGTTGGCTCTCTGGCCAAAGCCAAGGAGGTTCTCGGGGGCTTCTATAAGGAGCTCGTCCCCAAGGGCGTTGCCCTTGAGGATGTCGACTTGTTGGCGGATGCGCTTTCAGCTAAAGCGCCCGCGGCATACAAGCGCAAGCAGAAGGGCATCGGCGCGTCCATGGGGCTGGCGATGGCCATGGCGTCCGGGGCGGAGCTGGATCTTCATCAGGTCACCTCCTAGATGCCAATGGCTCCTGACGGATTTGAGGTAGCCTTTGCCCTCTATGCTGCCCGTTGTAAACGCTATGGGCTGAAGCTGATTGACCTGCTGGCGGAGTACGCGGTGAGGCAGCAGGAAGAGGTCAAGAACAGGCAATTTGGCTCCGAGGCCACTCAAGATGCAGCTGCTTAGGCCTTGTAGTTGTAGGATAGTTGTCGTCTATTTTTGTTGTAATATCTTGATGGACACTTCTTGTGCCACGCAGTGGATTTTGTTTTATATAATGGATCTTCGAGTCATTGCCCATTCGTGTGTTGTTCATATCCTTGTCTGTTTTCCTCTAGGGACCTTCGGGTGATGACCCTATCGATACTTCGTCTGCTCCGCAGCCGTGACCATCCTTAGATGATGCGTCGTAGCTTGTATTTCTTCGTGAACGTGTCCGCAGTCTTGAGAAGGAGTTGCTTGGTATCCGAGGCCACGTGGACGTTTGGAAGTCGAAGGTGGAGCGAGGTGCCGCCAGAGAGGAGTATCTGATGGGGGAGCTACGGTGTTTGGCCGAACAGCTTCAGTGTAATTTTCTTCGAGCTGCTACTCATTTTTGGATGCGCCTGTTGGTTGTAATATTACTTTGTAGGTGTTGCAGGTGATAACCTTGTTCCTAGAGAGGAGAAGGAGCGTGTTGCAGTTCGGTTCAATTGCTTGACCCAGCAAGATATGGAAGTCGGTGACTTTTTCTGGATGGATCGCGACCATGCCAGGGTCCTTGCGACTGTGCAGGATCGTTCTCACCAGGTATCGCGAGTGCTGCGACAGGTGAAAACTTCTCTGGCGTCGATTCTGCACGTCATGTTTCCCCTGGATGAAGCGCCCTCGACTCTCTGGGGCTTACTGGCGAAGTTTCGAGACGTGTGTCACGTTAGGGAGCTGGTGCGGCACCAATTGGTTGCCGAGGTGAAGGCCGCGCTTTCCCTCGTGTGGCTGCATCGCCCTGATGTGGATCTTGCTATTGTTGAGGCTGGGCTGCCTCCTCGGCCAGATGGTGACCTGTGGGACATGCGCCCGCGCTATGCGGCTGTAAGGCAGTATGCCGAACAAGTTGTAGATCTCTTTGAGCATCGTGCACAGGTGATTCTTCAGAATAGGTAGGACCTGTAAAAAGATAGATGTAAAACTTATATGTATTCGACTGGGCGTGTTATGCCCTTTGCTGTAAAGGCTGATTGTATTGGCACGTGGTGTTTGTTCGTATGCATGCCCTTTTCGTTAGCCTGACGTGATCAGCTACTCATGTATACATGCGTTATCCTCAGCCGATGAAGTCATGAGGTGGGGGAGCCTCCGAGTGTGTTGTAGCATAAAGAAATGCGAATAAGAGATAAATTTTGGGGTGAGACACTTAGCTTTATTCATATCGTAATGAGGAGTTATATTGTTCGGCTGAGTAGCCTTGGCTGAATAGTCTTATTGAAAGTAAAGGGGGGATAGGCTAGGGGTAGAAGCGTCGCAGCTGTGCGACGTTCCATGGGTTGGAGCATGCGACTCCAGACTCCACGTGCTTGAGGCGATAGGCGCCACCTGGGATGACTTCGGTGACGACGTAGGGTCCTTCCCAGGGTGACTCGAGCTTCTTTGGTCGCTCTTGCTTGAGTCGTAAGACTAGGTCTCCTTCGACGAAGGACCTTGGGCGCAGCCGACGGCTGTGATAGTTGCGGAGGCTCTGTTGGTAGACCGCCGATCGTGCTACAGCGATGTCGCGTGCCTCGTCGAGTGTGTCGACGGCGTCTTCGAGTGCGGCCGTCGGTTCGGCTTCGCTGTAGGCAACGACCCATGGGGCCTTATGGCGTACTTCTGCGGGCAACACGGCTTCGGCTCCGTGCACCATGAAGAAAGGCGTGTAGCCAGTTGAGCTATTTGGCATTATGCGCAGGCTCCAAAGAACGGAGGGTAGCTCTTCTGTCCAGGCTCCCGCAAGTCGCTCGAGCGGGCTCATTAGGCGTTTCTTGATGCCGCCGCCGACGAGGCCATTGGCCTTTTCGACCTGCCCGTTCGTCTGTGGGTACGCCATAGAGGCATATGTTATGTTGATCCCGAGGCCTTCGCAGAAGTCCTGGAATTCTTTGGAGATGAAGTTTGACCCGTTGTCGGTGATGATGTTGTGAGACACACCGAACCTGTAGACTATGGACTCGAAGAACTTCACGGTCATTTTACCCTTTTGGTTGTGACGGGCATGGATTCGATCCACTTGGTGAACTTGTCGACTACGACCAAGAGGTAGACGTGGCCTACTTTCGAGGACTTGGGCAGTTTGCCGATCATGTGGAGGCCCCATTGGGCGAAGGGCCAGGCTAGGGGTATGGGCCTGAGCTCCGATCCAGGTGCGTGCGGTTTGTCTACGAACCTCTGGCACCCGTTACACCTTCGGACGATGTCCTTGGCGTCGTTCATGGTCGTTGGCCAGTAGAACCCGGCTCGCGGAGCTTTGGCGACAAGGGTGCGGCTGCCCGCGTGATGGCCGCAGATGCCCTCATGGATATCTTGGAGGATAGTTTTGCCGTCACCGATGGTGACGCACCTTTGGAGTACACCCGAAATGTTGTGCTTCTACAACTCGGCATTAATGATGGTGAAGGCCTTGGACCGGCGAGATATGCGTCGGGCATCTATCGGGTCGTCAGGCAGTTCCCTGTTTATCAGGTACCGCAGGTATGGATGCGTCCATGTTTACTCGACTGCCATGACCTGCATCAGGTTGACCACTCCGACCTCTGTGTCGAGCTTTTCGGGTCCTTCCTGTCCTTCGGGTAGCGCAGCCCCCGAGTGCTATGCTTCTTCGGGTGATCCCTTGGGGAATTTCCTTTTAATGGATGGCACGTAGATCTGTTCGAGGAACACACCTGGTGGCACCCGTGCACAGGTGGAGCCGATGTTGGCGAGTCTGTCGGCCTCTTCGTTGCTTTCTCTTCCAACGTGTCGAAGCTCGCAGCCATCAAAGTCTCCTTCGAGTGAGTTGTAGAGTGCGCGATACGCGATCATGTTGGCGGCGTGCGCGTCGCACTCGTTCATCGTCTGCTGGACGACGAGGTTGGAGTCACCGTAGATGACCAGGTGCGTTGCGCCGCAGATCTTGGCCATCCTCATGCCGTGGATGAGGGCCTCGTATTCGGCTTCGTTGTTAGAAGCTCGAAATTTTATCCGGAGGACGTACTTCATCTTGTCGCCCTGCGGGGATGTAAGTATGACTCCGGCTCCTGCTCCAGCCTCGCGCTTGTAGCCATCGAAGTGCATTGTCCATGACTGTGTCATGTCCAGGGTGTCCGGCAGCTGCAGTTCCATCCAGTGGATGAGGAAGTCCGGGAGGACCTGAGACTTGATCGCATGGCGCTTCTCGTAGACTATGTCTAGAGGAGACAGCTCGATGCCCCACAGGGCCACGCGTCATGTTGCCTCTGGGTTGTTCATGATGCTGTTCAGGGGTGCCTCATTGATGACCATCACCAGATGCTCCTAGAAGTAGTGGCTCAGCCGACGAGCCGTCATGAACACGTCGTAGGCGAGTTTCTGGTAGTGAGGTTACCTCTGTTTTGTCGGCATCAATACCCCGCTGAGGTAGTAGATTGGGCGTTGAACCCCATGGGTCTTGCCATCTTCGGGTCATTCAACCACGATCACGGTGCTTACCACCTGGTGTCTGGCTGCTATGTATAGCAGTAGAGGCTCGCGTTCCTTTGGCGTGACCAGGACGGGCAAGGTGGAGAGCAGCCGCTTTAGATCTTTGAATGCGTCGTCCGCTTCGGGCGTCCACTCGAATTTGTCTGCTTTGCGTAGCAGCTGATAGAAAGGCAGGGCTTTTTCACCCATGCGGCTGATGAACCTGCTCAGCACCGCGATGGGCCTAGCGAGCTGCTGGACTCCTTTGAGGTTCTTAGGTTTCTCCAGGGCCATTATGGCCCGGATTTTCTTCGGGTTCGCCTCAATCCCTCGCTGGGAGATGAAGTAGCCAAGCAATTGGCCAGATGGGACGCCGAAAGCGCACTTTTCTGGGTTTAGATTGATCTTGTATCGATCAAGGTTGTCGAATGTCTCGCGGAGATCGTCGATTAGAATCTTGGCCTCCCTTGTTTTGATTACTATGTTGTCGACATAGACCTGTATGTTGCGGCCGATCTGGTTCTTCAAGCATGCCTACATGCACCGCTGGTACGTGGCACCTGCGTTCTTCAGCCCGAAGGGCATTGTGTTGTAGCAGAACACTCCAAACAGCGTGATGAACGCCGTTTTCTCCTGATCTTTGACCTTCAGTTGAATCTGGTTGTAGCCCGAGTAGGCGTCGAGGAAGGAGAGTTTCTCGCATCTTGCAGTCGAATCGATGATTTGATCGATCCGAGGGAGAGGGAAGTGATCCTTCGGGCAGTGCTTATTCAGCAATGTGAAGTCCACGCACATGCGCAGGATGTCCATGTCCTTTTTAGGGACCATCACGGTGTTGGCCAACCACTCGCTTTCCTTGATCTCCCTGATGAAATTTGCGTCGAGTAGTCTGTTGACTTCGACTCTGATGGCTTTGGCCCGTGGCTCGAACAATCATCGAACGGATTGTTTCACGGGCTTAGCATCTGGAAACACGTTGAGTGCATGCTCGGCGAATTCCCTGGGAACTCCTAGCATGTCCGCAGGACACCAGGCGAAGATTTCCTAGCGCTCACGAAGGAATTTGACGAGCGTGCTTTCCTATGCGGGGCTGAGGTCGTTGGTGATCAGCTCCGTCTTGGAGGCATCCGTTGGGTGGACCTGCACCTTCTTCGTGTTGACTGTTGAGTCGAACGACATGTCAGGTGTGTTCTGCCTTGAGATTGAGGGTGCCCCGTTGTCTGTCACCTCTCGGAGCCTTATGAGCTCCTCCTGCATGCCGAATGACTGGGACATTCTGTTGAAGTCCCTGTCGCAATGATCTGACCGGGTGAAGCTCCCGTGGACCGTGATGACGCCCCTAGGTCCTGGCATCTTTAATAGCAGGTGTGCATAGTGCGGTACCGCCAAGAACCATGCGAATGCCACGTTCCTGAGGATGGTGTGGTATTGTGATGGCCAATCCACCACTTCGAACTTGAGTCGCTCGCACCGAAAGTTATCGGGCTTGCCGAAGATGATGTCGAGCCATATTTTCCCAGGGGGAATATGCCCTTCCCTGGGACGATGCCGTGGAACGTTGTGTCGGATTGTTCCATGCTGCACAGCGGGATCCTCATTGCTGCTAACGTGCTAGTGAACATCAGATTGATGTTGCTGTCGCTGTCCATGAAGACGCGGCTCATGTCGAACCCTCCGATCTGCGCCTCGAGCACCAGGGCAGCATGACCTGGGCGAGGGATCCGGCGGGGGTGATCCGACCGGCTGAACGTGATGCAGGACTACGAACCGTTGAGATACTCAAGGATGGCGGGTGGAGCGGTCATAGCCAAGCTGACTTGGCGGGTGATTTTCTTTTGCACCCTGTTTGTTGGGCACCCCTTTTGGATCTTCAATGACCCTTTCGGCGCGAGGTACCAGTTTCTGCCATTGTTCTGCGCGGGTGCGATTGGGTGATTCGAGGGTCCCACGGGTGGTGGTGGAGGAGCTCCGTGGGCGATGTCACCTGGTGCGGGCGCATGTCCATTGTAACATCCCAAAAATACTAAGCTTAGATCATCAAACACTAATCATCAAAATTTAGAGTTAACAAAAACTTTGCTAAATAAAATTATGAAGGCATGCATATGTGTATGCATGGATTTTGAAATTCTTTTGAACCACCTTGTTTGTTTGTTTCATTGCTTGTAAAATGTTTCTTAGGTGAAATAAACATCATCTAAAACATTTCCCACACTTTTCATAAAGACAAGTAAATCAAAACAAATATATTAAGGGAATGGTCATTTTGACCAATTTAACTCCCATGCCTACTTTGGTTGTCTCAAACTTTCAAAACCTAACAGAAACTTTTCTGGATCTTTGCACCCCTTGAATGTACTCATAACAAAGTATCAACTCCCACTTTGTGATCATCCAGAAACTTTCAAATGCATAGTTTAAATGGCAATTCAAAATTGAATCTATATCATATGGGAAGATCCCACTTTTTCAAAAACCACTCAAATAAGCTCAACTTTCAAAACCCAAGCATCTGCA
Source organism: Avena sativa (assembly GCA_916181665.1). Taxonomy (NCBI): domain Eukaryota; kingdom Viridiplantae; phylum Streptophyta; class Magnoliopsida; order Poales; family Poaceae; genus Avena; species Avena sativa. Next base: position 243,426,653 of record OV702282.1, read on the forward strand.
GACTCACTAGCACCAACCTAGCACACCCACCAAAAATCTTTTCAAAATTCAAAACATGAGTTCTTGCGACCATTTCATCAAACAGGTTGCAGACACAAATCAAACAAAATCTAAACACTATAGTGAGCAGTGATTGGAGCCTAACTTGTTCCTCTTTAGCTCACAACCATCTCAGTAGATCATCTAGCAAGCTAAACTAAGCACTAGCACCACTGTAAGCTTGGCATTGTCATCAATGGTGAACAACCGAAGCTAACCATGCCACCCTAGAGGAGACAGCAAGCTAGGAGGAGAAACAAGCCTAGCCAGCATGTCTGGTAGCAAGCCAACACCCCACCGCCACTCCCTGTCCACCGCTCGAACGCTGCCAGCCACTGGATCACGCGCACGAACCATGCCAACATCGCCAGCAACCATCCCGAGAGCACGTCCCATGCACCACGCTCGACCGACGCCCACAGACCGCGCGGCGCCCCCGCCGCGTGCATACTTGATCACCACCGTCCCAGCAACCCCGCAGACATGCTCGTACGCCGCCGCGCGGACCACGCGCGCTGTGCGCCATTAAAATCTCCGTCGGGCACGCGCAGAGCACCATCGTGTTCCGACCAAGCCGCACCGCCCCACGCCTCGAAACCATGTCGTTGAGCATCGCCAGGGAGCACCGCACCGTCCCCTACCTTCGCCCATGCCGATAGCCGTCTGTACCACCGCCCCCGACGAGCTCACCATGCGCCCCGTCGGTCCCCTCGCTCGACTATAAATAGAGGCCACCCCCAGTCGAATTCTTCACACCATTCTACTCCCCTCTCCTCACTGATCGTGCCACACTGTTCCCGGAGCAAGGCGAGCACCACCTCGTCAGAATTTCACCGGAGCCCGCCGCCTCTGGAGAAGAAGGGAGCCAGCGATTGGAGCCGCCCCAGGAGATTCGCCGTCGTCGACTTCGTCGTTCGCCCGCCTCGCCGACCCTCGCCAGCACCCCGGTGAGCCCCCAGCGACCCCCACCTGTCGCGCTACGTTTCTGTCTCGCCGGCGTTGCTCAACGTCGACGATGACTCCCAGCCGTTGGATTAGAATCAGATCGAACGACCCACAGCGCCCCATACCGCTTCGCACCCCCTGTGTCACTGACGAGTGGGGACACCCACTTAAACATCCCGCGGAAGCGCTGCGCTTAGCAGGCTGGCCCAGTAATTTTTCCCGCGCAGCCCAGTTATTCAAATTAAACCTTTTTCTTTTTAATTCAAACACACTTCTGTACCCATTTTCAAAAATCAACCCAGGTCGATTCAGTGCACCAATTTGAATAAAACCAATTTTGTTGGAAAGTTCTGTGAATGCTGAATCCAAGCCCGTTGGATTCAAGTCATTTGGATCTATAGATCATCCTTGGTAAAAATAACAAGGCAGAAGCTTTTCTGCATTCAAACATTTTTAAAAGTTAAACCATAATAGCTTTTGAGTTGATTCCAACTCTCAAAAATCACATTTAACCATACCTTTCAGAATATATAAAAATATATAGGGTTACTTACAGAAATATTGTTCAAGTAATAAAAGAATAATACATAGGCATTTCTAGCCATTATAATTAATTAAAATAAAAGGGTAAAACCTTATTAAATTGTGACACCATTTTAAATCACATTCCCATGAACTAAAATATGTGGTGATGACATGTGTCAACATGATCCCATGTTTGGTTTGGAGAATATTAAATCTTAAGTAGTTTTTCAATGAGTAGAAATTACTTTTCTAAAAATAAAAAGAATTAAACCAAACCCAAATCTTGTAATGTTAGTGATGATGCTAGATCATCTATAGGACCCTTGTGTGTGATGATTGCAAGTAGTTAATTATTGCTTGGTGATTGTGTACATCGTATTTATTTATAGACGCTAGTATCGACCAAGGATACAAGGAGGAAGGAGGATTCTACGAAGAAGAAGCCGAGGAGAACTTCAACCACTGCTCTGCACAAGGCAAGCTAACACTTGCAAGATACTCTACTTTAGCAAGCCAGTAACCTTGCAAGCTGATAATATACCTAAGCAAGCTTATACTTGCATTTATGCAAGCAAATACTTGCTTGTTATCATGCCAACTATATGCCTTAAGCATATGTTATCATACCCACTTGATAAACCAATCCTAGTTTTACTTACAAGCTTCTTACTTTATTTCTTTATCAAAGCTCTTACATAGATTTTACCTAAGTGAATGGTAGATACTAGAAAGATATGTGAAGGTTGCCTAAAGAGCATAAAATTTGGCCTAAACTAGATAATCTTGATGTCATCCCAAGGCATGAGATTGAGCTTAGTTGAAACTCCCCTAGTTTACCACCCCTCATTAGTACTCACCCCACTTGTAGATGCTAGTTCTAAGCATAAAACTTGATCAACTTTAGATGGGAATACTTGGTGGAAAAATGGTTATGAAAACCTTGGAATGATGGATCATTCTATTGAAATGTTTTGGACATGTGTTTCCGAACACCGGATGATTTTGGTGATGAAAATGTTGAGGCATGAGCCTTAGCCCTTTATAAAACTGATGGTTGTCTGGATGCGATACCATTCCAATTTTATCGTACAACCACAATACCCGAAGATTGGGTAGGGCTTGACTGGAAACTTATATACCTTAGTATTAGTACCCTCACGGCCAAGGTCTGAGCTGAGGCTACCTTGTGAAGATTGTCCACCTGTGCAGTACCCAATATGACAGTTGGTCATGTTTGAGAGGCCAAACTCACAGGAGAGGTGCTTATACTAGGGCGTGTAATTGAAAGGTTAGGATTGATTATCCGCATACTGAGTATGGTGAATTCAGGATTTGTTCCTGACGGATGTATCGAATGTTGTGGTGAAAGTGTACAATCTTTGCAGAGTGTCAAACTATTCGAATAGCTGCGTCCGCGGTTATGGACAGTTGGAGTGACCATACTGTTCCCCCGTCAGACTTTTCAAAATGACTTGTGAAATGAAGTGAGACTTTGACTTGACCACAACAGGGTTGTGATATGAAATACAAGTTCCCCTTTAGGTGTTATAAAACTTCAACTAGAATTAGTGCTTTCATAAAAAGTAGTAGAGATAAATCTGGCCTTTGCAAAACAACCCTAGAGCCTAGTGTCCTATTATCCACAAACCCCTTTACCCGCTAGTACTAGTTTGCGAGTATTTAAAGAGTACTCATGGCTTTGTCCCTGGCTATTCCCATGGCCAGACTATGAAGAAGAGTACCTGGAAGATGGACCCCAGGAAGGTTACGACAACTAGGATCATCTCCCATCGTCAGCATTGCCTGTGACCCCGAAGATGGAGCTTCGCCGACGCTACCGTTATTATTACGTATTCCGCTGCTTGATGTTGTATTAAGAACTGGACCATGAGATCCTTATTTGTGTAAAACCTTATGTACGGTGGTAATGGATGATGTACTATGGTATCCAATTCTGTTATGTCTCGCAAAAATGGTAATCCTGGGATTGCGTTGTATGGCATAACAGGCATCTGGGATTAAAAACCCAGGTGTTGACAAGTTGGTATCAGAGCCATCCTGACCATAGGAGACCCTAGTTAGACTGGACGTTTGAACCAAAAAATTAGTTTCAAAACCAAAGAAAACAAATATTTACAAAAACTTATTCTCATTCTTATCTCTTTGATTCTTTCATGAAAAATCATGTTCCTCAAAAACTCTTGCAAAATACCTAAAATTTTGACACACTTGATCACTCTGCTAACCTACTCATCCTCTATTCTTATAGATGGACGTGAAGTACAGCAAGTTTTATCAGTTGGGGAATGGAGGATACCTTATCTTTGAGAGGGATTTGGACCAGCTTTCAGAACTTCTGGAGCGTCCGCACCCCGAGTTCTTCGGAGCTTAGCTCAATGATCAAGGAGGAGAAGATCTGCAGTGGCTAATTGTTGCAAGTCTCAGAGGAAAGATTAAACCTCCCACTGCGGAAGGAATTCAGTTTACCTTAAGAGAGAACAACTGGCTCGATGGACTTGCCAGGGCCATGCAGGAAGCTCTTTCCCGTCTGTGTGGGCAGAGCATCAATCAGATCAAGGGTACTCGCTTTGAGTTTTGCCCAAGGCGTGATGCAAATGGACAACCACTGGAAGCCCCATACCACCCCGAACTAAAGACTCAATTGGACCACCTTAGCTTCATGATGTACGATCGTCAGCAGGAGTTGGACAACTGCCGTGACTACTGCAACCACAAGTCTGCCATCATCAAGACGAAGGATGAAACCATCGCCATGCTAGCAAAGGATCGCAAGTCTCGCCGCCGTCAGCTCGACAAGAAGGAGCACATTATTGCCCGTCTTCGCCACCGCATCTCATATTTGGAGGAGACCATCCACGAGAGAGACATGCAGTTGGAGGAAAGGGAGAATGCCGGAGAGGATCTTCGTGGAGACCCCTACTCCTATCTCAGCGATGATGATGATTTTCTGGAGGATCAGGCCATGGACTTCTTCACCGATGAAGATTATTTCGCCTTCATCGATGATGATGAAGATGATGAAGCCACAGATTCCGAGGAATAGTAGCACTTGAGCACTAGCGTAGTGAGTAGTATTCGGTCCCACTGTATCGTAGATTCCAGAATGGTTCTTAAAACCATCTGTTTTTCCTTGCTGTGGTGTGTGTTGTATCGTGTGAATGAATGAATTAAGAGCAAGTTGCTGGAAAAATCTGTGTCAAACTTTAAAAACTTTTCAAAGTCCCAGAACCTTAGAAATTTCCCTCTTATCTCATGATCTATCTCAATCTTCAGATGCCACGCGGAGGAAGTGGTTCATCCCAGGAACCGATGTTGCAGATCCTGCAAATGTTGACTTCTGACCGCAAAGCTGAAAGAGCGGAACGTCAAGCCAACCTAGCCACTCTGCAACAGATAGCCCAGATGGCCCACAACAACCAAGGCCACGGAAATCAGGACAACCATGGATCTAAGCTCAAGAATTTCCAGAATACCAACCCACCTGTTTTCACTAAGTCAGAAGAGCCCCTAGACACCGATGATTGGCTGCAAACCATGGAAAATAACCTAGAAGTCATCGGAGTGGAAGCCAATGAGAAAGTCCTGTTCGCCACCCACTATCTAGCCGGAGATGCCAGGGCATGGTGGAACAGTGTTCGTGCAATGACCGGAGGCTAGATGATGACCTGGGAGGAATTCAAGGTCAAGTTCAGCAGAACCCATGTGCCACCGGGTTTGATCAAGAGAATGAGAGACGAGTTCAGAGAGTTGAAGCAAGGAAGGATGACTGTAGTGGAATACCGTGATAAATTTTTGTCATTAGCTAGGTATGCCCCGGATGAAATCAACACCGAAGCCAAGAAGAAGGAGAGGTTCCTGAATGGTCTGCATGACGAGATGCAGACAGTGTTAGTCAATATCCCCTTTGCGGATATTGAAGCCCTTGTCGACTCTGCCATTCAGATGGAAGGAAATATCAACCAAGCCAATGAGAACCGCAAGCGTCGTATGATGCATCAGCCAGGAACCCATCAGACCCCAAAGTATCGCCCCAACCCATCTCCAGGATTTGCTTCAAGAACCAACAGACCCCCGATGACCCGTCCCACCTATCCCAACCGTGGAAACCTTAGACCCGGAGGAAATCACAACAACCCCGGCAACTCTAGCAATTTCACCCGTGCCCCACCCAAGTTCAACACCAACAATGTTGCCACCAACACCAACACTGCCCCGAGGACTGGAAGCAATGTTGTGCCTGTAGCAGCCAAGGACAAGTCGCAAGTGACTTGTTATGACTGTGGAAATAAAGGCCACTATTCCAACGAGTGCCCCAACAAGAAGAATGCTACAACACCCAATACCAATGTCCCAGCTCAGCAGCAGCGTCGTGTTCAGCCCGGAAGAAGGTTTGCCCCAGGGAATTCACTCAACCGCAATGGCCGTCTTTTTCTCATGCATGCTGAAGAAGCTCAGGAAGCGCCAGACGTCGTGCTGGGTATGTTTTCTGTTAATTCAGTACTTGCAAGGGTGTTGTTTGATTCTGGTGCATCGCATTCATTTGTCACCGAAGAATTTGCATGCACTAGTAAAATTCAACCAACCAAACTGAAGCATGTTATGATTGTTCAAATTCCCGGATCAACCACCAAGGCTAGGCAAATTTGCAAAGCCGTCCCTATCAGAATCCATGGCATAGATTTTTATACTAATCTGATAGTACTCGGAACTAAAGGTTTGGAAGTAGTACTAGGATTGGATTGGATGTCCAAACATAAAGGATTGATTAACTGTGCCAAGAAAGCCATCACCATGACCAGTACAGCCGGAATATCAGTCGAGCATATATCTGAAACCTTACCTCATCAATTCAAGTGCAATAAGAGTATAGCCCAACCTACCATTGACCAAGTCCGGATAGTCTGTGAATACCCCGACGTATTCCCAGATGTTTTGCCCGGTATGCCCCCAGATAGGGATATTGAGTTTATCATCGAACTAATCCCCGGAACAGGACCCATAGCCCAGAGACCCTATAGTATGAACCCATCGGAGTTATAAGAACTGAAGAAGCAACTGGATTCCATGCTGGAAATCGGATTAATTCAACCAAGTGCGTCACCTTGGAGATCGCCTGTCTTGTTTGTGGACAAGAAAGATGGAGGTAACCGTTTGTGTACGGATTATCGGAAATTGAATGATGTCACCATCAAGAACAAGTACCCCTTGCCCAAGATAGAAGATTTGTTTGATCAGTTGACCGGTGTCAAAGTGTTTTCTAAGATTGATCTTAGAACTGGTTATCATCAACTCAAGATTCGTGCAGAGGATATTCCAAAGACTGCCTTTACCACCAGATATGGATTATACGAGTATACAGTCATGTCTTTTGGATTAACCAATGCCCCCGCTTATTTCATGAACCTCATGAATAAGATTTTTATGGACTTCCTGGATAAGTTTGTCGTTGTTTTCATCGATGACATTCTGATTTATTCCAAATCAGAAGAAGAACATGAGCTACACCTAAGGACCATTCTTGGAACCCTTAGAGAGCATAAGTTGTATGCCAAGTTTAGCAAATGTGAATTCTGGTTACAAGAGGTAGGATTCCTCGGTCACATTGTATCAGCCAGAGGAATTGCCGTTGACCCTGCCAAAGTGAAAGATGTAGAAGATTGGCAAGCCCCGACCACTCAAACCCAAGTTCGTGCATTTCTCGGATTGGCGGGATATTACCGCAAATTCGTAGAAGGATTCTCGAGTATCGCCAGACCCATGACCCAATAGCTGAAGAAGGACAAGAAGTTTGAATGGACCGACAAGTGTGAAGCGAGTTTTCAAGAACTCAAGAGGAGATTGATTTCAGCCCCAATCTTGATCATGCCGGATATCTCGAAGCCCTTCGATGTGTATTGTGACGCATCCAAGATCGGTCTCGGATGTGTGCTAATGCAAGAAGGCAAAGTTATATCCTATCTATCTCGACAATTGAAACAACATGAGCAAAATTACCCAACCCATGACCTCGAACTCGCAATCGTAGTTCTAGCCCTGAAGACATGGAGACATTACCTGATGGGAAATCGTTGTGAGATTTATACGGATCACAAGAGTCTGAAGTATATATTCACTCAGAAGGAGATGAATATGAGACAGAGGAGATGGATTGAGCTAATCAAGGATTACGATCTGGACATTCACTATCACCCGGGTAAAGCCAATGTGGTAGCCGATGCCCTTAGCAGATTGCCGTGCCGCTTGAACTCCATGATTTTGAAGGAGCAACCAAGTTTGCACAAAGAGATGGAAGATTTTCGAATGGAATTAGTAAGTGAAGGATTTTTGGCTAGTATAGAACTTCAGCCCACTTTGATTAGCCAGATCAAAGAGGCGCAGAAAGGAAATGCTAATATCGACGGAATTAGGCGTCGTATCGGTACAGGCAAAGTACCCGGATTCACCGAAGACGAAGAAGGAGTTCTGTGGTACAAAGGACGCCTTAGTGTCCCAGCAGATTCTGAGTTGAAAGAAGTTATTTTGAAGGAGGCTCATGATACTCTTTATTCTATCCATCCCAGAGGAACTAAGATGTATCAAGATTTGAAAGAGCAATTTTGGTGGCATAAGATGAAGCGAGAAATTGGAAGCTATATCGCCAAGTGTGATATATGTCAGCGAGTCAAGGCAGGACATCAAAGACCCGCTGGATTGTTGCAACCATTGCAGATTCCAGAATGGAAATGGGATTCTGTAGGAATGGACTTTATCACTGGACTGCCTACTTCTAGTAGGGGAAATGACTCTATTTGGGTCATAGTGGACAGATTGTCCAAAGTCGCTCATTTCTTGCCCGTCAAAACCACCTATCAGAGTTCGAAGCTAGCGGAGTTGTACATCGCTAGAATCGTTAGTTTGCATGGAGTCCCCAAGAACATTGTATCGGATCGAGGAACTCAGTTTACCTCGAGATTCTGGAAGAAAGTTCAAGAAGGTTTAGGAACCCGCCTAGATTTTAGTACCGCGTATCACCCTCAGACCGATGGACAAACGGAGCGAGTAAATCAAATACTCGAAGATATGCTGAGAGCATGTGTGTTAGAATATGGATCCAAGTGGGAAGACTGTCTGCCTTTTGCAGAATTTTCATACAACAACAGCTATCAAGCCAGTTTGCAAATGACCCCATTTGAATTCATGTACGGGAGAAAGTGTCGCACCCCTTTGAACTGGTCGAAAGTAGGAGAGAGTCAGATTTTCGGACCCGACAGCCGGCGGGGGTGATCCGACCGGCTGAACGTGATGCAGGACTACGAATCGTTGAGATACTCAGGGATGGCGGGTGGAGCGTTCATAGCCAAGCTGACTTGGCGGGTGATTTTCTTTTGCACCCTGTTTTTTTGGCACCCCTTTTGGATCTTCAATGACCCTTTCGGCGCGAGGTACCCGTTTCTGCCATTGTTCTGCGCGGGTGCGATTGGGTGATTCGAGGGTCCCACGGGTGGTGGTGGAGGAGCTCCGTGGGCGATGTCACCTGGTGCGGGCGCATGTCCATTGTAACATCCCAAAAATACTAAGCTTAGATCATCAAACACTAATCATCAAAATTTAGAGTTAACAAAAACTTTGCTAAATAAAATTATGAAGGCATGCATATGTGTATGCATGGATTTTGAAATTCTTTTGAACCACCTTGTTTGTTTGTTTCATTGCTTGTAAAATGTTTCTTAGGTGAAATAAACATCATCTAAAACATTTCCCACACTTTTCATAAAGACAAGTAAATCAAAACAAATATATTAAGGGAATGGTCATTTTGACCAATTTAACTCCCATGCCTACTTTGGCTGTCTCAAACTTTCAAAACCTAACAGAAACTTTTCTGGATCTTTGCACCCCTTGAATGTACTCATAACAAAGTATCAAGGCCCACTTTGTGATCATCCAGAAACTTTCAAATGCATAGTTTAATGGCAATTAAAAATTGAATCTATATCATATGGGAAGATCCCACTTTTTCAAAAACCACTCAAACAAGCTCAACTTTCAAAACCCAAGCATCTGCAGACTCACCAGCACCAACCTAGCACACCCACCAAAAATCTTTTCAAAATTCAAAACTTGAGTTCTTGCGGCCATTTCATCAAACAGGTTGCAGACACAAATCAAACAAAATCTAAACACTATAGTGAGCAGTGATTGGAGCCTAACTTGTTCCTCTTTAGCTCACAACCATCTCAGTAGATCATCTAGCAAGCTAAACTAAGCACTAGCACCACTGTAAGCTTCGCATTGTCATCAATGGTGAACAGCCAAAGCTAACCATGCCACCCTAGAGGAGACAGCAAGCTAGGAGGAGAAACAAGCCTAGCCAGCATGTCTGGGAGCAAGCCAACACCCCACCGCCACTCCCTGTCCACCGCTCGAACGCTGCCATCCACTGGACCACGCGCACGAACCATACCAACCTCGCCAGCAACCATGCCGAGAGCACACCCCGTGCGCCACGCTCGACCGACGCCCACAGACCTCGCGCCGCCCCCCGCGTGCATACTTGATCACCACCGTCCCAGCAACCCCGCAGACACGCTCGTTCGTCGCCGCGCGGACCACGCGCGCTGTGCGCCACTAAAATCTCCGTCGGGCACGCACAGAGCACCGCCGTGTTTCGACCAAGCCGCACCGCCCCATGCCTCGAAACCATGTCGTTGAGCATCGCCAGGGAGCACCGCACCATCCCCTACCTTCGCCCATGCCGATAGCCGTCTGTACCACCGCCCCCGACGAGCTCACCATGCGCCCCATCGGTCCCCTCGCTCGACTATAAATAGAGGCCACCCCAAGTCGAATTCTTCACACCATTCTACTCCCCTCTCCTCACTAATCGTGCCACACCGTTCCCGGAGCAAGGCGAGCACCACCTCGTCGGAATTTCATCGGAGCTCACCGCCTCTGGAGAAGAAGGGAGCCATCGATTGGAGCCGCCCCAGGAGAAGCCACCGGTACCAGGAGATTCGCCATCGTCGACTTCGTCGTTCTCCCGCCTCGCCGACCCTCGTCGGCACCCCGGTGAGCCCCCAGCGACCCCCACCTGTCGCGCTAGGTTTCTGTCTCGCCGGCGTTGCTCAACGTCGACGATGACTCCCAGCCGTTGGATTAGAATCAGATCGAACGACCCACAACGCCCCATACCGCTTCACACCCCCTGTGTCACTGACGAGTGGGGACACCCACTTAAAAAGCCCGCGGAAGCACTGCGCTTAGCAGGCTGGCCCAATAATTTTTCCCGCGCAGCCCAGTTATTCAAATTAAACCTTTTTCTTTTTAATTCAAACACACTTCTGTACCCATTTTCAAAAATCAACCCAGGTCGATTCAGTGCACCAATTTAAATGAAACTAATTTTGTTGGAAAGGTCTGTGAATGCTGAATCCAAGCCCGTCGGATTCAAGTCATTTGGATCTATAGATCATCCTTGGTAAAAATAACAAGGCAGAAGCTTTTCTGCATTCAAACATTTTTCAAAGTTAAGCCATAATAGCTTTTGAGTTGATTCCAACTCTCAAAACTCACATTTAACCATACCTTTCAGAATATATAAAAATATATAGGGTTACTTACAGAAATATTGTTCAAGTAATAAAAGAATACTACATAGGCATTTCTAGCCATTCTAATTAATTAAAATAAAAGGGTAAAACCTTATTAAATTGTGACACCATTTTAAATCACATTCCCATGAACTAAAATATGTGGTGATGACATGTGTCAACATGATCCCATGTTTGGTTTGAAGAATATTAAATCTTAAGTAGTTTTTCAATGAGTAGAAATTACTTTTCTAAAAATAAAAAGAATTAAACCAAACCCAAATCTTGTAATGTTAGTGATGATGCTAGATCATCTATAGGACCCTTGTGTGTGATGATTGCAAGTAGTTAAGTATTGCTTGGTGATTGTGTACATCGTATTTATTTATAGACGCTAGTACCGACCAAGGATACGAGGAGGAAGGAGGATTCTACGAAGAAGAAGCCGAGGAGAACTTCAACCACTGCTCTGCACAAGGCAAGCTAACACTTGCAAGATACTCTACTTTAGCAAGCCAGTAACCTTGCAAGCTGATAATATACCTAAGCAAGCTTATACTTGCATTTATGCAAGCAAATACTTGCTCATTATCATGCCAACTATATGCCTTAAGCATATGTTATCATACCCACTTGATAAACCAATCCTAGTTTTACTTACAAGCTTCTTACTTTATTTCTTTATCAAAGCTTTTACATAGATTTTACCTAAGTGAATGGTAGATACTAGAAAGATATGTGAAGGTTGCCTAAAGAGCATAAAATTTGGCCTAAACTAGATAATCTTGATGTCATCCCAAGGCATGAGATTGAGCTTAGTTGAAACTCCCCTAGTTTACCACCCCTCATTAGTACTCACCCCCACTTGTAGATGCTAGTGCTAAGCATAAAACTTGATCAACTTTAGATGGGAATACTTGGTGGAAAAATGGTTATGAAAACCTTGGAATGATGGATCATTCTATTGAAATGTTTTGGACATGTGTTTCCGAACACCGGATGATTTTGGTGATGAAAATGTTGAGGCATGAGCCTTAGCCCTTTATAAAACTGATGGTTGTCTGGATGCGATACCATTCCAATTTTATCATACAACCACAATACCCGAAGATTGGGTAGGGCTTGACTGGAAACTTATATACCTTAGTATTAGTTCCCTCACGACCAAGGTCTGAGCTGAGGCTACCTTGTGAAGATTGTCCACCTGTGCAGTACCCAAGATGACAGTTGGTCATGGTTGGGAGGCCAAACTCACAGGAGAGGTGTTTATACTAGGGCGTGTAATTGAAAGGTTAGGATTGATTATCCGCATACTGAGTATGGTGAATTCAGGATTTGTTCCTGACGGATGTATCGAATGTTGTGGTGAAAGTGTACAATCTCTGCAGAGTGTCAAACTATTCGAATAGCCGCGTCCGCGGTTATGGACAGTTGGAGTTGACATGGATATGCCCTACGGGTGCCCGATGTTAGTATACCTGGTCCAGCCCGATAGAAGGCCCACTCGACGACCTGCCAGGGTCCATGGCACCTACGACGTTTCGGCTGCTATGAAGTCTATATGAACACGGACTCCCAAGCGCACAAGATAAGAAAACATCAAGACTAGAGTTTGAATACAACTTGTAACCTACTCGTATTGGTACCTGAGACCTAGCCTCCCCATATATAAAGGCTAGGCGGGGCCAACGAGGAGGGCACGTACACAATAGACAGATCTACAGATCTAAACTCGACTCATACTTTCGCACACGCATCCACGCCAGATCGAATCTGCGCACCCTGTAACCATCGGTTCCGCCGTAATCAAAGAGCAGTCAAGCAGGAGTAGGGTTTTCCCTCCGGGGGCCTGAACCTGGGTAAATATCGTGTCCCCTGGTTGCTTGTCTGTTAACCGTGCCACGATCTCCAGCATCCCCATCTTCTCCAAAACCCAAGTCCATAACAATGGGCTTCGACGAGATTAAAACTCATCAACTGGCGTCGTCTGTGGGAATCGGGGACGTTGATTGTGCGATCGTGACGATTCCATCCACCGCGATCTACAAAATCTACTTTGACTTCGCTCAAGATCATGAAGAAATTCTGATGTACGCCGGACTGGGTTGTACGTCTTCGCCGCCTTCGTACACTGATCCGATCTACAAAATCGGGACAAAGCCATATGGCGGCTGCCGGTATTTAATTCATGTGCGTCATGCCGTACACACATACGTGTATACGCGGCCATGTCACCATCGCTGAAGCTGAATTGGGTCACACGCCGTGACATGATCGTTTATTTATTAGTTGGAATCTTTGGAGGAAAAGGTCCAGAAGTGCAAGGATTTTCTCGTCCAGATCGATTTGGAAAACCCCTAGACCAAGTCCCAATGACGGAGGCCGATCAAAAATATCTGCTTCACCATCACGAGCATTACATGGCAGACTCCAATATCATCATGGATATGATGCACATCGTACCAATCAAGCCTGGTTTCTCAAGCAGTGGATCGGCCAGAGCAAATAAAAAAGGAAAAAAAAAACACTCAGATCCGGCTACTAGCTATGTGCGTACATATATCAGGCGTGTACCAATTGAAGATCAAGCCCGTACATATATGCATGTATATAAATTGAAGACGGTGGTATATGGTTACGTGGGTAAACTCGATTTTGCCAACGCTCCATCTAAGTTCAAGGGTTGCGCTAACCCGCGGATGCGTCAACTAGCTACTGCTACTCTTTCTGCCGTGCGACCCGTTGCGGCCTTCGGCTGCGGTGACCTGACGCATCCTTCGGATGCGGCGACCTGATGTGATCTTTGATTGCGGAGACCGGCCGCGTCGGCTTTAGCGACCGCAGTTCGAGGGCTCCCTCGACGTCAGTAACCTGCTGCGATCTTCGGCTCCAATGACTCGGGGGCTCCCTCCGCTTCGGCGACCAGCCGCGGCCTTCGGCTCCAGCAACACGTTGCGGTCTTCGACTCCAACGAACTGTGTGGCCTTTGGCTGCGGTGACCCGCTGCATTGTTCGGATGAGACGACCCAGTGTGGTCTTCGACCGCGACAATCTTCGGATGCAGAGCTCCCTACCACCATCAACTTCGGAAACGCGTCGCCGCTATGATTGTGGTTTGCCGCGTCGACCACGTCCGCGTGCAACCCGCTACCGCGTCGACTCCATCCACGACAACTACCAACAAAGCTAAGTTTCCCTCTACTTAGAGCTTGTTTCTTTTTTTAATTCGCACTCGAAACACTCGGGGGTTGCGCCCTCTTCGGGTAACCTAATATGCCATCGAATCCACGCACTCGAGCACCTCGAACGCGACAGCCCGAGTAGCTGATTCTGCCTGATCGTCGAATCCTTGAACTCCGAGTGCCTCGGCAAGGTACTGAGACTAAGGGTAATCAGGCTAACGAAAAGGCCTAGCATACAGTGCAACAGTGTCGACTCGATCGGCACCAGAATCTTACTGTATAAGCCGAAAGGCAAATATTTCTTGCAAGATACAAGTACTTCACAAATTTTCATGTTTTCTGCAGTCTACAGGGACGTCGAAATTAAATCTTGTTATTGTATCGGGGTCCTCCAACGGAGTCGACCAATGCCAAGACCCGAGTCGATGTATTCCTCGGATGACCACATCAATCAACGACGAAAGCGGCACTGGCCGCGCACCCGAAAGAAGCAACGGTGTCGACTTCATCCGCAACATCGAGTCCTTCCGGATAAATGTCGCATGACTCCGCTACGTCGACTCCTGGCTCCTTATGTGTGAGATGCTGACTCGATGCACTTCCGGGTCAGTGGTTTCTCCTCGCATGAGTCTCCACTCGAGTCTGCGACTCGACTAGACACTCGGGGGCTACTCCTATCAGGAGCGCTGGTCGCGCACCCGATGTATTTTCGGGTCAGCGGTACGCCCATGAGATTTCCTACTACAACTGCACGATACAAGACTTGAGTCTCTGCCCGAGTCTACGACTGCGCCAGACACTCGGGGGCTACTCCAAACTGGAGCGCTGGTCGCGCACACACAAGATCTTCGAGTCCTACGCCGAGTCTACGACTCCACTACGGACTCGGGGGCTACTCCCATAGGGAGGATTGATTCAAGCATCCAAAAAAAATGTGTCCTACGGACCTGAAGCAAACAACGGCTGAATTAAAGTCTCTGCTCGAGTCTACGACTCGAACAGACACTCGGGGGCTACTCCCATAGGGAGCGCTGGTCGCGCACCCTTAGGGATGTAATTGGTACGGATAATTTCCGCTCCGAATCCGCATCCGCGTCCGTTTTTGAGGATATGGTATGCGTTTTTAGATATCCGGCGGATATGGATACGGATGCGGATATTTATCGAGCGGATATCCGACGGATATGGTAGCGGATATGGTGTTGATGATATCCGACGGATAAGGATAATCCGACATTTTATGCGGATTATCCGAGATATTCAAATAGGATAAACCGATATATTTATCATAACCATAATATCTAGACAATCTAGTTGGTTTATCGGCTAGCTATACATGCTACATATGCATATTGTACTATGCTATTACCAATCTTGTACTTTTATACTGCTGATATCTAGTGTTGCACGCTTGCTTGTCATTTCTTTGTGTAAAGTAAATATTTTTTTATTTTTCTATGTGTATTTGTTTAATTATCCTTTTCCGATCCGAGTCCGCTCCGAATCCGCTCCATATCCGCAATCCGATATAATCCGCATTCGAATCCGAATCCGTCAAAAAAATATGGTAAAGGATATGGTAATAGCAATATCCGATCCGATCCGATCCGTTTACATCCCTACGCACCCTATAGTCCATTGTGTTGACTATGTCCAAGATGTCGATTCCTTTACAACAGCCGAACAAATTCAGCTGACCCGATAAACTTCCGGATGAAGTGCTTCGCACTCGACACAACTTTCGACTCCGACATCCAAATACAAGGTTCAAGACAACTAAGTCTCCACCCGAATCTACGATTTGACTGAACACTCGGGGGCTACTGACATGGATATGCCCTACGGGTGCCCGATGTTAGTATACCTGGTCCAGCCCGATAGAAGGCCCACTCGACGACCTGCCAGGGTCCATGGCACCTACGACGTTTCGGCTGCTATGAAGTCTATATGAACACGGACTCCCAAGCGCACAAGATAAGGAAACATCAAGACTAGAGTTTGAATACAACTTGTAACCTACTCGTATTGGTACCTGAGACCTAGCCTCCCCATATATAAAGGCTAGGAGGGGCCTACGAGGAGGGCACGTACACAATAGACAGATCTACAGATCTAAACTCGACTCATACTTTCGCACACGCATCCACGCCAGATCGAATCTGCGCACCCTGTAACCTTCGGTTCCGCCGTAATGAAAGAGCAGACAAGCAGGAGTAGGGTTTTCCCTTCGGGGGCCTGAACCTGGGTAAATCTCGTGTCCCCTGGTTGCTTGTCTGTTAACCGTGCCACGATCTCCAGCATCCCCATCTTCTCCAAAACCCAAGTCCATAACAATGGGCATTGACGAGATTAAACCTCGTCAGGAGTGGCCATACTGTTCCCCCGTCAGACTTTTCAAAATGACTTGTGAAATGAAGTGAGACTTTGACTTGACCACAACAGGGTTGTGATATGAAATACAAGTTCCCCTTTAGGTGTTATAAAACTTCAACTAGCATTAGTGCTTTCATAAAAAGTAGTAGAGATAAATCTGGCCTTTGCAAAACAACCCTAGAGCCTAGTGTCCTATTATCCACAAACCCCTTTACCTGCTAGTACTAGTTTGCGAGTACTTAAAGAGTACTCATGGCTTTGTCCCTGGCTATTCCCATGGCCAGACTATGAAGAAGAGTACCTGGAAGATGGACCCCAGGAAGGTTACGACAACTAGGATCATCTCCCATCGTCAGCATTGCCTGTGACCCCGAAGATGGAGCTTCGCCGACGCTACCGTTATTATTACGTATTCCGCTGCTTGATGTTGTATTAAGAACTGGATCATGAGATCCTTATTTGTCTAAAACCTTATGTACGGTGGTAATGGATGATGTACTGTGGTATCCAATTCTGTTATGTCTCGCAAAAATGGTAATCCTGGGATTGCGATGTATGGCATAACAGGCATATGGGATTAAAAACCCGGGAGTTGACATCCATACCTAGTGTTTGGGGCTTGCTGCCTCATCTGGGACATGCTCTCGCTGAGTTTCTGGAACTCGCGGCAGTCTTTGAGCATGTGGCTTGCCTTCTTTTTGCCATCCTGCTTGTCGATGTAGAGGTGGATGGTGCATGGGCCCGACAACTTGTCGTATGTTGAGGGCTCGTCGTCACGGCCACGGCGTTGCCACGATTGCGCTGGGCGTCCTCCATCGTGGAAGTTGTTTCCACGATATCCGCCGCTGATGCGGTTGCCTTCGTTCTGGCGGTCGGCGTAGCCAGCCGTGACCATGTTGGGTCTGTCGCGATCGTTGTAGACGCGCGATCTTCATTTGCTACGACGCTCACGTCGGCGGCCGTAGTCATCTTCTTCCTCCGAATGTGCTCGGTGGACGAAGTCCTCGCTATCTGCCCACCTGTTGGCGATGTCCATTAGGTGGTCGAGTGTCTTGGGCTTGATGCGCCCAAGTTCTTCCTTGAAGTCCTAGCGTTTGATGCCATCCTTGAAGGCGTCGATTGTTCTCTCCTCAGAGATGTGTGTCCTGGAGTTCTTGATGTTGGACCAGCGTAGTATGTACGAGCGAATGGATTCGCCTATTCGTTGGGTCCAGTCCCGTAGCTCCTCGATCGAGGCTGGTCTCTTGCTGGTGACCTTAAAGTTTTGGATGAAACTATACGCCAGTTCCTCCCAGCTTCAGATGGATCCCGAGGATAGGCTGCTGAGCCAGATCCGGGCTGTGCCTGTCAGCTGCAGCTAAAGGCATTATAGGGTGGTGTTTTTGTTTCTGCCGTGCAGCTTGACGGATGACAGGTGGTCGCTGAGCCACGCCTTAGGGAATCCGCGTGCCATCAAACTTCGGAGTGTACGAAGGAAGCTTGAAGTTTTGTGGCATACGCGTGCCATCAAACTTCGGAGTTTCCGAGTTCTTGAAGCATCGAGCCCCGCAAAGTTCTCCTTCATCGTCATCCTCTTCGGATCCGGATGAGCACACGCGCTTGGCGCGTGCCGTATCGATCTTGCATTGGGTTAGCTCGCTTCGAGCGTCGTAGTCACGGCTGCGACGTCGCGAGCTCTTGTGCCGTCAAGGTAGGTCGTGTTCTTCCTCGTCGGATGAGGGTGTGGGACTGCGGTTGAATCTAACCGCAACCTTCTTCTTCGGCTCCTCAGGATCTTCCCCGTGGAGCGCAGCTCCAACGAGTCCGAGTCCGGCTAATGCGGAATTTACATGGCCCTATTCGGGCCCCCCACCGGAGGTGGATGGGACGCGAGGTATGTGGTGGCTGCCATGATCGCAGCTTGCGGCGTCTTCGGGGTGACGTTGCTGTTGGCATCCATCTCCATGAAGGATGTGTTGAGGGTTCGGGTCACCTCACGACGTGCGGCGGGGTCCATGTTCTCTACACGAGAACGATGCTTGTTGGCGTGGTTGCCGTGCGAGCTGGAGCCGCCAACGGCAGAGAGAGCAGCTCGCCGCGCGCTGGACTCCGATGCCGCTTGCTTGCTCTTGTCAAGCACCTCTTGCATCTTCAACTGCTTTTTATGCTCTTCGATGAGGAGCAGGTGGTACGCCATCAGTAGGTCCCGTGAGGCACCCACAGGCAGGATCTTGTTGCCCGCCACGGCTTTGCGTGCTTGGTTCCATCCTTCCTCGCTGAGGTGGATTACCCGACCGGCGTCGGTGTTGTCCTTGTTGGGAGGGGGATTGGTTTCTCCTATTTTCGCCGTTCCTACCCTGCGGGTTGGGTGCTTGCTGATCCACGTTGCTCTATATGACCACGGCACATTGGTAGCGTCCGTAGGTCGGATCGCTGCTGCCGCAGCTTTCGGATCTGGAACCGTAGGTCCCTTCATCCGATGGCGGATCGCACATATCTGAGTTGCAGCTGCTGCTATCATATGACTCATCTGTCAATGGTGATGTGCGTAGCACGGGATGCGGGGCCCATGAGGCGGGCCTTATCGATGGCAGGGGCACCCGCTCTAGGAGGCGGAGAGTGCCGGTCTGCGCCACTTGGAAGCATTAGCTCCCAAACAGGATCTCAAGCCCGTCGCCAACGGGATCGAAGTCCTTTAGGGTGGCTAGCGAGTGGGCGGTGAAGTCGAAAGCGCCGAAGAGGAGATGGCTCTCCGTCGCCGAGGAGTTGTAGATCGCTTTGGTTGGGACCGTCACGATCGCACAATCAGCGCCCCCAGTTCCCACAGACGGCGCCAATTGACGAGGTTTCGACTCGTCAATGCCCATTGTTATGAGCTTGGGTTTTGGAGAAGATGGGGATGCTGGAGATCGCGGAACGGTTAACAGACAAGCAACCAGGCGACACGAGATTTACTCAGGTTCAGGCCCCCGGAGGGAAAACCCTACTCCTGCTTGTCTGCTCTTGATTACGGCGGAATCGAAAGTTACAGGGGTGCGCAGATACAATCTGGCATGGAGGTGTGTATGCGGTGGTATGAAAGGTGCCCTCCTCGCTGTGCCCTCCTAGCGTTTATATAGAGGTAGACAGGTCCCGGGCACAGATCGAGTCGGTTATAGGTTTTAGGGTTTGCCCCTTTGAATATTATATCTGTTCTAGTCTTTTTTTTAGGTTAAAGGCAGTCGTTCTGCCATCCGATTAGATTAGAGAGAGATTGTTATGTACAGAAGGTTCCAAGAACCGGAACCAAAACACAAGGCACCTGCCACAACTAGAACCAAAATGGTTCATGTCGTCCCAAAAATGCCTACCCCGCTGCAACCACGTCTCCGGGGTCCTGGGTGTGGGCGTGCGCCCTCTACGCGATGTCCTCGCGGACCAGCGTCGCCACGACATCAGGGAGAAGGGCCGTGTTGCGAAAGACACGCCTATTTCTCTCCTTCCAAATTCCCCACATGGCGTAGATGAATGCGCCACTCGCCTCCCTTCTCTTAGCCTTTGGCAAAAAAACAATAGTTTCCTCCCACCATAGATTAAGGCTTCGTCCCGCCGGCGGTGTAGACACACCGAACGTGCCATTCCAAGCAAAAATTTGCTCCCTCACGGCAGAAGAGAAGGAGCAATCGAGAAGCAGGTGTTGGATTGTCTCAGGATGAATCATGCAAAGCTTGCAGATTGGATCGTGAGGCCAACCTCTAATCGCCTAGTTGTCCGCGGTGAGGATCTTTCCATGTAGCACAAGCCAAGCAAAAAATCGACACTTTGGCTCCACATCAGCCCTCCAAGCCTTGCAAGCTTTGAAAGACTCAGAAGAGTCGGAGAATTGGCACTGGTATGCCGACACCGATGAGTAGATCCCGGAGGATGTCCATCGCCATGCAGTCAAGTCTGGACCGTGCTGAAGGGTCACATCCTGCAAAAGACTCCAAATCTTGATCTCCAAGGATCCGAAGACGTCATGGGCCTGGGCCACCCGAAAATCTTCATGGGCCGCGTATATTCGCGTGGGCCTTCCTTGGGATGGACCAGTTATACTAAGGTCGTGTACCCGTAGGGTATAACCATGTCAGAAGTCGCCTAGAGGGGGGTGAATAGGCTTTTAAAATAATACGGTTTAGGCTCAAGTAAATGCGGGATAAAACTATCATTTAATTTATCGAGCACAAAACCTAGCCACTAAGTTCACCTAGTTGCACCAACAACCTATGCTAAGCAATACAAGCAACAAGGTGATAGCAAGATATAAAAACTTCAAGCACTATGGTTATCACAATGTAAAGTGCATAAGTAAAGGGCTTGGTTGAGAGATAACCGATGGGCGCGGAGACAAAGATTTGTTTGCCGAAGTTCACTTCCAAAAAAGCTACGTCTCCGTTGGAGAGGTGCGATGGTGCAATGCTCTCCGAACGCCACAAATGGCTCACCTCGAGGTGTGGTGGCTCGATGCTCACCTAACGCCACACAAGGCCTCACCCCGGATGCGGAAGCACACAACTCACCGACGCAACAAAAGGCTCACCCTATTCTCCCGAGTGTGCACCACAAAATGCGGGCACTCGCTCCACTGGGACGCTTGAGGGCGATCACCAAACCCGTACAAGATTGGGGCTAACTCCACAACTCAATTGGAGGGTCCCAACAACAAAGCCACAAAAGGCTACAATGCCACAAAAGTCCAACAAAGCCACAAAAGGCTACAAGACCACAAAAGGTCAACAAGACCACAAGAGGTCAATAATCCAACCACACAACTGTCTAGGGTTCCAAGGAACCCAAGAGTAACAAGCCCACAAGCTTGTACTCGCCGAATCTCCGAGGAGAACTCAAACCTATGCAACAAATGCAAGAGGAAAGTTCTTCTCTCTCAAATTCCACCGAAGCTACAAAGGCTATTGGGGAATAAGAGAGGAAGAACACAAGAGGAGAACACAAAAATCTCCAAGATGTATATACCAATGATTCCTTCACAAAGAAGGGATTTGGCTTGGGGGATTGTAGATCTAGATCTCCTCTCTCGAATCCCTCAAAAAGATGCAAGAATTATAGGAAGGGAAAGGGGATAGGGAAAGTTTCTTCAAGGTCAACAATGGAGAAGAGAGAGAAAGCCAAGAACCAAGAAGAAAAGCTAGTGCCCGCGAAGGGGAAGAGGAGCCCCTTTTAAAGGGCTCCCAGATCTGCACGTTATGGGCATTTGCGACCATGGCCGGAACTTCCGGTGGGAGGTCGGAAGTTCCGGTGGCACATAGCCAACGGTCAAAAACTGCGAAGAGAGAAACTGAAAACGCGAGTCCTGGTCGGAACTTCTGGTGGGAGCAAAACTTCCGGTGGAAGTTCTGACAGAAGTTCCGTCAAATAGAGCAAACAAAAACAGATAGGTTACTGAACGTGAGCGGAACGAGAGCCGGAAATTCAACCAGAACTTTCAGCGACAACTAGGCCCGAGCGGAACTTCCGGTCCCTGGCCGGAACTTCCGGTGGAAAATCCGACTGAAGTTCCGTCAAATAAACGCTTTTAAAACATAAGTTACTGATCGTGAGCGGAAGGAGAACCAGAACTTCCACCGGAACTTCCGGTGGCAAAATGCCCTAGCGGAACTTCCGATGAGAAGCCGGAACTTCCGGTCAGGGAAATTCCAGAAACCAGAAAACCAGAAATGCAATAACTTTTGCATCCGAACTCCAAACGGGATGAAACCAATTTTGTTGGAAAGATAACGATGAATATAATCCAACAAAAAACCATTAATATATATTTGAAGTATCCCCCAAGGTGTGGAGCCGGAAAACTCGCAAGATCAAAAACCGCAATAAGATATGTAAGTGAAATCCTTATTTGATGAAATAGAGCTTGTTATGATGATGACCACAAGCTCTAGATCCTCTCATGGACAAGAACCAAAAAATAACAAAGAAAGATGATGCTATGAATGCAAAGGTTTGAGCTCTCTCCAAACGATGCAAACGAGACACCCGCTTGAGAGCCCCTCTTGATAGAATGGCTATCTATCCTAAACCCGGTCTCACAACTAACAACACGAGACCGGCAAAAGAAAAGCCCTATCAAGAACATACCTTTGCCTTGAGCATCCCACTTAAACTTGATGTAGACCGTCTTGTTCTTCTATAGTGGGAACACCTTTCTTGTATGCTCTTGCTTGATGAAGATGAAGACTTGCAAATTGCTCCCCCATACTCCATGGGGACCTCTTCTTTGAACTTGTCTTCATCATTCCATGAGCACGAGGATGGCAAGCTTCAAGCATGATATCTTCTAGAGATGGCGCGTCTTGAGCTCGCCCTTCTTCATCCCTTCTTGAGGTTGATCCATCTTGATGCAACCTTCAAGCTCCTTCTTTCTTCATGATTCCAATGGGCACAAAGTCCTTGGACATTTCTTCATCTTCCAACCTTGAGACCAACACATGGCCCAAGCAATATCAATGGACAAACCTACAAGTGAAACTCAATTTACATATTAGTCCATAGAGATTGTCATTAATTACCAAAACCACACATGGGGGCATACATGCCCTTTCAGTAACACACTCACAAGTGACAGTCACAAGTAATTTGAGAGCACATACACAAGTGCCAAAATTTAATACTACCATCCGTGACAATATGTGAACTGGAATATCACTAAGGGGACAAAACTGAATAAAAAATGGTAAATGGCATTTCACTAATCTTGTCCATGCTGACCTTCTCGACCTTGTTCAGCTCTCTTATTTATTACCCATAAGAACCATTTAATTCTTCCATCCTTTGACTCTGCTTCTGTCACAACATCAGACATAGGGATTGTCTCTGTTCTTGGATTTCTTGAAATTTGCAATCCAAAAGAAGATTGACTAGATGCTTCACTAGCTAGTTGACAACTTGATTATCCACTTGTTGGGCATGTTTTATTTTTCTTAGGTGGAACAAAAGGCCTTTGGGTAGGAGCTTGGTGAAGGACAGGAGCTTAGTGCAGGAGACTCTAGAAAAATCTCCATTTGTTTCATCAACAGTCCTCTTCATCATAATCCTTTTTTGTCTTTTGCATTTTGATTCACTAACATCAGCACACAAGTCCTCAAGCATTCTCTCTTGCATATTCTCAATCCTCCAACCAGGATTATCCCTGATCTCCCTAAAATACTTCTCTGCTATCACTATGCTAGCGACCAACGTCTTGGTCCTCCTTGATACACAATGGTGCGCATTGTTGTACCTGCTAACTATGAACCAAGGTGACATGTTGGGTACTAGTGAGCCATATATGCTGCAGTTGCAACCAAGCCAGCTGCATTTGGCCAACACTCTGGTCCTCTCATCCTTGGTAAATATTAGGTGTTTGAAATTTTTAATCCATAATTTAATAGTGCTGGTTTGAATTATCTGCTATCATAGAAAGCCTGCCCAACCTCAAACTCTTGCACTTCATCACTCTCATCATACACTTTGTGTTTTGTCTTCCTTGTTCTAACACTGCCATCACTGTCTCCATCATATGGCAGTTCGTCTTCAGTGTCAAAGCATTCACTTCCATCTTATTGCTATTCCTTAAGATTTTCTAGAACAATGAATTCTTCTGGCACTCTGGTTGCTTTCAGCTCTTCCTCTCTAGGCATTTGTCTCTCCACTCTCTTCTTCAGTTCGTGTTCTTGTTTTCTGTAACAAATGGCATCTTCATCTTCACCACTACTAACATCACTATCTAATTCATGGACATCATCATAGTAACTATCTGAACTATCTTCACCATCTTCTCCTTCATGTATCTCCTTACCTCTATCCTCCATTGATGCCCTCACAGCTAGCAATTTACTTGCTACATTTGGCTGAACTAGTTGCTACTCTTGGTGCTGCCTTTTCTCAAGTTGTGGCTGCTCTTGGTGCTGCTCATGCTCACGTTGATGCTGCTCTTGGTGCTGCTATTGGTGCCATAATGGGTGCTGCTCATGGTTAACTTGTTGTTGTTTTTGGTATTGCTCTTGGTGCCATAATGGGTGCTGCTCATGCTTAACTTGTTGTTGTTCTTGGTGCCATAATGCGTGCTGCTCATGCTTAGGTTGGTAATCAACTGCAATTTTTTCCTCCTCTTCATCTTAAATGGCTACCTACGGGTGCCTTGCAAAGATCTTAACAAAACCACCAACTTTTCTTGTCACATACCTAGCCATACTGGTCACACTTGTATTGTATCAAGATTTCACAAGAAATTATTCTCCGTCTCAATTAGTATCCAACTAAGACTCATGTCCAACAAATCTTCACTAGAAAGCACTATGTAATCAAACAAGTGCTTCTTCAAATCTGCCATTGTCAGCTTTGTAAAGGGGACAGTTAACATGGCACTCCTTCCCCTGATGTACTCCATTCCTTATCAACGTATTACAACCTCCCACGACAATGGAAACGAATACACATCGAATCCATCCTACGAAAAGGAACAAGAGAAATGGAAACTTTAGCAATGCAAGCTATAGTATGCAACATTAGCAACTGTAGCACATCAAGTTAACTGAATTTTAGCATTAGTTTAACTGGATTTTAGCATCAATTAACTGAATTTTTTTTACAAACTGTATAATGCAACAATAGCAAATCAAGTTAACCTAAATTCATTTAAAACTACTATTAATCTTGCGCTCATCAATGTTCTACAAGAGTTCTAACTGCATCCGACCAAAACAAGAGATTCTAATACCCATTCTCTCATCTTCAAACATCAAATTTACTGAATTTTCTCAATTTCCTCAATTCTAAAGGAAGCACGATGTCAGAGGTAGAGCAAGAGTTTAGGGACCTAACCTACTTGTCAGCACTGCAGTCCAATCACAAGATCATGCCACCGATCAACCGCCATCGATGCCGTCCAGATGAGGATGAGCAACGGCTGCAGGGGTACACAAGGTGAGCGGCGGATGCAGAGGAGAGGAGAGTACAGAAGGTGGAGGGAGAGAGGAGGATGTAGTCGCAAGAGAGGAAGAGGCCAACCTCTACGCCGTCGTCGCGAGAGAGGAGGATGCGGACCGACACTTCTCGATCGGCGTCTCTGCGAGGTGCCGACCAGGTGCTGATCTCGACCAGGGTGCGTCCCAACCCGATTTGTTTAGACCAAGTTCACATCATAACTTGCGACCGGTGTCCACCGTGGCAAAACCACCGCCCTAAACTGTTGTTAGCGCCAGGGCGGGAGAGGGGGTAATTTGTTTTGTTTCAGATACTTAAGGGGGTAATTTGCCCCAGTTAGTAGTTAGGGGGTTATTGAACCAAACCCAAATTTTGTGGGGGTGATCTAAGCTTTTTTTTATTTACTATATAGATTTATCTAAATTTTGACAACATCTATTTTAAGAGGGAGGGGGTGTAATATACTGCTCGGTATTTCATATCGATATAGACACACATATATATATCAACGCATATTAATAGCCGCGCATTATTTATATACAGTATCACAAATGACGACATGGGCCGGCCGGTATTTGGTTGATCACTGAAAATGGCATGACGGTGGTCGAATTTCATTCTACGAGATGGACTTGAGGTCCTTCCTAAAATGGGCGATCTGGACGTTCTCCACGGCGAGCTTCTTGAAGTTGCTGTTCTTCCTGGTGCTGAAGAACTGGCCCCAGTTGTACGCGTCGTACCTAGGCGGGTTGTCGTCGCTCACCAGCTCGTCCAGCGGCTCGATCATGGCGCCGCTGCCGGGGTTGAAGAAGTAGGGCATGGAGAACCTCTCCTTGTGGGAGTTCACCGACACCCTGTGCTCGGCGCTCTCGTACCTGTCGTTGCTCCACACCTGGACGATGTCGCCGACGTTGATGATGAAGGAGTCCGGGACGGGCCTGACCCGCACCCACTCGCCGTCGGACCGGCGGCGGACGTCGAGGCCGCCGACGTCGTCCTGGTAGAGGACGGTGAGCGCTCCGGCGTCCTTGTGGCGGCCGACGCCGAGCGCGAGGTCGGGGCTCGGGCAGGGCGGGTAGTGGTTGAGCCGGATGAACGTGGTCTGGTCGTCCTTGAAGAAGCCGTGCAGGCGGTCGGGTCTCAGCCCCAGGCTCCGCGCGATGAGCTCCATCAGGTTCAACGCCAGCTGCTCCATCGCCTTCGCGTACTCCTCCAGCGCCTCCCTGCACGCAGGCACAAATTCGCATGGAGATTACTTAGCATCTGATTCATGTGCACGTACACTCCTCGTGGTCGCAGAATTGTCTAAGTTAGAGGTGATCTACTAACCTGAACCCGGGCAGGTCGCGGGGCCACTTGTTCTCGAACACGAGCTCGCCGTCGGCCACGGCGGCGGGTGGCGGCGGCTCGCGGGGGACGAGGTCGAAGACCTCCTTCCAGTCCCTGACGTTCTTAGTGTGCTCGGACTCGTAGTAACCCAGCGGCGCCGCCTCGTCCCTCCGCACGGCGGCCTTCTGCTCGGGCGTCATCGCGAAGAAGGCCCTCTGCGCCTCCAGCGCCCGCGCCATCGTGTCGTCGGGCACGCCGTGGCGCACCACCACGAAGAACCCCCACTCACGGCTCGCCCTGCCGACCTCGGCCGCCAGCGCGTCCACGCTGGCCTCGTCGCCCGCGGCGAGAGGGGAGATGTCGATGACCGGGATGCCCGCGGCCTCGGCGAGGGCCGCCTTGGGGCGGTGCTCGGGGGCCTGCACGAAGGCCTGGTCCATGGAGAGTCCGCCCATGGCGATCGATCAGTGTCACGATGATCCAAACGAGTTCTTCTCGGTATCACGTTTTGAGTGGTGGCGACTGGCGAGTGTGTTGTGCGCGGCCGGTGACGAGAGGATTAAAAAGGTGATTCAGGCGCGGGTGGATTCAGTGAATCTGGACGGGTTTCAGGCGCGTTTGGCTGCATCTTTGGTGCTGGCGTGGCGCGTGGATTGTACGGTGCACTGAAGCAGATCTGTTTGCTTCGGTTTGTTCTATGTTTGTGACGTCACGAATGATCTTTACCGCCTTGGGCTTAAGCATACGACGGGAGCAGTACTACACTACACGGTAGAACATCGATCCCTTTTCGCTGCCAAAACCAAAACACACGAGCAGATCGAGAGCGGCCACAAGCGATCCCGGTGTGTCAGGAGTTGCGACGTCCGTTTTGGCGGCCCCAGCAGCTACGACGTGACGCAGCGGCCGCAAAAGCAGCTAATCAGGCCCGCTCGCCATCAATCTATCGCCGTACGTTTCCTTCGATCATGGCCCATTGTCGATCGAGCGTGTCACGTAGCCGTCAAATTCCCCCTCGATCGCACAGCGTATCCATGGCTTCTTGTTTGGTCGGAGAGGAGCTTGGGCTGCTTTGAAGTTTACCCAAGGAAAAGAATAGCGTGCTATTTCTTTTAGCGTGTCCCTTCTCCAAACGCTATGCAAGTTATAACGTGCTAATAGTGCGCTATTTTTCAAAATAGAGTGTGTAAAAAATTAAGGTCTAGCATATGTTACTAGGGATTTCAGCAGCTATGTTCTATGTTCTTGAGTAATACATGCATAACCAATTAACTAGTACTGGCAAATGACAAAGTTTACTTGACATCCGATGCAAGACAAGTTAGAGGACAAGACGTGGGTTAGGTCAGCTAACTAGCTAGTCGAGAACTTGAGATGCGCGTCCTCCTAGTGCTTCACTGTGTCTGGTGGACGTGCCAAGTAGAGAGGCGGCCGACCGGCTGGACCTGAAGGAGACAGGCGTTGTAGTCTGACAGCAGCCGACACCGTCATGTGGGGAGGGAGAACTAGGGAATAGGGTTGAGTTGACATAGATTTAGATGTAGAGTGTTGGACGTGGTGGAGTCGTGGGCTTATGGGGTGACGCTATATTCATAGATTTTTTAGCGGCGCTATTGCGTTGTGATGTTATAGCATATTTAGCACCGCTAAAGCGTTATTAGCGCCATAGCGAGCAGATTTTGCATAGCGTAGCGTTCACGTCTCAAATATGCTATAGCGCCGCTATAGCGAAGAAATAGCGCGCTATTTTTTTCCATGAGTTTACCACTGCCTGTTTCCTTTGGCTGGTTTTTTCTCAGAGGCGTGGATGGTTTATACTCCCTTCGTTTAGAAAATATATATTTCCTTCGTAAACCTAAAATATCTTATATTTTCAAACGAAAAGAGTATTAATCAAGCATAGAATCATTATACAAATAGTTTCTCAAATTTAATCGGGAGACACACCACGCCGCACATATATACTCCTAAGCTTGTGAAAAAAGTGAAACGGCCCAAACTGTCCAAACCGGCCAAATGTTTCCTAGTAATTCAATCTCATTCATAAATCTAATCTAAATTTTCAAACTAGTGTAAAATTTTAAACTAGCTCAAACCGATCAAACTGGCCAAACCAGGTTTGCACAGGCTTACATACACCTAGTCTCACTGTAACGAGCTAAACATGTGCGACAACATTTTGCTTGCGATACACATGACGAACAAAACAAGAATTGAATAAGAAGTAAGCATGGCCTTAATGTCATCCAACACCGGGCCACAAACATATCGATCTCCTCTCTAAGAACTAACTCACTTAACCACCGATAAACAGTCAATGACAACGACCACGTTGTACACAGGGCCGTCGATGAGGGTGTGCGAGGTGAGCGATCGTACAGGGCCCCCAAAATTTTAGGGCCCCCAAATTATATGCACACACTGTGCGTCGCCATGGATCTGAAATTCTGAAGTTTAACTGTCCGTCCGTCTTTTGAGAAGATGAAGCGAGGAAGAAGATAATACTGTGTTGTAGGCCTCACCGGCAAAGCGGTAAGTGATTAGTACGGCCCAACAGACTCATGCGACGTGCGACCCAAGAGGCCAAGACTCTGGATGATGGGAGACCCCGACCCCAGCAGAAACCGCAAGGGCGAAGGCCATGGCTGCGGAGCTGATACGCCGCCCGCAAGAGCCGATGGCGCCGGCAAAGAAACCTACTTTGCGCAAGCCGCTGGGTTACTGCAGAAACGGCTCTTCCTGCTCCTTCTTGCACGGCCTATCCACAAGATCTGACGTGGAAGTGATATTATGGTGTGCGATGCATCGGGGCAACCTCATTCAGTTCTGATTCTTAGACAGTTATATTGGTAGGTGTTGATTGGATTCGTCGTTTTTTTTAGGTATTCACTGCTCGTGGCCAGTGGACAAACTCAAATTCGACTGGGAGGCCGAGCTCTCATGTGTCCTCTCCGGCGGTCCGGCCCCAACAAACAAACTCAGCTTCAGTTAGCTAATTCCCGGATTAAAGGTTGTTGGATAGATCTCTCCCACGTTCGGGCCCAACGGTCCGAACGGAGTCCCTTAACGCGCCCTAATCGGGGGCGCCCAACCCTATCCATGGTTGTGGGCTCCTGTCGCCAGTGCGTATATAAATAGGTGGAGGGGCCGGACGCACACGGTACGAGGTTGACCGTGCGCCGCAGCCCCCCACAATCACACCCACCGATTAGGGTTCGCGCTAGGCCGACGGGAAGCTCCGCCGCCACCGCTCTCAACCACCCATGCTCACGCCGTCGCCCCTTCTTCCATGGCCAACGACGGCGGGTCTAGCTCTGGCTCCGGAATCCCCTCGGGTTCCTGCTTGTCAAGCCAGGGCACAGGTAGTCTCTCTCTCTCTCTCTCTCTCTCTCTCTCTCTCTCTCTCTCTCTCTCTCTCTCTCTCTCTCTCTCTCTCTCTCTCAGTTATCCTAGATCTAATCCCATAGTGCATCTACTGAGAATGGTCTAGTTCTAACAATGGTATCAGAGCGTCTTAGATGCTAGTTTTTTCGATAGAGAAGTAAAAGTAAAGGAAAACCCTAGATCCAAAAGTGCGCCTTGCCCCTCTGGCCGCGCCGTCCCCCTCGATCCCTATGCGCATCGGCAAGCCGAGGCATAGGGAAGAAGGACACACCCCTTCGGGGGCAAAGTAAATCCAAAATCCCGCCAAATAGACAGAAAGATCTCGCCCCTCCCACATCCCGCAAAAGAAAAGCCAAACAAATCCCCAAAATTCCCCGGTTCTCGTTTACCCCAAAGCCCGATTCAAAAAAAAAAGGGGGAAGTGGGGAAACCCACTGGCCGCCGCCGCACGCCGGCGAGGGGCACCGCCGCTAGTCCTCTTGACGGTCGTGCGCCCACCCTCGGGTGGACGCACCGCCGGCAAGGGGGCCAGGGGGGCGCCGTGGCTCCGGCCGCCAACCTCCTCGGTTGGTTTTTGGTTGGTGGATGGGAGAGAGAGAAAGGGGAAAAGGGTGGCGGCGCTGTAGGAAGGAGGGGACCGTCGCCGGCACCGCTGCCGGACGGAAGACCGCCTCCCCTCTCCAACGCCACCGGAGCCGAGCTCCCCGCCGGCCGCGCCACAGATGGGGACGTGGGGAGGGAGGGGACGAAGCCTCCTCGTCGGCTCCGCCATGCGCCACCACACCGCCGGCGCAAGACACGGCGACCACGCGGGGCCACCGGCCCGAAGGACGCGGCGCCGCCGCGGTGGACGCGTGCTGCGGGGTGTCCGCGGTGACCACGCGGGGCGGCCGCGCGCAGGACGCGGCGCCGCCGCGGTGGCCACGCACAGACGGCACACAGCGAGGGGACGCGGACCACGCGGGGCGGCCGCGCGATGGACGCGGCGCCGCCGCGGTGGCCACGCGGGGGGCAGTGAGGGGGAAAGTGAGGATTAGGGTTCAAGGGGGGCGCCGGGGGGGTAGTTTTTATCCCTCCTATCGGCGCGCTGGGCCGTTGGATCTAGGTCAGGCGAGTGGACGGTCAGGATGATCGCGCGCGCGGGCGCTGGCGGGCGGTGCCGGGCCAAGCGGGCAGGCCGCCGAGCCAGGCCAGGTGGGCCGCTTGACGGGCCGGGCAGGCCGGGGCTGCTGCGAGCTGGCTGGGCCGCGGCGACGGGCTGCGAGACGGCGCGCGTGCGACGGATAGTCGCAGCGCGCGGATGGGCCTTGGGCCGCTGTGCGCTGCCCACAGTTTTACCCCAGTAGGGCGTTTTTGTCCAGTTTTTTTTTCTGTTTTGTTTTTTACAAAGTAGTTTATTAATGTTTTTGCTTAGTTTTAAGCAAATTTTTGCATAGTTTTCTCTAGTCTTATTACTTTTAAGTATATTGTGTCTAGAGAACGGTACAAAGGCAGAATTTTTTCTGCAAAGTATGAATTTTTATGAAAGTCATTAAATGAAAGTTTCCGCTGCAAATGGTTATTTTACATTGCAAATGTATGGTTTAAAAATTGCACCAAATGCAATAAAAGTTGATTAAAACTTGACATAAAGATGTGATTAAAGTGATTATGCCTCATGCTATTAATCGACCAACGTTATTAATAATCATGACCATAATCTTTTCCCATTAAGTATTAAAGGTGCATTTAAATTTATTTGTGCCCAACGGTGATGTAATTTTAAATAGCACGAAACGATTACATGCTTAATTTATACCAACATTGAATTAACGTATACAGTTGTTTTACTTGGTGATCTCACATCTTTTGTGATTTTCAGGAGGTCTCAACCTCATGGCATGTTTGAAGGATATCCCGCTCCTAAGGGGGGACAACTACTCCGAATGGAGGAAGAAAGTTGACTTGGCGTTCGTATGCGCCGAAGTGGATTGGGTGGTTGACACCAAGCAACCAGTCAAGCCCGCTGACCCGGTCAGGGGGGCTGCTGAGGAAAGTGCTGACTTTGAGAAAAGGAAGAGGGACCATGCTCCATTGGAGCTGGCTTACTCTATCGATAACCAGAAATGGGTGAACGCCAACAAGAAGTGTCTGGCCTTCGTAAAGAACACAATTGAGAACGCAATAGTAGGCTCAATTGGAGAGTGTGCTACCGTGGGCGAGTATCTCGCCAAGATAAAGAGCCAGTAACTGGCTCTTCAAAGATGTATGCGACCCAGCTGTTAAAGTAGCTGGTTACTGAAAAGTATACGGGAGGACCCCACGGAATAAGAGAGCACATCTTGAGGATGTCAAACATGGCAGTGAAGCTCAAGCCCATGGATGAGGACCTCGAGCTAAAGCCAACACTCTTGGTGCACCTTGTGATGGCCTCACTTCCACAGCCTTTTGAAAACTTTGTGATAAACTATAATATGTCCCCTGAAAAGTGGGATATAGAAAAGACTATTGGGATGTGCTCCCAGGAAGAGGAAAGGCTGAAAGCCCTTCACGACGGTTCTCTGAACTTCGTGAAGGACAATAGGAAGAGAGGCTTCACAGGCGGCAACCATGGTGGCTCACCCTCCAAGCCCCATGGCAAGGGTCCAATGCACCACCAGTACCAGCATCACCAGTCCACCCCTGGGGAGAAGGATCAGTGCCATCACTGTAAAAAGCCGGGCCACTACAAGAAAGACTGCCCGATTTGGCTAAAGTACATCATGGCCAAAAATGGTAAAGATATTGTTTCTTTTGTTAATGAATCTTTGTATGAAAAGTTTACTAGATCCACTTGGTGGATTGATTCTGGAGCAACTGTTCACGTTGCCAACTCTTTACAGGGGTTCCATTCGACAAGGACCACGCCAAGAAGAGAAAGACACATTGAAGTGGCGAATGGAATAGAAGCAGAAGTGGAGGCCATTGGTGACGTCCCTCTGGAGCTGGCTGATGGCTCTTTGCTTTTGCTCAAAGATGTGCTTTTCGTTCCTTCATTACATAGGAATTTAATAAGTGTTTCCTGTTTGGACATAGACTCTTACGAATGTTATTTCGGAAATGGCAAGTGTGCCATTTGGTTGAAAGACAAATGTGTGGGTGTTGCTACATTATTTGATAAGTTATATTTGTTATCCCTGCATGAGAAAGTTTTTTCTGTGTGTGATGTGAATGAAAAAGTTTCCTTGTCGAACAAAGAACAAAAGAAAAGAAAGCGAACTCTTGACTCATCGAAACTATGGCACTGTAGAATGGGCCATATTTCGAGAGGAAGAATAGAAAACCTCGTTAAAAATGACATTCTTCCTCCGTTAGAGTTCTCCGACATAGAACAATGCATAGATTGCATAAAAGGAAAGTATGTCAAACAAATTAAAAAGGGTGCAAACCGAAGCATAGCTACACTAGAAATAATCCACACGGATATTTGTGGACCGTTTCCGGTAAAAAGTGTGGATGGCTATGATTCATTCATAACATTCACGGATGATCACTCCCGGTATGGTTATATTTATCCAATCAAAGAAAGATCTAAAGCGTTGGATAAATTTAAAATTTTCAAAGCTGAAGTAGAAAATCAGCACGATAAAAGAATCAAAATAGTTCGGTCCGATCGTGGGGGGGAGTACTACGGTCGGCATACTCCATATGGTCAAGTACCAGGACCCTTTGCAAGGTTCCTGCAAGAAAATGGAATAGTCGCCCAGTATTCTATGCCGGGCGAACCTCAGCAAAACGGAGTAGCTGAAAGGCGCAACCGCACCCTTATGGATATGGTGCGCATCATGATGAGCTATTCCACCTTCCCATTGGGATTGTGGATGGAGGCGCTTAAAACCGCCATTCACATTCTCAACAGAGTACCAAGCAAGTCGGTGCCCAAAACACCGTATGAATTGTGGACAGGCAGAGTTCCCTCTCTGCACCACTTGAGGGTCTGGGGGAGCCCGGCTGAGGCAAAAGTTTTCAATCCAAACATTGCAAAGTTAGACCCCAAAACAGTATCGTGCCATTTTATTGGCTATCCGGATAAGTCCAAAGGCTATCGTTTCTACTGTCCCGACAGATACACAAAGTTTGTAGAAACGAGACATGCAGTCTTCTTGGAGGACGAATTGATGAGGGGGAGCACGGTAGCTAGGAAAATTGATCTTGAGGAGAAGAGGGTGCATGCACCTAATTCGATGACTCAGGAGCCATTTTTCTCGCTACCTGTTGTGCCACCATTTACAACCCCTGAGGTTGTGGTGCCGACACCTGTTGTGACTCCACACGTGACAACAATGGGTGAAAGTTCCGAACCTGTCCATCAGGAGCCACCTGAACCCACTGTTGAGAACGAAAGGGAGCCATAACAGCCACCTACTGTAAATGTGCCTGAACCCCAGGCAAGAAATGAGCAAGAGTCTGATGAACTCAGACGGTCTAAAAGAGAACGAAGACCAGCCATTTCCAAAGACATCTACAAAGTTTACAATGTAGTTCATATGGAGGGCGATCCTACCTCATATGAAGAAGCCATGAGAAGCCCTCACTTAGCCAAGTGGGTAGAGGCAATGGAAGATGAAATGACATCGATGAGTTCCAACAATGTTTGGGACTTAGAAGAAATTCCCAAAGGATCCAAAACAGTAGGATGCAAGTGGGTCTACAAAACAAAGTATGACTCCAATGGGAATGTAGAAAAGTACAAAGCTAGACTCGTGGCAAAAGGCTTTACGCAAAGAGAAGGCGTAGATTACAATGAGACTTTTTCTCCGGTCTCATGTAAGGACTCCTTCAGAATCATCATGGCACTAGTTGCACATTTTAATTTAGAGTTACATCAAATGGATGTCAAGACGGCATTTCTAAATGGAGATTTAGAAGAGAATGTTTACATGAAACAACCCAAGGGTTTTTTCATGGAGGGGAAGGAACATATGGGATGCCGCCTAAAGAAATCCATTTATGGGTTAAAGCAAGCCTCTAGGCAGTGGTATTTAAAGTTTAATGATACCATTAAAAGATTTGGATTCAAAGAAAATGTTGAGGACAATTGCATTTATGCAAAGTTCAAAAGTGGGAAATATATTTTCCTAATTCTATATGTGGATGACATTCTGCTTGCTAGCAGTGATGTTAGTCTACTACTAGAAACAAAGAAATTCTTGTCATCAAACTTCGACATGAAAGACCTTGGTGAAGCTTCTTATGTTTTGGGCATAGAAATTCACCGAGACAGAAAGAATGGAGTGTTAGGACTGTCGCAGAAAGCGTATTGTGAAAAGATTTTAAAGAAATACAATATGCATGCGAGTAATTCAACACCTGCCCCCATAGTCAAGGGCGACAGTTTTGGGAAATCCCAATGTCCAAAGAATCAATATGAGATCGATCAAATGAAGTCGGTACCATATGCTTCGGCTGTTGGAAGCTTACAGTATGCACAAGTGTGCACTCGCCCAGACTTAGCATTTATCACCGGGGTACTCGGTAGATATCAAGAGAATCCAGGCATAGAGCACTGGAAGATGGTAAAGAAAGCTTTGCGCTATGTGCAAGGCACAAAAGGCCTCATGCTAACATACAAAAGATCTGATTCCCTAGAGATAAAAGGGTATTCAGATGCAGATTTTGCGGGAGATAAAGACGACCGAAAGTCCACGACAGGGTATGTCTTTACTCTCGTAGGAGGTGCTATTTCGTGGAGAAGCGCCAAACAGTCGATAGTTGCATCATCTACGATGTATGCAGAATTCATAGCATGTTATGAGGCCATGGGACAGGTGTTATGGTTAAAGAAATTCTTACCCGACTTGAAAGTGGTTGACTGCATCAGCAGGCCACTAAAGATGTACTGTGACAACGAGCCCGCAGTATTCTATGCTCACAACAACAAGTCGAGTAATGCTTCAAAGTCTATAGATATAAAGTATTATGTTGTGAAGGACAAAGTCCAGGATCAAACTATAAGTCTCGAGCATATAAGGACAAAGGATATGCTTGCGGATCCGCTAAAGAAAGGCTTACCACCCAATGTGTTCAAGGAACACATAGCCGGCATGGGTTTAACGGCAAGCCTATGATTCCTGGACCATAGAGGCCCAAAAGTAACAGAATTTATTTCGGAACATGAAGGTATATAGTAGCTGTCTGATTCTATCGGCAATTGAGCTGAGACGATGAAACATGCTCTATGTATCATTCTGTGATGAAATAAGTAAAGTACAAAGTTAAAAGCAAAGTCGAGATCTAGGGGGAGAATGTTGGATAGATCTCTCCCACGTTCGGGCCCAACGACCCGAACGGAGTCCCTCAACGCGCCCTAATCGGGGGCGCCCAACCCTATCCATGGTTGTGGGCCCCTGTCGCCAGTGCGTATATAAATAAGTGGGGGGCCGGACGCACACGGTACGAGGTTGACCGTGCGCCTCAGCCCCCCACAAACACACCCACCGATTAGGGTTCGCACTAGGCCGACGGGAAGCTCCGCCGCCACCGCTCTCAACCACCCACGCTCACGCCGTCGCCCCTTCTTCCATGGCCAACGACGGCGGGTCTAGCTCCGGCTCTGGCTCCGGAATCCCCTCGGGTTCCTGCTTGTCAAGCCAGGGCGCAGGTAGTCTCTCTCTCTCTCTCTCAGTTCTCCTAGATCTAATCCCATAGTGCATCTACCGAGAATGGTCTAGTTCTAACAAAGGTACATATCGCTTTTTGACATTTCTTCATTCTTTTTGACTTCTCTTCGACTGAGACTCCTATGTAAAATAAAAGTATATTCAGTTGGGTAGGTGCTGCTGTCAATATCATATGCGGAACCTGTAGGTACTAGTGTATATTAGAGCGGATACATAGTTTGGATTTTCCAATGCAACTTAGCTAGAGTCATTTGTTGTTTTCTCCAGTCTAACGACAAATAGTGATCAACTGTGGAATTCAATTTGGCTCTAAACAGCAAACAAATTTCAAACTATACAAAAAGAACTAGAAGTTCATTGGTACATAGAGAAAAACATTCCAATTTTAGGGCCCCGCTCTGGATTTTGCACCGGGACCTCAAATTTCTGAAGACGGCCCTGGTTGTACATCTTCTCACCCCGTGCAAAAGGAGAGGGGCTAGTCTATCTGCCATAGCTTCAACGAGTTTCGGAGTTACCAAGCTGGGAAAACTGGCACGACATACTGCAATACAGTCTCCACTATGATCCTTGGTAACCACACCAGCTAGTCAGCTACCATCCTTTTGGAAGAAGAAAACAAAGTCGCATCAACATTACCCATAAGTTTACCATCCAGCAGCAAAGTCCAAGGAACTGCTTACAACTTCGGCGAGGTCCACGTACAACTCCCATATCCCGTCACCATGGGCGGTCTCTGGCCGGCTTACATCTCCTGCGAGGTCGACCTACAACTTCGGCGAAGTCAGTTTCCAGGCCCCTCGCAACCGATGACTCGTGCAGTCATAGCATTTCTGACTGCCTTCGGTAGGACCACGGTTGGCCGCTTGTAGTAGCGCCGCCAATGAGACTTGTAGCAGCCGACAACAACGCTTGTAGAAGGAACCGGCACCTCCTGTAGCAGCACCAATGGAAGCTTGTAGCAGTGGGGACCAGTGGCCACCAATTGTAGCCATTTGTACCAACACCGGTGCCCGTGTAGCAACCCTACTGGCCCCTTGTAGTAATCCATGTGCCCGCTTGTAGCAGCGTCGCCTCGCCATTGTAGCAGCAACGTCTCCTCGCCCTTGTAGCGGCGGTTCCACGCTCTTGTAGGAGCGCTTGTGCCCTCTTGTAGCAATGTCGCCGCGCCCTTGTAGCAGCGGCACCTTCGCAACAGTGCCGATCAACGAGCCTCCTTGGTGAAGGTAGGAGAGAGAGAGGCCTTGACGGGCGAGCTCGGGGCCAGTGGTGGACCCCGACCTTGCCATGGCAGAGATGTAGCGCCCCGAGAGGGGGCTTGGGATGCAGGGCTCAAGCAGCCGCACGTCAGGTACTGGGCTAACTACGGCGGCGCTTTGCGAGTTTG
Source organism: Avena sativa (assembly GCA_916181665.1). Taxonomy (NCBI): domain Eukaryota; kingdom Viridiplantae; phylum Streptophyta; class Magnoliopsida; order Poales; family Poaceae; genus Avena; species Avena sativa. The sequence continues at coordinate 243,464,961 of OV702282.1, forward strand.
TCTCTCGATAGTGCACTTCGTTTCATGGCTTCGTGGGTTTTTAAGCACGCGTCGTAAAATTGATTTGGAAATGAAGAAGCTATCGGTGAGGAAGGGATAAGGTAGAGTGGTGGAACCGGGCCGGGGGTGGTGGGTTTTCTCGGGCCATGCGGTGGGCACATGTCTCATGGTGAAAACATGACGATGCGAGCCACGCGAATCATCCCGAGGACTACGATCATTTCCCTAAGATGGGCAGTTCATTTCAAAATGTTTAGTTTATTTTGATAAATACACCTAAACGGGTAGCCAGTGCCTAGTAGCCTCGAGTGGGCAGCTATGCAAGCGCGATGCTCGAGCTTCTCTATCCTCTTCGGGAGGATCTTCCACAACGGCGGAGCTGCACTAAAGTCCCTCGCCCAGCCAAGTGGTCTCGTCCCCGACCGGAGTAGAGATGGCGCTTCTTCGTAGTTGTCAGTCGCCAGCGGTTGCATTGGACTCGATTGCGTTTTTGCAATTTTTGTTAGGGTGTTCTTTGTAAAATGTAGGGGTTAGATGTAATTTATTTTTCTATTTAGACCTTTGTATTTGTACACCCACCGCTGAACGAATCTCCCGAGCCTTTCGAGACCGTTCCGTTCAAAAAAATAAATAAGATGACTTGTAAGAGTGGAGAGAGATGCCAGCCACGTCCGTGATCCAGCCTCACCCCCAGCGAACCAATCATATAGCTCCATTTTAACCCCGCGGATCGCCCGTACTCCTGGCCACGGACCCGAATCTTACCCGTCCATCTCCAATCAGATGCGTGAAGCCCCGTCTTGATTTCCTCCAACTCCCCCTCCCGCTCGGCATAAATATCCCACACGCCCGGCACTTCAATCTCACACCACAAAAATTCCCCAAATCTCCACCCGTCCTTCTCCGAGCTCATCTCATCGTCAGCAATGTCGGGCCGCGGCAAGGGAGGCAAGGGGCTCGGCAAGGGCGGCGCCAAGCGCCACCGGAAGGTCCTGCGCGACAACATCCAGGGCATCACCAAGCCGGCGATCCGGCGTCTGGCGCGGAGGGGCGGCGTGAAGCGCATCTCCGGCCTCATCTACGAGGAGACCCGGGGCGTGCTCAAGATCTTCCTCGAGAACGTCATCCGCGACGCCGTCACCTACACCGAGCACGCCCGCCGCAAGACCGTCACCGCCATGGACGTTGTCTACGCGCTCAAGCGCCAGGGCCGCACCCTCTACGGCTTCGGGGGCTGAGCATCAGATCCCGTCGAGTATTCTCATCTGGTAGTCAGGATGGTTGTTAGGTTTTCGTTGGTTGGGTAGATGGCTTGTAATCTATGATGGAATCCCCTGTTGGATATGGATGAATGAATGGATCTGTCGTTGCTGCATACTTAGTTTGTGTTGCTGATACATGATTTGGTAATCGGATGAGTAAAATGCATAGATTGTTATCTGAACTGTGGTGTGTGAATTTTCGACAGAATGCATAGTTGTCTCGTATCATTAGTCTGAAGTTTGGCTTGTAGACTGCATCAGTGTCACAATGGTCTGCAACTAGCACAGGTTAATCAAATTGCTGCATCTCACAAGCATGATGCTTCTCTCTTGTTGCAAATTGCAGGCTCATGAACAGAGAAAACGATTTAGGTGTTGCTGTGATAGAATGAAGCCAGCGAGTATATTTGTGGCATGTTTGTTCTATATGCATTGAACATCGAATCTTGCAAGCTTTAGGTCACTGCTTGGACTGCTACCTGTATTTTCTTTGGATTGTTATAATGTCATCTGAATTTGTGTTGTTATAACTTCATTCAGTGGAATTGGTAGCTACCTCGAGTCTGAAGCTTAGCATCAGTGTCAATGGCTGGTTATGCTCTGCGAATTTGACATTTGTTCTCTGTCCTTGTTGCATCTTTACAGGCTAATAACTGGTGAAAACAATTTAGGCGTGTTTGAATGTGTTGTGATTATTCAACTTTGTTTGCTCGGGTTATCACAACTCTTCTACAGGATGAATAATATTACTTCTCACGAAATAATGTACCCTTGTGGAGCTGCGAACCTAAACACACGATGTCATATGTTATGGAATGTGCTGGCAAGACTGTCGATTCAACGTGCGAATAAACTCTTGTGCTTTGAAGTTCATAAGTGTTTATGCGGAATGTTCAGTAGTTTTGGCAGGCTCTGCTCTTGCAGCAAATTGTTCATTTCAACTCAGTGGAAAATGCAAGTGACGTAAAAAAAATGTGTATGTTCCCTCACTGTATCCTTTCTTTTTTGATCATATTGCATCCTTTAGTTGAAAGGAAGTGCTCATATTATTCTCATCGTTCCAGTCCTGTCGTCCAGAATTTGTTAGGTCTCCAAATGAAATGTATCTTGCTCAGGATTCTTGTTTAATCACAAAAGGATATGATCCGTGGCGAGTTGTAGTTACGAAGTCGTACAAACCTGGATTCTCCATGTAGAAGCTGAATGTGACGAACTACGGTTAACGTTCTGTGTGTTTTCGCTGTTATCTTGGCGTCGCCACAGCAGGAGAATTTCATCTGAGGCCATCAAACAGATCGGCGTGTGTCAAGACAGCATGGCAGAAATAATACCACTGATCTACTAGCATCCACTTTCAAAATGGAAGATGAACAAGTAATCGTTACTCCTAAATTGGCTCTAACTGAATCCTACATTGCTTCAGACTTTACCTTTCTGCAACCTACAGACTACAGAGCATACTGAACTACCAGAATCTTGAAGCCCATCGGAAACCTAGAACTTCAACTATAGTATTTCAGAAAGAGAAAGTACAGAATACAACTAGGCCATGTCCAACAAGACGTGCACTAGGAATATCAATCGCGGCCATTTTAATCATGGCTCATGGTAATTATTTATATGACGAAATGGCTGTTATTGGCTGATCACTGACGATGGAAGCACGATGGTCGCTAGCTCCATCGCAGCAGCATCGATCAATCATATTCATATGATCACGAAATTCCTACACGATGAATTCATTCTAGTCTAGGCGATGGAGTTGAGGTCCTTCCTAAAATGTGCGATCTGCAGGTTCTCCACGGCGAGCTTCTTGAAGTTGCTGCTCCTCTTGGTTCTGAAGAAGACGCCCCAGTTGTAGGGCTCGTACCTGGGCGGGCTGTCGTCGCTCACCAGCTCCTCCAGCGGCTCGACCATAACATCGCCGCCGGGATTGAAAAAGTATGGCAGGGAGAACCTCTGCTCGTGCGAGTTCACCGACGCCCGGTGCTCCGCGCTCTCGTACCTGTCGTTGCTCCACACCTGGATGACGTCGCCGACGTTGATGACGAAGGAGCCCGGGACTGGCCTGACGCGCACCCACTCGCCGTCGGACCGGCGCCGGACGTCCAGCCCGCCGACGTCGTCCTGGTAGAGTATGGTGAGCGCGCCGGCGTCCTTGTGGCGGGTGACGCCGAGGACGAGCTCGGGGCTCGGGCAGGGCGGGTAGTGGTTCAGCCGGAGGAATGTGGTCTGGTCGTCGTCCTTGAAGAAACCGTTCAGCCTGTCCGGTCTCAGCCCCAGGCTCCGCGCGATCAGCTCCAGCAGCTTCAGCGCCAGCTCCTCCATCGCCTTGGCATACTCCTCCATCGCAACTCTGCACGCAGAAGTTGAGTCATATTCACGAATTTGGACGCTTATTATTGACTCGAATTGCCTCTAAGTTGATGGTCTACCTGAATCCGGGCAGGCCCTGGGGCCACTTGTTCTCGAACACGAGCTCGCCGTCGGCCACGGCGGCGGGCGGCGGCGGCTCGCGTGGGACGAAATCGAACACCTCCTTCCAGTCCCTGACGTTCTTGGTGTGCTCCGACTCGTAGTACCCGAGCGGCGCCACCTCGTCCCTCCGCACGGCGGCCTTCTGCTCTGCCGGCATCGCGAAGAACGCCCTCTGGGCGTCCAGCGCCCGCGCCACCGTGTCGTCTGGCACGCCGTGGCGCACCACCACGAAGAACCCTCACTCGCGGCTCGCCCTGCCCACCTCGGCCGCCAGCGCATCCACGCCGGCCTGGTCGCCCGCGGCGAGAGGGGAGAGGTCGATCACCGGGATGCCGGCAGCATCGGCGATGACTGCCCTTGGGCGGTGCTCGGGTTCTTGCACGAAGGCCTGGTCCATGGAGAGGCCGCCCATGGCGACCGGTGTCAGCACGATCGAGAGCTCCGTATCACGTTCCAAGTGGTGGCTAGTGGCGAATGAAGTGCGTGGCTGATGAGAGGATTAATGAATCAGGACGGATTTTAGGTGAGTTTGGCTGCATCTTTGGTGCTGGCGTGGCGTGTATTTGTCAGCTTGCAGGAGAACACTGAAACGTGGAATCTGTTTGATTCCGCTGGTTCAATGTCTGTGACGTCACGGATGATGTCCGCCCATGGCCGCAGGCACACGGCTCTCTAGTGTTCATTCCATCCCAACTTTTGAACGAAGCCTGAGCTTATTTTTTTTAAGTCCACTGATTTATTTATAATCCTCAACAAATATCACTTTTGCTCTCTGGACTCAATTTTATCTAAATTTGTACTCCCTCCGTCCCAAAATATAAGACGCCCAAACTTTAGTCGAAGTCAACATCTTTTAAGTTTAACCAAGTTTATGTAAAAAATACGAATATATTCAATATCGAATGGACATATCGGGTAACTATACTTTATGGTGAATTTATTGATATTTATTTGATATTATGGATGTTTATCTTTTTACATATAAATTTAGTCAAACTTAGAATATGTTGACTTTTGACAAAAGCTTAGGCGCCTTACATTTTGGAACGTAAGAAGTATATATCTAGTTTAGTATGTAGATTAAATAAATTTATACTCAAACAAGGTTTACTTATACATGCGGAGAAAAATATCCTTGTTCTTTTTGCTCTTGTTCCAGCTGATTTATATCATATTTGTAGATCCAGAGCATTATCGCCGTTGATAATAAGGAGTTGAACACAATGATAGCAAAATCATCCCACTTAGTCGGGACGAAGTAGTCAGTTGGTGTCAAGAAGATTAAGACGATCGCCGTCAGCACAACCAAACACAGCTACAACAAAGGAAAATTAGGTTAACAACGCATGACTAATTAGAAGAATAACATGATCCCGGTAAGCACAACCAAATGCATTATGAGACAATACAACAAAAGGCAATTATCTTAACACCACGTGGCTAAGAGAACACGATCTCATCAACACAACCAAATACACCTAGGAGTACAACAATAGAAAACTAGCCCGACCTTCAGGAAAGATTGGACAAATATGTGGACAAATTGTGAATTTTTGGCCCCCCCCCTGTTATCCCTCGAAGAAAAGGGACTAATTGTGATTTTTGTCAATTACTCCTTGTTTTCATGAATAAATGATGTTTTTGGTGGGAGGAACCACATAGTATCTTAACCGAGATACGAAGGTGCGCGAATTCGTAGGATAAATTAGGATGACTTATTCCGCCGCAAGGGGTTGGAACTACGGCCGGCCGAGAGACACCACCGTGCTCTAGCTACTAGGCCATGAATATATAATAGCACATGAAAAGGAAAAAAAGGAAAAGGAAAAGGAAAAAAAAATGAAATTCCTACGCTGTGCAAGTTTTTTTTAAGGAATTCTAGTTCCATTGACAAAACGGAGGAAGTTCATTTATGATTCAAGTTTAGATAAGTTTGTCTACATGCATTTTATAATATGACTTATTTAAGTACTCTTTTCGATTCATATTAGTTGACTTAGATTCATTTAGATATGAATGTATCTAGTCAAGTTTTAGTGCTAGATACATCTGTATTTAGCAATAGCATGGTCTCTCTCCCTTTTCACTCTCAACAAATTCTTGAGTAGAAATGAGGTGCAAGTAGTGGTTGCATGTCGAGTCTCGTCTGCACTCGGCAGTCTGCGGTAAAAACTGTTGTTTCTTGTTTCTAGGGAATAAAAAGGACGTAAGTAGTGAAATGTAAGGAAAAGGAGGCAGAGAGATAGAACCCACACGAGGAGGGGGACTAAATCAAAGTCACAGTTCAGCATCGATCGGCTTCTTCCTCCGCCTCATATACCACAACGCGGAGAAATCCAATCAGAGTGGAAGAGGAAAGTTTTTGGTCAGCTCTATGATGGTAGAGGTCCTAGCGAGGAGAAAACGGGGAAATCCGAGATCTCGGCTCCGTGTTTTCTTCTCGGATACCTGTTGAAACGAGCGTTCCGATCCGGTCTGTATTGGTTGGGCTGATCCGACTCACCATCTGATTCGGTCGTTCGGGATGGAGCGAGCGTTCCGGCCGTTGTGCATACAGATTGAAGCAAAGGGAGCTGAGCGAATTCGAATCGGATTGCGGACGTCCCCTAAACGCTTCTCGTTATATAAACGTACGCACGGGCCACGGCACAATAGACTGCAGCGCTAACAGAGGCACGTACGGGCATAGAGATTCTTGGTCTTCTTCTGAGTTGCAAAGCACTAATTAAGCAGCTACGTGAGCTCTCGAGAGTCCGCCCGCCATACAAACGGCCGCTATGCAAAGCACTAAGCGTATCTTCCGATCGATATCATCAGCAATGGGATCCGCGATGTCGACTGCGCCGGTGATGCCGGAGCAGGCCGTGCACGACCTGCACCGCGGCGAGGACCAGATGCTACAGGCCCGCTCCATGTGCGGGTCCGGCGGCTTGCAATCGACTCGCCAGCGCACCGAAGAGTACGTTCTCTGATCATCCGATATATCCATCCCTCTCCTTTGCTATCTACTCGTCCTGATTTTCAAGATATGTAAACTAACTGGTCCGGACGAATAATTGCAGGGAGCGCGACGCCTCAATAATCTGCCATGTCCACCACGCGCTCCGCCATTACAACGCCACCAACAACGAGGTAGGACATCGACCGAGAGAACACTTTCCAGCATCATTTTTGGTTTCACAAAAAAAATCATCATATCTGTACTATTATCAGTTATACTAATATAATTCCCTTGTATTACTTTGAACATTCCAGGGTTTGGAGTTTGTGCCAGTCAAGCCTCTGATGGCCGCGTACGTAGGTTTCAGAAGCCACATCTGGGTCCACGTCAGCTTCCTGGCTCGCAGGAGGAAGATCACCAGCAGCAAGCGGAGGCGCGGCAAGGACAGCAACGACCACCTCAAGCGCTTCTTCGCCGAGCTGCGCTACGACCACCACTTCGGCACGCCCACGGTGGAAACCTGCACCACTATCGGTAAGCACTAAGCGATTTACCATCTAAACCTTTGGATTTGCCACGCTGACACCGCCGACTTTTTGGTACTAGGACATGTTTGAGTTACTAATTTCTGTCTTTTGTCTACCGACAGATAACTTGACGCGCAAAAGCCACATGAACACTTCGTGCGCATTTTGTCCGAAAAGCTTCGAGATTCTGCACCCTCTCGACGGGAATTTCATGTGCGGGAAGAAGAGCCAAGAAGATGAAGAGCAAGGTTTCTCACGTTTCATGAACCTACTTGAGAAACCGTACACATGCCCCGGTGCAAAGGGTGAAGCCGAGGAGGAAGCGACAACTCCAAAGGAGGAACGGCGTAGCATCCGAAGCTGGACCCTCCTCCCCTTTAATTTCGTGAAGGGTTTTTTTTGGGTCTTTGAGGCAAAGCTTAAGGCGTGGATGAGTGGCGATGCTAGCCAATATATAAGTCAAATGTGAAGAGTTTATCTTAGACCCAAACCCGATGAAGTTATGAAAGAGTGATATACTCTAGTTAGTTAAGTACCTTTATGTAATCTTGGTGTCAATTTGTCTTGTCACAACATATTAACCGACGCTTTGCCAGCATATCTTGTCCTAGCGGGTTTGTGCAAATGTGCTTTTATAAAACAAGAACACTGACTATACAAAAGCATGTATTTCTTGACAGAGCAGAGCACGTCGAGTCTCTTTTTGTTCCTAATGGTTCCTATGCTTTTCTTCTTCGGAACAAAGAAACAATGCAATGTTACATACAGTACATTTTAAAGTAAAAGCCTCACATCTTTATTTACGTCCACTCCAAAAACAGGTTATTAAGGTTATGTTTGCACGATATTTGCAGCAAGGGAGACTCAAGTAGTACCGGAAGTTGCTACAAAAGAGTATACATCAAAATATAGATAGAAATTAAACCCAAATCGTGTCAGGCTATCACGTTGTCATGTCTCCTGTGTTCTTCTCCTATTTCGTTGCCCATCTTCAACCTCTTATTGGACCATGTGAACATCATTGAGTTGAATTCTGCCAACCTAATTAAGGAAACTAATTTTTGACGAGCAGAACAAGGCTTGACGCTGAGTAGGCTTGTGCCAAAGCAGAGTAGAGTCTAAAGTTAGCTCGTGTCATGCCCAATAGGGAAAAATCCCGGCGTTGTGTACACTTTTCATATAGTAAAGTTTCGCTAGCTGCCGCAAGTGAATTTTCCACTTTTTATTAAAAAGGTTTTTCCACGTGTTCCGTACTTGTTCTTGTTTTTGTTCTTGATTATTTGCTTGTCGCCTTTATAAAAGAACCGACCAAAGCCCCACCATCTCCTTGCCGTATCATTTAGATGTAACTATGTAAGGGTGGACAATGGTACTTCCACAAGGAATAATTGTACATAGTTCGAATTTATAGATATCTATAAGAATACAAATCGGAATACAAAGGAGAAATTATAAATCTGAGTCAGGCGATAAAAGCATTAATCAACGAAGAAAATTAAATTAATTTATAAATGCTGTAAATTATACCATGATATCATGCACATGCATGTAACCCAAACCACGTAGCAGCAGCACGTACTAGACTCTCTAGAGGACGATGACTGAACACAGGATTACTCTAATCTTGCTATCTTGGAACCAAAACCGCAGACTAGCTAGCTGGACCGGCCTCCTCTTGTACTGCACGGCTGCCCCAGCCATGCACTTGCACAGATTAGCACGAACACTCACATAATCTAGACACATGAGGAGACACACCGACGTACGTATACAACTACCGACTGACTGCGCTGTCACATTATATGGGCCCCGCCGTGGAACATGCCGCCGACCTGTGCCGCCGTCGGCGCAGAAGAGAACTCCGGCGCCCACATGGACATGGCACCGGCCGCGCCGCCGGAGAGATTCCACGTGTCCACGTTGCCGTTCTCCAAGAGCCCGGCCGGCCAGAGCATCGGCGACGAGAACGTCCCGGCTGATGCTGCATGGCCGCTTCCCCTGAGTCCGAGGGAGTGCAGGCCAAAGTCGCCGGCGAGCCCCACCTGGCCGAGCCCAGGCAGGCCAAGGCCGAGGTCGAACCCGACGCGGCCTTCGAGCAGCGGCGCCCCGCCGAGCGCGAACAGCGAGCCGAGAAGGCCGCCTTGCTGCTGTGACTGCTGAGAGTGGGGCTGCTGCGGCTGTGGCGCCGGCAGCATCGGCGGCGGAGGAGGCGCGCCGAAGTGGATGGCGGGGCGGCGGAAGGCCTGCTGCGGCGCGGGGCGGAGGCGCTTGCGGGTGGACCCTCCGATGGGGACGTTGCGGAGGGATCCCCCGAGCGTCCAGTAGCGGCGGCATGCGCGGCAGAAGTGGCGCGGCTGCGACGTGTTGTAGTTGTTGTAGTAGCAGAACTTGGTGTCGTGGGACGCGCACCGCGGGCACTGCTCCCGCGCCCCCGACGGCGTGTTCGGGTTCGGCACCTGCTGCTGCTGCTGGAGGCACGCCATGTCCGTCGCCGCCATGGTCGCCGTAGTGGCGTCGTGCTTGCAGTTGGGAGGATGGGTGAACATTGCTTGGTGTTGCATGATGGGTGGCAGCTGCTGGTGCAGGGGAGCTTCCATGATCGACGATCTGACCTGCCGTTCACGGTGGGCTGCAAGTGTAATGGGAGCGTATGGAACGAGAGCCAACTTAGATATCAGTGATGAGTTTTGCTGGTTTGGGATTGATGTTGGAGCGTGTATATATACACGAGTGAGCCTGATGAGCAAGAGGGTTTAGAGAGAGATGATGCTGGGTGTGGTGTGGGGTGTGTTGGATAGGCGTTGTAGGTGATGGTACGATAGGTGACACAAGGCTGAGGAGATGAGTACGTAGGGTGCAGGGCCTGACCATGTAGAGTTGCTTTCGATCTTTGCAGGACAAGGAATCCCTGCCTGCTGCTACTACCTGAATGCTGACGTGTGTGTCTCACACCAGACAGATTTGAAACCCCACATTCCTGGCTTGCATGTTTTATCTGTGATGCATTTTCCTTTTCAAATCCACCGTTACAAACTTACCAGCCATTGGCGGAAGACGGTGCAACAAATTGCTATGGCGTTAACTAGAACTGTGGAGGAGGAGGAGGGGGCAAATGCCCCTCCCATGTATTTGTATTGCATAAACTATCAATTTTGCCGGTTATTCAAAGATTCCAATCCACATATGGTTGCATAACACAAGGTAAAAATTGATTATTTAAATCGTGTACAAGCCGTGGTCTACAAGCGGTTTTCCCGGTGCAACTTGGGTTGTAGGTGACTCTGTTGTACGGCGTCGTGGCTCGAGTGTGAGAGGTGGCATGTGGGACGGGCGGCCTCGAAACTTTGATCGTGTTGTTAGCGTTGACCTCTTGTCGTCCGGACGATGAGTTTGCCTTCGATGATGATCGTCGGTGTCGCTTTGGCGTAGCTTATCCTTCGAGGGTTGGTTTCTTCATCTATGGTCGAGCAAGCGTCACGTGTCTGCTCCTTCCATAGTATTCATAGTGTCTTCTCTCTCTCATGTAGTTGAGGCTGGTCGTGGCGGAGTGGTGTTTCGAGCCTATGGCTTTGTCGTGGGTGTAGGCATGGCCTGGTGGTATTTGCGTTGTTGTATTCTTTTCGTCCAGTTTTCTACTAATTGACTGGACACCTTATTCTTAATTAATGGATATAAGGCAAAGTCATTTGCCTTAGTTTAAAAAATAATAAAGGCTTCTGAAATATGATGTCAAATGAAAAAAATTAAAACATGAAGTGAACATTTTCCAAAACTATTACATTGTTAATATAGCCACAAAAGGCAACCGTGTACATGGTTCTGGGTATCCATACACAATAGGTGTGGTATACGGTACATATAGTATAAAGGATAAATACCTATTACATTGTCTAACAGCTTGCTAGGGTTTGGCCCCTCGGGGTTGTCCACTCGTGCGCCACACAAAAAAAAAGATTTATTTAATTTCACATGTATATATCTATATATTAAACCGTGTCTAGAATAGTGCGTAAGAACTTTGTTAGTAGTGCAGTGCAGCATTAGCACTGTACAGTACTACTGCTGCCATTAACTTTGCAGCGAGTTTTGAAGGCTTACTCCCTTTTACTGAACCGTAGATGAGCTCACTGTAAGTGTCGGGAAAAAACTACGCTGGTGAAAAGTAAGCAGAGTGTTTGAACACTTTTCACGCTGTTTAGGTAACTGCTGGCTTTGGCTCTTGGGTCCACCGTGATGGCAAAGGAAGGAAGAAGACGCATGTGATCTGCAGGGAGGAACCTAGGGAAGCGAGCAGGTAAAAGAGGACAAGGGTGCCTGAACCGAGGCGGCGGCAAATAGGCGCCTATCTACTACTACCCCATAGGCTAGCCCTGGCCCGAGCTCAGCTGATGTGTTCCTGTCGCTGCCATGCCATGCCGATGCCGGTGCCCCCCGGCGACCACAATCGACCAGCTAGGACTGCTAGCTCTACGCAGTCCCTCCCTCCCGTCGGCGTCGCATGCAGGCAGGCCCAGCAGGCAGCACGCATCGTCGCGTCTGTGCCGCCGCAGCCTTTGACGCGCCCAATCCCATCTGATCGGCCGGCGACTCGTCCCTCTCTCTCTCTCTCTCCCCCCGGGCCACGCCACGCCGGGACAAGCCCGGCATAACGCCGGCGCCGACTCCGAGGTGTTCGCCGGTCTCCATCGCGCCTGCACTGAAGGCCTGACCGCAGACAAGTATTCCAGCGCGCTCTGACGCTTGCATGGACCGGTCGGCATGCGGGGCGAGCTAGCCGCCCCCCTTGGCACATTGCGCTTGGATCCAACCGTATGCATGCTGTTCCTTCTTCCCAGCCCGGCACGCTGCTGCTGCTGCTACGCTAGAGCCCTGCATGGGGCGTGAACAGCGCTATGCGCACGACATTCGCTGTAGCGCGTCGGAGGATGTCACGTACGTACTACCGGAGGTCTAGCTAGATATAGCACATGTCCCACTGTAGCTGCTGCTGCTGCTTTGCTATCTATCTAGGCGAGCTTGTAAAAATAATTCTTAAAAAGTCTAGAATGGACTTGTTAATAGTATACTACGCCGTGTTACATTATCTCTCGAAATAGTCTTTCGCCTCGTTTTATAAATAAAGCAACGTCTACAAACAAGTTCATACAATATTTAAGAGGGCCGCAGCCAAACAAAAAAGAAAAGGTGATGAGGGTCCGCTGCTGGGACCACAGCACAAGAAAAGCCCCGGCCATCGAAGGGGTCCGTGTTACATTATCGGGCAATAATTTGCTCCCGTTTGGCCGTACTCGGTGGGTTTTTAACTCATCCATGCATATGGACCATCGCGCGATCGACATGACGAAGATTAACGCGACCGTGTCCCTACGTATTACCATGTAATGCCAAGTTTCTTCTGCGGGCGCCGCCTGTGCTCCGATCAGGAGCTGGTAGCCTTGTACGCATGTGTATGGACAAGAGCAAGCGTACACCGTACGCACAGGTTTTTGGTGGTGGGGAGTAGTGCGTCGGCGTTAATCAAACCACGGGGAATCGTGACACTCCACTAGATAGGGTACGCACATCAGGCTGGTACTGGTTTTGAGAAAATTACAGATAGCTACCACAATTCGGACGGTAGTCAGTACCAACATTCTTAATTTTTGTTTGTCAGTATCTTTTTTCGGCCAGCCCATTGCGAATCACGCTGATCCCTGTCTGATGCCGTTTCGATAGCGTGGCCCCACTGTCAGGGTTCACGTGGACAAACGGCCGTTGCCGCGCCGTTTGGACCGACCGCGTCGGCGCAGACACACCTGGTCCATCTCGCTCGGTCGCACAGACCAGTGTCAGTCAGCTCGCTCCCACTCCCTTCCCTTACCACCGTTCTCACTCGACCAGGAGGCGATGGAGGAGCCGGTGAGTCCTGGAGGCGGCGCCGGCGACGAGGGCCTCATTGGGAGCTCCAGTGATGTCGGCGGAGACAGCACACACGGCAGACGCAGAGTGGCGGAGCAGGATGAATTGGATGAGCTCTGGCCGTCTCGGCCATCGAGGGCAGCGGCGATGCTGGCGCATCTCTGGGTGGAAAATCCGGCGGAAAGCGAACGGTGGAGCAGCGGCCTCGGCGGAGCAGAGTACGTGTTCACTTTTCCCCCAAATTCCTATCTGAATTTTTCTGTCTAGGGTTAGGGTTTGCTGAATTTTGCAATGTTTACTCGATTTATGTAGTCTGGATCCTGAAATATGGGAAGTCAGAATTCAGTTGGATGGTGTAGACAATCTAGAGAGGAGAATAGCCAGAGAAGACATTACTTACATGAATATAGTTGCAGTGATTGAGGAAAAAAGGTTTAGTTTTCAGGATTCCATTTACTACACAATGTTGGGTGTACATGAATTGGTTCAGAACAACTGCAAGGTCTATGAACTACTGAATCATTTTGAATCAAGTAGGGTGCTGTCATTGTTTGTGAAGAGGGGCAAGCCTACTGTAGTTAGAAAGAATAATAAATCTTCATACAAGTCCAGTGAAGCCACTGCATCTTCTATTGTGGTGCTTGAAGAACCTGTTCCTTATGATTGGAGTGAGCCTGATGTCTATATTGTTGATGGAGAATGTTGCATTTTTACAAGTCAGAGTGATGAATATGCACCTGCTAGTAGAGGAGTACATGTTCCAACTCAAGAGAGTCAGAATGTGGATAAGGGTAAAACAATACAAAATGAAGACAGTGATGCTGATGATGATGGCAGCAATGGTTCAGAGAGTGAGCTTGATGATAGATGGTGGGACATTGCCATAGGACAAGTTGATGTTGCACATTTGGAAGAAATGAGGAAGAAGGAACTGAAAGAACTGGCTGAGAGGATTGAGGAGAGGAGGAGGAAGAGAGAGGATCCCCTGCTGCACTATGAAGGGGACACGGATATTGAAGATTTGTTTGTGAATGCAGAAGAAGAAGAAGTTGCACATGAGTTGGAACCAGCACCTAGTCCAGTCAATAAGAAGAAATTGCCTGTGAAAAGAGGCCCCACTTTGAGGTGTCATTTAGAAGTTGAGATACAAGAGGAACCAGATTACATACCATCATCAGATGAAGACAAGGACACTGGTTTCCTTGAGGAGGATGATGAATCAGACAATGAATTTAAGCCATTGTTAATGGTGCCACCAAAAGGCAGAAAGAGTAGAGCAAAGAAAAGGCGGAAGTGGTATGATGATAGAAGGCTGCAGCCACATGAGCAACTTTGCTTGAAGATGTGCTTTGTCAATGTTCAACAATTCAGGGATGCTTTGATAGATTTGCACATTGCTCAAAGTAGGAATTTCCAGTATTGGAGAAACTCTAATGTTAGAGTCATTGTTTATTGCATCAAGAAGGGTTGTCCCTTCAAGATGGTGGCATCTGAGATAAAAGGTGAGAAAACCTTTGTCATTAGGAAGATGAGACTACAACACACTTGTAATACTACAAATGAAAGTACCAGGGTCAGTGCTAAATGGTTAGCTCACACATATGAAGGAATGTTCAGGTCAGATCCAAGTACAGGAATTCAGTCACTCATAGATGCAACAAGGCAACAATATGGTGTGGAAGTCAGCAAGGATATGGCCTACAGGGCAAAAAAAATTGGCTCTAGATGCTGTGTTGGGTGATCACAGGGAGCAGTATGTAAGGCTTAGAGATTTTGCTCAAGCTATCATTGATACTAACCCTGGTAGCAGGGTGGTTGTGACAACTGTGACACCAACACCTACAGCAGAAAATCCCTGTCCTGGCCCAACATTCCATGGTTTCTTCTTTTGTATCAATGGAGCCAGAGAGGGTTTTCTAAATGGTTGTAGGCCATTCATAGGTGATTATAGTCTCATATTAAATTTTATAGTGCACCTCCTTTTCCCTGTGTGTAATAATTATCTTATTCTACAGGCCTTGATGGTTGCTTTGTGAAGCTGTGCACTGGTGCTCAAATTTTGGCTGCAACAGGAAGGGATGGCAATAACAACATGTACCCTATTGCTTTTGCTTTGTACCCAAAGAGGACAAAGCCAATTGGTGCTGGTTTCTAACTCAGCTTAAATATGCCCTTGGTGGAGAAGAGGGGCAGTTTGGTAGATACACATTCATGTCTGATAGACAAAAGGTTAGTCTTATCTTGTGCTTATGTTGTGCTTATCTAGTTTGTCTTGCCATAGTTAACTAGTTTGTCTTGCCATAGTTAACTAGTTTGTCTTATCAGCATAGGGACTCATTTCAGCCATCAACATAGTTTTCCCTAATAGCCCACAAAGATTTTGCTTAAGGCACATATATGCCAACTTCCAAAGTGCTGGGTTTAGGGGTGAAGATCTGAAAAAGATAATGGATTCTGCTTCCTATGCTTACCAAAAGCACCACCATGAGCTTGCCATGGATAATCTGAGAAAGGAGAGTGAGGCAGCTTGGAAGTGGCTAAGTGAAATCCCTGTGCACACATGGGCCAGGCATGCATTTGACACCACCTGCAAGACTGACCTTGTGGTAAACAACCTGAGTGAGGTGTTCAAGAGATACATCCTTGATGTTAGGAAGAAACCAATAAGAACAATGATAGAAGGAATAAAAGACAAGATGATGGTGAAGAATCATGAGAAGAGGACAGGTGCTGGTATTGCTAGGTGGGAAATCACTCCCCACTTCAGTGAGCAACTTGAAATGTCCAAGAAGAACTCTAGATTCTGCACACCAAGGATTGCAGATGTAGGTTTGTGGCAAGTGACTAATGCTAAGGGTGATGCAACCTATGCCGTCAACCTGGTGGACAGGACATGTGGATGTAGGAAGTGGTATGTCACAGGCCTGCCTTGCAGTCATGCATGTAGTGCTATCATAAAGGCCAAGCAAAGACCAGAGGACTATGTTAGCCACTTTTTCAAAAAGGAGATGTATGTTAAAGCATTCAAGCCCATAATTTACCCAGTCCCTGGGCAGCATGGCTGGCCCAAGACAGGGACAACTGACATCATTCCACCTATCTTCCATATCAAGAAAGGGAGAAAGCAAGAGAAGAGGAGAAAGGGGAAGTTTGAGGTGCCAAAACCTAAACAGACATCAAGAATGGGAACCATAACATGCTCTAATTGTAAACTACAAGGCCATAGATACACTAGCTGTGCACAGCCTTTAAGGCCTGATTTGGTGATTAGAAAGAACAAGCATGTGGTGAGTTTCTTGTTGTCCAGCATTATTATGTGTTCTGTTATATGTTATCCTTAACATGATCATCTTATGTTATTTCTTGTTGTCCAGCCAACACCACCTCCAGCAGCAGATGCACCTACCCCAGCAGCTACTAGAAGTGCACCCCCAACAGCTACTAGAAGGGCACCCCCAGCATCTACTAGAAGGGCACCCTAGCAGGTACTAGAAGGGCAGCTACAAGGGCACCCCCAGCAGGTACTTCCTTTGTTGCTCCAAGAAGAACACCAAGACAGAGAGAAGATGATGCTGGATTTGTTCCTAGATACAAGAAGAGCAAGACCTGGGGATATTTCAACTGTGGTTATGCTGGAGGTGATGATGATGGAGGAGCTGGGTCATCAAACCATTGAAATGTTGTAATGGATACATGTACTAGTCATCTTCTGTTTGCAAAAGCTGTTGTAATGGACATGTACTACTTGTTGCCTTACTCCAGTTTCTCTTTTGCTGATGAAACTACTGTGAAATGGACATGTAATGGATTTGTTCTATGAAATGTTGTTATGTGAAATGTTCTGTGAGATGTTGTTATGTGAAATTGAGATGCTCTCCATACAAACATAGACAAATGCACCACATAGAAACATAGACACATGCACCACATAGACAAATGGTTCAACATACACTAATGGTTCAACATAGACAAATGCACCACATACACAAGAAGATTCAACATACACTAATGGTTCACATACACAAATGGTTCAACACAGCTAAAACACTACTGCAGATACTCCAGCTTTTTCTTCATCTCACTCAGCACAGATTGCAGCAATCTTCTTCAGTTTCTCCTTGTTGTCAGTATTTGCTTTAAAAAGATCAAAAAGCAAATACTCCAGCTTTTTATTTTCTCCCTTGAGAACATCTTTTTGTTCCTGCAGAGCCTCCTTTTCTTCCTTCATAGCCTCCTTTTCTGCCTTCATAGCCTGCTTTTCTTCCTCCCATTCCTTCTGCCTAACCCTAAGCACATCAGCTTGTGTAATCTGAATCTGTTTCAGCATGCTAGCTTCAGTCTTTAAATTCTCAACTTCTTTCTTCAGCAAATTCATCTCACTCTCACTTTCTTCCATCACCTCTTTCTCTGCCTTCTTCTCACCATTCTTCTCACCATTCTTCTTAGCATTCATGTGTAGGGTTCGCAGCATAGAAAACAAAAAATTTCCTACGATGTGAACTATATACCAAGATCTATCTACTAGATACAAACAACGGGCGGATGTATATCCGTAGAGAACATACCCTTGAAGACCGACAAAGCTTAACGAGTTCAACTCGTGGTTGATGTAGACGATCTCTTGCCGATCTCAAGATCGAGAGGAAGTCCTAGCGCCGCAAATCAACAGCGCATCCGTGCTCGCACACACGTTCGAGGCACCGAGCAACCTCCGCCTCCTCGCTCCAGCGATGCAGCGGAAGCACAACTCTTTCTTGCCGAATAGCCACCGGGAACATGTATCTCGCTAGTCCGAGACCATGGGGGATAAATTCTAGAGGGGGAGAGAGATCCTTCACGAGGAGGTGTGAGAGACAAGTGAGGAGGGGGGCTCCTTTTATAGGAGGAGGGGGGGGAACCCCAAGGGGGTGGCCGGCGCATGGGGGCTGCCCCCTTGCCCTCCCCTCTTCATGTGGGTGGACACTCCACTCACAAATCTCCTTTAAATTCCCTCCACTCAAAAGTCCACTCAAATTCCCATTAAATTTCCACCAAATTTAATGCAAACTCTCATTAAATAAAACTCTTTTATTTTATTCAGAATTTTGTCAATTACTTTAATGACAAACATTCACAAATAACCCCTTGCTAGAATTCTATTTCACATGCATAACCACTTTATGCAATTTCACCCGAAAACCTGTTTCGGTATCTAGTGAAATAAATTCCTGCGCCTGTTCATTCTTTCGGCATGAAACATTTGATACAATTGGATGTCGGTGTCTCTTAAGTGTGTCACCCTATGGTTCGTGAATAATGCGGACATGATCGAGACCCCTCTCGGATCAATAATCAGAAGCGGGATCTGGAGACCCATACTGACTCCCACACATTCAACGATGACTTTCTTGTGATCGTCGGAACCTTTTACGCTAGTATCTTAATCCCTTTGTTTCACGATATATTACATGTCCGAGATTCGATCATCGGTATCTCCATACCTAGTTTGATCTCGTTACCGACATGCACTCTTTTCTCGTTCCTGTGATATAACATTCTAGTGATCAAATCACTTGCTTGCAAGCTAATCAATGTGATATCACCGAGAGGGCCCAGAGTATATCTATCCGTCATCGGGATGAACAAATTCCACTCTCGATCCATGAGCCTCAACATAACACTTTATTAGTTCTGAATCCATCTTTATAATCACCCTGTTATGGTGTGACGTTTGATGTTATCAAGAAACTCTTCCGGTGTTAGTGATTGACATGATCTCATGGTCTAAGGATTAGGATCACTTCGTAAGTTGTTATAGCAATATAAACTCAATGACTTTGATCGTAATGCTATACTTCGGATGAATGTTCATCACACCATTACACTAATGTTGTGATCCCGTTATTAACAACATCCAATGTCCATGATCAGGAAACCTTGATCATCTTATTAATCAATGAGCTAGTTTATGAGAGAGGCATAACTAGGAACTTTCTGTTTGTTTATTAAACACACATGTATTAATGTTTCCGTATTAATACAATTATAGCATGCAAAATAAACATCTATCATATACTTGGAATACACATAATAAACACTTTATTATTGCCTCTCGGGGCATATTCCCTTCAGTGTCCCACTTGCACTAGAGACAATAATCTAGTTACATAGTGATAAATCTAACACCCATTGAGTTCTGGTGTTGATCATGTTTTGCTCTAGGGAGATTTTTAGTCAACGGATCTGCTACATTGAGATCCGTATGTACTTTACAAATCTTTATATCTCCATCCTTGACATGCTCGCGGATGGAGTGAAACCGGCGCTTAATATGCTTGGAATGCTTGTGAGACCTTGGCTCTTTGGCATTGGCAATGGCACCATTGTTGTCACAATAGATCACCATTGGGTCCAACGCGTTTGCCACCACTCCTAGTTCGGATATGAACTCCTTCATCCAAACTGCTTCCTGAGCCGCTTCTGAAGCAGCAACATATTCGGCCTCCGTTGTTGATCCCGCTACCACAGGTTGTTTGGAGCTCCTCCAACTAACCGCTCCACCATTCATGAGAAATACGTATCCGGATTGAGACTTAGAGTCATCCGGATCGGTGTCAAAGCTAGCGTCGACATAACACTTAGCGACGAGCTCTTCTTCACCTCCGTATACAAGAAACATATCCTTAGTTCTTCGTAAGTACTTAAGGATATTCTTGACCGCTATCCAGTGTTCCGAACCTGGATCCGATTGGTACCTACTAGTCAAACTAATAGCATGTGCCACATCCGGTCTTGTACATAGCATGGCGTACATTATAGAGCCTATGGCTGAAGCATAGGGGACTTTGTCCATTATCTCTCTTTCTTCCGCCGAAGCCGGACTTTGAGTCTTACTCAATGTCTTGCCTTGCAACATAGGTAAGAACCCCTTCTTACTTCCGTCCATTTTAAACTTCTTTAAAATATTATCAAGGTATGTACTTTGCGATAGCCCTATTAGGCGCCTAGATCTATCTCTATAGATCTTTATGCCTAATATGTATGACGCTTCACCTAGGTCCTTCATTGAAAATTTGCTGTTTAGATAACTTTTAACACTGTTTAAAAGATCTATATCATTTCCGATCAATAATATGTCATCCACATATAATATCAGAAACGCCACATTGCTCCCACTCACTTTCTTGTAAATACAAGCTTCTCCATAAGTTTGGACAAATACAAACTCTTTGATCACCTCATCAAAGCGGAGATTCCAACTTCGCGATGCTTGCTTCAATCCATAGATGGATCGCTGAAGCTTGCACACCTTGTTAGCATCCTTAGGATCGACAAAACCCTTTGGTTGTATCATATACAACTTTTCTTCAATATTACCATTGAGAAACGCGGTTTTGACATCCATCTGCCATATCTCATAATCGAAATATGCAACAATTGCTAACATAATCCTAACTGACTTTAGCATCGCTACGGGAGAGAAAGTCTCATCGTAGTCAACTCCTTGAATTTGTTGAAACCCCTTTGTGACAAGTCGAGCTTTATAGACGGTCGCATTACCATCAGCATCAGTTTTCCTTTTGAAAATCCATTTGTTCTCCACGGCCTTTCGGTCGTGAGGTAATTCCACCAAGTTCCAAACTTGATTTTCATACATGGATTCCATCTCGGATTTCATGGCTTCTAACCATTTGTTGGAATCCGGACTCATCATCGCTTCTTCATACGTCACAGGGTCATCATTTTCATCAACCATGAAATTCATGTCAGGATTTCCGTACAGCTCGGGAGCTGCACGCGTCCTGTTTGACCTGCGAGGTTTGGTAGTACTCTCTTTCGGAGTTTCATGATCATTATCATTAGTTCCCTCTTCAGCAGGTGGAGCCAACTCCGGAACAACTTCCGGCGCTGCGCTACTCGCCATACTTTGAAGAGAAGGTTCCACAACCTCTTCGAGTTCTACCTTCCGACTACTCACACCTTTCGCGAGAAACTCTTTCTCTAGAAAGGATCCATTCTTGGCAACAAAAACCTTGCCCTCGGATCTGTGATAGAAGGAATACCCAATAGTTTCTTTAGGGTATCCTATGAAGACGCATTTTTCCGCTTTGGGTTCGAGTTTATCCGGGTGAAGTTTCTTCACATAAACATCGCATCCCCAAACTTTAAGAAATGACAGCTTAGGTTTGTTTCCAAACCACAATTCATACGGTGTCTTTTCAACGGATTTAGATGGTGCCCGATTTAAAGTGAATGCAGCAGTTTCTAGTGCATAACCCCAAAATGACAACGGCAAGTCCGTCAGAGACATCATAGATCGAACCATATCTAATAAAGTACGATTACGATGTTCCGACACACCATTTCGCTGTGGTGTTCCGGCAGGTGTGAGTTGTGAAACAATTCCACACTCTTTCATGTGAGTGCTAAACTCGTAACTTAGATACTCACCTCCACGGTCGGACCGTAGAAATTTGATCTTTCTATTACGATGATTTTCCACTTCATTCTGAAATTCCTTGAACTTTTCAAAGGTTTCAGACTTGTGTTTCATCAAGTAGATATAACCGTATCTACTCAAATCATCCGTGAAAGTAACAAAATAACGATATCCACCTCGCGCCGACACACTCATTGGACCACATACATAAAATGTATGATTTCCAATAAATCTGTCGCCCGTTCCATTGAACTGGAAAACGGCGTTCTAGTCATCTTGCCCATAAGGCATGGCTCACATGTATCAAATGATCCATAATCAAGTGATTCCAAAAGTCCATCCGAATGGAGCTTCTTCATGCGTTTAACGCCAATATGACCTAGACGGCAGTGCCACATATATGCGGATATATCATCATTAAGTTTAATCCTTTTAGCATCAACATTATGAATATGTGTAACATTATCATCGAGATCTAATAGAAATAAACCATTCATCATCGGTGCATGACCATAAAAGATTTCATTCATATAAATGGAACAACTATTGTTCTCGGATTTAAATGAATAACCACTTCGCATCAAACACGATCCAAATACAATGTTCATGCTTAGTGCAGGCACCAGATAACATTTATTCAAGTTTATAACTAATCCCGACGGCAAGTGGAGAGGCAGCGTTCCGACGGCAATCACATCAACGCTTGATCAATTGCTGACACGCATCTTGACCTCACCCCTTGCTAGCGATCGCTTGTTCCGTAGCCCCTGATTCGAGTTACAAATATTAACAACTGAACCGGTACCAAATACCTAGGTGCTACTGCGAGCACTAGTCAAGTACACATCAATAACATGTATATCATATATACCTTTGTTTGCCTTGCCGGCCTTCTTGTCTGCCAGATACTTGGGGCAGTTGCGCTTCCAGTGGCCAGTCCCCTTACAATAGTAGCACTCGGAATCAGACTTAGGTCCAACTCGGGGTTTCTTTTCAGGCGCGGCAATAGGCTTGCCGCCCTTACTTCCCTTCCGTTTTCCCTTTGTAACACCCTCAGAATCGGCCCTATGCAGTTTTAGCGAAAACCGCCAAACCCGCATAGAAACGATTCAAAGGTGCCCACCAGGCACTTTCGTGCGGGTGGAAAACGAAGTAATACCATTACACAATAGTCCACTATGGAACCCACAAAACAGATATATACAACAGCGACTCAAAGAGTCAAGAATACAAATATACAATACAAAGATCCAAATCACCTTGAAAATGATACAGCGTCCGACTACGGACAAGATGCAAATGGGGCTAAGAGCCCTGAAGAATAACCAATGACGTCCATAACCCTGCCCAGGCCAAGCCGGAAGGGTAACCCTGCTAACGACGTCGATCTCAAAACCTGCTTAAACAAAAGGGGTGCCGACAAAGGGCAAAGGAAAAAGAGAGAGCGGTCAGTACTGAGGCCAGTACACGGCGAGACTAGAATTCGGCGGTCCTCGCCTACATAGGTATGATGGACTGAGCGGCAGCGCAGCATGCACTAAACAACCTATAGAGACTCGATATAACTGTCGGCTATCAGAGAGGGATAAGAAAGACCTATTCGGAACCAACCTGATGCTACCATCAAACAAACCCATCCTGGTGTTTCCCCCTCGAGACCAAACGAGGAAGTCAACCGAGGAACTCACACAGTTGGCAGTTTTATTTATTCAGTTATCGTTGCAGCAATTACTAGTCAGGTGTAGATAATCATTCTGATAAAATAAGCAGTGGGCCATTTTAGTTAACCATTCCGTTGTAGTTGCAACACTTACTAGTCAGATACAATTAGCATGAGATATCCCAAAACCCAGCAGTTGTTGGTACTTTTATTTAGCCATTCCGTTGTAGTTGCAATACTTACTAGTCAGATACCATGGTAGCAAGCGACAACCCAAACAAGCAATTGTTGGCAGTTTTATTTAGCCATTCCATTATAGTGAAGCTGATTACTAGTCATTATAAAGTCAACTTTATAGCACTACTTTAGTTATAGTTGTCTATGATCGAGATACTGTGCTCCAAGTCGTCCATAACCGCGGACACGGCTTTCAGAAAGTTTTACCCTGCAGGGGTGCACAAATAGCAACACACACTCGATCAACCTCGGAAAAACCAAATCAAAACCCAACGAGGCTTTCACGACAAAGCAATCACAAGATTCAGAAATATTTCAGGGGGCCACCCCATTAAGCTACCTGCAACGGAACTGGCCGGCTCCGAGACGTACTCAAGGTTTGCGCCAATGGCTGTAAACGACTGGGAACCCGAAAATGTGACTGGGCTTGTCGATACCGCGAAAACACTCCGCTTACCTAAACAGTACAGGTGCAGTACCTCGCACAATTTAAAATAAAGCAGTAAAGCATGGCATAAGTACAGGATAGTAATAAAGCCCCAAACTAATTGTGGCCCCAAGAAATAAGAATGAATCAAGCTCTGGCTCAGGGGGGTCCCATAATCCTCCCGGATGTGGATAGCGCGAATATTCAAGGAACAGGTATCAAGTACTCGGGGTCCTACGGGACACAAGTGGACGGTTAACAACCAAATAACATCTATTGCCAACCTGTGCCTCTGCATTTACCTACTTCAATTTTAGTTGTTAAACAGTAATTAAAGTCTTGATCATCTCCAACAATAAACACACGGCAATACTCCAACAACTGTGGTACTTGACGACACGCAACAACACTTGAGCAAGCGACTACGACGCGCAGGTCCAACTATCTACCAAGCAACAGGTAATAGGAGGTGTCCAAGGCAATATAAGGCTGCAAGGGATAACACGGGTACGAAAACTAGAGCATCGCAACACAGATAGCAATAGATCAACAGGAGGAAATAAATACTATAAAAGTAAGATAGGTAGAAAGGGGGAGATGCTCGCCTGCAAACATTGCCGAAGGTTCATCCGAAGATCGGATCGATACTCGCATCAACTCATCGGCCTAGTCCGTGAAGAAGCAAAACACTAGCACAAACACCGGATGCACTATTTATTACTATGACAGAAGATCGGGCATGATGCATGTATGATGTATGACATGGCAAAGGTGCGATGCAATTAGATCATATTAAGCGGAACCGGGGTCCCGACAATTAAATATATGGTTCTAGTTGTTTAGATACCCCGCATTTTAAATGTGGTATTAACATGGCAAAACATAGCACCGGTTCGCTACACAAATTTAAATGGAGCCAATATTAGACTAGATAAGCCCGCATATGGCCCCATATTTAATTATAAGGTGAATCGGCATAGTGCCCCCAAACCACACAATATGTATGCAAGCATGTACAAATTAATATGCAACAATATCAATTTCATATATTATAAAAATATGAGGGTTCTCGGATAGGGGTCACACATAGGGTTGCGAAGATCTTGGTTCCGGGGGTTCGGGGCCGGACTCAGGGTTCAACAGGGATCGAGGTTCAGATTCAAGATGGAGAACTTGTTGTGTCGTGACGGAGAACTTGGGTCCCAGCGGTCGATCTTGCTGTCACGAAGATCTTGTCGGGTCCGTGAATCGGGTCGGTCTTGGCGTTCGGGATGCAGAACTTGGCGTTCCGCGGCGAAGTGCTTGTCGTACCGGTGGCGATCTTGGCGGTCATCGGGTCCGGGAGCGGTTCTCGGCGAACTGGTCGGTTTCATGTTGGCGGTCTTGGGGTTCCGCGGTCTTGGGGTTCCATGAGGCAGATCTTGTCCATCGTGAGGTTATCGAACGACCGAGACAACCTTACCACACCTTCTTGCACGAACATCATCACCACATCCAGAATCACAACACCTCCACGACATCAACACCACTCTGCTCAACAGAACATCGCGACCAACAGGAGGCCTTGGCCGCGTCTTCAGGACGCCACAGAAGCAAGGCGCACACACACAGATGGTGGGGTTATAGTGAGCGTAGGAAACGGGCCAACAGCACCCGAGAAACACGTCAACAACATATCGACACCACGCCTCTCAGGTAAAAGGGTGTCTTCATCATCGTCGGGTCGATGGCGCGCTTGAGGGCACGGCGTAGAGGACGGGCAGATGCTGGAGGCGGGGCTACCAGGACCCGGCGAGGCAGAGCGCTGACGGCCCGAGGCGGGGGAGAGACCGGCGGCGGAGCTCGTGGCTCACTGGTGGCGACGGGAAGGCGACGACGAGGCACGGTGCTCGAGCGACCGGCCAGACGAGGTCGCCGGGCGGGGGAGAGCGAAGGCCGCGAGCTCCGGTGGCGGCGGGAAGAGTCTCTGGAAGAGGGAGGTGCCGCTCGGTGTGGTTAGGTGGAGGAGCTTGCGAGCGGGAGGGCTCAGAGCCGTCGATGAGGAGGCGTCTGCTGGCGGCAGCGGCCGAGGGGGTGGAGGCCGTGGGCAACGGCGGTGGACGAGGCCGGTTCGGGGACGGCGGTGGACGAGGTGGTTTGCTCGCGGCCTGACGAGGAGGCGGTCGCGCGGCAGCAGACGAGCTCCTGGCGGTGGCTGCTCGGGTGTAGAGAGGGGCGAAGCCCGACGGGGACGGGCCGGCGGTGGACGACGGAGGGCGGCCGGGATGATGCAGGGGAGAGGCGGCGGGGTTCCCGCAGTGGCGGCGGACGCAGGATCCAGACGGCAGGCGGTGGCTCGAGGCGGGGAGGCGTTCTGGAGGAGGGGCTGGCACATGGCGGCGGGCTGGAGGTTGGGGACGAGGCAGGGAGGTGGGCGAGAGAGGGGATCGTGAGCGGGTGGGGTCGGTGAGTGGGGAGGTGGGGATCGAGGGGATCCCGTGTGGGGAGGGCGTGCGTGCGTGGTGTGTGGTGGGTGAGGGAGTAGGTGGTGGCTGGGGGTGATGTGGCAGGCTGGGAGTGGGTGGAGGAGAGATGAGAGATGAGGTGGCGAGAGGGGATTGGTCAGGGTGAGGTGGAGGGGGGGGGGCTGGGTAGGTTATCTGGTAGCTTAGGTTTCGGGTGTTCTGGGTAGGTAGGGTTTTTGAACTGGGGTGGCCGTCTGGGTCGGATCGGCCCGGTACGGCTGCCCCTAAAAATAAAATAAGTATTTTATTTTTTTAAAACGGGGCGTTTGAAATCCGTTGGTAGACGAAACATAATAATCCGGAGACCCGGGTTTTGTGTTTGAATAAAGACGGGGCGTTCAGAAGACAAAATAGATTTTTCGAAGATAGTTTTATGCAAACAAATGCAAGATGACATGACGATGCTCAAATGCAATGTGGCATGATGACATGAACATGCGGTCATGATGATGCAATGCACAAAAACAACGCGATTTTGTAGTAGTAGGTTTTGCGGGGCGCCACAATTCGACACCACTAACAATGGATCTCACCCTCGAGATCTGCCTCATGGTACCGGAAGGAAGGTCGGCGATCTGCGTCTTCTCGCTTCGTGTAGATCCTCGCGACACCACTAACAAGAGGTCGTTGTCCGTGATCGTTGAGAGAACACTCCGGGAACAAAAGGTCGAAGGTAGAGGTATCAACAAATAAAGCCACCTCTAGCTCCGATAGAAAGAGAGAACCGATGCATTCTCATCCACTTCAATGTACCAAAGCGAATAGAAGGGGTAGTCGGCATGGGGGCCAATCCATGACGCACCCAAACTATTACTCTGCACAATCAGTCGAAAAGCGTGCAACCATTCTCGGAATCAGACTGAAGATCTCGACAATCGAGGTTCAGGAACAAAGGAGTGATGCAGACTCTGCATCAGATCTAGCGTAGATGATGTCGTCGCGTCGGAAAACACCGGAAGGCACGAGAAGGAACAAAGAGAAGTTCACCAGACGAAGGGTTCCGCTGATAGCATGAAGACCAGATGTAGCAACACCGTTACCAAAGGAGGACACGAAACCCTGAAGGTACGATGGAACCCAACCACGAGAAATCCTGGACTCGAAGAGAGAGAAGAGAGCGGATTCAAAACACGCAGAGGTGAGAGGAGAGCAGCAGAGGGGTAAGGAGTAAAATCAGAGCTAATCATAACTATCCAACCGATCTTGCAAAAATAGTTTTGACACTCTACTTCGGCCGTTAGCTAGGTTATCCTACAGGCTGGACTTGTGGGGTATCGCAACTGCTGAGCTCTGATACCACTCTGTAACACCCTCAGAATCGGCCCTATGCAAGTTTTAGCGAAAACCGCCAAACCCGCATAGAAACGATTCAAAGGTGCCCACCAGGCACTTTCGTGCGGGTGGAAAACGAAGTAATACCATTACACAATAGTCCACGATGGAACCCACAAAACAGATATATACAACAGCGACTCAAAGAGTCAAGAATACAGATATACAATACAAAGATCCAAATCACCTTGAAAATGATACAGCGTCCGACTACGGACAAGATGCAAATGGGGCTAAGAGCCCTGAAGAATAACCAATGGCGTCCATAACCCTGCCCAGGCCAAGCCGGAAGGGTAACCCTGCTAACGACGTCGATCTCAAAACCTGCTTAAACAAAAGGGGTGCCGACAAAGGGCAAAGGAAAAAGAGAGAGCGATCAGTACTGAGGCCAGTACACGGCGAGACTAGAATTCGGCGGTCCTCGCCTACATAGGTATGGTGGACTGAGCGGCAGCGCAGCATGCACTAAACAACCTATATAGACTCGATATAACTGTCGGCTATCAGAGAGGGATAAGAAAGACCTATTCGGAACCAACCTGATGCTACCATCAAACAAACCCATCCTGGTGTTTCCCCCTCGAGACCAAACGAGGAAGTCAACCGAGGAACTCACACAGTTGGCAGTTTTATTTATTCAGTTATCGTTGCAGCAATTACTAGTCAGGTGTAGATAATCATTCTGATAAAATAAGCAGTGGGCCATTTTAGTTAAACATTCCGTTGTAGTTGCAACACTTACTAGTCAGATACAATTAGCATGAGATATCCCAAAACCCAGCAGTTGTTGGTACTTTTATTTAGCCATTCCGTTGTAGTTGCAATACTTACTAGTCAGATACCATGGTAGCAAGCGACAACCCAAACAAGCAATTGTTGGCAGTTTTATTTAGCCATTCCATTATAGTGAAGCTGATTACTAGTCATTATAAAGTCAACTTTATAGCACTACTTTAGTTATAGTTGTCTATGATCGAGATACTGTGCTCCAAGTCGTCCATAACCGCGGACACGGCTTTCAGAAAGTTTTACCCTGCAGGGGTGCACAAATAGCAACACACACTCGATCAACCTCGGAAAAACCAAATCAAAACCCAACGAGGCTTTCACGACAAAGCAATCACAAGATTCAGAAATATTTCAGGGGGCCACCCCATTAAGCTACCTGCAACGGAACTGGCCGGCTCCGAGACGGACTCAAGGTTTGCGCCAATGGCTGTAAACGACTGGGAACCCGAAAATGTGACTGGGCTTGTCGATACCGCGAAAACACTCCGCTTACCTAAACAGTACAGGTGCAGTACCTCGCACAATTTAAAATAAAGCAGTAAAGCATGGCATAAGTACAGGATAGTAATAAAGCCCCAAACTAATTGTGGCCCCAAGAAATAAGAATGAATCAAGCTCTGGCTCAGGGGGGTCCCATAATCCTCCCGGATGTGGATAGCGCGAATATTCAAGGAACAGGTATCAAGTACTCGGGGTCCTACGGGACACAAGTGGACGGTTAACAACCAAATAACATCTATTGCCCACCTGTGCCTCTGCATTTACCTACTTCAATTTTAGTTGTTAAACAGTAATTAAAGTCTTGATCATCTCCAACAATAAACACACGGCAATACTCCAACAACTGTGGTACTTGACGACACGCAACAGCACTTGAGCAAGCGACTACGACGCGCATGTCCAACTATCTACCAAACAACAGGTAATAGGAGGTGTCCAAGGCAATATAAGGCTGCAAGGGATAACACGGGTACGAAAACTAGAGCATCGCAACACAGATAGCAATAGATCAACAGGAGGGAATAAATACTATAAAAGTAAGATAGGTAGAAAGGGGGAGATGCTCGCCTGCAAACATTGCCGAAGGTTCATTCGAAGATCGGATCGATACTCGCATCAACTCATCGGCCTAGTCCGTGAAGAAGCAAAACACTAGCACAAACACCGGATGCACTATTTATTACTATGACAGAAGATCGGGCATGATGCATGTATGATGTATGACATGGCAAAGGTGCGATGCAATTAGATCATATTAAGCGGAACCGGGGTCCCGACAATTAAATATATGGTTCTAGTTGTTTAGATACCCCGCATTTTAAATGTGGTATTAACATGGCAAAACATAGCACCGGTTCGCTACACAAATTTAAATGGAGCCAATATTAGACTAGATAAGCCCGCATATGGCCCCATATTTAATTATAAGATGAATCGGCATAGTGCCCCCAAACCACACAATATGTATGCAAGCATGTACAAATTAATATGCAACAATATCAATTTCATATATTATAAAAATATGAGGGTTCTCGGATAGGGGTCACACATAGGGTTGCGAAGATCTTGGTTCCGGGGGTTCGGGGCCGGACTCAGGGTTCAACAGGGATCGAGGTTCAGATTCAAGATGGAGAACTTGTTGTGTCGTGACGGAGAACTTGGGTCCCAACGGTCGATCTTGCCGTCACGAAGATCTTGTCGGGTCCGTGAATCGGGTCGGTCTTGGCGTTCGGGATGCAGAACTTGGCGTTCGTACCGGTGGCGATCTTGGCGGTCATCGGGTCCGGGAGTGGTTCTCGGCGAACTGGTCGGTTTCATGTTGGCGGTCTTGGGGTTCCGTGGTCTTGGGGTTCCATGAGGTAGATCTTGTCCATCGTGAGGTTATCGAACAACCGAGACAACCTTACCACACCTTCTTGCAGGAACAACATCACCACATCCAGAATCACAACACCTCCACGACATCAACACCACTCTGCTCAACAGAACATCGCGACCAATAGGAGGCCTTGGCCGCGTCTTCAGGACGCCACAGAAGCAAGGCGCACACACACAGATGTTGGGGTTACAGTGAGCGTAGGAAACGGGCCAACAGCACACGAGAAACACGTCAACAACATATCGACACCACGCCTCTCAGGTAAAAGGGTGTCTTCATCATCGTCGGGTCGATGGCGCGCTTGAGGGCACGGCGTAGAGGACGGGCAGATGCCGGAGGCGGGGCTACCAGGACCCGGCGAGGCAGAGCGCTGACGGCCCGAGGTGGGGGAGATATCGGCGGTGGAGCTCGCGGCTCACTGGTGGCGAGGGGAGGGCGACGACGAGGCACGGTGCTCGAGCGACCGGCCAGACGAGGTCGCCGGGCGGGGGAGAGCGAAGGCCGCGAGCTCCGGTGGCGGCGGGAAGAGTCTCTGGAAGAGGGAGGCGCCGCTCGGTGTGGTTAGGTGGAGGAGCTTGCGAGCGGGAGGGCTCAGAGCCGTCGATGAGGAGGCGTCTGCTGGCGGCAGCGGCCGAGGGGGTGGAGGCCGTGGGCAACGGCGGTGGACGAGGCCGGTTCGGGGACGGCGGTGGACGAGGTGGTCTGCTCGCGGCCTGACGAGGAGGCGGTCGCGCGGCAGCAGACGAGCTCCTGGCGGCGGCTGCTCGGGTGTAGAGAGGGACGAAGCCCGACGGGGACGGGCCGGCAGTGGACGACGGAGGGCGGCCGGGATGATGCAGGGGAGAGGCGGCGGGGTTCCCGTAGTGGCGGCGGACGCAGGATCCAGACGGCAGGCGGTGGCTCGAGGCGGGGAGGCGTTCTGGAGGAGGGGCCGGCACATGGCGGCGGGCTGGAGGTTGGGGACGAGGCAGGGAGGTGGGCGAGAGAGGGGATCGTGAGCGGGTGGGGTCGGCGAGTGGGGAGGTGGGGATCGAGGGGATCCCGTGTGGGGAGGGCGTGCGTGCGTGGTGTGTGGTGGGTGAGGGAGTAGGTGGTGGCTGGGGGTGATGTGGCAGGCTAGGAGTGGGTGGAGGAGAGATGAGAGATGAGGTGGCGAGAGGGGATTGGTCAGGGTGAGGTGGAGGGGGGGCTGGGTAGGTTATCTGGTAGCATAGGTTTCGGGTGTTCTGGGTAGGTAGGGTTTTTGAACAGGGGTGGCCGTCTGGGTCAGATCGGCCCGGTACGGCTGCCCCTAAAAATAAAATAAGTATTTTATTTTTTTAAAACGGGGCGTTTGAAATCCGTTGGTAGACGAAACATAATAATCCGGAGACCCGGGTTTTGTGTTTGAATAAAGACGGGGCGTTCAGAAGACAAAATAGATTTTTCGAAGATAGTTTTATGCAAACAAATGCAAGATGACATGACGATGCTCAAATGCAATGTGGCATGATGACATGAACATGCGGTCATGATGATGCAATGCACAAAAACAACGCGATTTTCTAGTAGTGGTTTTTGCGGGGCGCCACACCCTTCTTGTCTTTCTTGAAACCAGTGTTCCTATTGATCATCAACACTTGATGTTCCTTTTTGATCTCCACTTCTGCAGTTTTAAGCATTGACAGAAGCTCGGGGAGAGACTTCTTCATGCCTTGCATATTATAGTTCATCACGAAGCTCTTATAGCTAGGTGGCAGAGACTGCAGAACACGATGGATGCCTAAGTCAATGGGAATCGATATTCCTAAGGACACAAGCTTATTGGTGTAACCCGACATCTTGAGTACATGCTCACTAACGGAGCTGTGCTCTTCCATCATGCAGCTAAAGAACTTTTCTGAAGCGTTGTAGCTCTCTACAGCAGCATGTCTGTCGAAAATCATTTTCAACTCACCCATTGTATCAAATGCATTGCCGTTTTCGAAACGCTTTCGAAGTTCCGGCTCTAGCCCATACAATATGCCGCAATGAACTAAGTTGTGGTCCTCCTGACGAGTCTGATAGACATTCTTCTCCTCGTCAGGGGCATCATCTAAAGGTGGGGGGCCTAACGGCGCTTCTAGCACATATTGCTTTTGTGCAGCAGAGAGGAGAATCCTCAAATTCATGGCCCATTCGGTAAAGTTGCTACCGTTCGTTGCTAGTTTCTCTTTCTCCATGAACACATTGAAATTAAAAGCAGGTGGTGCCATCTACAACAGAATTTGTAAAGTTTAGACTAAGTGTATGATAGATTGAGTTCAACTAATCGAATGAACTCCCACTCAAAAACGATATCCCTCGTGCCTTTTTGGTGATTACATGAACCAAATCCACTACACCAAGTCCGATCATCACGTGAGTCGGTATAGCTTCAAAGGCGAGCATCAAATGGGCATCATATCAACTATATGAATCATGCTTAACCTTTCGGTCCGTGTTCCGAGGCCATGTCTGTACATGCTAGGCTCGCCAAGTTAGAACCTTAGTATTCGCGTGTGTAACTGTTTTACACCCGAAATATGGTCGTGGATCCAAGAACACCCGATCATCACGTGATGTCTTGGAGCGACGAAAACATAATCGGTGCATACTAAAGGAAGAACACATTCTTATCTTGATATTTAAATGAGGGATCATCTTATTATGCTAACAAAGCGCTAAACAAGCAATATAAGATGCTATCAAACATCATATGTTCATTAGTGAAATTATATGGTTCCCGCAGATGATCTCTATCATGTGCATCGTGGTATGATCACTATCATACCTATATGTGTAAATAGAAGGTCTATGGATTTTACACGCTATGTGTGTTGTAAGAGTATCATCTCATACTTCTACTTACAACACTACCATATCATAACACTAGCCCAGCAACAATCTAAACTAGACGCCTCTAATTTATCCATTGCAAGTTTTTACGTGGCTTAGGGCTTTCGAGATAGAACCGTTCTTACCTACGAACATGAACCACAACGAGGATAATCAAATTGTTGACAACTCGCTTGCAAAATAGATATTGACTATAGTAGGAGAGACAGACACCCGCTAGCCACTTATGCAAACTAGTTGCATGTCAAGCGTGGAACAAGTCTCATGTGCGAGGACATGTAAAGTTTGTCCGGGCCGCTTCATCCCACTATGCCACCAATATCCAAAATTACAACAAAGGAGCAACAACATGATCATCATCGCCCACATACTCATATGTGTACTACCCGTGTAAAGTATCTACGCATAGATCCGGCTCTGATACCACTGTAGGGTTCGCAACATAGAAAACAAAAATTTTCCTACGATGTGAACTATATACCAAGATCTATCTACTAGATACAAACAACGAGCGGATGTATATCCGTAGAGAACATACCCTTGAAGACCGACAAAGCTTAACGAGTTCAACTCGTGGTTGATGTAGACGATCTCTTGCCGATCTCAAGATCGAGAGGAAGTCCTAGCGCCGCAAATCAGCAGCGCATCCGTGCTCGCACACACGTTCGAGGCACCGAGCAACCTCCGCCTCCTCGCTCCAGCGATGCAGCAGAAGCACAACTCTTTCTTGCCGAATAGCCACCGGGAACATGTATCTCGCTAGTCCGAGACCATGGGGGATAAATTCTAGAGGGGGAGAGAGATCCTTCACGAGGAGGTGTGAGAGACAAGTGAGGAGGGGGGCTCCTTTTATAGGAGGAGGGGGGGGAACCCCAAGGGGGTGGCCGGCGCATGGGGGCTGCCCCCTTGCCCTCCCCTCTTCATGTGGGTGGACACTCCACTCACAAATCTCCTTTAAATTCCCTCCACTCAAAAGTCCACTCAAATTCCCATTAAATTTCCACCAAATTTAATGCAAACTCTCATTAAATAAAACTCTTTTATTTTATTCAGAATTTTGTCAATTACTTTAGTGACAAACATTCACAAATAACCCCTTGCTAGAATTCTATTTCACATGCATAACCACTTTATGCAATTTCACCCGAAAACCTGTTTCGGTATCTAGTGAAATAAATTCCTGCGCTTGTTCATTCTTTCGGCATGAAACATTTGCTACAATTGGATGTCGGTGTCTCTTAAGTGTGTCACCCTACGGTTCGTGAATAATGCGGACATGATCGAGACCCCTCTCGGATCAATAATCAGAAGCGGGATCTGGAGACCCATACTGACTCCCACACATTC
Organism: Avena sativa; assembly: GCA_916181665.1. NCBI lineage: Eukaryota > Viridiplantae > Streptophyta > Magnoliopsida > Poales > Poaceae > Avena > Avena sativa. The sequence goes on from OV702282.1 coordinate 243,499,517, forward strand.
AACGATGACTTTCTTGTGATCGTCGGAACCTTTTACGCTAGTATCTTAATCCCTTTGCTTCACGATATATTACATGTCCGAGATTCGATCATCGGTATCTCCATACCTAGTTTGATCTCGTTACCGACATGCACTCTTTTCTCATTCCTGTGATATAACATTCTAGTGATCAAATCACTTGTTTGCAAGCTAATCAATGTGATATCACCGAGAGGGCCCAGAGTATATCTATCCGTCATCGGGATGAACAAATTCCACTCTCGATCCATGAGCCTCAACATAACACTTTATTAGTTCTGAATCCATCTTTATAATCACCCTGTTATGGTGTGACGTTTGATGTTATCAAGAAACTCTTCCGGTGTTAGTGATTGACATGATCTCATGGTCTAAGGATTAGGATCACTTCGTAAGTTGTTATAGCAATATAAACTCAATGACTTTGATCGTAATGCTATACTTCGGATGAATGTTCATCACACCATTACACTAATGTTGTGATCCCGTTATTAACAACATCCAATGTCCATGATCAGGAAACCTTGATCATCTTGTTAATCAACGAGCTAGTTTATGAGAGAGGCATAACTAGGAACTTTCTGTTTGTTTATTAAACACACATGTATTAATGTTTCCGTATTAATACAATTATAGCATGCAAAATAAACATCTATCATATACTTGGAATACACATAATAAACACTTTATTATTGCCTCTTAGGGCATATTCCCTTCATCATGTTAGCCAAATTATCCACCATGGACTTATTCTCAGTGCTCTCCATATATTTTTTGACATCAGCAAGCATGGTGGCATGCTTCTTCTCTATCTTGGCTTTTTCTTCAGCAAGAAGAGCAAGCACCTTACCATTTTCCACCTTCTCATCTATTCTGGCATCATTACTTTCATGGTACATAGCCCACAAACTAACTAATGCATTGCTCAAATGATCTGGCCACTCTTCATCTTTCCATGCAACAAACCCACAGTTCAACACTTGCTATTACAAATAAATAAAACCATATGAGATGGGTTACACTAACAACTAGGATTCTGTTTACAAATAAATAAAACCATATATGTAAGAAGCTTCTGTTTACAATTTCATATAAGAGCAACTAGCAACTAGGATTCAACACAGATAAAATACTACTGCAGATTAGCAACTATGGTTCAACTAGGTAGGGCAACTAGGCATTGAGCAAAGCCCCAAGGAAGATGAACTAGGCAGTGAGCAAAGCAACTAGGCAGATCAACTGGAACTAGACAGTGAGCAAAGCAACTAAAACTGTTGTAATTGGGAATAGAACTCACATTTTCCACAGGGAACAGATAAAATCTACAGCCAGTGTTGCTCCCTTCAAAAGCCACACACTGCTGCGGTGCCATCTTGTGGTTGCGACAAACCAGGGCACAATCCGGGGCTATGCTGCTGAAATTGGGATCCTCAACATATGCAGGAGCATAATCTAGGTCCGTCAGGTCCTAGTGAAGCAGAAATTGCAAAGACAAATTAGGTAAATGGGGAGGGGTGAACAATTCCTAAATCGACAAAAATCAACCCTAACCCTAGAGCTTACCCCAAGAATGTCCGAGCTAGAACTCTCCCCATCGTCCCAGCTAGGCATGCTGGCGACGGCTAGCGGCCTCGGACGGCGGCAACGGCCCAACGGTTGTGGCGGCGGCGGCAACGGCCCAACGGTGGTGGCGGCGGCGGCAATGGAGCTGCGTGGCGGCGGTGACAAGAACAAGTGGAGTACGAGTGAGAGCGAGCTGGGACTGCCTGTCTGTTGACCGAGCATGGACCAGGGTGTGTCCGACGCGGTCGGTCCAAACGGCGCGTCAACGGCCGTTTGTCCACGTGGACCCTGACAGTGGGGCCTCGCTGTCAAAAATGGGATCAGAGAGGGATCAGCGTGATTCGCAATGGGCTGGCCGAAAAATGGTACTGACAAACAAAAATTAAGAATGTTGGTACTGACTCGTTCTGACAGGCCGAAATGTGGTAGCTTCCTGCAATTTACTCCCTGGTTTTCTACGGCGGAGCCAAGATTCCGGTAAAAGCTCAAGTGAATTATATATTCAACTTAAAAAAGCAGTGGTAAAAAATTTAATGCTTCTCTTATTTATTTATTTATTTGAACAGGAAGGGCCTACTGCATTCATTCAGCGGCCGAATACATTTTACAAACAGGTCCAAAAATAAGCTGAAAATACAACTAGTAATTACACTTATACAACAAGGACCCTGTGAATTTCGGAGGATACGCCATCGAGTCCTTCTCCATCGATCTTGTGATCTTTGCTCCGCAACCTAGCCAGCGTCTCGACCGCCAGGGATGGCGAGAAATGCTAGGGCAGAGAGACATGAAGGATTCCACATCAAATTTGCGCCTGGAGGTGGAATAGCAGCCAACTGAGTACGGTTGGGGAGGGCATCCCTTCGGACATCTAAATAAGGGGCAAGGCAGCCCCGACTTCCACGAGTCCCCTGTTGAGGAACTCTTGGGAACGTTAGCAACACAGGTTCGCCGCTGCTCCAGTAGAGGGCTTGTGCCAGAATCTGTTGCCATCGATGGCGCCACCACCTTGGTGGCCACATATAGACAACACGGCAACCAAAACCTCCAGATCAGAGCAGCCACTGAGTCTTATTGAAGGGTATGTGGATATGTAGCCTTATTAAGGATTATTTTCATGATCCTATGACAGTTTTACTTACAAAGATTGAAAGATAGTTTATTTCTTCAGCAAACAGCTCGGTTCAATAGGTTTGGAACAAAGAGAAAATAATGATCATAATGGAGTTTCCTCAGAATTTATTCATGACGTGATCGGAAGATTGTACAAGTGTTTACTAGATGGATCTCAATGGGTTTATAAAGATACATGGCGAGAGCATATGAATCTAGGGTTTATGACTTAGAGAGTAGAACTATGACTAAAGCTACATAGTGGGCATATATGGCATGTACTCTTCAAGTGAATGGTTTTCATTATGTACGGGCGTCATACATATCTCAACTCTCCATCTTGCCTTGCTCGTGAAGTTGATCTCCGCTCTCCCTTTAATGTATGTATGGTCTTCATGCTCCAGAAAGTCCTATTTCCGCCTGACAGGTCAGGTCGGTTGAGCGCTTCTAGATACAGGCCTCCAAATCATGGACGTTGACATCATTCTGGGCAGAAAAGGAGATAAGACCCGTGTAATCATACTTACATGCCTTAATGCACTTATCACAGACAAACCCCCAATCAGTATCTTTAATAAGACGGTTGTCCTTCGTGACAAGTTGAAGGAGTTAACCAACTTTTGTGCAGACCTTCAAATAATGAGCTCGATGTCAATGACCTGATCGATCAGTTCTAGCAAACAACGAGGAACCAGAAGATAGGTCGTTGACACGTGCCTTTGACCAGGTGATCGGGTTCTTCGGGTACCCTTGACTTTATGAAGCATGTATGATGGTTTCTATATCTCAAATGTCCCAGGATAACGGGTTCACTACAAGGTCCTAAATGGAAATTAGTGAGAGTGGACAAATACTTCTCAAATATAAGTCATACCTTAGAGACCTAAGGATGTCTGAGGGGAGAGTGACCTCCTGAGACGCGTATGAGGGGAGAGTGATCTCCTGAGACGCAAAGCTTTGACCTGAGAGGTCGCTATGCATGCACATCTTCGGTGAGGTTTAGCTGAGAGAACCAAATGTTGCTGACATTGACCAGCTTTTGTTCATCAATGAGTCAAGGGGGTTTTCTGGGATGCTTCGAAGCATATAATGCATGCATTAGGCCTAGATGGAAGAACTATCCTTTTGCTTGGTAGGGACAATATAGTGGACATGTGGATGGGTGCTCTGGTGATTCACTATAAGATCAATGGTCATGCATATTACAAAGGGTATTATCTTGATGATGGCATCTGTCCTGATCAGTCAACACTTGTCAATCCGTGACCCCAAAGATGAGAAATGTAGGAGGTTTGTGAAAGAACAAAAGGCTTATAGGAAGGATGTGGAGCCGACATTCGGTGTGCTTCAATGTCGGTGGGTTGTTGTTCGACACCCTTCTAGAACATGAATCCATGATGAGATCATGTGGAAAGTGGTGACTGATTATGTGATCATGCACAACATGTTCGTGGAAGATGAGCGTGATGATAAGCTCTATGACCAAGAGGTGGAAACTTGAGGGGTCAACTGCTCAAGTCGACGTTGGGGCAACACCGTTTGACGAGTTCCGCCATGTGCATCCTTAGTTTCGTGATTAGAATACTCACAATTGACTTCAAGTACTTGATTAAGGATATGTCGGCTCACATAGGAAATCACTAGCCAGGACAATAGTGGGATACAGAATCTTCTCCAGATATTTCCTGTGAAGATTCCCCATTTCTGTTTGACTTGGCAATGGAACCAATGCACCGGCTACTGGATTTAGCAACGCAAGGAGTTCTCACCAAGCTAAAAGGAACAATGCACACGTTCAGAGCCTCACTATATGCTGATGATGTGGCGCTCTTCTTGAACCCCACTGAATAGGACATTAGTGGGATACGGAATCTTCTGCAGATGTTTGGACAAGCAACTGGATTAATCACCAATCTCACCAAAAGTTCAGTAACCCCAATTAGCTGCCAAAGCACTGATGTTGATTATCTCATCCGGGATGTGGGAATTCCGGTCTCACAATTTCCTTGCATGTACCTTGGCATGCCCCTCTCAGTAAAGAGGTTAAGGAAAGTGGATTGGCAGATGTTGCTTGACAAGGTGGATAGGTACCTTGCCACATGGAAGGCCAGAATGATGAATAAAGCGGGAAGATTTGAAATGTTAAACGTGGTTCTAACGTCCTTAGCTGTGTACTTGATGATTGATTGAGTACGCAAGGAGTTCGACAAGCGTCGACAAGCTTGGTTATGGGCTGGAGACGGCCAATGTGGTGGTGTCAAATGTAGAGTGAGCTGGGCCATCGTCTACCGGCCTAAAAAGCTTGGTGGGCTAGGGGTGCATCGCCTCGATTTCTTCGGCAAAACGCTGCGACTAAGGTGGTTATGGAAAAAATGGACATCGCCGCACAAACCCTGGAGTCGAATGGCGCCGTCCTGCAACAACGAGGAGAAAGCAATTTTCGCGGCAGCAACCAAAATATAGATTGGGAATGGCCAAACGGCGATTTTTTGGACCGATCTTTGGCTAAATGATTTGGCCCCACGCGATGTTGCACCGGATCTTTATGCAATATCTGTGCAAAGAAATAGATCAGTCAAAGAGGCCCTCTGTAATATGAAATGGAGGCAGGATTTCCTTTTCAACCTTACCGTAGACCTTCTACCATAGCTCATCAAGTTAACTGAATTATTGGACCATGTACATATGCCAGAAGGAGAGGACACGATCACTTGGTGCTTTGGCAAGCAGGAAATATACTCGGCTAGCTCGGCATACCAGCTGCAATTCTTGGGGGCTATTAGCACAAACTGCATAAGGACTGTGTGAAAAGGTTGGGCACCTGTGAGATGCAATTTCTTTATATGGACACTCATTATTGATAAGGTACTAATGGAAGATAAACTTTTCCTTAGGCAATGGGGGAACAATTATTTTTGCCTCCTATGCTTGAGGAACCCGGAGACACCATATCATCTTTTTTCGGAATGCCACTACTCCCATCAAATATGCGAACAAATGGGGAACTACTTTGGGCTACATCGATTAAATCCACAAGCGTGGAAATCAAGTGAGCAGTCCATACAAGGCTGGTACAGGAATCTGTTCAATGGAAATTCGAAGGATACAAGAAAATTAACATTTTCTACAGCAAACCTAATTTTGTGGGAGATCTGGAAGGAGAGGAATAGAAGAATTTTCCAAAGAGAAGAGATGAATCAATCTGGCCTTTTAGCTAGAATAAGAGAAGAGGTGATTGCATGGAGGATGGCAGGGGCACCTCTACAGCTCTACCTCTAGTTCTTCAGGATGGTGGTGCCCCTTTTGATCACGGTTGAATGCTCCTTGTAATTTTTTGTAGAATTAGCATCATTTCGCTAATTCTTTATTCTATAAACATTTTTTCCTAACGCAATGAATATAGCAGTTCTCCTGCTGTTATTTAAAAACATTTAATTATATTTGTTTGTGAAATATTTTTGATTGTGATCTATGTTGTTTATTTTCTTGTAAACATTTCAAATTTATTTTATTGTTGTGAACTATATAATTTTTCTTGTTCAAAATAGACAAATTGGTTGAAATCGGTAGAAAAACGTCAAAAATGACCAAGACGGGCAAATGGATCGCGCCCGTTGGGTGCACACCGCCCGACAATGACATATTTGCTATTCAAAGCCAACCCAAATGACCAAAATGTGGTGCTCGAAATGGTCAGTTCGGTGAATATGTGTGCGTCATGAACTAATAGCAGTTCAACCTTATACGTGTTGATTTTTTTTGACGATCAACGGAAGGGGGGTCACCCCCTACTTGAAATTTTATTGAAAAACCGACACTGAGGCAGCTCTCCAAAAAGCAGTCCGGAGATTACAAGTGGGGGAAGAAAGCAAAGAGAAGCAAAACAGAGCATTACAGAAAAGAAAAAGAAAAAAGAGCGTTACAAGCGCTAACAATTAATCTGGCCAGCCATCCTCCCAACGCAGAAAGGCAAGCTTTTCTTCGAATTTGGCTCCACGCGCCCAAAGTTGACAAGCTTTCATACATTGTTTGACAACGACCTGAGCTGGGATTTCAATGTCATCAAAACTTTCATATTCCTTGACAGCCATATGGTCCATAGTGATCCAATGATTACTAGGTCCCAAGCTTTCCTTTTTTGCACATAACAGATTTATTTAGCCTCATCAAAGATGTTTGGGAGTTCCTGAACAACAAGATTAATTCTAAGAGATGAAAGAAAATTTGTTTTGTACGGCTGCACTCAAGCGCAAAGTGTTCAACCGTCTCCTTAGTATTGCATCCAAAGGGACAACTTTCATCATCCACAATATTTTGCTGGAAAAGCACCGATCTTACCTTTAATCTCCCTCTAATTAGCAACCAAGCAAAAATTACCTTTTTTTTGGCGCTGCACACTTCCAAAGAGCATCAACACATATGTGCTTTACCCCTCTCCAATTCATGATGCTATAGAGATTTTTGACAAAGAAGGTGTCCGTCAAATCCATTCTACACACTCTTTTATCTTTTTCAGACGAGTTTAGCTGACAAGTATCAAGGAAGGACAAAAGGGCATCCTTCTCTCTCTTTGCTTGTCTGAAGTAATACGATTTAGGGGAATAGTCCATTCCCTATTCACCAAGCAGTCAACAATGGAAATGTAAGGCCTGGTTGTGTGAGAAAAAAGAGCAGGGAATTGGTAACAGAGAGGTCCAGAAGTGGTCTATTTGTCTCTCCATAAGAAGGTGGTTACTCCATTACCGATTTGCATACAAGTAGCATTTATATACGTACCAATTAACTCATTGATTTGCTTTCAGACACTACTGTAAGTCCTAGAATTTTCACCAAAGTCCGTACCATTCAAGTGAGCCGCCATGACCATCTAGCCCAAGGTGAGTCTGGTTGAGAAAGAAAACTATGGACAAACTTGGTCAGCAGGCAGGTGTTTTGGATCTATAAGTTCTTGATACCCAAGCCTCCCTCAGAAACATCCAGACACACATAGTCCCAAGCCACAAGACGGTCGCAACCATTGGTAGTGCTTTTTCCTTTCCAGAAGAAAGCCCGCAGCAATCTTTTAATATCAGAAATTATCCAATGGGGCAGCCTTGATACAAGACATGAGGTACGCTGTTGGGATATACTATATGAGTATCCTAATAGCATGTCTCTTATCCGACTAACCCGGGTGGCCCATAGTCGGTAGCATGGCCTATGGCCTGCTGCGCGGCCCAGTTAGATGGATCCAGAAGGGAAGCCCATGCCGGATAAAGGAAGGCTACGGTGGAGTCACCAGCGTACCCAAAGTCTTAGAGTGCAAGATACACAAGACTAGTGATAGGAGGTGTAGGACTCTGTAACCTGTCCGGCTAGGACTTTTCCCTGTAACCCTAGGACCTGGCGACTATATAAGTCGGGACTATGGGAGCCTTTAGGACACAATCTCATACGATAACTTAGACTCTCTAGTCACATCGCACATCGAACCTATCTCTGTAACTCGGCGTATTGCCCTTATAGTGATTTATAGCAGGAGTAAGATTCCGCCACCGTCGTGGGATCTGAACCTGGGTAAGCTATGTTACCTCATACCCGTCAACCGTCCGCCTTACCCCATGTCTCTAAACATGCACTGTGAGGACCCCTCCATGGCGTACTCGTCGGCAATACCACGACAGTTGGCGCCCACCGTGGGGCAAGAGGCGCTTCAGGCTCTTCAGCGGGCGAGGACCAAGATCTTCGCGGGAATTGGCGCCCATCATAGTCATCGGCCGTGTTCTCTTCTCCGGCAACGTTCCGATCGTCCCCCCTGATGAATTCTGGATCCTGGCGAAGACGAACCCTACGCTGTGTTCGATCGTTCCTATCGGAGACATCCACCTCTTCATCGGCGAAACCGACTCGGGCACTAGTTCCCTGGGAGTCGGAGGAGCATCAAGACCTGCGCGGACCGCCTACGGGCAGGATACGTTCGCGGAAGGATCGATGTCGGATCTCTCTTCGGAGTTTGCCGACAAAGATCGGAAAAATTCAAGGCCCACCCAAACCGCCCCTGTGCAGGATATAAATGTGGATGATCACTGCAAATCCGCCAGCTTCATTCGTGCGTCTGGACAGCAGAGATCCAAGTTCGTCGGCGTGATTACCATCTTCGATCTGGCGCACTGCGTTCAGAGAGAGGGCGAAAACCCCCACGATTACCTGGCCAGGTGGCTCCGCATACGAGCCGATCTGGATCACTACCCCAATGATGATGCCATCTATCACTTTGTGGAAGGATTGGACCATGGCACGCTTCTCCGACATTCTCTTAGGCGACAGCAGGCGTCAGGACGCCTTACCTTCGAAGGCATGGTGAATACCGTCAACAACTACGCGGAGGACGAAGCGGCAGCTCAGACAGCGCTTGCGCTCATTGACGGAGCCCCTCCGATTCAGCCACCGCTACCACCGCCTCCGGCCGCCATCGTCGTAGCAGCACCACCACCTCCAGTCATTGTCGAGGCCGTTGCACCTCCACCGCCCGTCATCGAGGAAGTCCCGGCACCCTTCGACTCTGTTATTTACGCGCTTTATGCTGATTTCAGTGCAGATTCAGAGGAGATAGACTTCAGTCCAGAAGAGCTAGACTCCGCTATGCAGGAGATGGAGGAGGAGTACTCGCGCGACGAGCAAGCTAACAACACCGTCATGTCTCGAGGGGTGTTCGTCACCATTGGGACGACGATGGATGAAGATCAACCCGGGCAAGCTCCGCCTACGGCGCTGGAAAAGGGGAAGGGGCCACTTATTGCTGCTGACGATGATCGCGCAAAGGTCATGCCTCCTCCGCCTAACCCAGTGCAGAAGCCACAGGAACTCGGCACCGGCCCGAGCAACAACAACACCGCAAACTTGCCGCCTCCAGCATCCACGTCGGCAGCAGCCCATGTTACTCCAGCTGATAGAGTGATGTACGGCAATCTCCTCGTCGAGCCACTAACCATTGCTCATATCCGGAACGTGACTCAGCTTGACGAGAAGCGCCAGCAGCTGCTGGAGGAGGCACAAGCCATCGCGGAGCAAGGCGCTAAACTAGATCGAGATCTGGTTAACGCGCAGAAGTCCATAGAGAAAGCTAGAGCAATGGAAGCCGAGTACAAGACTCTGCTACAGCAGCAGAAGGCGAAGAAAGCTCCAGCTCGCGTCATCAACGATCCTGGTGTACGGCGCAACCTAGGATGGGCTCCCTCGAAGCCAGCACAGGCCAAGCCATACATTGACAGTGACGGCAAGAAGGTGATGCCCACCCCACTCCTTAACCTCGCCGTCGCCAAGACCCTTCTGGAGCAGGATAGATCGCCTGAGGCAGTGGAACAGGTCTATGACCTAGTGGCCAAGGCGGTAAAGCAGCAGGAAAAGACCACCTCTCAGAGGCTTGAGTCTGACCCAGCGCTCTGCTGATCTAGCCAGTACAAACCGCCAAGGGACAGATCTCCTCAGGATGTCGGGTCACGGACGGGTTCATCAGAACGAAGACGTAGGGATGCGCGCAACAGGAAGGATGCTATCCCCATATCCTCCGACCACGGAGAAAAAGCCCGACCTCGCCGCCCATCGCCACCGCCCCGATCCCCCCGACGTCAGGAAGACTACAAGGCTCACCATCGTACGGATATGCCCCCACCAAAGCAGTGCGACATCGTCATTCGCGACAACGCGACACAGACCCGTCATGATGAAGAGCGCCACCAAGGACATAAGAGTAGGTCACACCACGACCCTCCACGCCCGACAAGCAACCGCGACAGGCGTGAGGCGTCGTAGGAGGGTAACAGCAAGAAGGCTAACCCACCGCCACCTCCGCCTCCGTCGCCGCCAAGCAGTCACCATGGCGGAAGAGGCCCGCATCGTTCACGTAGCCCATCCCCTTGACAACAAGAAGAAGAACCCAGAGCCATACGATGCACGTTCGCGGATCGATAAGATCCATGAGGCCCGGGAAGTAACATACCTGGGACCATGCTGCTTTGGACCTGCAATACGGTCCGCAACTTACCCCAAAGGTTTCCGGATTGACAAGACCATCAAGCCCTATGACAGCATCGCCAAGCCTGCCACATGGTTGCAGGACTACGGCAACGCGGTGGAGATTGCCGGAGGCAACCCCAACGTCGCCGTCAAGTACCTCCCGTTAATGTTGGCGGGCATGACCCGTCAATGGATCGACGACTTGCCGAAAAGATCTATCTACAACTGGCTGGATATACAAGAAGCATTCACCAAGAACTTTGAGGGTACATACAAGTGTCCCTGCACTGTGGGCGATCTACAACGGTGCGTGCAAGAAAAAGACGAGACATCTCGCGCCTATCTCTCCCGCTGGCTGGATATGAAGAATTCCTGCGCAGGAGTGCACGCTCAGACCTCCATGGCCGCCTTCATCGATGGGTTACAAAGGGGCACGTTGCTCCGAAATAAGCTGAAGCGCTTGTAGGACAATCATCAGCTTGACTTGAATCAGATGATTCAGTTAGCTAGTGAGTTCGCAGCTGCCGACGACGATGCTCGTGGCTCTTTGCCGGCAACGGCCGTTCCAACCCAAGCTCGGAGGAACTGCAGTACAAAGCGGAAAACTACTCCAGAAGAAAAGCAATCTACCGACATGGTCGCTATGACTTTTGCAGGACAAGGAGAAGGCGGACAACGTGGCCGAGGAAGGGGAGCGGGCCACGGGAAGCAACGAGGAAGTGAAACCACCTCGGCGTCGCTCCGCGTTCCCCAAACCTACGAGGAGTACTGCGATATGTCGTGCCTCGTACACGTCGACGCCAACGGCAAGTCTACCCATACCAATCGACACTGCAAGTTCGTCAACGACCTCAAGGAAGACCCGGAGTCCGGCTACAAGCGAAGTCGAAAGAACAGACCACGAGGCAAGGGCAAGGGGAAGAAGAAGGAGGAGGAGTCCAAGGATTCAAGTGACATGGACGAGGACATCGACCCCAAACACGCCTCCAAGAGCGACGACAAGGGCAAGACCCCCTTCGCAAAGAAGGCCCCAGTCTACCACACTTTCCTTGGCACCCCCACCATCCGACAACATAAAACCTCTCTAAGGATCCTGATGGCTACTCTTTCCCCAGTTCCCCAGTACCTGCGCTGGTCGGAGATTCCAATAACTTGGGACAGGACGGACCACCTAGACCTTGTGCCCACGGAGAACCAGTATGCCATGGTCATCAACCCATTGATTTACGGCGTGGAGTTCACCAAGTGCATGGTGGATAGTGGAAGCATCATCAACATCATGTACCTGGATACGCTGCAGAAGATGAACTTGACGGAGGCAAACCTAAGGCGGACCAACACCGTTTTCCACGACATAGTTCCTGGTCGGGAGGCTCGGTCCCTTGGGTGCATTACACTTCAGGTAGCCTTTGGCGACGTTAATAATTACCACCAAGAGCGCATGACCTTTTAGGTGGTCCCCTTCAAGAGCGTGTACCACGTCATATTCGGCCGCGACATATTCCACACGTTCATGGCTAAGCCATGCTTCTTCTACAACAAACTCAAGATACCCGGACCAAACGGAGTCATCACCGTATCCGGAAGCTTTACCAAGGCAAGGGACTGCAAGATCAATGAAGCGGCCGTTGCAGAAGCTGTCCTCTACAGCGAAGAATTCAAGGAGATCCAGAGCAAGGTCAATGACTCAGAGATGCCCGCGTCGAAGAAGCAGGTCTCCGACCCCGCTCCTGCGTTCAAGGCCGCCATCGAAACCAAGCCAGTGGAACTTGTGGTAGGCGATGCCTCCAAGACCATCGCCATTGGGACAAACCTGGATCCCAAATAGGAAAGCGCGCTCGTCGAGTTCCTCCGTGAGAATAGGGACATCTTTGCCTGGCAACCTGCCGACATGAAAGGTGTACCTAGGGAACTCGCCGAGCATAGCCTAAACATAGATCCAAAATGTAAACCAGTGAAACAACCTCTACGACGCTTCGGAGATGAGAAGAGACGCGCCATTGGCAAAGAGATAGATAGGTTACTTAAGGCTAGGTTTATCCGAGAAGTCCTTCACACCCGATGGGTGGCCAATCCTGTACTTGTCCCCAAAAAGGGAACCAATGAATTAAGAATGTGCGTTGATTACACCGGCTTGAACAAAGCATGTCCCAACGATCCGTTTGCTTTGCCTCGCATTGACCAAGTCATTGACTCGACGGCTGGCTCGAAACTTTTGTGTTTTCTTGATGCATACTCAGGATACCACCAGATCAAGATTAGGAAGTCGGACCAATTGGCCACTTCGTTCACTACCCCATATGGCACGTTTTGCTATGTCACGATGCCCTTTGGGCTAAAAAACGCAGGTGCTACCTACCAGCGGACAATGCAACGTTGCCTCCACGACCAAATTGGTCGGAACGTTCATGCCTATCTGGACGATATCGCGGTGATGTCTAAAAAATCAAACGACTTAATCTCTGACTTGAAAGAAACCTTTGATAATCTCCAGAAATACAACATGATGCTCAACCCTAAGAAGTGCGTCTTCGGGGTTGTTGGGGAGGTGACCCCGGATAGGGTCAGGAAGGGGAAAGACAAAAGGAAGTTCCCCGTCCAATTCCGAGTTACTGTCTAAATCGGCCGAATCCTGTAAAGGTCGGCCGAGGTAAGCACAAGCAGGACACTTATGAGAAGAGCAATACGTTATCCGGCAGACGTACTGTTTAAGTCGGCCGGGTCAGCCCAAATAATCTAAATGCAGGTGAAGGCCAAGCCGAGTTAAGCGAGACAGGGCCGAATGACATGAAGCTTGCAGGAGAAGGAGGTGCCTATAGTCAAACCCTAGTCACAGGCTAGGAAGAATCTGAACAAAGCCAAACACAAAGGACAAGGCGCAGAGCGACAGAAGGGCAAAAGGAGATCACGGAGGTGACAGTTCTGGAGCCCGAGGCATGCAGGTGGGGTTCTCTGAAACCTTGCCATCATTAGAAGGGCGACACGGAAAGGAGGCCGCCGAGTTACTATATTGGGACAAGCATATTCTGAGAAGGGCATCGGCTCATTTGATACCGTTAGGCTGGTAAAAGTTCGTCTTCTCCTCTTGTAAACAGCTCAAGGAGCACTTGTATCCCAAGAGAGGAGAAATAAAGATCTTTATGTTAGTCTTCTGTGTGTAGAATCAACTACATTTTCCCTCCCCAGATCCCTCTAGCATCCATTGGCCCCATACTTTAGCCTACCCATGGCATCTGCCGTACCACCACCACGACAGTTGGCGCCCACCATGGGGCCAGCATCGGTGCTAGCTGGAGTCAAGATCCGGACGGGAAACTTCATCCACACCGGCGAGCGCGTGGTCTCGGGCTTAGTTCAGAGATTTGATCTCTGTGACTATGTCAGCAATAACGCAGGCAGTTTCAGGGGAAAAACTCCCCCACGCAACAGCGTCTTCATCAACCTGGGCATGCACCAGATCTACGTCGGCGTCGACACCTCCTGCGTCTACCCTCACCGAGTCATTTTTGCAGGAGAGCCTCCCCTCAGTGCTGCGAACGGTCCGCGTGGGGAACACCCCGCCAGCAGCATCAAGGTAATGGTCACAGCAGGAGTACAGGTAGCAGCGGGGGTGCCGGATCAAGCAAGGACCCGACGACAGGAGGACAGATGACCACAAGGCAGGAAGCTCCGTAGCCCACCGAGGTAGATCGTTCGGCAGCAAAGCCAGCCGAGGTGCAGGAGACAACCCCAAGGGCACCAAGGGTAAGATGGCCACCTCTGGAAAGACCAGAAAATATTCTCCAGGCAACTATAGATAACTTGACTACGCCTGTGGCACCGATACTTGATCCGGCTAATGCTCAGGCAGAGTTAGAGGAAACTAGGCAGAAAGTACTGGTAGAAGCAAAAAAGGTGTCGGCATTGCGGGAGTCCCTAAACAGGACCCTGCGAGAATATGCTAAGGCAAATAAGCTAGATGTTGACCCTGAGGGGGTTGATGAGTTAAGATTAAGGGGAAAAAACCTCATGAATGATATCAACAAAGAGCATGAAGCTCATAAAGCAGATTCAGCTGATCTAGGTTTGCCGAGGTATAACACCCCGGCGAAAAACCTAAGGGCGGCGAATGCCACCCACAAGAATTGGAAGGGCTGACCGGTGAAGCCCGGCAGAAACAGCAAGAAAGAGTGAATGAGCTAGTGCGCATTGCGAACCAGCAGAATGAGGAAATGCTTAAGGCAGACCTGGCAAGACCTGGTGCCTCACGAATGGTTCATTCGGCTGGAGCAGCACTTTCCCTTTCAGTGGCAGTTGCATATTCCCCCGGAAACAATGCGTGAAAAGACAGAGCGGTAACCTCAGGGAAAAGAAACAAGAAAATTGTACCATATGATCCAGCAGTAGCTGAAAAGATAAATGAGAACATAGACAATGGAAGCCGAGACAACAATGGCGAAAGAAATCCCCACCGTGCCAACAGAGGCGACGGAAGCCAAGGTAATGGAGATCTCGGAAGAGGAAATCATGAAAACAATATCCCAGCAGAAGGGAGGAGAGATCCGCCACCCAATCCACAGCCGAGGTATGGACCTCGGCAGGAAAGAGAAGTGAGACCAACTCGCCATAATCAGGCAAATGAAAGATACAATGATGGTTACTCAAATGTGGACTATGCGGGTCATGGTGGGAATAACCACTATGGAATGCAGAAAAGAATTGTGTGCAGAGATTTGCCATCAAGTGATGCAAGACTAAAACTGGACCGGCTGTACCGGTCCGAGTTGTTAGAAGAGCAGGGTCCACCGGGTCCGGCATGCTTCGGACCACGGATCATGGGCGAGCCGCCAGTGCCGAACTTTCAACTGGCAAGAGGCACAAAAACATATAATGGGAGCACCAAACCACAGGATTGGTTGATTGACTATGCCACTGCTGTAAAAATAGCTGGCGAAAACTTGCGATGGGCAGTACGATATGTCCCGCAAATGCTGGAAGGACCCGCTAGAGTATGGCTGAATAATCTGCCGCCAGGCAGTATCAACTATTGGTTAGATTTTGAAGAGATATTTGTCAGCAAATTCACCAGTACTTACAAAAGGCCAAACAGGACACAACAGCTAGCAATGTGCAAGCAAAGGCCGAATGAAACAGACAGAGAGTTTTTGACTCGGTGGTGTAACCTCAGGAACTCATGCGAGGGAGTTATAGAATCACAAGCAATAGCTTGGTTCGCTCAAGGGTGCCGTTACGGCAGTGTCTTGTGGCAGCGACTACAAAGAGATATGCCAACCACTTTGGCAGAGACCATCAGGATAGCATATTCTTATGCATTGGGAGATCCGACGCAACCAAAGCTGATGTCGGCAGACCATCGAGAGCATCAGGATCAATATGCAAGAGATGTGGCTGGATCATCGAGGCGCAATGAGTTCAGAGGTAGAAGAAGAGAGGAAAGACCAGATTACAAATATGCCTCTAATCAGGTGGCAGCAGTAGTACAAGATCAGCCGAGTCACGGAAACAGTCAGCGGCAGAAGAATGGTCCTCAGCAATGGACACCAAGGAATGAAGGGAAAAGACAGTGGACGCCAGAACAAAAGAAGCAATGGCAGGAAAGGCCGAAGTACACATTTGAATCCATGTTGGATCAACCGTGTAAGTTTCACACTCCAAACCCAGCCAAGCCGGCTAATCATACAACCCGGCAATGCGCTTTGATGAAAAACGCAATGGGAAACCCGGCAGGAATGCAAGCACCTTCCCATCAGGCGCATCAGCAGAAGCAGCCACAATTGACTGGGGCAAATGCACAGCAGTTACTGTTACCCCCTCCTCCTCCTCCGAGGTATGATAACTCAGATCGGAGGGATGCAGTGCATCAAGTGATAAATCAGGGTCAGAATGGAAGGATTAACCCCGGAAATAATGAACGCAATGATTACAGGGAGCATCATCAATCATATTGCGTGTTTACAACAGAACAGCAAGACAGGCAAAGTGTACAGCGCCGGCATATGGAGGTGAATGCAGTTATGCCGGCCGTACCAAGATACGTGCCTTGGTCAGATCAAGAAGTAACTTGGAGTATAAAAGATCACCCAAAAATAATGCCGAGTCCGGGGTCATATGCGCTTGTGCTAGATCCGACATTTGTCGGGCCCAACATTAATGTGAAATTCTCAAAAGTACTCATTGACAATGGGAGCAGTATCAATATCATGTACAAAGATACAATGCATAAACTCGGAATATCGCAGAATATGCTGCAATCCACAAGAACCACATTCCATGGGATAGTGCCGGGACTTTCATGTGAACCCATTGGGAAGGTTCGAGTAGATGTGTTATTCGGCACAAGGGAAAACTGCAGAGCAGAAAATTTGGAGTTTGAGGTGGTTGATCTAGAAAGTTGCTATCATGCTTTACTCGGGCGGCCAGCGTTGGCCAAATTCATGAGTAGCTGCCACATCACATACTTGAAAATGAAGCTACCCGGACCACAAGGGGTGATAACTGTAGCAGGAGATTACAGGAAGTCAATGGAATGTGCTTCAGCCGGATCAAATCTGGCCGAATCATTGGTAATAGCAAGAGAAAAGAGAAGGATTCAGGAGGTAGCGGCCCTCGCTCAGTCTGCACAACTGAATATGCCGGCATTGGCCAACCCACATGTAAGTGTCTCTTTCCAGCCGACTAAGGAAACAAAAAAGGTCCAAATAGATGAGCAGTTCCCAGAGCGCATCGTCACCATTGGAGCCGGCCTAGATGCCAAATAGGAAAGCGAGCTCAACAACTTCCTCCGTGAGAATCGAGATATCTTTGCATGGTCAACTCAAGACCTGCAAGGTGTGCCGAGGGAGTTGGCTGAGCACTCTCTGAATGTAAGGCCAGGAGCAAGGCCGGTGAAGCAACCTCTCCGTCGCTTCGCCGAAGACAAGAGAAAAATAATAGGGGATGAGATAGCTCGGCTCCTTGCGGACGGGTTCATGATGGAAGTGCTCTATCCGGATTGGCTATCAAACCCGGTGCTAGTAGAAAAGAAGAAGGATGATCCAAATGTAGCCATCGTATGGCGAATGTGTATTGATTACACAAACCTGAACAAAGTGTGTCCTAAAGATCCTTTTCCTTTACCTAGGATAGACCAAGTCATTGATTCGACCGCTGGTTGCGAGCTGTTATCGTTTGTAGACACGTATTCTGGTTTCCACCAGATACCGTTAAACCCGGCTGATCAAATAAAGACTGCATTTATTACCCCGTACGGGGCTTATTGCTATCGCACCATGCCATTCGGCCTGCGCAACGCAGGAGCAACCTACCAGAGATGTATGCAAAAGTGTCTACAGACCAGATAGGGAAAAATGTACAAGTATATGTAGACGATGTGTTTATCAAAACCAAAGAGAGCAAAACGCTGCTGGATGATATTCGACAGACATTCGCGAATCTGAGAAGATTCCGAATGAAGCTTAACCCGGAGAAATATACCTTCGGTGTACCAGCTGGGAAACTACTCGGTTTCCTCATATCCAGCCGAGGTATAGAGGCCAATACAACTAAAATAAGGGCGGTAGAAAGGATGGAACTGCTGAGATGTCTAAATGACGTACAGAAGTTCATGGGTTGCCTGGCTTCGCTTAGCCGATTCGTATGTCGGCTGGGAGAGAAGGCATTGCCACTATACCAACTGATGAAAAAATCTGATAAATTCATTTGGACACCGCAGGCAGATAATGCATTTCATGAACTGAAGAAAATGTTGGTCACAACACCAATCCTGGCTTCTCCATTGTGAAAAGAACCTATGTTACTTTACATAGCCGCCACAAACAGGGTGGTGAGTGCAGTGATCGTTGTGGAACGAAATGAAAATGATAAGTCAATACAGAGGCCAGTATACTACCTAAGCGAGGTACTATCAGCTTCAAAACAAAATTACCCACATTATCAGAAGATGGCATATGGGGTGTATATGTCGGCAAAGAAACTTAAACATTACTTTGAAGAGCACCCGATCAAAATTATGTGTGAAACGCCCATAGCCGACATATTGAGAAACAAAGATGCAAGTGGCCGAATAGCGAAATGGGCAATTGAACTATCACCTTATGCTCCGCAATTCGATAGGCGATATGCGATCAAATCTCAAGCAGTGGCCGATTTCTTGGTAGATTGGGCCGAAGTACAATACGAGCCACCCTTACCAGATCAGAATTATTGGACAATGCACTTTGATGGCTCCAAGCTAAGGAATGGCTTGGGGGCAGGGATAGTGTTAACCTCGCCAAAAAGAGATCAGCTGAAATATGTGCTGCAAATACATTTTGCCGCGTCAAACAATGTCGCCGAGTACGAAGCACTCGTCCATGGGTTAAAAGTGGCAAAAGAAATTGGCATACGTCGGATCCTATGCTAAGATCTAGTAGTACAACAAGTATCAGGCAATTAGGACGCGCTGGACGCGAATATGTCTTTGTACAGATTTCATGTGCAAAAACTCAGTGGATACTTCGATGGATGTGAATTTCATCATGTACCTCGGGCAGAAAATGACGCTGCAGATACGTTGTCAAAACTCGGATCAACCAGGCAATCAATTCCCCCAGGTATCGCCCTGGAGCACTTGAGAAAACCATCAATAGCTCCATCGCCAGAGTCCGAATCCATCTATATCCCGGCAAAATCAAGAGAAGATAATGTGACGATGGAAATTGACAAAGAATGTAACCCGGATATGGAGAAATCTGAGGTCGTTATGTCGGTAGAAAGTATGGAAATAGATAGTGGAATTATCCCAGAGAAAATCATGCCAACATGGGCGCAACCCATATTTTCCTTCCTTAAGGATGCGACCTTGCCGAGTAATGAGGTACTGGCTAGACAGGCGGTGAGAAGAGCAAAATCTTATACAATCATAAACAATGAGCTGTATAAAAGAAGTGTCACAAGCATGCTGCAAAGATGTGTTGCTCGGCGGAAGGCCAGGAAATCCTCCTAGATATACATTAGGGAGAATGCGGACATCACGCCTCGTCCAGAGCTTTAGTGTCCAAAGCATTCAGGCACGGATTTTATTGGCCAACAGCGTTGAAAGAACCCAAAGAATTGGTAGAAAAATGCAATGGTTGCCAGAGATATGCCAGCAAGATACATATGCCATCGTCCGAATTAAAGACGATACCAATCACTTGGCCATTTTCAGTATGGTGCTTGGATATGGTGGGACCATTCAAGCCAGCCCGGGGCGGGAGGACCCACATTTTAGTCATGGTGGATAAATTCACAAAATGGATCGAAGTAAAACCGATAAAAAGATGTGACAGACCAACAACAGTAAAATTCCTCAAAGATATTATTTTGAGATATGGTTATCCACATAGTGTTATTACAGACAACAGCACAAACTTTGCTGAAGGGGCTTTTGCTAGATTCTGCCAAGAAAAACACATACGGCTAGATGTCGCCTCGGTGGCCCACCCAACATCCAATGGGCAAGTAGAAAGGTCTAATGGACTTGTATTGTCCGGGATAAAACCCCGACTCGTAGAACCTCTGCAAAGGTCGGCAGGGTGTTGGATTGAGGAACTACCAGCAGTACTATGGAGCCTCAGAACTACGCCAAACAGGTCAACAGGATATACCCCGTTTTTTCTGGTGTGTGGAGCAGAAGCTGTGCTTCCAGCCGACATAATTCACGATTCGCCAAGAGTAACCCAATATACAACCGCCGAGGTAAATGAGATAGCTCGGCAGGATGATGTCGATTTGCTAGAAGAGGCTAGGGAATTGGCACTATCAAGATCAGCTGTTTATCAGCAAGATTTACGACGGTATCACAGCAAAAAAGTCAATCCAAGAGTGTTTAAAGAAGGAGATTTGGTTCTTCGGCTAGTGCAACGCACATCCGGCATGCACAAGCTATCACCCCCATGGGAAGGACCATTCATAGTGAGCAAAGCATTGCACAACGATGCATATTACCTAATCGATGCTCAGTCACCAGAAAAGAACAAGGCAAACAAAGCCGGCGAAGAATCCAAGAGACCATGGAACATCGCTTTACTTCGTCCATTTTACTCGTAAAAGTCTCCTGTGGCACGTTGTAATGTGACGGCTCAGGTCGAAGTATCAACTATGTATTAAACCTCCACACCTTGAGCAGTAGCTCGGGGACTACCATATATTGTTTCTTATTATAAGCTATGTATTAAACCTCGGCACCTTGAGCAGTGACTCGGTGACTGCGCTATATTGTTTCTTATTATGAGTTGTGTATTACACCTACCTCGAGCAGTGACCCGGGGACTGCCCTATGTTATTTTTTATTATTATGAGTTGTGTATTACACCTCGGCACCTCGAGCAGTGACTCGGGGACTGCCCTATGTTATTTTTTATTATTATGAGTTGTGTATTAAACCTCGGCACCTTGAGCGGTGACTCGGGGACTGCCTAATGATATTTATTATTTTTTGAGGTAAGTACTAATCCTCGGCTCTTAGATCAATGACCCGGGGACCGCCCCATGATTATATGTTCTCCATGAACACTTCAGCATTTCGAACAACAACTCAGGGAATACCCGGTAATAAAAACCTATGCAAGCTACTTTAGCAACCCAAATAATAACTCGGGGACTAATTGGCATAACCCACTGTTTTCAAAAGGACAAACAGGGTATATGCCGAGCTAAGGAACACAATCCGAATTTACGAAATAAAAGGTCGCCAAAATAAAGATATAAAGCAGTAAGATCCGCTTAAACAAAGCCATCATGATTGTCATCACTCATGTGTCAGCAGCAAAAGGCTAAAAAGGTTCGTACCACACAGAAGGTCGCATAATTATTTCATACACATCATAAGCCCGACATACCGGGGACTGAAAATAATTTAGGAAGTTTTTCGAGCCTAAGGGGCAGCACCATGACTCGGAGCATCAGGGATGGTTGTCTCAGATGACGGCGGTATGACCTCGGTCTCCGGGGCAGGGACATCTCCAGAAGATGGGCGTGCCGAGGTAGACGGTGCCTTAGCCGAGGTTACTTCACCTTCAATGGGGGTGGTAGTAGCCTCGGGGGATGTCCGGGGCTGTTGAGAAACACTAGCTTGATATTGAGAATGCCCAGTCCCCTTGGAGGATGATCGCGCGTCGCCGTCCCCATCCAAGCTTGCGCTGGAATCACCAGAAGTGTTCGAGTCGCCCTCACCCTCGTCCTGGTCGGCCGAATTATTATTAGAGGCATCTTCAACTTCGACGTCATTCGCCGGGTTAGGAAGGAAGCTCGGCCCTTCAATCCAGTTGTGTACGTCAGCATACTCAACAAGCTGGAAGGCACGAGCTTGTCGGCGAGCGACGAATTCTGGATCCTCAACCCAACGGGAGCCAGTGCGCAAGTTTATCAAGGTATCGAGCGAAATATCCTCGTACCATGACATAATGACTGTGAGCGCCATATCAGCACCAGCACGTCCAGCGGATTCCCTCCAGAGATTTAATTGGTTCTGGGATGCCATTAATCTTTCCACCAGTACCTTGACCTCATCAATGTCAGAAGTTCCAGAAGTATTCGGCCAGAGAACATGATAGGCCCGAATGGCTGCTTGCACCAAATCCCGGCCCATAATCTTCATCGGACCAACAGCAGCACCAACGACAACCAAGAAATCTTCCATCGAGTATTCTGGGCTCGCATCTGCGGGAACACCTCGGCACACGCGAGCATTGATCACCGCTCTAGAGCTCACCGGTTTGGCTTCCGGAAAATGGTCTGCGCAGATTAAAAAGTATATCACTCAAAAGTAAGAAAGAGAAGAAGATAACTCGGCCACGGTCAGAGACTTATGATGAATATAGCTTAGCATTTCTGCAGGTCTTGAGCCCAATCAACCTTGTTCTTGTGAAAACGAGTGATCTCCTCGCTCATCGCCCGTGTCTTAAGTTCGGCAGCATCGAGGAGTTCTTTATTTTTCTGCAATTGCAGAGCTAGCCGATTCTTCTCTTCGGAGAACTCCTGGTCAACTTTCTCTAACTCAAACTTCTGAGAGATCTTGAGGGACTCCACCTCGGCGCGCAAGCGACTTATCTCGTCATCTTTCTCTTTCAGCTGCGCCGAGCGAGTAGTGGCTTGCTCTAAAAAATGCAGCATCATATCAGGCATGGGTATGCATTCTTGGTGTGACGCTGCAAGAGTTTGTAACTCGGCTATACCAAAGCCAAAAGGTTAAAAGGAACCCGGGATAAATTTTGAACGGAAATCTGTAAAGAGAAAGGGCAACTAACCTTCCAGGGCCTTGACTTTCTTCTCCAGACGGATATTAAGATTGTTGATATTACCTGTTTACCAGCAAAATGAGATAACACCTCAAGTCAAAAATAATAAGAACTTTAGGGACAATACAAAAGTTTGTTAACTTACCAGCTTTCTTCACCACGGGAATAACTTTTTCATACTTATCTTGCAATTTCTTATGTGCGAAAAGCAGCCTTTGGAATTCGGAGGTCCGCCGATCATGGGCAACCTAAGCGACAAAATAAATAGCAGTGAGATATTCGAATCTAAGATAGATCCGAGTCGAGCAAAGCTTAACTCGGACCTAGGTGGCTGGATATTCGAAGCTAAGACAGATCTGAATCAAGCTAAGCTTAACTCGGACCTAGGTGGCTGGATATTCGAAGCTAAGACAGATCCGAATCAAGCTAAGCTTAACTCGAACCTAGGTGGCTGGATAGTCGAAGCTAAGATAGATCCGAATCAAGCTAAGCTTAACTCGGACCTAGGTGGCTGGATATTCGAAGCTAAGACAGATCCGAATAAAGCTAAGCCTGACTCGGACCTAGGTGGCTGGATATTCGAAGCTAAGACAGATCCGAATCAAGCTAAGCTTAACTCGGACCTAGGTGGATGGATATTTGAAGCTAAGACAGATCCGAATCAAGCTAAGCTTAACTCGGACCTAGGTGGTTGGATAGTCGAAGCTAAGACAGATCCGAATCAAGATAAGCTTAACTCAGACCTAGGTGGCTGGATATTCGAAGCTAAGACAGATCTGAATCAAGCTAAGCCTGACTCGGACCTAGGTGGCTGGATATTCGAAGCTAAGACAGATCCGAATCAAGAAAAGATTAACTCGGATCCAGGTGACTGGATATTCGAATCAGGCAAAGGCTTAATAAAACTTCCAAACGAACAACAAGTTATTCGGTTGCAAGTTTCGGGGACTAGACACTATATATAATATCATCCGAGTAACTAATCAAACGTCGATAAAAACAATTACCTCGTTCATCTTATCACCGTCAAGAACGATCTTGGCAGCCAGATGCAAGCGGCTGCTGATGTCAGAGAGTTGAAATGGCTGACTGCTTGGATTGCCCTCGAGCTGATCAGCAGCGTTCCAATTATTGGCATACTCAACCAACGAGCGAGGCTGTTCCCACTCTCAGTACGAGTCAGGACTTTACCTCGGGTGCGTTGTGTAACCACCGCTGCCGCGGGACTCTTGTGAAGAGTGAGCTGAGTGTCAGCGGCCGGAGTGACAACGGTCTTGGCAGAGGAAACTCCCTTGCGGAGCGCATCGGCAATTGTAGGTTGAGAAGAGCTAGCGAGCCCCTTCTGAGATGAGGGAGGTCTGGTGACGACGACCTTCTTGGCCTTAGAAGAGGCGTCGGCAGGAGCCATTACCTCGGCACTAGGGGTGGTTTCCTTGGAAACAGGAGGAACAATAGTGTCTGAGGGCGCCGAGATGGTGATATCCTCGGCTGGAGTTGGAGCTGTGGTTGAAACTACGCGGGCCAAAGGAGTCTCGGGGGAAACTCCGGGATTCACGATGGGGGAAGCGGACTCGGAAGGAGGATCAACTGTCCGAGTTACGTTGGCATCAACAATGGTGACCACGGGTGTATCTTGACGGGGTAATGTTTGACTCGGAGCAGGAGGAGAGTCTGCACGAGCAGGACTAGGAACTCTGGTATCTTCAGGAGGCGGAGGAGAAGGCGGCCGAGTCATATGACTCGTCATGCTAGGACCACTGGGCTTAACGGAAAGAGGAGCGCTGCAAAGGCACACAAAGTCAGGTCAGAAGACAGAAAAAGAGGAACAAGAAATACAAATGAGAAGTAACTCACCCAGTAACCCCGGGCATAGTTTTACGCTTCGGAGGGTGCTGGGCTGACTTCTTCGTTCGTTTCCTGGGAGCAGTTTCCGAGGCACCTGCTGGTGCAGTACGCTTCCTCGAGGTAGCAGGAGGTTGGGAGGCGAGAGGCTCGGCGTCATGAACCTGACCGACCGGATTAGCTGAGAAAGTAGAGGCCGGAAATGCATAAGAAATTGGCATTGCGGCGACTACCTCGAGAACTTGGACCTCGTCAGAATCACCTTCCTCCTCGTGAGCCGGGGCCTTGCCACGGGCACGAGCCAGAGCGAGGTCCGACTTGGGAACGAACTCCTCTGAGTCAGGCTCCCCGCTATCCGGGGTATTCCGATATGCGGGCCACAGGAGGACAAAACCTCAGCATCCTCGATCTTCTGCTCCTCAAACCTCTGTAGGAAAAGAGAGAGAGAAATTAACAAGAGAAATCACAAACGCGATTAAAAGGCAAAACACAACTGCGTGAACTTACCCCGGGAGGGGGATGCTCCTGGGTGAACGGCTTCAGTCCCCAGGCCCAATCCTCCGGCATCTCCGTCTTAAATATAGCTCGGACGCGCTTGAAGATAAGATAATTATCAAGCTCAAACGTTGAGACTCGGTTGGGATCAAGGGGACCGCTCATATAGCAGAGCTTATGCGTGCGTTGCTGAAAAGGGCAGATCCGGCTGCTGACAAAGGTGGTCATCAGATCCTCGCCATGTAAGCCGGCGCGGATCAGTTCCTTCAGCCGAATCTCAAAGGCCTCGTCCAGAGCATGGCTTTTCCTCGGATTATAAGTCCAGTTCTTCTTGGAAGGGGGGCCAATGGAAAAAGCAGGGAGCCAAATCTTGTCTTCCTTCCCAGAATTCTTGACATAAAAGAACGATTTATGCCATTTCTTGCATGACTCTAGACCAGCAACGCGAGGAAACTCGGGTTTCCTCCGAGGTGTGATGGACGCAGCTCCACACTGGGTGAGCAATTTCTCGGAAGGATGAAGGGATTTGTCTGGAACGACATTGGATCGGATCTGAAAGAACTTCGACCATACGTGCACAGACGGTTAGAGGCCAAAGTATCCTTCCGAAGCAGAGATAAAGGTGGAAAGAGAAGCAATGGCGTTAGCCGGAAGATGATGCGACTGCAGGCCGAAGTAATCAAGGAACTCCCTAGCGAAATCGCTAAGGGGAAGACCAAACCCGCGAGCGAAATGGGACATAAAGACGACGTACTCGCCTTCATTAAGAACGGGGGAAGATTCGCTACCGGGTAAGCGACAGGTTACCTCGGCAGGGATCCGGCGAGTTCTGATTAACCACTCAACCTCTCGGCGGGTAACAGTGGAACCTTGCCAGGAGCCCCGCTCTGGACCAGACGCTGCATCGTCGTCCTCGATAAGCGCACCGCTAACTGAGCTTGACAATGGATCACCGGAGGAGTCCACCGAAGAGGAACTAGCGTCGGAGCAAAGCCTAGAACTGCAAGGCCCCATCGTGGTCCTAGGCGAAAACGGCAGCGGAGCGGAAAAAGAACCGACGCGGGAAATCTAGAGAGCGGCAGACGCGTCTAGAGGGAAATCTAGGCAATGAGACCAGAGAAACTCACCGGCGACGGCACCGGAGCAAGCGCACAGGGACGAGGTCGACGGATTAGAGGAATTGGGGCCTCACCGTCGAAGGTTCCGACGAACGCACGGCCGCAGGAGCACGAACAGGCAAGGGCGAAAGGAGGAAGAAGGGCAATGGGGAGCGAAGGAGGAAAGTAAATCCTCTAGACCCGTGCCCCTCTTTATAACCGCGTGGGCTTGGCGTGGTAGTGGGATCGTGGGTGCGGGCACCAACCGTGTATATCGTGTATGAGGCATAACCGCTCGAGGATGAGTGGAGCCGCACCAACGACCACACGACGCAGGAGACGATCAGGCCCCCTGACAGAAACGGTGCGCGAGGCATTGCAGCGCCGACGCGACAGGCGCAATAATTACTGTAATTTGTCAGACGGCACTGTAGAGGAACAAAAAACTAGAGAAACAATGATAAGTGTTACATGTAGGACGAGGCGTACGCGAGAAGCTGCGCGGATACCTCGGACGGGGGAAAAGTAACTCGGAAACAAGGAGAAACGAGTATTGGGAAACTGATATGGCCTGGCCGAGGTTATAGGCAGGACCATAACAGCTTCGGGGACTAATGTTGGGGAGGTGACCCCGGATAGGGTCAGGACGGGGAAAGACAAAAGGAAGTTCCCCGTCCAATTCCGAGTTACTGTCTAAATCGGCCGAATCCTGTAAAGGTCGGCCGAGGTAAGCACGAGCATGACACTTATGAGAAGAGCAATACGTTACCTGGCCGACGTACTGTTTAAGTCAGCCGGGTCAACCCGAATAATCTAAATGCAGGTGAAGGCCAAGCCGATAAGCGAGACAGGGCCGAATGACATGAAGCTTGCATGAGAAGGAGGTGCCTATAGTCAAACCCTAGTCACAGGCTAGGAAGAATCTGAACAGAGCCAAACACAAAGGACAAGGCGCAGAGCGGCAGAAGGGCAGAAGGAAGTCATGGAGGTGACAGTCTTGGAGCCCGAGGCGTGCAGGTGGAGTTCTCTGAAACCTTGCCGTCATTAGAAGGGCGACACGGAAAGGAGGCCGCCGAGTTACTATATTGGGACAAGCATATTCTTCGAATATGCTTGCCACGTCAGCCCTAGAGGAGCCAAGGCGCCCCTTTATAAGAAGAGGCTCGGATTCTGAGAAGGGCATCGGCTCATTTGATACCATTAGGCTGGTAAAAGTTCTTCTTCTCCTCTTGTAAACAGCTCAAGGAGCACTTGTAGACCAAGAGAGGAGAAATAAAGATCTTTATGTTAGTCTTCTGTGTGTAGAATCAACTACATCTTCCCTCCCCAGATCCCTCTAGCATCCATTGGCCCCATACTTTAGCCTACCCATGGCATCTGCCGTGCCACCACCACGACAGGGGTTTCAGCCGGCAAATTGTTGGGCTTCATCGTTTCCCAGCGTGGAATCGAGGTTAACCCGGAGAAAATCAATGCCATCTTAAACATAAACCGTCCGACATGCCTAAAGGACATTCAACGACTAACAGGTTGTGTTGCAGCAGTTAGTCGGTTCGTCAGCCGACTTGGAGAGAAGGCTTTGCCACTGTACAAGTTGCTGAAAAAGGCGGACAAATTCACATGGACGGACGAGGCAGATGCAGCATTGAAGCAGCTCAAAGAGATTCTTTCCTCAGCGCCATCCTTGCAGCACCCGAGCCTGGTGAGCCCTTGTTAATTTACATGACGGCAACCAACCGGGTTATCAGCATCGTCGTCGTCGTAGAGCGGAAGGAACCAGGCTATGAGCACGGAGTTCAACGACTAGTTTACTACGCAAGCGAGGTCTTGACGGAGTCCAAGCAGCGTTACCCGCACTACCAAAAGATAGCTTACGGAGTATTCCTCGCTTCGCGGAAGCTGAGACATTACTTTCAGGAGCACCCAATCACAGTGGTGAGCAAGACTCCACTGTCCGACATTATCAATAACAACGACGCTACAAGAAGGGTCGCGAAGTGGGGCATTGAACTTGCCACCTTCGAGATCACCTACAAGAGACGCGACGCTATCAAGTCACAAGCCTTGGAGGATTTTATTGCAGATTGGACGGAGATGCCAGATGCTACTCCGTTGCCAGAACCAGAGTACTGGGTGATGCACTTTGACGGATGAAAGTTTCTCAATGGCTCAGGGGCTGGTGTACTGCTATAGTCACCAAAAGGAGAAAAGCTACACTACGTTATGCAGATCCACTTCGAGGCTACAAACAACATGGCGGAGTATGAAGCACTCATTCACGGACTACGTGTAGCCAAAGATATTGGCATCAAGCGCATAGTTTGCTGTGGAGATTCCGACTTGGTTGCCCAGTAGGTGGCTGGCACCTGGAATGCGCGGAACCCTATGATGGCGGCATATCGAGACGAAGTGGACGAGATAGCCAAGGGTTTCTTGGGATACGAAGTCAAGTATGTGCCTAGGGAGCAAAACGAGGCGGCTGATCTGCTGTCTAAACTTGGATCAGGGTGCAAGCGAATTCCACCAGGAGTTTTCCTAGAGCATCTACGCACACCATCCGTGAAGGGCTCCGACATCGACAACCCGGATAGAGCTGACTCTTTCGTCAACATGGTGACAAAGATCCCTCCGGCTTGGACAAAACCGTTCATGGAGTATCTCGAACACGGAACTTTGCCTGACGACGAAGTCGAAAGACAGCAAATAGTACGATGAGCAAAGGGTTATACCATAATCAATGGGCAACTCTATAAAAGGAGCACTACTAGTGTATACTTAAAGTGTGTTTCCCAGCTAGAAGGTATGGAAATCCTGCGTGAGATCCATCTCGGAGATTGCGGGCATCACGCCGCTCCCCGATCATTGGTCGCAAAAGCCTTCCGGCAAGGATTCTACTGGCTGACCGCGAAGGCGGACGTCGACAAGCTGGTTGAGACATGCACGGGATACCAGTATTATGCCCGACAATCACATGTTCCTGCTGAAGAATTGCGAACAATACCAATAACTTGGCCGTTTGCAGTCTGGGGGCTAGACATGGTGGGGCCGTTACAGACGGCACCGTGTGGATTTACGCATCTGCTTGTAGCAGTTGACAAATTCACCAAATGGATAGAAGCTAAACCCATTAGAAAGCTTGATGGGGCAACTGCCCTCAGGTTTGTCCGGGATCTAGTGGTGAGATTTGGTCTCCCACATAACATCATCACCGACAACGGAAGCAACTTGTCACTCAGATAAGTGGAGGCCTATTGCTGGGACAAAGGCATCCGACTTGACCTTGCATCTGTGGCACACCCACAATCCAATGGTCAGGTTGAGCGAGCCAATGGATTAATTCTGCAGGGAATCAAGCCACGTCTTGAGGCACCGCTACATAGAGCAGCTAGAGCCTGGGCGGAAGAATTGCCATCTGTGCTATGGAGTTTACGAACTACACCTAACAGATCCACCGGCTACACCCCTTACTTCATGGTATACGGAGCAGAAGCCATCTTACCTTCCGACATCCTCCACGATGCACCAAGAGTTGCCACGTACGATGAAGATGACGCTGAAGAATCCAGACGCCTAGATGTGGACCTTCTCGAGGAGGAGCACGTTTTGGCATGCCAAAGATCCGCCATCTACCAGTAGAAGCGACGCAGCTACCATAGTCGCCGCGTTCGGCATCGCTCATTTAAAGAGGGGGATTTGGTGCTCCGACTTAAGCAGAAGAAGTCGCACAAATTATCCCCGCCATGGGAAGGACCGTTCATCATAAGCAAGGCGCTATTCAATGGGTCTTACTACCTCGTTGACAATCGTGAACTCAAGGATAGACCCAACGAGGATCATAAGCGTAAGCTACATGACCCGGATGATGACTACCCGTAGCTTGATCGGCCATGAAACATAGCACATCTACGTCTTTCTACACTTAGCATTTTTTATCTAATTATGTACCTCTTATATGATCAATGAAATAAAGCTCTTTGGTTCACTCATATTGCTGAGTCTTTTACCTCCTTTAGTGTTTATTTTTGGATCATGTAAAACCTTTATTCACAAGTCTTGCGTTTTGCACTTGTGAAAATTCCGCCTACGGGCGTTAGCTTAAGTTTTCTGGTCTACACGTTCTTTGTCGTTTTTATGTGGATTTTGGAGTAGTGACTTTTGGCACTTGTTGTCGGCGATTTTGTGTTCGGGTTATTGACGGTGCCATTGGGCATCATCACCTAAGCGCATGATTCCGACAACGAGTCTTCCGACTCACGAAAAGTCAAGCATAAGAACCAGAGTAATGGATAAGCCAGCACTTGCTTAAAAAATATATACATGCTGGGAATTAGTTCTTAAGTAGCAGGAAATAACAATCATTGTTTTCCGCCTTAAGTTACATCACCAAGTTTTAAGTGCACACACCAAAGGTGAAACAAAGATCACAAAGTGTTTTTCATTCTTTGGGCGCAGGAGACTTGGAGGCAGCATCGTCACCAGCCGGAGAATCACCCCCAACGTCGGCGCTGTGATGAGACTTGGAGGAATCTTGGTTGATGCTGTCGATGGTGTTCCTGGGCACGAAGACGTCAACGTCCACCAACTCGGCAACTCTGGTGTCATAACCCGCGAGTGATGACAGGATGGTTTCGTGATCAATTTCCTTGCCGTCATCATCCACGTCGGGGATGCCAGAGGTCACCGTATCGATGTCGGCATCGTCATAGTGCGCCTTCACCATTGACAGCGCCATCCTTGCGCCAGCCCGTGCACACGAAGCTTTCCAGCTCGTGACACGCTCGGGGGCTCGGCGCAGAATCTCCGAGTACTTCGTCACGAAGTCCGAGGCCTTGATATATATCTGGAGGGGCTTGGCAATCTCTTTGGCTTGGGCGATGGCGGTGTTGATGAAGTTGCCGGCAAGAACCATGCATTCCTTGTCCGAAGGAGGCGAGCGGGTTAAACCCATACGAGCTGCAAATTCCGACAAGGAGCGCATGAGTTCAATAAACTGTAAGTATCCAGACTACAGAAATACAAGGCGGAGGAAACTTACTGAAGATTCTGGCCTTGGTCTGCCAAAGGGTGTCCGCCAGGGATTCCTTCTCTTGTTGGAGGAGCTTAAACGCCTCGCTATGGCGATGGTTTTGCTCATCAGCAGCTTGCTTCTGATCCTTCTAGATTGCAAGCTCCTCCTTCGAGCGATTGATTTCCGCGGTGGCGGAATCCTGCAGGGCTTTCATGGAATCCTCGTGCATCTTCAGCACCTCTTCCCTCTCCTTCTTCAGGATTTTGTTCTCGCTGTCCAGCTGCTGGATGTGCTTGGACTGCTCGACAATATCCTTGGCCTTGGCGACATGTTCTGCAAGTCGGAGAAAACAAAGTACATAGTGAATACTCGGAGATTATGGGCACAAAAATAAGACGGAGATGCGCAAAAAGAAAACAAACTCTTGTTTTTGATGATCTGTTCCTTCAAGATGGCAGTTTTACCCTTTTCGGCTTCAAGATCTGCGCGCATCTTCTGATACTTGTCGTTGGCCATGCCCCTCCGAGCATTCTCGTTCTATGAAAACAAGTATAAAGTTAAACCGTTGTTTGGTCTACTTAGAGCATCTAGTCAGAGATTTTCCACCTAGACGCTTGGGGGCTACAGCGAGAGTTTTTAACTTAGCAATATGCTTAGCTTTCTTTAAGCATCTAGTCGGAGCTAATTCAGTTCTCGATTAGAAGCTTGGGGGCTACATGATAAAGTTTTTAACTCTGAATCTGCTTAGCTTTTCTTTAAAGCATCTAGTCGGAACTAATTCAGTTACAACTAGAGGCTTGGGGGCTACAACATTGTAAATTATGAACACTGCGTATGCTACTCTTAAAGCTGTAGGGGTTCGTAGCATGGAAAACAAAAATTTTCTATCGCATACAAACAAACAAGCCAAGATCTATCTACTAGATTGTAGCAACGAGTTGATGGAATAACTCACCCTCGAAGATTCCAAAGTGTTTAACGAGAGCAGATTCTCGTGGGTGATGTAGTTGTACTCTTTCCGATCTCAAGATCGCGTAGACGATCCTTCCGGCGCCGCGTTCCCGCAGCGCTCCCGCAGTCGGTCACACGTTCGGTACTCGACGAAGACCTTCCTCTCCCTTGTTCCAGCAGGCAGCGGAGGTTGTAGCACTCTCCTCGCGATTCCGGCAGCACAACGGCGTGGTACCGGAGGTAGAGGGGAAATCCCGCAGGGCTTCGCCTTAAGCCGGTGCGAGTATGGTGGAGCTTATGAGAGAGGCTATTAGTGGTCTAGTAATTAGACACACCAATTAGAGGGCTCTAAACCAATTAGAAGGCTCTAAACCGAATAGCTCTAAACCGGGGTCTAGATCTAGGGTTTAGTTTAGAGGATAGGAAACTTGTGTGTATAGGAGGGGAGCCCTGCCCCTCCTTATATAGGTGGGAGGGTGTGGGCGCGCCAGGGGAGGGAGGGAGTCCCTCCCCAACTCGGCCTAGGGCTGGGCGCCGGCCTGGAGGAGTCCAACTCCTCCTCCAGGTTGGTTCCAACTCCTCTTGCTTGTTTCCCACAGTTTCTTGTTTTGGCAGTTTGACTTTCAAACTGGACATTTGACTTTTCTGTTTTAGGATTCAATTTAATCCTATATTTGGGACAGCAAGAACACTTAGTACATGATGCAATCATTCCAATATGTAATGACACATTCATGTACCCCTTCCCCCCCGGAGTGCCGGACAATCCGGAACCTTCTAGAATATCCCCGATGAAAACACCGGAATCATTCCCGAACTCCGAAACGGGACTTTCCTTATATGAATCTTATTCTCCGGACCATTCCGGATCTCCTCGTGATATCCCGGATCCCATCCGAGACTCCGAACAACATTCGGTCTCTTTCTCATAATACCATAACTACTCAAACAACGTCGAATCCTTAAGTGTGTCTCCCTACGGTTCGTGAATTATGCAGACATGATCGAGACACTTCTCCGAACAATAACCAATAGAGGAATCTGGAAATTCATATGGCTCC
This sequence comes from Avena sativa, assembly GCA_916181665.1. Classification (NCBI taxonomy): domain Eukaryota; kingdom Viridiplantae; phylum Streptophyta; class Magnoliopsida; order Poales; family Poaceae; genus Avena; species Avena sativa. Next base: position 243,532,917 of record OV702282.1, read on the forward strand.
CACATATTTCTACGATTACTTTGCGATCGAATGAACCACTTACATACGATACCAATTTCCCTTTGTCTCACGATATGTTACTTATCCGAGGTTATGATCGTCGGTATCTCTGCATACCTAGTTCATCCTCGTTACTGATAAGTACTCTTTTCTCGTTCCCGTGATATGTGATCCCTTGTGACCAAGTCACATGCTTGCAAGCTAATTGGATGACATTTCACCGAGAGGGCCCAGAGAATATCTATCCGTCATGTGGATGGACAAATCCCACTCTTGATCCATGTGTTTCAACCAATACTTTCCGAACACTCAATGCCACCTTTATAGCCACCCTGTTACGGTGTGGTGTTTGATGACATCAAAGCATCCATCCAGTAAAGGTGATATGCATGATCTCATGGTCGAAGGAATTAGGTTACTATGTATCAGAAAGCATATAGCAATTGAACTATTGAAATGACTTGATCTTTATGCTACGCTTATCTATAGGAGTATGTCCACCATATCATTCTCCTAACGATATGATCTTGTTGTTGATAACATCTCAATGTTCATGATAAAGAAACCACATCATCAATCAACCAACAAGCTAGTGAAGTATAGAGGCTATACTAGGGACTTCAAATTAAGTTTACAAATCACACAAGTATTAATGGTTTCCTTGTTAATACTATTATAGCATGAATGCAAACATTTATCATAAACACAAAGATATATAATAATAACTATATTTATTATTGCCTCTAGGGCATATCTCCAACAGTCTCCCACTTGCACTAGAGTCATCTAATCTAGATTACATGGTAATATACCGAACACCCATGGCAGTTTGGTGTTGGTCATGTTTTGCCCTCGGGAGAGGTTTAGTCAACGGATCCGCCACATTCAGATCTGTGTGTACTTTGCAAATCTTTATATCCCCATCCTGGATATGTTCTCGAATAGCGTGAAAACACAGCTTGATATGCTTCAGCTTCTTGTGTGACCTTGGTTCTTGCGCATTGGCTATGGCGCCCATGTTATCACAGTAGATAGACATTGGGTCCAGCGCACTAGGAACCACACCCAGCTCTGTAATGAACTCTTTCATCCATATCGCTTCTTGTGAAGCCTCCGAAGCAGCCATGTATTCCGATTCAGTTGAAGATCTCGCCACAACGCTTTGCTTTGCACTCCTCCAGCTAACTGCTGCACCATTCAAAATAAATACGTATCCAGATTGTGATTTAGAATCATCTGGATCGGTGTTCCAACTAGCATCGGTGTAACCATTAACAACGAGCTGTTCATCACCTCCATAAGAAAGAACCATATCCTTAGTTCTTCTCAAGTACTTAAGGATGTTTTTGACCGCTGTCCAATGATCCACTCCTGGATCACTTTGATATCTGCTAGTTAAACTAACAGCATATGCGATGTCGGGTCTAGTACATAGCATGGCATACATTAGAGATCCTATGGCTGAGGCATAGGGAGTCTTACTCATCCTTTCTCTATCTTCTGCCGATGTCGGACTTTGAGTTTTACTCAAGGTCGTATTGGGCAACATGGGCAAGAACCCTTTCTTGCTATCTTCCATTCCAAACCTCTTTAGAACTTTGTCCAAATATGTACTTTGTGACAATGATATTTGGCGTTTCGATCTATCTCTATAAATCTTTATGCCTAATATGTAAGCTGCTTCGCCAAGATCCTTCATTGAAAAACTATTATTCAAATACTCCTTGACACTATTAAGAAGGTCTACATCATTCCCAATCAACAATATGTCATCCACATACAGTATTAAGAATGCTACAGAGCTCCCACTCACTTTCTTGTAAATACAAGCTTCTCCATAAGTTTGTATAAAACCAAAACTTTTGATTACCTTATCAAAACGTTGATTCCAACTTCGGGATGCTTGCTTCAATCCATAGATGGACCGTTGAAGCTTGCATACCTTGTTAGCATCTTTAGGATCGACAAAACCTTTGGGTTGTATCATATACAACTCTTCATCAATGTCTCCATTGAGGAATGCTGTTTTGACATCCATCTGCCATATCTCATAATCATAATATGCAGCGATTGCTAACATAATCCTCACAGACTTTAGCTTCGCTACCGGTGAGAAAGTCTCATCGTAGTCAACTCCTTGAATTTGTCGAAACCCTTTTGCGACAAGTCGAGCTTTATAGACAGTAATATTACCATCAGCATCTGTTTTCTTCTTGAAAATCCATTTGTTCTCGACAGCCTTCCGGCCATCCGGTAAGTCCACCAAAGTCCATACTTGGTTTTCGTACATGGATCCAATCTCGGATTTCATGGCTTCTTGCCATTTATTGGAATCTGGGCTCATCATCGCTTCCTCATATGTCTCGGGGTCATCGGTGTTGTCCACCAACATGACATTCATAACGGAATCATACCAATCTGGAGTGGTACGAGTTCTCGTTGACCTCCGAGGCTCTGTAGCAACTTCAACCGAAGTTTCATGATCACCATCATTAGCTTCCTCTCTTATTGGTGCAGGCACCACAGGAACTTCTTCCGGTGCTGCGCTACTCGCAATTTCGAGAGAAGGTTCGACAACCTCGTCGAGTTCTACTTTCCTTCCAGTCACTTCTTTCGAGAGAAATTCCTTCTCTAGAAAGGATCCATTCTTGGCAACAAAGATTTTGCCTTCGGATCTATGATAGAAGGTATACCCAATAGTTTCCTTCGGGTATCCTATGAAGACGCATTTTTCCGCTTTGGGTTCAAGCTTGTCCGGCTGTAACTTTTTTACATAGGCTTCGCATCCCCAAACTTTAAGGAACGACAATTTAGGTTTCTTCCCAAACCATAATTCATACGGTGTCGTTTCAACGGATTTAGATGGTGCCCTATTTAAAGTGAATGCGGCTGTTTCTAATGCATAACCCCAAAATGATAGCGGTAAATCTGTAAGTGACATCATAGAACGAACCATATCTAAGAGAGTTCGATTACGACGTTCAGACACACCATTACGCTGTGGTGTTCCCGGCGGTGTCAATTGTGAAAGTATTCCGCACTTCTTTAAATGCTCGCCAAACTCGTAACTTAGATATTCACCTCCACGATCAGAACGTAGAAATTTAATCTTCTTGTTACGTTGATTCTCTACCTCACTTTGAAACTCCTTAAACTTCTCGAAAGTTTCGGACTTATGTTTCATGAAATAGATATACCCATATCTACTCAAGTCATCCGTGAAGGTAAGAACATAACGATAACCACTGCGCGATGCTACACTCATTGGACCACACACATCGGTATGTATGATTTCCAGTAAGTCCGTAGCTCGCTCCATTATACCAGAAAATGGAGTCTTAGTCATTTTACCCATCAGACATGCTTCGCATCTTTCAAGTGATTCAAAATCAAGTGATTCAAGAAGTCCATCGGAATGGAGTTTCTTCATACGTTTCACTCCAATGTGACCAAGACGACAGTGCCACATATAGGTCAAATTATCGCTTGATTTCAAACGTTTAGCCTCAATGTTATTAATATGTGTATTTCTACTATCGAGATTCAATATGAATAGACCATCTATCAAAGGTGCATGTGCATAAAACACATTACTCATATAAATCGAACAACCATTATTCTCGGATTTAAACAAGTAACTGTCTCGCAATAAACAAGATCCTGATATAATGTTCATGCTTAATGCAGGCACCAAATAACAATTATTTAAGTATAAAACTAATCCCGATGGTAGATGAAGAGGTAGCGTGCCGACCGCGATCACATCAACCTTTGATCCGTTTCCTACGCGCATCGTCACCTCGTTCTTCACTAGCTTCCGTTTATTCTGCAGCTCCTGTTTCGAGTTACAAATATGAGCAACCGAACCAGTATCAAATACCCAGGCACTACTACGAGTACTAGTGAGATACACATCAATAACATGCATATCAGATATACCTTTCTTCTTGATGTTGCCGTTCTTCAAATCCGCCAAGTACCTTGGGCAATTCCGCTTCCAGTGACCTTCTCCCTTGCAGTAAAAGCACTCAGTTTCAGGTTTAGGTCCAGCCTTGGTCTTCTTCGTCGGCGTGGTAACTTTCTTACCACCCTTCTTGAAGTGTCCCTTTTGCTTAGACTTGCCTTTCTTGAATTTGGTGGTCTTATTGACCATCAACACTTGGTGCTCTTTCTTGATCTCCACTTCTGCAGATTTTAACATAGCAAATAGTTCTGGCAACTCTTTGTTCATGTTCTGCATGTTGTAGTTCATCACAAAGTTCTTGTAACTTGGTGGTAGTGATTGGAGGATGCGGTAAACTCCCAAAGTATTAGGAATCACTATACCCAAACTTTGAAGTTTATTTGCGTGCCCAGACATCTTAAGCACATGCTCACTGACGGAGCTACCCTCTTCCATCTTGCAGTTAAAGAACTTTTCAGAAGCTTCATAACTTTCAATTGCCGCATGAGTCTCAAAAATTAATTTGAGATCCTCGACAATATCATATGGATCTGACTCTTCAAACCTTTTCTGAAGCTCCGATTCTAAACCATACAAGATAGCACACTGAACTATGGAGTACTGATTCTTCCGAGCAAGGTAAACATTCTTTACTTCATCGGTAGCATCAGCTGCAGGTGGGTCACCTAGCGGTGCATCCAGCACATAGGTCAAATTACCAGCTGTGAGGACAATCCTCAAATTGCGGAACCAATCCGCGAAGTTGCTTCCATTGTTTTTCAACTTTTCTTTCTTTAGGAACGCATTAAAATTGATGGTAGGGGCTGCCATTGATCTACAACATATTTGCAATAGTTTAGACTAAGTTTATGACAAATTGAGTTCAAATTAATTAATGAAATTAAACTAGGTGAACTCCCACTCAAAACAACATCCCTCACATTGTTTTAGTGATCACATGAACCAAATCCACTACATCAACACCGATCATCACGAGAGCTGATATAGTTTTAATGGCGAACAATCATCATGTTCATCATATCTACTATATGATTCATGCTTTGCCTTTCGACGATCCGTGTTCCTGAGGCCATGTCTGTACATGCTAGGCTCGTCAAGATCAAACCTTAGCTTCCGCATAAGCAAATCTGGCTTGCTTACGTTGTATTCACCCGCGGAATCAAAGACACCCGATCATCACGTGGTGCTTCGAAGCAGCAAGCTTTGGCAACGGTGCATACTAAGGGTGAACACTTTAGAACTTGAAATTTATGTGCATGAGGGATCATCTTATAATGCTACCGTCGTCTACTAAGCAATACAAGATGCATAAAGGATTAACATCACATGCAATTCATAATATGTGATATGATATGGCCTTTCTTCTTTGTGCTTCCGATCTCCATCTTCAAGCACGAATATGATCTCCATCATCACCGGCATAGCATCAAGGTCAATGACGCTTCTCCATGGTTGTCGTCCACCAGCTTCAACTATTACAACTATTTTGAATAGACACGCAGGTCTTAACAGAAATTAAAGACAACCATATGGCTCCTGCCGGTTGCCAACTTACAATAAGGAACATTGCATACATCAAATATAATCACAATCATGGCCATATCACATCACTGCACACCCCTGCAAAACAAAGTTAGACGCTTCTACTTTCTTTGCATATTTTACGTGGTTTGGGGCTTTCCATAAGTGTCGTTCTAACTTACGAACAAGAACCACAACATTGATACTAGCATTGTTGATCACCCGTTGTAAATTGGATCTTTACTATGCTAGGAGAAACAGGCACCCGCAAAGCCACTTATGCAATACAAGTTGCATGTCAAACGTGGAGCAAGTCTCATGAACGATGTCATGTAAGGTTAGCCCGGGCCGCTTCATCCCAACATACCGCAAGATGCAAAGTACACAAAAAGCAATCTACAATAAAAGCATCAACGCCCACAATGACCATTGTGTTCTACTCGTGCAACAGATCTACATATAGACACGGCTCTGATACCACTGTAGGGGTTCGTAGCATGGAAAACAAAAATTTTCTATCGCATACAAACAAACAAGCCAAGATCTATCTACTAGATTGTAGCAACGAGTTGATGGAATAACTCACCCTCGAAGATTCCAAAGTGTTTAACGAGAGCAGATTCTCGTGGGTGATGTAGTCGTACTCTTTCCGATCTCAAGATCGCGTAGACGATCCTTCCGGCGCCGCGTTCCCGCAGCGCTCCCGCAGTCGGTCACACGTTCGGTACTCGACGAAGACCTTCCTCTCCCTTGTTCCAGCAGGCAGCGGAGGTTGTAGCACTCTCCTCGCGATTCCGGCAGCACAACGGCGTGGTACCGGAGGTAGAGGGGAAATCCCGCAGGGCTTCGCCTTAAGCCGGTGCGAGTATGGTGGAGCTTATGAGAGAGGCTATTAGTGGTCTAGTAATTAGACACACCAATTAGAGGGCTCTAAACCAATTAGAAGGCTCTAAACCGAATAGCTCTAAACCGGGGTCTAGATCTAGGGTTTAGTTTAGAGGATAGGAAACTTGTGTGTATAGGAGGGGAGCCCTGCCCCTCCTTATATAGGTGGGAGGGTGTGGGCGCGCCAGGGGAGGGAGGGAGTCCCTCCCCAACTCGGCCTAGGGCTGGGCGCCGGCCTGGAGGAGTCCAACTCCTCCTCCAGGTTGGTTCCAACTCCTCTTGCTTGTTTCCCACAGTTTCTTGTTTTGGCAGTTTGACTTTCAAACTGGACATTTGACTTTTCTGTTTTAGGATTCAATTTAATCCTATATTTGGGACAGCAAGAACACTTAGTACATGATGCAATCATTCCAATATGTAATGACACATTCATGTACCCCTTCCCCCCCGGAGTGCCGGACAATCCGGAACCTTCTAGAATATCCCCGATGAAAACACCGGAATCATTCCCGAACTCCGAAACGGGACTTTCCTTATATGAATCTTATTCTCCGGACCATTCCGGATCTCCTCGTGATATCCCGGATCCCATCCGAGACTCCGAACAACATTCGGTCTCTTTCTCATAATACCATAACTACTCAAACAACGTCGAATCCTTAAGTGTGTCTCCCTACGGTTCGTGAATTATGCAGACATGATCGAGACACTTCTCCGAACAATAACCAATAGAGGAATCTGGAAATTCATATGGCTCCCACATATTTCTACGATTACTTTGCGATCGAATGAACCACTTACATACGATACCAATTTCCCTTTGTCTCACGATATGTTACTTATCCGAGGTTATGATCGTCGGTATCTCTGCATACCTAGTTCATCCTCGTTACTGATAAGTACTCTTTTCTCGTTCCCGTGATATGTGATCCCTTGTGACCAAGTCACATGCTTGCAAGCTAATTGGATGACATTTCACCGAGAGGGCCCAGAGAATATCTATCCGTCATGTGGATGGACAAATCCCACTCTTGATCCATGTGTTTCAACCAATACTTTCCGAACACTCAATGCCACCTTTATAGCCACCCTGTTACGGTGTGGTGTTTGATGACATCAAAGCATCCATCCAGTAAAGGTGATATGCATGATCTCATGGTCGAAGGAATTAGGTTACTATGTATCAGAAAGCATATAGCAATTGAACTATTGAAATGACTTGATCTTTATGCTACGCTTATCTATAGGAGTATGTCCACCATATCATTCTCCTAACGATATGATCTTGTTGTTGATAACATCTCAATGTTCATGATAAAGAAACCACATCATCAATCAACCAACAAGCTAGTGAAGTATAGAGGCTATACTAGGGACTTCAAATTAAGTTTACAAATCACACAAGTATTAATGGTTTCCTTGTTAATACTATTATAGCATGAATGCAAACATTTATCATAAACACAAAGATATATAATAATAACTATATTTATTATTGCCTCTAGGGCATATCTCCAACAAAAGCATCTAGCCGGAATAGTATGTTCCATCTAAATGCTTGGGGGCTATAGTGAGAGTTTTTTCTAACTTAGTCACTCTTAGAGCATATAGATATAAAACCTATGGTTTTCCGTCTACATCCTCGGGGGATACAGTGGGATACTCATATGAAATGCAAAAGGCAAAGTAAAAACTTACAAGTGCAATAATCTTGAGGTTTGTAGCACTCTCGGCTAGCAGCTTGCCGAAGGAAATGCTATTTCCTCGCAAGATATCCGCTTGTCGGAGTAGCTCCTCAAGACCGCACGTCGGAGATGACGGTACTCCTCCAGGAACCAGAGTTGTGTTACTCGGCATGAGCGCCGGGTAAACTATCTTCGGAAAATCAAAAGGTTTCTAGGGAGTAGAGGCAGCGCCTTCGGCAGAGGTACCAGCTCCCACCACCGCCTTGCCGCTACCGATAGCATCCTTAGCCGGAGCTTCAGCCATTTGTAGAGCAGCGCTCTCCTGTGTCGCCTGCTCGCCGACAACAGTGAGTTCGGTAGAGGCGCCAGAATCCACTTCCATGGTGGAAGGGCCTGGTGCCTCCTGGACTTGAGAGCTTGTCGGAGCAGAGGAGGGCTTGACGGCAGGAGTAGCAGGGGCGATGGCGGGGGAGGAGTCGCGATGCAGCATGTCCTTGATATTTCTAGAAGCCCCCAAAGTTTTGGAGGACTTCAAAAGGCTGGTCGTGGATTTCTTCCTGAAACGTGCAAAACTGCATAAGTACAGGAACAAGACAGATAAATAGACAATGTTGGAGCATGAGAGGCTTACACTAGGGGGGGGGCGCTTTGGCAAACATCCCGATGGCTTTTCTCTTTTTCGCCTCCAGGGCGGCGGTAGTCTTCTTGGAGGCTCCACCCTCCGTCTTCTTCTTCTTGCCTCCGTCGGCAGCGTCAGAGGTGGAGCTCTTCCGCTTTTGCGCCAACGGGACATCATCGTCGGACACGACCGTGACTTCCTTCATCTTTGGATCGTAGATTTGGGCAGCCAGGTTGCCCTCATCTAGATCACTAAGCTGTTAAGTGAGAAATCACCGTGTTAGATAAGATGGTATTGGCAAGACGGAAAAACTGGAGCAATGTCATACATGGAAAATAAATACCTACCTTTGGGCACTTGCCGTCTACGTACATGTCACAGGTGATGGTGAAGCCACGCTTCTTATCCTTCACCTTGACGATGTCCTTAAGGCAGGCTTGACGGAGTCGCTCGAGAAGTTATCCACGGAGATCCGGAGGGTATCCCTTCGATCACTGGTGTACTCGTGCATGAACTTCGCGCGGTGCTGCAGAGGTTGGATTCGCCTGATGAACCAGCACATGGCTAGGTCCAAGCCGGTCAAACCCGTCTCTATGAACCATTCGATCCTCCTTATTGCGCGAGAAGCGTCGAGGTCGGAGGGAAGGGAGGCATGGGATCTCCATGTGGAAACTTCAGCGGCGGCTCCATCCACGAAGTCCGGGTACGTCACTTCTCGGCCCGACAAAGGAATGTGGGCCGTAGAAGTACGTACGCTGCCAGTTCTTGCAGGACTCGTGGCCGACGATGTCGGGGAACCGCCGGCCAGGACGAATCTTGAAGCTTATGGTGCCGCGGTTCCTAAGCTCCTCCCTACTATGTCCGGCTTCACGTTTGACGGTGAAGAAGTACACGAACAAGTCTAACCTAGGCTTTATCCCTAGATAACCCTCACAAAGTGCCGCGAAGTTGCTAAGCACTAAGATGCTATTGGGGAGAGGTTGTGGGGTTGGACCTTGTAGTGGTTCAAGATGGACAGAAAGAAGTGGGAGATGGGCAAGGAAACGCCGCGTACCAGCTGAGCCTTGAGGTACACCTTTTCTCCGACTTGGGGAGAAGGTGTCACCTCGCTGGCCGGCGCCGCCCGCCAGGCGAGCCCCTCCATCGCGGGGAGGTAGCCTTCAGTGACCATCTCCTGGATGTCGCGGTCGGTGATGTCCGAGCCGCGCCAGTCGCCCTTGTGCGAGTCTGGCTCTTCTTCCAGTGGTTCCAGCGCCTCCAGATTGTGGTCGCCGCCGGTGGTCTCGATCACTGTCGATGCGGGGATGACCAGACCCTCTGGAGGCACGACGACGGAGCTCGCCGGCTTAGCCGCGACTTCGCCCGACGCCGCCATCGATGGGGAAGAACTGCTGCTGGCCATGGAGTGGTGGAAGGAGGCGACTGATGCAGAGGGAGGCTAGGGTTTTCGAGGTTGCTCGCGGAGAGCTCAAGGAGGCGTGCGGCTAGAGGAAGAAGACGATGACGCGAGAGAATGAGGTAAAAAGTGGCAAGTGTCCCACGGTTACTATTTATCATGCTCTGCGTCAAGATTCGTGCAGCTAATTGGACGGTTGCCGCGTAGACGACGTGTTCGTGAACGTGCGCGGTAATTTCGCCACGTCTCCAACCGCCGCCGCCAACGGTTCGTATCGCTCGCGCGGGAAAATCATATATGATTGTGTTCTCTGCATGTGTGAGTTACGAGGCGTCGCTGACCTAAGCCTACGTCGTCATAACTGACATGGGTAGATGAGCCGTCGCATCAAAGATTCCGGCATGGATGGATTTAATCTGACTACGGAAGAGTACGATGGAAGATTCAGCATTTCTCCGACTTATAAATCAAAGACGGAGAAAACCTTGCAGGGTTCTTTGGGAGGACTACAAGATATTGCTTGACGATTTGCCGACATCCATCTAGACGGAGCATTCCACATGAAGAGGCAAGACGGCGCAAGATCTCGGAGTTCTCCGGGGGCTACTGTTGGGGATATACTATATGGGTATCCTAATAGCATGTCTCTTATCCGACTAACCCGGGTGGCCCATAGTCGGTAGCATAGCCTATGGCCTGCTGGGCGGCCCAGTTAGATGGATCCAGAAGGGAAGCCCATGCCGGATAAAGGAAGGCTATGGTGGAGTCACCAGCGAACCCGGAGCCTTGGAGTGCAAGATACACAAGACTAGTGATAGGCGGTGTAGGACTCTGTAACCTGTCCGGCTAGGACTTTTCCCTGTAACCCCAGGACCTGGCGACTATATAAGTCGGGCCTATGGGAGCCTTTAGGGCACAATCTCATACGATAACTTAGACTCTCTAGTCACATCGCATAGCGAACCTATCTTTGTAACTCGGCGTATTGCCCTTATAGTGATTTATAGCAGGAGTAGGATTCCGCCACCGTCGTGGGATCTGAACCTGGGTAAGCTGTGTTATCTCGTACCCGTCAACCGTCCGCCTTACCCCATATCTCTAAACACGCACTGTGAGAATCCCTCCATGGCGTACTCATCGGCAATACCACGACATACGCCAGCAAAGCATATAGGACAGACTTAGTTAAAGTGAGTCTTCCACCACGAGTAATGAAGTCTAGAGAAAAACATATTCTTTTTTCCACCACCGAAATGTATGGCAGGAAGACCTCCCTTGGCAGCTTAGAATCGGAGAGCGGCAAATCCAGATAGGTATGAGGGAAAGAAGCAATCTCACAGCCAAGAGCAGCAGCAATATCCTGTCCTTCTTGCGAGGCGAGGTTAATCAGTACAAACGTTGATTTAGAGAAATTAATTCTTAGACTAGCAGTGCTTGCAAAGTTATCCAAGATCTTCTTGAGAATATTTGCTTGTTCAACATGTCCTTGGATAACTATCAACGTATTGTCCGCGTATTGGAGCACTGGACAAGGCTGGCAATCAAGAACCGGGTGTTTGAGTGCCCCTGTAGTTGCAACTTGTCTGATGGCATGTTGTAGAACATCAACCACTACAATGAACAGAAGTGGCGAAAGCGGGCCCCCTTGTCGTAAACCCCTCTTAATTTGAATCCAACTCCCCAGGATACCATTCAGAAGGACAGCAGTTTTTGCCGACCTTAGCAGCTCTTCCATCCGTATGATCCATTTGTCATCGAAGCCTCTAATCGGCATGATAGAGAATAGAGCATCCCATGAAACAGTGTCAAAAGCTTTGCAGAAACATGTTGGTTGTGGTATTACTCTACTTAAAAGAACGCTTTTGTAAAATAATATTTTTTAATCATTCCAAAAAATAATGTACAAAACTTGGAATTTTAGATTCTAGCGTGGTTACGATACACCGTACACTGATAGACACTAATCGGTGTACAATATACACCGATAGGCACGATTCACCAATAGACACAAAATCACACATGCATGTCTAAGCAGGAAAATGGTATTAATCGGTGTACCGTATATTACTGCCACCAGTATCCTAAATTCTGAATTTTATGTACTATTTTTTAAATTAATTTAAAAATATATTATTAAAAAAAATAGGTAAAAGAACAGCTAAGGCATGACACAGTGTCCCGTCGAAGCAGCATAGGATGAGATGGCAAGTCAGGTAGGGATGTAAGCGGCACACCACTTAATCCCGCGTAATACCGTTTATTAGTACTTAGTTCAATAAAATTTGTGTTTTTAAAAACAAATAACTATCAAGTTGAATAAACGGGACTTGTGGATGCCATTTAAGTGCCATTTACATCTCTAAAGTCAGGGCATCATAACGTGTGCTTTGTTAGGTGTATCCCCTCTGATCTCCGATTATTGCCTTTGTCAGGTGTATCCCTCTCCTATTCTCCTCCGCCAGGAATACCAAACGCCTAGCACTGGAGGCCACTCCAGAGGACAGGTGTATCCCCTCTCCCCTCTCCTATTCTCCTCCGCCGCCTTCTGCTTCTTCCTACGCATTCTCAATATTTCTTTCTTACTTCCAGCTCCAAGGCATGGTGATTGCAGGATCTGGGAGGTAGCTGATCTGCTTCCTTTGTATTATTCCGCCAAATCTGCAGGTTAGTAGTAACTCCCTGTCCTGGAATCAGTCATTATCCATGTCCCTTTTCTTCTTTTGTTGCAGCTGTTTAACTCAAAGACTAGTGAGTAGTCTCGGATTAAACTCTTTTTTTGTCGATTAGTTTTGAGATAGTTCACCGCACTTGCCATTGGGTAGTCCCAGAGCAAACTAATTTGTTAAAATCTGTGTAGAGGATACTGAAGCTGCGAGATGAGGAATTCCTGCGAGAGCTGCAGGAGGTACTGGAACCATCTACATGGGAAGGCCACGCGTTTCGTCAGACGGATGGACAAAAATTCTACACAAAGCCTGGTATGATATTTTGCAAGCAATACGGCACTCGTAGAAATAAAATAAGGCCTCTATCAACTGTCACCATTGCTACCAATTTTAGGGAAATGCATTTCTTTTTAACTAACACTCCTTACAATTTTTTTTACATATGTTGTTGCAGGTCATACCAGAGAGGTTTGTGAACCATTTCGTTGGGAAGATGCTGGGAACCATCAAACTAGAAGGCCCCAATCGTATTGTGTACGATGTCGGAGTTACCAAGCGCAAGAACAGAACAATCTTCCAATCTGGATGGGATGTGTTTGTTGACGCCAATAACATAGTGGAGAAAGACTCGTTGATGTTCCGATACCGTGGAAGATCTCGCTTCAAGGTTGCGGTATTTGATTCTGGTGGTTGTGAGAAAAGGGTGACCTGTGCTGGCATAGAGAGCACTACTAGTGATCAAGAACCAGTCACAAATTCGACAGACATGTCAAGCAGCTCTGAAAGTTCAGGCAAGTGCTTTGCATCCTGTTCTAAGGTGATGTTTTATCTGCAGTTGTACTTACTCTTGAAAACTCTTTATGTATACAGGAGAAGACAGTCCTTCTGATTCGGATCATCACACACTCTCAAAGCCTCTTTATGTCTTATCAGGGAAATGCTATGTAACAGAAGAGCAGGAGGCAAATATAGTTGCCTTTGTGGAGGAAATTCAACCACAAATGCCTCTGCTTGTGGCTGTGATGAAAAATCCCGATGAAAAACCATATCCTGACCTGGTATTTTATTTTAATCATTTGAAATCTATATGAACTACTCATTGCTCTCATTCATATATATATTTGTCATTTGAATACTGTTTAGGAAATGAGTATCGGTTCTGTTTCTTATAAAACTTCAAAAGATACTTTTGGAACAAATGCATCGAAAGACACATAACCATAAATTTTTATAATATATGGTGTGTTCTTAGTGAATTCTTGCAGTCGCACTACTACTTATTGCTTTGCAGTCATCATATGAGTGAATTCCTCTTTTACTGCAATTTTGTTTGATTAAAACTTACAACAGTACCACCTGCTGTAACTTTTGTTATTAGGCAATTCCTAAGGATTACATAATCGCTTACTTTCCACACCAAAGTCAAACTATTACACTCCAGCTGGCCAGGCAGAGCAAGACGTGGCACTGCAAATTACTTGTCAGGCCAGATGGGGGTCGGTGCAATCTGTATGGCTGTCACTTTGTCCGTGACAATCATTTGCTGGAGGGAGATCTCTGCCTCTTCCAGCCGATGGCCAATGGCAACGGAACAACATTCACAATCATGATCCATGTGCTTCGCAAAGAGGTGACCTCAATTGTGCGTGTTAAGGAGGAACAGTCTGACGGTATGTTAATATGACCGAAGTGCTTCCGTTCCAATTTATATTTTCGTCTTATTTATTTGAAAATCTATTTCAATGCACTGAATTTTCAGAAAGTGGAAGACCAGATGGATGCCAAAGTGGGTGCTCAAGTTATAGTAGAAATTCTACAAAGATGGCTTCTATATCCTCTTCATCTGAGGAATCAGGTACATTTTCTCTTTGGTTAAGTTACATGCACATCTGCGTGAAACTTTAATTTACTTACACCCTGTTTGGATGTACTTAATTGGGCCCAGAATTGAGGAATTGGAATTGGACACCAATTTCTATCGTTTGTTTTGTCCTAGAATTTAACCTTGGAAATGATGACCCAATTCCACAATTCTCCCGCGAGGCCTGTTATATGGTTGTCTCCAATTCGGAGCCTTACCCCTCCGAATCACCCGGAAACGCACGCGTACCCCTTCGATCGTATCCTCCTCTTCCTCCTCACGCGGCAGGAGACGACCGCCGCCGCCTTCCCATCGTTCGCTTGTATGGATCGCCCACCTCCCTCCCTCCCGATCCTCTATCCCCGCCCTCCTTCCTCCCTCCCATCGTCGCCCTTTCCCCTCCCTCCTCCCTTCCTCCCCATCCTCTCCCCTTCCTGTCGGCCGGCAGATTCGTTTTTGGCGGCGGTTTGAGGTATGTCGGCGGCGGGTTGAGGCGTGGCGTCGGTGGGTTGAGGCGTGGCGGCGGGGGGGGGTTCCATTCTCCATCATCTACACATCCCATTCCTTTTGTTTGTGGCAGATATCATCATGCGTGAGATTCATACAAGCCTGTGTGACAATACAGTTCATGGCAAACATCAATAGTTCATGCGTGAGATTCATACTGTTCGCCCGCGCCCGCGATCGCCTGGGAGCCACGCCACTGTCAGCGTGCCTTTTTTCCCAAGCACATGCACAACGCCACTGTCAGCATGCCCTTTTCAGCTAGCTAGTTCTGTACATAAGATATGATCCAGCAGCTTCGTTGCTAGTTCCAGCTAGTTAGTTCTGTTTTGCAGCTAGCTAGTTGTGCTTACTATTGCTATCTTAAACGTCCTGGCTGCCTCTTATCTTATAAACCAACATAATCAGTTACACTCGTTGGCACCCGTCTAATTAAAGAAACATATAAACTAGGCTGTTTTGTACGCACTGTTTTGTATGCACTGTTTAATTTTGTCCGTCTAATTAAAGAAACGTAGAAACTATAACCCATCTAATTCCAGTCTGTTTTGTACGCACTGTTTAATTTTGTCCAACCTCGTTTTATTGCAGCTAGCAAAAAAAAAAAAAAATCAATTCCATGGTTTGAACATCCAAACAGGAATTAGAATTGGGTACAACCCTCTGATTCCAACCACGGATTCCAACCATCCAAACAGCAGAATTCAAATTAGCAGCCATTTCCTTTCCAGGCAGGAATTGGAATTCCCACCTAATTCATTTCCTGGATTTAATTCTGTGCATCCAAACAAAGCGTTACTGTTTCTTACTTCAATTTTTTTAGGAGAAGAATGTCCTTCAGATTATGATTCGTTTGAGTCGGATGATGTTCGAACACCTCGCGAGCATGATTATGTGTTGTCAAATAGGTGTTATTTATCTGAGACACAAAAGGAGAAAGTAGTTATGCTTCTCCGGGACATTCAACCCAGAACTCCTGTGTTCGTGGCTATCATGAGGAAGTACAATATCCAAGCACCGTATCCTTCTCTGGTAAATTTCCTGAGTTCTTTTTCAGCACACCACAATCGTCCCTAGAAAGGTGGGGTATTTATGATTTGTATGTTATAGGGAAACTGTGCCATCTTCATGTTCTGATGGTTCATTCTTAGCACTTAAATAAATGGATTTTCTTTCTTGACTACTGAAACAATATTTGGCTGAGTTTTATGTTCTTATTTGTTTGTTAACGGTATCACATGTTCACATCCTGTCCCATTTGTAATCAGATCATCACTAAGGAATACGGTGTTGTACATTTTCCCCATGAAAGTGCCTCTGTTACACTTCAGAGCCCAGGTGTGAATAAGAAATGGCACCCCAGGTTCTACAAGGCGAACGATGCAAGTATGCACAGGATTAGCGGGCAGTGGTTTGATTTTGTCTATGACAATCGCGTGGAGGAGGAAGATATCTGCATCTTTGTACCAGCAAAGGGTGGGAGAAGGTTCAGGTTTACCGTTCATCTACTTCGCGCAGAAAGAGACATGCATGCAGGTCCTTTTGTGCCGCCCTACATACTACCACAAAATAGCTGTCTATCTCCATTGCAACAGATCATAGTTGAAGATAAAATGCAAACCATCCAATTGGAAGCACCCTTATATGTGGCAATCATGAAAAATTCCAGTGTTGGTGTCAATGGGCACTACGTCCTGGTAAGCTCAATACATATTCTCAATTATTGGGACATAATGTCTCGAACTTAGCCATACTATTTGCTTGCTATTTTACTTGAATTTAGCTTTGCAACTACATCAAAGAAACGCGCATTTTCTCAAACCAAATAACTATGTGGCAAAGGTTGTTTTATGTTATTAACATGATTGGTCAACATGTCATTGTAACTTGCTTATACCTGCAAATACTAGGAATTTGGTGCACAATATGCTGACACGTATCTTCCAAAGAGAGAGGAACCAATTTTGCTTCAGCATAAGGGGAAGATATGGCACACCAAGCTGCGTATTTGGAGCCGTCGTATGAGGCGTGTCCTCGATTGTGGCTGGCGCAAATTTGTTCGTGACAACCGTCTGCAGGTCGGAGATACCTGTCTGTTTGAGCTGAAGAATTACCGGAAGAAGCTTACTATGACGGTCCATATCATTCCGAGTGATCAGTGTTAGTTTCTACTACTTTGTAGTAAAAGGGAATGATGGTCCCTGCTATTTCTACTGGTACTATGTTTTGTACTCTAAAACCAAATTGTGGTACGGTTGATCTTTGAGAACTATTGCATGGCTAAAACTCTGAACTTTGACAATTCCGAGTAATTTCTGCCTTGTTGAAGGTATTAGCTCGAAACTTCAAGTTTGGAGTAGGGGAAAACCCTTTTTTGTTATAGTTTATAGCCTTTAGATCGTTGCCGTTTTGCAAGCAAAATATACGCACGTATGGAAAAATTGCAGTGCAAAGCTTAGCTCTTTGATCGATTTAGCTAGAACGTTCTAGGTGAGCAGCTAGCAGGGATGTGATTCCATGATGGGTTCTCCCGTATGTGGATGTGTGGATGCAACCGGCGGAGTTATGTAGAGTCAAAACCGGGCTATAGCCCGCCCAAGATTTTGCCAAAAAGGCTACATGTATGCATTGATACTAGCAGAACAGCAGACAAGCGGCACATGAGTTGCAACGGCGAGCCATTAGATTTTTTTTTTTTTGCCAAGAAAGAGAGTTTTATTTAAACAACAGGTTGAATACAATCAGAGTTCATCGCTGAGGCGATCTCTATAGGGAAACCACGCAGCCAGACGGCTGTACAGCCCTGTACTCTTCCTAGCTGGGCGAGCGCATGGCTAACGCCATTAGCCTCACGACTAATCTTTTTTATTACAATCTCCCTTTCCTTTATCAGCACACGTATCAAGCTTACTAGCATGGCATGGCGAGACATATTTGCAAAGCTGTCCTCCAGTAGCCTGAATGCTTCAACGCAGTCCGTTTCGACAGTTATAGACAGCTCTGTCCAATTCAGAGCTAGCGCTAATCCCTCCTCGATAGCCGCGAGCTCAGACTCGACGACTTGAGTGTATGTCCTCAGTTGTCGGCAGGCCGCAACAATCACCTCGCCGTTGTGGCTTCTCAAAATCATGCCAGCCCCAGCCGTGTCTTCTGTCTTGAAGGCACCATCGGTATTGAGTTTCGTCGTGCCCGCCACAGGAGGTTGCCATTTCTGCTTCCCCTTCTTACGGTCGTCCTCCTGGTGTTTCTGCTCCTGAAAGCCCTGCACACACGAGACAACCTGTTTTCCTTTGGTAACATCAACAATGGGATGCTGTTTTATCAGTAGTATCGACTCCAAATAGCTGAGCAGGAACCATTTTGAGCTTTCCATCGGTCCCGGAATTTTTTCATGAGTAAGCTCATTGTGGTTATACCAAAAGCGCCACAAGAGTAATAGAACTTCCGCCCGTCGCAGCTCATCCAGCTTGGCAAACACATGCAAGAACCAGTCTGGATTATGTGCATATTGTATCAGAGCATTGGGCAGGTCCCAGACTTCTTGCATGGCCTGCCAGAGTCCATGTGCGTGTGGGCAAGTCACCATTGCATGGAACGAGGTCTCATTCTCCTTCCCACAAATTGGGCATATTGCCAAGGCCTCCATACCGCGTCGTTGCTTGTTGGACTGCGTTGCAAGAGCGTCGCACGCTAGTTTCCAGCCGAACACCCGTATCTTGGGCGGCACAGGCACTGCCATATCAACTTCCACTTCGGCCTGTCCCCGCCAGATCTGTTGCTAGTGGTCTGTTGTCCATCTTCTCGTCTGAGTTCCGCTCCAGCAAGCTTATAAGCACTACGTACAGTAAAGATACCGTTCTTCTCAGCATTCCAAGCCACAAAGTCATGCTCGTTCCTTTTTGATAGTCGGATACTAGTGATCGCATCCACATCAATCTGCAGGAACCATCGCCGCAGCAGCTGTACGTTCCAGGAACCATCATGATCGATGAAATCTGACACCCATCTGTGCCTGCATCGTCGCTGTTGAGTTATCGGTGTGAGTACAGCTTCTCTAGAAATCCATGGGTCACGCCATGCCCGAATCTGTGCGCCATTCCCCACCCTCCAGATAATTCCTTTCTTGAGGAGCTCTAGGCCATATTCAATGGCGCGCCACGTTGACGAGGCATTTCCTATGAAGACAGTGTCGGTGAGTAAACCACTGGGGTAGTATTTGGCACGTAGTACCTGTGCGCATAGGGTATCAGGGAACTGTATTAGACGCCACGCCTGTCGTGCCAACAAAGCTTGGTTAAACAGTCTCATGTCACGGAATCCCATGCCCCCTTGATCCTTTGGTCGAAGCATGTTGTCCCAAGCAACCCAGTGTGTCTTTCTTTTACCATTCTCCGATCCCCATCAAAAGTCTCGGATAATTTTTGTCAGCTCGTCGCACAACCCGAAGGGGAGTTTGAAGACCCCCATCACATATACTGGAATCGCCTGGGCAGCCGCCTTAATAAGGGTTTCTTTACCTGTCTGTGTCAAGAACCCCTCCATCCATTCAATGAGCGCCTTTAATAGTTTCTCCTTCAGGCTTTGGAATTTTCCTTTATGCATGCGGCCCCTCTGGTGTAGGAAGCCCCAAGTATTTGGCTTCAAACGTCTCTTGCGAGACATTAAGGGTAGCCTTGACTGCTTCTCTCTTCCCCTGGTCGCATTACGTACCAAAAAGGATAGAGCACTTGCTCTGGTTAATGAGTTGCCCGGTGCTAGAGGAATAAATTTGGAGGACCTCGCTGGTTCTTGTCGCCGCCTCCACCTCCGCAGGGAAAAAAAGTAGACTGTCATTAGCAAACAGGAGATGAGAAACTCCCGGGGCCCATCTACAAACTCGCTCAACCTGATGGTCCTGTATTTATTTTTGTAACAGAGCAGACAACCCATCAGCGACAAAAAGGAACAGAAATGGGGATAAAGGGTCACCTTGACGAAGACCTCGCGAAGGGGAAAATGAATCTAGAAGAGTTCCATTAAATTTTACAGAATATCTCACGGAGGATACACATGACATTATCCAATCGATCCATCTGTGAGCGAAACTCAGTCTTTGCATCACCTTCCTCAGAAACCCCCAATCCACTCTGTCGTAAGCATTTGACAGGTCCAGCTTATATGCACAGAAGATCTTGCTCTGTATTTTGTTATGCTCAATAAAATGGAGACACTCAAATGCCACCATAGCATTATCCGTAATCAGGCGCCCCGGGACGAAGGCACTCTGGTTAACTGATATGATGTCCCCCAGAATTGGCCGGAGTCTATTAAGCATACATTTAGCAATAATTCTGTATAGAACCGAGCATAAGCTAATTGGTCGGAAATCTTTTAGTGTCTCCGGATGATCAACTTTAGGTATGAGGACAATCGCTGTATCATTGATATCAGGGGGCATACATCCTGTCAAGAAAAACAGACGCACCGCATTAATTACCTCCGTCTTTAGAGTAGCCCAATTCCGTTGATAAAACCTTGCCGGGAAACCATCCACTCCGGTGGCCTTGAGTGGACCAATTGGAAACAGGGCATCTCCAATCTCTTCTTCTGAAAACTCCCGGCACAGCATGTCGTTCATATCTCCAGTTACGCGTTCCTGGAACAGATCAAGCAAAGCATCATAATTAAGGTTAGGATCACGTGTAAAGAGTTCTTTGAAATATGGCGTGGTCATTCTTTCCATAGCAGAGGGTACATCCTGCCAGACCCCCTCATTATCTTTGAGTCTCTTAATATTATTTTTGCGTGCGCGCCATATAGCCTTTTGATGGAAATACTTGGTGTTCCGATCGCCGTGTGGGAGCCATTTTATCCGTGAGCGCTGCATCCAGAGCATCTCCTCCCTATAAAGGAGCTCGTTCATATGGTCTGTTACCCGTCGTATTTCCTCCCTGTCCGTGTTATTCTGTAGAAGCTCTTCCAGCCGATTTCTACAAAGCTCAAGTTCCTTTAGAACACTCCCGAACCTTGTTTTGCTCCAACGCTGCAGCACTCCCATAACCCTATCCAGACCAGCCCGTATATCCCCAAGGTGCTCTTTCTGACCTATTTCTTCCTATGCCGCTGCTATTAGCTCCGGGAGTTCGGCCTCACGCTCCCACCAAATCTCATAATGGCGCCTAGGTTGTCGCCGCTGCACTCTGTTTTCCTGCATAAGGCGTACAAGCACTGGGCAATGGTCAGAAACAGGCGAAACCATATGCTCAACCATTGTATCATTAAACAAATATCTCCATTCGGTTGAGGCCACGGCTCTGTCTAGGCGAACACGCACATTCGCCGTACCTTTCCTTTTGTTATCGTATGTATAAGGCAACCCAGAAAACCCCAAGTCGTAAAGCTCACAAACAGCAAGAGTTTCACGGAATGCCTCCATCTGACAGATGTTCCTCTTGCCAGAGAGCCTCATTAAAATCACCCATAACTAGCCACGGAAGGTCGGACACAGGTTTAAGCGATTTGAGCATATCCCACATACAATGACGATTTTCCAAACGCGGCTCCCCATAGACACAAGTTAAGCGCCACTGTGGGGCACTTGGGGACTCACGGATATAAGCATCAATAATTCGTTCATTAATTGATTTAACTTCTACAAGCAGACTTTCATGCCAAAATAAAGCTAGACCACCACTAAGACCATCACTACTAGACCCAGCAAAGCCCTTAAGACCTAAACGAAAACGGAGACGCCTAATTCTCTCTTTAATCTGCCTAGTTTCACACAGAAAGACTAAACGAAGATTAAAAGACTTGGAAATCTGATCGAGCTCACGAACTGCCGAGGCGTTTCCAGCTCCTCGACAGTTGAAACTTAGACAATTCATTGGTACTGACGGGGCGCCACACTCGGCCCCGTTAGCTTGCCGGTAGCCCCTGGACCGGTCGCTTCCTCAGTGTCTCCATTGCCTTGCCTCGCCTCCCTGTTATTCATCACCGCTTCCGCCCTAGTACGTCCCCTCTTCTGCTCGCCACCCTTGGTCTTTGCTTCAAAAGGCACGATAGACAGGTCCTGCCCAAAGAGCCGGTATTTGTTCTCCGCCTCTGTAGCCGTGCGCTTCCATGGAAGCTGGTCTACCACGCCCATCATCACGTCGGAGTCCCCATAGGATGGTGCCATCGAGCTCAGTCCGAACAGGGCTGGGATCATATCAGACGATCGAGGCGAAGTCAGATGCCTGTCATGTGTCGCTCCTTTATGCCCCGGCTTCTTCTGCGTTTTCTTTATTTTCCTGCCGCTAGCTTGCTGCGTCGCTGCATGCTTGCCGGCCAGCTGTGTCTCTACTCCTGCATTGAGCTCATCGACCGGGAGCTGTACTATCGGCTGGCTAGAGGCCTGTGTTGCATGGCCACCGTGTGGGAATTCCTGGCCACTTGCACCGACTAGCATAGCACCGATCTGATTAGACAGTTCCTGCTCAACTCCATCACGCACTTGTCCTTGCTCTTCCTCAAAACCGTCATGTAGACCAACAGGTACTGGTGCGTACTCATGCGGCGGCGTAGCGTCCATTAAGGGTGGCATCTCATCCTCTCCTGCCTCCTCGTGTGAGCCAACCTGCTCCGACGCCCCTGCGTCCTGCTGAGCTACGTCTGCGTGCTGGGGGTTTTGCCTCCATGAGGACTGGCTGTTAGCAACATAACCTGTCATGTTACAAGTTGTGAGAGGTAGAGATAAGGGTTGTTAGTTAGTTTGCTTTTCCTGGTGTAAAACGATCTGATCTGTTGATAAAGATCAGATCGATCTCCCCCTTAATCTCTCGGTTGGTGTAACCTCTCTCGTTGTAATCCTCTCGCTACCACGGTAGCTATATAACACGTACCTGAAGGGTTTCGCGGCATAGTAAATCAAAATTTTCTACGGATGCGAACAGAGGGAAAGCCAAGATCTAATCTAGGAGATGCAAACAACGAGAGAGATTGGATTAGATCTTCATACCCTTGAAGATTCGCACAGCGGAACGTTCGTCGGAACGTGGGTGATGTAGTCGTACTCGCTTCTCCTCCTCGCGATCTGATCCGATCTAGCACCACAAGTGGCGATGCCTCCGTGAGATGCACACGTGCGGCACCTCGACGTCTCCTCCTTCCTTGGTCCAGCAAGTATGGTGGAGAGATGGGTTGGATCTACAACGCGACGACGCGGTGCAATTGGTGGAGAATTTCTACAGCAGGGCTTCGCCTACAAGCAGTCGGGAGGGAGAGAGGAGGGCAGCAGGGCGGCTAGGATTGGAGGGGAAGGTGTGGGGGGTTGGTGCGCCCCCACCCCTCTTTATATAGAGGGGGGGGCGCAGCCCTAGCCCCTCCCCCAAACCCAAACCGGCAGCCCTAAAGGATAAGGAGTGGGGGCAAGGAACCCCCCCCTTCTAGAAGGTCTATCTCGAGTTTAAACCTCTCTTGGCCGGCTGGGCCCTATGGGGCCTTGTGCCCCTGGCCCAATGCGGCCAGGGCACTCCCTCATAGGCCCATGCCCCCTCTCGGAAGGTGGGGCCACGTTGGTCCCCTTTCGGAAGGTTCTAGAAGCTTCCGGTACAATACCGATTAACCCGGAACAATTCCGAACTCCAAAAACTACACTGCCTTATATGAATCTTATTCTCCGGACCACTCCGGAACCTCTCGTGATGTCCCGGATCCCATCCGAGACTCCGAACAAAAACTCATAAACCAATTATCCAATCTATCCTAGCGTCGAGACACGTTAAGTGTGTGACCCTGCGGGTTCGAGAATATGCAGACATGATCTTCTATCAATAATCAACAGCGGGGTCTGGGCACCCATATTGACTCCCACACATTCATCTATGATCATATAGTATGAACCACGATGCCAGGATTCAATCAATCCCATATATATATTCCCTTCGTCTCGCGATATTTTACTTGCCCGAGATTCGATCGTCGGTACCGTCATACCTAGTTCAATCTCGTTCACAGCAAGTACTTTACTCGTTCCGTAATCCGATATCACTTTGTGATTAACTCCTTAACCACATGCTTGCAAGCGGTGTTGATATCGATTACCGAGTGGGCCCGAAGTATATCTCTCCGACTTGGGAGGGACAAATCCCATCTCGATACATACAACCCAACAGATACTTTCCGATCACCTGAGAGACACCTTTATAATCACCCTCTCATAGGATGACGTTTGATGACCTCAAAGCTTTCTTCCGATACCAGGGATTTGTATTATCTCATGGTCTAAGGAATACAATATTTGATATAAGAAAAGCTTCACAAAGACGAACACGATGACACGATCTAATTGCTTCGCTTAGTTTGGGTCTGTCCACCATATCATTCTCCCAATGATATGATCTCATTATTAATTGACAACTCATGTCCATGGTTAGGAAACCTTAACCATCATTAATCAATGAGCTAGTCCTTAGAGGCGTACTAGGGACACGGTGTTGTTCACAAACCACACAAGTATTAAAGTTTCCGCTTAATACAATTCTAGCATGGAATATAAACTTTATCATGAACAAGAATTATAATAATAACATCTTTATTATTGCCTCTAGGGCATAATTCCAATAGTACCGAGCCTGGACTCAAGGGCATCGTTCCCAAAACCTCTATTCGATCATATGGTATCAGAGCCCTCACCTTCCTAAAACACATCTATGTGCCTCGCTTCCTCCTCATCAGCGATGGCAGCCTCCAACCCCCTAGCCGGCCAGAGTGTTAGCGAAAAACTCACCCGCGACAACTACCTCCTATGGCTGTCGCAAGTTCTTCCTCCAATCCGCGGCGCGAGGCTGATGGATTTCCTGGACGTGAAGAAGAAGCCGGCGGAGGAGATCACCGTCGACAAAGGCGGCGACAAGGGCCAAGTCAAGGATCCCAATCCTGACTTCGACGCCTGGCTCAGCACGGATCAACACGTGTTGTCCTTCCTCCTCAACACTCTCTCTAAAGAGATCTTGGTGTCCATGATCGGCCTCAACTCGGCCGCTGAGGTATGGATTGCAATAAAAACAATGTTTGCCGCGCAGAACAGGACGCGGATCTCCAACCTCTGTGTCACCCTCGCCAAGACAAGGAGAGAAGGCATGACCATGAAGGGAATATGCCCTGAGAGGCAATAATAAAGTGTTTATTATGTGTATTCCAAGTATATGATAGATGTTTATTTTGCATGCTATAATTGTATTAATACGGAAACGTTAATACATGTGTGTTTAATAAACAAACAGAAAGTTCCTAGTTATGCCTCTCTCATAAACTAGCTCGTTGATTAACAAGATGATCAAGGTTTCCTGATCATGGAAATTGGATGTTGTTAATAACGGGATCACAACATTAGTGTAATGGTGTGATGAACATTCATCCGAAGTATAGCATTACGATCAAAGTCATTGAGTTTATATTGCTATAATAACTTACGAAGTGATCCTAATCCTTAGACCATGAGATCATGTCAATCACTAACACCGGAAGAGTTTCTTGATAACATCAAACGTCACACCGTAACAGGGTAATTATAAAGATGGATTCAGAACTAATAAAGTGTTATGTTGAGGCTCATGGATCGAGAGTGGAATTTGTTCATCCCGATGACGGATAGATATACTCTGGGCCCTCTCGGTGATATCACATTGATTAGCTTGCAAGCAAGTGATTTGATCACTAGAATGTTATATCACAGGAACGAGAAAAGAGTGCATGTCGGTAACGAGATCAAACTAGGTATGGAGATACCGATGATCGAATCTCGGACATGTAATATATCGTGAAACAAAGGGATTAAGATACTAGCGTAAAAGGTTCCGACGATCACAAGAAAGTCATCGTTGAATGTGTGGGAGTCAGTATGGGTCTCCAGATCCCGCTTCTGATTATTGATCCGAGAGGGGTCTCGATCATGTCCGCATTATTCACGAACCATAGGGTGACACACTTAAGAGACACCGACATCCAAATGGAGCAAATGTTTCATGCTGAAAGAATGAACACGCGCGGGAATTTATTTCACTAGATACCGAAACAGGTTTTCGGGTGAAATTGCATAAAGTGGTTATGCATGTGAAATAGAATTCTAGCAAGGGGTTATTTGTGAATGTTTGTCATTAAAGTAATTGACAAAATTCTGAATAAAATAAAAGAGTTTTATTTAATGAGAGTTTGCATTAAATTTGGTGGAAATTTAATGGGAATTTGAGTGGACTTTTGAGTGGAGGGATTTTAAAGGCATTTTGTGAGTGGAGTGTCCACCCACATGAATGAAGGAGGGGAGGGGGCAGCCCCCATGGCCGGCGGCCACCCCCTTGGGTGCCCCCCTCCTCCTATAAAAGGAGCCCCCCTCCTCACTTGTCTCTCACACCTCCTCGTGAAGGATCTCTCTCCCCCTCTAGAATTTATCCCCCATGGTCTCGTACTAGCGAGATACATGTTCCCGGTGGCTATTCGGCAAGAAAGAGTTGTGCTTCCGCTGCATCGCTGGAGCGAGGAGGCGGAGTTTTCTCGGTGCCTCGAACGTGTGTGCGAGCACGGATGCGCTGCTGATTTGCGGCGCTAGGACTTCCTCTTGATCTTGAGATCGGCAAGAGATCGTCTACATCAACCACGAGTTGAACTCGTTAAGCTTTGTCGGTCTTCAAGGGTATGTTCTCTACGGATATACATCCGCCCGTTGTTTCTATCTATTAGATAGAACTTGGTATATAGTTCACATCGTAGGAAATTTTTTGTTTTCTATGCTGCGAACCCTACAGTGGTATCAGAGCCGGATCTATGCGTAGATACTTTACACGGGTAGTACACATATGAGTATGTGGGCGATGATGATCATGTTGTTGCTCCTTTGTTGTAATTTTGGATATTGGTGGCATAGTGGGATGAAGCGGCCCGGACAAACTTTACATGTCCTCGCACATGAGACCTGTTCCACGCTTGACATGCAACTAGTTTGCATAAGTGGCTAGCGGGTGTCTGTCTCTCCTACTATAGTCAATATCTATTTTGCAAGCGAGTTGTCAACAATTTGATTATCCTTGTTGTGGTTCATGTTCGTAGGTAAGAACGGTTCTATCTCGAAAGCCCTAAGCCACGTAAAACTTGCAATGGATAAATTAGAGGCGTCTAGTTTAGATTGTTGTTGGGCTAGTGTTATGATATGGTAGTGTTGTAAATAGAAGTATGAGATGATACTCTTATAACACACATAGCGTGTAAAATCCATAGACCTTGGATTTACACATATAGGTATGATAGTGATCATACCATGATGCACATGATAGAGATCATCTGCGGGAACCATATAATTTCACTAATAAACATATGATGTTTGATTGCATCTTATATTGCTTGTTTAGCGCTTTGTTAGCATAATAAGATGATCCCTCATTTAAATATCAAGATAAGAATGTGTTCTTCCTTTAGTATGCACCGATATGATGCCCATTTGATGCTCATTTGATATGATGCCCATTTGATGCTCGCCTTTGAAGCTATACCGACTCACGTGATGATCGGACTTGGTGTAGTGGATTTGGTTCATGTAATCACCAAAAAGGCACGAGGGATGTCGTTTTTGAGTGGGAGTTCATTCGTAATATGGATTAGTGAACTCAATCTATCATACACTTAGTCTAAACTTTACAAATTCTGTTGTAGATGGCACCACCTGCTTTTAATTTCAATGTGTTCATGGAGAAAGAGAAACTAGCAACGAACGGTAGCAACTTTACCGAATGGGCCATGATTTTGAGGATTCTCCTCTCTGCTGCACAAAAGCAATATGTGCTAGAAGCGCCGTTAGGCCCCCCACCTTTAGATGATGCCCCTGACGAGGAGAAGAATGTCTATCAGACTCGTCAGGAGGACCACAACTTAGTTCATTGCGGCATATTGTATGGGCTAGAGCCGGAACTTCGAAAGCGTTTCGAAAACGGCAATGCATTTGATACAATGGGTGAGTTGAAAATGATTTTCGACACACATGCTGCTGTAGAGAGCTACAACGCTTCAGAAAAGTTCTTTAGCTGCATGATGGAAGAGCACAGCTCCGTTAGTGAGCATGTACTCAAGATGTCGGGTTACGCCGATAAGCTTGTGTCCTTGGGAATATCGATTCCCATTGACTTAGGCATCCATCATGTTCTGCAGTCTCTGCCACCTAGCTATAAGAGCTCCGTGATGAAGTATAATATGCAAGGCATGAAGAAGTCTCTCCCCGAGCTTCTGTCAATGCTTAAAACTGCAGAAGTGGAGATCAAAAAGGAACATCAAGTGTTGATGATCAATAGGAACACTGTTTCAAGAAAGACAAGAAGGGAAAACGGAAGGGAAGTAAGGGCGGCAATCCTGTTGCCACGCCTGAAAAGAAACCCCGAGTTGGACCTAAGTCTGATTCCGAGTGCTACTATTGTAAGGGGACTGGCCACTGGAAGCGCAACTGCCCCAAGTATCTGGCAGACAAGAAGGCCGGCAAGGCAAACAAAGGTATATATGATATACATGTTATTGATGTGTACTTGAATAGTGCTCGCAGTAGCACCTGGGTATTTGATACCGGTTCAGTTGCTAATATTTGTAACTCGAATCAGGGGCTGCGGAACAAGCGACCGCTAGCAAGGGGTGAGGTCAAGATACGTGTCGGCAATGGATCAAGCGTTGATGTGATCGCCGTCGGAACGCTGCCTCTCCACTTACCGTCGGGATTAGTTATAAACTTGAATAAATGTTATCTGGTGCCTGCACTGAGCATGAACATTGTATCTGGATCGTGTTTGATGCGAAGTGGTTATTCATTTAAATCCGAGAACAATGGTTGTTCCATTTATATGAATGAAATCTTTTATGGTCATGCACCGATGATGAATGGTTTATTTCTATTAGATCTCGATGATAATGTTACACATATTCATAATGTTGATGCTAAAAGGATTAAACTTAATGATGATATATCCGCATATATGTGGCACTGCCGTCTAGGTCATATTGGCATTAAACGCATGAAGAAGCTCCATTCGGATGGACTTTTGGAATCACTTGATTATGAATCATTTGATACATGTGAGCCATGCCTTATGGGCAGGATGACTAGAACGCCGTTTTCTGGTTCAATGGAACGGGCGACAGATTTATTGGAAATCATACATTCTGATGTATGTGGTCCAATGAGTGTGTCGGCGCGAGGTGGATATCGTTATTTTGTTACTTTCACGGATGATTTGAGTAGATACGGTTATATCTACTTGATGAAACACAAGTCTGAAACCTTTGAAAAGTTCAAGGAATTTCAGAATGAAGTGGAAAATCATCGTAATAGAAAGATCAAATTTCTACGGTCCGACCGTGGAGGTGAGTATCTAAGTTACGAGTTTAGCACTCACATGAAAGAGTGTGGAATTGTTTCACAACTCAAACCTCCCGGAACACCACAGCGAAATGGTGTGTCAGAACGTCGTAATCGTACTTTATTAGATATGGTTCGATCTATGATGTCTCTGACGGACTTGCCGTTGTCATTTTGGGGTTATGCACTAGAAACTGCTGCATTCACTTTAAATCGGGCACCATCTAAATCCGTTGAAAAGACACCGTATGAATTGTGGTTTGGAAACAAACCTAAGCTGTCATTTCTTAAAGTTTGGGGATGCGATGTTTATGTGAAGAAACTTCAAACGGATAAACTCGAACCCAAAGCGGAAAAATGCGTCTTCATAGGATACCCTAAAGAAACTATTGGGTATTCCTTCTATCACAGATCCGAGGGCAAGGTTTTTGTTGCCAAGAATGGATCCTTTCTAGAGAAAGAGTTTCTCGCGAAAGGTGTGAGTAGTCGGAAGGTAGAACTCGAAGAGGTTGTGGAACCTTCTCTTCAAAGTATGGCGAGTAGCGCAGCGCCGGAAGTTGTTCCGGAGTTGGATCCACCTGTTGAAGAGGGAACTAATGATAATGATCATGAAACTCCAAAAGAGAGTACTACCGAACCTCGCAGGTCAAACAGGACGCGTGCAGCTCCCGAGCTGTACGGAAATCCTGTCATGAATTTCATGGTTGATGAAAATGATGACCCTGCGACGTATGAAGAAGCGATGATGAGCCCGGATTCCAACAAATGGTTAGAAGCCATGAAATCCGAGATGGAATCCATGTATGAAAATCAAGTTTGGAACTTGGTGGAATTACCTCACGACCGAAAGGCCGTGGAGAACAAATGGATTTTCAAAAGGAAAACTGATGCTGATGGTAATGTGACCGTCTATAAAGCTCGACTTGTCGCAAAGGGGTTTCGACAAATTCAAGGAGTTGACTACGATGAGACTTTCTCTCCCGTAGCGATGCTAAAGTCAGTTAGGATTATGTTAGCAATTGCTGCATATTTCGATTATGAGATATGGCAGATGGATGTCAAAATCGCGTTTCTCAATGGTAATATTGAAGAAGAGTTGTATATGATACAACCAAAGGGTTTTGTCGATCCTAAGGATGCTAACAAGGTGTGCAAGCTTCAGCGATCCATCTATGGATTGAAGCAAGCATCACGAAGTTGGAATCTCCGCTTTGATGAGGTGATCAAAGAGGATTTGTACAAACTTATGGAGAAGCTTGTATTTACAAGAAAGTGAGTGGGAGCAATGTGGCATTTCTGATACTATATGTGGATGACATATTATTGATCGGAAATGATATAGATCTTTTAAACAGTGTTAAAAGTTATCTAAACAGCAAATTTTCAATGAAGGACCTCGGTGAAGCGTCATACATATTAGGCATAAAGATCTATAGAGATAGATCTAGGCGCCTAATAGGGCTATCACAAAGTACATACCTTGATAAGATTTTAAAGAATTTTAAAATGGACGGAAGTAAGAAGGGGTTCTTACCTATGTTGCAAGGCAAGACATTGAGTAAGACTCAAAGTCCGGCTTCGGCGGAAGAAAGAGAGATAATGGACAAAGTCCCCTATGCTTCAGCCATAGGCTCTATAATGTACGCCATGCTATGTACAAGACCGGATGTGGCACATGTTATTAGTTTGACTAGTAGGTACCAATCGGATCCAGGTTCGGAACACTGGATAGCGGTCAAGAATATCCTTAAGTACTTACGAAGAACTAAGGATATGTTTCTTGTATACGGAGGTGAAGAAGAGCTTGTCGCTAAGTGTTATGTCGACGCTAGCTTTGACACCGATCCGGATGACTCTAAGTCTCAATCCGGATACGTATTTCTCATGAATGGCGGAGCAGTTAGTTGGAGGAGCTCCAAACAACCTGTGGTAGCGGGATCAACAACGGAGGCCGAATATGTTGCTGCTTCAGAAGCGGCTCAGGAAGCAGTTTGGATGAAGGAGTTCATATCCGAACTAGGAGTGGTGGCAAACGCGTTGGACCCAATGGTGATCTATTGTGACAACAATGGTGCCATTGCCAATGCCAAAGAGCCAAGGTCTCACAAGCATTCCAAGCATATTAAGCGCCGGTTTCACTCCATCCGCGAGCATGTCAAGGATGGAGATATAAAGATTTGTAAAGTACATACGGATCTCAATGTAGCAGTTCCGTTGAATAAAACTCTCCCTAGAGCAAAACATGATCAACACCAGAACTCAATGGGTGTTAGATTTATCACTATGTAACTAGATTATTGTCTCTAGTGCAAGTGGGAGACTGAAGGGAATATGCCCTGAGAGGCAATAATAAAGTGTTTATTATGTGTATTCCAAGTATATGATAGATGTTTATTTTGCATGCTATAATTGTATTAATACGGAAACGTTAATACATGTGTGTTTAATAAACAAACAGAAAGTTCCTAGTTATGCCTCTCTCATAAACTAGCTCGTTGATTAACAAGATGATCAAGGTTTCCTGATCATGGACATTGGATGTTGTTAATAACGGGATCACAACATTAGTGTAATGGTGTGATGAACATTCATCCGAAGTATAGCATTACGATCAAAGTCATTGAGTTTACATTGCTATAACAACTTACGAAGTGATCCTAATCCTTAGACCATGAGATCATGTCAATCACTAACACCGGAAGAGTTTCTTGATAACATCAAACGTCACACCGTAACAGGGTGATTATAAAGATGGATTCAGAACTAATAAAGTGTTATGTTGAGGCTCATGGATCGAGAGTGGAATTTGTTCATCCCGATGATGGATAGATATACTCTGGGCCCTCTCGGTGATATCACATTGATTAGCTTGCAAGCAAGTGATTTGATCACTAGAATGTTATATCACAGGAACGAGAAAAGAGTGCATGTCGGTAACGAGATCAAACTAGGTATGGAGATACCGATGATCGAATCTCGGACATGTAATATATCGTGAAACAAAGGGATTAAGATACTAGCGTAAAAGGTTCCGACGATCACAAGAAAGTCATCGTTGAATGTGTGGGAGTCAGTATGGGTCTCCAGATCCCGCTTCTGATTATTGATCCGAGAGGGGTCTCGATCATGTCCGCATTATTCACGAACCGTAGGGTGACACACTTAAGAGACACCGACATCCAAATGGAGCAAATGTTTCATGCCGAAAGAATGAACAAGCGCGGGAATTTATTTCACTAGATACCGAAACAGGTTTTCGGGTGAAATTGCATAAAGTGGTTATGCATGTGAAATAGAATTCTAGCAAGGGGTTATTTGTGAATGTTTGTCATTAAAGTAATTGACAAAATTCTGAATAAAATAAAAGAGTTTTATTTAATGAGAGTTTGCATTAAATTTGGTGGAAATTTAATGGGAATTTGAGTGGACTTTTGAGTGGAGGGATTTTAAAGGGCATTTTGTGAGTGGAGTGTCCACCCACATGAATGAAGGAGGGGAGGGGCAGCCCCCATGGCCGGCGGCCACCCCCTTGGGTGCCCCCCTCCTCCTATAAAAGGAGCCCCCCTCCTCACTTGTCTCTCACACCTCCTCGTGAAGGATCTCTCTCCCCCTCTAGAATTTATCCCCCATGGTCTCGGACTAGCGAGATACATGTTCCCGGTAGCTATTCGGCAAGAAAGAGTTGTGCTTCCGCTGCATCTCTGGAGCGAGGAGGCGGAGGTTGCTCGGTGCCTCGAACGTGTGTACGAGCACGAATGCGCTGCTGATTTGCGGCGCTAGGACTTCCTCTCGATCTTGAGATCGGCAAGAGATCGTCTACATCAACCACGAGTTGAACTCGTTAAGCTTTGTCGGTCTTCAAGGGTATGTTCTCTACGGATATACATCCGCCCGTTGTTTGTATCTATTAGATAGATCTTGGTATATAGTTCACATCGTAGGAAATTTTTTGTTTTCTATGCTGCGAACCCTACAGACCACACCCGCCTTCTTCGCCAAGATGAAGGGGCTGTCCGATGAGCTAGCTGCAGCGGGATGACCCATTGATGATGAAGAGCTCGTGGAGTACCTCCTAGCCAGCCCCGACGATCAATACAATCCCCTCTTCATCGCCATCGGGGTCAACGGCGGCAAGGACCTCACGGTGAATGATCTCTACTCACATGTCATGTCCTATGACCATCGCATGGAGCTCCTCCTGGACGACGGAGGTGGCAGCTCCTCCGCCAACACGGCCTTCCATGGACATGGCGGACCGCGTGGCCGTGGTCACCGTGGTGGAGGACGCCGCGGTGGTCGCGGTGGCGGCTATGGCCGCGGCAATGGGCAACATCAACAACGCGGTGGTGGCAACGCACGCCGCGGAGGAGGACACGGCAAGGGCGGCGGCAAGGACCGCGACTTCGTCAACTGCCAGATCTGCGGGAAGCCTGGCCACGAAGCCTGGCAGTGCTGGCACCGCTACTCCGACGATGAAGATGAAGAGGAGGAGAAGAATGCCAATGCGGCGTACGGCATGGACACCAACTGGTACAGCGATACCGGTGCCACCGACCACATCACCGGTGAGCTCAACAAGCTCACCATGAAGGAGAAGTACCAAGGCCATGAGCAGATCCACGCGGCCAATGGACAAGGTATGAGCATTAGTCATGTTGGTCATGCAATTGTTGATACCCCCTCTAAAAATCTTCAACTAAAAAATGTTCTTTATGTCCCACATGCTACAAAAAATCTTGTCTCTGTTCATCGATTCACTATGGACAACCATGTATACATTGAATTTCACCCTTGGTATTTTCTTGTCAAGGATCAGGCAACGAAGCAAGTACTTATTAAAGGTAGATGCGTGCATGGGCTCTACCCCTTGATTTCTTCATCATCACTCCAGAATAAACAAGTCTACAGTGCCACAAAGCCTTCAGCTACAAGATGGCACAGTCGCTTACGTCATCCCTCTTATCGTATTGTTCAACAAATTCTTAGCAAATTTGAGCTTCCTTTTTCAAATAAGCCTAGTATGGAGTCGGTTTGTGACTCCTGTCAAAAAGCTAAAAGTCATCAACTTCCTTATGTGAGGTCTACTAGTGTATCCACCTCTCCATTGCAACTTGTGTTCTCTGATGTATGGGGACCAGCACCTAGTTCAATAGGGAGAAATACCTACTATGTAAGCTTCATTGATGACTTCAGCAAATTTTCATGGATTTATCTTCTTAAAAAGAAATCCGATGTGTTTCAAGTGTTTCATAATTTTCAGAATCTTGTTGAACGACAGTTTGATAAAAAAAAACCTTGACATACAATCTGATTGGGGTGGAGAATATGAAAAACTAAACTCTTTCTTTCAAAAAATTGGCATTGAACATCATGTATCCTGCCCTCATGCACACCAACAAAATGGTTCTGTTGAACGCAAGCATCGCCACATAGTAGAAGTAGGTCTTGCTCTTCTTGCCAATGCATCCATGCCACTCAAATTCTGGGATCAAGCATTCAAAACAGCCACGTATCTCATTAACATGCTACCTACCAAAGCCATCGATAATGAAACTCCCATGGAGCGTATTCTTCATAAAACCCTTGATTATGCATCTCTCCATGTTTTCGGTTGCGCCTGCTGGCCAAACCTCCGTCCTTTTAACAAAAGGAAACTTGCTTTTCGCTCTAGACAATGTGTCTTTCTCGGTTATAGCGATATGCATAAAGGAGTCAAGTGCTTAGATGTCAATTCTGGTCGCGTATACATCTCTCATGACGTTGTTTTTGATGAGACTGTTTTTCCTTTTGCTAGTCTTCATCCCAATGCCGGTTCTCTCCTACGCAGAGAAATCCTTCTACTCCCTGACCATCTCCAAAATCATTCGGTGTTGTCTCAAGAGGGGGAAAAACATTGTCATGAACTAACACCTAATGACTTTGTAATTCCTAATGTATTGAACTTCCCTCAGGAACAGCAATCAGCAGGAG
The DNA here is from genome assembly GCA_916181665.1 of Avena sativa. Classification (NCBI taxonomy): domain Eukaryota; kingdom Viridiplantae; phylum Streptophyta; class Magnoliopsida; order Poales; family Poaceae; genus Avena; species Avena sativa. The sequence continues at coordinate 243,568,335 of OV702282.1, forward strand.
GAAACCATGCTCAAAATGGTGAAGAAACGAGCCAGAACCAAGATGCAAATCACCGTCAGCAAATAACGGGATTATCGCATGCGTCTGGCGCGGAACACGGAGCAGATCCGGCTGGGATCGCCCGCTCGTCAGGAAGAGGCAGTGGATCTCCCTCGGGATCGGCAAGCGCGTCAGCAAATTAGCCTCGGGCTGATGCGCACCAATCGCCATCGACCACGACATGTGGGCCCCAGACAGCGACGCGAGACACGCGCGGAGACGCGTCCACTGCGTCCTCATCGAGCACAGCAAGCGAATCGGAGAAGGCCACGTCCACGTCAGGCGCGTCGACACCAGGGTCTATGCGGGAATCAGACTCCCGGGGGACCGCCTCGTCGAGCGCGTCGGGACCCTCTGGATCTGTCTCGACAGGATCCTCTGCGCCAGCCTTGTCTGCAGCCCAACCTGCTGCAACATACAGAACAAGATCCAGAACTGGTAATGCAAAGCCAAAAACGTACACAGACGGTATGGTCAGGTATGGCTTATCATGTTTAAACAAAGAACATGGAAACTTTTAGCTAGCGTTACAAGATAAGAATTGGAAGTTAGCAATGGATGATGAGTACAAGGCCTTAATGAATAATAAAACTTGGCATCTAGTACCACACCAACATGGTAGGAACATAATAGATTGCAAGTGGGTTTATATAATTAAAAGAAAAGATGATGGAAACATAGATAGATACAAAGCTAGATTGGTTGCCAAGGGCTTTAAACAACGGTATGGCATAGATTATGAGGATACTTTTAGTCCTGTTGTTAAAGCTGCCACTATCAGACTTGTTCTAGCTATTTTAGTCTCAAGAGGATGGAGTTTGAGGCAAACTAGATGTGAAGAATGCGTTTCTTCATGGTGTTCTGGAAGAAGAGGTATATATGAAGCAGCCACCTGATTATGAGAATCCAAATGCACCATATCATGTTTGCAAGCTCAAGAAGTCACTGTATGGGCTTAAACAAGCACCAAGAGCATGGTTTGCCAAGCTCAGCTCAAAGTTACAAGAACTTGGTTTTGTGGCATCTAAGGCAGACACCTCATTATTTATATATAACAAGTCAGGTATTATGATTTATGTGCTAGTTTATGTTGATGATATTATTGTCACTAGTTCTTCCAACAAAGCGATTACATCACTTCTCAAGGATCTTAGTTTATCTTTTGCATTAAAAGATCTTGGTGACTTGCATTTCTTTTTGGGAATTGATGTAAAGAAATTTCCTCAAGGCATATCACTAACTCAAGAGAAGTATGCTCGAGATTTACTTGACAGAGTTGGGTTGAAGAATTGCAAGGTTTCATCAACACCATTGTCAACAACTGAAAAACTTTCAGTCACTCAAGGAGAGTCTCTTGGACCCAAAGACAGTAGCAAATATAGAAGCATTGTTGGGGTTCTACAGTACTTGACTCTCACAAGTCCAGATATATTGCCTTCTCTGTTAATAAGGTATGCCAGTATCTTCATGCTCCTACCACTGTGCATTGGACAGCTGTAAAAAGAATTTTGAGATACATCAGTGGCATAGTGAGACTTGGGCTAACCTTTAGGAGATCATCCTCCACCTTAGTCAATGCCTTCTCTGATGCTGATTGGGCTGGCTGTTTAGATGATAGAAAATCCACTGGAGGGTTTGCAGTATATCTTGGACCTAACCTTATTTCTTGGAGTGCTAGAAAACAGGCAACTGTTTCAAGGTCAAATACAGAAGCAGAATATAAAGCCTTAGCCAATGCTACAGCTGAAGTCATTTGGATAGAGTCACTTATGGGAGAACTCGGAATCCAAAGAAAAGAAATATCTTGTTTATGGTGTGATAACAAGGGTGCTACTTATCTTTCAGCTAATCCTGTGTTTCATGCAAGAACTAAACATATTGAAATAGACTTTCATTTTGTAAGAGAGAGAGTTGCAAATAAGCAATTGGATATCAGATTTATTTCCTCTAAGGACCAGGTGGCAGATGGCTTCACAAAAGCTTTGCCGGTACGACAACTTGAAGAATTCAAGAACCATCTCAACCTTAGAAAGGCTGAGATTGAGGAGGGGTGTTAGCAACATAACCTGTCACGTTACAAGTTGTGAGAGGTAGAGATAAGGGTTGTTAGTTAGTTTGTTTTCCCTGGTGTAAAACGATCTGATCTGTTGATAAAGATCAGATCGATCTCCCCCTTAATCTCTTGGTTGGTGTAACCTCTCTCGTTGTAATCCTCTCGCTACCACGGTAGCTATATAACACGTACCGAGCCTGGACTCAAGGGAATCGTTCCCAAAACCTCTATTCGATCATACTGGCGTGATGCCGCAGATCCAAAGCTTGCAAAATTCAGTCCTTTTTTTGCTGAAGCATGTCCACGTGGTGGCACGAAGTGTGTCCTATGCTCATACTTTTTATATGGGCTGCACCTAAGCTCGTACGTCTTATAGTCCAGCGATGGTATACCACGCCGTTGTTTTTCACACTCATCCTCACAGTGGCCTATATATCCACAGTGCAGGCAGAAGCGAGGCTCGCGCTCATATTTCAGCTTATAGACCTTTCCCACTCCTTGCTTCCCCTTGATCTCGGTAGAAATATGTGTTTGGAGGCGCCTGTTATAAGGTAGTTCAACCCGGACCCTCAAGAATTCGTGCCTATGCTGCTCTGCTGTTGGAACATCAACCATCAGAGCTCGTCCAAGTCCATTGCCACACCGCATGCCAAAGGTATCATCCTTTTGCTTCCCCGATGGCACATCATAGATACGGACCCAAACATGAACCGAGTCTAGGACCATCTCGGACGGACATGCCTTCTCATCAATAGCTTTAACCAGCAGTGCATTCCTATTGAAGATCCACGGCCCGCCTCCCATCACAAAATCATAATCTCCCTATGACAACAGTGTGATCATATAGTAGTTCTTTCCTCGCTCCGAATACCTGATGCCTCCTGTACACAGATGCCACACCTCCTCATCAAAGTGTTTGAACATGGTTACCACGTTTGGCTTGAAATTAACCATATAACGAGCCAAAATCTGCCATGAGCCTAGTTCGTTTGGGACAGTTTCATCTTCCTCCTCATCATCAAGTTCCACGAACACATCGTCGTCCATGTCCACCGTGCCGCTCAGCTTTGATTCAGGCCCCTGTCTGAACCCATCCTCTTCCATACCATCGCCCTCATCCCAGTTACTCGCATCCTCGTCCACCTCGTACCTACCATGTTGCGCACGTGGATGATTCATAGGCGTCGCTGAGACACCACCAGTCGGCTTCGGGCGGGCAGATCTCTCAACGAGAACCCCATAATCGCCCCCACCGACCAGCGGCACCATAATGACCGCCCTGACTCCACCAACGCGTGATTCCCAGCATGGCGTGCTCCCTCCTCGATCTGCAGCTGTGCGGGCAGATCTCTCAACGAGAACCCCATAATCGCCCCCACCGACCAGCGACACCATAATGACCGCCTTGACTCCACCAACGCGTGATTCCCAGCATGGCATGCTCCGTCCTCGATCTGCAGCTGATTGTCAATGGTCAAGCTTGTCGTAGGTCGCCCACCTCGAACTCCACTGCCCGCCTTCTTCATGTTCCCACCTGGTGCCGCCATAGCCCCAGCACGATCTCGGTTGGTTCCACGATCCAGGGTTGGAGCGTCCTCACGTTTCACGATCTGGTGTCCACGACTCCTGTCGTCCAGGGATTTAAGAGGCCGGGTGTCCTCTTGCCCACCGAGATTGTGGCGGTTCTGGACTCCAGCTCCTCCACGACTCCTCTCTCCTTGACGCGCAGGGCGCGCAGACTCCTTCCTCACCCGGCACCGGGCAGCCGATGGACTCTCGTAGGGTTGTGGCGGCGGCGGGATGCGATCGCCATCGCGGTCGCCCATATCGCATGTAACCCTAGAGACAGACGCGTATTTTCTAGAAGGCACAGAAGCTGTCGCGTCCATTCCTGTTAAAAGGGATCGAACCTCCAATTACCTTTCAGTTACAGGAACACAGTATATGTATTTTATTTTTCTTTCCAAATTTTTAGCTAGCGATTGGATAATTTGAAAAAAAAAATCGCTTGTAACCCCGAAGTACCCGATGAGAAAACACTGGCTAAGATATAATTTTTTTTTCTCTTTTTCAATTTGGCCCGCCTAGGAATCTGTTTGTAGCTCCGCCACTCATGCAGCTAGCTACGGCGACTTGAACTTTGCGAAACTGGATTTGGTGATTGACACAAACATATCTTGTCCATGTCTTGCTTTATTTTTCTCAATGATTAGGTGATTTGGTGATTGACACAAACATATCTTGTCCATGTCTTGCTTTATTTTTCTCTTTGCGAAAGGGATTTGTGTCAATCACCAAATCCGCCACTCATGCAGCTAGCTACGGCGACTTGAACTTTGCGAAACTGGATTTGGTGATTGACACAAACATATCTTGACACAAACTGGCTAAGATATTTTTGAACAGGATTTTTGGTGATTTGGTAATACCGATGAACAGGATTTTTGAACAATGAGATATTGCAGCTTGGTTGTCAATCTTTAGTGACACCTTTTGCACCTTCTTTTTTGCAGGAACATCTAGGAGTCCTCTTATCCACACACACACACACACACACACATCGTGCTCGCCGCTATGTACTCTGCCTCATGTGAAGAGCCACCACTTTATGGTTTTGATAATTTTATCTGATAGGATTCATACCTAGGTAAAATACCATGCCCGATGTTCTGATCATCAATATCGTCTACCATGTCGCTTTTTAAATAGCCATGAAAGATCAATCCTTATTTTCCCTTTTTTATACATGCAACAAGATTGATAGTGTCTTTCACATAATGCAAGAATTTCTTGACAACGCTCATGTGTTCAGTCGTGGTGGGGTTCTCCGTGAAACGATTGAAGATCCTGAATGAATATGCCACGTTTGGTCGGGTATGCACAAAATATCTTAGACCGTCCATAATGCTTTGATACATTGTGGTGTCCACTAGCAGATTTGAGCTTTATCTTACTCAACTTGTAACCTTGGCCCATTGAAACTTATACGGCGTTGCAATTTTCCATGCCACATGTGTCCAAAAACTTGATCGTGTAACCGATTGACATAGAGAAAATTCTCTAGAGTTTTTCTTCACTTTGATGCCGAAGTAATACCCGAGTAATCTCACAGAAGGTGCACCAATCCTAGAGGCATTCATACTTCACTAGAAAGATCTAGTGTTTCCCAGCCCTAATTATTGAAACATGGTTCTTCGGTGGCTTCAAAATCTCCATCCAAACACGAACTCTAAAAAAATTCTTGGCAAAATCACCCGTGACTAGTTCCACATGCACGACATCTCCAACTTTAGGGGCTAAAACCTCTATCATTGGCTTAAACCCATATGGAAAGTCATGGATTTGGATCCATATTTTTCATGTGCTCAATGAAACCTAGATGGTTTAGTAAATCCATCGTACGGCGCTAAGATCACCATGTGTTCTATAAACGTCCAAGGACCACCTTCGTTTTTGTCCCAATCTCCAAGACACGAGAATTGCTCATGTATGAATTATCCTCGGGTGATCTTAACTTTACCTCTTGAGCGAGATCCCATGCCGTACACATATTTTTGTAGAACCAGAAATCACTATATTCACGATCAGTATGCACCCTGGAAATTGCTAGCCGTTGGGTATTGATGACTGCAAGTGCACATATCAACTGAAGATAGTTTCAAAATAAGAGTATCGATCCTACAGAGAGCTATTGATAGAGGTCTTTATGCCCCTCGTTACTATTCACTAGAGAGTACTAGTAGGTTGTCTCTAATTCCAAGTAATGGTGTATAAAGAGTGTGTTTGAGTAAGTGTTAAAGTAAACAAGAACAAAGTAAATAACAAAATTAAACTAAAGCAAGAGAGTGTCTATGAAGTGTTGCGTGATATGGTTGAGGGGTTCTCAAAGAGTGTAAGATTCACCACTAGCATGAGAACTATGAATGATTAGGATAATATATTACTTATGTCATAATATGTATAGAGAGAGAACCATAATAAGATGTTCATTACAAGACTCGTAGGAAGCTACTTTGTTGAGCCAAGAATGAAGTCGTCTCTAAATAACCACCGCAATGTCTGAGAGCAGTCACCCATACAGACTATCACAATTAAGGGTCTCCCCGTAGATATCGTAATAAGCTTAGTGAATCTCTCTTATTTCTGCTATGACTGTGCAGGTTGCTAGCCGTGCTTCTAGTCATAATAGCTCCGGGCACACTTCCAAACATGTCCAGAGGATATCACCCTCTTGTTTAGACCCAAAAGCAAATAATATGTGACCGACTATACATACCATCTAAGGAGAGATATCAAACACATATCATAAATATATCATGAACCAATAAGTCAATGGACACAAGTATAGATCATCTCTATTTCAATGCATAATAATACTAGGGTTTCACCATCTCTCCCCAAGAACAAGAAAACTACTCATACATGAAGAGGATCAACATCATGGCAATAGTATGGATGAAATATGAAGGTACAATTGAATACAAGTGCAAATCCACAATAGAGATTGGATAAGAACAAAGTAAACAAAGGGGATCGAATTTGGAAACGTTGTTGATGAAGATCGATGCTTGGACCTCCAAGATGCAAGTGTCATCTCTCCCTTGAGTGGTATGGTGGTGTATATATTGTGGGCGGCGGCTATGGAGGCGGCAGGGCTCCGACCCTATGGCGTGTGTGGACTCTCCTCCATCTTCTAGGGCTTTCTCCTCTTTAATTAGGCATCAGGAGGTCGGTTTCGCGAACCGACGGAGCTAGGGGCTGAATATGCCCATTGGGCCTTCACAAATGTTCCGTTTGACGAAACGAATCCAGAGCGTGGTACGGCCGTACGGTACAGGGCGGCCTCCGCCCATACCAATGGTCGTTACGCTGCCTGGACTATGCAGTGTTTTGGCCGCTATTTTTTCATACGAACTCCGATTGAGGTGTTCTTTGACTCGTTGGATTTGTATGGACGAGGGATAAAACACCATGACCTTGGATCTTCATTTGGAGTTGATGAAAAAATTCACTTCCTCCTTTCCTCAAATGGCTAAGTCTAGTGCCTGCAACTCCTCCACATTGAATCCTCTTGGCTCCTTTTATCCATGATTGTTCATAGAATCTAACACGAGATAAAAGTGAAGATAAAGTTCCGACTTTATCAGGATGAAAATGAAGCGGAAAGTTCCGACTTTCCCACGAGAAACAAAAACACAATGAAAAAAAAGAAATGGAAACGAAATTTTGCAAAACGGAAATGGAAGCTATTTTTTTAGTGCAAAAGGAAACAAATGAAACAATGTTTTTAGTAAAATATATGTGGAAACGGAATTTCCGTTTCATGTTAATATGAAATTTCCGATATGCATGGCTAAATCCAACAGGTTTATTACATGACCTTGTCAAGCCAAAATTCTAAAACGGCTTACCCAAAACTGGCGACCATGCACATTTAAGGAGGCTTCGACGATTTAACCTTAGACTTTATTCTGTAATCGCTGGAGAAAGTTTATGTATCTCTACTATGTACTATTTGCTACTCCTTTTGGTTCATAGTAATGGCCTCAACTTTATTTAGATCTGTATGTATCTAGTTAAATACTTAGGCTAATATATTCATATCTAGACAAAGTTGATGCTATTAATATGGACCGAAAGGAGTACTATAAATATATGATGGTATTGATTGACAAAAAAGAGCATCATGCTAGAAATAGTGAACAATTTTATAGTTCACTTGAATGTTTGTTTGTTTTTGCATGATTCAATGTGTTCTGTTGGTTCTAGGTAACATTTGCATCGCTCTCATTCGCAGTATTTCAATTCGTATAACAAAAAATATTTGTTTCTGTTTTTGTTTCCTTGGCTTTGTATAAATTTCATTTTTAAAAAGATATGAAAACGAATATAACGCCACTCAGTTCCGTCCATTTTGCCCCGTTTTTCATCGGTAACCCAGTTGCGTTAATAACAAGTATCCGCCCTGTGCGCACCGGTAATACGAAGCCGACGTCTGGCTGCATCTGCATGCAAACAGATCGAATAGATGAGCGGTGGAAGGAAAGATATGGATCGGAGGCGCACTTCTCGGCTGCATGCAGGCTAACCGAATCAATCAGCACATGCGAACCGGTCTACTTGATCTCAACTGATCAAGTTTTGACGAGTTAACATCTTCTTTTGACCGTTCGTCAGGACACGCCTCACCTCACGCCGCCGCAGTTCGCCGGCGTCGGCTGCCTCAGCCCATCCGCATTTCGCTGGCCTGAATCCGCCTGCTGAGCCGGCTCGGAAGCCTCACGCAGCTGCAGTTCGCTGGGAGCCCACGCCGGCCGCCAGTTCGCCCGATCGACAATCGCCTTTTGCCAGCCGACGGGAGCCCCCACGACCAAAAGGCCACCATATCGGCGTCGCCACGCCGCATCCGCATAAAGGTTGTAAGGTATTAAATTCTAGATCTACTATGTATATCCTCATACACATCACCAAAACAAATAAATTATGCATCTAGTATACTATCTTGAATTCTTTGTGATTAAATAGTTATAAGCAAAAGAAGACAAGAAGTTGCCAGTTGTTTACTGAATTGGCAAGCAGACTCTCCGAAATGTACGTAAAATTTTTAGTGCGGCATATCCTCTATTTTACTTAAAAAATCCTAGGTCCACGGTGTTCTTTCCCAAAACAAAAACTAGAGGAAATACAGGGTAAGGCTGGTCCTAGTGCTAGTATCATAAGGTGTATCATGCATGCCAACTTGGCAAAAATCTGATGTGGCGCCATAATTAATAAAGAGAGAGGTGGTTAGTGTATCATATGTAGATACTGTATCATAGCACGTAAAGCTAGAAATCATAATGGCAAGTAAATCTTGTACACACATTTTACATAAAGATTATATAAATCAATAAATATACTACTACTATGATACTACTATATGATACAATGCACTAGAGACATAGTATCATATAGTAGTATCATATGGAGGTATATACATATTTAGTCCCACAACTTGCATCGTGAAAGCGTTTTAGTCCCACATCTTGCAAACTGGGTAAGATTAGTCCCACAACTTGCAACCCGGAAGCATTTTAGTCCAATTTGATCTAATTTTTGTGATTTTGATTGAATTTGTCCAATTGTAGGCGGAACTCGTTCTAACGATTTTTGCTATTTTTGCAAAATGACCTCTGTCGTGGGCCCACTTGTTAGTGATCAAATAATAAAAACTCAAAATAACAGTGTTGGGAGTCGAACCCAGGACTATGTGGTAAGTTAGTATAAGCTTGCCAATATGACACGTATTTGTTCAATAGGAGAACACACTTTTATTATACGTTAATTCCAGGCCCTCACATCCTAACTCTTCTACACGGGTGAGTGTGTATACACCTGGGCTACATATAAGCCTTTGTTTTGAACATTCAAAAATCCGTTTTCTAGAGTTGTATCAATTCTAAAAAACATAAATTTTTAACCTGAAATAATTTGTGTTCTAGGCTACATAGGAAAAACAAAATTAGAAATCTGGATTTGTAAACGATGCACCTCAATATCTTGTCAGAATTGTTCCTTTTTGTGTGAAGCCTCAATATAATCAATTCGGGTTAAAAATTTACGCACTGAAAACTTAGATCATTGTCCACATGTACGTATTTTTTAAGGGTGTTTATACTTTAAACTGCATTTTTTAAATGTTTAAAATAAAGGCCTCCATCTTGTCCGAGTTTCAAAATAAAGAGCTCTATCTAGCCCCAGTTTCAAAATAAAGACCTCCATGCAAAAGATTACTTTAACGGCCAACATGAGCATTTGAATCGTGTGTGCGCGTTTGTATTGTACAAAAAGAGTTACACCCTAAAAACTAGCAGATATTATTGTTATCGTAGTGGCTTAAGCGGGTGGTTAGCAATGTAAAGGTCCCAAGTTCAATTCCTCCTAGTCTCCTAGACTTTTAACTATTTTTTTACGTCTACTGATTGGCTAGACTGTTTGGTCTGCTCCTTTTCAAATTGTGACAACGAATTTGCTCAGACTCGCTGAAATTCGATCAAATTGGACTAAAGTGTCTACATGATACAAGTTGTGGTACCAGTTTTGCTCACTTTACAAGATATGGGACTAAAATGTTTCCATGGTGCAAGATGTGGGACTAAAAGTGTATATACCTCTATCATATGCATGATACTAGTAGTATGATACTACCACTAGGACCAGCCTAAAGAGATACTCCCGGTATTTTTGGTCAAGCACGTGAATCAATAAGGCTGAGCCTTGTATACATGGTGCTAAATCTCCATCCATATAATTTTTTTAGACAAACACCATCCATATAAATTTGTAATCAGAAAGTAGGTAGGAGTAAGAATTAATGCTAAGTCTGGCCGTTTCATAAAGACCTTTGGGAAGCAGCTCCCTTCATAAATAACTTCTCCTTGGTTCTATCTACTACTCCCTCGGTTTAGAAATATAAGATGTTTTAGGATTATGAAGGAGATGTATCTAGACACGTTTTAGTGTCTAGATTATTCAATCTAGACACTAAAACGTGTCTAGATACATCTCCTTCACAAACCTAAAACATCTTATATTTCCAAACGGAGGGAGTACTTAAGCACCACGGAAAAGTAAGGTTCCTCTTCCAAGTCAATCTCTTTTTATCTCTTATGTGATCTATGGTAATTTCTGTTTTATATTTCTACACCAGCTCACGAATCTTACGAACTACCTTTGGTTTGCTTTCTGTTTACATCAGGAACCATCAGTTTTGTAGTGTTTCATCTGTTTCTGTCTGTCTTCTCTGAACAAAGAAATGTTTGTCCTTCGAGAAAGGACACTTCTTCAGATTCTCTTTCGGAATATGCAATATTTCTTGTTGCTCTAAATCATACTAGTACTTGACGAGTGATACCAACATTGTTGTTTTGCAGAACGGCCGGCTTCTAGATGAGTAATCCATGCGAGCCCCGCAATATTTCTAAGGTTAAGAAAGCAAAGCCTGCTTATGTTTATAGTTCAAGCTGTTCAGATGAATATCCTGCCGAGTCTTCAGAAAGGGAATGGTCAGATGAATGTCGTGGAAATCAAGAAAATACTGCTCCGATATCTTCTCAGTCTGAGGATTTGTCAGGTCTATCTTCTCAATCTCAGTCAACAAAAAATTATCTACCCTCCCTGCATGTTCTCTTACTTTTGGAACTCTCATATATCAGAAGACACCTCATCTGAAGATGAGTCTGTCGAACCGGATGATCTTCAGATGCCTTCAAAGGATTATACCACACATCGCAAAAAAGAGGACTATGTCTTCCAAGCAAAATACAATCTTACAGCAGCGCAGCAGGAGAAAATAGATGCACTGGTCCAGAAAATTCAACCTACAACGCCAATGCTCGTGGTAATAATGAAGAAGACCAATGTGAAACAATACCCTAATCTGGTATGTCCACTTAGTTTGTTTGAATTGCTTGCAGCTCCCTTTTGTCTTTTTAATGCAGCTCAGCAAAATATTAAAAAGTTGTTTAGGAAGGGCAGTTCTGTGGTTCATTTTCACAACCTTTCAAAGATACTTTTGAATCAGATTTGTGTGTGTTGCTGAATTAAAAATGCATGTCTTGACGGTTGACATCATGTGTATTCAGTATATTATATGCCTTTGATAGTCGATGCTTTGTTTTATACTACATGCTATTCAGATTCTGCTGTTCTCTTTTTTAATTAGGTATTACTTAAGGATTACGCAATCAGGCACTTTCCACGCAATTCTCAAACTATAGCACTCAAGCTGCCAGGGAAAAGTAAGGATTGGTCATGTGAGTTTCGCATCAGACCTGATGGAAGTGCACGGAACCTCTACTTGGGTAACTTTGTCAGTGACAATTGTCTTCGTCTGGGAGATCTCTGCATCTTTCAGCCAATGGCAAAGGTTGATCAAAGTAGATTTACGGTGACAGTCCATCTCCTTCAAAAAGAAAGCCTTGATCATTACCCTGTTGGGAGAAATGATACTGGCACAAATCATGGTGTTACTCAGAAAAAGGTTGCAGATTCTGTTGATACACCAAAAGGCTATGATGATCCCAAACAACCATCAGGAAGAAAAAGATATGCTAGCTGTCAGATGGGTAGCTCAAGGGGTCATCGATATACTACAAAAAGGGCTGCAAAACCAACTTCATTTGAGAAATCAGGTTATATTGCTAAGTTACAAGCTCATGTGTGCCAAACTATAAATTACTTATGTCATTTTATTTCTGTAAAATTGTGTACAGGAGACGACAGTCCTTTCGAATATGATGCTTTTGAGTCCAATGATGATCGAACACCTCGAGGGCCTAAGTATGGGCTATCACTTGGGAGCTGTCTATCTGGAGCACAATATGGGAAAGTGATTGCACATGTAGAGAGAATTCAACCACAAACTGCTGTATTCATAGTTGTTATGAGTCAGCGTGATGTTCAACTGCCTAGTCCTCTGCTAGTAAGTTCAAAACTCATTTCTGTCGAGTGGGTCTTAGTGTGTTCAATATGAATTGATTGTCATGGCTACTACCTTCCATGTCTGAGAAGAAGTAGTATGTTATCTTGGAGTTCTTATGAACTACTTGGATTTATATTCTTCCTTACTGTTAATAGCATAACACTCTGCCCCTTCTGTAATCAGATCATCTCCGAGGAACATGCAATTGCACACTTTCCACATGAAAATACGCCTGTCACTCTTCACATACCGGACAACATCAAGAAATGGCATCCCAGATTCTACATCAAAGAAGATAAAAGTGAGTACATGCTTGCAGGGCATTGGTTAGACTTCATCTGTGACAACAATGTGCAGGAGGGAGATATTTGCATCTTTGTACCTGAAAAGGGTGGGGAAAGATGTAAGTTTACAGTGCATCTACTTCGTGGAGAAACAACACGGTCGAGAGGTAGAACTGTTGGTTTTGAAGGGGATGGCTCTCGCCAAGGTAAACAAATACAATATAGCTTCACCCATCCATATTAAGGTGGAATATACCGATGGTGACTTGGAAAACATTGCTGGAACTCAATACATTTCATATTATTTCGTCCTTACGATCTTAAGTTATTGGCAGGACAAAATGATTCTTCAGAAAGCAACGTGCCTACAGTTTCTGATAAACCTCTAGAGAGTGAGAAGTCTGATGGCCTTACTGTGCCTCCTTACATTCTACCATTGTTAAGCCATCTGTCTCCATCTCAGAAGAAAGTTGTCGATGCAAAAGTGCAGGCCATCCAATCTGAAGTTCCCATTTACGTATCAATCATGAAAAAGAGCAACATTGGTGCCATTAAGCACCTCATGCTAGTAAGCTTAACTCCCTTTTTGATCTTGAGCTGTTACTTTTTGAAGTGTGTTTGCCAGGAAATGTTTTTTGGATGGAAATTTCTTTTGCAGTTACTTTGGAGAAATGACATATGAAACATATTATTTTGAGGTCTAAGGCTCACAGGACAAATACCCTAGTGCCCACTTTCATTAAAAGCAGAGACCCTAGGAAACGAGGTCCTTGAATGCATAAAGGTTTAGTCAAAAGTCAATGCTTACCACGTTTGACAAAATATATCGAAAAGAATTAATGGCAATACTTAATAAATACACAATTACAATATAATTTATGGTGAACATATTGATATTTATTTAGTATTATAAATATTTAATTCATTTGACAAATTCATAGGATAATGATCAAATATTTAGAAGCAAACATCATTGTTTACATTATCAATAAATACACTATAAAAATATAAATTACTGTGGACCAATTAATATTTTTTTGGTATTGTAAATGTTTATAGGGTATGTTATTTCTTAAAGTTATCAAACTTATAAGACATTTGAGGGTTGACACAAAATATACGCCTTATTTCTTGAACGGAGGAAGTGAACCGTAAGTCGTAAGCCTCAGATCAAACTACTCTATCACAGTGCAACGACCTTTGCACTGATCCAGTGATCTGGCAGCATAGTGCCAACAGAAATGTGTAACATCTCATAAACTTTAGTATGTATAGCTATCAACATTTCATTGGTTGAATTTTTTGATCTGCAATTACACTCCAATTATATCATAGAAAAAAATGTCATTTTGGACATTGACATGGTTTTCAAGTTTCATGTTTGAGAACTAATTTTTACTACTACTTCCTTTATGCCAAAATGTAGTGCATATTGAATTTAGTCAGCGTCAAACTTTGTAAAGTTTGACGACCTAAGACATGTCTCTGCTTGTGTTACGGAGGGAGCAACCTATAACATGTTTGTATATCTGTAAAATGCCAGGAATTTGGTTCGCGGTATGCAGCTGCTGCGCACCTTCCCGACGAAAATCAGACTATGGTGCTTCGGTGCAAGGGCAAGACATGGAAGACCAAGATGGTTCATCCCAGCGACAAAAGGTGGTTCATTTGTGTAGGCTGGTCCAAATTTGCGCGCGACAACCGTCTGCGGCTCGGCGATATCTGTCTGTTTGAAAAGAAGAACAAGAGGAAGCTTACCATGAAGGTCCACATCATTCCAGCAATCAGTGCTAGTTCGTAGTAGAAGAGAATTATGGAACCTGCTGCTCTGTCCGTTGCTGCTTTGTCGGATCTTTAGCCTTGTTTTGTAATCTGAAACCAAACTATGGGTGCAGATTGTGGTTCATTAGTGGAGTACCAAATTTCGGTGGCGTTTACCTAATTGGGCAAAAAGAAATTGTTTCCTCCTCTGCTTCTTAGCATTATTAGACACAAAAATATGTGGCCTGGAGAAGAGCCCTGGCTTGTTTCTTACTTGTTCTGCCTGGTCACAAGCTCGCAGCAACGTCGAGACTCTAGACTTGCGGCACCGTATCCAGTGCACCGTGGCTTCTGGTGCACCCGGTGCACCAAATCTCTGTACAATCTTCTACAAGTTGATAAAAATTTGAAAGTAATGTTAGAATATATAGACATAATATATCTCTAACATGATGCAAAGTTTCAATTCTAAATCAGGAACATAGCTCTAGAAACAAAAAAGACACCTCTAGATGATAGTAGTAGCTACTTAATGTTGGGCTACAAATTGGGCCCATTATTAGGATCGACACCAAAGTTATTTTTTGTTTTACAAACTGTGATTTGATTTTGGAGTAAAAAAATTCTGTAGTTCTAGTTGTTTCTATTGTCTAGATTTTTGGTAAAAAATTTAAAAGTTTGTAAATATAAAAACCAAATTTCGGTGGATCTACATCACAAGCCTCGGTGCACTGTGCTAGACTTGCCTCCAAGGTCGGGATGGCAATGGGTACGCGACACCCATTAACTCGACGGGTACCCACATCAAATAGGAAGGGATTTGGTTAAAAAAAACATTGTGGATCTGCTTATCGGTAAAAGACCGCACCATCCGGTCTAGAGGAAAAGGGTATGAGGGTGCCAAACCCGCAGAACCATGTCTACACTAGCAACCTAAGTGGCTAACTGGCAAGCCCTAACCACCCTATGACCACGTCTTGGACTTCAGTCCCTCCACGAGGCCACGACCACGAGCTGAATCCTAAATTCCCCATGCTCCCTCTTCTCTCTCCCATGCCTGGTTGTCATGTCTTGTGTCGCCATCATCGCGCAGTCAGGGCGCATCAATATATTCCGTACAGCCTCTCCGGCCACCTCCACCACCACGTGCTACTCCCTCCACCCCCTCTCCTGCAATGTCGCGCCACCGCCAAGTCCTAGTCACCGTCCATATGCGTACCCACAGAGTTAGAGTATTTGGAACCCGGGTGCCTAGAGGGTGCATGTCGGGGGGTCACCCCCGGGTGGTCAAGCCATCCTGGTTGGCCGAATGGTTTGGCTACTGAAGGTGCCAGAGTCGGCCGTCTGCCCGCTAACTAGGAGCGGGATGGGTAGGCCAGGTGAACAAGGAGCCGGATCCAAGCGGTGGCACGATCTACAATGTTCTGGCCGCCCCAGCCATATCGACGAGATGTAAAGGAAGAAGCCATGCCGACGAATTCTACGGTGAGATCATGCATAGTTCAACCGGCGCGTCACTATGCCCACCACTCTCCATTCGGCGGTACCCTGTAGATGACCCGTCGGCTAGGGCCCACCAACCGGCCATACTATGTAACTAGTGCCCCAACTTTATATAAGGGGCATAGAGGCCTCCATAAAGAGGCTAGTCACTCTTTCTCCCTTCTTCTTGTAGAGGAAAACAACATACAACTTGAGGAGCAAACCGTACACGGTATCAACATTGATATTGAGCTGTAGCAGGAGTAGGGGTGTTACCTCCACACGAGGGTCCTGAACCTGGGTACGTCTCTGTGTTCATCGCAGTGCTCGTGCTCAATCCCGGACGGACGCCATCGCACACGACCCGACCTGGATGGACGCTGTCGCACATAGCAGTCTTCCCGCACACGACCCGAGCCACCCAACCTCGCCCGCGTCGATCACCGTCTCCGTTGCCTGTCCATCGTGTCGTCAGACATGTTCCCAGACTGTCTGTCATGTCACCGGACAAGTGAGTGGACATGTTCCCGGACTGTCCGGCGGGCTAACTCGCCGCCGCCAGCCCTGCCGGTGCACACCTACAAGGTCAGGCTGAGACATGCGTCGGCCAGATCCACCTCGGATTCACCGCCACCAGCTTGCCGGCAATGGCAGTCGTCGACGATGAGCACCGTACTAGTACCGTACTACGTTAAGGCGTATAATTTGCTTGGGCTATATGAATTTTATACAGAGATACATATATCCGATTAGTATTAATTACAAAGGGGTATCGACGATCACATAAGTTTTTATATTTGAGTTTATTAAGGGCATCTCCACCGGCCGATCCAAACAGGTGACCCAAAATGTCTATTTTTGTTCGTTTGGGTTGGGCTACGGTCCATTTTGGATTGGTCTGGCCTGTCCAGCCTAACGTGTTGAGCGGCCCGAACCATCTGTCCGTCTCCCCGCTGTCACCGCTTGACACCCTCGGCGATGGGACGTTAATGGTGACGCGACGTCGGCTATCAGCATCGGCGGCTTCCCGCGCGACCAGTATTTCCTACCATCGTAGCTTTCCATTTCCCGTGCGCACCTTCTCTCCCGCGGCCAGAAAACTTCCTGCGCCTCGCCGTTGTCACCGCTTGACACCCTCGGCGATGGGATGTTAATGGCGATGCGACGTCGGCTATCAGCATCGGCGGCTTCCCGCGCGACCAGTATTTCCTACCATCGTAGCTTTCCATTTCCCGTGCGCACCTTCTCTCCCGCGGTGTAACATCTCAAAAATATTAAACTATAATCATCAAACTCTAATCTTCAAAATTAGGGTTAACAAAAACTTTTCTAAATAAAAATATGAAAGCATGCATGTGTGTATGCATTCCATTTTTGGATTCTTTTGAATTGCCTTGTTTATGTGTTTCTTTGCTTGTAAATGGCTTCTTAGGTGAATTAAACATCATCTAAACAATCCCCACACTTTTCCCAAAGACAAATAAATCAAAACAAACAAAATAAGTCAATGGTCATTTTGGCCAATTTAACTCCCATGCCTACTTTGGCTGTCTCTAACTTTCAAAACTTAACAGAAACTTGTTTGGATCTTTGCACCCCTTGATAGTACTCATAACAGAGTACCAAAGCCCACTTTGTGATCATCCAAAAACATTTGAATGCATAGTTTAAAAGACAGTTCAAAATTGAATCTTTATCATATGGGAAGATCCCAATTTTTCAAAAACCACTCAAACAAGCTCAACTTTCAAAACCCAAGCATCCACAGACTCACCAGCACATGCCTAGCACACCCACCAAAAATCTTTTCAAAATTCAAAACTTAAATTCTTGCGGCTATTTCATCAAACACCTTGCAGATATAAATCAAAAAAAATCTAAACACTATAGTGAGCAGTGATTTGAGCCTAACTTGTTCCCTCTCTATCTCACAGCAACCTCAGTAGATCATCTAGCCAACTTAACTAAGCACTAGCCCCACTGTAAGCTTGGCAATGTCATCAATGGTGAACAGCCGAAGCCACCCATGTCACCCCAGTGTGGACAGCAGGCTAGAGGAAGAACTAGTCGTGCCAACCTTGTCTGGGAGGTAGCCCATGCCTCACCGCCCCCTCTCGACCAGCCCTGCCTCGCAGACAGCGACCAAAACCGCCAGGAACGTCGCGTCCGTGCCACTGTCAACCATGCCGAGCATGCGCCAGAGCGCCACCCTTGACACGCGTCCACAGACCGCGCGCCGCCCTCGCCGCGTGCATACACGATCACCACTGTCCCAGCAGACCGTCAGACATCCCCGTTCGCCGCCCCATGCCTCACAGCCACCGCTCGTCGTCGAAGACGCCGCCTCTGCCGCGCAGAGCATCGCATGTTCCAGACCATTTGCCACCGCCCCTACATGAACATTAAAACCATAGAGCATCACCAGGAGACCACCGATCGATCGCCACCGCCGGCCATGCCTCTAGTAGCCCGTAGCCATGTCGCCACTGTCGCCTGCCCATCCCGTTCGGTCTCGTCGTCGAGACTATAAATAGAGGCCTCCCCCGCTCAAACTCTTCACACCATTCTACTCCCCTCTCCTCACTGATCGTTCCATCCTGTTCCCGGAGCAAGGCGAGCAGCGCTTCGCCGGAATTTCACCGGAGCCCGCCGCTGCTGGAGAAGAAGGGGGCCAGCGATTGGAGCCGCCCCAGGAGAAGCTACCGGTACAAGGAGGTTCGCCGTCGTCGACTTCGTCGTTCGCCCGCATCGCCGACCTTCGCCTGAGCCCCGGTGAGCCCCCGACGACCCCCACCTGCCGCGTTAGGTTTCTGTCTCGCCGGCACCGCCCGACGTGGACGATGAGTAGCAGCCGTTCGATTAGACTTAGATCGTGCGGATGAGATTGCCCCGTACCGCTTCGCGTTTAAAGAGCCACTGACTGGTGGAACCCCCCTGTCAGTTGAGCCCCGCGCCGCGGAGTGACACTGGGCCGGCCCGTTAACAGTTCCCGCGCAGCCCATTCGTTTGAATTTGGATTTTTCCATTTTCATTCAAACACAGTTCTGTACCTAGTTTCAAAAATCAACCCAGCTCGATTCAGTGAACCAAATTGAATGAAACCAATTTTGTTAGAAAGGTCTTGAAATGCTTAATCCAATCCCGTTGGATTCAAATCATTTGGATCTTTAGATCACCCTTGGTAAAAATAACAAGGCAGAAGCTTTTCTGCATTCAAACATTTTTCAAATTTAAACTATAATAGCTTTTGAGTTGATTCCAACTCTCAAAAATCAAATTTGATCATACCTTTCAGAATATATAAAAACATATAGGTTTACTTACAGAAATAATGTTCAAGTAATAAAAGAATGCCACATAGGCATTTCTAGCCACTTTATTTAATTAAAATAAAAGCGTAAAACCTTATTAAATTGTGACACCACTTTAAATCACATTCCCATGGACTAAAATATGTGGTGTCAACATGATCCCATGTTTGGTTTGGAGAATATTAAATCGTAAGTAGTTTTTCAATGAGTAGAAATTACTTTTCTAAAACCAAAATCTTTAAGTCAAATGCTTGTAATATTAGTGATGATGCTAGATCATCTATAGAACCCTTGTGTGTGATGATTGCAAGTAGTTAAGTATTGTTTGGTGATTGTGTATCTCGTATTTATTCATAGACGCTAGTAACGACCAAGGATACGAGGAGGAAGGAGGATACTACGAAGAAGAAGCCGAGGAGAACTTCAACCACTGCTCTGCACAAGGCAAGACAATACTTGCAAGCTGTTAACTTAGCAAGCTTATACTGATACTGATGCAAGCCTTACTAATCAAGTTGACCTATGCAAGCCTAATACTACTAGTTGAATGTGCAAGCTAACACTTGCAATTATGAAAGTTAGATAACCTATGCAATGCACTAAGCATGCTTGGTTGGACACATTTGATGATACCCAATCCTAGTTTTACTTGCAAGCTTCTACTTTATTTCTTTATCAAAGCTTGTACTTAGAGTTTACTTGAGTAAATTGTAGATTCTAGAAAGATATTTGAAGGTTGCATAAAGAGCATAAAATTTGGCCTAAGCTAGATAATATTGATGTCATCCCAAGGCATAAGATTGAACTTAGTTGAAACTCCACTAGTTTACCACCCCTCATTAGTACTCACCCCCACTTGTAGGTGCTAGTGCTAAGCATAAAACTTGATCAACTTTAGATGGGATTACTTGGTGGAAAATGGTTATGAAAATCTTAGAATGATGGATCATTCTACTGAGATGTTTTGACATGTGTTTCCGAACACCAGATGATTTTGGTGATGAAAATGTTAAGGCATGAGCCTTAGCCCTTTATAAAACTGATGGTTGTCTGGATGCGATACCATTCCAATTTTACCGTACAACCACAATACCCGAAGATTGGGTAGGGCTTGACTGGAAACTTATATACCTTAGTATTGGTTCCCTCCCGGCCAAGGTCTGAGCTGAGGCTACCTTGTGAAGATTGTCCACCTGTGCAGTACCCAAGATGACAGTTGGTCATGGTTGGGAGGCCAAACTCACAGGAGAGGTTTTTATACTAGGGCGTGTAATTGAAAGGTTAGGATTGATTATCCACATACTGAGTATGGTGAATTCAGGATTTGTTCCTGACGGATGTATCGAATGTTGTGGTGAAAGTGTACAATCTCTGCAGAGTGTCAAACTATTCGAATAGTCGCGTCCGCGGTTATGGGCAGTTGGAGTGGCCATACCGTTCCCCCGTCAGATGTTTTCAAAATGACTTGTGAAATGAATTGAGACTTTGACTTGACCACAACAGAGTTGTGGCATGAGATACAAGTTCCCACTTAGGTGTTATAAAATTTCATTTAGCCTTCTCTTGCTTCTGAACTTAGTAGAGGTAAATCTGGCTTTTTGCAAAAAAAACCTAGATCCTAGTGCCCTATTACAAAAAACCCCTTCACTTGTCAGTATTAGTTTGCGAGTACTTAAAGAGTACTCATGGCTTTGTCCCTGGCTATTCCCGTGGCCAGACTATGAAGAGGAGTACCAGGATGATGGACCCCAGGAAGGTTCCGACAACTAGGATCATCTCCCATCGTCAGCATTGCCTGTGACCCCGAAGATGGAGCTTCGCCTACGCTACCGTTATTATTACATATTCCGAGATCCTTATTTGTGTGAGACCTTATGTATGGTTTGTAATGGATGATGTACTGTGGTATCCAATTCTGTTATGTCTCGCAAAAATGGTAATTCTGGGATTGCGATGTATGGCATAACAGGCATCTGGGATTAAAAATCCGGGTGTTGACAAGTTGGTATCAGAGCCATCCTGACCATAGGAGACCTTAGTTAGACTGGACGTTTGAATCTAAAACTTAGTTTCAAAACCAAAAGAAGCAAATATTTACAAAAACTTATTCTCATTCTTATCACTTTGATTCTTTCATAAAAATTCATGTTCCTCAAAAACTCTTGCAAAATACCTAAAATGTGACACACTTGATCACTCTACTAACTTACTCATCCTATATTCTTAATAGATGGACGTGAAGTACAACATGTTTTATCAGTTGGGGAATGGAGGAGACCTTATCTTTAAGAGGGATTTGGACCAGCTTTTGGAACTTCTGGAGCGTCCACACCCCGAGTTCTTCGGAGCTCAGCCTAATGATCAAGGAGGAGAAGATCTGCAGTGGCTAATTGTTGCAAGTCTCCGAGGAAAGATTGAACCTCCCACTGCTGAGGGAATTCAGTTTACCTTAAGAGAGAACAACTGGCTCGATGGACTTGCCAGGGCCATGCAGAAAGCTCTTTCCCGTCTGTGTGGGCAGAGTATCAACCAGATCAAGGGAACCCGCTTTGAGTTTTGCCCAAGGCGTGATGCTAATGGACAACCGCTGGAAGCCCCATACCACCATGAGTTGAAGACTCAGTTGGACCACCTTAGCTTCATGATGTACGATCGTCAGTAAGAATTGGACAACTGTCGTGACTACTCCAACCACAAGTCCGCCATCATCAAGACGAAGGATCAAACCATCGCCATGCTAGCGAAGGATCGCAAGTCTCGCCGCCGTCAGCTCGACAAGAAGGAGCGCATCATTGCCTGTCTTCGCCACCGTATCTCGGCTTTGGAGGAGACCATCCACGAGAGAGACATGCAGTTGGAGGAAAGGGAGAATGCCGGAGAGGATCTTCGTGGAGACCCCTACTCCTATCTCAGTGATGATGACGATTTTCTGGAGGATCAGGCTATGGACTTCTTCACCGATGAGGATGATTTCGCCTTCATCAATGATGACGATGATGATGAGGATGACGACTACACCGACTCCGAGGAGTAGTAGCACTTGATCACTAGCGTAGTGAGTAGTATTCGGTCCCACTGTATCGTAGTTTCCAGAATGGTTCTTAAAACCATCTGCTTACCTTTGTTATGGTGTGTGTTGTATCGTGTGCTATGAGTGAATGAATGAAAAACATGTTGCTAGAAAATCTGAGCCAAACTTTAAAAACTTTTCAAAGTCCCAAAACCTTAGAAATTTCCCTCTTTTCTCATGATCTATCTCAATCTTCGGATGCCACGCGGAGGAAGTGGTTCATCCCTGGACCCGATGTTGCAGATACTGCAAATGTTGGTTTCTAACCGCGAAGCTGAAAGGACCGAACGTTAAGCCAATTTAGCTACCCTTCAGCAGATAGACCAGCTAGCCCACAACAACCAAGGCCAAGGAAATCAGGACAACATGGATCTAAGCTTAAGTATTTCCAGAATACCAACCCGCCGGTTTTCACTAAGTCGAAAGAGCCCCTAGATGCCGACGATTGGCTGCAAACCATGGAAAATAACCTAGAAGTCGCCGGAGTGGAAGCCAACGAGAAAGTTCTGTTTGCCACCCACTATCTAGCCGGAGATGCCAGAGCATGGTGGAACAGTGTTCGTGCCATGACCGGAGGACAGATGATGACCTGGGAGGAATTTAAGGTCAAGTTCAGCAGAACCCATGTGCCATCGGGTTTGATCAAGAGAATGAGAGATGAGTTCAGAGAACTGAAGCAAGGAAGGATGACCGTAGTGGAATACCGTGACAAATTCTTGTCATTAGCTAGGTATGCCCCGGATGAGATCTACACCGAAGCCAAGAAGAAAGAAAGATTCTTGAATGGTCTACACGATGAGATGCAGTGTTAGTCAATATCCCCTTTGCTGATATTGAAGCCCTTGTCAACTCTGCCATCCAGATGGAAGGAAAGATCAACCAAGCCAATGAGAACCGCAAGCGTCGCATGATGCATCAGCTAGGAACCCATCAGACCCCAAAGTATCGCCCTAACCCATCTCCAGGATTTGCCCCGAGAACCAACAGACCCCCGATGAACCGTCCGACTTATCCCAACCGCGGAAACCCTAGGCCCGGAGGAAATCACAACAACCCCGGCAACTCCAGCAATTTCAACCGTGCCCCACCCAAGTTCAACAACAATGCTACCACCAACACCAACACTGCCCCGAGGACTGGAAGCAATGTTGTGCCTGTTGCAGCAAAGGACAAGTCGCAAGTGACTTGTTATGACTGTGGAAATAAGGGTCACTACTCCAACGAGTGCCCCAACAAGAAGAATGTTGCAGCCCCCAATACCAATGCCCCAGCTCAGCAGCAGCGTCGTGTTCAGCCAGGAAGAAGGTTTGCCCCAGGGAATTCGCTCAACCGCAACGGCCGTCTTTTTCTCATGCATGTTGAAGAAGCTTAGGAAGCGCCAGACGTCGTGCTAGGTATGTTTTCTATTAATTCAGTACTTGCTCGAGTGTTGTTTGATTCTGGTGCATCGCATTAATTTGTCACCGAAGAATTTGCATGCACTAGTAAAATCCAACCAACCAAACTGAAGCACGTTATGATCGTTCAAATTCCCGGTTCAACCACCAAAGCTAGGCAAATTTGCAAAGCCGTCCCTATCCGAATCCATGGCATAGATTTTTGTGCTAATCTGATAGTGCTCAGAACTAAAGGTTTGGAAGTAGTACTAGGAATGGATTGGATGTCCAAACATAAAGGATTGATTGACTGTGCTAAGAAAGCCATAAACATGACCAGTATAGCCGGAATATCAGTCGAGCATATATCTGAAACCTTACCTCGTCAATTCAAGTGCAACAAGAGCATAGCCCAACCTACCATTGACCAAGTCCGGATAGTCTGTGAATACCCTGATGTATTTCCAGATGTTTTGCCCGGTATGCCCTTAGATAGGGATATCGAGTTTATCATTGAACTAATCCCCGGAACAGGACCCATAGCCCAGAGACCCTATAGTATGAACCCGTCGGAACTGGCAGAACTGAAGAAGCAACTAGATTCCATGTTGGAAATTGGATTTATTCAACCAAGTGCGTCACCATGGAGATCACCTGTTTTGTTCGTGGACAAGAAATATGGAGGTAACCGTTTGTGTACGGATTATCGGAAGTTGAATGATGTCACCATCAAGAACAAATACCCCTTGCCCAAGATAGAAGATTTGTTTGATCAGTTGACCGGTGCCAAAGAGTTTTCTAAGATTGATCTTAGAACTGGCTATCATCAACTCAAGATTCACGCAGAGGATATTCCCAAGACTACCTTTACCACCAGATATGGATTATACGAGTATACTGTCATGTCTTTTGGATTAACCAATGCCCCCGCTTATTTCATGAATCTCATGAATAAGATTTTTATGGACTTCCTGGATAAGTTTGCCATTGTTTTCATCGATGACATTCTGATTTATTCCAAATCGGAAGAAGAACATGAGCTACACCTAAGGACCATTCTTGGAACCCTTAGAGAGCATCAGTTGTATGCCAAGTTTAGCAAATGTGAATTCTGGTTACAGGAGGTAGGATTCCTCGGTCACATTGTATCAGCCGGAGGAATTGCCGTTGACCCTGCCAAAGTGAAAGATGTCGAAGATTGGCAAGCCCCAACCAATCAAACCCAAGTTCGTGCTTTTCTCGGATTGGCGGGATATTACCGCAAGTTTGTAGAAGGATTCTCGAGTATCGCCAGACCCATGACCCAATTGCTGAAGAAGGACAAGAAGTTTGAATGGACCGACAAATATGAAGCGAGTTTTCAAGAACTCAAGAGGAGATTGATTTTAGCCCCAATCTTAATCATGCCGGATATCACGAAGCCCTTCGATGTGTATTGTGATGCATCCAAGATCGGTGTCGGATGTGTGCTAATGCAAGAAGGCAAGGTTATATCTTATCTATATCGACAATTGAAATAACATGAGCAAAATTACCCAACCCATGACCTCGAACTCGCAACCGTAGTTCTAGCCCTGAAGACATGGAGGCATTACCTGATGGAAACCGTTGTGAGATTTATTCGGATCACAAGAGCCTGAAGTATATATTCACTCAGAAGGAGCTAAATATGAGGCAGAGAAGATGGATTGAGCTAATCAAGGATTACGACCTAGACATTCACTATCACCCTGGTAAAGCAAATGTGGTAGCCGATGCCCTTAGAAGATTGCCGTGCCGCTTGAACTCCATGATTTTAAAGGAGCAACCAAGTTTGCACAAAGAGATGGAAGATTTCCGAATGGAATTATTGAGTGAAGGATTTTTAGCTAGCATAGAACTTAAACCCACTTTGATCAGCCAGATCAAAGAGGCGCAGAAAGGAAATGCTAGTATCGACGGAATCAAGCGTCGTATCGGTATAGGCAAAGTACCTGGATTCACTGAAGACGAAGAAGGAGTTCTGTGGTAGAAAGGACGCCTTTGTGTACCCGCAGATTCTGAGTTGAAAGAAGTTATTCTAAAGGAAGCTCATGATACTCTTTATTCTATCCACCCCGGAGGAACTAAGATGTATCAAGATTTGAAAGAGCAATTTTGGTGGCATAAGATGAAGAGATAAATCGGAAGCTATATCGCCAAGTGTGATATATGTCAGCGAGTCAAGGCAGGACATCAAAGACCCGCTGGATTGTTGCAACCATTGCAGGTTCCGGAATGGAAATGGGATTCCGTTGGAATGGACTTTATCACCGGATTGCCTACTTCTAGTAGGGGAAATGACTCTATCTGGGTCATAGTGGACAAATTGTCTAAAGTCGCCCATTTTTTTTACCCGTCAAGACCACATATCAGAGTTCGAAGCTAGCAGAGTTATACATAGCTAGAATCGTTAGTTTGCATGGAGTCCCCAAGAACATAGTATCGGATCGAGAAACTCAGTTTACCTCGAGATTCTGGAAGAAAGTCCAAGAAGGTTTAGGAACCCGACTAGATTTTAGCACAACTTATCACCCTCAGACCGACGAACAAACGGAGCGAGTAAATCAAATACTCGAAGATATGCTGAGAGCATGTGTGTTAGAATATGGATCTAAGTGGGAAGACTGTCTGCCGTTTGCAGAATTTTCTTATAATAACAGTTATCAAGCTAGTTTGCAAATGGCCCCATTTGAATTCATGTACGGAAGTAAGTGCCACACCCCTTTGAACTGGTCAGAAGTAGGAGAGAGTCAGATTTTCGGACCTGACATCCTACAAGAAGCGGAAGAGAAGGTTCACAAGATTCGTGAGCACCTCAAGACAGCCCAGTCCAGACAGAAGAGTTACGCCGACAAGAGACGTCGAGACCTCGCCTTCAACATAGGAGATTTTGTGTATCTGAAAGTGTCGCCATTGAAAGGAATGCAGCGTTTCCAACTGAAAGGAAAGTTAGCCCCCAGATATATCGGACCCTTCAAGATTCTGAACCGTCGAGGAGAAGTGTCGTATCAATTGGAACTGCCCGAAGAGATGTCAGCCGTGCACAATGTGTTCCATATCTCATTACTTCGCAAGTGCCTTGAAGTTCCAGAGAAGACCGAAGTGTTCAGGAATATCAATCACCGGACCATAGAAATCAACGATGACCTGACCTATCCCGAAGTACCCATCCGTATTTTGGAAGAAGCTTTCAGAACTACCCGAACCCGAAGCATCAAGTTTCTCAAGATTCAGTGGAGCAACCACACAGAAGAGGAAGCTAACTGGGAGCGCGAAGATCACATCAGGACGGAGTTTCCCGATCTCTTCAAATCCTAGGTAATCTTTTTCGTACTTTTTCAAATCTTGGGACGAGATTTTTTTTTAAGGGGGGGAGGTTTGTAACATCCCAAAAATATTAAACTAGAATCATCAAACTCTAATCTTCAAAATTAGGGTTAACAAAAACTTTTCTAAATAAAAATATGAAAGCATGCATGTGTGTATGCATTCCATTTTTGGATTCTTTTGAATTGCCTTGTTTATGTGTTTCTTTGCTTGTAAATGGATTCTTAGGTGAATTAAACATCATCTAAACAATCCCCACACTTTTCCCAAAGACAAATAAATCAAAACAAACAAAATAAGGGAATGGTCATTTTGGCCAATTTAACTCCCATGCCTACTTTGGTTGTCTCTAACTTTCAAAACTTAACAGAAACTTGTTTGGATCTTTGCACCCCTTGATAGTACTCATAACAGAGTACCAAGGCCCACTTTGTGATCATCCAAAAACATTTGAATGCATAGTTTAAAAGACAGTTCAAAATTGAATCTTTATCATATGGGAAGATCCCAATTTTGCAAAAACCACTCAAACAAGCTCAACTTTCAAAACCCAAGCATCCACAGACTCACCAGCACATGCCTAGCACACCCACCAAAAATCTTTTCAAAATTCAAAACTTAAATTCTTGCGGCTATTTCATCAAACACCTTGCAGATATAAATCAAAAAAATCTAAACACTATAGTGAGCAGTGATTTGAGCCTAACTTGTTCCCTCTCTAGCTCACAGCAACCTCAGTAGATCATCTAGCCAACTTAACTAAGCACTAGCCCCACTGTAAGCTTGGCAATGTCATCAATGGTGAACAGCCGAAGCCACCCATGTCACCCCAGTGTGGACAACAGGCTAGAGGAAGAACTAGCCGTGCCAACCTTGTCTGGGAGGTAGCCCATGCCTCACCGCCCCCTCTCGACCAGCCCTGCCTCGCAGAAAGCGACCAAAACCGCCAGGAACGCCGCACCCGTGCCACTGTCAACCATGCCGAGTATGCGCCAGAGCGCCACCCTCGACACGCGCCCACAGACTGCACGCCAGGAGACCGCCAGACATCCCCGTTCGCCGCCCCATGCCTCACAGCCACCGCTCGTCGTCGAAGACGCCGCCTCTGCCGCGCAGAGCATCGCATGTTCCAGACCATTTGCCACTGCCCCTACATGCGCATTAAAGCCATAGAGCATCGCCATGAGACCACCGATCGATCGCCACCGCCGGCCATGCCTCTAGCAGCCCGTAGCCATGTCGCCACCGTCGCCTGCCCATCCTGTTCGGTCTCGTCGTCGAGACTATAAATAGAGGCCTCCCCCGCTCAAACTCTTCACACCATTCTACTCCCCTCTCCTCACTGATCGTTCCATCCCGTTCCCGGAGCAAGGCGAGCAGCGCTTCGCCGGAATTTCACCGGAGCCCGCCGCTGCTAGAGAAGAAGGGGGCCAGCGATTGGAGCCGCCCCAGGAGAAGCTACCGGTACAAGGAGGTTCGCTGTCGTCGACTTTGTCGTTCGCCCGCATCGCCGACCTTCGCCTGAGCCCCGGTGAGCCCCCGACGACCCCCACCTGCCGCGTTAGGTTTCTGTCTCGCCGGCACCGCCCGACATGGACGATGAGTAGCAGCCGTTCGATTAGACTTAGATCGTGCGGATGAGATTGTCCCGTACCGCTTCGCGTTTAAAGAGCCACTGACTGGTGGAACCCCCCTGTCAGTTGATCCCCGCATCGCGGAGTGACACTGGATCGGCCCGTTAGCAGTTCCCGCGCAGCCCATTCGTTTGAATTTGGATTTTTCCATTTTCATTCAAACACAGTTCTGTACCTAGTTTCAAAAATCAACCTAGCTCGATTCAGTGAACCAAATTGAATGAAACCAATTTTGGTAGAAAGGTCTTGAAATGCTTAATCCAAGCCCGTTGGATTCAAATCATTTGGATCTTTAGATCACCCTTGGTAAAAATAACAAGGCAGAAGCTTTTCTGCATTCAAACATTTTTCAAATTTAAACTATAATAGCTTTTGAGTTGATTCCAACTCTCAAAAATCAAATTTGATCATACCTTTCAGAATATATAAAAACATATAGGTTTACTTATATAAATAATGTTTAAGTAATAAAAGAATGCCACATAGGCATTTCTATCCACTTTATTTAATTAAAATAAAAGGGTAAAACCTTATTAAATTGTGACACCACTTTAAATCACATTCCCATGGACTAAAATATGTGGTGATGACATGTGTCAACATGATCCCATGTTTGGTTTGGAGAATATTAAATCTTAAGTAGTTTTTCAATGAGTAGAAATTACTTTTCTAAAACCAAAATCTTTAAGTCAAATGCTTGTAATGTTAGTGATGATGCTAGATCATATATAGAACCCTTGTGTGTGATGATTGCAAGTAGTTAAGTATTGTTTGGTGATTGTGTACCTCGTATTTATTCATAGACGCTAGTACCGACCAAGGATACGAGGAGGAAGGAGGATACTACGAAGAAGAAGCTGAGGAGAACTTCAACCACTGCTCTGCACAAGGCAAGCCAATACTTGCAAGCTATTAACTTAGCAAGCTTATACTGATACTGATGCAAGCCTTACTAATCAAGTTGACCTATGCAAGCCTAATACTACTAGTTGAATGTGCAAGCTAACACTTGCAATTATGAAAGTTAGATAACCTATGCAATGCACTAAGCATGCTTGGTTGGACACATTTGATGATACCCAATCCTAGTTTTACTTGCAAGCTTCTACTTTATTTCTTCATCGAAGCTTATACTTAGAGTTTACTTGAGTAAATTGTAGATTCTAGAAAGATATTTGAAGGTTGCATAAAGAGCATAAAATTTTGCCTAAGCTAGATAATCTTGATGTCATCCCAAGGCATAAGATTGAACTTAGTTGGAACTCCACTAGTTTACCACCCCTCATTAGTACTCACCCCCACTTGTAGATGCTAGTGCTAAGCATAAAACTTGATCAACTTTAGATGGGATTACTTGGTGGAAAATGGTTATGAAAACCTTAGAATGATGGATCATTCTACTGAGATGTTTTGACATGTGTTTCCGAACACCAGATGATTTTGGTGATGAAAATGTTAAGACATGAGCCTTAGCCCTTTATAAAACTGATGGTTGTCTGGATGCGATACCATTCCAATTTTACCATACAACCACAATACCCGAAGATTGGGTAGGGCTTGACTGGAAACTTATATACCTTAGTATTGGTTCCCTCCCGGCCAAGGTCTGAGCTGAGGCTACCTTGTGAAGATTGTCCACCTGTGCAGTACCCAAGATGACAGTTGGTCATGGTTGGGAGGCCAAACTCACAGGAGAGGTGCTTATACTAGGGCGTGTAATTGAAAGGTTAGGATTGATTATCCGCATACTGAGTATGGTGAATTCAGGATTTGTTCCTGACGGATGTATCGAATGTTGTGGTGAAAGTGTACAATCTCTGCAGAGTGTCAAACTATTCGAATAGCCGCGTCCACGGTTATGGACAGTTGGAGTGGCCATATTGTTCTCCCGTCAGATGTTTTTAAAATGACTTGTGAAATGAATTGAGACTTTGACTTGACCACAACAGAGTTGTGGCATGAGATACAAGTTCCAACTTAGGTGTTATAAAATTTCATTTAGCCTTCTCTTGCTTCTGAACTTAGTAGAGGTAAATCTGGCTTTTTGCAAAACAACCCTAGAGCCTAGTGCCCTATTACAAAACCCCCCTTCACTTGTCAGTATTAGTTTGCGAGTACTTAAAGAGTACTCATGGCTTTGTCCCTGGCTATTCCCGTGGCCAGACTATGAAGAGGAGTACCAGCATGATGGACCCCAGGAAGGTTACGACAACTAGGATCATCTCCCATCGTCAGTATTGTCTGTGACCCCGAAGATGGAGCTTCGCCTACGCTACCGTTATTATTACGTATTCCGCTGCTTGAGTTGTATTAAGAACTGGATCATGAGATCCTTATTTATGTAAGACCTTATGTATGGTTTGTAATGGATGATGTACTGTGGTATCCAATTTTGTTATGTCTCGCAAAAATGGTAATTCTGGGATTGCGATGTATGACATAACAGGCATCTGGGATTAAAAATCCGGGTGTAGACATGTGGCCAGAAAACTTCTTGCGCCTCCCCGACTGTTTCCCGCCTCCGCCGCGGTCTATAAAAGGCGGCCACCATTGTGGAGGAGGCAACAAGTCCAAGCAAGAGCAACACCAGCCAAAAAGCGCCAACCACCAGTAGTCATGCCTCGCCGCAAGATCGCCAACTAGACCAAGATCAGGGAGATGTGCCGCACCCGCTTCCTGGAGGCCGACATCGATGCTACCGACCTCCAGGCCACGCTACTGGTCCAATGCATGGTCGAGGCGGAGGTGGTGGCCTTTGAGAAGGATGGTTGTGTGGCTGAGGCGGCGCTGGAGCAGGTGGTGGAGGCTTCTTCAAAGGTTGCCACCCAACGGGCGATGCATGAGATTCACCATGTCGCCGCCAAGGAGGCGGTGGCCAGGGAGGGCGCATCAGCATCCCTCCGCGAGATCCGCCACGAGGAGTCCATGACCACGCTGGAGGAAGTGGCCAAGGAGGCCGCCAAGGTCACCATGCGCGAGCTTCGCCACGCTGCCGCCACACGCAGGGAGGTGGAAACGGCACAATGCGAGCGGTCGGCAGCGGCGAAGGAGGAGCGCATAACGACGGCCCCGAGGTGGCGGTTGCGTGGGCTCTCGTTGATGTGGACAAGACAAAGGTGGAGGAGGACGACGAGGAGGCGGAGGGGGAGGAGGCGATCACCGTCTCCCTATATATTGCGCAGACGCTGGGCCCTGGCCCCAACGGGGCTCTGGCGAGGATGACCCCAGTGGAGAGATCGCAACGCAGGGAGGAAGAACGCGCCCGCCAGGTGAAGGCCTTGGCGGCGGTGGCATCGCCGGGACTAGAGGTGGCTCTGGCCAACCAGGAGGCGAGGGACCACTGGGTCGCCGAGATGAAGAAGACCCTGGCGCATCGGACGACGGAGGACCGCATGAAGGCGACGGGCAAAGACGGTGTCTTGTGGCCTAGCACGCGATCGTTACCACGAACGCCTCCAGCAGTAGGCCATCTGGACAGCTAGAGTGGGCGATTGACGGGGCCAATGATAGCGGCAACGGTGGTCGTAGTAGCAGAGGTGCAACAATGGCGACGAGTAGCCGTATGGACGACCTCCTCCAGTAGTAATAGTTCTTTTTTTTATTTTGTTCAGATGTGTCTTTTTTAATGCGTAAGACCTAATTTAATGAAAAGCAAGTTTAAATACTAATGTTTTACCAGCGGCTGGTGAACACCCGCTTGGTCCGCGCGCTGTCGACCTTGTAATCTTTGTTAAATTTGAGCCAGATACGATCGAAAAGTTGAGCACGTTCTCAAACGTGCTCGTAAGGTTCGGCATAGTGGAAATGCCATAGTTTTATAGAGCAAGCTTCACTGACTTCATGTTGTCAAGTCTCACGGTGACTTGGTGCTACCATCAGCCATTCATTTCTGATCTAACGTACCAGATCGATTCTGATTTTGATTAAATAATTAAAACTACTCGAAAAAATTTAAAAAAATTCTAGTCAATCATGCATGTTTCGATTTGTATTCTGGTGAAGTTTTATTTCATTTGGATCAAACGTTTCTAATTAAATAGGTGTTTTGTTTAAACTAGTGCTCAAAAACATAAAAAGCTATTTAATCATAAACTACTTATCCAAATGGCATGAAACATTCACAGGTTTCAAAACGAGCCAATTACACTTCATTAGAAATTTTTCAAATTTTTCGAGTAGTTTTAATTATTTAGTTTAAAATTAGAGTTGATCTGGTACGTTGAATCAGAAATAGATGGCTGGTGATAGCACCAAGTCACCGTAAGACTTGATACCATGAAGTCACTTGAGCTCGCTCCTAGTTTTATAGGGTTGTACTTGACAAGTGTCTGAAATGGATGTACTGTATACTGCCTATTTAGGTGCAGCAGGGCCCGCTCGCGTACCATAGGGGTTTAATCGCTTCGGGGCAGAATGAACAAAAATAACCCAAATTCGAAAGGATTTCACAAAATGACCCATCTGGAAAACTATTTCCCTGGACTAACCCGTTTTGTAGCGCCTAACAGCTAGACGCTACACTCTACAGTGTAGCGCCTTTCAGCTATGCGATATGCCCCCTGCCAGCGTGGCACCGCCTGGCCCTTCCTGGCCCCACCAAGCCGTGTGACGCCCAGGCGCTATGCCTGGGGCGAGTAACGCTCATGCGCTATGCCCAGGGACTAGGCGCTACACCCTGGGACTTAACCTGTCGCGCGACAACCCCCTCCCCACCCCTCCCCATTCACTCCCACAGGCCAACAGAAGAACACAGAGGGGCGCTGGCGGTTCCTCCTTCCCTCCCTCTCAAATCCCCACCTCAAATCCAACAGATCTGGAGGATTTCACCGTGGATTAGCTCCCCCATCTCTCCCTCAAGGTAATCCCCTCCTTTCCCCTCTCTTTCATCCAATGAATCTTGCACATTATCCTCAAACCCTAGATCTAGTTGGATTCATAATATGGACTATTTGTGCATGTTTTTAGTTACTTGGTAGTTATAAATTAGTTGTATTTGATGGGGAATGAAAGTGTGTTGTTGATTTGCATTGTATATGATGGTTGTATATGGATTTGTATGGATGTTTGAATAATATTCTACCATATTCTTTGTAGTTTATTGTATAAATTCAAACAGTGGCTACATACCACACAGATTTTATTGATGTTTTGAATATATATGTAGGATGGTGTGGCTACTTGAGGATTACTATGATCATCAACACCGGGCATACTTGATGGCGGAGAAGCATATGGTAATAAAACCATGGTTGAACTTCTTTGCTTTTTCTATTGATTCAATTGTGTTGGAAAAAGCATAATGTTTGATCTTGTATGTATGCAGAGGCTTCGTCCCCTCAAGATTCGGTCTCATGGCACGTCTTCGAATGACATGTCGTACGACGAGCGGTACACCGAGTACATCAAGAGGCTAGGCCTCCTCCCTTTCATCACGCTTGTGAGCCGGTTGACGCCGAACCTCAACGCGGCTGCTATCACCGCACTTGTCGACCGGTGGAGGTCGGAGATGCACACTTTCCACCTCCGGACCGGCGAGATCACTCCTACTCTTCAGGATGTTTCCATGATCTTTGTACTTCCTATCGCGGGGGAGCCTCTCTGTATGAGCACAGATTCCGATGGGTGACGCAATGCAATGCATCTACTTATTGGCATGGCTCCTGAAGAACTTGAAGATAAGAGCAAAGATAGAGTCCCAGCAGGCGCGACATATGCGTGGATCGTGGAGAACTTTAGGGAATGCCCGAACCCCGCCGAGGTTGAGGTGATCGAGACACATGCTCGTGTGTACGTGTGGTATGTCCTTTCTAGGACTCTGTTTGCTGACAGCGGAGGTAGGACCGCTCAGTGGATGTGGCTCAAGGAACTAGCAAACTGGGATAGCAATATCAGCTGGGGTTCGGCGGCTCTTGCCTACTTGTACCGGCAGGTAATCACCTGTGCACTCTATATTCATTTGTATATGTCGAGTCCACACATATGCTATACTGACCTCGTTTTTGTTCACTTGTAGTTGGACGATGCCTGTCGTAGGGCAGGCGAAAATGCCGGAATAGATGGTGCTATGGTTCTTCTCTCGATATGGAGCTGGGAACGCTTACCAGTTGGTTGTCCCAAAGAGGTGGGCCACCATCCTTGTCCAGCGTATAATAGAAACCCTCTACGCCAGCTGACTTGGGCTTACAAGTGGGACGTGGTATCGAAGATGACAAGCGATGTTGATGCCATGTACCTCAAGTACACGAACGAGTTTGATGCGATTACGCCCGAGCAGGTAGATGTTTATCTATACGTCACTATCCATAATATTTACTTCACGAGTCAAAATAGATACCAAACATGTTCTTGTGATATGTTGCAGGTGGAGTGGGAGCCTTATGGTTGTGGGGACGAGTTTGGTATTGCTCCCGGGTTTGATATTAACCCGAAGTGCTTGGAGGAACAATCTCTCTGGATCATGTGCTGCCCATTGATTTGCAATTGGGCGGTTGAGTTTCATATACCACAACGGGTGATGAGGCAGTTCGGGTTGTTTCAGTGCAACCCTCCCGTGTGGAAGGACACCGACAAGGAGCTTCATCGGTTAGTTAGCATGAGAACTTGTGCTCAATTGCTTTGGATGGTACTAACATGGTTCTTTGTTGTTGTTCAGGTTGGACATAAAGAGGCAGAGGAAGATCAAGAATTGGGATCACCATCATAGGAGGCACGTCATGGAGTTCCTCATTTGTGTGGAGAATGCTCGACGAACGGAATGGAATAGCGGAAGAGCACATTGCCCAGTAGCATTTAACAACTACATCCATTGGTTTCTTGGTAGTACCCGTGTCTCCATTTGCCCGCCGTCCTATGAGGAAGAAATATTGGAGGAGCCAGTCCAGTTCGATGAACTTGCCTACACTCAGTACAACCGGCAGGTCAGGGGGGGACCGACATCCCGCTTTCTTCCTCACTCAACTTTGCGGTAAAGTTATCGTTGCCTTCGCATTACTTTCCTTGCACTCTCATCTCTTTCTTGCCTAACATGTTCTTGTTCTTGACTCTGTAGAGAACGGAGGTAAAGAAATATGCCGACGATGCCGAGGCGATTCTTTTTTCTTCCCCTAAGGGGAAAATGGGAGAAGGCATGATACGAAACTTCCTTAAGGTATGGATGCGAGACTTCTTCAAGATAGGCATGTTCTTGGTTTGACTTATGTTGTTATTTGTTACAGCGCTCGGCCCAAAAGATGTGTCGCTTATCTAACGTGCTAGGTTGCCGCGATCCCGAGTACACAACCCCGTCCGGTTCTAGGTCCAATTTGACTACTGATCCGTCGACCCATCTTCAGGATGATGTTGAGGATGACACCACTTCGGCGATTCGTTCGAAAGATGAGGTATGGGACAACCTTACATGCATTTAGTGCTTTCTGTTTCCCATGCATTTCTCATAGCCATACAATCTTACATGTAGCCGCCTCATATGGAGAATGAGACTGAGGAGGAGTACCGGATTCGTTCTGCATACCAGCTGAAGCCAAGGAAACAGTTCAATCGCTGGACGCCGGACGACTTCCGTAACAAGGGAAAGGCCAATGTTGTCGAGGACGAGCCGCCACGGAGGTCAAGAGCGACTAGGAGGACGAGAGGCCTACAGTATGATGATGAAGATGACTCGCAAGAAGAGGAGGTGACAAATAAGATACCTCCAAGGAGGGGCCGAGGCCCAAGGACGCGTGGACGGAAGTAGGTCATGTATGGCACAATGTTGATGATGATGCACTAGGTTTGAGACTATGTATGGGTTGATGTATGGCAATTTGTTCATGTTGTTTGAGACTATGTTGATGTTATTTGAGTATATGTGCAGTTTGAGTATATGTTGTTTGAAACTAGTATAACAAGTGTTGTTTGAGTACATGTTGTTTGAAACTAGTGCAGTTCAGGAGTGTAGCGCCTATCTGATAGGCGCTACACATCAGAGCATAGCGCCTATCAGACAGGCGCTACACCCTGTCTTAGAGATTTCCTCCGCCAGCGAACTCTCGATTTGCTCTCAGTGTGCTCCTTTTAGTTTTGGGGCAAATGAAATCTGCTAGCATAGCGCCTAGCAGAACGGCTCGCTGGCGGAGGAAATCTCTAAGACAGGGTGTAGCGCCTGTCTGATAGGCGCTACACATCAGAGCATACCGCCTGTCAGACAGGCGCTACACCCTGACTTAGAGTTTTCCACCGCCGGCGAAGATTGGATTTGCTCTCTGTATGCTCATGTTAGTTTCGGGGCAAACGAAATCTGCTAGCATAGCGCCTAGCAGACAAGCGCTATGCTTGTGTAGTGCCGTTCTGCTAGGCGCTATGCCTTGAAACTATGTTCAGACCAAACATTTCTCTGTTTTGAGACTTTAACATGACAAACATTAGACAAGGCAAAACGAGGGATAGCAGTTCATGACATACTCAAATAGAAGGATCTCAAACATGGTGTTCATGCCCTTAAGGGGCTTTACATACTAATAGTTCGATAGTGCTCAAAGTTCACAACATTGTCAACATGCTTCGTCTACAAGTCTAAATCATAGGCCCTTTTCCCTTCCTCTTCTTCTCTTTCTCTTCCTCCATGGAACGCCATGCCGCTTGACGAAGCCTTTCCCTCTCCGCAGCACGAGCCTCCTTAGCTTGGCGCTCCTCTTCCTCCTCTTTCTTGCGGATCTCGTCATTACGTTCCTTGTGCTTCCTCGCCATGTCCTCATCACGCAGCTGTTCTTGGTAGCGCCTTCTTCTTATGGCAAAATCGATCTCTTGGATAGCCATGTTGGATTGAGGTTGCTCAAGGTCTATCCAAGTGTAGTACCTGCATACCGGAGGGGGAGACTACAAGAAAATAGTGCATGTCAGAGGATATGCTATGGAATAGTTTGGGACACATGAAGAACTAAAAAGCTTTGAGCATACCCGTGGCTTGTCGTATGGGTTGCGACTACGCTCGGGAGAGCGGTTGTAGTTGGCACAGATGAAGAATTTCTTTCCCCAACTATCGGAAAAGTAGTCTTGGGATTCCTTAACAGTGCAATCGGTTCCATACCAACAAATAGGAACCTCCTTCCCATGGGCCTCACCAGTACGAAACGCCTTTCGTGGCCTTTCCTCTTGGTCGGCGCAAGGTGGCCTAGCATTGGCCCTCATCTTCCTCTCTTCCTCTTCCTTCTCCTTTTGCCTCTTCCTCTCTTCCTCTTCCTTCTCCTTTTGCCTCTTCCTATCTTCCTCTTCCTTCTCCCTTTTCTTCTTCCTCTCTTCCTCTTCCTTTTTCTTCTTTCTCTCGTCCTCTTTGTCCTTCTTCTTCTCCAAGTCTCGAGCAAGTTGAACTACCTCTTCAAATGCCTTCCTCTTCTTCTCTTCTTCCTCCTTCCTCTTATTCTCTTCTTCTTCCTCCTTCCTCTTCCTCTCTTCCACCACCTTCATAGCATTCTCCCAGATAGCCGAGTAGTTCACACCGTCCCCATCATTGCCCTTGTTGGGTTGAGTCGCCATACCTATTATAAGAACAAAAGTTACAAGTTAGTAAAGGATGCAATGAATGTGAACAATAATTGATTCAATGAAATAAGCATAGTAGGTAGTAACATAAGCATGCAAGTATGAATATTCCATCCGTACCTATTAACATAAGGATTTGGTCCTGCCAAGTAACCTAACATACTAGACGGGTTAAAACCGCCACGCCTTCTTCCTCTTCTAAGCCCAAGTGATCGACCTCTTTGTTTAGGAGCTTGTTGTCTAGGAGCTTGTTGTCTAGGAGCTTGTTGGCTAGTTCTTGGTTGGCTTGGAGCTTGTTGGCTAGTTCTTGGTTGGCTTGGGACTTGTTGGCTAGTTCTTGGTTGGCTTGGTACTTGTTGGCTACCACTTGGTTGGCTAGTGCTTGCTTCATTTCCTTTTGCTCTTTTCCTTTGAGAACACTTTTTTGCATTGTGCCCTTCACCATTGCATGTTCCACACCGGGCTCTCTCACGAGGCTCTTGGAATTGGTCATTGCCCGTTTCTCGAGCACCACCACGGCCCCATCCATCCATGTCGCTCCTAAAGCGTTTTGTCTTGCGTCTTCCACGTTTAATCACTTTCCATTTCGGATCGGGCCATAGTTGAATCCCATGGTACTCTGGCCATTTTGATTGGTCCAAATATGGATGAAATCTAGGAGCCCATGTCTTCTTAGTAGTCTCAATGGAGAACTCAGCCTCTCTCACCGTGAGCGGATTATTGTAAACCAAATGTCGCCGGCGAGACGCGACGAGCAAGTGCGAGCAGGTAAGATGAAGCAATGATGGCCTTCCGCTAGGGAATGAGGGAGGGTACCTCTAGAAGCTGGGGAGAGGCACAAATCCACCAAATAAAGCTTTCAATGTGAGAGATTTGAGGGGGGGAGAAGGGGACGCCTCCTTGCTGTTCTTCTTGCTAGGGTCGAGATGGGAGTGAATGGGGAGGGGTGTGGAGGGGGCTGTCGCGCGACAGGTTAAGTCCCAGGGGGTAGCGCATATCTGCTAGACGCTACACCCTGGGCATAGCGCCTGGGCGTTACTCGTCCTAGGCATAGCGCCTGGGCGTCACACAGCCGGGTGGGGCCAGGGAGGGGCCAGACGGTGCCACGCTGGCAGGGGGCATAGCGCCTAGCTGAAAGGCGCTACACTCTACAAAAATGATTAGTCCAGGAAAATAGTTTTTCAAATGGGTTATTTTGTGAAATCCTTTCGAATTTAGGTTATTTTTGTCCATTCTGCCTCGCTTCGGAGGCTATGAGCTATGACTGAAGGTAGGAGTATCTCAGTGTCTCGTCACCTCCGTGTACAGTGCTCCTCCTCATGCTACGACGGAGTAGTAGCTTTGTTTAAAATAAACGGTACACTGAAGTTCTGCCACGGTATAGTCCCATCGGAGCAGGGGCACTGTGTTGGGTTACGAGGCTCCGTTCTTCCCGTTGGATCTTCCTCCGTCCCTATCCCTTCACAAGTCTTGGTTCTTCCTTCCAGGACATGGCGATTGCCGGCTTCGGGCGGTGACCGACTTGTTCCTTTCTCCGATCCGCCGTGGCGCCACCAAGCATTCAGGTTCACGATTCTTCTTGTGTCCCTTCTTGATGTACT
This sequence comes from Avena sativa, assembly GCA_916181665.1. Taxonomy (NCBI): domain Eukaryota; kingdom Viridiplantae; phylum Streptophyta; class Magnoliopsida; order Poales; family Poaceae; genus Avena; species Avena sativa. Next base: position 243,608,272 of record OV702282.1, read on the forward strand.
GTACATTTTCTTAGAAAGAGCATGGCAATTTGTTACAAGATCGAATTCGGCATCTAGCTCAAGAACACCTTCATTCATGGAAGCATAGCTTACAAGTAAATTAGTTTTGTAAACATATTGAGTGAAGGTTAGCGAGATTTATGGTTTGCGCCTTGTAAGGTTTACTCTGCCAAATAGTCCATCTATTTTCTCTGTCTCATGCTTCTACACCTGCTCACAAATCTTTTCGATCTACCTTTGGTTTGCTTTCTGTTTACATCTGGAAACATCAGTTTTGTGGTGTTTCATTTTCGGTCTGTATCTTCTCTAAACAAAGAAATGTTTGTCGTCCGAGAAAGGATGCATCTTTAGATTCTTGTTGCTACAAGTCATTTTACTTGACGAGTGATGCTGCCTATGATGTGCAGTTTCTTATCTAGCTTTGTACATCTCCTAAACCCTGCTATTTTGCAGGACGGCTCTGAGATGAGTAATCCATACGACCCCTGCAAGAGAAAGAAGTTGGTCAGGCAGATGAAAAGTGGTTCTAATGTTAGGAAACCAAGCACTTCTTATGTTGATAGCTCAAGCAGTTCAGGTGCTTATCCTACCGAGTCTTTAGAAAGTGAAGGGTCAGATGAATGCCGGAGGAATCTCTCAAGCCGTCATGGAAAGCAAGTAATAAAGACCACACCGTCAGATGAGTTGAAAGGTTAACACATACCTGACTCACCTGTACCTCTTTGTCAAAATTTTAGTCACCCTTAACTTCATGTTGTCTTACTTCTGGAACTCTTTTACATCAGAATACAACTCATCTGAAGATGATTCTACGGAACCGGGATGTGTTCAGATGCCTTCCAAGGATTATTGCAAAGAAAATGGCTATGTCTTGCAAGGGAAATTCGATCTTACAGAAGGACAGAGGGAGAAACTAGATGCACTTGTCCGGAAAGTTCAGCCTGAAATCCCTGTCCTTGTTGTAATGATGAAGAAGACCAATGTGAAACTAGATGCACTGGTACATTAACTTAGTTTGTTTGGACTGCTCGCAGCTGCCTTTTTTCTTCTGAATACTGCTTAGAAGTCTTAAAAAATTGTTTAGGTTGACGAAGTCTTGTTTTTAATTTCCAAAACCCTCTCAAAAAATCATTTCTATTAAACTGAAATGTGTTGCTGAATTAGCAGTGTATATGTCTTAACAGTTGAAATCTGGTGCATTGGGTAAAAGCTTGTAGAAAAACTACACAGTGTGAAAACTTATTTGGTTGTTTCTCAGTCAAATATTTACCAAGCAAATTATTTAAATTTTATCCCCCGCTGCATAAGTATATTCCTCTATCGTTAAATATAGATAAATGATTGTAGCCAATACGTATGTTGAGAGAAATTTTAATCAGACTTCAGTGAAAATGCTTTCCGTTTACTTCGTTGGTAGTGTGTTTGGATTGCTTGCAGATGCTTTTTTTTTTACTTTTTAATACTGCTTAGCAAAATCTTAGAAGTTTAGGAAGGGAAGTATTGTGGTTAATTTTTGAAACCCTCTCAAAGAATATTTTGTGTCAAGATGATATGCATTGTTGAATTAATAGTGTATGTCTTGATTGCTGAAATCAGGTCTATCGAGTACATTTAGTGTTTGCTAATATCAATAGTCTGAACTTTGTTTTATACATGTTATTATTCACTTTCTACTGTCCTCCTTTTAATTAGGAAATACTTAAGGATTATGCAATCAAGCACTTTCCACAGAAAAATCAAACTATCAGACTCATGCTGCCTGGGAAAAGTAAGGATTGGTCCTGTGATTTTCACATCAGATCTGATGGAAGTGGGCAGAACCTGTATCTGGGCAACTTTATCTGTGACAACCGTGTTTGTGCGGGAGATCTCTGCATCTTTCAACCAGTGACGAAGGCTGATCAAAGAAGATTCATGGTGACAGTCCATCTCCTTCGGGAAGCAAGCATCGGTCGTTACCCTCTTGGAAGAAATGATATTGGCAGAAATCATGGTATTATTCAGAAAAAACTTGCAGATTCTGTTGATACACCAAAAGGTTATGAAGATGATGATACCAAACAACCATCAGGAAGAAAAAGATATGCCAGCGGTCAGACAGGTAGCTCAAGGGGTCATCGAAAAAATACAAAAAAGGCTGCAAATTCCACTTCATTTGAGAAATCAGGTTATATTGCTAAGTTGCAAGCTCATTTGTTTAAACTACTTACAGTTTCTTTTTCACTAAATTTTTTATACAGGACACAACAGTCCTTTTGAATACGATTCTTTTGAGTCCGGTGATAATCGAACACCTCGAGGACCTAATTATGGGCTGTCACTTGGGAGTTATCTGTCAGGAGCACAATATGAGAAAGTGACTGCACATGTAGAGAGAATTCAACCAGAAACTTCTGTATTCATTGCTGTCATGAGTCAGCGCGACGTTGAACTGCCTAGTCCTCTGCTGGTAAATTCACATCTATTTTCTGTTGAACGGGCAACTTAGTGTTTTCAATTGAATTATTTGTCATGGCTAACGCCGTCCCTTTATGGAGAAGATCCGAATAAGTCTGTTATATTGGAGTTCTTATGAGCTACTTAGTTTTCAATTACTGTATTTTTTTAATGGCATCACGCATCACATCTTGTCCCTTCTGTCATCAGAACATTTCTGAGGAACATGCAATTGCACACTTTCCACCTGAAAGTGTGACTGTCACTCTTCAGAGGCCGGGCAAGTGCAATAAGTGGCATCCCAGATTCTATATGGCGAAAGATAGACGCCAGTACGTGCTTACGGGGCATTGGTTAGACTTCATCTGTGACAACAGTGTGCAGGAGGGAGATATCTGCATCTTTGTACCGGAAAAGGGTGGGGGGAGATCTAAGTTCACAGTCCATCTACTTCGCAGAGAGAAAACACATTTGAGGGGTGGAACTGGTGGTGGTAAAGGGGCTGGCTCACACCAAGGTAAAACAAATAAGAATATAGCTTCACCGGCCCATATTATGGAGGAATCTACCGAAGGTACCTTAGAAAACAATGCTGAATTTCAATATATTTTACTAGATCATTCGCCTATTTGATGTTGGGTTATTTGCAGGAGAAAAAGATTCCTCAGAAAGCAACATGCATTCAGTTTCTGATGAACGTCTAGAGACTGAGAACTGTGATGGTCCTCCGGAGCCTCCTTACATTCTGCCAGGCAAGAGTGCTCTATCTCCATCTCAGGAGAAGATTGTGAAAGCAAAAGTGCAAGCGATCCAATCTGAAGTTCCGATTTATGTATCTATCATGAAAAAGAGCAACGTTGGTGCCATCCGGAACCACACGCTAGTAAGATTATTCCCTTTTTATCTTGAGCTGTTACGCTTTGTAGTGCACTTGCCAAGAATTTTTTTTTAGCTTGAATTATCATATTTTCTTCAAAAATTAATTATATGGAGTCCACGCACGCAACCCTCGAAATATAAATAGTTCTTAGTACAAAATCGTGTAGCATATTGTTTTTAGATCACAGCCATGGGGCAAACACTCTGGTTCCCACTGTCACTAAAAGACCAGACAACGACAAAAAAATTGATAATGCAACACCAAGGCTGCAACCACAGATGAAGCTACCCTATTGTAATGCAACACTGGTCTCTCCGCAAAATAAAGTTCTATACAGAAATCATACCTTTTGTTCTCCAGATTGCGTATACCGGATGTTGTGAACATATGGGTCATCAGGGGTTTGTGGTTAAAATGTAGCCTCTCAGGAATTTCAGCCTGCAACTCTACATATCTCCATGGTTCAAATTTTCCCAATTCCCACATGTAACATGTCTGTGTCTGTTAAATACCAGGAACTAGGCTCGCGGTACGTTACTGCATTTCTTCCACGCAGAACGCAAATGATGGTGCTCCAGTGCCACGGCAAGGTATGGGAAACCAAGATGGTGCATCGCAATGGTAAAAGGTGGTTCCTCAGTGGTGGCTGGTCTAAATTTGCACGTGACAACCGTCTGCGGATCGGGGATATCTGTCTGTTTGAACTGAGGACGAACAAGAAGACGCTTACCATGAGGGTCCATATCGTCCTCAGCAAGTAGTGTTTTGTTTTCGCAGTATTTTACATTTTGGGATGGAGGTAACAGAATAGAACGATGGAACCTGGTTCCTTGGGCTTGTTTTATAATCTGTATTACTACCAAATTTCGGTGGCGTTTACCGAAATGGGCAAAAGAAAAATTGCTTCCTCCTCTTCTTCGAGCCTTCAACACAAAAATATGTGGCCCGGAGAGCTGTCTTGTTTTCTTACTTGTTCTGCCTGGTGGTAAGCCCGCAGCAATGTCGAGACTGGAGACTCGCCTCTTGGGCAGCCACCGCCACCGTGACATGCCTGTAGTTGCCGCCCAAGGAGATGCTTTCTCTATTGAAAGAATTCCAAATCACCCCTAACTATTGGGTTTGGTCTACTAAACCCCCTAAATATTAAGTGGGGCAAATTATGCCCCTAACTATCATAAACCATGTGAATTACCCCTCGGAGATGCTAAGAGTGGTTTTGAGAGTTGTATTAGCCACGCTAGACAATGGTATTGAAGATGCCATGGTCGAAGCTGGTAGCTCCAACAGCCCTTCACACCTGAAATTAGCAGCCCACGAAATCACCAGCTCGCCCCCTCTGCGCCTGCACTCCACCCCCATCTGCAGGAGATCCCTATAGCAACAAGGCTCCTTCAACTCCTGTACCGGTGCCTGCGCAAAATTCAATAGTACGCCCACAACTTCCTCAATCTCCTAGCCCTCTTTAGACGGCGGCTGCAGGTATCATCGGTGCTCGATCTTCCTCTCTTGTTCCGCCGCCCTGTTAACTTCAACATCGCCGCCGCCGCATCCTCCATCGACGGCGAACAGGTCCGGGCTGAGGAGAAATGGGGATGGATGGCTGACGGTAACGAGACCCGAACGGTGTGGAGGAGGCGGCCGGAACAGGAAGATGACGGGAGGAGACGGCCGAAACGGGAGCAGTGCGGGAAGAGACATGAGGAGGACGGGATGAAAATGGGGAATTTTGCCCTAGGAAACGAGGGGGGTTATTTGTATCCACCGTGTCCTCCACGGTGTCTAAACCGCTGTCCACCGTGGCTAAATAACGGGATCAAACCAACTAGGGGGGTAATTCACATGGTTTAGGATAGGTAGAGGGGTAATTTACCCTACTTAGGCCCCGCTTGTTTCATTGTTTTGTTTACCGATCACCTCCGAAAATTATGGAGCATACCGGGGTTTTAGTGGGATCTAAATCGGTCCGTAATATTTACTGCCTAAAAAACAGGGAAACAAGCAGGACCTTAATAGTTAGGGGGGGGGGGTGTTAGTAGACCAAACCCAATAGTTAGGGGGTAATTTGGACTTCTTTCTTCTCTGTTGGCGGCTTGTCTTGTCCATTTGTTTTTTTTTTGAGTGACTAATTAAACCTCTCCCAAGGCCCATTTGAGTGACCCAAATTTTAAACCCACTCAGGTGGGCCTTTGAGTTGCAATTTAGATTGTCGGTTGAAATCACGACGACTCGGTCCACGATAAGGAAAATGTCATATAAATATGGGAGCGTCTACGTCTCAGGCGCCCGAGAAATAGTTATTTCTCAGTCGTTGACGTCATTGTCAATTATAAGCAAGTTCCAGGCGCCTGAGAAATAGTTATTTCTTAGTCGCTGGCGTTGTTGTCAATTATAAGTAAGTTCCAGGCGCCTTCTTAGTCGCTGGCGTCGTTGTCAATTATAAGCAAGTTGCAACTGGGACCCGTCAGAACTCAGTTACAAGTAAGTTGCAACTACACCCCCTCCACACCGATGGGTGCTCAGTTACAAGGAAGTTGCAACTGGGACCCAACAGAGCTCAGTTACAACCAAGTTGCAACTAGCCCTCTGACATGGCCCTAGTTACAAGCAAGTTGCAACTGGCCTGCCGATGGAAATCAAGTCCCCCCCCCCCCCCAAAGTTACAAGGGTTTAGGGGTTAGTCACAACATACTTGCGACTAGCTCGGTACATTCCCGATTACAAAGCAAATTACAAAATGATTCAAATCCAAGTATATGTAGTCGCGACACAGTTGCAACTAGGGTTTCAGTCACATCATTCTCGCGACTGGCTCAATACATTCCTGGTTACAAAACAAGTTGCAAATGACTCAAAATCTAAAAAACAGTATCAACATGATTGCAACTAGAGTTATAGTTCAGTTGCAAACATACGTGCGACCGGCTCGGCACGTCCTCGCTTACAAGCAAGATGCAAATGACTCAAATTCAAAAATCCTAGTCACAACATACTTGTGACTGGCTCGGGGCGTTCTCGTTACAAGCAAAATTGCAAAATGACTCAAATCCAAAAATCCTAGTCGCTACATAATTGCAATTGGCTCGGGGCGTTCTCGTTACAAGCAAAACATAAAATTTCAAAAACATAAAAATGGATTTTCGGATAAAACAACGGACCAATAAAAAACCAAAAAAAAGAAAAGCAGAGAAAAACCGAACATGAGAAAAAAATAGCAGAAAACTAATTACAAAAAAGTTCATTCATGACCAAAATAGAAGAGAAAAAAATTTAAAGGGGGTTTGAAATAGTTCATTCACGACATAAAACAAAAACATACCAAAAAAACATGAACAAAAAACCTTAAAAAAGGAAAATTGAATTTTTGAAAAATCATAAACATCAACAAAAAAACATCCAGAAAAAGAAAATGCACTCCTAGTTACAACAGAAATAAAACAGCAAAGTAAAAAAACAGACGGGCCGCCGGTCCATAGACAGATAACCCCATCCAGCACGAGCGGCACATAGTGAATTCTTGGGGTTTTCTGTGCACAGCTAGCGATAGCGTATAGTAAATTCGTACATGCCCACTTCAGCTTCCCGTTATAAAGGTAAAAGATACAGTCCACACACCACAGAGTACCATAAAAAACAGACCGAATCGCGAAGCAAATCGTACGGCGGGACGCGCGACTGAGAAATAAATAGCAATTCCGTATAAATATCATAGGATTTGGATCGGCTGTCCCCTCCAGCCGCCACCGCTAACAAATAAGGCAGAGATCTCAGATCAGCAACACAAGAACATCACATCATCACCAGGGTACGTACCATCTCCTCGATCTTAATCTTTCTCCAATGCATGCCAATCCTGCTAATTAATGCGCGATGCTGTGACGAACTTCATTGTTAGCCAGGTGCTGATTGACCGACCGATGGAGTACTCGGTCGCGAACGTGAAGCCGCTTGACGGCGGTGCGGGCTACCTCCGGTGGAAGGAGTCGATGCTCCTCCGCCTCCACACCGTCGGCGTTGCCCACGTGCTCTCTGAGGATGCCGCGCCGGCGGCCAAGAAATGGGCACGCGACAACGCCATCTGCCGCGGCGAAATCCTGGCCGCGCTCTCCGATCGCGTGTTCCCCGACTACGTCCGCCACGCCGACGCGAGGGAGCTGTGGCAGGCCGTGGCGCGCACGTACGACGTCGACACGTCCGGCGTGGCGCGCCAGAGGTTCTTCAGCTTCGAGTTCAAGGAGGACGTGTCCCTCCCGGAGCAGATCGCGCGCATGGAGGCTCTGGCCGCCCGCCGACATGGATCCGACCACGCTTCCTCATGGTTTCTTGATGTGGACTGTATGCGGTAAGCTTCCGCCGAAGGTGACAAAGGGCCTCCTCGATATCCTCGGCCCGCTGAGCTTGAGCAGTGATGAGGGCAAGCCCATGAGCCAGATCTGTGACGAACAAATCGGCATGGGCAAAGTCTGCAATTCTGAAGAAACTGCGCGCACAGGCAAGGAGTATGGTGAGTAGGTGTCGTCTACGGATTATTTTTTTTAAACCTGAACTTGTTTTGGATTGATTCGTCATGGCATTCGATTAAAGCAATTAGCAGTGATATTCGTGTGAATCTGTATTTACGTTAGCGTGATATTATGGAGAGCCCTTGCTAAAATCATATACTATGTATTATTAGAGTACGTATACGTATATGGACTAGAGATAGACTAGGACTCTATATCTTGTACTCCAAGTCTCCGCCTACCTGTGTACGTCTATATACAGTATTCCCTGTGAGGGTCAAATCAATACACAGAAATATTAGGGATTTAATATTTTTCACATGGTATCAGAGCGGTTAGCCTCGCGGCGCCGATCCTAGGTTCTTCCACCACTTCTGCAACGCGCCACCCCGGGAAGATTACTCCTCGAGGGCGCGGCACCCGGTCTCGATCAAAGATCTAGCCGGTTCTTTAGATTAGATTCGATCCAATTTTCAAATTCCCAGTTTTAGATTAGATCCAATTAGCCCAAAATAAATCCCTAGATCAAAACTACAACCTTCGCTGAAAATCTTGCACAAATCGGCGTGTGCCCGGGCGATATAAGTTTCCGTCGGATGCGCGACCGCCGGCCGGTCCAGCCGGCTAGCGCACACGGCCGTGCGCGCCGTCAGCGGCGCCCAGTTGCAGCACGTACGCGTGTTTCCTCGCCTCAGGAGTCCAGGCTCTCCGACGACTCCGTGAGTGCGTGTGGACACGGCCAAAAGGACACGTGTGGATCAAGCCTCGCATGCATGATGTTCCAAGACGTGACACACAAGGCCACGTTCGGTTCTTCTGCTGCTACTCGGATTACGGCCAACACGTCCACATCCCCGTATTGCAGATCGTCTGTGGAGGAACAAGGGCAGCATCAAACGCTAGGAGGGCCTATGGGTCTTCTAAGGCTGACATGCCGCCTACATGGCATCAAGATCTGCACTGTTTCGAGACGCGGCTACACCGATATTAAGATCTGCACTGCATCAAGCCGGACTACATCGATCCAAACATCTACGTCAAGCTGTACGACTATACCAAGATCTTCGTCGAGTACATCCACAAAGAAGCGACATCAACATCATCCACACGCCAGGCCGGTGTGGAACAATAGTACACCGACTTCTCCGACACCAAGGTTTCGACATCATCGCCGCCACAAGGGACGCCTTCGAGCGACGATCATCGCCGACACGCCTACTTCTTCATCGTCGACTACATCATCACCTGCGTGGATATGATCATGGCTGACACCTAGGGGCGGTGACTGCGTCCCCTTCTAGTGCCTTATGGCAAAACCGTGTGTGCTCGGTGACTTCCTCCAGTACTGGCAAAACTGGTGGTGTCACCTATGACCGCGTCCACGAGACGCCCCGACGGTACCTCTACAAGGTGTAAAACGTCCACAACTGCAGCTTCGTCAACAACAACAATAAAACTCGCAATTTTTTTTTGTGCCTCCGGCAATGGCGGCCACACCACTACGACGACTACGACATTGACCACACCTACATCGATCACGGCTACATCACGATCGGCTACCTCGACATCGACATTAAGAACAACGTCTTCAGCAACTCAAGAACTCCAGTCAACAGCGTCCGCGTCGTCACTTGCGTCCACGCCACTCCCGCTGTGACTGCGGGAGGGAAGAGAGGCACTAGAAGGGGACGCAGTCACCGCCCCTAGGTGTCAGCCATGATCATATCCACGCAGGTGATGATGACAAGGAGGTGAAGACGACGGAAGCGCAAGACTTCAAATCCAGTCGCAAGCGTCCGCTTCACTCCCGCTCCGACTGAGGGGGATATTAGAGTACGTATACGTATATAGACTAGAGATAGACTAGGACTCTACATCTTGTACTTCAAGTCTCCGCCTACCTGTGTACGTCTATATATACTCCCCGTGAGGATCAAATCAATACACAGAAATATTAGGGATTCAATATTTTTCACACGTATGACCACTATAGGCATGTCAACGGACGACCCCCTTTTCTTCTCGCGGGCTAACTTTTCATGTTTCTGGTGTATGCAATTCTTAAGAAACACTGCGATCATGGTGAGTACGTGTTGTCTACGTGCACTAGTTTTAGATAAACATGCACTAGTTTTGGATTGATTCGTTATAACAAATACACATAATACTAAACGCCATAATGTTTTACTCTGCATAGTTCACCAGGTCGGAAACTCTTGGGTGCCATAACGTTTTACTCTGCATAGTTCACCAGGCCGGACACTCTTGGGTTACAAGCTGGAGTCTAAACGGTGCTGCATGTGAGTTGAGTCTAAGACTGCCTTTTGGGTTACAGGCTCGAGTCTAAACGGTGCGGCATGTGAGATTTTTAGGATCGAGTCTAGTGCTAGACACAATGCTAAAGAAATAAAGTCTGCAATAGGTTCACCAGTCAGTTACTGCACGGTGAGACAAGGGTTACAGTGAGTATTCTTACTTTTATATTAGGTAGGGTCCACTGGCTATGCTAAGACGCTGCAATAAATTCTTTTGGCTAGACTCGCTGCATGTGTCAGTTCTTAGCTTGGGTCTAACCCTTATTAACGATGCGCATGCCCTAACACACACTTTGTTTGAGTAGTCACATCACCACACAATAACACACATAATGTTTTACTCTGCATAGTTCACACGATAACCACCAGTCCAAAACATCAAAGTACTTTTTTTTCATAGAAACATAATCATTCTCCAATGAACCATCTAACTCGAACCCTAATGTTGGCTGTTTTGAGAAACACATGCACCGAAGAAAGACATTAGAGTTGTGGATCTTGTTGCCCACTCCGTGGCACGCGATTGCTGTGAAGTACCTTCATATTCTTCCAACAAGCTACATAATAAAAACTAATTAAGGACTCCTAACATGATAATGACAATCCTTACGAGCCTAGTTCACTTGGTTAGGGAAGTAGATATACAACCTAGCCATCTAGATTGAAGTCCTTGAGGACGCATATTCGGATTCTTATTATTTCAAAAAAAAATCCGCTGTAGGGTCTCCCCCTACTGCATTCATTTCATTAAAAAACAATACTCAAGAGTAATACCATGCTTACTACCAAAACAAATAAGCAATCTCCTCAAATTTCTCTTTTCTAGCGAAATAGAATTATATCTAGTCTTGCAATCAGGTGTTGACCTTTTTTCTATTTGACTTTACAAAACTTAGCAATCTCCTCAAATTTCTCTTTTCATTCTGGTATGACTGTCCAAAATGCTATACCCTCACAAATTTGTTCTATAGCAATATTTTTATCACATCTAAACCATCCTTCATTATCAAATTTAGAATGTGTGCACACTAGCGCATGTGAAGCAGCATACCTTGCATCGAGTACCAGCTAGGATTCCCTCCCCCCACAACCCCCCCCCGGGGGGGGGGGGGCTTGTTGCTCTGTCACCGATGACCACCACCTTGTCCGCCGCCCCGACGCCGGTGCACCTTATGTCCATGAGGATTGTGTATTTTATGCCCATGGACACGCTTCATCTTCTTCTGATGGCGTCATGGGTGCGCTGTGACATAGAGTTGTCTGAGGAGTTGTTGTTATTGTAATCGCAATTACTAAAAGACGTAACTTTTATTTTGGCATGTAATAAATTATACAACTTATGGTATCAAATTTAGAGGCTTTGCAGACATTTCATAACTCAACATATCAAACAAGCCAAATTTTCATAGGCCAAAAAAAAAAGGAACCAACTTCTATGAGCTTCTCCCCACCACCATACCTCTCCCAACAGTTTTTCAAAAGCTAGCTTCTCCGGAAGTAGGAGCAAGCAGGCCCGTACGGGAGGCATTTGCAGAGTGTGCGACCAACTAGGGCTGGAATTCGAGCCGAGCCGAGCCAACTCGGCTCGACTCGCTAAAGCTCGTTCAACTAACGAGTTAGCTCGACTCGGCTCGTTTACAAAACGAGCTCATATTTGAAACTCGGCTCAACTCGGTAAACTCACGAGTAGCTCGCGAGCAGCTCGTTTAGATTGTTATAAGTTATGAATATGAGCACATATAAGAAAAACTAATAATTATTCTACTAATTTGAAACTAGAACAATAATAGTACTTCCATAATAGCACGAAGGAAGATCAATAAAAAATATAGTAACTCTACGCCATTACAGCTTCAAGGAACATTCATAGTATGACACTTATCTATGAAAATTTCAAACTCTATATTTGAACGAGTTTAATGAGCTAAATGAGTAGCTCGCGAGTAGCTCATTTAGCTTGGGTGAACAAACAAGCTCAAATCAAAAACTTGGCTCGACTCGTTAGACACCGAGTTCGAGCCGAGGCGAGCTATATCACGAGTTACTCATTTAGCTCGTGAGTTTCGAGTTATAATTCCAGCCCTAGCGACAACACAGGGCCTCCCAAAAGTTAGGGCCCCTGATTTTTCGTTCCATGTAGCGTTAGCAGTAGTTTAATCCAAAGATTAATGTAATTAGCTGTAATGAAAAGCCTAATTTACTCTCCTGTAGATTTGTCCGTCCCAATACAACCACTATGTAGGAATCCCAACAGACTACTCTCTCTCCTTCCTACATTTCCCAATCACATCACGTGAATTAACCTTCACATAGTATATGATTTACCATTTTCCTCTTTTGTCCATAAGAACATGGAGAAAACCCAGCTCTATTTTCATATACTCCTCTCCTCGCATGTGAAATTTCTTGCTGATGTCCGTCTCCATAGTAAATCTGTTCCTACAAATTAATTGATTTCTACAGTCTCTCTCTTGTTTCCGTTCTCCCGTGCCATTGTCAAGAATTGGAATGAGAGGCCCTGTTGGACTGTTGGGGACGCCAGATTAGATACTCTGTGCTGCCTGGTTGCCAGTAGAGTAGCTAAACACCTAGGTCGTCTCCTCCCCCTTTACCTTCCATGTTCTTTAATTCTGATACATGTTATTTGTTCTTGCTATGTTTGTGCAAACATATGATGTTTGATTTTTCTACAACGACTTTCACGAGAGATACAAAAAGAGAAGAATGGTTTGGCAAAAGTATCGCATGTTTCTTCTGAGATTTGTATCATAGATGTTGAAAGATTGTAATGTTTTAATTGGAAGATAGATTAGAAGATAGATTAGGAGATCTGATAATTGCGTTTGCCAAGGCAAGTTCTTTGAGGAAACATATTATAGTATTTTTTCCTACATAAAATTATTTAGCTTTTTTCTGAAAATAATAAAATTATTTATATAGCTAATTAAAAAGTAATAACTAGGATACATTATTAAATTTCGTGCAGGGCCTCCGTTTTGTCAGGTACGGCCCTGGGAGCAAGTCAGCCTATGTGTTGTGGTGTTGTGACTTTGAACACACTTGTTAAGTTATTATTATTGATACTGAATCTTTGCAATATTGTAATGGCATGCCTTCTCTTCGAGCGTGTTGCTTTTTTTTTATTTTTCCTTGCTTTATATAGAATAGGAAAGTTGCCCGTGCGTTGCACCGGGAGAAAAAACCCACATCATGAATTTGTGTTGCGCTTGCTAGGGTTAGTTATTTTTATCTCCTTCTGTCTCTGATGGCTTCCTAATCTCTTCCCCCTTAGACCCACTGGCAGGCCACCGTGGCATCGAAACTTGGCTCAACCGTATCTCAACATGTACATCTTTGCTTGCTCACTGGCCATCTTCGTGGTCTCATTCGAGCCATTTTTGTTTCACTCATCTCTTGTAATTCTGCCCCATGCATAATTCAGAAGAGAGGAGATTAGAGTAGGCGCATGTGATATTTATTAGGCCCCTGCCACCAACGAGCAGCTCCTTTACAAAATCTCGTGTGCTACTTCTCGTTGTTGCTTGCGTCCTGCAACACAGCCCGTCCACTTCTTTTTCGTGTCTGCCTTGATTCTTCACGCCTCCTACCAATCCAAAAGACCACCAGATTCCATCGCAACCAACCACTGATCGCTCATCGAGTCAATGCCAGCTAGAAGATTCACAGATTCACTATCTGCTTTTTTCCTTGCAAATCGTTGCAGCATTTGGACTCCAGCATGTCTCCCTGCATTACCCCATGGAGTCAACGCCCGGTTCCACCTCATCCGGCTAGGTGCAGACAGCCGTCCCCGCAACTCCTTGCCAATGTCGGTTCTTCTCCTCTTGTGCATGAGCCAGATCGCCACCGACGCAGCACCATCCGACCAGCACCGGCCCGCCTCGGTGGCCCCATCGCCTTCCACCATCGGGTCAATGCGCCTTTTGCAATCTATATCTCCTGCTCCCTTAGGTTCATATTAGTTGATTTAGATTAATCTAGATACAGATGTATCTAATAATTTTTAGTGCTATCTAGATAAATTTAAGTTAACTAATATAAATCGGAGGGAGTATCTCTGATCTGAGTATGAGCAAAGTACTATTATTACCAACTAATATGCATCATTTTCTAAAAAAAACTAACCTGCATCATAGACATTCTAAAAATAGTACTCCCTCCGGCCCATATTAATTGACTCAAATTTGTTTAGATTTAAATGAATCTAGACACTATTTAGTATATAGGTTTATCTAAATTTTAATAAATCAAAGTGAATTAATATGGATTGGAGAGAGTAATGCATCTCATTGGAAGAGACTATCAGGCTAAACGTACGCACCTTGAGAAATAATGTGCAGATAGCCAGGTAGGCCATCTAATTTATTTTCGTGAAGGCTTGGACCATGTGGCAACAGTGCTTTGTGATCACGTTTAGCCTAAAAAGGTACCGTGATTAGTACGTGCCCCTACACATATGATTTATCCAAGTCTCAAGCTGGAGTTAGCTAAATTGAAAAAGCGTATGCTTGGTCAATTAATATCGAAACTGGAAGAGAATCAACAAAAAAATACACAGTTGGTATATATAGCTGATCAGTAGTTCAGTACGCACCTCTTGTTTTGTGCTGTCATTGGAGTGTCCTGCTCATTCTCGTTTACTCTCGTGTATGCATCTGTTCCAGTTGTAGCAATAATACGGTTGATGATGTCCAGCCCTGCACGTTCCATTACATATTAAGCAATTGATTGCGTTCATGATTAGCATCTAGACATCGACAATCTACCACCGATTTTGACATCAGCAGGCAGCGGCAGCCGGCAGGTTGCTTGAAGAGTTGAGGACACACTAGGCGGTCAATTAATATACGGCGGTGGAATACGGAGCTGTCCGCATGTATGCTGTATGCATGAGGCAAGACCTGATTCATCGATCACTATATCCTGGATGGTTGCGTGGCCTAGGCATGAGGCAAAATTGAAACCTAAGAACGCTCTAGAAGATCTGAATACGACGTCTACGACGGCAGGGTGCGTGAGAACGATAGAATATAGCAGCGTCAGCCTTTTTTTTTCGAATTTAGGGGCACCGGGGGCTATTTATTTGACTTATGGATGACACGGTGGGTAATATAATCGGACTGATAGGGGTAAAATCGTCCAAAAAGGTGTAGGTACTACAAGAAACACTCCTTCCTTTATTATTAGGTATAGATATAGATTCCTTTTCCACTGTTTGCTTCTGTAGTTAATATGCATTGCTATTTGCTAGTCAAGTTTCTCTCGCTTGATGATAAATTTGCTAAGTACTACTGAAATCTTCAGTGGTACAACTGTTAGCTACTGAAATCTGCATGTTTACATTTGTTTTTCTTTTGAAATCAATGTGCTTTGCCAGCATCAATGGCGGGTGGTTTGAGGTTGGCTCGCGGTTATAGAGTAACCGTGGTCACACACCAAGCTGAATGATGTTAATCACCATTCTTGTATTTACCGGTATGGTTTACTACAGTATACAACAAAGTTGTTACTACCAGATAGAGGAGGAGTCGGTAAAACCTATCCTGTTGTTCTACTAGGAGGTGCAGTTGAAAGCAGATAATCGTGTAGTCTGAAGTGCACCCTTTGTGGCTGTACGGGAAATCTCCTGGTCGATTACTGCATATTGTAGGTTACGTATCATTTATTCTTGTTCTTGTGCCTATTCGGTGCACGACAGGGCCCCTAGCACACCATAGGGTTTAATCGCTTCGGACGCTATGACAACATTGACAAGTGATAGTGGAATCTCGAACTCGTCTCCTTACCTCCCTCCACAGTGCTCTTCCAACGAAGAACTACTAATACTAGTAGTTTTAAAATGAAAAATGCTACAGCAAAGGTTCTGCCACGGTACAGTCCCATCGGAGTAGGAGTAGAGGGCATGGAGACTCCGTTCTTCCCGCCCGATCTTTCACTGGATTCGTTATTAGGGTAACTCCAATGACCCCGCAAGCAAATAGGTATGAATTGGTCAGGAGGACCGCGCGGGCAAGGCTGGCTCGTTTGTAGGTGGTTGTGCACCCAACGGGTCTCCACATAAGTGGATCCCGCTGTCCGTGATCTTTCTTGACAGCGGCTCAAGCTCTCCCTAATGGCGATGGTTACCGTCCGGCGTCCAATCGGTGATTCCCGTCCGTGGCCCTTTACTTGTGCGCGACCTCATCTGTTTCCTGCGCGGGCCTTGCTCTTTTCCGCCACGACCATGTTGTTTCCCGTCGAGACCATGCTGATTTCCCGCCAATGGGCACCAGACGGTCTATAAAAATGTCATGCTGGCGGGGTTGGGAAGGCACATCCAGCAGGCTATTCCCACAACTCCAACATGCCTAGGCGCATCCCCACCACCTGGGCTCAGCTTGGTGAGGTTGCCCGGCTTCGGTACCCACCTACCTACCTCGCGGACAGGGGCGACGCCGCGCTGACGCGACACTGTCGGACTAGGACCAGGAGGAGGACGACGATGACAACATCAACTGGAACGATGTTGTTATGGAGGGAGGACCGGACCGGCAGGAGGCCATCCTTGCCTCCATCGATACGGCATGCGGCGAGGAGGCACTGGACGACATCGCCGCCACGGGCTACACCGTCGAACAACACGTCATTGTCATGAGCCTCAGCGACACGGGAGGCCAAAGGCCGCCATCACATGACCAACGAGCGGCTGCGCCATGCCGCGCTAACATGGCGGTGAGGGAGATGGAGGCCGCGACGGAGGAGAAGGCGGAGAGGGAGGTCCAGGCGGCGATGGAGACCGCGGAGGCCGCGCAACAAGGGAAAGTGGAGGCACATGAGCAGGCCAGGGAGCAGGAGGAGGCCAGGGGCATGGAGGCCAATCTCGATGGCCGCTACCGTGGCCGGCAGGCCGACATACTTGGCTTCAACCCTACTCTCCAAAGTTGTCAAAGTTGATCTTGAGGCCCGACATGGCCTCAAAGCAGAGGAGTAGGAATTTCAGGTTGATGATGTCCTAATCCGAACCCTCCACCTTAATCATGGTATCGCCTGCATATTGGAGATGGGTTACCCCACCCCTAGGGATAAGATTCCCAACCACACCCGAGATGTGGCCAAAAATCTTGGCCTTATCCAGGATTTTTGCAAGGCATCCACCACGACATTAAACAAGATTGGAGAGATTGGGTCCCCTTGCCTAACCCCACATGAGGGTTCAAAATAGGTACCGACTTCTCCATTTATGTTTATCGCCATGTTCCCACTCATGACAATCTACATGATACACCCTATCATGCGGTCATCGAGGCCTCATCGTTGGAGGACCTGGCGTAGAAAGGCCCAATCTAGCCGATCATATGCCTTCTGGAAATCTAGCTCCAGGAAGATGCCCTTGTGACGCCTAACCTTCACTTTATGGATAATCTCATTTATGCAGATCAGATCACTTTAGAGCTTCGTTGGGAAACTCCAAGAGGAAGGTATGATGAGCATAGCAGCAAGTTTTCCCCCAGAAAGAAACCAAGGTTATCGAACCAGTAGGACGAAGGAAACGACTCAAAAGTGTTTCTAGCAACTTGGAAACCTACACAATACAAACTCAAGACTTTGCCCAATGAACAGTGAGGTTGTCAATCTCACCGGTTTACTGTAAACAAAGGATTAACTGTATGGTACGAAAGGTAATGGTGGTTTGCAGAAAGTACAGTAACAGTGGAAGATGTATCAATGGTAAAGATTGGACCGGGGTCCATAGTTCACTAGAGGTGTTCTCCTTAAGATAAACAGCATAATATGCTGGGTAAACAAATTACAACGGGGCAATTGATAGAACAGAGTAAGGCATAACAATGCAATACTAGACATTCATGATCATATGAGATTTGATTGGGCATTACAGCAATATACATAGACCGTCATCCAACTGCATCTATGACTAGTAATCCACCTTCAGGTTATCATCCGAACTCCCTCTAGTATTAAGGTGCAAGCAACGGATAACTGCTTTAAGCAAAGTGTGTAAAGTAAACAATACAATTGGTCCATAAACAAGAGATTGTTGTTTTCTCCCTAGTAGCAACAACATATCTACAACCTTAGAGATTTCCGTCACTTCCCCAGATTAAATAGAGGCATGAACCCACTATCGAGCATAAATACTCCCTCTTGGAGTCACTAGCATCTACTTGGCCAAGATATCTACTAGAAACGGAGAGCATGCAAGATCTTAAACAAAACAGACATGATAGAATCAATAAAATAGAATCATTAACCAATATGACATAGTAATCTCAATATCCATCGGATCCCTGCAACACAACATGCATGATTACAAATAGATGATCTTGATCATGAACGGAGCTCACAAGATCTAAACATGGTAACACAAAGGAGGAGAAACAACCATCTAGCTACTACATGGACCCGTAGTCCAAGGTGGAACTACTCACACATCATACCGGAGGCTGTCATGGTGATGAAGAAGGCCTCCAGGATGATCTCTCCCCTCCGGCAGGGTGCCGGGAAGAGCTTCAGATCCCCCTGATCTAGGGACGATGGTGGCGGCGGCTACGGACTGTTTCGTGAAATATTGATCGGGTCCTTAGGGTTTAGGTATCGGTGGCTTCTTATAGGCGAAGATAGAGGCCGAGGGGGTGCCCGAGGTGGCCCCCCCCAGGCGCGGGCCAGGCCAGGCCGCACGGCTAGGAGGTGTGCCCCCCTCGAGGCCCTTCTCCGTCTCGTCTTCTGGCTCCGTGTTTCCCACGGTAAAATATTGACTTTGGCTTTTGTCCCGTCCAATTCCGAGTATATTCATTTTCTGGCTTTTGTGGAACAAAAAACAACAGAAAACAGGCAACTGGCACTATGGCATCTTTTTAATAGGTTAGTCCCAGAAAACATATAAAAATACCTCAAAGAGAAGACAAAGCAAAGCAAAGTAGATATAAACAAGCATGGAACATAAAAAATTATAGATACATTTATGATGTATCACTGATGAAGTGCTAGAATCCCATCATGGATATATTTTCCTTTGAGGAAGGCAAACTGGTATGGGTGCGTCAAACACTATAACAGGAGCAAGCCTGCGCGCACATACCTTGGACATAATCCTCTGAATTATATTTATAACTGTGATCGGCTTGAATTGACGTATGAACAGTCCATTGACGATGCCAACGCTAGGGTTAGCTGCGACGGCGATAGGGTCGAAGGAGTACGGAGGGGATGAGGGAGTGGTCGAATAGTCATACATTGCCTGAAATTCGCCGGCAGCGGTGCGAGGCGGGAGGAAGGCGGACACGCGAGGAGGTTTTAGGTGGGCGGTTGGTTCTTCACGCGCGAGCTCATGTTTTCCATCGCGCTGTAGCTTGCGCCGAAATTTTAACGTCCGTGATGCTGCAATTTGCCGCGTGTCGAATATTTTTTATCCCACACGCGATTATGCAAAGTCTACTGGAACGACTGTTTTCTCAAAACTATATCAGCGTTTGTTTTAGTGGGTCCGACTCTAGGTTTTTTCACACACAAAAATAAACGGACCGTTGGTTTGCAAAACCCGGCAGGAAGTGTGAACGCGTGTTGGCAGTCAGATTAGAATCATATCGAAAATTCAAAATTTCTTATAAATTAAACCATTTGTCCTATTTAAAATCCATTTTTACCGTTGAACTAGTCGCGAAGATATCTTCAAAACTAGATACCATGTTGACATGTTTTAAGGAAAGAATTTTCGGATCAAAAATTTATCCATCCCAAACACATGAGTTATCCATATCATAATATATAAGTTATCCGCCTAGTAACACATAAGTTACCCATAATATAAATATGTTGGATAGAGGTATTCTCGCAAATGTGTTGAGCAAGTTTAATTGAAACGCGACAGCCTGATTGTTAGGGTACTAATACTTTATTATCATCAATGTGTTAGTGTCGATGAGCAATTAAGGCTCGGTTCCCTAAAACCCCTCAAAGCTATGGTAGTAGCGACGGACGATAAAGTCGAGCCGCTAGATTACTAGTTGCTGGATGGACATAAGATCCAATTTATTTATATCGTATAAAAAAAGCTTAAATTTAGTTCTTTTAAAGAAATAAGTTTGATATTTGACGCGGTACCTATTCGAGGTTGAGTAGTCCGTACGCTTCGAGGACGGCGAAGGACGACGAGGCCGAGCCGTTAGAATATTTTTTTATATTTTATCCGTGGGTAAATTTTTATAGTAGTGAATAATTATATTATTTGGTGGATAACTTATATGTTGAAGCCTGGATAACTCTCGTGTTGCTGATGGATAACTTGTGGAGAAACAAAAAGTTACCTATCCCTAACACGTGATCTGTGGATAAATTTATAGTGGTGGATAATTTACAAATTATTGAGTGGATAACTTATATGCTAAAATCCAGATAATTCACATGATAATGATGTATAACTTTTGGTTTAAAAAAACTTGTCAAAACATACCCATACGAGATCTAGTTTCGAAGATCTTGTCACGGTTACCATAATGGTGAAAACGGATCTTAATTCGGACAAATAGTTTGACTAAAAAACATTTTTAATTTATATATTTAAATTAAGATGGCTAATCAAAATTCTTGTCCTTTAGTGTTTAGCAAGATAAAAAATCTTCTCGGAGGACTGGTTGCTAGGTAGCAACGAGTCCATAAGAAAAGCTTCCAAGGGTTAGATATTCTCTGAAACGAAATCCAGCACCCTACCGCTTTTGGGCCAACTTTCTCTCTTACATCCCGTTCTCCCACGAACAGTGATGCAGGAGGACTAGACGTTTGATTCCACTAGCTGCTGGTACAGTAATGCAGTGCCTGAGACTAGGGAAGTATAGTCCCGTCGGAGCTGCAGAGACGAGTGAGAGGGGTCAGGCATACCCCTACACGCGTGCAGCACGTACGCACATCCATTCCGCCCCCAGTTCTCTCTCCCTCTCCTCTGCGTCGTCAAATTTGGGTTCCGGAACATGGTGATTCCAGGGTTTGGACTCCAACGGAAAACTTGAGGGCTGTGAGAATTAAGTCCCTTCCGGCCGGCATTGCAGTAAGTCCTTCGTTTTTCACTTTGCTGCTTAGCTAGCCTTTTGTTCAGGCCTTCCCTACATGTGAATTTTCCTTCTTTTGCTTCAGTCCTTTTAGGAAAATTTTGCCACAGCTTAAACAAAGGAGGCTTCTAGAACTTCATACAGGCAACAAAAGCCACAGGTTTCTCTCTTGCTGCAAGTCACAGTTTAACTTCTTACTGAGTAGTTTCAGTGCATCTTTTTCTGGTCAAAATTGGTGTAGAGGATAACAAGATTTTGGTTTTCTGCCATCTTCCATGCTCTCTGTTTCTCCTTACAGGACATTGACAGGCTGCAAGATGAGAAAATCTTGTGAGTGCTGCGAGAGATACTGGACCCATTTGCATGGAAAGGTCAAGTGTTTCGTCACGCAGATGAACAGAAATTCCAGACATAGCATGGTATAAGCTCAATGGGTTGCCTGATCATCTCGAATCGGTAGCAATAAGATCTGTTCTAAACTTACACCAAACGTTTCTAACAAACTAGTAACCTTTTTGCAGGTCATACCAGAGAGCTTTGTGAGCTATTTTGAATGGAAGCTGTCAAGAACCATCAAACTAGAAGCCCCCAACGGTAATGTATATGATGTTAGAGCTACTGAGCGTAAGAATAGAACAGTACTCAGATCTGGATGGGAGAAATTTGTCGATGCCAATCACATAGTAGAGAACGACTCATTGATGTTCCGATATCGTGGAAGTGCTCGCTTCAAGGTTGTGGTCTTTGATTCTAGTGGATGCGAGAAAGTCGTGTCCTGTCCTCGCATAGAGAGCACGGACAGTGATGAAGAACCAAGCACAAATTCTGCAGACATGTCCAGCAGTTCCAGTGATAGTAAAACACAGTCGTCAGGACGTGGAGGATCCGATGGATGCCAAAGTGGAAGCTCTGGCCACTGTAGAAAACGAGCAAAGAAAGATATACTATCTTCACCATCCAAGGATTTTTCAGGTTAACTTTACAACTCACGTGTAACTTTTTATCAGGTCCTAAGGTACCATTTTTGCTGCAGTTACTCTTACTCTTGAAACTGTTTTACAGGAGAAGACAGTCCTTATGAGCATGAGCCTTCTGAGTCCGATGATGGCGCAACCCTGAAGCCTCTTTATGTGTTATCAGGACAGTGTTATGTAACAGAAGAACACGAGGAAGAAATAGTTGCACTTGTCCAGGAAATTCAACCTGAAATGCCTCTGCTTGTGGCTATGATGATGAAGCCCGATGTGAAACCATATCCTGATCTGGTATATTACATTAATCACATCAATTCCCTGTGAAAACAAGTTAATTTCTATGTATTTTATTTGCTTTCGGATATATACATTTGTCATTGTTTAGAGAAAAAAAGAAGACCAGGAGAGTGAAAGATGCATAATCTTTGTATATTCTGTGCACTTGGTGAATTTAGCTTTTGTTGCAGTTTTTTTTGCGGGGGTTAGCTTTTTTTGCAGTTGTAACACTGTCTTGCTTTACAGTGGAAACCATGCTATGGGATTTATCTCACTTCGGTTACAGTCTTAATACTTATGAAACTGAAGACACAAGGACGGCTAGGATTTTGCAAAAAAATAGGACGGCTAGGATTGACCGATACCCCTTCAGTTCGGAAAGCATAAATGATAACGGCCAATTCTGACCGTCTTTGTGTTCTCAGTACTTATATTAATGTCACATTCTGTACCTTTCTGTGATCAGGTCATTCCTAAGGATTATGCACTCGCATACTTTCCGCGCAAAAATCAGACTATCACACTCCAGCTGCTTGGGCAGAGAAAGAAGTGGCACTGCGAGTTCCATGTCAGATCTGATGGAGGTCGTTGCAATCTTTATGAGTGTGACTTTGTCCGTTACAATCATTTAGTGGAGGGAGATCTGTGCCTCTTTCAGCCGATGGAGAAAGCTAAGGGAAGAACATTCAAAGTGATGGTCCATCTGCTTCGGAAAGCTGGTATTGATCATCCTTCCGGACTTTTTTCAAACTGTGGTTTGGCTAGGACAAATATTGCCTCAACTGTACATATTAAGGAGGATCTGGATGATGATACGGTAGTATCGCACAAGTATTACCATGCCAAGAGTTTGTATCTTTGTGTGTGATGTATGTTCAAACTTTTCAGGGGAAGAAACTGGATATGAAGAACATGGAATCAGTGAGAAGTCTCCCAATCATGATGATACGGACAGAAATTGTGACCTTCCCTACATGATGCCACTGCGTACCCGACTAACAAAAGTGCAAGAGAGGAAAGTTTTGGAGAAAGTTAGAGCCATTGCGTCAGAACTGCCCATTTACGTCACAGTCATGACCAAGACCAGCATCCATGTCTCCCTAGTAAGTCCAGAAAAATATTCATCTAATTTTGATTTGACAGTTATTTTCTTTGGAGATAAATCAGTCCATATAAACATCTGTGGCGCCCAATTGCCCATTCAGATCATGACCATGAATGTGATGTATAGTAGCAGCAGCAGAAATAGTAGTTCTTACAAAAAAGGATGCATAGTAGTTTCACTGAATTAGATTAACGAGAGTTATGTTTCAACCATTCATCCACTATGTCAAGAGACATTTGGTTATCTACCCCTATTTTGTTGTATCAACTGTTCCTCTCACAATTGTAACTTTTTTGTGCATGTTAAGTTTGATAGTATATTAAACATTCTATGTGTATATGAACAGACTTTTGCAACGCAATATGCTGTCAAGTACCTTAGAAAGAGGCGCCGTAGTTTGGTGCTTCAACTGGAGGGGAAGAGCCAAACATGGCATGTCGAGATGAACGACAAGGATGATGCCATCAGGATATATGGATCCTGGACTTCCTTTACCAGTGACAACAACGTCCGGAAGGGCGACATCTGCCTCTTTGAGCTGATGAAAGACGAGGGGCCACTGAAGATGATGGTCTACATCATTCGCCGCGAGCATTGTTAGTTTCTCGGTATTGACAAGAGACAGAGAGGTCTCTGTTCTTTGTGCTGGTATTTTGTACATGCATGGGGCTCTTTGCTGCTTTTTGTGATATGGAAGTGGAAACTCTGGGCATGGCCACTCTCTGGAGTGAGCAAGAAACCTTCTGTATGGCCAACTAGTAACTAAATTTTAAACAGCTTGTGATTTCTGACTTCATTGGCACCCTTATTTTGTAAGATGAGGTCTAAACTAGTTCTCATGATGAAGTTTTTATGATGAAGTCACTTCATTATGTTTATGCTGAAGTTTAAAGAACCAGTGATGCCTAGTTTCTTGGGTCACATGTGTACTTCCCTTGGGTTGATGCAAATTCAACGCATTAAATTTTGAATGCTCCGAATTCTTTTCTTCACAGTTGAGTGGTCTTTTTTGCACAGTACATTTTTCCTTGCTCTGAATTTCTCACGTTGGATTTCTGCATTGGAACATGATTTTAATTATTGGAAATATTTCCTGGGATTTGTAAATTTCCACAGAAACTCGCTTTAGAGCTCGAGCTACAGATGTTTTCGAAAAGGGGAAGCCTAGCCTTTGCGTCAATTGATGCATACGGCATTTTATTAAAAAAGATTATTCAAAGTCTTACAAAAAGCCTAAAAAACCGCTACACCAGCAATTATTAAAAATTATGAGCTCGAGCTACATGGAGTTTAATTTTTTGGAAATTTAAAAATAAAATCTTATAGTTTTAACTTAGAAAATCCTAGATATAGATAATAATACTCTATTGGCATCCAAAATCTCATACCAAAATTCCTTATATTCTTGGTTTAGCAAAAATGAAAAAATCTGTAGAATTTGGAGGATCGACATTTTGATCTGTTCACTATTTTAGATTTCGGATTTTTATCTTTTATACAGCTCAAAATACGGGGTATTTCAAGTAAAGATTTTCTCATCTTGGTAGAGTACATTGTTTTCTACCTCTAGAAGTATTTATCTTTTTTTAGAACTTTTAAATGCAATTTTTGATTGTTCAAAAAGCGGGCTCCATGTCGTCCATGGACAAAAGTCATCCGCATTCAAATTTCCAGGCTTTGTAACCCTTCCTCCGCGGCAGTCGTCCTCAAGAAGGTAAGGCCACCACGGCCATCTAAGTCGCACCGGAACTCGCGGGTGCGATCTTTGATGCACGTGGTGGCCGTTACCTTCTTGAGGAGACAGCGCGCAGGTGATAGCTACTTTCTTCCTTCCGCGTTGTTTCATGGGGAGTGAACGGCGTAGGATGCTTCAGAGGTGGTTTTTCCGTGTCTCATATCTTCTCCTCCTCCTCATCCACTTTCGCATCACCCATTTCCTCCCACTCCTCCACTTTTGACGGAGGAGAAGTGTTGGTGATATTGGCTATCAGCGATATAGGAAAAGGTGGAACTGGATGAAGAGGAGGAGAGGCGGAGGAAAAGTGATGCTCTCCTCTCCCTAGCAGAGGGAGATTAAGTAGCGGTAGAGGCACCATTACAATCGATGGCGCACGAAAACTAGTGTTGTCACGACGTGTGGAAAGTAGAGTCATTCCATTGCTAGTAACCGCCGCCTTTTTAACGAAGCGAACGCCACCTGCGCAGAACAATAATGGTGTTATTAAAATAGCCACGCTACCGATACATTCTACAGGCAAGGCCGGTGGGTCCCATGCAGCGAAGCGTATCGATGCAAGGACCACACTATTGGTAAGCATGTACTTGCCACGTTTCAGTTTTGGCCACGCCGCCCGTATTTTCGGTCATTACCAGTTTCTTTACTAGTGTGACCGGCGGATGTGAGGGACATCAAGGTGGTGATGGCCGGCCAAAAGGCATTGCGTGGTGGCCGACACGGGCCTCAACAATGTCTCATAGGGGCATGCCGACAGGGTTGGTGGCGGACCGGACAATGAGGGAGCAATTTGGTCGGATAGTCTGACGTGTTGGGGGACGAGACTAGCCAGACTATGTGGCACTCTTTTTGACCGTCTCGTTGGATACGTGTCGGACTGTCTTGCAGCCGTGGCGGTTGCGATGTCGGCCGGTGGCGGTCGTGACCATGTGGTTAGCCGGCGGTGGCGGTGATCGGCGCTGGGACATACCTGGTATGGATTGGGGTTGTAGCGGTTGTATGGGATGGAGCTTGAAGTTTATTATACTAGATGATACCCCGCACGTTGTTGCGGGAATTGCAATGATAGAAATCATTTGAATACATCAGATACTCAATGGAAAAAATACACCGGACAGGGTGTCATTTATGATCTATGACTGTATCTTGAGTGCTACAATACATTGGACTATGATAGTTTATAATCTATACATCTCCATGGGAGACAGAACGATCGGCATGCAATACTGCATCAGATTATTTAAATGGCATCTTAACAGGCTGGTTTTAAACTTGTGCAATGTGAGTGGGGGGTAGGGGAATAAAGAACATGAGAAAACATATTTCTCTTTAAATGAAATGTTAGTGTTATGGTCATCATTTTTAGAGAGGGTGCATGGTACACACTGAAGAAATGGACCTTGTGTTGTTTCATAACACATCACCCTCTTGTCGATGTGCTTCACTTGTAGCTTAGCTTGGTAAATCACATGCCTGCAATACATCTTTTACATATTTGGGCAGTAGTAGCCTAGTGACCTGTCGAACACAACATCATCAATAGCAACATATCAAATTAAAATATTGGATGAATAAGCATGAATGCTCTCTGATCTTACTGGTAGACTGTGATGTATGTGGCAAGGTCCTCTGAAATAGACTATGTCTGCGGAGTGGCGAAACTTTCAGAACTCAGGCTTGTGATGTTTTGAAGTTCTGAACAAATGCATATTGTGGTGAAGTCGTACTATACGCTACAACACATTTACTATATATACGCGGTGTTTAGATAAGATTCTTGGCAGAAACAAATGGTCCTGAGTTCAGACAACTAATATAGACCTGGGGCTTCCGTTTATGCTGGCAAAGAGTTGTAGTGAGCATACCGCACAACATAAATCAGTATTTGTTTCTCCAAGATGATTGAGATTTCAGAAGGTATACTTATACAGAATAGCATACATAGGTTTACATGAACATCACACTCCAGCATTCACGAATCCACATGATACTCTTTGCGATTATTGCACATACCATGGTAGGAAAAAGTTGAAGTTGCAAACTTGAATCGCCTCACTCTGTTGTATAATTGGAATAATGGTCTGTTTTCTTGTGTTTGCATGCTAATTGACCGTAGTACTGCTTTAGCAAAGTAGTCAATCTAGCTAATAACTTGCAAGATAATATTATCGTAAAGAAGCAACATAGTAGGAAGATCGTGGATCGGGGAATTAGGAAGAACCTAAGACGGGGAGGGAACTGAAACAGGTCGCAGGCGACGGCGAGGCATGTAGATGTGTCTCACCCAGCACGCACGGCACATGGACGTCGAGAATGCAGAGTTCAAATCCGTCCCATCAAGCTCATAGATTTTCCTGAGGGAAAAACCTAGTGATTTCACAATGAAACAAAATGTAATAAAGCCACATGGCAAAATATACTTACTGTAGGGTCTTGTACTCAATCTCGCTATGCAGTTTTGGTGTCCATCTCAAGAACTCATCACAGAGGAAAAAAAAACTTCTCATAGCCAATCTCCTGAATTCTTTAATCTGTAAGATGAATATGCAGATAAATCAAAACATGGGGGAGAGGGGGAACCAGCCTTCAAACTCGAAAATCATCTAAACACTAACCACTCCATCGATGCCAAGGTAGACGGAAGATCATCCGGTGGAACCATGCCCCGCGGCGAGGCGACAATTTGTGCACCACATGGAAGGAGAAGCGAGATCGAGATGGGATGGAATTCATCCTATGCAGTACTGATCCTATGGGGAAATGGGATATAAAATAGTCTGATACTCCCTTCGTTTTAAAATATAAGATATTTTAGGTTTGTAAATAAAATATATCTAGACTTATTTTAGTGTGTATATTTATTCTAAACATGAGTAACCTATATACTAAAAGTAGTCTAGATATATTTGCTTCACAAAACTAAAATATCTTATATTTTAAAACAGAGGGAGTATATAGGAAGGGATAAGAAACTATAGCGAACAAAAGATGTATGCCAACGCTGGAATGGGAAAGGGAGAAGACGGCGGTAATTTTCTGTTCGACTTCTTCCATCAGTTCGTATGCAATTAATTCTCGGGGAAATCGTGGGGGAGATGAGGAGATTGTGGAGAAGATGATGCGATAGATGCGTGATTTGTCGATGCCAGCAAGGTCGTGAAAGAAAAATCAAATCAATTTGGGCCAGTTAAAGCAATTCGTGACATATATCAATTGACTCTACGTGGCCAGATTTACTGCGCTAGAGTATTGGGCTGCATGTCATTTGTAGATGTTTGGCCAGACCAACAGAAATAGAAGGCATCGAGACCAACAGAAGTATGAAACGGGATGGACATTTTCTTTAACTAAATTGGAACGGATAAAAGAAACGGGGCATAGCTGACGTGGCATATAACCGGAGCAAAACTGAAGGAGCTGACGTGGGAGGCTTGCATGTGAGAGAAATAAGGCAGTGAAGGCTTAAGATGCCTATAGGTACCACCGCTATCGGCATGTACATAGTACTAGGTGGAAAGGCGCGCTTTGCCGCGCCGCCTAAAGTGTGTTTGACACTATGTCGTTGGTGTGCTAGATTTGAAGATGTTGTCAGGCGTGTCCCTCACGGTCGTAACACATTTAGTATTTTTTATATTTTTTTCTAATGACTTTTGTGACTTGCTAAATCCACCGTCATATTGTTTCAAGTAGTATGTACCTTCAAATGCCCTATTAGCACCACTTAGTAACATGAAGAAAGCAATAGTCTGACATATCAACATCCAAGGCTCAACACAAGATTACATGGCAAGGAATTTATTCAGTGTAAGCAGCTAAGAGAAACATAATATAATGGTATAGAATACCAATTTGAATTAGGTTATACACATTAAACATAAAGCATGGATGACCTGGCAGGTTATGCATATTAAACACGAAGCATCTACGACATGCAGCTGCCGGGTTATGCACATTAAACATGAAGCATGTATGACCTGCAAACATACACTCGATAGGTCTGAGCTTGTTGTATCAACATAAGATAGAAACAATAAGGAGCATGATTCACCCATGTTGAAAGGAACGAAGTGCTGGTCCTGTCCCTACTACATCATCTCAAGGAACGACATGGCCCAAAATTACTACCACGACATGATCTCCAGAAAACTCCACACTTTCACGTAATGTCTGCGGACAAGAGAACACAAGAGGATTAAAGGAGCTCAAGAGCATAAAGTAAGACAAAGTGCAATCCATCAAGGGAATGCAAGAGGATTACAGAAGCTGTTAACATATCAAATTTTCAAGATTTTTGTTGCAATGCTATATGACACCGACCTCACTCATTCTTTTAGCAAATCAATGATATGATTTTAACAGCAAGCATGAAACTATTCTAAAAGAGGCAAGGCATGAAACTATGATACCGAGAAAAAATATTTCTATAGGGGTCATTCACAAATGTAACACACTAACATTTGCAGCAGAAAAAATCCCCCATAGAAAAGAGTCACATATCAAATTTTCAAGCTTTTTGCTGCAATGCTATAAGTCACCAACCTCACTCATTCTTTTAGCAAATCAATGATATGGTTTTAACAGCAAGCATAAAACTATTCTAAATAAGTCAAGGCATGAAACCATGATACTGAATAAAAAAGATTTCTATAGAGGTCATTCACAAATGTAACACACTAACATTTGCAGCAGAAAAAAATCCCCCATAGAAGGGAGCTTATCAGTTGATCCGAGAGGCTAATATAAATTCTGTAGCGGAAACACCTATTATACATGACTCAAGAGGACAGGAATCCAGTGACATACTCATGTCGAGATGACCAACCCAGTAGGTTTGGGAGACATAGCATGTCGATGAGACCATGGTTGAAAGGGTGCTGGCTCGATGTCCTCTAAGCTACAGTAGGTGGCCATGGCAAAGCGCGCACATTCAAAAGGTGTTAAATTCTGCAAAGGGAGGACCGTACCTCCACGCTCTTGGTAACATTCCTGGGAGCATGACCAGAACACTGCATTAACAGAAGGGCGCCTTCTCGGCAGACCCATGCGAAGATGAATACCTCGATTGAACAATAGCATGAGCATGATGCACACAGCGTGCGGGACGCCATTAGCCTTTATGATGGTTGTATGCCTCATTCAATATACAGGGAGACCTGTAGTGATGAAAAAGCGGCCTAAGCACTTATAGGTATGTTACTTGATAAATATGTAGCATTTCAATGCTTATTTCCTCTTACTTCAAAACGACATGTATTATTTTATTTACAGTAGTTTAAAGAAGGGATGCAAGATGGAAAGTAACCGAGCAACTATACTCATAGAGCATGTTAAAACATTAGAAATACCTATAGTTCTTACTGAACTATATGAAAGAAAATCTTGGAAAAACTAAAGAAAAACTGGTGCTTTGTTCCATAGTGCAATGAGATAGTCATGGTTTTCAGGCGATTCATGAAAATAGAGATATTTGTTGATTAAGCTTCAAGAAAACAGGTTCATAGATTTATCTAACTGAAATATCTGACAAGAATGCCTAGATACAATATCTTTAACGTGAATTAACCATGAAAATAAATAGGAAAAATTCAGCATCTTGTTAACTCATGGTAAAACAAAAAACAGGACCTGATGCAGAAAATAAAGAAATTGCAGTCCTTTTTATTAGTGTGTGAGTAGCTCCAGTTTTATACAGTTAAGCTGATAAGGCAGTAATTGCATCGACTTTACTACCTTATGTAGAAGAGTGTCTCTATTCCCACTGTCAACGTTGGAGACTGTAAACATGGTTATTGAAAAACATTTGAAATGGGGAATAATCTATCTTGTATCTCACAAAATAATAATTGAATTTCACAAGCTGGCAAGAACAAACATCAACCTAGACCAAAACCAGTGAACCAAGTGCAACTCAACGGAGTTAATTTCATACATTATATGTTCGTCCAAGGATATATGGATAATTTCACCATAAATCAAGTGGAGCTAATCGTTTGAATTATAAGCTCCAAACTACACACCTGGAGCGCACTGGCCTATCGCTGCGGCTAAGATGGCTATGGCTATGGCTAAGCCGGACCGACAGCGGGCGGGTGTGGCATGACCTTGACCTGCAATTCTCTGAAGTTGAACGTGAATTCTTCTTCGCCTCCACCACCATGACCGTGGGGAATGGACTCACCGCCAAATTCTGGGAAGATCGATGGATCGCCGGCCGCTCTGTGCACGAGATCGCATCGCTCCTTTATGCATGCATCCCAAAACAGCACCAGAAGGTGAGAACAGTGGCCGATGGCCTGCAGAATCACCAGTGGGCTAGCGACATCCGAGGCAACCTTCGCATTCATGAGATTGGCCAATACATACAGCTCTGGCAAACAGTCAAAGGCACCACCCTATCTGCCGATCCAGACCAGCTCCTCTGAAAATGGACAGAAAGCGGCATATACACTGCGCCGCCGCGGGTTCATGGGCTTGCCCTTCCTGGAAGCGAATCTGGAAGGTTTGGGCGCCGCCGCGGGTTCGATTCTTCCATTGGCTAGCATTTCAAGACCGATGCTGAACAGCACAGAGGCTAGAGCGACATGATTTACTACATCATCCTCGCTGCCTACTATATGATCAAGACCAGGAGTCCATGCATCACCTTCTCCTTGCCTATCCATTCTCTCGTCAAATATGGCACGAGGTACTACTTGGTTGCGCTTGACATGTAGAATCCCCAACCAAGACGACGCCTCGATCTTTGACTGGCTGGAGCAGTCAAGGCATGAGGTTGCTAGACCAATGCGCGATGGACTTGCCACGGCGACGCTTCTCACACCTTAGATGATTTGGAAGCACCAGAACATCTGCGCCTTTGAAGGATTGCAACCTTCAGTCAGCAGCCTGATGTCTACAATCAAAGAAGAAGCGCGCATGTGGGCGCAAGCAGGAGCTTTAGGGCTTAGAGCTGTGTTACCATCTATTTGGGATGTACACTAGTATACCATGCTTGTTGTAACCACCTCTTAGGAGGTTTGTACCAAAGAATCCTTTGCGCTTTCCTCAACAAAACAATGAAACTGAGATCATTGGCTCTAGAAGAACTACATCTACATGATTACTGAACTAACTGTCATTATAGATAAATTAGTGTTCTCTAAAAAATCACTAAACCGTTGCTTTCATAGGTCATATGTGACAAATTTCTTTCTTTATTTGTTGTAGCTCAACACATCACAAATTATGAGAGGTTAAAATTTTAGATGGCCAAGACGGAGTGTGCATAACCATGTGGTTCTTAATTTTCGTGACTGTTCAGCGCCAACAAAGAAAAAGTGAGAAGTTATCACAAATGAATGTGTTGCCTGAGCAAACGTTAGTAGCTTGGCCAGTGGTTATACCTAGAGAAATTATGGTTCCACGGTGAAATCCTTGGGGTCTGCAGCTTGGTGTCTGTTCCTTCTTAACTAATCCACCTTCAGAGCTTCTAGAATCAAATCAATAAAATCTTAGCTCGTGGGTACCCACGAACGCAAACATCAAGAAATGAACTAAGCTATGATAGTTTTCCATGAATCCCAATCAATTAACCAACCGAACAAATTAATAACCAAAGGGAGATGCAGACTTTGAAAAGAGTCTTGCATATCTAAACCCGATGAACGCACCACAGTGAGCGGCGAGTATGTATAAAATTAGTATAATCACGGGTTAAAGACAGAATAATTGAATCCATGAGATTAAAAACTGCCCAATTTGTTGTCTTTCTTGATGACTGAATCCGAATGATCTCCAATTTCATGATGTAACTCTTGATGAAAGAAGCTTTATCAGCGATCACCAATTTTCACCATCCTCCTGAAGTATCAAATGGCAAACGGCAGGAATGAAATAGGAAGACCAATCAGTGCACAAGTCCACCAAAATTACATACGTAAATAGAAAGACCGGATACCTGCCATGCCACTGCCTGTAGATGACATGCATGTAACCTACAAGTACCAATACATCAACAAACATCAGGCTGTTAGCAGACAAGAAAGTAGATGCAGGACTGGAGCAGAGTCAACGCAACAATCCATCAACCAAAAAAGCGAGAACAGTGGCATGAGTCTGGAGTTACCTTGCCGGCCATTGCAGATAGGGACCGGTGAATCCAAGCGGGGAGAGGCGATTCCGGGCGACGGAGGCTCGATTCCAGGCGGTGGAGGCGCGATTCCGGGTGGCGGAGACTCGTCAGGCGGCGGCAGCGACGCGATTCTGAGCGGCAGAGGCTCGATTCCAGGCGTTGGAGGCATGATTTCGGCGGTGGCTGTGCGATTCCTAGCGACGACATCTGGATTTTGGATTCCAGGTGACTCTTACTACAAAGCCAATAACACAGAACATGACTACAACGATGTGTGTGGCTCAGGTCTGGGTTCTGGTGTTCATGAGCACTGCCACCATTGCCTCATCCAATGCAGAGCTCGCCTAGAGTAGAAGCGGTGGTTGGAGCCCGTGCACGGCATGTTGGTGTCAAACACCTTCAGCACCGAGACGGAGGGGCCAACAAAACGGTCGATTTGTGGGCCGACCGCTGCGAGCTCGGCCATGGACGCTCGGATCAGGCGCACGGCGGTCCCGTGCGCCGGCAGCTCTGCCTTGATCTCCTTGAGTCGAGGCCCCACACGGTCGGCAATGCCCTGATCCATCGCCCTAAGGGTATGGAGGAAGAGGACCTAGTTGCCGCTCGTGTGCACAAGCCCAATGCGGGAATGATCTTGGATCCCTCTCCCTCTCCGCCATAAATCGACCAGGAGAATGAGGCAGCCCAGATGCCGGAAAGGGGATGCTTTGGTGTCGTCCAAGAAATTCATGCAACGCGCCACGTCTTGACCCGACCCCACGCACCGAGGCAAACATGATGCGGTCAACAGCAAAAAGCCAACCTTCTGGTCGCATCGTCGCTCACCCACCAGCTCCCCTCAATCCACGCGCAAACAACACCCGAGGCCCACAAAGCAGCGACTGTAAGCGTCCAAGGCCTAGAACCAGCGACAGAAAAACATTAGAACGCACCCCAGGTGGCTTCAAATCTAGCGCAGGTCACCACGCTTACGGTCGGCCTTCGCGGCTGCAGATGGCCTGAATGGCCTCCCTTTTGCTCACGCTTAAGGTATAGAGTAATGAATCGGGGTTATACCACTGGTGTGGGATAGAGTTTTGAAGTGTATGATAGACATATAGTTATACCTGTTAGAGGCTCTGTTAAGATCAACCAGTCTAGAATCATCACAGCAGATCTTTTCTTGTAAGGATCCAGTGGAAATCTGAGAGAGAGAGGGTGATCAGGAGAGAGAGAGGGGCAAACCTTTGGTGAGGCTCGAGGAGCCCGAGCCGGTGGCCATCGGGAGGGCGATGGCGTGAGCGTGGGTGAGCGAGGCGGTGGCGTCGGTGGTGCTTCCCGTCACTCTGTGCGAGCCCTCGATCGGAAGGGCGTGGGGAGTGGCGCACGACGAACCTCGTTTTTTGTGCCACCGATCCCCACCTCTTTATATACGCGCATGTGGCAGGGGCCCACCAACCTGGAGGTTGGGCGTCCCCGATCAGGACGCGGTCAAGGGGTGTGATCGAGCCGTTGGGCTCGGTCACGATTGAGATCAATCTAACATTCTCCCCCTTGATCTCAACTTTACTTTTAACTTTATACTTTACTCGTTTCATCACAGATCAGTACATAGAGCATGTTTCATCGTTACAGCTCAATTGCCGATAGAATCAGACAACCACCATATACTTTTCTATTTTGAAACAAATCCTGTTACTTTTGGGTCTTGGTAGTCCAGGAATCATAGGCTTTTCATTAAACCCATGCCGGCTATGTGTTCCTTGAACACATTGGGTGGTAAGCCTTTCGTTAGCGGATCCGCAAGCATATCCTTTGTCCTTATATGCTCGAGTCTTATAGTTTGATCCTGGACTTTGTCCTTCACAACATAATACTTTATATCTATAGACTTTGTAGCATTACTCGACTTGTTGTTGTGAGCATAGAATACTGCGGGCTCATTGTCACAGTACATCTTTAGTGGCATGCTGATGCAGTCAACCACTTTCAAGTCGGGTAAAAATTTCTTTAACCATAACGTCTGTCCCATGGCCTCATAACATGCTATAAATTCTGCATACATCGTAGATGATGCAACTATCGACTGTTTGGCGCTTCTCCATGAAATAGCATCTCCTGCGAGAGTAAAGACATAACCTGTCGTGGACTTTCTGTTATCTTTATCTCCCGCAAAATCTACATCTGAATACCCTTTTATCTCTAGGGAATCAGATCTTTTATATGTTAGCATGAGGCCTTTTGTGCCTTGCACATAATGCAAAGCTTTCTTTACCATCTTCCAGTGATCTATGCCTGTATTCTCTTGATATCTACTGAGTACCCCGGTGATAAAAGCTAAGTCAGGGCGAGTGCACACTTGTGCATACTGTAAGCTTCTAACAGCCGAAGCATATGGTACTGACTTCATTTGATCGATCTCATATTGATTCTTTGGACATTGGGATTTCCCAAAACTATCGCCCTTGACTATGGGAGCAGGTGTTGCATTACTCGCATGCATATTGTATTTCTTTAGAATCTTTTCATAATACGCTTTCTGCGACAGTCCTAACACTCCATTCTTTCTATCTCGGCGAATTTCTATGCCCAAAACATAAGAAGCTTCACCAAGGTCTTTCATGTCAAAATTTGATGACAAGAACTTCTTTGTCTCTAGTAGTAGACTAACATCACTGCTGGCAAGCAGGATGTCATCCACGTACAGAATTAGGAAACTATATTTCCCACTTTTGAACTTTGCATAAATGCAGTTGTCCTCAACATTTTCCTTAAATCCAAATCTTTTAATTGTATCATTAAACTTTAAATACCACTGCCTAGAGGCTTGCTTTAACCCATAAATGGATTTCTTTAGGAGGCATCCCATATGTTCCTTCCCCTCTATGAAAAAACCCTTGGGTTGTTTCATGTAAACATTTTCTTCTAAATCTCCATTTAGAAATGCCGTCTTGACATCCATTTGATGCAGCTCTAAATCAAAATGTGCAACTAGTGTCATGATGATTCTGAAGGAGTCCTTACATGAGACCGGATAAAAAGTCTCATTGTAAACTACGCCTTCTCTTTGCGTAAAGCCTTTTGCCACAAGTCTTGCTTTGTACTTTTCTACATTTCCATTGGAGTCATACTTTGTTTGGTAGACCCATTTGCATCCTTCTGTTTTGGCTCCTTTAGGAATTTCCTCTAAGTCCCAAACATTGTTGGAACTCATTGATTTCATTTCATCTTCCATTGCCTCCACCCACTTGGCTGAGTGAGGGCTACTCATGGCTTCTTCATATGAGGTAGGATCACCCTCCATATGAACTACGTGGTAGAATTTGTAATTTTCTTTGGAAATGGCTAGTCTTCGTTCTCTTTTAGACCTTCTGAGTTCATCAGACTCTTGCTCATTTCTTGCCTCGGGTTCAGGCACATTTACAGTATGTGGCTGTTCTGGCTCCCTTTCGTGCTCAACAGTGGGTTCAGGTGGCTCCTGATGGACAGGTTTCGAACTTTCGCCCATTGTTGTCACGTGTGGAGTCACAACAGGTGTCGGCACCACAACCTCAGGGTTGTAGATGGTGGCACAACAGGTAGCGAGAAAAATGGCTCCTGAGTCATCGGATTGGGTGCATGCACCCTCTTCTCCTCAAGATCAATTTCCCGAGCTACCATGCTCCCCCTCATCAATTTGTCCTCCAAGAAGACTGCATGTCTCGTTTCTATAAACTTTGTTTATCTGTCAGTACAGTAGAAACGATAGCCTTTTGACTTATCTGGATAGCCAATGAAGTGGCAAGATACTGTTTTTGGGTCTAACTTTGCAATGTTTGGATTGAAACTTTTGCCTCAGCTGGTCTCCCCAGACCCTCAAGTGGTGCAGAGAGGGGACTCTGCCTGTCCACAATTCATACGGTGTTTTGGGCACCGACTTGCTTGGTACTCTGTTGAGAATGTGAATGGCGGTTTTAAGCGCCTCCATCCACAATCCCAATGGGAGGGTGGAATAGCTCATCATACTGCGCACCATATCCATGAGGGTACGGTTACGCCTTTCAGCTACTCCGTTTTGCTGAGGTTCGTCCGACATAGAATACTGGGCGACTATTCCATTTTCCTGCAGGAACCTTGCAAAGGGTCCTGGTACTTGACCATATGGAGTATGCCGACCGTAGTACTCCCCCCACGATCGGACCGAACTATCTTAATTCTTTTGTCATGCTGATTTTCTACTTCAGCTTTGAAAATTTTAAATTTATTCAATGCTTCAGATCTTTCTTTAATTGGATAAATATAACCATATCGGGAGTGATCATCCGTGAATGTTATGAATGAATCATAGCCATCCACACTTTTCACCGGAAACGGTCCACAAATATCCGTGTGGATTATTTCTAGTGTAGCTATACTTCGGTTTGCACCCTTTTTAATTTGCTTTACATACTTTCCTTTAATGCAATCTATGCATTGTTCTATGTCCGAGAACTCTAACGGAGGAAGAATGCCATTTTTAACGAGGCTTTCTATTCTTCCCCTCGAAATATGGCCTAATCTGCAGTGCCATAACTTCGATGAGCCAAGAGTTCGCTTTCTTTTCTTTTGTTCTTTGTTTGACAAGGGAACTTGTTCATTCACATCACACGCAGAAAACACTTTCTCATGCAAGGATAATAAATAAAGCTTGTCATGTAGTGAAGCAAAAACAACACCCACATAAGCATTATTAAACCATATGGCACACTTGCCATATCCCACTCATAGTTATCTTTGTCCACACGGGATACTTATCAAGTTTCTATGTAATGAAGGATTTTAGTCTTTTCTATGTCCCATTTTTTCTGGGGACATGCTATAATTGACAACAAAAGGTGTCAAACTGTTGAGGCAGTGAAGCCATCACCAAGTGAACAAGAAGTGCAGCCTTTAGCTCCAAATCAGCATTCATGGGCTTAAGCTTAGCTACCTTGTTGCTCATCTGGAGTCTCTTATACCATGTGCACCTTCATTGCACCTTTCTGTCACCAGTTGTTTCAGCAGGTGGTGTAGCTTTTGTCGGTATTAAACATCTTTTGGTTCTCTAAGGTATATGCCATCTCTAATAGAGCATGGTCCCTTTTGTTTTCCTGCCATCCAACATCATCATCTTTTCTTCCTTAAACCACAATGATGTGTAACCATAACAACAATTGCATGCATTAATTCAACGTTGGTATAAATTAAAACATACAACTGTTTATGCAATTAAATCTATATCACCGTTGGGCAGATAATAGAGATAAATGCACATATTATTGCAACAAAACATGATCATGTTATTAATAACGTTGATCATAAAATAACAGAACCATAATTGTTTCAATAATCACTTTAACATACTTTTAGAATTTAATTCTCACTTGAAACCTTTAATAAATCGTTTTAACTATTTACATAGATAAAAGCACCTTTTAACATAAAATAACAAATCATGATCATGCTATTAATAACGTTGGTTATATAATAACAGAATCATAATCACATTTTAATATCACTTTATCACATCTTTTGAAAAATTAATTATCACTTTATTGCATTTAAGCAATTACCTTTAACTATTTGTAGCGGAAAAATGAATAAAATTCATCAACTTTAATGCTTTGCAGAAAAATTTCTGTCACTTTAATATTCTCTAAACAAAATTTCTTTGGAATGTTTTGAATAGAAAAATCTGTATGAAATTTGCTCAAAAAACTGAACAAAAAACATTAAAACTTTGCTCTGAAAAAAATAAAACAGAAAAAACTGTGTTGGGTCGCCCTTCTGGGCCTATTCTGTAAACAACCCACAAGGTGCCGCGCGCGCGGAGTGCTAAAAACCGCTCACCCCAGCGCCCTTGTTGCGCAGCGCGCGGCCCGCGCCGGCCCACAGCCAGCCGCGGCCTTCCCGCGTGGCCCGCTTGGCCCGGCGCCGCCAGCAGCCTCTGCGCCGCCGAATCGCGATCGTAGGATGCAACCCGACCTAAATCTAACGGCCGAGCGTTGGTTTCGCCAGAACAAAACCGGCCAGAGGCCCTCTCCTGAAACCCCAACCCTCATTTGCACCCTCCCGTTCGCGAGCCCCCACCCCACTCCTCTCTTTGGCGGCGCTCTTGGCGAGAGAGGCGAGGGGCCGCCCCCTCTCACCCTGACGCGAGCCCCTTCCCCTCTCTGTCCCATCCACCTCGCCCCACCTCGCTGGTCCTATCGGCGTGGAGAAAACCCGGAGCACCCGCTTGACGCGGTGAAGCAGAGTTGTTGGCGCCGTCGCCGTTCTCTTCGCCGGCGTGTGCGCTCCCTTTGTGGGTGAGCGCTCCGCCGTCGAAAGGGTCTGGCCACGGTGCCCTTTACCCCGGGAAGGAGCTGCTGTTTCGATTCGGCGTGGGATCTGGGGAGGATTTTCTCTGTTCGGGATTTGTGGAAACAGGGAGATGGGGATCTTTTCTTTCTCTGTAGATCTGTTTGATTCGGGGAAAACGGGGTACAACGGCGGCTGGGTGGCTCGCGCTTTGCCCCCGAAAGGGATCTTTCCTTCGGCAGTGGCAGAAGCGCGGCCCCCTCCTCTGCCAGTGCTCTTCGTCCAGTCCCTCGGCTTGCCGATGCAGACTTGGATCGAGAGGAGCAGCGCAGCCAGAATGGAGGCGCACTTTGCCGACGAGCACGGGGCTGCCAGGTAAGGTCTTTGCCCTTCCCCTTCTCTCTGTTAGGATTAGGCTTTGGGGATTTATCTTTTGCGATTTTCTTTTTGGGATTTGCTTTTGGGGATGAACTAGGGATAGAAATAAAACCTTTTCTACTGGAAAATTCTAGCACTAGAATGGCTCTGATACCAATGTTAGAGGCTCTGTTAAGATCAGCTAGTCTAGAATCATCATAGTAGATCTTTTCTTGTAAGGATCCAGTGGAAATCTGAGAGACAGAGGGTGATCAGGAGAGAGAGAGGGGCAAACCTTTGGTGAGGCTCGAGGAGCCCGAGCCGGTGGCCATCGGGAGGGCGATGGCGTGAGCGTGGGTGAGCGAGGCGGTGGCGTCGGTGGTGCTTCCCGTCACTCTGCGCGAGCCCTCGATCGGAAGGGCGTGGGGAGTGGCGCACGACGAACCTCGTTTTTTGTGCCACCGAACCCCACCTCTTTATATACGCGCATGTGGCAGGGGCCACCAACCTGGAGGTTGGGCGTCCCTGATCAGGACGCGGTCAAGGGGTGTGATCGAGCCGTTGGGCTCGGTCACGATTGAGATCAATCTAACAATACCAATTTTTGGATATAGGTGCGGGCATGAGTCACCGTTTTTAGGTATCAGCCATGATCATCTTTACGCAGATGGTGATGGCAAGGAGGTGAAGACGACGGAGGCATAAGACTAAATTTAAATCCAGTCGTAAGCGTCCGCTTCACTCTCGCTACGACGGATGGGATGTTAGAATATGTATACATGTATAGACTAGAAATAGACTAGGACTTTATATCTCGTAAAGTCTCCACCTAACCCCCGTGTACCACTATATATAGCCACCACGAGGGTCAGATCAATACACGACAAAATATTAGGAATCATTAAATTTCAATATGGTATCAGAGCGGTGCCTCACGTCCGACGATCCTAAACCTTCCACCACTTCTGTATCGCGTCGCCTCCGGAGAGATTAATCTTCTCCTCTGGGCGTGATACCTGGTCAAGATCAAAGATATAATCGGTTCCATAGATTAGATTAGATCTAATTTCGAGTTCCTCAATTCTTTAGACTAAATCCAATTAGACAAATAAATTCCCACACTAGAGATCCCCAAACATCCGGCGAAAGCCAGTATAAGGTTCGGTGGAGAGTGTCTGTTTTAGCCTCAGCTACGTGTGACATCATCTTCTTCTTCAGGTGCATGCGCTGGACTCCATGCACAGCAATATCGTCTTGAATATCTAGGTGCCGACGGAGAAAGGGAGAATCTCCATGCTCACGCCATGGAAGTCGTGTTTGAAGATGATCAGATAACCTTTGGAGGTTCCTTCTCGCATGCTCGCGTCTGACTCGAGACGATCCCAAGGGGTACTCACAATGGGTTGGGAGAAGTTTGTCCTTGATCCCTCTCAAGCCAAGACGAAGATCTGCCGGATGTTGGTCTCCATTGATCTGGTTTCTGTGTCGTGTTCCGAAAGGCTCTGCCGACGAACTCCACGGTGTGCATATGCCGAGAGATCGCTGGATCGGGTGGGAATCGGTCGTGCGCACCCATATTTTTACTCTGGCCATTTGGGTTCAGAGGGAGCGCTTCGAAGCTCTGTTAGCTGTTAATATCATGGGGCATGTTCTCGTCCCATGGTGCCGAAGGAGAATGTCATGAAGGCCGAGATCTGAGGACTGACAATGGTGGTTCGAGTCCGGGTGGTGATGAGGAATTGGCTTGGTGACTCATGACTTGGTGCAGTGGTATGCAAGCGGGGTCTGGCCTTAATTGGTTGTGCCTGACAATAGCGCTGTTGAAGGTATTGTTTTGAGAGCGTGGTTCGAAGCTGGACTTCTGGTACTGTCTTGGTGGTGGTAGTACTGCTGTTTCAATGAATGTGTCATTGTAGCAGGACTTTTTTTGTAATTTTCTTTTTTTGCTGTGTGCATCTGTGTGGCCGCTAGGGCAATGCGTTGTTGCAGAGGCTGGGTGTAATTGATATCCTCTGATATTAATATATGCTCCTTTCAAAAAAAATGCACTAGAAAACAAGCAAGATATACACACATTGGAAGATCCCATATACTTCTGCCAACTGCGACATGGAGCCAGTCAGTTCGGAGCAAATCAGCATCAACTCCGAGCGCGAGGGCACCAAATCGACGATCACGGCACGCCACCGACGGATCACGGCACAGGACACTGGGAGGACCCGTGGGTCTTCATCGACTTCGAAACACGTGCTCACACGTGATCTCCGTCAAGCCGACTCCATCGTGGCGTACCGATCTGCACTGCATCAAGCCGAAGTACATCGATCTAAATCATGACATCAAGAGGTACAACTACACCAAGATCTTTATCGATTTTTACATCACCAACAAAAATCATCGCCGAGGTCTACATCACGTGGTCCAAAACCACCGCCTCCGTAGCCCGGCGCTCTGTTAGGGCGATCAAACAATCGACTCGTCCGTCTGGCTAAAACCCACTGCCACCGATCCTATGGATCCATCGCCACCATAAAAACCTTGCCGCTGCCGTTTGCCTTGTTCCCAGCCACCGCTTCCAAAACCCTACAACCAAAAATTTGTCGCGCCGCAGTATGACCAAGAAAACCGTCGCTACAGATTCCTGTGGTCGCCACAGAAAAACCTAAAACCATACGACATAAACCGTGCAACATTTTACGCCTACGGCGTTATCGGCTACAATGACCACGACAACCTTGACCACGGGTACATCACGACCGGCTACCTCGACATCGATCAAGAACAACGTCTACAGCAACTCAAGAACTCTAGTCAATAGCGTCCACGCCGTCATTTGCATCCACACTACTCTCGCTATGACTGCGGGAGGGAAGAGATGCACTAGAATGAGACACGGTTACCGCTCTTAGGTGTCAGCCATATGATCATGTCCATGCAGGTGATGATGGCAAGGAGACGAAGACGATAAACACACAAGACTTCAAATTCAGTCGTAAGCGTCCGCTTCACTCCCGCTATGACCGAGAGAATGTTAGAATATATATGAACTAGAAATAGACTAGGACCGTATATATTGTACGTCAAGTCTCCACACATACCGTGTACCTCTTTATATAGTCACATGAGAATCAGATCAATACGCAATAAAATATTAAAATATTAAGGATCATT
Organism: Avena sativa; assembly: GCA_916181665.1. Lineage (NCBI taxonomy): Eukaryota > Viridiplantae > Streptophyta > Magnoliopsida > Poales > Poaceae > Avena > Avena sativa. Next base: position 243,651,466 of record OV702282.1, read on the forward strand.
ATTTTCCACAATGAGCTGATTGATTTTGCGAGAGGGGTGGTACTTGGAAGCCTCGTTGGTCAAACCTCCCGTTTCCTTTCGCGAACAGTGATGCAGGACTAGACGTTTGATTCCACGAGCTGCTGGTACAGTGATGTCTAGGGAAGTAGTCCCATCAGAGTTGCAGAAACGTGTGTTCTTCTCCCCCAATCCTCTCTTCCTCGACTCCGCGTCTTCAAATTTGGGTTTTGGAACACGGTTTTTTCTTTTAGAAAAACTACCACAGTGGCCCTCGCAATTGCGAGGGAGACATCTTTATTTTTTTAAATGGCTGAGAAATACTTTTATAGTTTGTGGATATTCACATTTTGCATTTTGGGCAGGAAATAATGCGGTTATGTGGTCATGACAAATATGTTACATTTGTTGTAAATATATTAAAATTTATTATTTGCAATAAAATTATGTATATCAAAAAATAAAAATAAGGAAATTCAAATACAAATATGTACAACGTCAATTATTTAGAAGAGGTATTGTGTCCTTCTTTTTCTCTCCACTTGGTCTAGGCTCTGGTTACATGTATTTTATCATGTCATGTAACATGATCGCGCCAACATGAATGACATAGTTTCATCATGTTAAAAGTAGTAAACTTATAGTTTGATTACAATGATTGGCCGCTTAGATTTTTGAAAGTTCAAATTACTTATAATTAAACAACATTTATGAAAAATCCTTGGCATTTAAATTTTATATAATAATTTGAAAGAAACGCAAACAATAAAATTAAGGGAATAACTTGCAGTTTCAAGTTCCATGATCCACCACATCTTAAGTTACACATTTCGGAGCTCAGCTTTAAGTCGAGTCAAGCCAACCTTCCCTTGCTTGGAAAACGCAATATTTTGGCTATGTGCATTCAAATTGTTGTGTCGGGGACAAATATACCACTATTTTTATTGTTATTATTGTTTTGTTGTTGTGGTTATACTTGTATTATTATTGGCATCTTAAATAAATTATTGTACAAACATATATTTGATGGTGCCTCACTCAAGAAAAGTGCTATCAAAATGGCATTATTGTTTACATAAATCATAATATACCCGTTGACTGAATAATGTAAATACATCTACCTCCTTAAAATATGTAAAAATTGCAGAGTAGGGGTTTTCCCACATGCTTTTGCGAAAAAATCCAAATGGTCAAATTGCTACAAATAGACGATAGAATGTCTCCTTGCTTCCATGCTTCAAAATCTTACATACAAGAATTTCGGAAAAAATGTATTGACAAGGTATAATTACTACATAAGGAAAGATTAACATCAATCAACAATATGTTTGCGAGGCCCCACAAAAAAACTATTTGTATCAGAGTTGGGCTCGATTCCGTGTTCCTATAAACTATGACACATTTAATTTCTTTATGTTCCTAGAATTTTCTATGTCAAATGACTTCTCTATTTGTTTAAATAGTACACGAACCACACATCTCAGATGCAGGGTTCATGTGTTACACATTTATGTAATTATGTGTCATAAGTCTATTAAATCATAGCCTTTAGTTATGTATCTAACAATCTAAATATTTTCTATGACGTGGATTAACGCGATGTGTCCATTTTTATCTCCATATGTTGGTTTTAGTATATAATGAATATATATCTTCAATTAGGGAGTGCATGAACTAAAATTACATGAGTATTTGGTGCTTTTTTTGCCCCTTTTCACCCATAACCACCATCCTAGAAAACTTTTGGCACAAATATTACATCAGTCATCATCGTTGATAAGACCTTATATATCACCAAGGAAGATGAGTTGTACTCCCTCTGATGCATATTAATTATCGTTGAATCAAATGTATGTAGATATGTTTTAGTGCTAGATACATCCGATTCAGCGAGAGTTAATATGGATCGAAGAGAGTATTATATTTCATATGAATATTTAACTTTTCAACTTCCACTTATTCCTGATCATTGGTATAATTCCATCAATAATTTTTAGTAAGTTCACCAACAACTAAAATAATGTGTGGCTTGCTTCTAAACCGTTTTGATGTTCCTCCACCTGCCTCGATGTTGCTGCTATCGCCACATAGAAGCAATTGTTATTAATCATTTCAACAAAATATATCGAGTCTGCCGAATATATAATAGTAGCATGTATGCTCAAGCAGCTGGTACAGATCATAGCATTATTGACTACCGAACCATAGCAGCAAGTATGCATGCACCGACATTTGTAATGGCACCGCGACGTTTGACAACGCCACGACCACACACGATATGATTCGTCTATTTAAACAGGCATGCACAGCGTATATGATTAAGATCGTCGAAGCCTCACAAGCAATCAAAATGGCCGCTGCTTTCGTCCTGTCGAGGAGCCTCGCCACTACCTGCCTCATAGCCCTGGTCATCTCTGCCTGCCTAGCCATCGCCCTGCCCACCGCCGACGCGCGCCGTCTCCTCGTCACGGCGATGCCACCGGCGGCGTCTCCCGGGTTCGCACCGGCACCAGAGTCAGGCGGCGATGAGTACGGTTACTATCCCGGCCGGATGCTTTTCGAAGGTCCTGGGCTGCTCGCCGGTGGCCTCCGGATCGCGGGGAGGTTGCTTCTGGGCATCGGGGTCTAGAGGAAGCAGGCGCTCTACGCCGAACGCATCGAGAGCTGTGTGATTCCGGGGATCGATCCATTTTGCACCGTGTGTCACTGGATTTGTTTGTACCTTTATGCATTTATACTACCCCCTCCCAATCCGATTTAATCGTTAAATCCGACAGGAGTTTGTATATGATTTTAATCAATTACAATTCGTTTCTCTGTGTTTTATGAATTAGCATAGATATTTAGGAAAAATATCAAACCACAAAAAGTTATCCTTCCAAATTTATTGTGGCCACAAATCATTTTGAAATTATTATACTATCTCTGTCCCAAGACTTAAGGCCTATATATTTTTTTTTGAAAAGTCAAGCTATGAAAAATTTGACGGAGTTTTTAGAAAAACTATGATATTATATAGATATCATGTAAATATATGTTTCACGATGTATCAAAGGATATGTATTTCATATTATAAATATTAATATATTCTTTTACAAACTTTGTATAGTTTGAATTTTCAAAAATAATATAAGCCTTAAACCTCGAGACGGATGTAGTAATAACTAAAATTCCTCCAGTCTTTCGTGTTGGTACCGAAGGTGGAACCATTCATTTACGGATTCTTCTTTTGAGAGTCCACTATATTGGAATTGCTTCTTCTATAATAACAACATTGTTCTATGTAATGATTGGTCGATGAGCGACTCCTCTATGCACATAGTGTGCTAGAACTCTCTTTTTTTGGTTGACACCAACTATGTCAGTAGGTTACTAACATGTCACTGAGCTCACATCCAATTGGGAAATCCATCGGTGCTCATGTAATCTTGGTGCATAGGGAGCGCCTACAAAGTCTGTATTCTTATGTAATTGTGTAAAAATGCGCTACATCTATTGTCCCAGTACTATTTCCTTATAAAGTAGGATCATATAGCATGTACATAGAACATAGCACATCAAACCATACATCTCCAACATGCGTCAATAATTTGAGATATCAGTATGAGCTCTTGAGGTGCACGACAAACTTCTTACTTAGAAATTACAAAAATAAACATATAGGACCATGGTATTACAAAAATAAAGATAATACTGAATATGATCAAGTAGTACTCAGGAATTGGGAGGTAGTACATATCGACACCTCATAGTTAATGAATATCTCAATAATTACCCGAAAGAATGCTAAATGATAATGTAATTAGGAACTAATCCTTAGATAGTGGTTTGCACCCTGCCAACCTCGAAGATCATATGAATATATAATTATTGGACAATACTATAGAAGAATATAGGTGATACCAAATATGTTTAAATAGTTATAAAGTAGTATTAATTTTGTTTGTGTCTACAGATATCCTGATAACTATCTAAGACACTACTTCTGTCTTTTTGTATCAACTACAACTTTCTCATACTGAAGGGTACTATTTTCTAACAAATTTTAAAAATATCATGTATGTGTGACATGCTCAATGTTGCACATGTCATTATGTAGTCACCATGAATGCTCGTGTTAAGGACCATGGTCGGGTACTACCCACAACCGAATTTGCCATCAAAGACTCAAAATTGAATTTTGCGCTCAATATGTATTCAGCTCTATAGCCTACTACAAATTGTCCATCACACATCTTATGGAGGCTTGCTAGTGCTGGCTCAGCGAGTAGGCATCACTATTCGATAACGTTGCTGTACATGGGTGGAAGAAATAAAATAAGACTTTTTCTTTGGCAAGGCGATAAAGTCTTTCTATTATACGATTATTTTTTATTTTTTATATGCCACACGCTAAGTGTGCATCGGTGTCTTACTATTCTATGTCGACCTTTCACAATACTAAGAAAAAGAAAATATTAGTCCGGTAAGGGAAAAATAACGGCCAGGCTTTCTTTTTGAACGGCCGATTGAGTACTGACACGGACCATCATATCCTAGCGTGATCATGCTGCATGCCTGCATTGCTGTTGTTCATGTCATTAAATCTCAACCATCGAACGTGGATCTGAATATCTAAACATGAATTAGTAATCCTGGCGTGTGCGGGCTGGACCCAATGTATAGTATGTGCCTGGTAGGTGCATTACCTGTTGGACCCAATCGGACCCAGCCAGACCCAACGTGTTGTATTAGTTAGTACACATGCATATGTCATATTTGTTACATAAATTCAACGGTTGTGATTTAAAACCTTTGACAAAAAAAATAGATCTAACCACTAAAATAATTTAGATGATGTGAATTAACCTGGTGCCTCGAAAAATACCTTTATATTGCTTTTAGTATATAATAGATGATACCAATCAGCCGGCAGCTCGATCTCCCGGATCGGTCTCGCTGCCCACGTCGCGCGGAAATCGGACAACGTTGTGCAGCACTAGTAGAAACAAGGCCTCTAGTACCGGACCGTAAGGGCCTTTAGTCCCGGTTTTTGAATCGGGACTAATTAAATGGGACTAGGTTCATCACTAGTTTCGGCCCAGTTACCAGCCGGTCCATGTGGCTGATCCTGCGCGCAGGGTGTACGTCCACTAGTCCCATTTGGTGTTAAGGACCGGGACTAGTGAGTCTCTGCCGCGGTAGCATTTTGCGTCTTTTCTCTGCCGCGGCAGAGCATTACCTTGGACTAGTGGTCCTCTGCCGCGACAGCATTTTGTGTTATTTCTCTGTCGGGGCAGAGATTTTATTTTTTATTGTTTTATTTACTTATTTTTTATTTCAACATAGCTTTTGAATATTTTTACGCCACCACATATCGTAAACATTCGTGCATATATAAGATAACGTGTATTACGATATCGAGCATACAAATATATACAATTTACATAGTTACATGGAGATCACAAAATCTTGGGACTAGAGCACGTCTGTTCGATTACAAGAAGATCAGTAACGCCTATTCACATTAAATTCTCCGGCATCGTCTACGATCTCTTTGACAATAAATCCCACCAGCTCCTCCGCAATTGCTAATATGCGTTGCGCTGGTAGTAGTTGATCTCGCATTCTCTCGAACTATATATAAGAAAAAGGAGATCAATATGAATATCAATCATGATAAAAAAGGTGACGGCAATAAAATGATGGTGTGAATGCATTGCTTACATCGACTCTATAATCATTGTGTTCAGTGGTAAACGTGTGAATGAACTCGCATACGTAGAATCCACATAGATTCGACCCCTGTGGCTGCCTGACGCACTTTACAAGAACAGAATTCAATCAAAATAATAATCTAGCATCATTATTGTATTGAAACTATAAGTAAAGAGATGCGCGGACATATCACGTGCTACTTACCGAGACCGTCCTAAACGTCAGCTTCTCAATAAATACACCGGTAACCTCGCGCTTGAACCGGATCCAAACCCTGCCCGACGAAGAAAATGAATGAGTTATCCATTACCTGATATCTCAGGAAATCAACGAAAGAGACCGATATAGCGTGAAACTTACTTCTGGAGCATGTCCTGCATGCTGCGGAAATCTTTCAGGTTTCTCTTTGATGGGTCCATAACATCAACTCTTCCCTTATCAAGTTGAATGTCTACCAGAACCCAGTGGAATCTACAAACATTTATATATACATCAGTAACTCATCAGTTACACTTATTATAATTGAATAATAAAAAGTGAATGTGTACAACAGAGTAAGACCCTCACCTGAAATTGTAAGGAAACAATATGTGGTCAGAGAAATTTTGCTCCATTAGAAACCTTAGAATGTTTTCCTCCGTCTCCTCGAGGTTATCCGTTAGCGTGGTTATATGCACTTTATCTGGGTCAGTGAACCCAATATTGTAGATTCCTTTTCTTTTACATTATAGGATCTTCATTATGCATAATAAGGATAATTATATGTTCTAAACTAAACAACTGAAAAATTAAACATGTAGACAATGAATTCAACAACTTACAAACAATAGCATCTCAGGATGGATTTGTATAGGGCGTCGAGATGGTATAACTGGAACAGTTCTGGAAACTCAATATGGACCTCTTCGGGTCTGAAGTAGTACTCAGGTGGGACATTGGCTACAATCATTATTCTCCCCTGCTTCATGACCGTAGAGTACCATTGATAGGGATTTCGCATTTGTGTTGGCAGTTCTTTCAGTCTCTCTTTGCTGATAAAATCCTCACCTACAACATATTTAGGGGCTATTGGCATCTTGGGTAGAAGGTCGAGTTGGGGGCCTAACAGTTCATCAAGACTAATTTCCATGTTGGCCGCCAACTCCGCAGCTATTGACATATCTACTGGCTGTTGTGAGAGGATTGGAATGTTTTGTGAAACCACCTTGAGGGGTGCGATCATTTGTTTTGCTTGTTGTACGAGAAGGGGAACGTCTGATTTTTTACTGATTGCAGTTTTGGTCCCGCTTGCACCTGTGCTTGCTGATTTTTTTACCGCTTGCACTTGATTTGCTTGATTTGCTCTGAGCCACTTCTTTCTGAAGTGTGCGTAGATAGTCAACTCATATTGCGATTTTGTGTTCAGAAAATCAAGTGCATATGCCTTTTCCTTCTTGGTGTATACCGGAGCGGGCTCAGGTTTCTTCTTCTTAAAATGCGCCGCCACTTCGGCCTTTGCTATCGCTGTAGATTCCGAATCAGTATGATCGTAAGGTCTAATGGTAAGATTCTTATGAGGCACTGTTGGGAGGGGAGACATTTTTCGTTTTGGGATGCCGCGTCCTTTAGTACCCACTGATGGAGCACGCTTCCGCTTATTGTCCTTAGCGGGCGGCGAAGACTGCTGAGCCTACAGCGGAGATCGAGATGGACTCGGGATGTGGTGGTCGTAGTCATCATGGGGTGGGATTCTTGAAGGTGGAGGAGACCTGCGACGACTCGGAGGCGGTAGTGTTATCCTTGGGGTTGATCCTGGAAACTGTATGTTGTTCTTGTCCCATAGAATGATCCCACCAAGTACTTCTCCGAGTGTGATCTCACCTTCAGGTCCAGGGATGTCAAGCTCCATTGACTCCCACTCCTTTACGATTTGATCCACCCCGACTTTAGCATAGCCAGGTGGAATCTCACGGCCATGCCAACGTGCGTCAGGCGGACAAGGCAAAGCCGATCTGACCGCCACCTTCACAGATACGTTCTTCAATTTATTATGGAGCTCACGAGGTATCTTCTCCTTAATTCCATCCACGGGGTAGCCGAGACCGCCATCTGTATAGGATGCATCATTAGACGGGACCTCTGATTCAGCCACGCAGCTTCTCCGTTGAGATGGGTTGGCGGTAATATCGAGTGGAGGATCTTGCAAGCGCGCTATTCCTCTAAGTTCGTCGATCTGCTGCTGCTGCTTGTCAAGTCTTGCTAGCAGCTGGTTCAACTTGTCTGCCTCATGCTCCTCCCATCGCCGCTCTGCTCTCTTGCTCGGCTTCTATAGGTACCTTGGTCCTTAGGAAAACCAGTCTCCCACGTGAAACTCCTGTCAAGGCCTCGGACTCGTCCTGTATGTTCGCGATTCCCGAGGACCAAGGTCAGCAAGTCTTTCTCTCTATCAGGATGAAACTGTTTTATTCCATATTTAATATCTTTCACCACTTTTATCCATGTACTCCTGGGTACCTTTATCCCGTCACTGCAAACAAGGTCCCCTGTAAGTTCGTCATATGTACTCCCATGCCCAAGGAACCAATTTCTTGCCCTCAAATCCCATTCTTCGCGAATTGGTTCTGGAATGAGCCCTTTATCATGAAGCTATTTCTCTTTTGCATCCCACTCCCATGCCCAGGGAACCAATTTCTTGCCCTCAAATCCCATTCTTCGCGAATTGGTTCTGGAATGAGCCCTTTATCATGAAGCTCTTTCTCTTTTGCATCCCACTTAGGCATGGCATCCGCGTAGCCCCCTGGCCCCATGTTATGGTGATATTTCTTCTTCGCAGCATTTATCTTGTTTTTTTAGACTTTTCCTCTGCAACTTCTAACCCCCTATACTCCACAAATGCATCCCGTAAGGCTACTGCTTCGCTAGATAGCCTTCGAATAATGGGGTTTTCTTGTCCTTATGATACTATTGCCATAATGACTTCTTCTAGTTCTTGAATAGTTCGGCCATCTTCTTCAGTGCAATCTGTTTGACTTTCTTTCTCATTTCAGTCGTCTTGTCATTAGTGTCACATTATGGAAGCTTGAAATGTGCCATTAGGTCAGTAAATAGTTTCTCTTTGAATCTACCGTCGGTATACACATCACTCCATTCCGCCTCTTTGGGCTTATTCCACTCTCGAACAGTGATCGGGGTGCGATCTCTAGCAACAACTCCGCATTGTTGTACAAATATTTGTTTTGTTTTTTTGGTTCCAATGGTTCTCCGTCTCCTGAAACCTCTGTAATTTCATAAACAGTACCCTGGGGCAACTTTTTGGCTGGGCCACGCTTGGTTTTCTTGCTCGATGTAGAGGCCTAAGAGAAGAAACATTCGTTAACATAATATATATACAACTAGGTACATCTAGTGACGATCATCAGACATCATATATATATATATACCTCATCGGTCTGCGTTACGCGTCCATGGGCTTCTTCCTCTTGTCTGTTGGTGATGGTGCTGACGTGGAGAACTTCGTTGGAAACCCCAAGAGAAAGGTGTGAAGCAGCAAGCATCAAGTCTTCCCTCAGTAGAGATCGAGGTTATCGAACCAGAAGGAGGAAGGAAACGTCACACATATGTTGCAAGCAACACGGAGACCTGCACAACTGATACGTTGGAAACGTATCTATAATTTTTGATGCTCCATGCTTGTTTTGTATCTATTTTGCTTTGCTTGTCTACACTTTGAGCTGCTTTTTACATGTTTTCTGGTACTAACCTATTAACAAGTTGCAACAGTGCCAGATGCCTGTTTTCTGCTGTTTTTGGTTTCAGAAAAGTTAGTAAAGAAATATTCTCGGAATTGGACGGGACAAACGTCAAAGTCAATTACTTTCTGTGGGGAACAAGAAGTCCAGAGGAGAGCCGGAGGGGCCAGCCAGAAGGCCATACCCACCCCAGGCACGGGTGGGCCCAGTGCCACGCCTGGCTAGGGTTTGGGAACCCTGGCCGCCGCCTCGGTATCCTCCTTCGCCTATAAAAAGCCCCTGATGCAGAAACCCTAAGCACCCGATCAAATATACACGAAACCATCTGTAGCCGCCGTCACCATCGTCCCTAGATCGGGGGGATCTGTAGTTCTTCCCAGCACCCTGCCGGAGGGGAGATCATCCCGGAGGCCTTCTCTCCGGTATGATGCGTGCGTAGTTCCACCTTGGACTATGGGTCCATGTAGTAGCTAGATGCTTGTATCTCCTTCTTTGTGCTTTCATGTATAGATCTTGTGAGCTCCGTTCATGATCAAGATCTAATCTATTTGTAATCATGCATGTTGTGTTTGCGGGGATCTGATGGATATTGAGATTATTATGTTGGTTTGATTAATAGTTTTGTCTTTATGATTCTGTCATGTCCGTGTTTTTTGTGATCTTTTATGCTCTCCGTTGTTAGTAGTTATCTTGGCCAAGTAGTTGCTAGTGACTCCAAGAGGGGGTATTTATGCTCGATAGTGGGTTCATGCCTCTAGTTTCTAAGGGAAGTGACACTAATCTCTTCGGTTGTAGATGTGATGTTGCTACTAGGGAGAAAACAACGGTCTCTTGTTCATGAAACATGTGGACTGTTTACCTTACACACTTTGCTTAAAGCAGTTATCTGTTGCTTGCAACTTAATACTGGAGGGGGTTCGGATGATAACCTGAAGGTGGACTTCTAGTCATAGATGTAGTTGGATGGCAGTCTATGTATCTTGTTGTATTGCCCAATCAAATCTCATAGGATCTTTCTAACTAGTAATTGCATTGTTATGCCTTGCTCAGTTCCTGTCAATTGCCCCGTTGTAATTTGTTTACCCTTCATGCCATGATGTTTATCTAAGGAGAGCACCTCTAGTGAACTATGGACCCCGGTCTAATCTTTACCATTGATACATCTTCCACTGTTACTTGTTTACTTTCTGCAAACCATTACCTTCCACACCATACGTTTAATCCTTTGTTACAGCAAACCGGTGAGCTTGACAACCTCACTATTCGTTGGGGAAAAGTCTTGAGTTTGTGTTGTGCAGGTCTCCCGTTGCTTGCAACACCTGTGTGACGTTTCCTTCCTCCTTCTGGTTCGATAACCTCGGTCTCAACTGAGGGAAAACTTGCTGCTTGCTGCTTCAAACCTTGCTCTTGGGGTTCCCAACAGGCTGTGCATAGACAATCGTCAAGCTTTTCAAGGCGCCATCAGCCAGCCAACAAGCTTTTCTGGCGCCGTTGCCAGGGAGGCTAAGGACGTCTTCACAAGGGGAGTCCTTCACTTCCTTTCTCTTTACTTTGTTTTTAGTTTTCTTGTTTCTTTTGCTTGGTTTTGTTTGCTTTTTTTTCAAAAAACCCAAAAAAAAAATTAGTCTAGTCTGGTTTGCTTTCTTTATTCAAAAACACAAAAAATTAGTTCCTACTCTAGTTGCTGCCATGTCAGGTTTTGGACCAACCTTTATTTCCCCTATGGTAGAAATCTCCACTTTTACGCAAAAAAGTGAAGAAAGTTTTAAGGAAGCTTGGTCTAGAATCTCTACTTTTCAGATGGAAACTAAGCCTGAGGTAAGCCTCGGCTTGGTTATTGATAGTTTCTACCGCGGTATTGCTCTTCATTATAGATATGCTTTGGATGCTGTGGCTGAATTTTTTTTGCTTTGTACTGAGGATGAATCTTTTGATGCCATAAGAAAATTAATCATGATCTATGGTACACCTGGCAAGCCTGATTCCTCTTTCACAAATATTTTTGCTAGGTTGAACACTCTTGAGACTGGTATTACTGCTATGAATAGTTGCTATCACACTCTTAGGGCTTACCATGATTATGTTTCTATAAATTCTGAGCCTTCAAAGTGGTTTCCCACAATCAAAGTCTCAATAAATACTACACTTTTTGATGCTCGCTGTGATATCATGTCTGAATTTTGTCTCATGCCTAAAGATATTTTTGGTTCCCTGAGTCTTTGGGGGCTTATTGAAGGAGGAGAGGAAATCTCTCTTACCAAAAATTCCACTATATTACCTATTGGAATAACTGAATGTGTGTTTACAAAAATTTCAGGGAAAATGGTGACTACTGATTATCTTGTTATTGAATGTGTAGGCAAGGGACATATCACACTTGGAAGATCCCTACTGAAGCACCTTGGAGCTGTAATAGATGTGGTAAAAGGCATTATTCACTTTTCTCCTCCGGTGAGCAATCATATCTTCCCTAAAGAAAAAAAGAAAGGTAAGAAAAAAGGGAACTAGAGGGGTAATTCTTCATTTGAAAATACTTGATTTTCCTTGCTTCTTGTGCCTAACTTAAAGGCATTAAAGAAAAGTACTTGTTGGGAGATAACCCAAGAGTTTCCTTGAGTCTTGGAAGTTATTACTTCTGTAATGACCTCTCCTTATCCTTTTTGTTTGCTTTTTGTACCAAGAATGACCTCTAATGAGAGGGAAGTAAGATTCCGAGAGTTGTTGTCCCGAAACAGATTTCTGTCCTCCACCAAAAATTTTGTGAGGAGGCTCTGTAACTCGGATTGAACTGAAATTTTACGAATAAATCCTCCAGTATGTTAGATAACTTTCGTTAGTTCAACACTTTTTTATTTGAGCAACATAAGATGTTCGAAAAAATTGGTTTCTGCCTGCTGGTCTGTTTTGACAGATTTCTGCCATTATTTGCATTTGCTTCTTATTGATTCCTTTTTGAGTTCTCTTTAGTGAATTGAGCTTTTTTAAGGAGTTACTACAGTATCTTGTGTTTTTAGTGAAAAAACTTGTTGTTCCAAAGATTTGCCAGGGGTCTAATATCTTTTGAATAAGCTAATGTTGCTAATGAAGATTGTGTGAAGGAAAAATTTCAGGTGTAAAGAGTGAATGATGCAATGAGATGAATGGACAAAAGCTCAAGCTTGGGGATGCCACCATGGTGTCACCCCAAGAAATATCCAAGAGGTACAAGCGTCAAAGCTTGGGGATGCCCAAGGCATCCCCTTTGAAAGAACATGTTGGGCCCCCATGTGTGGTTTTGGTAATTAATAACAATCTTTATGGACTAATGTGTGTATTAAGTTATACTTGTAGGATTTGTCCATTGGCAGCTCTTGGAGCATGTGTTGGCTTGAAGGTCGATGAAATGAGAAGAAGATGTGTTGTGCAAGCTTAAAATACGCCATCTATAGAATATCTCATGTTTGATGCTTGCCATCCTCGGTGATCATGGATCGATGATGAGGAATCAAGTAAGGCGTTCCATCTTGGGAAGGTCAAGTTCGTCTACATCGAGCTCAAGTGGAATGCTCAAGGCAAAGGTATAATCTTCATAGGTTTTCCCTTTTGCCGGTCTCATGTTGTGTGTGGGAGACTGGGTTTAGGTTAGATAACCGTACTATCAAGAGGGGCTCTCGAATGAGTAACTCGATCACATCGTTCGGAGAGAGCTCAAACCTTTGCATACTTGCATCATCATATTTGGTTGTTATTTGGTCTTATCCATTTGAGGATATAGAGCTTGTGGTAATCTCCATAACAAGCTCTAGGTCATCAAAAACGGATTTCCCTTTTATATCTTATTGCGTTTTGATCTTGGAGGTTTTACCGATTTGTATTTTAGAGATAGGTAAAACCTTCCATTATTTATTTCTTTCTCATGTGAGGATTTAGAGCTTGTGTTAATCTCCATGACAAGCTCTAGTTCATCGAAAACGGATTTCATATGCATTTTTTATTACGTTTTCAATGTGGGAGGTTTTATCGGTTCATCTTTTTGAGAGAGGTTAAACCTTTCGTAATTTTGATCTATCCTCCCTTGCTGTACTATGATGTTTATTTGCATGATCTTTTAGAGCTTGTTGTCCTCTTCGAAACGAGCCCAAGATCATCAAAATCGGAGTCCGGATGCAAAAGTTATGGCCGTTTTCATTCAGGGATGACCGGTAGTACCGGACCAGGGTCCGGTAGTACTGGAGGTCCGGTAGTACAGCCCCTTAGTACCGGGTGGTACTGAATAAGGTGCGTTTTGCGACCTGGGATCCCCAGGGAATGTCCGGTAGTACCGGGAATGTCTGGTAGTACCGGGATTCACATTTTTGGGCTTCAACGGTTGGATTTTCGGGGGATCTATTTAAGTGGCCTTCTTCCCCAATGGTTCCCCAACCAATCTTGCAAGTTTTCCCCTCCATTGTTGACCTTCTTGAGCTTTCTTCCTCTCAATCCCTCCTATGATTCTTGCATATTCTTGAGGGATTTGAAAGAGAAGATCTAGATCTACAATCCCACCAATCAATCTCTCCTCTAAGTGAGGGGAACATATTGGGATCTAGATCTTGAAGTTTTTTGTGGATTTCCTCCATTGTTCTTCTTCTCTCATTCCCCCATAAGCTTTTGTAGCTTTGGTGGAATTTGGGAGAGAAGGATTTGAGCACTTCTTGTGTCCTTGCCATTGCATTTGGTGCATCGGTTTGTGTTCTCCTCGGAGGATTTGGTTTGAGTTACTCATTGGAGCTTGTCCCTCTTGGGTTCTTCGAACCCTAGACGGTTTTATGGCCTTGGTGGCATTGTGGCCTTGGTGGAATTTGTTGGGAGCCTCCAATTAAGTTGTGGAGAAGTGCCCCAACCTTGTGAGAGGTTCTGGTTGCCACCGACAAGTGCACCGATAGTGGAAGTGTGGATCGATCCTATTGGGGTGAGATTCACTGGAGAATAAGGGAGGCCTTTTGTGGCGTTGGTGGTTTGATATCACCCCTCTCCAAATGAGACGTACTCCATGTTGAGAGGAACTCGGTAAAATATCGTTGTCCCCGCGTGCCTCGGTTATCTCTATACCCGAGCTCTTTACTTATGCACTTTACATTGTGATATCCTTCATGCTTGAAGTAATATATATCTTGCTATCACTTTGTTGCTTGTATTGCTTAGCATAAGTTGTTGGTGCACAGGTGAACCTTAGTTGTTCTAGGTTTTCTTAACAAAGTAAACACTAGTTTTATTCCGCCTTTGTTGAGCCACTCTAGGAAAAGTTTTAATCACCTATTCACCCCCTCTAGGCGACATCCGTATCCTTTCAATTGGTATCAGAGCTCGGTCTCTTATTTTAGGCTTCACCGCCTTGAGAGTAAAGATGTCGGCTAAGGTATTAGTGCACAATGATATGTTCACATTCGATGGCACAAATTATGATGTTTGGAAATCTCGCATGCTTAATTTATTTCGAGGGATTCACCCAAATATTGAGGTATATCTATATATGGTTTTCTCTTCTCCTATGGATCCCCAAAAATGAACCTTTAGAGGAGAAGTTGAACTCTTGTATAGATGCTCTAGCCACTAAAATTCTTTCACTTGTTGTGAGCAATGTAGTTCTTTCTTCTATCATGCCTTATTCAAGCACTCGTGAGATATGGACCAAGCTTCAAGATAAATATAGCAAGTCCAACATTATTGAGGATGATTGTGTTGCTTCCACTTTCGGTCGAGATGAGTTCTCATCGTCTACCACTTCACCAACATGTGATTTTTCACAAGGTAATGATATGGTGAGTGGTGATAGAAATTGCAATATGGATAGTGTTATTACTATTTGTAATCCCTCGTATCTATCTAGTTGCAATGATCTATCTTTGGACCTTAACACTTCTAGCACTCACAACTCTTTACATGCTAGTGTTGATAGTCCTTGCATATCATGTAGTAATGGCTTGAATAAATCTCATGATGATATGTTTGTTTTGTCTTGTTGCCATGATAAAAATGCTTCTATTTCCTCTAGTGCTTGTGTTGCTAACCATGTAGAGGAAAACGAAGATTCTATGGGCCAAGACAAGGTCTTTAATAGAGCTAAAAGTTCAATCTCATCATCACCTTCCTTTGGTTCTCACATATGCCTTATGGCTAAGGAAACAAAGGTAACCTCTTTGGATCCCATTGTATCTCATGATGATGATGATGAGGTTGAGAATGATAATGATGATTATCGAGGTAAGTATGATATTACCTCTATTAATAAAATGGGAGAGGTTGTCTATAGCGCTCTATTAAATCATAAAATTGCTTCCTCCAACTTTATTGAAATCTTGAATTATACTATAGAAGGCAATGATCTTATTGAGGAGCAAGAAAACTTAATTGATGTACAATTTGCGCATGAGCGTAAGTATGCTAATGAAATTGCTCAACTAAATGACCCCCTTGAAGAAGAACAAACCACCAAAGAATCTCTTGAGGAGACTTTCACTCTAGAGTTATCTAGAGTAAAAGAATACCATGATAGAGAACTTGTGGTGGCAAACTCCTTCAAGATTAAAAATGATGAACTTGAAATTGCTTATGCTAAACTTGTTGAGGATTTTAAGCATATCGAAAATGACTCTCGGGTCGTTAAGAGGGAGCTCATCAAACTCACCGAGTCGCATGAGCAACTTAAAGCTTCATATTCAAAAGAGCTTGCCAAGTTGCCCGCACCTCTTGCTAATAATGAAGATGCTTGTGCTACTAACTCTATTTCTTGTGAAGCATCTATTTTGGAGAATAATGTTGAGCTAAAGGATCAACTTGCGTTGCTAACTAGAACTATGGGAAATTAGAAGAAAGCCATGTTAAGCTCTCAAGCTCGCATGAGGATCTCCTAGTCTCCCATGGTAGGCTAAAGTTGGCTCATGAGGCCATCATGTCAAAGGTAACATCTAGTGGGCCTCATGTGGACATTAGCACTATATCTACTCCAAATGTTATATTGCCATGTGCTAGTCCTTGTAATTCATCCTCTCACAACCATGATATATCTCGTGATGAATTACATTCCATGCCTTTTTGCTCTAACAATGTAGCATCTACTTCCTCTAGTACTTTTGTTAAAACTAACCATGTAGAGGAAATCAAAGAGCTCAAGGCTCAAGTCACTTATTTGAAGAATGACTTGAAAAAGGGTCATCAAGGGAAGGTCACAGTCAACAAAATCTTGAGTGTGGAAAAATCCCCCAATGACAAGCGTGGGCTTGGATTCAACTCCAATGTCAAGAACAAGTCCACTATCAAGTTGAAGCACAAGGACAACAAGAAGAATGGCCAAGATCAAGTCAAGAATCCGGCCAACATTGTTTGCTTCAAGTGCAAGGAAGGACACCATGTTAGATCTTGCCCATTGAAGAAAAAGCCTCTTAGTGTGAAGCAACAAGGGAAGCGGCCTCAAGCTCCACCTCAAGTCATTAATGGGCCTCTTCCTAAGAGGACTACTTGAGCTCTTCCTCGAGTTGTGGCTTCACCTAAGAAGAAAGATGGCAAGAGTAGAACTTTCTACATATGCCGTAAAAAGGGGCATATTTCTTCCTCATGCACTATCGGTATCTCCTCATCCAACCCTATCATTATTGATGATGCTTATTCTCTTTGTAAGGATGAGGTTGGCAATGTGTTTGCCAAATTTGTTGGTGCTCAATGTGGGTTCAAGAAAAGAACCATTTGGGTTTCCAAGCCTATTGTGACTAACTTCTTAGGACCCAACTTGTTTGGGGACCAACAAGCCAAAACTTGATCAATAGGCGTATTGGAGGGCATTGGAGACTTGGCTACATCATGAAGAATTAAGGGATCTTCATTATTATACTTGTCAATCCAAGTCATGTGGATTATATTGCTCCTATTATATTTCCAATGTTCCTCCTTGCAGTAACATATGCTTAACTCATTTCATTGAAAGTTACTTGCCCCCTTGTACATGTGTTGGTTTTGTATCTTCCATGCTTTTGTACATGTTGTGCGCTCCACTTAGTTATCTTGAGGTATCAATCATATTTGCGTATGATTAGGTGGCACAACATGTATGTGTGTTTCTTGTGTTTGAGCCTTAATTGATTATATTTGATATCTTCTTTGGCTCTTGTGAGAGATTAATGGATTATCCCATTCCGGGGGAGTGCTATGCTTGGGCATTCCAAATTTCTAAAATTGTGTGTACATGAGGAATACCACCTAGTATCTATATTGGATTATTGTCTAGTCTCTATGTGGTATAATTATCATGAGAAATTTAAGTCTTATAATGTCCATTAATTATCTCTATTTGTATCATTTTGCCTCGTGTTGGTTTTATGGTAGTATCACATTATGGGGGAGTCATATGCTTAGTGCATATTACAATCCTAGAAAATGTGAACATTCGAGGTTGTGTCACTTAGAATTGATATTGATAATTATCTAGCTCCTATGTGACGCATTTGCTCATATAAGTTCCAATTTGCTTGAATGCCTTTATTGCTCATATTTTGGATCTTGTATGTGAGAGTGCTTCTTGGTATGTGTTTCCTCATATTTAGTTATATATATCCGCATGGAAACCATTTGCTTCAAGTTACTCTAATCACTAGTGATTGTGTGACTATTGGAAGCTACCAAGAATCTTGTTTGAAGTATCATGCTCAATTCTTATATTTAGTTATATGCTTCTTGTTGTGACTATGATCTTGGATCTCCGTGCAAGCTACCTTAGGAAAATTATTCCCAATATTTCTTGTTCTTGGACAATGAGTACCCAATTTATGGTAGAATTTATTGATCATATTCACTTTGGCCCTTGCCTAATCTTGTCCTATCTATGGCCAAGTAAATGTTTCGTGTGCTCCCATGCCTTCCTTGCCTCTTATGAATCTTCTTGTTTTATTGATATCCTCTTGTGTTTTACTTATTGTAGGTACTAGTGATGATCCCATTTGTGTGCATTTTGCATTCAAAAGGAAAATCCTACATAATGCACTATCCATGGGGGAGCTCTCCTATATTATTTAGAACACTCATATTTTTGCTTCTTTGTTTGATCCATATCGGGTTTTATGTGCTTGGAATCTCGATCTTTTCGTTTTGGTATTTTGTGCCATCATGAGAAGTTTGGGGAGTTTGGTTTCTTGTTGGAACCTTGCTCTTTTTGGGAGTTGGTTTTGTCTCATTCCTTGTTTCATGATTTGACCATTTTAGAATGAGATAAATCTTTGAGCATTTTTATTTCTATCTATCTTTTTCTCTTTTGGTCTTAGCCTAGTTCATTTGTTGAACTTGTGATCTTTCATGTGTTGAATTGGTTATTTGATACAATTTGGACATCGTTTGTCATGTCACACTCTTGTGTGTGCAATCTCGATTTACTTGGTGTTTTTGTTCAAACTGTATCTCCTTTTTGGTTCTCGAAAGCTTTATGCATGCATATTTACTATATGTTTATATTATGGCATGCTTGCTTTTGTTGATCCAATATATAGGGGAAACTCCACCGATTCCCATCAGCTAAGTTGTGCATGAAATTCAATTTCATATCAATATGCACAATAGTATGTGGAGTCTCTCCTATGTATTGTAGTTGCACTAACTACTTTGGACCCAATATGTTTGGGGACCATTTTGTAATTAAATGTGTTTTAGATACAATGGAAATAGATTGGATGCCTATCTCTCAATTTTGAAGAAATATGCATACATGAAAATTGGAGGCAAGCTACACGATGATCAACGAATTCATATCCTCTACATCCTACAAATTATATCTCGGTAACAAGTATCTCTTGCTCATGCATATTTATCTTGCTTCCAACCTTTTGTAGGTTGCATCTTGGCATGAATTTTTTGTTATTATATTTATTGTTGTATCTCTAGCCATGCTATTAAGAGAAATATCTATTGCATATGTGTATAAGCTGAGATGAGTGCATATAATTGGGACTATACAAATCATGCATATGATCCTCCAATCCCAAATATGTTAATCTAGCAATTTTATTGCCTATCCTTTCCTCAACTTCTCTCATGTGCAATCGTGAGATTTTTGCTAATTTTTTTTGTGATACTTGTTGCCTTTCTCCATATATTCCAACCTTCTCCTTTTCCTTTGGTGATAGTTGTAATATATGTAGTGTGTTGATTTTTGAAGCTCATTAATATACAATAAGATATATGTGAGCCTTTGGCCATGCTTTGAAGCAAACATCTTATTGGTATATGCTGTGACTTCATTTTTTATTTCATGTGCTTTATTGTATATATTCCTTGTGTGTGCTTGTTTCTTTATGGTCATATGTCGTTGTGATGTTATCCACTTAGAAACATATATACATATGAGAAGATAATTTTAGTTGAGATTTTATTTCTTGGATGCCACCTTTTATTTCTTTTTATTCTTTGGTGGCTTCCAAATTTATTTTCCTATGAGTGCTTGTTCCTCTTGTTTGCATCTTCAGGCACTCATATTTGTTCTCTCATGCCTTGTATTGTTACATGAATTTGGATGAGTGAGGATTCCATGATTATGCACCTTGTTCCCAAATGCAATTATCATAATTGGTGCATTATCTTTGGGGAACTCATCTAATTCATTTAATAATGCTCAGTTGTCTTATTTCTCATTTGTTGTGCCTTAAATGTTTATGGGGGAGTGAGGATTCCATATTTGTGCATTTTGTATTAAAATGCAACTATTTTAAAATATGCACAAATCTTGGGGAGCTTCTCTATTTATTATTTAAAGCACTCTTTTGCTCATATCATAATATCCTGTAGTTTCCATTTGGACTCATTTGTTATTTTCAATTGATTTGTCGGATCTTGTGATTGCTTGCATCATTTGTGATGCGTCATTTATTTTATTACTTTGGAAATCTTTGGATCCTCGATATAGTTCTACTCCCTCCTCATTGGATATGTGCAAACACACACCTTTGGAGGAATTATTACTATATTTGCCTTCTAGAACATGTCACCCATTTCGGTAATCGATGCCAATGGGGGAGAAGTTTTGGAGGGTTTAAGGGAAGTTGGTTTATGTACTTATGCATTGAGTTTGTTCTAATGCATTTGCCTCTCATGCTCTTGCATCTTTGTTGTTGCTTAGCATGTGGTATATATAGAGGAAACTCCACTAATGATAATGATTGGCAATATATGCAATGAAATTCAAGTTCATCACACATGCATAGATTGTGGGGGAGTTTGCTCTATATATGGTGGTGGTACCAATATCACATACTTTTGTAGTATTTGATATTGTTGTTACCATTTTATTCATTAATATTCCTTATATAAACGCTCTTAAAGGGATTGTGATCAATTACCAAAATGGGGGAGATTGAAAGAACATGTTGGGCCCCCATGTGTGGTTTTGGTAATTAATGACAATCTTTATGGACTAATGTGTGTATTAAGTTATACTTGTAGGATTTGTCCATTGGCATCTCTTGGAGCATGTGTTGGCTTCAAGGTCGATGAAATGAGAAGAAGATGTGTTGTGCAAGCTCAAAATACGCCATCTATAGAAGATCTCATGTTTGATGCTTGCCATCCTCGGTGATCATGGATCGATGATGAGGAATCAAGTAAGGCGTTCCATATTGAGAAGGTCAAGTTCGTCTACATCGAGCTTAAGTGGAATGCTCAAGGCAAAGGTATAATCTTGATAGGTTTTCCCTTTTGCCCGTCTCATGTTGTGTGTGGGAGACTGGGTTTAGGTTAGATAACCGTACTATCAAGAGGGGCTCTCGAATGAGTAACTCGATCACATCGTTCGGAGAGAGCTCAAACCTTTGCATACTTGCATCATCATATTTGTTTGTTATTTGGTCTTATGCATGTAAGGATATAGAGCTTGTGGTAATCTCCATAACAAGCTCTAGGTCATCAAAAACGGATTTCCCTTTCATTTCTTATTGCGTTTTGATCTTGGAGGTTTTACCGGTATGTATTTTAGAGATAGGTAAAACCTTCAATTATTTATTTCTTACTCATGTGAGGATTTAGAGCTTGTGTTAATCTCCATGACAAGCTCTAGTTCATCGAAAACGGATTTCATATGCATTTTCTATTACGTTTTTGATGTGGGAGGTTTTGTCGGTTCGTCTTTTTGACAGAGGTTAAACCTTTCTTCATTTGGATCTATCCTCCCTTGCTGGACTATGATGTTTATTTGCATAACAAGCTCTAGGTCATCAAAAACGGATTTCCCTTTTATATCTTATTGCGTTTTGATCTTGGAGGTTTTACCGATTTGTATTTTAGAGATAGGTAAAACCTTCCATTATTTATTTCTTTCTCATGTGAGGATTTAGAGCTTGTGTTAATCTCCATGACAAGCTCTAGTTCATCGAAAACGGATTTCATATGCATTTTTTATTACGTTTTCAATGTGGGAGGTTTTATCGGTTCATCTTTTTGAGAGAGGTTAAACCTTTCGTAATTTTGATCTATCCTCCCTTGCTGTACTATGATGTTTATTTGCATGATCTTTTAGAGCTTGTTGTCCTCTTCGAAATGAGCCCAAGATCATCAAAATCGGAGTCCGGATGCAAAAGTTATGGCTGTTTTCGTTCAGGGATGACCGGTAGTACCGGACCAGGGTCTGGTAGTACCGCCCCTTAGTACCGGGTGGTACTGAATAAGGTGCGTTTGGTGACCTGGGATCCCCAGGGAATGTACGGTAGTACCGGGAATGTCTGGTAGTACCGGGATTCGCGTTTTTGGGCTTCAACGGTTGGATTTTCGGGGGATCTATTTAAGTGGCATTCTTTCCCAATGGTTCCCCAACCATTTTTGCAAGTTTTCCCCTCCATTGTTGAACTTATTGAGCTTGCTTCCTCTCAATCCCTCCTATGATTCTTGCATATTCTTGAGGGATTTTAAAGAGAATATCTAGATCTACAATCCCACCAATCAATCTCTCCTCTAAGTAAGGGGAACATATTGGGATCTAGATCTTGGATTCTTTGGTGGATTTCCTCCATTGTTCTTCCTCTCTTATTCCCCCATAAGCTTTTGGAGCTTTGGTGGAATTTGGGAGAGAAGTATTTGAGCACTTCTTGTGTCCTTGCCATTGCATTTGGTGCATCGGTTTGTGTTCTCCTCGGAGGATTTGGTTTGAGTTACTCATTGGAGCTTGTACCTCTTGGGTTCTTGGAACCCTAGACGGTTTTGTGGCCTTGGTGGCGTTTGTTGGGAGCGTCCAATTAAGTTGTGGAGAAGTGCCCCAACCTTGTGAGAGGTTCTGGTTGCCACCGACAAGTGCACCGATAGTGGAAGTGTGGATCGATCCCCGTTGGGGTGAGATTCACTGGAGAATAAGGGAGGCCTTTTGTGGCGTTGGTGGTTTGATACCACCCCCTCTCCAAACGAGACGTACTCCATGTTGGGAGGAACTCGGTAAAATATCGTTGTCCCCGCGTTCCTCGGTTATCTCTATACCCGAGCTCTTTACTTATGCACTTTACATTGCGATAGCCTTCGTGCTTGAAGTAATATATATCTTGCTATCACTTTGTTGCTTGTATTTCTTAGCATAAGTTGTTGGTGCACATAGGTGAACCTTAGTTGTTCTAGGTTGTTCTTAACAAAGTAAACACTAGTTTTATTCCGCCTTTGTTGATCCACTCTAGGAAAAGTTTTAATCGCCTATTCACCCTCCCTCTAGGCCATCCGTAACTTTTCACCCTTCTTCATCAATAAAAAGCTCAGGTCTATCTAGACACTTCGTTTTTATTGTTTCATACATAGTTGTGTTGTTCTTGGAGCATCTTAGTTTTCGTTTGCTTTGCTTAGTTTGTTTAGTTTTCTTGAGTAGTTTGGACCCCCGTTCTCGATGTGTTGTTTTGCAAATAACTTTGGTGTTGGAAAGGAGTAGTAAGTTCTTTCTTGAAGTGCAAGAGGAGCTTGCATTGACTGTGACTTAGACTTTAGCATGACATGCTAGGTGTTGTTTTGACCTTATGCTTAGTGATTATTGTTGTAGCATGTCTTGTTCCAAACAATTGGGATTGCTTAGTGTGTCTTGAAGAAATTATGCGTTGTTTTAGCATGCAAAATCATAGTATTGTGGTATTCTCCTTTGATGCTTTGCTTGGGTTGACTTGGCACATTCTCACACCATGTTATGAATATGACAAATAATCATTAGCCTCTATGATCATTTAGTCCTTGACTTGTATAACCACTCTTTTCTTTGATTAGTATGCTTTGTTGCACTGCATGATTATGGCCATTATTGCTCTCTTAGTTGATTGCTCCCAGTCTTTTGCTAGCCTCCACTTGTATGAGTAAGTTCTACTCATGCCTCCAACTCCCAAGAAACCAAGTTATTCCAAAGTGTCCACTATAAACTCCTATGCATGGTGTGTTACACCATTCCAAGTATATTCTTGTTTTAAACTATCTTCCAATTAAAAACTATTTTGTTATGTGAAAACTTAGTGATTAAAGCCCTCGCGAACTTGATGGCACATTTTATTCTTTTCCCCTAATAAACTTGAACCACTGTGACAACTTTGTTGTATATGCTTGCACTTATAAGTTGGAATTAGCAGAACCGTGCTGTCACAGGGAACGTTTTCAACATTGCACTTGTACTTTGTACTCAGTTGATATCATGTTCTTTTGTATATGGATGTCACCGGTGTGAAATAAAGAGGGAACTTGTAAGTCTATGGAGTTTGTATCCTGTGTTAGAGAAATGCCTGGGCCGCTAGCCTAAGCCATGCCTAATCATGGTGGAAACTTGCAGCATCACCATAATGAGCTATCTATGAAGCATCCTCAATAAAAAGCTATGCATATGGTAAATGAAAATATTGCTGAGATGCTCATTGTCTGCTTGTCTTTTCATTTTGGTTATGGGAAAGCTCATGTACCATATGCAAGGGGTACCCTGTTGGCGGTTCTCAATCATATGCAAATACTTACAGTGACAAGAACTTACCTGGACCCAAAGTTGAGTATGCATGAGGTGTGGCCCTCGTATTCAAGGGACATGAGATTGCCAACTTATACTTCATCAAGCATATACTTCAGCTTTGCCACTTTAACCTTAACCACTTCAAGATGCTTATGATAGGGGCAATGAGGGATGAAAGCTAACAAGTACCATAATTTTTTGGAAGCTCTTTTTAAAACTTGTAATCCCTGCTTCCTTTACAAAAAAAGCCTTTCTTCCACCATTATTGAGTCTCCACCTTCTACCTTTAGGCACCATTAAGAGAGCATAGTTTTCATTCTGTGTGTAGTGTTCCAAAGCTTATTAATTGATGCATATTGTGATATTACTTGTTCTTGTGCTACTTGTTTCTAGTCACCCTTGTGAACTTTGAAGGTGTCCTATGCATCTATATTGCTACTCTATGAGGGACAAGCTAATTGCCACTATGATATGTTTTCTGCATGTAAAACAAACAAACGTTTTTCAATGCATGTTATTCATGATATTTGTTTGTAGCTTGTCATGTTGCATGCATAGTTACTATGTCCTATTGTTAAGAACTCCATCTTTCATGCACATGTTTAGAGTTCTTTGATCCCAGCTTTCAATGCTTGCAAATGGTTGGATCTTTATTGTGAGGGTGCATGTCACCTCAAAAATTATTCTTTTTATCACTTACCTACTCGAGGACGAACAGGAGTTAAGCTTGGGGATGCTGATACGTTGACAACCCTATTTCAGCCCTCATTGCCCCTATCATAAGCATCTTGATGTGGTTAAGGTTAAAGTGGCAAAGATGGAGTATATGTTTGACGAAGTATAAGTTGGCAATATTAAGTCCCTTGAATACGAGGGCCACACCTCATGCACAGTCAACTTTGGGTCCAGGTAAGTTCTTGTCATTGTAAGTATTTGCATATCATTGAGAACCGCCAACGGGGTACCCCTTGCACATGGTACAGGAGCTTTCCCATAACCAAAATGACAAGGTAAGCAGACAATGAGCATCTAAGCAATCTTTTTATTTACCATATGCATAGCTTTTTATTAAGGATGCTTCATAGATAGCTCATTATGGTGATGCTGCAAGTTTCCACCATGATTATGCATGGCTTAGGCTAGCGGCCCAGGCGTTTCTCTAACACAGGATACAAACTCCATGGACTTACAAGTTCCCTCTTTATTTCACACTGGTGACATCCATAGACAAAAGAACATGATATTAACTTAGTACAAAGTACAAGTGCAATGTTGAAAACGTTCCCCGTGACAACACGGTTCTGCTAATTCCAACTTATAAGTGCAAGCATATACAACAAAGTTGTCACAATGGTTTAAGTTTATTAGGAGCAAAGAATATAAAGTGTGCCATCAAGTTCGTGAGGGCTTTAATCACTAAGTTTTCACATAACAAAATAGTTTTTAATTGGAAGATAGATGAAAACAAGAACATACTTGGAATGGTGTAACACACCATGCATAGGAGTTTATAGTGGACACTTTGGAATAACTTGGTTTCTTGGGAGTTTGGAAGCATGAGTAGAACTTACTCATACAAGTGGAGGCTAGCAAAAGACTGGGAGCAACCAACTAAGAGAGCAATAATGGCCAAAATCATGCAGTGCAACAAATCATACTAATCAAAGCAAAGAGTCGTACTACAAGTCAAGGACTAAATGATCATAGAGGCTAATGGTTATTTGTCATAGTCATAACATGGTGTGAGCATGTGCCAAGTGAACCAAGCAAAGCATCAAAGAAGAATACCACAATACTATGCTTTTGCATGCTAAAACAACGCATAACTTCTTCAAGGCACACTAAGCAATCCCAATTGTTTGGAACAAGACATGCTACAACAATAATCACTAAGCATAAGTGTTGGGGTTCGTAGCATGGAAAACAAAAAATTTCTACCGCATACAAACAAACAAGCCAAGATCTATCTACTAGATTGTAGCAACGAGTCCATGGAATAACTCACCCTCAAAGATTCCAAGGTGTTTAACGAGAGCGGATTCTCGTGGGTGATGTAGTCGTACTCTTGCCGATCTCAAGATCGTGTAGACGATCCTTCCGGCGCTGCGTTCCGGCAGCGCTTCCGCTGTCGGTCACACGTTCGGTACTCGATGAAGACCTTCCTCTCCCTTGTTCCAGCAGGCAGCGGAGGTTGTAGCACTCTCCTCGCGATTCCGGCAGCACGACGGCGTGGTACCGGAAGTAGAGGGGAGATCTCGCAGGGCTTCGCCTTAAGCCGGAGCGAGTATGGTGGACTACGAGAGAGGCCTCGGTGATCTAGGGTTTAGACACACCAAGGAGACAGGGCTAGGCCGGCGGCTAGGGCTTGGGGAAGCCCAAGTCGGCGGCTAGGGTTTGCCCTAGGCGGCGGCAGCAGCAGGAGGTGGTGGCACCGGCGGCTTGGGGCTAGGGTTTTGTGGAGGCAAGGTGTAGTCTTGGAGGGGCAGCCCTGCCCCTCCTTATATAGGTGGAGGGCGCCGGCCAAGGGGAGGGGAGTCCCTCCCCAACTTGGCTTCCAAGGCCGGCGGGTGGAGGGAGAGGAACTCCTCCCCAAGTAGGTTTCCTACTCTCCCTCCACCAAGCAAAACTTGTCGTTTGACTTTTCAAATTGGCGTTTGACTTTTCAAACTAGGATTTGATTTATCCCTTTATTTTGCTCAACGATGACACCTAGTACATGATGCAACCATTCCAACTTGTTATGACACATTCATGTACCCTTCCCCTCCGGAGTGCCGGACATTCCGGAACCTTCTAGAACATTCCCAATGAAAACACCGGAACCATTCTCCAACCCCGAAACAGGACTTTCCTTATATGAATCTTATTCTCCGGACCATTCCGGATCTCCTCGTGATATCCCAGATCCCATCCGAGACTCCGAACAATATTCGGTCTCTTACTCATCATTCCATAGCTACTCAACAACATCGAATCCTTAAGTGTGTCTCCCTACAATTCGTGAATTATGCGGACATGATCGAGACACTTCTTCGATCAATAACCAATAAAGGAATGTGGAAATTCATATGGCTCCCACATATTTCTACGATTACTTTGCGATCGAATGAACCACTTACATACGATACCAATTTCCCTTTGTCTCACGATAGTTTACTTATCCGAGGTTTTGATCGTCGGTATCTCTGCATACCTAGTTCAACCTCGTTACTAATAAGTACTCTTTTCTCGTTCCCGTGATATGTGATCCCTTGTGAGACAGTCACATGCTTGCAATCTAATTGGATGACATTCCACCGAGAGGGCCCAGAGTATATCTATCCGTCATATGGATGGACAAATCCCATTCTTGATCCATGTGTCTCAATCAATACTTTCCGAACACTCAATGCCACCTTTATAGCCACCCAGTTACGGTTTGGTGTTTGATGTTATCAAAGCATCCTTCCGGTGATGGTGATAAGCATGATCTCATAGTCGAAGGAATTAGGTTACTATGTATCAGAAAGCATATAGCAATTGAACTATTAAAATGACTTGATCTTTATGCTACGCTTATCTTTAGGAGTATGTCCATCATATCATTCTCCTAACGATATGATCTTGTTGTTAATAACATCTCAATGTTCATGATAGGGAAACCACAATCATTTATTAACCAACAAGCTAGTATTATGAAGAGGCTTTACTAGGGACTTCAATTTAAGTTTACAAATCACCAAAGTATTAATGTTTCCTTGTTAATACTATTATAGCATGAATGTAAACATTTATCATAAACACAAAGATATAATAATAACTACATTTATTATTGTCTCTAGGGCATATCTCCAACAGTCTCACACTTGCACTAGAGTCAACTAATCTAGATTACATGGTAATATACCGAACACCCATGGCAGTTTGGTGTTGGTCATGTTTTGCCCTCGGGAGAGGTTTAGTCAACGGATCCACCACATTCAGATCTGTGTGTACTTTACAAATCTTTATGTCACCATCTTTGACATGTTCTCTTATAGCGTGAAAACGTAGCTTGATGTGCTTAAGCTTCTTGTGTGACCTTGGTTCTTGCGCATTGGCTATGTCGCCCATGTTATCACAGTAGATAGACATTGGGTCCAGCGCACTTGGAACCACACCGAGCTCTGTAATGAACTCCTTCATCCATATCGCTTCTTTGGAAGCCTCCGAAGCAGCTATGTATTCCAATTCAGTTGAAGATCTCGCCACAACGCTTTGCTTTGCACTCCTCCAGCTAACTGTTGCACCATTCAAAGTAAATACGTATCCAGATTGAGATTTAGAATCATCCGGATCGGTGTTCCAACTAGCATCGGTGTAACCATTTACAACGAGTTGTTCATCACCTCCATAAGAAAGAACCATATCCTTAGTTCTTCTCAAGTACTTCAGGATGTTTTTGACCGCTGTCCAATGATCCACTCCTGGATCACTTTGATATCTGCTAGTCAAACTAACAGCATATGCAATGTCGGGTCTAGTACATAGAATGGCATACATTAGAGATCCTATGGCTGAGGCATAGGGAGTCTTACTCATCCTTTCTGTATCTTCTGCCGTTGTTGGACTTTGAGTTTTACTCAACGTCGTATTGGGCAACATGGGCAAGAACCCTTTCTTGCTATCTTCCATTACAAACCTCTTTAGAACTTTGTCCAAATATGTACTTTGTGACAACGATATTAGGCGTCTCGATCTATCTCTATAAATCTTTATACCTAATATATAAGCTGCTTCGCCAAGATCTTTCATTGAAAAACTATTATTCAAATATTCCTTGACACTATTAAGAAGGTCTACATCATTCCCAATCAAAAATATGTCATCTACATATAGTATTAAGAATGCTACAGAGCTCCCACTCACTTTCTTGTAAATACAAGCTTCTCCATAAGTTTGTATAAAACCAAAACTTTTGATTACTTTATCAAAACGTTGATTCCAACTTCGGGTTGCTTCAATCCATATATGGACCGTTGAATTTTGCATACCTTGTTAGCATCATTAGGATCGACAAAACCTTTGGGTTGCATCATATACAACTCTTCATCAATGTCTCCATTGAGGAACGTTGTTTTGACATCCATCTACCATATCTCATAATCATAATATGCAGCGATTGCTAACATAATCCTCACAGACTTTAGCTTCGCTACTGGTGAGATAATCTCATCGTAGTCAACTCCTTGAATTTGTCGAAACCCTTTTGCGACAAGTCGAGCTTTATAGACAGTAACATTACCATCAGCATCTGTTTTCTTCTTGAAAATCCATTTGTTCTCGACAGCCTTCCGGCCATCTGGTAAGTCCACCAAAGTCCATACTTGGTTTTCGTACATGGATCCAATCTCGGATTTCATGGCTTCTTGCCATTTATTGGAATCTAGGCTCATCATCGCTTCCTCATATGTCGCAGGGTCATCGGTGTTGTCCACCAACATGACACTCATAACGGGATCATACCAATCGGGAGTGGTACGAGTTCTCGTTGACCTGCGCGGTTCTGTAGCAACTACAACCGAAGTTTCATGATCATCATCATTAGCTTACTCTCTTATTGGTGCGGGCATCACAAGAACTTCTTCCGGTGCTGTGCTACTCGCAAGTTCGAGAGAAGGTTCGACAACCTCGTCGAGTTCTACTTTCCTTCCAGTCACTTCTTTCGAGAGAAATTCCTTCTCTAGAAAGGATCCATTCTTGGCAACGAAGATTTTGCCTTTGGATCTATGATAGAAAGTATACCCAATAGTTTCCTTTGGGTATCCTATGAAGACGCATTTTTCCTCTTTGGGTTCAAGCTTGTCCGGCTGTAACTTCTTTACATAGGCTTCGCAACCCCAAATTTTAAGGAACAACAATTTAGGTTTCTTCCCAAACCATAATTCATACGGTATCGTTTCAACGGATTTAGATGGTGCCCTATTTAAAGTGAATGCGGCTGTTTCTAATGCATAACCCCAAAATGATAGCGGTAAATTTGTAAGTGACATCATAGAATGAACCATATCTAAGAGAGTTCGATTACGACGTTCGGATACACCATTACGCTGTGGTGTTCCCGGCGGTGTCAATTGTGAAAGTATTCCGCATTTCTTCAAATGCTCGCCAAACTCGTAACTTAGATATTCACCTCCACGATCAGAACGTAGAAATTTAATCTTCTTGTTACGTTGATTCTCAACCTCACTTTGAAATTCCTTAAACTTCTCGAAAGTTTCGGACTTATGCTTCATGAAATAGATATACCCATATCTACTCAAGTCATCCGTGAAGGTAAGAACATAACGATAACCACCGCGCGATGCTACACTCATTGGACCACACACATCGGTATGTATGATTTCCATTAAGTCCGTAGCTCGCTCCATCGTACCAGAAAATGGAGTCTTAGTCATTTTACCCATCAGACATGCTTCGCATCTTTCAAGTGATTCGAAATCAAGTGATTCAAGAAGTCCATCGGAATGGAGTTTCTTCATACGCTTCACTCCAATGTGACCAAGACGGCAGTGCCACATATAGGTCGAGTTATCGCTCAATTTCAAACGTTTAGCTTCAATGTTATTGATATGTGTATTTCCACTATCGAGATTCAATAAGAATAGACCATCTATCAAAGGTGCATGTGCATAAAACATATTACTCATATAAATCGAACAACCATTATTCTTGGACTTAAACAAGTAACCGTCTCGCAATAAACAAGATCCCGATATAATGTTCATGCTTAATGCAGGCACCAAATAACAATTATTTAAGTATAAAACTAATCCCGATGGTAGATGAAGAGGTAGCGTGCCGACCGCGATCACATCAACCTTTGATCCATTTCCCACGCGCATCGTCACCTCGTTCTTCTCTAGCTTCCGTCTATTCTGCAGCACCTGTTTCGAGTTACAAATATGAGCAACCGAACCAGTATCAAATACCCAGGCACTACTACGAGTACTAGTGAGATACACATCAACAACATGTATATCGGATATACCTTTCTTCTTGATGTTGCTGTTCTTCAAATCCGCCAAGTACTTTGGGCAATTCCACTTCTAGTGACCTTCTCCCTTGCAGTAAAAGCACTCAGTATCATGCTTAGGTCCAGCCTTGGTCTTCTTCGTCGGTGCGGTAACTTCCTTACCACCCTTCTTGAAGTGTCCCTTTTGCTTAGACTTGCCTTTCTTGAATTTGGTGGTCTTATTAACCATCAACACTTGGTGCTCTTTCTTGATCTCCACTTCTGTAGATTTTAACACGGAGAAGAGTTCTGGCAACTGCTTGTTCATGCTTTGCATATTGTAGTTCATCACAAAGTTCTTGTAACTTGGTGGTAGTGATTGGAGGACACGGTAAATCCCCAAAGCATTAGGAATCACTATACCCAAGCTTTGGAGTTTGTTTGTGTGCCCAGACATCTTAAGCACATGCTCACTGACGCAGCTGCCCTCTTCCATCATGCAGGTAAAGAACTTTTTAGAAGCCTCATAGCTCTCAACTGCCGCGTGAGTCTCAAAAATCAATTTGAGTTCACGGACAATATCATGTGGGTCTGAATTCTCAAACCTTTTCTGAAGCTCCGATTCCAAACCATACAAGATAACACACTGAACTATGGAGTACTGATTCTTCCGAGCGAGGTAAACGTTCTTTACTTCATCGGTAGCATCAGCTGCAGGCGGGTCACCTAGCGGTCCATCCAGCACATAGGTCAAATTACCAGCATTGAGGACAATCCTCAAATTGCGGAACCAATCCGCGAAGTTGCTTCCATTGTTTTTCAACTTTTCTTTCTCTAGGAACACATTAAAATTGATGGTAGGGGCTGCCATTGATCTACAACATATTTGCAATAGTTTAGACTAAGTTTATGATAAATTGAGTTCTAATTAATAGTTAAATTAATCTAGGTGAACTCCCACTCAAAACAATATCCCTCACATTGTTTTAGTGATCACACGAACCAAATCCACCACATCAAAACCGATCATCATGAGAGTTGATGTAGCTTCAATGGCGAACAATCGACATGTTCATCATATCTACTATATGATTCATGCTTTACCTTTCGGTGATCTGTGTTTCGAGGCTATGTATGTACATGCTAGGCTCGTCAAGATCAAACCTTAGCTTCCGCATGAGCAAATCTGGCTTGCTCATGTTGTATACACTTGCAGAATCTAACACACCCGATCATCACGTGGTGCTTCGAAACAACAAGATTTAGCAACGGTGCTTACTAAGGACGAACACTTTAGAACTTGAAATTCATGTGCATGAGGGATCATCTTATAATGCTACCGTTGTTAACTAAGCAATACAAGATGCATAAAGGATTAACATCACATGCAATTCATAATATGTGATATGATATGGCCTTTCTTCTTTGTGCTTCCGATCTCCATCTTCAAGCACGGACATGATCTCCATCATCACCGGCATTGCATCAAGGTCAATGACGCTGCTCCATGGTTGTCGTCCACCAGCTTCAACTATTTGTCAACACCCGGATTTTTAATCCCAGATGCCTGTTATGCCATACATCGCAATCCCAGGATTACCATTTTTGCGAGACATAACAGAATTGGATACCATAGTACATCATCCATTACAACCGTACATAAGTTCTTACACAAATAGGGATCTCATGATCCAGTTCTTAATACAACATCAAGCAGCGGAATACGTAATAATAACGGTAGCATAGGCGAAGCTCCATCTTCGGGGTCACAGGCAATGCTGACGATGGGAGATGATCCTAGTTGTCGTAACCTTCCTGGGGTCCATCCTCCAGGTACTCCTCTTCATAGTCTGGCCACGGGAATAGCCAGGGACAAAGCCATGAGTACTATTTAAGTACTCGCAAACTAATACTAACAAGTGAAAGGGGTTTTTGATAATAGGACACTAGGCTCTAGGGTTATTTTGCAAAAGATAGATTTATCTCTACTAAGTTAAGGAGCAACGAATGCTGGTTGAAGTTTTAGAACACTTAAGTGGGGACTTGTATGTCATATCACAACCCTGTTGTGGTCAAGTCAAAGTCTCAATTCATTTCATAAGTCATTTTGAAAAGTCTGATGGGGGAACAGTATGGCCACTCCAACTGTCCATAACCGCGGACGCGGCTATTTGAATAGTTTGACACTCTGCAGAGATTGTACACTTTCACCACAACATTCGATACATCCGTCAGGAACAAATCCTGAATTCACCATACTCAGTATGCGGATAACCAATCCTAACCTTTCAATTACACGCCCTAGTATAAGCACCTCTCATGTGAGTTTGGCCTCCCAACCATGACCAACTGTCATCTTGGGTACTGCACAGGTGGACAATCTTCACAAGGTAGCCTCAGCTCAGACCTTGGCCGTGAGGGAACTGATACTAAGGTATATAAGTTTCCAGTCAAGCCCTACCCAATCTTTGGGTATTGTGGTTGTACGATAAAATTGGAATGGTATCGCATCCAGACAACCATCAATTTTATAAAGGGATAAGGCTCATGCCTCAACATTTTCATCACCAAAATCATCAGGTGTTCGGAAACACATGTCCAAAACATTTCAATAGAATGATAAATCATTCCAAGGTTTTCATAACCATTTTTCCACCAAGTATTCCCACCTAAAGTTGATCAAGTTTTATGCTTAGCACTAGCATCTACAAGTGGGGGTAAGCACTAAATTAGGGGTGGTAAACTAGTGGAGTTTTGACTAAGTTCAATCTCATATCTTAGGATGACATAAAGATTATCTAGCTTAGGCCAAATTTTATGCTCTTTATGCAACCTTCACATATCTTTCTAGTATCTATAATTCACTTAAGTAAACTCTAAGTAATATCTTTGATAAAGAAATAAAGTATAAAGCTTGTAAGTAAAAACTAGGATTGGTTTATCAAGTGGATATGATCACATATGCTTAAGGCATATAGTGGGCATAGTAACAAGTAGTGGTTTGTGGCATCAGTAGGGTATCTTGAAAGGGTTAGCTTGCATTGGTCAACTTGATTAGTAAAGCTTGCATTCTTGTAAATATAAGCTTGCCTTGTGCAGAGCAGTGGTTGAAGTTCTCCTCGGCTTCTTCTTCATAGTATCCTCCTTCCTCCTCGTATCCTTGGTCGGTACTAGCGTCTATAAATAAATATGATGTACACAATCACCAATCAATACTTAACTACTTGCATTCATCACACACAAGGGTCCTATAGATGATCTAGCATCATCACTAACATTACAAGGTTAAAGCTTGGTTTAATTCCTTTTATTTTTAGAAAAGTAATTCCTACTCATTGAAAAACTACATAAGATTTAATATTCTCCAAACCAAACATGGAATAATGTTGACACATGTCATCACCACATATTTTAGTCCATGGGAATGTGATTTAAAGTGGTGTCACAATTTAATAAGGTTTTACCCTTTTATTTTAATTAATTAAAGTGGCTAGAAATGCCTATGGGGCATTCTTTTATTACTTGAACATTCTTCCTATAAGTAAACCTATATATTTTTATATATTCTGAAAGGTATGGTTTAATGTGATTTTTCAGAGTTGGAATCAACTCAAAAGCTATTATGGTTTTAATTTGAAAAATGTTTGAATGCAGAAAAGCTTCTGCCTTGTTATTTTTGCCAAGGATGATCTATAGATCCAATTGACTTGAATCCAACGGGATTGGATTCAGCATTTCAAGACCTTTCTAACAAAATTAGTTTCATTCAATTTAGTGCAATGAATCTACCTGGGTTGATTTTTGAAATTGGGTACATAAGTGTGTTTGAAATAAAATGGAAAAGGTTTAATTCAAATAACTGGGCTGCGCGGGAAAAGTTAACGGGCTGGCCTGCTAAGCGTAGCGCTTCCGCGGGCTGCTTAAGTGGGTGTCCCAACGCGTCAGAGACACAGGGGGGTTCGAAGCGGTACGGGGCAACGTGGGTCGTTCGATCTGATTCTAATCCAATGGATGGGAGTCATCGTCGACGTTGGGCAACGCCGGCGAGAAAGAAACCTAGCGTGGCCAGTGGGGGTTGCTGGGGGCTCACCGGGGTGCTGGCGAGGGTCGGTGAGGCGGGCGAACGACGAAGTCGACGACGGCGAGTCTCCTGGTACCGGTGGCTCCTCCTGGGGCGGCTCCAATCACTGGCTCCCTTCTTCTCCAGAGGCGGCGGGCTCCGGTGAAATTCCAGCGATGCGCTGCTCGCCTTGCTCCGGGAACGGTGTGGCACGATCAGTGATGAGAGGGGAGTAGAATGGTGTGAAGAATTCGAGCGGGGGAGTCCTCTATTTATAGTCAGTCAAGCGAGGGGACCGACGGGGCACACAGTGAGCTCGTCGGGGGCGATGGTACATACGACTATTGGCATGGGCGAAGGTAGGGGACGGTGCGGTGTTCCCTGGCGATGCTCAACGCTACGGTGGCGAGACATGGGGCGGTGCGGGTTGTTCTGGAACATGCGACGCTCTGCGTGGCAGAGGCGGTGTCTTCGACGGCGAGCGGTGGCTGTGCGTCACGGGGCGGCGAACGAGGATGTCTGTCGGTCTCCTGGGTCGGTGGTGATCGTGTGTGCACGTGGTGAGGGTGACGCGCGGTCTATGGGCTTCGGTCGAGGGTGGCGCTCTGGCGCACGCTCGGCATGGTCGCTGGCGGTCTGGGCGCAGTCCGTGCGTGTGGTCCAGTGGCTAGCAGGGTTCGAGCGCTGGACAGGGAGTGGCGATGGACGGTGGACTGCCTCCCAGACATGTTGTTTTGGCTTGGTGCTTGCTCTGGCTAGCTAGCCATTGTCGGCTAGCAAGGGGGGTGCTCGGGTTGGCATGGCATGGAGCAAAGGGTAGGGGCTAGGGTTGGTCCAAGCACTGGTTGGCACTGGGGGAGACAAGGGTGATCAATGGTGAACATTGCTTAGCCCAATTACTGCTCCAAACAGTGAAGTTAGGCCAGTTTGATTTGAATCTGCCAAGTGTTTGATGAAATGACCGGATAAAATCAAGTTTTGAATTTTGAAAAGATTTTTGGTGGGTGTGCTAGGTTGGTGTTGGTGAGTCTGTAGATGCTTGGGTTTTGAAAGTTGAGCTTGTTTGAGTGGTTTTTGAAAAAGTGGGATCTTCTCATATGATAAAGATTCAATTTTGAATTGTCATTTAAACTATGCATTTAAAAGTTTCTGGATGATCACAAAGTGGGCCTTGATACTTTGTTATGAGTACAATCAAGAGGTGCAAAGATCCATAAAAGTTTCTGTTAGGTTCTGAAAGTTTGAGACAACCAAAGTAGGCATGAGAGTTAAATTGGTCAAAATGACCATTCCTTTATTTTATTTGTTTTGCTTTATTTGTCTTTGGGAAAAGTGTGGGAAATGTTTTAGATGATGTTTATTTCACCTAAGAAACATTTTACAAGCAAGTAAACATACAAACAAGGTGGTTCAAAAGAATTTCAAATTCAATGCATACTCATATGCATGCATTCAAAATTTTATTTAGAAAAGTTTTTGTTAAACCTGATTTTGATGCTTAGAGTTTGATGATTTAAGTTTAGTATTTTTGGGATGTTACACTATTACAACTACTTTGAATAGACACACGGGTCTTAACAGAAATTAAAGACAACCATATGGCTCCTGCCGGTTGCCAACTTACAATAAGGAACATTGCATACATCAAATATAATCACAATCATGGCCATATCACATCACAGCACACCCCTGCAAAACAAAGTTAGACGCCTCTAATTTCTTTGCATATTTTACGTGGTTTGGGTCTTTCAATAAGTGTCGATCTAACTTACGAACAAGAACCACAACGTTGATGTTTGAACTATCAAGTGCCCGTTGTAAATTGGATCTATACTATAATGGGAGAGACAGACACCCGCAAAGCCACTTATGCAATACAAGTTGCATGTTGAGCGTGGAGCAAGTCTCATGAACGATTTCATGTAAGGTTAGCCCGGGCCTCTTCATCCCATCATACCGCAAGATGCAAAGTACACAAGAAGCAATTGATAATAAAAGCACCACCGCCCACAATGACCATTGTGTTCTACTCGTGCAACAGATCTACATATAGACACGGCTCTGATACCACTGTTGGGGTTCGTAGCATGGAAAACAAAAAATTTCTACCGCATACAAACAAACAAGCCAAGATCTATCTACTAGATTGTAGCAACGAGTCGATGGAATAACTCACCCTCGAAGATTCCAAAGTGTTTAACGAGAGCGGATTCTCGTGGGTGATGTAATCGTACTCTTGCCGATCTCAAGATTGTGTAGACGATCCTTCCGGCGCTGCGTTCCGGCAACGCTTCCGCAGTCGGTCACACGTTCGGTACTCGATGAAGACCTTCCTCTCCCTTGTTCCAGCAGACAGCGGAGGTTGTAGCACTCTCCTCGCGATTCCGGCAGCACGACGGCGTGGTACCGGGAGTAGAGGGGAGATCTCGCAGGGCTTCGCCTTAAGCCGGAGCGAGTATGATGGACTATGAGAGAGGCCTCGGTTATCTAGGGTTTAGACACACCAAGGAGAGAGGGCTAGGCCGACGGCTAGGGCTTGGGGAAGCCCAAGTCGGCGGCTAGGGTTTGCCCTAGGCGGCGGCAGCAGCAGGAGGTGGTGGCACCGGCGGCTTGGGGCTAGGGTTTTGTGGAGGCAAGGTGTAGTCTTGGAGGGGCAGCCCTGCCCCTCCTTATATAGGTGGAGGGCGCCGGCCAAGGGGAGGGGAGTCCCTCCCCAACTCGGCTTCCAAGGCCGGCGGGTGGAGGGAGAGGAACTCCTCCCCAAGTAGGTTTCCTACTCTCCCTCCACCAAGCAAAACTTGTCGTTTGACTTTTCAAATTGGCGTTTGACTTTTCAAACTAGGATTTGATTTATCCCTTTATTTTGCTCAGCGATGACACCTAGTACATGATGCAACCATTCCAACTTGTTATGACACATTCATGTACCCTTCCCCTCCGGAGTGCCGGACATTCCGGAACCTTCTAGAACATTCCCAATGAAAACACCGGAACCATTCTCCAACCCCGAAACAGGACTTTCCTTATATGAATCTTATTCTCCGGACCATTCCGAATCTCCTCATGATATCCCGGATCCCATCCGAGACTCCGAACAATATTCGGTCTCTTACTCATCATTCCATAACTACTCAACAACATCGAATCCTTAAGTGTGTCTCCCTACAATTCGTGAATTATGCGGACATGATCGAGACACTTCTTCGATCAATAACCAATAGAGGAATGTGGAAATTCATATGGCTCCCACATATTTCTACGATTACTTTGCGATCGAATGAACCACTTACATACGATACCAATTTCCCTTTGTCTCACGATAGTTTACTTATCCGAGGTTTTGATCGTCGGTATCTCTGCATACCTAGTTCAACCTCGTTACTGATAAGTACTCTTTTCTCGTTCCCGTGATATGTGATCCCTTGTGAGCCAGTCACATGCTTGCAAGCTAATTGGATGACATTCCACCGAGAGGGTCCAGAGTATATCTATCCGTCATATGGATGGACAAATCCCATTCTTGATCCATGTGTCTCAATCAATACTTTTCGAACACTCAATGCCACCTTTATAGCCACCCAGTTACGGTGTGGTGTTTGATGTTATCAAAGCATCCTTCCGGTGATGGTGATAAGCATGATCTCATGGTCGAAGGAATTAGGTTACTATGTATCAGAAAGCATATAGCAATTGAACTATTAAAATGACTTGATCTTTATGCTACGCTTATCTTTAGGAGTATGTCCATCATATCATTCTCCTAACGATATGATCTTGTTGTTAATAACATCTCCATGTTCATGATAGGGAAATCACAATCATTTATTAACCAACAAGCTAGTATTATGAAGAGGCTTTACTAGGGACTTCAATTTAAGTTTACAAATCACACAAGTATTAATGTTTCCTTGTTAATACTATTATAGCATGAATGTAAACATTTATCATAAACACAAAGATATAATAATAACTTCATTTATTATTGCCTCTAGGGCATATCTCCAACAATAAGGTCAAAAAAACACCTAGCATGTCATGCTAAAGTCTAAGTCACAGTCAATGCAAGCTCCTCTTGCACTTCAAGCAAGAACTTACTACTCCGTTCCAAACACCAAGCAACTTATTTGCAAAACAACACAACGAGAATGGGGGTCCAAACTACTTTATTCAAGCAAACTAAAAAACCTAAGCAAAGCAAACGGAAACTAAGACGCTCCAAGAACAACACAACTATGCATAAAAAACAATAAAAACGAAATGTCTAGACATACCTGAGATTTTTATTGATGAAGAAGGGGATGCCCCATCCCCAAGCTTTGACGCTTGTACCTCTTGGATATTTCTTGGGGTGACACCATGGTGGCATCCCCAAGCTTGAGCTTTTGTCCATTCTTCATCTCATTGCATCATTCTCTCTCTACACCTGGAATTTTTCCTTCATGCAAAACTTCACACAATCTTCATTAGCAACATTAGTGTATTCAAAAGATATTAGACCTCGGGCAAAGCTTTGGAACATCAAGGATTTTCACTAAAAACACAAGCTACTGTAGTAACTCCTTCAAAAAGCTCAATTCACCTAAAGAGAACTCAAAAAGGAATCAATAAGAATCAAATGTAAATAATGGCAGAAATCTGTCAAAACAGACCAGCAGGTAGAAACCGATTTTTTCGAACATCTTCTGTTGCTCAAATCAAAAAGTTTTGAACTAACGAAAGTTATCTAACATACTGGGGGATTTATTCGTAAATTTTGAGCTCAATCCGAGTTACAAAGATATTAGACCTCTGGCAAAGCTTTGGAACAGCAAGGCTTTTCACTAAAAACACAAGCTATTGTAGTAACTCCTTCAAAAAGCTCAATTCACCTAAAGAGAACT
This sequence comes from Avena sativa, assembly GCA_916181665.1. Classification (NCBI taxonomy): domain Eukaryota; kingdom Viridiplantae; phylum Streptophyta; class Magnoliopsida; order Poales; family Poaceae; genus Avena; species Avena sativa. The sequence goes on from OV702282.1 coordinate 243,691,736, forward strand.
CAAAAAGGAATCAATAAGAAGCAAATGTAAATAATGGCAGAAATTTGTCAAAACAGACCAACAGGTAGAAACCTATTTTTCGAACATCTTCTGTTGCTCAAATCAAAAAGTGTTGAACTAATGAAAGTTATCTAACATATTGGGGTATTTATTCGTAAATTTTGAGCTCAATCTGAGTTACATGATCATAGAGTCTATGGTGACTTGTTCATAGTCATAACATGGTGTGAGCATGTGCCAAGTCAACCCAAACAAAGCATCAAAGGAGAATACCACAATACTATGCTTTTGCATGCTAAAACAACGCATAATTCTTTCAAGGCACACTAAGCAATCCCAATTGTTTGGAACAAGACATGCTACAACAATAATCACTAAGCATAAGGTCAAAACAACACCTAGCATGTCATGCTAAAGTCTAAGTCACAGTCAATGCAATCTCCTCTTGCACTTCCAAGCAAGAACTTTCTACTCCTTTCCAACACCAATCGACTTATTTGAAACAACACGGCGAGAACGGGGTTCCAAACTACTTTGTTCAAGCAAACTAAACAAACTAAGCAAAGCAAGCGAAAACTAAGATGCTCCAAGAACAACACAACTGTGCATGAAACAATAAAAACGAAGTGTCTAGACAAACCAGAGCTTTTTATTGATGAAGAAGGGGATACCTTGGGCATCCCCAAGCTTTGATGCTTGTACCTCTTGGATATTTCTTGGGGTGACACTGGGGTGGCATCCCCAAGCTTGATCTTTTATCCATTCTTCATATCATTACATCATTCTCTCTCTACACCTGAAATTTTTCCTTCATACAAAACTTTACATAATCTTCATTAGCAACATTAGTGTATTCAAAAGATAATAGACCTTTGGGATAAGATTTGGAACAACAATGCTTTTCACTAAAAACACAATCTACCGAAGCAAATTCCTTTAAAAATCTCAATTCCCCAAAAGAGAACTCAAAAAGAAATCGATAAGAAGCAAACGCAAATAATGGCAGAAATCTGTCAAAACATACCAGCACGTAGAAACCGATTTTTTCGAAAATATTCTGTTAATCAAATCAAAAAGTGTTGAACTAACGAAAGTTACCTAACATACTGGGGTATTTATTCGTAAAATATCATTTCAATCCGACTTATAGACACTCCTCACGAATTTTTATGGTGGAGGACAGAAATCTGTTTCGGGACAGCAACTCCCCAAATCTTACTTCCCTCTCATTAAAGGTCATTCTTGACACAAAAAGCAAACAAAAAAGGATAAGGAGAGGTCATTACTGAAGTAATAACTTCCAAGACTCAAGGAAACTCTTGGGTTATCTCCCAACAAGTACTTTTCTTTAACGCCTTTAAGTTAGGCTTGATAGCTTGAGAAGATGCTCTCATAAGAACTATGAGTTGAAGTAAAAGAGAGCATCAAGAAGCAAATTCAAAACACCTTTAAGTCTAATCCACTTCCTATGCATAGGAATCTTGTACACAAATAAGTTCACAAAGAACAAAGTGACATGCATAGGAAGAGAAAACAAGAGTAACTTCAAAACTTTCAGCACAAAGAGAGGTGTTTTAGTACCATGAAAACTTCTACCACCATATTTTCCTCTCTCATAATAATTTTCAGTAGCCTCATGAATAAACTCAACAATATAACTATCACATAAAGAAGGCTTTTCATGAGCTACAAACACATAATTTCTATCAAGCTCAAAAATAGTGGGATTAAAACCTTCACAGGTTTTACCCAAAGTAGATATTTTAAAAGGATCCACAGGAATATAACATTCATCCTTCTTGAGTAAGCATGGGGACAATCAAATAATGCGAGGGATAAAGAGTTACTCTCATTAGAAGGTAGGCATGGGTAGATAATCCATTCTTCCTCCTTTTGTTCATCACTCTCCTCCTCTTTTTCATCTAATGAGCTTCCAGTTTCAACAATTTATTTTTTCAAAGGCTCCTGCAAGGCATTAGTCTCTTCCAAATGTGGAAAGCACCTATTAAAATATTCAAGAATATAGCCATCTGCTTCCTTGTAATTATCAAAGGAAAACTTAAGTGTCTCATAAACCTCATGTTTATAAGGTGCATCATCAGTATTCTCAAGCAAACTGGCAAGTTCAAATGCACCCTTGAAGGCAATAAATTCTTCAATATGTTCCACATCATAAAAGTCATAATTTCCTTTAACATAAGAAGATATGGTAACATTATCATTATACTCACATTGAAAGGGTAGGTGTTTATACCTCCTGCAGCAACAAGCTTTATCAAAGCAATAAGTAACATTATAAGTAGAGCACACGTCTCTAGCAATAGTATTCAACCTATCAATTTGTTCACATAAGTGTTTCCCTTTTTATGACAAACAGTGTTCCTTATAATAATAGTTTTGTTCTTCCGTGAACCCACCTTGCCAATAATAACTAGTTTCAAAGAAACCATCCATTAATGGAAATCATGACCAATCAAGGCAATAACAGACCAGCAACTAGAGTAGGAACTATTTTTTTGTGTTTCTGAATAAAGCAAGCAAACCAAACTAGACTATTTTTTGGGGTTTTATTGAAAAGATGCAAACAAAACCAAACAAAAGAAACAAAGCAAACTACAAACAAAGTAAAGAGAAAGGAAGTGAAGGACTCCCCTAGTGAAGACGTCCTTAGCCTCCACGGCAACGGCGCCAGAAAACTTGTTGATGGTGCTGACGTGGAGCACTTCATTGGAAACCCCAAGAGCAAGGTGTGAAGCAGCAAGCAGCAAGTCTTCCCTCAGTAGAGACTGAGGTTATCGAACCAGAAGGAGGAAGGAAACGTCACACAGGTGTTGCAAGCAACGCGGAGACCTGCACAACACAAACTCAAGACTTTGCCCCAACGAATCAATGAGGTTGTCAAGCTCACCGGTTTGCTGTAACATAGGATTAAACGTATGGTGTGGAAGGTAATGGTTTGCATCAAGTAAACAAGTAACAGTGGAAGATGTATCAATGGTAAAGATTGGACCGGGGTCCATAGTTCACTAGAGGTGCTCTCCTTAGATAAACAACATGGCATGAAGGGTAAACAAATTACAGCAGGGCAATTGACAGGAACTGAGCAAGGCATAACAATGCAATTACTAGTCAGAAAGATCCTATGAGATTAGATTGGGCAACACAACAAGATACATAGACCACCATCCAACTGCATCTATGACTAGAAGTCCACCTTCAGGTTATCATCCGAACCCTCTCTAGTATTAAGTTGCAAGCAACAGACAACTGTTTTAACCAAAGTGTGTAAGGTAAACAGTCCACATGTTCCATGAACAAGAGACCGTTGTTTTCTCCCTAGTGACAATAGCACATCTACAACCGAAGAGATTTCTGTCACTTCCCTTGGAAACTAGAGGCATGAACCCACTATCGAGCATAAATACCCCCTCTTGGAGTCGCTAGCAACTACTTGGCCAAGATAGCTACTAACAACGGAGAGCATGCAAGATCACAAACAACACAGACATGATAGAATCATAAAGACAAAACCGTTAATCAAACCAACATAATAATCTCAATATCCATCAGATCCCCGCAAACACAACATGCATTATTACAAATAGATTAGATATTGATCATGAACGGAGCTCACAAGATCTATACATGAAAGCACAAAGGAGGAGATACAACCATCCAGCTACTACATGGACCCATAGTCCAAGGTGGAACTACTCACGCATCATACCAGAGAGAAGGCCTCCGGGATGATCTCCCCTCCAGCAGGGTGCCGGGAAGAACTTCAGATCCCCCTGATCTAGGGACGATGGTGGCGGCGGCTACAAACGGTTTCGTGGAGATTTGATCGGGTGCCTAGGGTTTTTGCATCGGGGGCTTCTTATAGGCGAAGGGGGAGACCGAGGCGGCGGCCAGGGGCGCCAAACCCTAGCCAGGCACGGGTTAGGGCCCACCCGCACCTAGGGTGGGTCTGGCCACCCTGGGAAAGTAATTGACTTTGACGTTTGTCCCGTCCAATTCTGAGAATATTTATTTACTAACTTTTCTGAAACCAAAAACAGCAGAAAACAGGCATCTGGCACTGTTGCAACTTGTTAATATGTTAGTACCAGAAAACATGTAAAAAGCACCTCAAAGTGTGGACAAGTAAAGCAAAGTAGATACTAAACAAGCATGGAGTATCAAAAATTATAGATACGTTTCCAACGTATCAGTTGGTCTCCTCTCCCTCACCGGATGAGTTCAGATACCTCGAGGGAGATCCCTCATCGGCCTCGTGAATCATATCCTCGAGCAAGTGTTCCGAATCTAGGTCTCTGCGGACTGGACTAGGTGGATCCATAGTTCCTGCAAAATGCACACAATATTTATTTGAACTTAACAAATAAACCGAAAACCCTAAACCCGGAGGTGCGGTGGCGGTGGCCGGTGATGGTGGCCGCGGGAGAGGCGGGCAACTAAGCGGATTCCCCCGAGAACCACCACCCTAACCCTAACTCCGGTCACCATCGAGCACCAACACCCTAACCCTAACCCTAACTCCGGTTACAAAGAGGGTCTTACAATAAAAATACTATATTACACTATTATATTACAATAAAAAACTCTATTATAAACATAACTTACAATATTAAACTATAATCCTAAACTATACATTAAACTAAAAAATCCTAAACTATAATCCTAAACACATTAAACTAAAAAATCCTAAACTATACACTAAACTATAATCCTAAACTATACATTAAACTAAAAAAATCCTAAACTATAATCCTAAACTATACATTAAACTAAAAAATCCTAAACTATAATCCTAAACTATACACTAAACTATAATCCTAAACAATACAATAAACTGAAAAATCCTAAACTAAAAAATCCTGAGTACTAATCTAACACTAACACTCACCAGCGGTGGCGGTAGGCGCGGGCGCGGGAGTTGGCGGCGGGCAGCCTCGCGGCCGGCGCTTCGTCGGAGTTGGCGGTGGTGCCGTGATGCGCGGCCGAGCTCGAGGGCGGGCGCGCGGGGCGTGGCGGCAAGGGCGTGGGCGCGGGGCATGGCGGACTCGGCGGTGGCGCAGCGGCCGACAGAGAGAGGGAGGCGCGGCGGGCATGGAAGTTCGTCGGAGTTGGTGGCGGGGAAGCCTGGCGACGCTTCGTCGTCTCTCTGGCGGTCTGGCCTCCACTTATCCTGGTGCGTGGAACGCACCGGGGGAGAAGACCTCAATTTATACCCCCCCCCCCCTCTAGTCCCGGTGCGTGGCACCAGCCGGGACTAAAGGGGGGTCTCTAGTCGAGGCTCGTGCCACGCACCGGGACTAGAGGGGGGGGCGTTTCATTTCGCGCGTTGGGCCAGACCCTTTAGTCCTGGCTGGTAACTTGGGCCGGGACTAAAGGCCCAAATTTGCGCGCGCTGGGCCAAAAACCCCAGCGCGCGCTTTGGCTTTTTTTCAAATTTTCGAATATATCATTTAAAACATTTAAATTATACTTTTTTGCATACTTATGAATTTGACAAAACTTTCAACATGAAAAGTTCTTGAATTTGAATAATTAATCCAAATCCATTTTCTTTTTTATAAAATAATTATTTTAAATAGTCAAATTATTAACCATTTTGCCATTATCTATTTTAAAATGCATTAACTATTATTTTTTGCATATTTTTTAATCTCACTAAACTTTCAACATGAAAAGTTCTTGAATTTGAATAATTAATCCAAATCCATTTTCTGTTTTATAAAATAATTATTTTAAATAGTCAAATTATTAACCATTTTGCCATTATCAATTTAAAAATGCATTAACTATTATTTTTTTGCATATTTTTGAATCTCACTAAACTTTCAACATGAAAAGTTCTTGAATTTGAATAATTAATCCAAATCCATTTTATGAATAAGCTTTAGTCCCGGTTGTATCCACTAACAGGGACTAAAGATATTTCCTGCCATTTCTCACCGCTTCCCGCCAAGTTTTTCCGCCCTTTCCTCTGAACCGAGCTTTTAGTCCCGGTTGTAGCCACTAACAGGGACTAAAGATATTTCCCTCCATTTCCCACCGCTTTCCGCCATGTTTTCCCGCCCTTTCCATCTATATATAGGCTGACCACGCCATGGTTATGCAAACATCCACACCTTCCTCTCTCATAGAAATGGACATCGCCTACTAGGCCATTCTGACCCTCGAGGAGACCGAGGCGCTGTGAGCCTGAAGCTACCCTTGTCCACCGGCTACCGGACGCCTGCCGGCTAGATGCTGAGCACTGGAGGGGTTCCTGTACCTCCTGTGCCTCAAGGCTCCGCCCGACAGGCGGCCATCACGAACCAGTTCTACCACAAGCTCACGCCGGAGCAGCAGATGGATACCTAGTGGGATCCCGACAACTACGACACCTGGAATGCCTTCTTCGCTAACCGGCGGGAAAGGTAGCTCGCCAGGTACGATGGTGATGGCTCGCCCCCGGTGAACCACAACGAAGCCAGTTGTCGTCTGTGGTGGGCGAACCGTACTATCATCAACGTGATGCGCTACATCGCTGGGGGAGACCATCCTCGCATGTGGTGCCCACAAGTTCACCCGCCACAAAGCCACAAGAAGGCCCCTCCCCTGCCCGGCGGTAGCGGCATCGTCTTCCAGGAGACCCCTCCCCCGCCCGCCGTGAATCCGAGGCCAGAGTGGCAGGTGCCTCGGTATATGCCATGGCTGGGCTGAGGATCCCCGGAGTGACAGGTGACGATGACGATGACGATGATGATGACGGTGATGAAGAAGACCCTGAAGCTGCGTACTATAGGACTAGGCATGATTATGACTAAAGGGGCGGCTTTAGTCCTGAGTGTTAGCTAGTCCCGGTTTATCCCGGTTTTTAATATTAATAAATGTATTGAGTGTTAGTACCGGTTTGTGGCTGGACCGGGACTAAAGGGGGCCTTTAGTCCCGATTCCATAGTCTCAGTTTTTAAATATTAATAAATGTCTTGAGTGTTAGACCCGTTTTGTGGTTGGACCGGGACTAAAGGGGGGCCTTTAGTTTCGATTCGTACTACGACTTTCCCAAACTATGAAGATGTTGTCCTGATTCGTACTTACCATGAAGATATGATCTCCAAACACGTGCGGTCACATATTAGAGAGTGCCTCTATGACTAGTTTCTTGGATATGTCGGAGGACTGGGCTCCGGTGGCATCTCCCTGAAACTGGCCATAGTGGTGTCCCTGCTCTCGAAGACCATCTTCCAGCTTGTAACATCTTTAACTAGATCAATATGCCTGGGAGCTAACCTAATTTCACATATTAGGGAGTGCCTCTATGACTAGTTTCTTGGAGATGCCGGAGGACTGGGCTCCGGCGGCATCTCCCTGAAACTGGCCGTAGTGGTGTCTCTAATATCGAAGACCATTTTGCAGCTTGTAACTTGTCTAACTAGATTAATATGCTTGGGAGCTAACCTAATTTCACATATTAGGGAGTGCCTCTATGACCAGTTTCTTAGAGATGCTGGAGGACTGGGTTCCTGTGGCATCTCCCTGAAACTGGCCGTAGTGGTGTCCCTGATCTTTAAGACCATATCTTGGAGATGCCTCAAACTGGATGAAGGACTGGACTCACAAGGATGCCTATTTATAGTGTCGACATGACATAATGTCGACACTCACCCCTATTATTAGTGCTCACTAGTGTTTTGTCCCGGTTGGTGTCTCCAACCGGGACTAAAGGTTCATCCAAACGGGACTAAAGGTTTAACCCCTATTATTAGTGTTGCCTGGCCCAGCCTACCGCAATCCCTTCAGTCGCGGTTGGTTTCTCCAACCGGGACTAAAGGTTCAACCCCTATTATTAGTGCTGCATGGCCCAGCCTGCCGCAATCCCTTCAGTCGCGGTTGGTTTCTCCAACCGGGACTAAAGGTTCAACCCCTATTATTAGTGCTGCCTGGCCCGGCCTAGCCCGCCCTTTCCCTCTATTTATAGTGCGACCGTCATGGCCACCCACACATACACACATTCCTCGCCGCCTACTTTAGGATGCCCATCCCGCATCCTCGTAGTCGACTCGGCGGCAACGATGGAGTACTAGGATCCGCCGGGCATGTCCGAGACTAGGCTCCGCCAGGCTGGCACTAGATGGTACTACCTTCCGGGACGCGTAGCTTGGTGAGGAATCCGGGTGCCGTCGTCAACCCGAAGATTCTTTGGTGGAGGTCGCCTGGTACAGGAAGGGTTCCGAGGGATCCGGCCACCGAGGAGGTGGTACGTCGTTGTGTCAGGGAGGAGGACGAGCACGTCCATCTCTATATGGCTTCGTTGGACACCAGGGTCGATGATACCTGGCAGATTCTTCAGGGATCTCACCCGTGCTATGCTCGTGTGATGGTTCCGTCTCTTTGGGTTTTCACCTCCCGCGGATTAGGCACTAGGAGTCATCGTACAGTTTGATTGATCAAGATGACCAATGTTGCATGCATGTGGATCTGGATAAAATATTTGACTCACAATATGATTCACAATATGATTACATAAAAGGTTTAATATATTACACCAACATTCCTATCTAGTGTTGTTGTTTTCTTTTGCACCGTAGCCATGGAGAATCTTCATCATTTAACAGGAGGCTTGGGTCAGTTTTCACTTTGAAGGGCGGGATTTCATGAAACTTATTATAATCTTCTGACATATCTGTCTTGTTATCCACTCCCACGATGTTTATTTTCCTTGAAAGAACTATGTGGCGCTTTGGCTCATCGGACAATGTATTCTTTTGTTGATTTCTTTTTCTCGGTTTCATAGACATGTCCTTCACATAGAAAACCTGAGCCACATCGTTGGCTAGGACGAATGGTTCGTCCATGTACGCAAGATTGTTGAGATCCACTGTTGCCATGCCATACTTTTCGTCTACATGTACCCCTCCTCCTGTCATCTTGACCCATTTGCACCGAAACAAAGGGACCTTAAAAGTAGGTCCATACTCAAGTTCCCATATCTCCTCTATGTACCCATAATATGTGTCCTTCTGCCCATTGTCATCTGTTGCATCAAAGCGGACACCACTGTTTTGGTTGGTGCTCTTTTTATCTTGGGCAATCGTGTAAAATGTATTACCATTTATCTCGTACCCTTGGAAAGTACATATAGTCGAAGATAGTAACCGTGCCAACAAGTACAGTTGATCTTCAACAGTGTTGTTATTCATGAGATGTTTCTGCAACCAACTGCCGAAAGTGTCCTCGTGTTCCACTTTAATCGAGGAGTCAGGCTTCCCCGGGTTTTCTGAGCGTACAATAATCTTGTGTTTCTCGATATACAGAGACACCAAGGTGGAATTGTGTAGAAGTGTGTAGTGTGCTTTACTGAAAGAATCCTTGTCCATACAATACCATTGTTTTCCTTCCTAGTGTGCCTTTTCCAGTCAGCCACCCCTCATACCGATATTCAGGAACACCAACTGGCTTAAGGTCAGGAATAAAGTCAACACAAAACTCAATGACCTCCTTTATTCCATAGCCCTTGGATATGCTTCCTTCTGGCCTAGCATGGTTATGAACATATTTCTTTAAGACTCCCATGAACCTTTCGAAGGGGAACATATTGTGTAGAAACACAGGACCGGGAATTCTAATCTCTTTGACTAGGTGAACTAGGAGGTGTGTCATAATATTGAAGAAAGATGGAGGGTACAACAACTCGAAGCTGACCAGACATTGGACCACATCAATATGTAACCCTGATAGACTTTCTGGATCGATTGCCTTCTAAGAAATTGCATTGAGGAATGCACATACCTTCACAATGGCCAGCCGAACATTTTCCGGTAGAATCCCTCTCAATGCAACCGGAAGCAATTGCGTCATAAGCACGTGGTAGTCATGGGAATTTAGGTTTTGGAATTTTTTTCTCTTTCATATTTACTATTCCCTTTATGTTAGACGAGAAGCCAGACGGGACCTTGATACTGAAAAGGACTTCAAAAAAGATTTCCTTCTCTTCCTTGGTAAGAGCATAGCTGGCAGGCCCTTGAAACTGCCCTGGATGCTTGCTGTCTCGTCCTTTATGACGTTGTTGGTCCTCCCGTGCTTCCGGTGTATCTTTTGACTTCCCATACAATCCCAAGAAGCCTAGAATATTCACGCAAAGATTCTTTGTCGGGTGCATCACGTCGATTGTAGAGCGGACCTCATGGACTTCCCAATAGGGTAGCTCCCAAAATATAGATTTCTTTTTCCACATGGGTGCGCGTCCGTCGGCGTCTTTCGGAACAGGTTGTCCTCCGGGACCCTTTCCAAATATTACATTTAAATCCTTGACCATACCAAATACATCAGCACCGGTACGGGGGGCAGGCTTCTTCCGGTGATCTGCCTCACCATCTAAATGCTTGCCTTTTTTCCTTAAGGGATGTCTGGGCGTAAGAAAACGACGATTGAACGGGTACACATTCTTTCTAGATTTATCCAGATATATACTTTCAGTCTCATATAAACAGTGTGTGCATGCATTATATCCCTTGTTCGTCTATCCTGAGATGTTACTAAGAGCAGGCCAATCATTGATGGTTACGAACAGCAACGCTCGTAGGTCGAATGGCTCCTATTTGTGCTCATCCCACACATGTAAACCTGGTTCGGCCCACAATTGTAAAAGTTCATCAACTAATGGCCTTAGGTACACATCAATATCGTTGCCGGGTTGCTTCGGGCCTTGGATAAGCACTGACATCATAATGAACTTCCGCTTCATGCACAACCAAGGAGGAAGGTTGTAGATACATAGAGTGACGGGCCAGGTGATGTGACTGCAGCTCTGCTCCCCAAAAGGATTCATGCCATCTGTACTTAGACCAAACCATAAGTTTCTTGCGTCACCAGCAAAGTCCGGGAAGTCTCTCTCGATTTTTCTCCACTGTCGACCATCAGCGGGGTGCCTCAACATCCAGTCTTTCTTACGTTCTTCCATGTGCCATCGCAACCACTTGGCATGCTCTTTGTTTCTGAACAAACGTTTCAATCGTGGTATTATAGGAGCATACCACATCACCTTGGCAGGAACCCTCTTCCTGGGTGGCTTGCCATCAACATCACCAGGGTCATCTTTTCTGATCTTATACCGCAATGCAGTGCATATCGGGCATTTATCCAAATTCTCATACTTCTCGCCACGGTAGAGTATGTAGTCATTAGGGCACGCATGTATCTTCTGCACATCTAATCCTAGAGGGCAGACGAGCTTCTTTGCTTCGTATGTACTGGCGGGCAATTCGTTATTTCTTGGAAGCAACCTCTTCATGAGTACCAACAACTTCTCAAATCCCGAGTCAGTCACACCGGTCTCTGCCTTCCACTTCAGCAATTCCAGTGTGCTACCCAGCTTCTTCTGGCCATCTTCACAAGTTGGGTACAACAATTTGTTGTGGTTCTGTAACATCTGCTCAAACTGCAACCTCTCCTTTTCTATGTCGTAGTCTCGCTTTGCATCAAAAATGACCCGACCAAGATCATCAGCGAGCCGGTCTGGTTTCCGTTCTTCACCTCCTTCTTCTTAATTGTCTTCCATTACGGTATCAGCGTATTCATGGAACATAGATCGGTACTTGTCATCATCGTTCTCTTCTTCATCGTCGTCTTCCATCACAACCCCTCTTTCTCCGTGTTTGGTCCAAACATTATAGCCGGACATAAAACCAGACCGAAGCAGCTGGTGGCTCTGAATGACTCTTGCGGAAGTGTGAGCCTTCTCATTCCTACAGTCAACACATGGACAACACATAAAACCATCCCGCCGCTTGTTCTCCTCGGTCACAACTCGAAAAGAACGCACGCCTTCTCTAAAAGCGGCAGAGCGTCGGTCACCGTACATCCATGGATGGCTCATCTGTATCATATATGTCAAACGCAATCACTATGCTAAAATTAGTACCACACGATCTAAACGAGAAAATAGTTGCTAACCTTTTATTATACTTGGAAACGAAGATGAGAAAACTTAAGTGTGGCTCGGGCACCTCATATCATGTCTGTCTTGTGTGACCTAAACTCGCATCGCTCTAATGGACATTTTACCGAACACCTCTAGTGCATATATATGAACAAGAAAAAAATAGCACAACAACACCACCTCTCTCCCACCAGGAAAAAACAGTTAAGAGGGGGAGGGGATGTGCATATATATAGGGCCATACCACTAGTCCCGGTTTGAGATACAAACTGGGACTAAAGGGGTTGCCTGCAGCGAGCGGCTGGGCCATGGCCCTTTAGTCCTGGTTTGTGTCTCAAACCGAGACTAGTAGGGTCTAACGGGCCGGGATGTATGGTTCTGGGTGGCTCAGGCCGTCCGACGCGGGCCATTAGTCCCGGCCCCAACCACAGCTGGGACTAATGGCCTGAACGAAAGGCCTGTTTTCTACTAGTGAGGTGGGACCCATTGCTTATTCCTTGTTTCTTATCTCTTCATTTTATTCTCAATCGCAATCCCGTCGATGTACTACCTGCCCGTCCCTGCACCGCTGGCTGGCCCACAATTGCTGTCGGAGCGCCTCGCGCGGTCGCCACCGGCCCGTCCTTGCAACTCGCGCCGCTGCGGCCCACCCCTGCAGCTCGCGCCGCCACGCTCCTCTCGCCGGAGATGGCGGCCATGGCGGGTGGCCACCGCCCAGGACGATCCGCTGCTCCGCCTCCACCCCGCACCAGTCCCGCCTGCCACCGGAGATAGAGGCCACCCGCCATGGCCGCCGCCCTAGGGATCCCCGCTGCTGCCATATGCGAGCTCCGGCTAGGCGTGCGGTCGTCATTGTCGACGACAACGGACGTCTCTCCATGGGTTCGCTATATGCGACCGTCGGCATTGCTACCGATGGCCACCGACATTGCTACAAGCGGCGATGCTACTTGTGTCCCGGCGATGCTACTTGTGGCCGACGTCGATGCTACAAGCGGCGTCAGTTTGTGCTATGTGCGGTCGGCGAAGTTGCTACCAGTGGAGTTGGGTTTTTGCTAGCGTGTGGTCGGCAGCGTTGCTACAAGTGTAGCTATTTTTTTTTAAATAATACATTTTTTATTGAATTGGACAAATAATACACAAAACGGACAAATTGCAAATCTGTTGGTCGGTCGGCGGTTCGACAGACGACAGACTCGTTTCGTCCGTTCAACGGACGACACACAGCCTTTGTCCGTTCAACGGACGACACACCCTGTTGTCGGCTGTTTGGTAAAGGAGGGGTTTGTAGGATGTGTCGTCTGTTGAACGGACGAAGGCTGTGCGGACGAAGGCAGTGTTTCGTCCGTCGAACCGACGGAGGCAGTGTTTCGTCTGTTGAACGGCCGATCGACCAACAGATTTGCAATTTGCCCATTTTATGTATTATTTATGAAATTCAATAAAAAAATTTTTTTTTTTTTTTTTTAGATTTTGAAGAACTATCCCGGAGGACCCGTAACGGCCTAAAAAAAAAAAGGAAAAGAAAATGAATTACTCTGTTCCCTCGGAGTCGGCGGCATCCCTCGAGGCCGGCCCCTGCGACGGTTCTCTTTGCACCAACTCCGTAATGTAAGTTGTCGACGTCGCATCTGCTCCCATCGGCCATCGCTCCATCGCGCCATGGGGTTGTCTTCGGATAAAGAATCCGGCGACGACTATCCGTCATTGCAGAGATCCGTGGCGGCGAGGCTCGTCTCTGTGCTTCGGCACTTCAGTGGCGGCCCCGTCTAGGGATCTGACGCGCGCGCGCGTCGGGGGTGGATTTGGTTGGAAAGATCCCTATTGTATACTTATCTACTTATCAACTTGAAAGAAGACGGGGAACCAGCGCTTGGAGCGGACATGTATGCTGAACTGGGAGGCGCTTCCTCGAATGGTATGCCGTGATGGGTTTCAGCAAATTTTGTTCTCGGCATTCCACTGTGCTTAGCTGAACTTGTGCCACGTCAAGGGTAGTTATCTGCCCATAGTTCCTCAACTGGCTTCTAGCAATGTAATGGGGATTTGAACCAAAACCAATTCAGCGAGGCACTAGATACATTATCACGAGGCTTCCTTCAGTTAAAATTAGGAATGAACATACAGACATTTGCTGTCAAATACTTCATATTTCAGACATTTGCCTTTGCTGTGCACTACTGTAGTACTCCGCTAGCTCAGCAAACACACCAAGGTGATTGGCTTGCTGAATCACGTTTCAATTTCGTCTATTGCTGTGCACTTTGGAGTTTAATTGCAGAATACCCTCGATTAGCTTCTTGGAAATTGGAGGTTCAATGCTGGGTAGTAGTAATTTCTCATTTTCTGCGCCCTTCTTCGATGTTAGTGGTTGGTATTTGGAGGTTTAATTGCTTTTGACTGTTGACCTGGGCTTCTTTTCATTCTCAGGCATGCAAATGCTCCCTGCACTGTTGTGCGGAGTAACTGGATACACTCTGGGCTCTGGACTGGAGCAGCAACCCTGGTGCAGGCATCTCTGCAAAAGCTAGGTACCTCCTTTTCTTTGCCATAGTTTCATTGCATTTCCTCAAGAAGAAATCGTCTCTGCTGCGCCAAAGTGTACTCCAGTTCTTATGCATACTCCATGCTAAAAGTGTAATGCTGAAAAGTGTATTCGTTGCTGCTTTAGACTAGCTAGTTGATAGGAGAGAATATCATCAGGGATTTTGCAGATTCCTTGTACATAGAGAATATCATGACAGATTCTACAGAATCCCTGCACATAGAGAATATCATGACAGATTCTGCAGATTCCCTGCACATAGAGAATATCATGACAGTGCAGATTACCTGCATCTACCGAACCGTCTCTTCATAAGTTTCTTTTCAACACAGATATGATTGCGTGCATCTGGATAGCGTCTTCTTTCGTTTTGACACGATGCACAAAAATGTAAACCTATAGCGGCAAAAATCACTGTTTTAACCTAATTAACGTTTGATCTCACAAATTGACCTACTTTTTTGAAGATATCCCGATCTGACCTGTTTTCATGGTGCTTTACCAGAAGGCGCCATGGTCAGTAGCACGGCGCCCTCCGCAAAAGCGCCATGGTACCATGACGCTTTCTAAGAAAACGCCATGACCCCGTCCGACGTGGCCGCCGTCGTGGCACAGGCGGGCCCGTTTTAATGGTTGGCGCTTTCCGCGGGGGGCCATGCTACTAGGCATGACGCTTTTGCAGAAAGCGCCATGGTCCTATACCTAGAAAACGGCTCGGGCGCCCTCCCAGGCCATACCTCTTCATTTCTCCCAGCTCTCCTCTCTCTCTCTCGCCCCAAGTTCTTCCCCTACTCGAATCCCTTCGAATCGGTTGCTTTTCTCCGTGGATTTGGACTTCCCCTTGCTTCAAGAGGTAATCTCCCCCTAACCCCTTGGTTTTGTCCAAATAGATTTGTGAAATTTGGTTCTATGTTGGTAAAGAATGTAGAACCCTAACCCTAACCCTAGCTATATCTTGGCTTGATGTTGTTGCTTCTAGTTATTAGATTGGTAGTTTATGGCTAGGATTTGTATGTTAGAATTAGCAAAGTGGCATGACTTGTTTTAGTTGGTATCTACGGTTGGTGGTGGTAATATAGTTGTCTTTGAAGCGTAATGGTTGGTGTCATTGTTTTTTAGATGGCAAGAATCGTTAATGTTCATCATGTGGACAAGGCCGCATTCTTGAAAGGCAATACCGAGTGTGACCCGGAGGAGGTAGTCATGGTGTTTGGCACAAGTCCTACATATGCCGAGGTTGTGGAAAGAGTGAGGAATGATTTGAAATGGATGGAACCTAGTGATGTGTATGAGTTGGTTGGAAGGTATAACGCCGGGTTTGGCCATCACAATAGATTGAAGATAATGCCTATCAACTCCGAGTTGAATTGGAGTGCGTATAAGGAGATGGTGGCGGAATCTGAAGATAAGTCTCTTGAGATATTTGCCACAAGAAAGGTTGCGGCTCAGTTGCACATTGACTTGAACCGGCATGCTTCCATGAGCCCGGCTCGAGGTGAGCCACATGTGTATGACACAACAATGAGCCAACCTCCATTGAGCCCGGTTCGCGTAGAGCGAACCTACGACGATACAACAACGAGGCAACCTTCCATGAGCCCTTTTCGCAATGACAACTATGAAGCACCTCAAATGGAGGATGATGACTTTGAGGGTGATGAGGTTGAGTATGGGCTTCGTGACAATGAAGTAGGAGACGTGGAGGCAAATTGCCATGAGGAGGACATGGACCATGATCTCCCTTATTTGAGGTGTCATGCATCGGACTCCGAGGATGAAGGACCGGATGAAGATGTGGATGAGGATGGTCTAACGGTTAAATTCGCCGAAGCTCACAAAAAAGTAGTAGGTCGAGGATCATCGACCTTCATTGTTCCGTGATGTTAGTCTTGCGGATGAGGCCCAAGTTGACGGTGGAATTAGTCGAGTGCTCGAGGCACGAGCACCTTCTAAAAAGGACCTGAAGCCGAAAAAATACGGGATAAATCCCGGGGTGAAGTTTGATAGCTTGTTGGAATTTCAGATGTGGATCAAGGACTATGCGGTGAAGTACCACCGACCGTACAAGGTGACTCACTCGGACACTAAGGTGCGTTACACAGTCAAGTGTGAGAAGCAAGGATGTCCATGGGTTGTTCGCGTACGACCACTGAGGGGCGGGCCACAATGGATCATTGTAAGTTGTCAGTCCATTCATATGTGTGATGACAAGTTTATCAAGGATGCCAAAGTTGTGAAGGAGGACCATCGGCAGCTCACCTCCGATTTCATCGCGTATAGAGTTGCAAATAACATAAGGTCTCTCCCAACATATACTATTAAGGGTGTCATAGATTTGGTTAAAGAAGTATTCGGTTATAAAGTGAAGTATGGTAAGGCGTGGAAGGCCAAACAAGCCGCATTTAAGATGTTGTATGGTGATTGGGAAGAAGCATACAACCGCCTCCCTAGGTTGTTGGGAGCAATGGCCGCAAGGAACTCAGGAATGTATTATGTGGTGGAGCCTCTTGGGTCGGTGACTAGGTTGTACAATGGTGCCACTGTCCGGGTATTTGGCCGTGCATTTTGGACATTTGGACCATGCATCAGGGGATTCAAACATTGTCGGCCTGTTATGTCCGTGGATGGCACCTTTTTGACCGGCAAGTTCAAGGGAACACTATTAACTGCCATATGCCACGACGCAAACAACTGGGTTTTACCTTTGGCTTTTGCCTTGGTTTCGGTGGAGAACAACGACAACTGGGAGTGGTTTTTCCATATATTGAGGACCAAGGTTATAGAACCTGATAGAGAGGTTTGCATCATCTCGGATCGCCATCAAGGAATACTAAATGCAGTCGAGAAGGACATTCCTGGGTGTGCTCGTATCCACCATCGATGGTGCATGAGGCATTTTGTGTCCAACTTCTACAGAGCTTGTGGCAACAAGGAACGTGCCGACGATCTACAAGATTGTTGTCTTGCCTTCACCGCTCGGCATTTTCAAAAACTATATGATAGATTGTATTGTCTCACAGATGATGGTGGGAAAGAGTTTCTCAGAAGGCATCTTAATGAACGGACAAAGTGGGCAAGGGCTTATGATTATGGAGGCAAGAGATACGGTGATTCCACCAGTAACATGGCTGAATGCTTCAATAAAGTACTTAAAGGTGTACGTCAATTGCCTGTGACTGCTATAGCGGAATACACATTTCAGAAGTTGAATGAATACTTTCTAAAGTATAGTGATGAAACGGATAAGCAAATCGCTGGGGATAACAAGAAAAAAAAGAAGTATGAGTACCCACCATTGGTTGATAATTGGCTGGAATATCAATCAAAGAAAGGGGATACACAAACGGTTGAATGTTTCGACAACCAAGAACTGATTTACCAAGTGAATGAGCATGGAGGCAGCACAAGGGAAGGTGTGCAACATGGGGGACTGTCCTATAAGGTGTGGCTACGCAATGGTTATTGCTCCTGCGAGAGGCCGACATTGTACCATCTCCCTTGCTCACACGTAATGAAGGCGGCATCTGAACGAATGGTGGGTCTTAATCACCCGGATACGGTTAGGTTGGATGAGCATTCCATCCAAGCGGTGAAGAACACATGGGCGGGTAGATTTCAGCCTTACCTTGACCAATCTCAATGGCCAGAATATCATGGTGTCCAACTTTGGCCTGATCCGTCAACGAAGGTTGTTGGTCGGGGAAGAAGACAAACCAAACATTTCCGAGGTGACATGGACGATTGGGCTGGTGGATATCGACGGGAATGGCGCCGTGCTACTGACCATGGCGCCTTCTGGTAAAGCGCCATGAAAACAGGTCAGATCGGGATATCTTCGAAAAAGTAGGTCAATTTGTGAGATCAAACGTTAATTAGGTCAAAACAGTGATTTTTGCCACCTATAGCTTAGGCTTGCTTGTCTCTCTCTCTATATATGTATCAGTAGCATTGAGCTTCCTTCTCTGAATCGCCATTTTAGCACCCGTGTCTCGACCACCCATAACCCAGGTTTCCGCTCGCCGCCCCAAAACTCCTGCCCTCGACAATCCAACTACCCAATCCTCTGTCCCTCATGCTGTTGCGTCCTCCTCCTCCGCTGCGCCGGATGCATCAGCTCCTCCTTCACATGTCGTTCCTATTATCGCACCTACCAACGACCATTCCATGCGCACACGTGCCAAGTCTGGTTTTCGACTTCCTCAAACATGCCTCAATCTTCATGCTTCTCCAACTCTCTCACCTCTTCTCAAAACATACAAATCTGCTCTTCTTGATCCGAACTGGTCCGCTGCCATGCGCGATGAGTTTCAAGCACTCCAATCCAATAACACATGGCAACTTGTTCCCCGACCTCCTAATGCAAATGTTGTTTCTGGAAAGTGGGTGTTTCGTCAAAAATTTCATTCTGATGGCACTCTCTCTCGGTATAAAGCGCGTTGGGTTTGTCGTGGGTTCTCTCAACAACACGGTGTCGATTACGACGAAACTTTCTCTCCAGTAGTTAAACCTAGCACCATCCGAACCATTCTTAGTCTTGCTGTTTCCTCTTCCTGGCCCATTCATCAACTCGATGTAAAAAATGCTTTCCTCCATGGTTCCTTAAACGAAGTCGTCTATTCTCAACAACCTTCCGGTTTCGAAGATTCTTCTTTTCCTGATCACGTTTGCCTTCTCCAAAAATCTCTCTATGGCCTCAAACAAGCACCCCGAGCCTGGTTTCAACGTTTTTCTACCTTTATTCAAACTATAGGATTCATTCCCTCTCGTTCTGACTACTCTCTTTTTGTTTACCACTCTAACACCCAGGTTGCATATCTCCTACTTTATGTTGATGATATAGTTCTCACTGCCTCCTCCACAACTTTTCTCACTCATATTATTTCTCTCCTACAAACTGAATTCTCTATGACTGATCTAGGTTCCCTTCATCACTTCTTAGGTATAGCTGTCACTCGTGATTCTTCTGGTCTTTTTCTCTCTCAACGTCAGTACTCTGTTGATCTCCTAACTAGGGTTGGAATGTTAGATTGTCAACCATCCCGTACACCTGTAGATACTTCTTCTAAATTTTTGTCGGATGGTGATATTTTTCCTGATCCGACTCTATACCATAGCTTAACTGGAGCCCTTCAGTATCTCACCATTGCACGTCCAGAAATTTCATATGCTGTCCAGCAAGCTTGTCTTTACATGCATGATCCAAGAGTCCCGCATTTTAACCATGTCAAACGCATACTTAGATATCTCAAAGGTACATTAGATCATAGTTTGCATATCAACCACTCATCACCCACATCATTGAGAGCATATTCCGATGCAGACTGGGCTGGTTGTCCAGACACTCGTCGATCCACTTCAGGATACTGTGTTTTTCTTGGCAATAATTTAATTTCTTGGTCTTCAAAGCGTCAGCTTACGGTTTCTCGCTCGTCCACAGAGGCTGAGTACCGTGTTGTTGCTCACGCAGTTGCTGAAACAGTTTGGTTGCGTCAGTTACTTGTTGAGTTATATCGACCTATTGGTCAGGCCACAGTGGTATATTGTGATAACATTTCAGCTGTTTACATGTCTGGAAATCCAGTTCAGCATCGGCGGACAAAGCATATCGAGATTGACATCCATTTTGTTCGAGAGAAGGTCGCTTTGGGAGAAGTGCGTGTTCTTCATGTGCCTTCTACGGCCCAGTTTACAGATATTTTTACCAAAGGACTTGCTACTTCACCATTTACAGAGATTCGCTTCAGTCTCAACGTTGTCGAGCCCATGGTTGAGACTGCGGGGGGATGTTAGATTATATTTACTTGCATATCAAGTTAGGGTTTAGGCCGGTGCGCTGCACCTCCTCTCCCCCCCCCCTCTCCTATATAAACCATTGTATTCTCTCATTGTACAATCATCAATTATTATTATTATCACAAATTTACAGCCCATTATAGTTTCAGTGTCTCGAGTGTTCCCAGATATATTTTAGTCACAAAGTTTAATATGCATGATTGGTTGGGTTTTATATGGATAGTTTCTTACTAGTTGGATGAACCTAATCGTAGCTCGGTTGGTGTTTAACAAACTGACCTAAGTGATAGACTCGGAGAATCATTGCTGGTGAGAAAAATATGTAGTTAAATACTTGGGTTCGAAACAAGCAGTTAGTTCTGTAAGTCTGAAACATCGTAGCAAAAGACGAATACAAAACATGTTCTTATTTATAATTTAAGCTTGTGTTGTGTCCTTGTGATCTTTTGGTTAACATTAAATCTTGATCATGCAATGAAGCTCCATTTTTCAATCCATTTCCTAACTAGTCCATAAAACATAGTGCTTACACTGTATCCATATTGTATTTTTGTTGTGGTCATTATTGAAGGAAACTCTTGTGTTTATACCGATATTTTTCCTATTATTACTGCAGATCATACCAAGCAAGTTCATAGATCATTTTGGAGGAAAGATCTCAAGAACCATTGAATTAGAACCTCCTAACGGCAATATGTACCTGGTTGAGGTTTCCAAGCATATGCATGATACAGTCCTCTGCAGTGGATGGGAGGTATTTATAGATGCACATGACATAGAAGAGAATGACTCATTGCTGTTTTGTCACATTGAGAACTCCCGTTTTGAGGTCCTGGTCTTGGATTCTGATGATTGTGAAAAAGTATTTTCCTGTGATGGCATCAAAATTACTTGTAGTTCTCAAGAAAGAGGTGTGGACTATGTTGATGGTAGCATAATATCATCAGGAAGCAAAAGATTTGCGTCATGTCAAAGGGGTAACTCACGCCATCCTAGAAAAATAGCAAAAACAGCTCTAAAATACTCATCCGAGGATTCAGGTTGCATTTGATTCTCTTTTGCACTAAGTTAATTTCTGATTTTTGTGTTCACGAAACACGATACATTTTATATCATTTAGAATATATTGTCGTTGTTTTCACTGTTAAGATTTTGTACAGGAAAAGACACTGAGGATCCAAAGACAGCCACAAAGTACTCCTCGTCTGAGGATTCAGGTTACATGCTATTCTCTTTGTGCGTCAACCTTACTTTCTGAATCATATGTTCACAAAACACTACGGTATTTTTTTATCGTTTTCACTGTTGAGATTCTGTACAGGAGAAGACACTGAAGATGCAAAGACAGCCACAAAATACTCCTCGTCTGAGGATTTAGGTTATTTATTTTCTTTCTTCATCAACAATACTTTCTGAATTATATGTTCACAATACACTATATTAGATTTTATTATTGTCGTTTTCACTGTTGAGATTCTGTACAGAAGAAGACAGTGAGGATGCAAAAAGAGAGCTCGCTCCCTTCACTCCGAGGTTCCCGTTTACGTGTCAGTGATGAACAAGAGCAGTGTTGGTGGCAACAACCAGTACAACGTAGTAAGTCTTGACAACTTCTCGGAACGCATTTCATCTGTCAATCGACGTAGTTGTTTATCCACTGTATTCTTGAACCTGGTAAGGTTTCAGCTAACCTGTTGTTTTAACGTGGCACTTTGTATCTTGGAACAGACTATTTGCAAGAAGTATGCCGCTAAGTATCTCCCATCCGGAGAGCAGTCTGTGATGGAAGTGATGGGAGCCTGTGGTGGGATTCTGCGTGTTCGCTTCTGTTGGTTTTGTAATCTGAAAACTGTGTGGGGGACTGGGGGTATGGCTACTCTTCAGAAAAAATAAGCGAGAAACCTATGTTTATGGTGGCTAACTAGCTCTCTGATGATGCACAATGTCTCAACGGGCCTTTTAGTAGCTTGGAGAGTTACCAAATGTTATGCTGGTGTAGCGAGTCAGTGCTAGATCGTTTCTACTGCTGGTTCTGCAAACTGTGGCTGCTAGTTATTGGCGATGTCCTAATAGGATCAAAGCTTTTCACCCTTGTGTTTCTATCATACAAAAAATCTATAGCTTGATCACGAAATTATACGTAATTTGATTAGGGAGAGTTCGCTGACCAGATAGAGTGATAGATGGGCCTTGTTCGTTTAGTCCATGGGTGGCATGGATTGACTTGGATTGCCCCCCGCTTCCAGTTTTCGAGCCCAGCAAGAAAATATTTCCATTACAGCAAATATGTTGTCTTCCGTTAGGCCGGACTGGATTCTAGCCCAGTGTATCTAGCCCATCCTCCACTCGGTCGGCCTGGAAAAAATTCATCACCACTAGACGTGTGGAATATTTTCCATGAGTGCGAGCGAGACGGGACGGCAAAGCTAGGTGCGACTCGGAGGTATTAACTAAACAGCTACTAAAAACTGAGAAGGGATTATGGGAAGGAATTAAACTAGATTATTCTGGTTCGGGTGGCGTCTTAAGATTCACCCAATCCATGCCTGGATGGATTCCAGGTCTGGGTTCAATCCAATGAAAAATGAACGAGGCCTAAGTGAATTGGTTTGCAAAGGAAAAAATATATCTGGATTGGAGATGCTGAAGCGACTACACATGCCATTGCAGCTAGGCTCCTTCTGCTGAGCGTATTGTTTGTAAGAAATCACTATCCTAGGTTATCTAGCTGTGGATGATTAATATTTGTAGTTGGACGATTTAGGGACACTATAGCTTTTTTGGCAGGTCGCCTCTAAATGTCTTACCACGTTATTTAAAATCATGCCTGGAACCTCCATGCTGCGGATATCAAATCATGGAGTTCCCTAGCTTCGCCTATGGATGAGCAAGTAAGGCAGATTTTTAATGCAGCTACTAGAGTGGTGGTGGGAAATTGAGAGAAAGTGTTTTTTTTGGACAGATAAATGGCTTGAGAGTTGCTCTTTTTGTTGCGAAAGAGCACTGCAATCTCATCGTTTTTTGGAACCGGTGTTGCAAATTATCTCTTCCAAAACATTTCGACCACTAGACGCATCTTGTTGCAACCCTCCGTCTAAGAATAGATGTCTTAGATTTTTTAAATTTTAAAAAATCTATATACTAAATAGTGTTTAGATTCATCCAAATTTTGATAAATCTGAGAAATCTATTTTAAGACGTAGGGAGTACATACTACCAGGCAAGTCAGTGGGAAGGTTGTGGATTTTGGTCTCAATGAGATAAAAAAAGGCGAGCTGACACACACATCCCTCATCTGCTTGATCTGCCGGTGCCCGATGATCGTGATATGATCTAGTTTCTGCAAGAGGCAATTTCCATTTTGATACATGCCTCAGTCCATTCCGCACATGGACTGGTGGAGTTGTAGGGTAGCGTGACTGACCGCGCGATATGGTAGGTTGCTAAAATGCTGAAAATTGGTCTTGTCCGTACGACTACCAGAATAGTTTAGGGTGTCACCTTGTCCTCCACGAAGCACGTTAGGTCCTAGCTCGGCAAACTTGCTGCCCAACGTCTATTTATTTTCGGTCTGTTTTACGGGTCACAGAAGTGTTGAAAGTATGATTTTTACTGACGGCTGAGATTAACCGGTATAGATTAGGCCCAACTGGCCCAAAATTGAGTTTGCCTAAATATAATCTGAGAAAAAAAACTTTAAAATCAATCCGGTCATAGTCCTCCCCGACCTCCTCGCATACACCGCCGCCGCGACCTCCAAGCCAGCAGCGCGACCCGCGGCCAGCTCTTCCAGGCCGCTGCCGTCGCCATCACCACCACGCCGCTGCGACCTCCTGCCAGACGCACTCGCCGCGACCTCCACGTCGGCTGCGCCGGACAGACGCCATCGTCGCGACGTCCATCGGACCCGCGGCAGCACTTCCACGCCACCCGCTGTCTCCACCTCAGACTGGGAGATCCCAGCTCTTCCAGGCCGCCTCCGTCGCCATTACCTCCACGCCGCCGCGACCTCCACGCCGTCTGCGCCGGACAGACGCCGCCGTCGCGACCTCCATCGGACCCGCGACAGCGCTTCCACGCCCCAATCGCCGACAGTAGCTATCGGTACGTGTTGCCCTCGATCCTCCTTGCTCTCTCTCCATATAACACATAGGAATTTAAAATCATGTTCATATAGAACATCTTTGGAGGTGCCGATAGAACTGGGCAGTCACTTTACCTGGCACTACTTTGTCAGTCATCCCTACAGCCGGTCCAACACAAGTTCTGGAGCTTCAATTACCATGCGCCGAGAGTTTTGCTTGTGGTGCTCCGCTGGGACATCATGGCTTAATTGATAGGGATGGAAATCTTTATAATTACTTTAGGACTGTGCTATGTAAATACATATTTTTCTGTTTTGTCCGCTGATTTTACATGATTTGTGACTAACTTTTAACAAAGAAGCAAACAAAACTCCAATGTGGTTGATATAGTATACCTGTATATGTCTACAGAAGTTCCAAGAATCGCATAACAAATTAGTAAACGAAGTTTGATTGGGTTTGGCTAGCCTCTTAAACTGGAGACATTTGTAGAATTGCATACATTGTAATTGGTGACAATGAATAAGCTGTAAATATCCCAAATTATTTGGTGCTTGCTTTGCAGACTGCCAACACGTTAGTTATATCTCATCATTGTTCCTAGTGGCGGACCTTGACCATCATTACAGGAGGGGATAAAAGACATTAGATGATAGTTTAGGGGGCTAACTTGAAGTATTTTGTGTTTTCTATGGTCAAAATGATAAATACTAAATAGTATAGTGCAAATTGCAATTGAGTAGGGGGGCTATGGCCCTTTTGGCCTCCAAGGAGGTCGGCCAGTGATTGCTCCATATATGTTTGACTAAACAATTCTGAATGTTATCGATAAAGTAGTAATAGGTTCTTGAATAATTTACGACCATTTGCTAGTACTCGTAATAAATGATCGCAAATGAGCATAAGGTTGCATTGATGATTGTGAAGTATATTTTGAAGTTGTTTTTGTAGACATGATTTACTAGGGTGGTAACATCAATTTTTTCTTTGATGGTTGCAGTTTGCATATACGGAGCATGAGGAGCATGATGAGTACCTCTGCGTGGTCAACAAGACTTCAGAAGTGAGGAGGAAGGATGTGAGTTTTATAACGAGTATGCTAAGATCAAAGGGTTCAGTATTAGAAAGAAGAAGGTGAAATATTTGCCATGCAGCAAAACGCGGTTCAGACGGCTGACACATGCTTTAAAGAAGGACACCGTACGTTGGCGAACTTCAAAAGACCTGACCCGAAAAGAACCCCAAAAGATCTTACTCGTTGCGGATGCAAAGCTCGTTTAGAGATCGAGCTTATTCCGGCTACTGGCGAATGGTTCGTGAAGGATTTTATGGACAACCATAACCATCAACTCCCTAAGGAAGGCGATGCTGCTTAATTTTATTCGCATCACCGGATGACAGATGGTCAAAAGGTTGATGTAGTTGGGTATGGGATTGGTGGCCTCCGCACACATCAGATAATAAATGTTATGGAACATGCAGCAGGTGGTCTTGACAAGGTTGGGTTCATATCCAAGAGATTTGTATAACTTTGTGGCGGAGTACAAGAAGAAAAAGATAGAAGGTAGAGATGCTGAATACGTGCTGAACTAGATGGCGGCACAGAAAGATAAGGATGCAGACTTTTACTACAAATTGACTGAATAGTGAATGTAATTGTACCTTTTTGTATATTCAGGCTGAAATGGCATTGGAAGATTAGTTGAAAATGAAATTTATGAAACTAACTTCGTTCTCATATTACACGTACAGTTCTTATATTTGGAGTGGTTGAAGAGTCATTTCTATGTAGCCTGAAGTTTCATGTTTTGCTTTGCTGTCATAATGCTTTTTCTGCTAAATTTGTTGTGCTATCACTATGCAAAATATTAAATGTCTCATTTTCACTTTAAACTAGGTGCTTGGCGATCTGGGGAAGCATTGCTAAATTTGCGAGAGTCAAAGAATGGCTATATTCATAACAAACAATTTAGCCATAATGTGCCAGGGTCAGCTTTCTCCCTTCAATTACAAATACTCCATAAATGAGTGAACTCAATTAAGAAATTACAGTAGCGTACTCGATAGAAAGACTTAACCAACAGAGTACATTCATTACAACACTAAGGGGAACAAATTTAACAAACATCTCAACAGGTTCTTATGCCGATCACTCGGCCTATTGCCTTATGAGCAAAGTACTCGTTGAAGAAGTTGCAGATAAATGCTCCGGAGTCCTTTTCAGACAGCTCTATCAGATAGGAAGCATGCATAACTCCAGGTTCTGGAATCATGGCGTGACCTGAACCATTCCAAATGTAACTTTAGTTGCTAAATTTCTGTAACTAGGTATCTGAAACTTCAAATCTGCAAGGCAAACATAACAAAATTGTCATTTAACAGCATCTCACTAACAATGATGAAATAAACAAGATCGATAGCCCGTTCTTTTACGGAACCACTATGAAATCCAAATAACAACATCGTTTGTTATTCTGAATAGAATAAACAAAGTACAGTCTACCCTGCTAAACCATGTCAGTTCCATCTGAGCATCCACAGGGTTATGCATTAAACTCCGCGGCTAAAAGTGCCGTCTACATGGCTGCCGCCGTGCACACTATAAAAGTGCAAAATCTAAGCAAGCTAGCTATCCTATAGTGGAGAAGAATACACTGTCAAAATCTTACATATATACCGAACAATCAACTCGACTATTTGTCAAAATTTAACCATAAATACGTCCAGAACTATCAAGTTTGGTGGATTGCTATATTCCATTGCCTATCTACTGTTGAGAGCTTTTTGATTTTTATATCAATTCCATGCATGCTCTACTTGATCTGCCGTACATATTGAACCGTACCATAACAACACAACACGCACCACTCTGAATTTTTTAGAGATCCATGGACACGATCAAATATCGATGTTCTGTTTTGACCTGTATGTACATGAACTATCATTTGAATTTTTCAGTACAAACTAAGCTAAAATTTTCAGTACAAGCTAAGCTAAGCAATATTATTTGAAACCTGGACTCAAAAGTACTTGACTGCAGACAGGATGAAGAAGGATGGAGCGAAAAGGCCACAGCTAGGATCCAACTATAATTGTTATTTTGACAAATAAGGAGCAGACTTGCAATAAAGTACATGCCAGAATATGATCGATAATAATATCATCTGTATATTTTGCAGCATATACTACTACTACTACTACCATCTGTAGCAGTTGAAGGTGAACTACCTGGTCCAGGAAGTGGTCTGCATTCCTTGATTGGACCGAGCAGGTAGAAAGGGGGGCATGTACGTACCGATGCTGAGATCTTTGCCGATGAGGAGCACCGGGAAGGATCAACGCCGGAGACACGGAGGAGGCGACGCGCCAGTGACACCTTGGACCACCGGAACACGTGCGGGGAGCCGCCAACCTCATCGAGGAAACTGTCCCCTGCGCCAACGCCTCGCGGACCTCCTCCCTGTCCACAACAGATCCACCCCGCAGTCGACGGCAAGGGAGGCGCACCGCGATGAGCTACTGCCCCTCCTCTGAAAACGCGTGACGAGCGAGGAGGGTGGCGCCGTGGGGTCGTGGATCAGGTCCGGGGCCGGGAGAGGGAACCACGGGAACAATGTGGCTGGGTTGGGATAGGAGGGGGCGGCGCGTCGGGATGGTGGTCTCGGCGGCGGCACCCACGCAGCCGGGGAAGAAGATCCTTTTCTTTTGCTAACGATACTGCAGCGGCAGAGCAAGTTGGACTCTGTTTGGGCCGGGGTCCATCTTGGAGATTTTTCGGTGCGGTTTCAGTTTTGCCCACGCGAGGTCACTAGTATGAATCATACCGATCATCTATTTGGTATCAGTATGAATTGTTGTGATCCTTTAGATGAAAAAAAATAGATGGCTGGTATTCATTTTGGGGTACCACAAAACATCTTTTTCTGACTTCTTTCGTCCATTTGTAATTACCAATTGTTAACCCTTTGATTATATATTGAAAATGACGCTGTGGGGGTCTTTCACACAGTTTTAGTAAAAAAAACACCTATTTATTTTCTGATGTCTCCTTTCCCTACGTGTCCTTTGTTTATTTTTCTCTTCTATCAACATATCTGTGTTTGGGAATTTCCCAGCTATTTTACTACATGGAAGTGTCAAGGGAAAGGGTTGGGAGGACAGAGTTTTGTGGGTTGCGATGAATAGAACAGTAAAGCTTGCTGATTGTAAAGGTTGAGATTATGTAGTATATCAAAGAGAAGAGAACACCTACCACAAGTAAAAAAAAATTAAGCTCCCTTCTTTGCATTAAACCAAAGTCAGGCCAGAAGAGCAAAGTAGGCCTAAAGGGAAAACAAAGGGGCAGAGAAAAGCAAGAAAACAACTACATGCATGGTGCCCAGGGACAATATGAAGGAATATAGAAGTGTGAATCATGTGTAGTTATTTAAGTTCAGTGAAATGAAGAAAGTTCTATTTACATGTACCAAAGTATACATTGTACATTGTAACATCTAGCCATGAAAAGCTGTGCATTTTAAGGCTAGTTATTCACAAATGAAGTTGATGGAGTTTTAGGTAAGATGGTTGTTGAAGATCTATGTATCATTCAACAATGTGTTAAATTATGTACTCCTATATGATATGTATTTATTTTGCATATGAAACATTAAATTGTATTGGTTTCAGATTTTCTTTTGTATTGGCACTTTGTTAGTAGCACCATGTTTTTTCAGGTTGCATGTGTGTGATAGGATCTATGCGCCAACTGACTGCACAACTCATGCATACTCATTTGATAACGAGTTATGTAGAAGTAGACCCAAATATGTTTCAGAGAAAAACTTTACATTAGTCTAGATCTACTGCGGAGGAATCCAGGTTGCTAAAATGCTATCGTGTTCTATCACTAGTCGGGCTAACTACCACGAATAGTGTACTGGACTGCATCAAGTTGCATCAACAATTTTGAGTTCCAGATGGTCAAAGTCACTAACCATGACGTACATATTTTCTGATGTCTCCTATCCCTATGTGCTCTCTATTCGTGTTTCTCTTCTATCAACCTGTCTATGCTTGGGTAATTGCCACATATTTGACAGCATGGAAGCATCAAACAAAAGAGTTGGGAGATGAGAGTTTTGAGTCAATGAATGGGATGATATATAGAGCTTTGCTACTTGTTAAAGTTAATAGAATGTGCAGTTACTAACATGTATACGGGAAGACAACACCTACCTTAGTGTGACTCTCTTGATTGCATTAAACAAAAATAGAGCTAGAAGACCCTACAAAGCAGCAGAGACAAACAAACAAAGCATAGGACAATTGTCCGCAACACATGCGTGCTTCCGGATTCTCCCCACGAAATCTATACCATTTTAAAAAGAGTCACCCACCACCTGAATGTTGAGCTCTCTGCCTGACAGAAGTAGGTACGAAGGGCGGCAAACCTGATCCCATTTGTGGTTCCACTAGAGGGGAATTCATAGGCCGATGAAGATATTGTTCACATTGCAACTTCTTTTACAAACAAGTCACAATTATTGTTGGAGCACCAAACGGTGAAAAAAAACCCAGGGCATGTAAAATAGTCCAAAACATCTGTCTATAAAACCAGCCATGTAGGAGATTTATATGATGTGAAAAAAAGAAGGAAGGAGAGAGAAGAACCCTGCCCGTAGAAATAACGACGGGAGATCGCCGTAGAAATTGGTGCTTGTAGACAACCCCTTTCCCGTTGTATGGGGGCGTTGGTTATAGAGGCCCAGAAAATCGGGTGAACAACTCTTCAATTGATAACTGAACCTCCAAATTTGACGATGCTTACAGATGGCCAAATAGACAGCTTGTTGTATACCGTGTTTGTTGTATTCTTTTCCCGTGACGTGGAAATAGGGGTATGGATACTCTTCACAAAAAATAGAGAAACCTACGTTTATGGTGGCTAACTAGCTTTGTGATATGTCTCAACGGGCCTTTTAGTTAGTAGCTTGGAGAGTCTGAGTTAGCTAATGTTATGGTGGGGTAGTGAATAAATGCACAATCGTTTCTAGACTGGTTCTACAAGCTGTGGCGGCTAGTTATTGGCAATTTCCTAATGAAAACAAAGACTTTTCCCTTATATTTCTGACTTTTCTGCCATACAAAAAATCCAAGTTTCAGCACGAAATTACACAGTTGTTTTGTTTGATGTAGTTCTCTAAGCTGACAGAGTGATAGTTAGAGCAATAGGAATAAAGTGAACCAGTTGCATTCCACCTAACTGATTTGGCTTGCCAAAATTAAAGAAAAAATCTCAATGAATTGGAGGTGCTGATGCGTCTATACACATCAATGCAGATCGGCTCATGCTGCTGGGTGTATTGTTTGTAATAAATCTTTTATATCCTGGCACTATTGTGGAAACGTCTTTTATTAGGAAACATAGGGAGTAAAACATAAGGGAAAGACGATCCAATCTGTTTTTATGTTATCAAAAAAGTATTTTCACACCATGACGATGATCCAATCTCACACGGAGGCAGAAACCTGAGGCCGTCACCTGCGCCGCACTTAGGAGTGTGCACGATAACCAAACCTTGTTATCCTATTGACAAAAAAATGTTGCCAAAGAGTGTTTCAATCTTGGTATTGATTATGTCACCGGCATTGTAAGTTATGGTAGTGGTTCCAAAAATTCTAAGCAATAGACGACATCTTGTTTCACACCCTCTTTTTCTGCTTGATGAGCCACTTTTTGGAGATGGTGATATGATCCAATTTCTGAAAGAGGTAGTTTCAATTTTTCTACATGCCTTAGTCCACCGTGCGCATAGAGTTGTAGGGTAACATGTCCGACACTATGAGCACGTAAAAAGACGGGTTGTTAAAATACTGAATCGGTCTTTCACCAGTACGACTACCATGAACAATTTACGGCACCATTTTGTTATCCACGAAGCACACTAGACGCTAGCTCGGAAAACTCGCTGACCAGCACCTATTTCTTTTCCGATGTCTCCTATCCCTACGTGCCCTCCATTATTTCTTTTCCTTCTATCAACATGTCATGTTTGGGTAATTGCCACTTATTTTACTGCATGGAAATGTCAATGGAAAGGGTTGGGAGGAGAGAGTTTTGTGGGTTGCAATTAATACAACAATAGAGCTTGCTTATTTTTAAAGGTTGAGATTGTGTAGTATATGAAGGGTAAGAGAACACCTACCACAAGTAAAGTTTCTTTAAGATCCCTTCATTGCATTAAACCAAACTCAGGCCAGACGAGCCGAGTAGTCCTAAAAGAAAAAGAAAGGGGTAGAGAAAAATAAGAAAACTAACGATGCAGGCGGAGGGGACATGAGACCACCCACCTCGAGGCTAATCTTCTCGTCGGGAGAAGCGGGATTAATGGGATTTTCTTAAGTAGGACACATGGGTCCCACGGACCCGTCAGTTAGCTCACATATATATAATCCAAGGAGCGGCCTTGGAGAGTAGCAGGGGCAATCATAGGTCGAGATCGAGATTGGATAGGAGCGATACATAAACGGGATTAGTGGGACGGTAGGGTTTAATCCTGCCCGCACAAAATAGGATACCAAAAGACAAAATAAGTGAGCTATTCCGACGGAACAGGAGGCATGCTTGGCGGCAGCCCCGCCCCACTTGCACCATTAAAGAAAACTGCATGTATTGTGTCCACGGCCAATATGAAGGAATATATAAGTGTGAATTATGTGTACTAGTTATTTAAGTTCAATGAAATGAAGAAAGTTCTATTTACATATACTAAAATATACATTGTACATTGTAGCATGTAGCCGTGAAACATTGTGCATTTTATGGCTAGTTATTCACAAATGCAGTTGTTGAAATTTTAGGCAAGATGGTTGTTGAAGAATTGCGTACCATTCAACACTGTGTTAAATTATGTACTCCTATATGATATTTATTTATTTTGCATCAGAAACAAAAAATTGTGTTGGTTTTAGATTTATGCGTCGATTGACTGCACATGTCGTGCGTACCCCTTCGATAACATGTTCTGTACAAGTAGACCCAAATATGTTTCGTCGAAGAACTGTTACATTAGTCTAGAGTTGCTCACAATATGAATTGAGTCCAGCAAAATCACATGTGTTGTTCCATCACTAATGTGTTTCCATTTGGAGGTAGGCATTTTTGAAGCATTACACGATGAATATTTTCCACATGTAAGTTAAACTGTGGTAATTCAAGCACCGGACACACTATGTTGCGACGATGCTAATTATTACTATGAGACAAGAAGGTCAAAATAGACAGTGTCAGCCTCCATGAACATAACCGGTTGGATCCATCTCTCCATCCCCAGCTTGATGCGATGACCAGTGCCTGGTTTCTTGGGGAGGCGGCTTGCTAGATGACTTGTCCTATTTTCACATTTACTAAGCTATCATGGAAGAAGCCGGATTGCTAAAATGCTAGCTACCACGAATGGTGTACTGTAGTTCATCATATTGCCTCAACAATTTGAGGTCCTTGATGGTCAAAGTAACTAACCAACACATAAGGCTTTTTCGACGTATCCTATCCCTATGTGCTTTTTATGCATTTGTATTTCTCTTCTATCAACTTGTCTATGATTGGATAAGTGCCACATTGTGACATCACGAAAGTGGCAAACAAAAAATTGGGAGATGAGAGTTTTGTCCGAATGAATGGAATGATAGAGCTTTGCTACCTGTTTAAGTGAAGAGAGTGTGTAGTATATATATATATATATGAGAAGACAACACCTACGTCATTGTGATGTTTTTTTAAATCTATTGATTGCATTGAACAGAAGTAGAGCTAGAAGACCCTACAAAGCAACAAAGATAAACACAATAGTTTATATAGGAGTGCCCTCATTGAAAACTTGTTTGCAACACGCGTATATGAGACTCATGCAACAAGCGTGCCTCCGTTTCTAATTTCATGAAATCCACACCATTTTCAAAAGTGTCATCCACCGCTTTAAGGTTGAACTCTCTGCCTACCAACAATAGATACAAAGCACAATAAACAGTTCCACGAGAGGGGAATTCTAAGTTCGGTGAAGATATTGTTCACATTATAACTGTTTTATACATACACATTACAATTATCGCTGGAGTTCCTATTAAAATGCTAGATGGACAAAACTATCCTTCAGCCGTACAATTGTATTGTTCTTTTCCTTTAGCTTCAATGTCAAATGGATTCGGTTCAATAGACTAATCGGTTATTGAAAAAGACAGTGCCTAGTGGTACTTGGCTTTATTTTAAAATCTTAATGCTCTAGGCGAGGAAGAACCTTCCTTCATATTGCAGTCCATGAGAAGAGCTTTGATGTAGTACGATATGCTTGTCAAGAATTATCTTTCGCATCCATAATGAATGCTCAAGACAATGATGGCAACACCGCATTGCACCTTGCTGTGGAGAATTTTTTACAAATATGCCCCTCTGTTCGTTGGCATTGTCAAAATTACACCCCACTAATTTCTATTGTCAAAACTATCTTGATGGGATGTGCAAAAACTAACACGTGGTACCTCCCGCCACCGTTCCTGGTGGAGCAGACATTTCGGGCCGGCGAAAAAGACATCCCGTCCTTCTCATTGGCGGGAAGAGAGTAGGCTAGGTTGACAGACGGAAGTAGCTTCCCGCCTATATCGATTTGGCGGGATGAACATGGAGACAACCATAGCTGTTGGAAGTTTGATAGGACACGCCCGTACAGGATTCTCACGTATGTGTTGTCCCTGATTGCTGGATTAATTGTTCATCATAGCTAGACATACAAATTCTCCATCATACGTATATCATATTTTTTTAAACATGTATGGTTTCTATTCTTCAAGTATGTATTACAGTTAATAGTTAAATATGTACCTGCTAGTATATAACTCTACTCCCTCCGTCCCAAAATAGATGTCTCAGATTTGTCAAAATTTGGATAAATCTATAAACTAAATAGTGTCTAGATTCATCCAGATTTTGACAAATCCGAGACATCTATTTTGGGACGGAGGGAGTATATTATACCTAGTACTTATTTTTTTTCATCCACATTACCTTATTTTTTATTTAATACAATATTGCTATTTAATTCAAATATTCTTATTTACAAATATTAATTATGGACGACACACTGTCAGCTGACTTAAATGGTTGGGAATATGCAGCGGCACCAACTTCGACGACCTCGCCGATGCGCCAGAAGCGCTGCTATCGCCATCACCAGCGGCAGCGCCCGAGCCAGAGGACAACTTCGACTAGGCGTGGGTGACGGCGGTGATGACGACAGCCTCGACTTCAGCGTCTTCAACCACCAGTAGGCTAGGGTTTCTCCGTTGGCGGTCATATTTTGGTTTAATTTCGTTTTACCGTACAAAGCTCCTAGAATAGCGTTGCGCCGATGACAATCTAGGATGCGCCGATGAAGATGCTCTAATAATCAGCTATGTTATCTCATTATACCGTACAAAGCTCCCCGAATAAGCATCGTATCTATCAACACAAAATTGTACTCCATCTGACCTATATTAGTTGACTCAAATTTGTCTAGATTTAGATAAATCAAGATACTATTTTGTATATAGATTTATCTAATTTTTAATAAATCTAATTTAACTAATATGGATCAGAGAAAGTACGTAGAAAACTACCCCATGCACGCCAATCTCTGCTACATGTGCATCCCGCCAAGCCCAGAGGCGGGAACCTCCTCCGCCGGGACATCTGTGTGGCCCATGCCCTTCCGCCAGTGGGGTAGGCGGGAAGACCTTTTAGCCTGGCCGTATGGTGGGATGTCTGCTCGGCCAGGTACGGTGGCGGGAGCTACCACGTGTTGGTTTTTTCACTTTCCGTCAGGGTAATTTTGACAATTGAAGTTAATGAGGGGTATTTCTGACGATGTCGATGAGCACACGGGTATATTTGTAAAAAAAATCATGCTGAAAGCTGGGGCGCTATATGTTTCATGTGCTCTCTTGGGTAATCTAGAAGTACTAATAAATTTATGGAATAATAAGAATCAAACTCCACTAGATCTAGCAAAGTGCCAGATCAGCGCAAACTTTTCCAATGACCGCGTAATACTACTAGTAGAAAAAAAGTTATCCGTTCGTGCCTCCTAACAGCATTAGTCTCGGTTCCGCCACGAACCGGGACTGCTGGCACGTGTCCCTGTTCGAGCGGGCACGAGGCCCGGAGGCATGCGTCCCGGTTGGTAGGGGCACACGTCCCGGTTTGTAACACAAACCGGGACTAAAGGTTAGTCACGTATGCTCCCGCCCTCTATAAATGCAACGCCCCAGCCCTCTGCCTTCACTCTATTTTTTCTTGGTGGAAGGTGTGAGGGGTGTGCTAGTTTTTTCCCCTATGCATTCATACAAGGTGTTTGATGAAATGTTTGAGTGAATGATCCCGTTTAATTTCTCATAGAACAAAAATATAGAAGGTGTCCGAGACGCACTTGAGCTTTCTCCTCTTTATTTTCCTCGATCGAGGTTAGCAATCTTATCTTTTCTCTGTCATTGATACAATGCATGTGTCGATGTGAATTGGTCATTTCACTATTTATGATGTCCTGTTTTTTTATAAACTTACTTATATGATGTAGATGAACGGTCGGGAATGGATGTACGGTGACCGACACGTACCCGGGTATATGAAAGGCGTGGATAAATTTATCGATGTGGCTATGGCAAACAAAGAGAATGGTTTTATACGGTGTCCATGTGTTCAATGTAGGAACAACAAGGAGTACTCTTCCTCGAAAATCATTCGCGGCCACCTGATTATGAAAGGTTTCATGCCCAACTATAATTGTTGGACCAAGCACGGGGAAAGAGGGGTTATGATGGAAGATGGTGAAGAAGAAGATGATGATAACAACTATCATCATATGTTTCCTGAATACATTGATACTGCAATGGAAGACAATGGAGAGGAAGGAGGTGAAGAACGGGCATCAAATGAGCCGGCTGATGAACTTGGTAGGGTCATTTCTGATGCAAAGCGAGACTGTGAAACAGAAAATGAGAAGTTGAAGTTAGAGGGCATGTAGAATATCACAATAAATTGTTGTACCCAAATTGTAAAGATGGCAGCACAAAGCTCGGTACCACACTGGAATTGTTGCAATGGAAGGCAGAGTGTGGTCTAACTGACTCCTCATTTGAAAAGATGCTGAAAATAATGAAGCCAAAGTTTCCAAAACATAACGAACTTCCCGAGAGTACCTACGAAGCAAAGAAGACTCTCTGTCCTCTAGAATTAGATGTGCAAAAGATACATGCATGCATTAATGACTGCATCCTCTACCGCGGTAAGGAGTATGAGAATTTAGATAAATGCCCGGTATGCAATGCATTGCGGTATAAGATCAGACGGGATGACCCTGGTGATGTTGAGGGAGAGCCCCTTCGGAAGAGGGTTCCTACTAAGGTTATGTGGTATGCTCCTATAATACCAAGGTTGAAACGCATGTTCAGAAACAAACTGCATGCCAGGTTGTTGCGATGGCACAAAGAAGACCGTAAGAAAGACGGGAAGTTGAGACACTCTGCTGATGGGTCACAGTGGAGAAAAATCGAGAGAGACTTCCCAGACTTTGTAGGTGATGCAAGGAACTTATGGTTTGGTCTAAGTACGGATGGCATGGATCCTTTTGGGGAGCAGAGCTGCAGTCACAACACCTGGCCCGTGACTCTATGTATCTACAACCTGCCTCCTTGGTTGTGCATGAAGCGTAAGTTCATTATGATGCCAGTGCTCATCCAAGGCCCGAAGCAACCGGGCAACGACATTGATGTGTACCTTAGGCCATTAGTTGAAGAACTCTTACAGTTTTGGGGCAAACCAGGTGTACGTGTGTGGGATGAGAACAAACAGGAGCCATTTGATCTACGAGGGTTGCTATTCGTAACCATCAATGATTGACCTGCTCTTAGTAACCTTTCAGGACAGACAAACAAGGGATATAAGGCATGCACACACTGTTTAGATAAGATTGAAGGTACATATTTGCATAAATGCAAGAAAGTTGTGTACCTGGTGAATCGACGATTTCTTCCGACCAATCATCCCGTAAGAAAGAAAGGCAAGCATTTCAAAGGTGAGGCAGATCACCGGAAGAAGCCTGAACTCCCTACTGGTGATGATGTATTTGGTATGGTCAAGGACATAGAAGTAATCTTTGGAAAGGGTCCCGGCGGTCAATCAGTTCCGAACGACGTCGCTACAGGACACGCACCCATGTGAAAGAAGAAATCTATATTTTGAGAGCTGCCATATTGGAAAGTCCTGCGTGTCTGCTCTTCAATCGACGTGATGCACGTGACGAAGAATCTTTGTGTGAACCTGCTAGGATTCCTAGGCGTGTATGGGAAGACAAAAGATACACCAGAAGCACGGGAGGACCAACAAATTATGAAAGACCCAAAGAACATGCATACACAGAACAAGACGGATAAAGGACGTCACTTAAGTCGTGCCAGCTATGCTCTTACCAAAGCAGCGAAGGAAATCTTTTTTGAAGTCCTTTACAGTATCAAGGTGTCGTCTGGCTTCTCATCTAATATAAAGGGGATAATAAATATGGCAGAGAAAAAGTTCCAAAACCTAAAGTCTCATGACTGTCATGTGATTATGACGCAGTTGCTTCCGATTGCATTGAGGGGGCTTCTACCGGAAAATGTTCGAGTACCCATTGTGAAGCTGTGTGCATTCCTCAATGCAATATCTCAGAAGGTAATCAATCCAGATATTCTGCCAAGGTTACAGAAGGATGTGGTACAATGTCTTGTTAGTTTTGAGTTGGTGTTCCCACCATCCTTCTTCAATATTATGACGCATCTCCTGGTTCACCTAGTGGAAGAGATTGCCATTCTAGGTCCGGTATTTCTGCACAATATGTTCCCCTTTGAGAGGTTCATGGGAGTCTTAAAGAAATATGTTCATAACCGTGCTAGACCAGAAGGAAGCATCTCCAAGGGATATGGAACAGAGGAGGTCATTGAGTTTTGTGTTGACTTTATTCCTGACCTTAAGCCGATTGGTGTTTCTGACTCGCGGCATGAGGGAAGACTAAGTGGAAAAGGCACGCTGGGAAAGAAAGCAATGATATGTAGGGACGGGATTCTTTCACTAAAGCACACTACACAGTTCTACATAATTCCACCTTGGCAGCTCCGTATATCGAGGAACACAAGAATATTGTACGCTCCAAAAACCCGGGGAAGCCTGAATCATGGATTACAGATGAACACATGAAGTCTTTCGGTGGTTGGATGCGGACACATCTCTTGAATAACACCACTGTTGGAGATCAGCTATACTTGTTGGCCGCGTCACCATCTTCTACTGTATTGAATTTCCAAGGGTACGAAATAAATGGGAATACATTCTACACGATCGCCCAAGATAAAAAGAGCACCAACCAAAATAGTGGTGTCCGCTTTGATGCAATAGACGAGAATGGACAAAAGGACACATACTATGGTTACATAGAGGAGATATGAGAACTAGACTATGGAGTCTCTTTTAAGGTCCCTTTGTTTCGCTGCAAATGGGTCAACCTGAATGGGGAAGGGGTAAAGATAGACCAGTTGTACGGAATGACAACAGTGGATCTCAACAATCTTGGTTATAGAGATGAACCATTCGTCCTAGCCAATGATGTGTCTCAGGTTTTCTATGTGAAGGACATGTCCTCCAGACCCAAAAAAAAGAAAAAATATGCAAACAAATACATCATATGATGAGCCAAAGCGTCACATAGTTCTTTCAGGGAAAAGAAACATCATGGGAATCGAGGACAAGACAGACATGTCAGAAGATTATAATAAGTTTGATGAAATTCCGCTCTTCACAGTGAAAACTGACCCAAGCATTCCGTGTAGGGTTCGCAGCATAGAAAACAAAAAATTTCCTACGATGTGAACTATATACCAAGATCTATATATACTAGATACAAACAACGGGCGGATGTATATCCGTAGAGAACATACCCTTGAAGACCGACAAAGCTTAACGAGTTCAACTCGTGGTTGATGTAGACGATCTCTTGCCGATCTCAAGATCGAGAGGAAGTCCTAGCACCGCAAATCAGCAGCGCATCCGTGCTCGCA
The DNA here is from genome assembly GCA_916181665.1 of Avena sativa. Lineage (NCBI taxonomy): Eukaryota > Viridiplantae > Streptophyta > Magnoliopsida > Poales > Poaceae > Avena > Avena sativa. The sequence goes on from OV702282.1 coordinate 243,731,190, forward strand.
CACACGTTCGAGGCACCGAGCAACCTCCGCCTCCTCGCTCCAGCGATGCAGCGGAAGCACAACTCTTTCTTGCCGAATAGCCACCGGGAACATGTATCTCGCTAGTCCGAGACCATGGGGAATAAATTCTAGAGGGGGAGAGAGATCCTTCACGAGGAGGTGTGAGAGACAAGTGAGGAGGAGGGGCTCCTTTTATAGGAGGAGGGGGGAACCCCAAGGGGGTGGCCGGCGCATGGGGGCTGCCCCCTTGCCCTCCCCTCTTCATGTGGGTGGACACTCCACTCACAAAACTCCTCTAAATTCCCTCCACTCAAAAGTCCACACAAAAATCCCATTAAATTTCCACCAAATTTAATGCAAACTCTCATTAAATAAAACTCTTTTATTTTATTCAGAATTTTGTCAATTACTTTAATGACAAACATTCACAAATAACCCCTTGCTAGAATTCTATTTCACATGCATAACCACTTTATGCAATTTCACCCGAAAACCTGTTTCGGTATCTAGTGAAATAAATTCCTGCGCTTGTTCATTCTTTCGGCATGAAACATTTGCTCCAATTGGATGTCGGTGTCTCTTAAGTGTGTCACCCTACGGTTCGTGAATAATGCGGACATGATCGAGACCCCTCTCAGATCAATAATCAGAAGCGAGATCTGGAGACCCATACTGACTCCCACACATTCAACGATGACTTTCTTGTGATCGTCGGAACCTTTTATGCTAGTATCTTAATCCCTTTGTTTCACGATATATTACATGTCCGAGATTCGATCATTGGTATCTCCATACCTAGTTTGATCTCGTTACCGACATGCACTCTTTTCTCGTTCCTGTGATATAACATTCTAGTGATCAAATCACTTGCTTGCAAGCTAATCAATGTGATATCACCGAGAGGGCCCAGAGTATATCTATCCGTCATCGGGATGAACAAATTCCACTCTTGATCCATGAGCCTCAACATAACACTTTATTAGTTCTGAATCCATCTTTATAATCACCCTGTTACGGTGTGACGTTTGATGTTATCAAGAAACTCTTCCGGTGTTAGTGATTGACATGATCTCATGGTCTAAGGATTAGGATCACTTCGTAAGTTGTTATAGCAATATAAACTCAATGACTTTGATCGTAATGCTATACTTCGGATGAGTGTTCATCACATCATTACACTAATGTTGTGATCCCGTTATTAACAACATCCAATGTCCATGATCAGGAAACCTTGATCATCTTGTTAATCAACGAGCTAGTTTATGAGAGAGGCATAACTAGGAACTTTCTGTTTGTTTATTAAACACACATGTATTAACGTTTCCGTATTAATACAATTATAGCATGCAAAATAAACATCTATCATATACTTGGAATACACATAATAAACACTTTATTATTGCCTCTCAGGGCATATTCCCTTCAGTCTCCCACTTGCACTAGAGACAATAATCTAGTTACATAGTGATAAATCTAACACCCATTGAGTTCTGGTGTTGATCATGTTTTGCTCTAGGGAGAGTTTTAGTCAACGGATCTGCTACATTGAGATCCGTATGTACTTTACAAATCTTTATATCTCCATCCTTGACATGCTCGCGGATGGAGTGAAACCGGCGCTTAATATGCTTGGAATGCTTGTGAGACCTTGGCTCTTTGGCATTGGCAATGGCACCATTGTTGTCACAATAGATCACCATTGGGTCCAACGCGTTTGCCACAACTCCTAGTTCGGATATGAACTCCTTCATCCAAACTGCTTCCTGAGCTGCTTCTGAAGCAGCAACATATTCGGCCTCCGTTGTTGATCCCGCTACCACAGGTTGTTTGGAACTTCTCCAACTAACCGCTCCGCCATTCATGAGAAATACGTATCCGGATTGAGACTTAGAGTCATCCGGATCGGTGTCAAAGCTAGCATCGACATAACACTTAGCGACGAGCTCTTCTTTACCTCCGTATACAAGAAACATATCCTTAGTTCTTCGTAAGTACTTAAGGATATTCTTGACCGCTATCCAGTGTTCCGAACCTGGATCCGATTGGTACCTACTAGTCAAACTAATAGCGTGTGCCACATCCGGTCTTGTACATAGCATGGCGTACATTATAGAGCCTATGGCTGAAGCATAGGGGACTTTGTCCATTATCTCTCTTTCTTCCGCCGAAGCCGGACTTTGAGTCTTACTCAATGTCTTGCCTTGCAACATAGGTAAGAACCCCTTCTTACTTCCGTCCATTTTAAACTTCTTTAAAATCTTATCAAGGTATGTACTTTGCGATAGCCCTATTAGGCGCCTAGATCTATCTCTATAGATCTTTATGCCTAATATGTATGACGCTTCACCTAGGTCCTTCATTGAAAATTTGCTGTTTAGATAACTTTTAACACTGTTTAAAAGTTCTATATCATTTCCGATCAATAATATGTCATCCACATATAATATCAGAAATGCCACATTGCTCCCACTCACTTTCTTGTAAATACAAGCTTCTCCATAAGTTTGGACAAATCCAAACTCTTTGATCACCTCATCAAAGCGGAGATTCCAGCTTCGCGATGCTTGCTTCAATCCATAGATGGATCGCTGAAGCTTGCACACCTTGTTAGCATCCTTAGGATCGACAAAACCCTTTGGTTGTATCATATACAACTCTTCTTCAATATTACCATTGAGAAACGCGGTTTTGACATCCATCTGCCATATTTCATAATCGAAATATGCAGCAATTGCTAACATAATCCTAACTGACTTTAGTATCGCTACGGGAGAGAAAGTCTCATCGTAGTCAACTCCTTGAATTTGTCGAAACCCCTTTGTGACAAGTCGAGCTTTATAGATGGTCACATTACCATCAGCATCAGTTTTCCTTTTGAAAATCCATTTGTTCTCCACGGCCTTTCGGTCGTGAGGTAATTCCACCAAGTTCCAAACTTGATTTTCATACATGGATTCCATCTCGGATTTCATGGCTTCTAACCATTTGTTGGAATCCGGGCTCATCATCGCTTCTTCATACGTCGCAGGGTCATTATTTTCATCAACCATGAAATTTATGACAGGATTTCCGTACAGCTCGGGAGCTGCACGCGTCCTGTTTGACCTGCGAGGTTCGGTAGTACTCTCTTTCGGAGTTTCATGATCATTATCATTAGTTCCCTCTTCAACAGGTGGAGCCAACTCCGGAACAACTTCCGGCGCTGTGCTACTCGCCATACTTTGAAGAGAAGGTTCCACAACCTCTTCGAGTTCTACCTTCCGACTATTCACACCTTTCGCGAGAAACTCTTTCTCTAGAAAGGATCCATTCTTGGCAACAAAAACCTTGCCCTTGGATCTGTGATAGAAGGAATACCCAATAGTTTCTTTAGGGTATCCTATGAAGACGCATTTTTCCGCTTTGGGTTCGAGTTTATCCGGTTGAAGTTTCTTCACATAAACATCGCAACCCCAAACTTTAAGAAATGACAGCTTAGGTTTGTTTCCAAACCACAATTCATACGGTGTCTTTTCAACGGATTTAGATGGTGCCCGATTTAAAGTGAATGCAGCAGTTTCTAGTGCATAACCCCAAAATGACAACGGCAAGTCTGTCAGAGACATCATAGATCGAACCATATCTAATAAAGTACGATTACGACGTTCCGACACACCATTTCGCTGTGGTGTTCCGGCAGGTGTGAGTTGTGAAACAATTCCACACTCTTTCATGTGAGTGCTAAACTCGTAACTTAGATACTCACCTCCACGGTCGGACCGTAGAAATTTGATCTTTCTATTACGATGATTTTCCACTTCATTCTGAAATTCCTTGAACTTTTCAAAGGTTTCAAACTTGTGTTTCATCAAGTAGATATAACCGTATCTACTCAAATCATCCGTGAAAGTAACAAAATAACGATATCCACCTCGCGCCGACACACTCATTGGACCACATACATCAGAATGTATGATTTCCAATAAATCTGTCGCCCGTTCCATTGAACCGGAAAACGGCGTTCTAGTCATCTTGCCCATAAGGCATGGCTCACATGTATCAAATGATTCATAATCAAGTGATTCCAAAAGTCCATCCGAATGGAGCTTCTTCATGCGTTTAATGCCAATATGACCTAGACGGCAGTGCCACATATATGCGGATATATCATCATTAAGTTTAATCCTTTTAGCATCAACATTATGAATATGTGTAACATTATCATTGAGATCTAACAGAAATAAACCATTCATCATTGGTGCATGACCATAAAAGATTTCATTCATATAAATGGAACAACCATTGTTCTCAGATTTAAATGAATAACCACTTTGCATCAAACATGATCCAGATACAATGTTCATGCTCAGTGCAGGCACCAGATAACATTTATTCAAGTTTATGACTAATCCCGACGGTAAGTGGAGAGGCAGCGTTCCGACGGCGATTACATCAACGTTTGATCCATTGCCGACACGCATCTTGACCTCACCCCTTGCTAGCGGTCGCTTGTTCCGCAGCCCCTGATTCGAGTTACAAATATTAGCAACTGAACCGGTATCAAATACCCAGGTGCTACTGCGAGCACTAGTCAAGTACACATCAATAACATGTATATCATATATACCTTTGTTTGCCTTGCCGGCCTTCTTGTCTGCCAGATACTTGGGGCAGTTGCGCTTCCAGTGGCCAGTCCCCTTACAATAGTAGCACTCGGTATCAGACTTAGGTCCAACTCGGGGTTTCTTTTCAGGCGCGGCAACAGGCTTGCCGCCCTTACTTCCCTTCCGTTTTCCCTTCTTGTCTTTCTTGAAACCAGTGTTCCTATTGATCATCAACACTTGATGTTCCTTTTTGATCTCCACTTCTGCAGTTTTAAGCATTGACAGAAGCTCGGGGAGAGACTTCTTCATGCCTTGCATATTATAGTTCATCACGAAGCTCTTATAGCTAGGTGGCAGAGACTGCAGAACACGATGGATGCCTAAGTCAATGGGAATCGATATTCCCAAGGACACAAGCTTATCGGCGTAACCCGACATCTTGAGTACATGCTCACTAACGGAGCTGTGCTCTTCCATCATGCAGCTAAAGAACTTTTATGAAGCATTGTAGCTCTCTACAGCAGCATGTGTGTCGAAAATCATTTTCAACTCACCCATTGTATCAAATGCATTGCCGTTTTCGAAACGCTTTCGAAGTTCCGGCTCTAGCCCATACAATATGCCGCAATGAACTAAGTTGTGGTCCTCCTGACGAGTCTGATAGACATTCTTCTCCTCGTCAGGGGCATCATCAAAAGGTGGGGGGCCTAACGGCGCTTCTAGCACATATTGCTTTTGTGCAGCAGAGAGGAGAATCCTCAAATTCATGGCCCATTCAGTAAAGTTGCTACCGTTCGTTGCTAGTTTCTCTTTCTCCATGAACGCATTGAAATTAAAAGCAGGTGGTGCCATCTACAACAGAATTTGTAAAGTTTAGACTAAGTGTATGATAGATCGAGTTCAACTAATCTATATTACGAATGAACTCCCACTCAAAAGCGACATCCCTCGTGTCCTTTTGGTGATTACATGAACCAAATCCACTACACCAAGTCCGATCATCACGTGAGTCGGTATAGCTTCAAAGGCGAGCATCAAATGGGCATCATATCAACTATATGACTCATGCTTAACCTTTCGGTCTGTGTTCCGAGGCCATGTCTGTACATGCTAGGCTCGCCAAGTTAGAACCTTAGTATTTGCGTGTGTAACTGTTTTACACCCGAAATATGGTCGTGGATCCAAGAACACCCGATCATCACGTGATGTCTTGGAGCGACGAAAACATAATCGGTGCATACTAAAGGAAGAACACATTCTTATCTTGATATTTAAATGAGGGATCATCTTATTATGCTTAACAAAGCGCTAAACAAGCAATATAAGATGTAATCAAACATCATATGTTTATTAGTGAAATTATATGGTTCCCGCAGATGATCTCTATCATGTGCATCGTGGTATGATCACTATCATACCTATATGTGTAAATCCAAGGTCTATGGATTTTACACGCTATGTGTGTTGTAAGAGTATCATCTTATACTTCTACTTACAACACTACCATATCATAACACTAGCCCAGCAACAATCTAAACTAGACGCCTCTAATTTATTCATTGCAAGTTTTACGTGGCTTAGGGCTTTCGAGATAGAACCGTTCTTACCTACGAACATGAACCACAACGAGGATAATCAAATTGTTGACAACTCGCTTGCAAAATAGATATTGACTATAGTAGGAGAGACAGACACCCGCTAGCCACTTATGCAAACTAGTTGCATGTCAAGCGTGGAACAGGTCTCATGTGCGAGGACATGTAAAGTTTGTCCGGGCCGCTTCATCCCACTATGCCACCAATATCCAAAATCACAACAAAGGAGCAACAACATGATCATCATCGCCCACATACTCATATGTGTACTACCCGTGTAAAGTATCTACGCATAGATCCGGCTCTGATACCACTGTAGGGTTCGCAGCATAGAAAACAAAAATTTTCCTACGATGTGAACTATATACCAAGATCTATATATACTAGATAAAAACAACGGGCGGATGTATATCCGTAGAGAACATACCCTTGAAGACCGACAAAGCTTAACGAGTTCAACTCGTGGTTGATGTAGACGATCTCTTGACGATCTCAAGATCGAGAGGAAGTCCTAGCGCCGCAAATCAGCAGCGCATCCGTGCTCGCACACACGTTCGAGGCACCGAGCAACCTCCGCCTCCTCGCTCCAGCGATGCAGCGGAAGCACAACTCTTTCTTGCCGAATAGCCACCGGGAACATGTATCTCGCTAGTCTGAGACCATGGGGAATAAATTCTAGAGGGGGAGAGAGATCCTTCACGAGGAGGTGTGAGAGACAAGTGAGGAGGAGGGGCTCCTTTTATAGGAGGAGGGGGGGAACCCCAAGGGGGTGGCCGGCGCATGGGGTCTGCCCCCTTGCCCTCCCCTCTTCATGTGGGTGGACACTCCACTCACAAAACTCCTCTAAATTCCCTCCACTCAAAAGTCCACTCAAAAATCCCATTAAATTTCCACCAAATTTAATGCAAACTCTCATTAAATAAAACTCTTTTATTTTATTCAGAATTTTGTCAATTACTTTAATGACAAACATTCACAAATAACCCCTTGCTAGAATTCTATTTCACATGCATAACCACTTTATGCAATTTCACCCGAAAACCTGTTTCGGTATCTAGTGAAATAAATTCCTGCGCTTGTTCATTCTTTCGGCATGAAACATTTGCTCCAATTGGATGTCGGTGTCTCTTAAGTGTGTCACCCTACGGTTCGTGAATAATGCGGACATGATCGAGACCCCTCTCAGATCAATAATCAGAAGCGGGATCTGGAGACCCATACTGACTCCCACACATTCAACGATGACTTTCTTGTGATCGTCGAAACCTTTTACGCTAGTATCTTAATCCCTTTGTTTCACGATATATTACATGTCCGAGATTCGATCATTGGTATCTCCATACCTAGTTTGATCTCGTTACCGACATGCACTCTTTTCTCGTTCCTGTGATATAACATTCTAGTGATCAAATCACTTGCTTGCAAGCTAATCAATGTGATATCACCGAGAGGGCCCAGAGTATATCTATCCATCATCGGGATGAACAAATTCCACTCTTGATCCATGAGCCTCAACATAACACTTTATTAGTTCTGAATCCATCTTTATAATCACCCTGTTACGGTGTGACGGTTGATGTTATCAAGAAACTCTTCCGGTGTTAGTGATTGACATGATCTCATGGTCTAAGGATTAGGATCACTTCGTAAGTTGTTATAGCAATATAAACTCAATGACTTTGATCGTAATGCTATACTTCGGATGAGTGTTCATCACATCATTACACTAATGTTGTGATCCCGTTATTAACAACATCCAATGTCCATGATCAGGAAACCTTGATCATCTTGTTAATCAACGAGCTAGTTTATGAGAGAGGCATAACTAGGAACTTTCTGTTTGTTTATTAAACACACATGTATTAACGTTTCCGTATTAATACAATTATAGCATGCAAAATAAACATCTATCATATACTTGGAATACACATAATAAACACTTTATTATTGCCTCTCAGGGCATATTCCCTTCATTCCGTTAAGTAAAGAAGATGCTCCATGGTTACGTATGAAGCGATCATAAGGAAGGACATATTCCAAGAAGTTCATGCTCATATTATGTAACTCTAGTTCATGTCTTTCGCGGTTTGTGGCTTCACCGAAGGATATCTTTCGCGGTTTATGGCTTGACCGGGACTATATATAGGGGGGCCTTTAGTCCCGGTTTTGTAGTCTCAGTTTTTAATATTAATAAATGTCTTGAGTGTTAGTCCCGTTTTGTGGCTGGACCGGGACTATGAAGAAGTTGTCCCGATTCGTACGCGCGCGGTCACATATTAGGGAGTGCCTCTATGACCAATTTCTTGGAGATGCCGGAGGACTGGGATCCGGCGGCATCTCCCTGAAACTGGTCGTAGTGGTGTCTCTGCTCTCGAAAACCATCTTGCAGCTTGTAACTTCTCTAACTAGATCAATACACCTGGGAGCTAACTAATTTCACATATTAGGGAGTGCCTCTATGACCAGTTTCTTGGAGATGCCGGAGGACTGGGATCCGGCGGCATCTCCCTGAAACTGGTCGTAGTGGTGTCCCTGCTCTCGAAAACCATCTTGCAGCTTGTAACTTCTCTAACTAGATCAATACACCTAGGAGCTAAATAATTTCACATACTAGGGAGTGCCTCTATGACCAGTTTCTTGGAGATGCCGGAGGACTGGGATCCGGTGGCATCTCCCTGAAACTGGTCATAGTGGTGTCCCTGCTCTCGAAAACAATATTGGAGATGCCTTAATCTGGCTGGAGGACTGGACTCACAAGGATGCCTATTTATAGTACAAGCAGCTCGGCATAGTATCAACACTTACGAAATAATGTCGACACTCACCCCTATTATTAGTGCTGACTCATGTTTTGTCCCGGTTGGTGTCTCCAACCGGGACTAAAGGTTCATCTTTAGTCCCGGTTGGTGACACCATCCGGGACAAGGTACACGCCTCACGACATAATGTCGACACTCACCCCTATCATTAGTGCTGCCTGGCCCAGCCTGCTGAAATCCCTCCAACCGGGACTAAAGATGAACCTTTAGTCCCGGTTGGAGACACCAACCGGGACAAAACACGAGTCAGCACTAATAATAGGGGTGAGTGTCGATATTATTTCATAAGTATCGACACTATGCCGAAATCCCTCCAACCGGGACTAAAGATGAACCTTTAGTCCCGGTTAGAGACACCAACCGGGACAAAACACGAGTCAACACTAATAATAGGGGTGAGTGTCGACATTATTTCGTAAGTGTCGGCACTAACACGAATCAGCACTAATAATAGGGGTGAGTGTCGACATTATTTCGTAAGTGATGACATTATTTCTGAGCGCAAAAAATGGGTCGTTTTGTGAAGTAACCACCAAAATGCTGTTTCAGAATGCTACCGTCCCATTTTTCCTAAAATACTAGACCACCTTACATGGACTATCTCCCAACCGGGACATCTCAAACCTTTTCGTCCATCCCGGGTAAAAAGGACAAATGTTTGCCGAATCGGTAGGAAGTGGGTCCGGTTTGTACTACAGGTACATGATCTATCGCCCGTGATTTTTTGAAAAAATCATTTTTAGACTCGCAATATGTGGTTTCTTCAGAGATCCAATGCAAGTTCTAACGATGCTCGTCCACTATCTTCATGCACGTCGGTTCGACCATAATTAGAAATTCAGAAAATTCAAAACGGGCATAATAAATTCAAAAAAAATCCGAACAATGAAAATCCTTCGCGTGATTTCATATTATGTGACATAGTTGAAAGGAAAAATACCATACTTGATATATTGATCATGTCTCGAAAAAACCTTCACAAAATGACCTATCATGTTCGAGGTTTCATGGCTTTCGCTCCAAATGACCGATGTTATGTGCTGAATCATGCCCATATTATGCATGCATGTGGACATTGGTATGGAGAAAAATGTTGCAGGAGGAAGTTTTCCTTTTTGTCGTATGGAAAAGCCCTTTTCTATTTTCCGAACGCAAAAAACGGGTCGTTTTGTGAAGTAACCACCAAAATGCTGTTTCAGAATGCTACCGTTCCATTTTCCTAAAATACTAGACCACCTTACATGGACTATCTCCCAACCGGGACATTTCAAACCTTTTCGTCCATCCCGGGTAAAAAGGACAAATGTCTGCCGAATCGGAAGGAAGTGGGTCCGGTTTGTACTACAGGTACATGATCTATCGCCCGTGATTTTTTGAAAAAATCATTTTTAGACTCGCAATATGTGGTTTCTTCAGAGATCCAATGCAAGTTCTAACGATGCTCGTCCCCTATCTTCATGCACGCCGACCATAGTTAGAAATTCAGAACATTCAAAACGGGCATATTAAATTCAAAAAAATCCGAACAATGAAAATCCTTCGCGTAATGTCATATTATGTGACATAGTTGAAAGGAAAAAAATACCATACTTGGTATATTGATCATGTCTCGAAAAAACCTTGACAAAATGACCTATCATGTTCGAGGTTTCATGGCTTTCGGTCCAAATGACCGATGTTATGTGCTGAATCACGGCATAGTTTGTGATGCTGTGTCCATATTATGCATGCATGTGGACATTGGTATTGAGAACAATGTTGCAGGAGGAAGTTTTCCTTTTTGTCGCACGAAAAAGCCCTTTTCCATTTTCCGAGCGCAAAAAACGGGTCGTTTTGTGAAGTAACCACCAAAATGCTGTTTCAGAATGCTACCATCCTATTTTCCTAAAATAATAGACCACCTTACATGGACTATCTCCTAATCGGGACATCTCAAACCTTTTCGTCCATCCCGGGTAAAAAGGACAAATGTCTGCCGAATCGGTAGGAAGTGGGTCCGGTTTGTACTACAGGAACATGATCTATCGCCCGTGATTTTTTTAAAAAATCATTTTTAGACTCGCAATATGTGGTTTCTTCAGAGATCCAATGCAATTTCTAACGATGCTCGTCCCCTATCTTCATGCACGTCGGTTCGACCATAGTTAGAAATTCAGAAAATTCAAAACGGGCATAATAAATTCAAAAAAAAATCCGAACAATGAAAATCCTTCGTGTGATGTCATATTATGTGACATAGTTGAAAGGAAAAATACCAGACTTGGTATATTGATCATGTCTCGAAAAAACCTTCACAAAATGACCTATCATGTTCGAGGTTTCATGGCTTTCGATCCAAATGACCGATGTTATGTGCTGAATCACGGCATAGTTTGTGATGCTATGCCCATATTATGTATGCATGTGTACATTGGTATGGAGAACAATTTTGCAGGAGGAAGTTTTCCTTTTTGTCGCACGGAAAAGCCCTTTTCCATTTTTCGAGCGCAAAAAACGGGTCGTTTTGTGAAGTAACCACCAAAATGCTGTTTCAGAATGCTACCGTCCCATTTTCCTAAAATACTAGACCACCTTACATGGACTATCTCCCAACAGGGACATCTCAAACCTTTTCGTCCATCCCGGGTAAAAAGGACAAATGTCTGCCGAATCGGTAGGAAGTGGGTCTGGTTTGTACTACAGGTACATGATCTATCGCCCGTGATTTTTTGAAAAAATCATTTTTAGACTCGCAATATGTGGTTTCTTCAGAGATCCAATGCAAGTTCTAAATGAGCCATTTTTCTTCCCGCCATTTTTCTTTCCGCCATTTTTTCCCGGCATTTCTCCCGCCAGTTCTTCCCGCCAGTTATCTTCCTACCATTTCTCACTATATATATGTAGTGTTGGCCTCCATTGTCATTGCACATCTCTAGACTCATATCTGCAACCTCATCACTCTTTCCCATGACTTCCACCATAGCACTAACTCCCAGGGAGGCGGAGGCACTTTGCGCCTCGAACTACCCCTGCCCGCTGGGCTACTGTGTCCCCGTCGGCTGGATGCTGAGCGCCGGAGGAGTGCCGGTTCCTCATGTCCCTCTAGGTGTGGCGCGTCGGATGGCCATCACGAACCACTACTACTTCGTGCTCACGCCGGAGCAGCGGAGGAATCCCAGATGGCATCTCGACTATTTCCCGACTTGGGAAGCCTTCTTCGTGGATCAGCGTGAAAGGGCGCTCGCCAGGCACGAGGAGGATGGCCCACCTCATCCGAACTTCAACGAGGCCGACCGTCGGTTGTGGTGGCGCGGTCGGACTCTCCAGAGCGTCATGGCCTACGACACGGCCGCCGACTCTAGCCCCCGCCTGCGCTACCCTCAAGTCCAGCCCACTCGTACTCAGCCTTCAAGGTTCAACTACGGCGACCCCGACGACGACAGCGACGACGGCCGCGGCGAGTACGACGACTACAGTGGCGAGTATTACAGGTGTAGGCAGGAGCATGACTGAATAACTCCAACATTGCAAAACAAGTTCGGACGATTGTAGCTTAATCTGGCCATGTATCTTAATTTCAGTTCTTCTATGTAACTTTGTCTTAGTTGCGTTATGTACTTTAATTCTAGTTCTATCCTAATAAAATTTTCTTTCCGCCCATTATTTCCCGTCCTTTTTTTCCCGCCCATTAATATATAAAAAATATAAGTTAATTCAAATCCAAATTAAAAACAAAAAATGGTTTTGAATTATTTATTCAAATCCAAACACTTTTTATGTTTAAAGTTTTTCTAAATTCCAAATTAATATTCAAAAAGTATAAGTTAATTCATTTTTAATTTTAAATGGTTCATAGTTTAAATGGTTACATTAATTATTTTTAAAAACAGAAAATGGTTTTGAATTAGTTATTCAAATTCAAACACTTTTTATGTTTAAAGTTTTTCTAAATTCCAAATTAATATTCAAAAAATATAAGTTAATTCATTTTTAATTTTAAATGGTTCATAGTTTAAATGGTTACATTAATTATTTTTTAAAAATAGAAAATGGTTTTGAATTAGTTATTCAAATTCAAACACTTTTTATGTTTAAAGTTTTTCTAAATTCCAAATTAATATTCAAAAAATATAAGTTAATTCATTTTTAATTTTAAATGGTTCATAGTTTAAATGGTTACATTAATTATTTTCAAAAACAGAAAATGGTTTTGAATTAGTTATTCAAATTCAAACACTTTTTATGTTTAAAGTTTTTCTAAATTCCAAAATAATTATCATTTAAAAAAAATTACAAATTTAAACCCCAAAATAAAAAATAAGGCGGGAATAGAGAGAAAATTTCTGAAATTTTTTAAAAACAGGGTCATATGTCCCGGTTGAAGCCACTAACCGGGACTAAAGACCCTGCGTGCGCCAACCCTTGGTCCGCTGAAAAAAGTGGAGTATACGTCCCGGTTGATGGCTCCAACCCGGGACGTATGGCCTTTTAGTCCCGGTTGTTGGCATCAACCGGGACGTATTCTCCCTCCCCTTTATACACGACGCCCCTTCTCCTTCTCCTTCTTCCCTGTTCCTCTTCACTCACCCGCACGCGCACACTGGGAGACGCCGCCACCGCCCATCCCCACGTCGCTGGCAGGCTGCCCCGTCCTAGCACGCCCGCCGTCGTCATCAGCGCCGCCGCCTCCGCCCTCCGTCCGCTTCCGTCCTCGTCTCCGGCCGCACACGCGCGTCTCTAGCCGCCGTGTCCAACGCCATCGCCGGCGCTGTCCCCTGTGCTCCCCTCGCGCCAACGACCCCTCCGCGAGCTTCCCGGTGAGCTCACGGTCCCTGTGACCCTCTCCGTTTCCCCTCTCCCTCTCTGAATGGTCGCCGTCGCAATCATCTGCATGCGTCACCGTCGGCCGTCGTCGTGTGGCCTGCTCCGGCGACCTCTACCTAGCGGCACCGCCCTAGTTAGGTTCGTGGTAACGCCCTGATTCGATTAGGCCTACCCGTGCATCTCCGTTCGCCCCCTAGCGCCGCCAGCCGCCGCCGTCTGGCCGTGCTCTGGCGAGGTCCACGTGGCTTGCTTGCTTGGCCAGGTCCCACCAGTCAGCCCCTCTGGCTAGATCCAGCCCTGGTGATAAACGCCCTGACCCCCCCCCCACTTTGCGTGTGGGGCTGCTGATGTGGCTCCGGCCCCACCAGTCAGTCTCTATGGGTAGGTTTAGTCGTGGTAACAAAAGCCCTGGGTTGTTTATGACGTCAGCCTGATGTAATAAATTGTTTTATAATTCCAGAAAATGATTAAATATTATAAAATTCATATCTTATTATTTATAAGTCAGAGAAATACAAATAATATATCAAAATGTTCAGAAAAATGAGTTCTACATTTTTAAGCTATAATCATGCATTGCTAATAAACTTTAATGACAAGTTTAATTAGAGAACTAAATCAACCCCTCTCATGTGTTTCCGGAGTTTCCCGAGTTAGGGTTTTCAACCCTCGGAACCCCGTTTAAATTGCTGAGCAAGTTTTAGGGTTTCATTTCAATGCAATTCAACTTGTCATATCATCATCCTTGTTTGAGCATTTCTCTTATCCCTCCTCCCTGACCGCCACAGCGCCTCCGTCTCCGTCCATCGCCACGCGCTCCAGCCGCCTCCGTCGACCTCCGTCTCCGGCCACGTCGTCTCCAGCCGCCCGCGTCGACCTCCGTCTCCGGCCACGTCGTCTCCGTCTCCGACCACGTCGTCTCTGGCCGCCTCTGTCGACCTCCGTCTCCGGCCGCCTCCCTCTCCTCCCTGACCGCCACAGCGCCGCCTGCGCCGACCACCGGTACCATGCACACCCGAGAGGGTCACGCGCCCCTTCCCTTTTAGTGTGTATGTATATATTTTTATTATTATGTATGTATATATTAGGGTTTCTCTAAATTAGGGTTTATATCTCTCAACACCGTACCTAAAATTCTCACTTAGCCGCTTTGACTTATCCGTTTTTCCACCTATGCAGAAAATATGGACCCACGCGACAAAGACGAAGAAAAGGAAGAGTTGATCCAAGGTGTGATCCGCGGGGAAGAAAATTTAGATGTATCGACGTTTCTGAACAACTCCGGTGAGGGTGATCCTCTTTTTTCCGGAATAGACGACTTGTTTGAGGTTGAAGGTGTTGCCTTCCGCGAGGGAGAAGGCGATGCCTTGTGTAATCGAGAAGACGATCGCTCTGGCGAGGTGCATGTAATATAATTAATTCATTAATTAATCATCTGCTATCTATATAGAAATAGTAACGACGATCTTTCTTCTTTTAGCCCTCCGGGTCGAAGAAATCTACTAAAAAGAGCAGCCGAGGCCCAACCAAAAAGTTGGGAGACCATGAGAGGTTCAGGATCAAAGATATCGCTGAAGACGGCAAACCGACGGCTCCCGAAGTTGTCGCAAACAAATTTGTGGCACAATGCGGAGTAATCGTTAGGGACTTAATCCCGATCGCCATTCGAAATTGGAATAGGCCTGCTGATGCGGAAGAAGAGGGAACATGTTTATTTGTCCCTAACAACGCCAAAGATTTACTGTGGAAGAGGCTCGTGGTTAATTTCAAACTACCGAAGATAGAGCTGGATCCAAATGCGGAGGATCCAGTTGAGGACGCCTTAGAACATGGGAGAGCCATGGAGGCTAAGGTCAGGGAGTGGGCTTTGAAGAAGATGGCCCCGTGTTTCACCAAATGGAAGAAAAGATTGCACCTTGACTATGTCGCTAAAGAGAAGACTCCCGATTTCAAGCATATTCAGTTTGAGAAGATAAAACCATTCTGGGCTGAGTTTGTGAAATACAAGACATAAAAAAAAAGCTAAGAAAATGTCTGCAACGAATAAGATGAATGCTGCTAACAAGAAGTATCACCATACTATGGGGCAAGGTGGCTACAGGGCTGGCATTCCTAAGTGGGACAAACTTGAGAATGAACTGCGTGCTAAAAAGATCACCCCAGAGACAGACGATTGGGTAGAACGTGCAAGGAATTGGTTTTACGGGCATGGGGGCATGTTGGACTCGGAAGGGAAGTGTATATATAACATACTACATAAAGAAGACCCCTTGCCAATCGAGAATATGAGAAAAGCAGTAAAGGCTGTTAAAGATGGGGACTTCATTCCCGATAGAGAGAATGATGAGCTCACACTCGCCCTTGGAAATAAGGAACATGATGGATGAACACGAGGCACAAGCGGCTCCAAACCATGGAGGACTGGGTTTCCTGAAGAGAGGAAGAAATATCCTGATAGAAGCCGTCAGAGGAGAAAGGACAAGTCGGAAGTTGAAGCAGATATTCAGAAAGAGAGAATGTGTATAATTGAAGAACGAATAAAGCAACAACAAGATGAAATTAACGCACTTAAAGAGCAAAGTACTACCGGCCCATCTCAGCAACACACTGCATTCGATGCTACCGGCCTATCAAATAATCAAAAAAGCAGTGTGGCTTCCACCGAGGTCCCGGGTGATGACAATGGCGATGACGATGGTGCACCGACGATGGCTCCTGTTGGCTACCCAGTGGATGATATCACACAGATGACACACTGCGAGCTACATGTAAAAGTTGTGAACATATCAATGAAGGTGGCGGTCGGCTATGCCTTACCAATTGGACCCACACCAACTTACCACTGTCGTCCGGTTCCACAGGGCTACGCTGTTGTCGGTGTGGATGAAATCATGCCCACCTTTGAAGTTTTGATGACTACCCTGTAGGTGAAGGGGGTGTGACTGAACTGGGAGACGCAACAAACGTCACCATTCTAGCCAAAGGAATGTATCGTGCTTCGAAATCACACGCCAAGGCCATCTTCGCTGCCGCCTCACCTGTCTCCGGCGAGGTCGTAGCCGCCGCGGCAGCCGTCTTCGTCGCCTCACCCGGCTCCATCGCCTCACCAATCTCCGGCACAGCCATCGCCGCAGGAGCCATCGCCGGCGCCTCAGGATAAAAAGCGTAAGCGTACCGCTACTCTGCGTCATAGTAAGCGATCGCCGAAACGTAAACAAGAGCCTCTTCCAAAAGTACCAAAGGTTCCTCCCAAGAGAGCTTATGATTGTACCGAAGAGGAGACTGCGGTGATCGTTGATGCAGAAACGACAGCGTTTTTCGCTAAGCTGAGGCGGCCGAAAGAGCCAGAGTTCCCCAGCACCAAAGAAGAAAAATCCAGAGTGTTGAAAATGCTAAAGACTCTTCATCAACCCGAGCCAAAGCTGTCATCAGACTATGAGCGTTCTATTCTCAAGTCACATGCGGCACAACAAGCCTCGAAGAGCAGTACTGATGCAAGCGAGAAATCTGTTGCCCAGCTCGGAGAACAAGCAAAACAGTCTTGCGGCCCTCTCAAGGTGATTTCCCATACCAATGTGGGGTCGAGCAAATATGCGGCCGAAGAGCAGTATGTTCCAGAGGTAGTTGCACAATACGGAGAAGCTGCCGCTACTCAAGGTATGAGTATTGCCTAGTACTTATCCCATTTAGAGTACCTCCCCGTGTGTGAAGTAGCGTACAAATACCAGTACGGCAAACCTCTCGTCAAACCTGAGGAGGTAAATAATCTTCCAACAAAAATGCGAATATTGCATAACTGGTACATGCATGCCACAAAGGCCGGGGCTAACTGGATAGTGCTGAAGGTTACAAAAAAGCATTATGGGAAAGAAATAGATGACATGATATCCATTGAATTTTATGAACTATTTCAATTATTCAATCAAGACGCCTTGGACAAATCGATCATCGGTGCCTATTGTCTGTAAGTACTAATTCTGTAATTAATTTAGTCTCCAGCTATGTCACCTTGTTTATTGCATGTATATAATCATACTGTAATATGCAGAATGAAGATTCTCGAATGCAGCAGAGGACAAATCTATGACATTGGCTTCATTGACCCATATTGGGTTCATCAAGCTAATCTCAAAACAAGCCCCCAGGATACGGAGGATAATATAGTACACGTTAAGGTTTCAAGAAACCAAAAGGGAAATAATTTTTTCTTACAACTTCGAGTGAGTGTTATTGTCTTGTGTACACTTTCTATTTCGCTTACTCGATGTTAAGTATATAATTGATTAGTTATGCATTCGCAGATTCCACTATATTCTGTTAATCATTCAACTTGACAAAGGGCGTGTACTAGTCATGGACTCGAAACATAAACCCCTTGAGCAGTGGAAGGACATGCAGATGCTTCTCCAGCAGTAATTCTAATCATTACGACACTATATTAGCAACGTTCGTAAATTTTATGATATCAAGTAATTAATAACTTATTTTATTCGTTTTCTTCGCCGGGCATCACTTGGAAACGGTTCACCAACAAGGCTAGGGGTGTTTGGAAAGCGGAGCTTACATTTCAAGCACTAGATGTAAGCACCACTAGCTATATCCGCGCATCTCTTTGATTCTAGTTTTGATACAGTTATAATCATGCTTGATTATTATTCTGATTGAACTATGTTCTCGTAAAGTGCCTGATGCAGGGACCAGGTAACAATCTATGTGGATACTATGTTTGCGAGTTCATCCGGCAGACGTGCGATGAGAAGGGTAGAAATTTAGAGCAACTCCACGTACGTAAACAATTTCTATAGTTTTTAATTACAATAAAATTGTGTTTAGTTTCATTCATATAGGCTGACTCCTTTTTAAAATCAGATCGAACGTCTACGGGACGGACTTCTGCCAAAGGATCGCGTACGAGCAATTCAGGAGGAATTGGCGGGATTCTTGGATGCAGAAGTCCTAAACCCAAAAGGGGAATACTATTCGGCTATGTATAGACAATAGGGATTGTACAAAGAGCAACTTTTGTATGTAGTGCATGAACTCGATCCGTGTATCGAATATAATATTGTCATGATGATCTTGTGTAATATAATGGTTCCTTCATTGATGAGTGCAAAACACTAAATAAATAATAAAACAACATAAATGAATTCTTTGCCGCGTCACAAAAAGTGGCCAAAATGCTGCCGCGGCAACAGAAGTTGCCCAAATGAATTCTTTGCCGCGGCAGAGAAATGTGTCAAATCGCTGTCGCGGCAGAAGCTTATTTGTCCCGGTTCGTATTACGAACCGGGACGGTTGCTCCTCCCCCCCTCGCACGGAGCAGCGGCCACGTGTACGCTCTTTTGTCCCGGTTGGTGGGGCAACTGGGACTAAAGGTTCCGACTTTAGTCCCGATTGCCCCGTCCTGGTTGGGTAACCGAGACTAAAGCCCCTTACCAACCGGGACCAATGGGCCGTTCTGCACTAGTGTAATGTCCAAGCTCACCTCTCTCTTAGCTTCGATTTGACTCCCTATGAGGCTATCACTAGTACAATGGTTGCTCATTGGTCCCAATTTGCTCCCATTGTTGTTTTGTAGAACCAGGAGAAAATAATATACATGGCACTCAAAATTGTTGGCGGCAAGCATGGTAGCCAACGATGGGATCATTTTCAAAAAGCCAGTGTTGCATCTGCGAAACAAGAGGATGATGAAAAAGAGTCAATCAAAATGTCAAATGCGACCAAACATGAGGATGATGAAAAAGAGTCAACCAAAATGTCGGATTCAACCAAGAGCCTTGGCATTATCTCGCCACTCATCGCATCAGCGACATTCGGTGCAATCTTCGCCATACCTTCAGGACTCCAAGCTAGGGATACTAGCAACACTGGCACATGAAGACTTTTCGGTATGCGGTCTTTAAATGTGTTCATGGTGGCCATCATGCTGGCTTTCATCTTCTCCTTATCTTTTTTTAGATCAACAGGGACACCCCGTCCCCGGTTCCATTGATAACATCAATGAAACCTGGAGTGAAACTCAGGTACAGTACAAACGAAGCGAGCTACAAAATAGAGGTCCAAAACCAAAAACAAAACAACTAGGAACAACATAGAAAGAGCACCATCTTAAAACGAAGAACTATAGAGGGCGGAGGGGAAGACAGCAGCTGCCAGCGTGGAAGTCGGTGTAGCCCAGGTCCCCAGCACTGCCACTCTTTTGCTCGCCGGCGACGACAGGTCAGGAGGGTCATCCCCTTCAGCTTCCGTGCCCCTGATCAGCCACTCATCATAGCAAATGGCGAGGTCAGAATCTGGGAGAGGTGAGTGCAGGACCTCTCCACTCCCTCCAGCATCTCCTCCTTGAATATCAACCTCCAGTGCTTTACTGAGGCCAAAACCTTCCCTAGGACCTGATGTAAATTGATCCAAGGAAGACCATTAAAGATCATATCATTCCTAAATTTCCAGAGACACCAAAGAACAGCAGAACAAACTGAGTTTAGAACTGCATGTTTCTTGTTTGAAATCCAGTTCTTAGCTACAGACAGGTAGTCATTTCCAACAGCAATATCAAAGAAATTGGAGATGATATTCCAAACCTATTTTGCAACCAGGCACTGAAAGAAGAGGTGGTTAATAGACTCATCTTCAGAACAAAAAACACAATCTTGAGGTTTATTCAGGTGTCTCTTTTTAAGGTTATCTCTAGTCATTAACTTGTTATGAGCTAACAACCAAAGGAAGATATGGACCCTAGGGAGGATATGTAACTGCCAAACAGCATGTATAAAAATAGGAGTGACACCCCCAAAATTAATGATAGCATATAGGGAGGTAGTGGAATAAATCCCTTTGCTTTCATATTGCCAGATCAATGCATCAGTATTGGAGTTAAGAGATATACCAGAAGCAATTGCTTCAAGCTCATACCACTGATCTAATAGGTTATTATTAAAATTCCTTCTAAAAATAAGCCTAAGGGAAGAACCATCCCAAATTTGTCGAACAGTTTTGTTATGTTCATTACAGATGACATAAATTTCAAAAAAAATCACAGATAATGGAGAAGTTCCAAACCAGGTGTCCTCCCAGAACCTGACTTGAGCCCCATCCCCAATTTTCCATCTGTAGCCAAATTTAACACTATTAATAGCCCAAAGGACCCCTTTCTAGAACTGAGAAACCCCAGCCTGTCTACTGCAGAAAATGTTAGGATTGCTAGTATCATATTTGGATTCAACTATAGATCTCCAGATCTTACCCTCATCCCTGGAATATCTTTTAATCCAAGACCCAAGAAGAGCCAAGTTGACATTAGCTAAATCAGGGATTCCCAGCCCCCCAAACTCCTTTTTACAGACCAGCTTCCAACTAGCTAAATGAAGCTTCATATGCCCCTCAAAATCATTCCACATACAATTTGCCATCTAGGAGTTAATGAGGTCTAAAGCCCATTTGGGAAACTTAAAAAAGGAGAGCAGGTAAACAGGGATACTAGCTAAACAAGTTTTAATAAGAATCACTCTAACTGCATAAGAGAGTAATTTTCCCCTCCAACCAGCTATCCTTTTAAAGATTTTGTCAATTAGAGGTTGAATATCTTCCCTTCTGAGCTTTTCAAAATGCAAAGGAATAACCAAGTATTTAATGGGGAATTGGCCAACAGCACACCCTAAAATGTTTGAATACAGAGCAATATCAGATTCCTCAAGGCCTATTGGGATAAATTCACTTTTGGAGTAATTTATCTTCATCCCAGAGACTTGCTTAAAGCAGGTTAAACCCCATTTGAGGTTAGTAGCAAAATAAGGGTTATTATCAGAGAAAAGGATGGTGTCATCTGCATACTAAAGGCAGATGACCCCCCTAGGATGCAGACCAGAGCAGAGGCCTTTGATCAAATTAGCATTGTAATCCTTAATAAGCATCCTAGTTAAGACATCCACCCCTAGATTAAAGAGCAAAGGGGAAATGGGGTCTCCTTGCCTAAGCCCTTTGCTAGTAACAAAAAAATTACCAATGGAATCATTAAGCTTGACCCCAATAGACCCACCATGAGTAATAGCTTTAATCCAAGAAATGACACTAGGACTAAAACCTCTCTTAGCTAGGAGGTCAAGAAGGAAATCTAAGTCTACCTTATCAAAAGCTTTTTCATAGTCTAATTTAATCACCAAACCTTGACTTTTGTCATGAGAAATAGAATGAATAACTTCATGTGCAGTAACAACACTTTCTAAAATGAATCCCCCTTTGATAAAGGCAGATTGGTTGCAAGAAGTTATGGAGTTCATCAACAAAGCTAAACGGTTTGTCAGAACTTTAGTGAAAATCTTAAAGACACAATTGAGTAAGCTAATAGGCCGATTTTTTTTCATGTTACTAGCTTCAGGTTCTTTAGGAATAAGGGTCAGAATAGCAAAATTCAGTCTATATATATCTAGCTTGCCTTGATGGAAATCAGTAAACATGGCCATAAGATCACTTTTGATCATCTCCCAAAAGTGCTGATAAAAAGATAAAAGGAAGGCCATCGAGGCCTGGAGCCCCATCTGAATAAGACCCAAACACAGCCTGTTTGACCTCCTCTTCAGAAAAAGGGGCTTCCAGATCCTGATTTTGGGATAAAGAAACTTTTTCACTAGGGCAAAAGAAATCATCAGAAAGAGTGCAACCTGATGGCTCCTCTTTTTTAAGAGATATTTGTAGAAGGAAGTAGCAATGTGCATCATATCACTCTCATCATGAACAAGTCCATCAGGCCCATCTAGAGAATGCACTTGCATTTTGCTCCTTCTCTGGTTAGAAACATCATGAAAGTAGGCAGTATTTCTATCTCCTTCTTTAATATCCCTATCTCTAGATCTTTGTTTTGCATTAATTTCTTCTTTTAACCAGAGCAAATTCATTTCAAAATATATTTTCTTAAGTCTTGTTTGTTCCTCAAAATAAAGCTCTAATGACTCAGACTTAATGTCAAGCAAATGATATTCCTCCATGAGATCCTTCTTAATATTTCTAAGCTCAGATTCAATATTCTTGCTCCAACCTTTAGACCAAGATCTAAATCTCCTAGTTTTCATTTGCCATACATCAACTGCATTTTTCCCCTGATGGGCAAGGACCAGTTGGCAATGGCAAGAGATTTAAAGTCACTTCTCATTAGCCACCACTTCTCAAATTGATAAGTGGCAGCTTTGGGTTTGACATCACACCCAGATTCCCACATAATAGGAGTATGATCACTACCCAACCTAGGCAGAGATTTAATAGATGCAAGAGGAAACATTTGATCTAGTTCAACATTGCAAAACACTCTATCAATATTGGACATGATCAAGTTTTCTCTATTGTTCCCCCAAGTAAACTTCCTATTACTAAGCTCAACTTCAAGCAAACTCCGAATATCAACCCAAGCATTGAATTTATCACTCCATTTATGATCAATATTACCATTACTCTTATCACACTGAAATCTAACCAGATTGAAGTCCCCACCAATAATAGTGTGACCAGTGTAATAAACAAAAAGACTATGCAATTCAGAGATAAAATCCTCTTTTTTGTCCTCATAAGAAGAACCATAAACAGTAACAATCCTGACTACAGTGTCTTTGGCCTTCAGCCTGACTACAACTGAAACCGAAAATTTCAGGACTTGCCAGCTAATTACATCAAAAAAATCCAAATCTACTCCTTCCACAATGCCTCCAGCAGAGCCATCAGTAGGTAAATCTTTCCAATCAAACATCCTATTTCCTACTAGAGAGTTCAGATAATTGCAAGAAATGGTTTCTTTTTTAGTTTCTTGGAAACCAACATAATGAGCATGAGCCTTAGTGAAAATATCAATAAGTGCATTCTTCCTTCCAGGGGCTTGAATTCCCCTAGGATTCCAAAAAACACAATTCATTTAAAACTAACTTTCCTGGGGTGCTTTCCCTGCCTATTTTTACTAACCAAAGACCAACCTAAAGCATCAGGGAAATCATCCTCATACCCTTTTTCTTCTAGAGGATTACTAGGAGAAGAATGAGAAACAGAGGAAGAAGGTAAAGCAGTATTACTATTCACAGAAATAACAGAGGAACATTCCTCAAATCTAGGAATGGCAACACCAACAGTATTAGACATTTGAACAAGATTACTAGTTGCAATGGTATTGAAAGGATTCTGTTGAGCAATACCTTTCAGTTTAGAAGAAGCAGCAGTTGTTTTCTCTAGGTTTCTCTTCATGGTAATCTGATAGGGCAAAGGTGTCCGATCTTTCGATGAGAAGGTGATAATCGATTTGGTGGAGTTCGGGCTTGACGATCCGACTACACGTGCGAGCACGAGCGCCAATGCAATCGCTAGGCCAATCTCCTGGAGGTTACCGATCCTGTGGGAACACGATCAGCCTGACCAGCGAGGGTCTTAATTCCTACCTGAAATCGAGAACAAGTAAGAACTAATATTGCAATCAAGATATTGCGGATTAAGAGGAAAGCTTTATTGAAAAGGTGGGATCATGTATAGGTGCGAAGTACAAGAGGCCTCTGCGACGCTCGAGCCTTGGTGAAGTTGCTATGATGGCTAACTTAATGTCTAATCAAAATCCGAGTCTACGGTGACGACTATGGGGAGTATTTAAGGAGGAAAAGGTGGGGTTTCGGCCAGCCATAGAAGTGGTGGCCGAATCCAACCCTAGAAGTCCTTTTCGCCTCAAATACGGACTCTAAAAAGTGGCTAATTAAAATCCTGCGAAAATTTCATGGGCCTGGCCCAAAATAAAGGTTTCGCAGCACCATATTAAGCTATGGAAAAATTTGTGAAGTATTAATCTTGAATATTTCATCCAAGCCTTCTTTCTTCATTATGGTGGCCTCAAAGTTCTAAAATCTTCATCCGTGGCCTTCTCTTGAATCATCTCATGCTTGCTGCCATCTCCATGCATGGCCATGCTCCAATGCTTGTCCCTCTCATCCATGCTTGGTCCATCATTCCTAAGAGTAATAAATACATCTGATTTAGGCAGCATCATATTCTCATGTATGTGAGGAATAGTTCCAAGAAACGAAAGTACCTGATAATTAAGTTGTTTGGCACGAGATCTTGTGATAGGTCCTTGTATGTGTGTAGGTGTAGGTACAATGGTTATATCAATAGATGGGATGTCCACATCATGCTCCCCTTCTTGAATTGAAGTCGTCCTCGACGTAATCTCATCTTCCTCACCAAAGTAAGGCTTCAAATCTGCAATGTTAAACGTAGGACTAACCGTACCAAAGTCTGTAGGCAACTCAAGTTTATATGCATTATCGTTTATTTTCTCTAACACCTTAAAGGGACCAGCAGCACACGGTATTAACTTAGACTTGCGTAAATCAGGAAAATGATCCTTACGCAAATGTAACCAAACAAGATCTCCAACATCAAACACAACATGCTTTCTCCCTTTATCCTCAGCAAGTTTATACTTAGCATTCATGTGTTCTATGTTATCTTTAGTAGTCTTATGCAAGTGTAATATCATTTCAGCGCGTTGTGTAGCATCCAAATTATTTTGCACCGAAGTAGGTAAAGGCAATAAATCAATAGGTGCACGAGGAAAAAAACCATACACGATCTCAAACGGGCACATCTTTGTGGTAGAATGCAGCGAACGATTGCAAATTCTATATGAGGTAAACACTCTTCCCACAATTTTAAGTTCTTCTTTAAAACAGCCCGCAACATAGTAGACAAAGTTCTATTTACTACTTCAGTTTGTCCATCAGTTTGGGGATGACATGTAGTACTAAACAGCAATTTAGTCCCCAACTTAGCCCATAAACATCTCCAAAAGTGGCTAAGAAATTTAGTATCACGATCAGAAACAATAGTATTTGGCACACCATGTAAACGAACAATTTCACGAAAGAACAAATCAGCAATATGCGCATCATCATCCGTTTATGACAAGGAATAAAGTATGCCATCTTAGAAAACCGATCCACAACAACAAAAATACTATCCCTCCCCTTCTATGTACGTGGCAATCCCAAAACAACGTCCATAGAAATATCCTCCCAAGGAACACTAGGAACAGGAAGAGGCATATATAAACCATGTGGATTAAGGCGAGACTTAGCTTTTTGACAAGTAGTGCAGCGTGCCACAAATCTCTCAACATCTCGACGCATACGTGGCCAAAAGAAGTGTGCAGCAAGAACATCCTCCGTTTTCTTGACACCAAAGTGTCCCATCAATCCTCCTCCACGCGCCTCCTGTAACAACAAAAGACGAACAGAACTATCTGAAATGCATAGTTTGTTAGCACGGAACACAAATCCATCATTGAAGACGAACTTGTTCCATGTTCTACCATCTCTACAATTTTGCAACACATCTTTAAATTTAGCATCATGCACATATTGTTCCTTAATAGTTTCCAATCCAAATATTTTGAAGTCAAGTTGAGATAACAAAGTATAACGGCGCGACAAAGCATCAGCAATAATATTATCTTTACCCTTTTTGTGTTTGAAAACATAAGGAAAAGACTCAATAAATTCAACCCACTGTGCATGACGAATTCAACTTAGCTTGAATACGAATATGCTTCAAAGATTCATGATCAGAATGTATAACAAATTCTTTAGGCCATAGATAATGTTGCCAAGTTTCTAATGTCCAAACGAACGCATATAATTCTTTATCATAAGTAGAATAGTTCAGACTAGCCCCACTCAATTTTTCACTAAAATATGCAACAGGTTTTCCCTCTTGTAATAACACACCTCCCAAACCAATTCCACTAGCATCACATTCAAGCTCAAAAGTCTTAGTAAAATCAGGAAGTTGGAGTAAGGGAGCATGTGTTAGCTTATCTTTCAATATGACGAAGGCCTGTTGTTGTGCATCGCCCCAAACAAAGGGCACATCCTTCTTGATAAGTTCATTCAGCAGCGCGGCAATTGATCCAAAGTCTTTGACAAAACGCCTATAAAAACCAGCGAGGCCAAGAAAACTCCTCACTTGTGTGACTGTCTTGGGTTGCGGCCAATTGTCAATAGCTTCAATCTTGGCTGGATCCACTTCAATACCCTGTGATGTAACAACATAGCCAAGAAACGCAACTCGATTGGTGCAAAAGGTGCACTTCTCAAGATTACCAAACAAACGTGCATCACGTAAAGCATTGAAAACAACACGTAAATGGTCCAAATGATCCTCTAAAGATTTGCTATAAATCAGAATATCATCAAAGTAGACTACCACAAAACGTCCAATGAAAGCACGTAAAACTTCGTTCATTAATCTCATGAAAGTGTTGGGTGCATTAGTTAAACCAAACGGCATCACTAACCACTCATACAAACCGAACTTAGTTTTAAATGATGTTTTCCATTCATCTCCCAATTTCATACGAATCTGGTGGTAACCACTACGCAAATCAACTTTAGAAAACATGGTAGAGCCACTCAATTAATCAAGCATGTCATCCAAACGTGGAATAGGATGACGATATCGAATAGTAATATTATTGATAGCTCTACAATCAGTACACATGCGCGAAGAACCATATTTCTTAGGTACCAAAATAATAGGAACAACACAGGGGCTAAGGGACTCACGAATATGATCTCTGTCGAGTAGTTCCTGAATTTGGCGTTGTATCTCCTTTGTCTCCTCTGGATTGGTTCTATATGGCACGCAGTTGGGCAACGTAGCACCAGGAATTAGATCAATTTGGTGCTCAATTCCTCTAATAGGAGGTAGTCCTGGTGGCAGCTCAGCGGGGAAGACGTCCTCATATTCCTGCAAAAGGTTAGCAATAGCGGGTGGCAAAGAAGGAGGCATATCCTCAAATGAAAACAAAATCTCTTTGCAGACAATTGCATAACATTGAGTATTGTTTACATCTAGTTTAGCAATATCAATTTTATTTGCAAGCATACATGGACTCTTCAAACGAATTTCAGTAGCATGTTTAGAATCAGATTTAGTGTTCTTTGATGGTACAAAATCTGCAGCAACAATATAATTCTCACTTTTATTTTTCTCCTCAGTTTTGGCTCTACTAGCTCTAGCAAGATCATCTTTTAAAATCTGTTCGGGGGTCAAAGGTTTTAGACCAATTTTCTTTCCATCATGCATAAGAGAATAATGATTAGTTTTGCCATTATGAACAGATTCTCTATCAAATTACCATGGTCTACCAAGTAACAAAGAACAAGCTTGCATAGGTACAACATCACAATCAACAAAATCAGAATATGTACCAATAGTAAAATGCACGCGTACCGTTCTTGTTACCTTGATCTTGCGAGAACTCTCAAACCATTGGATGTAATATGAATGTGTGCGTTGTCTTGTCGGAAGTGCAAGCTTCTCTACCATGTCAACACTAGCCATATTATTACAACTCCCTCCATCAATGATGATCCTTATAGCTCTTTCCTTGACAACACCACGTGTTTGGAACAGGTTGTGGCGTTGATCTTGCTCAGATTTGCTCAATTGCACACTCAACACACGTTGTGTAATTAAGCTCTTGTATTGATCAGCAGCTTCAGCTCCCATTACCTTTGTCTCTTCATCAGAATCACAATTGTCTCCATCTCGAGCAGAAATAAGGGCTAATGTATCTTCATCAAAGTCACTCGCTGAATCATATTGACCATCATCACGCACCATCATAACACGTTGTGTTATGCATTGTCTCTCAATATGACAAAACCCCCAGCACTTGCGGCATTGGATATCCTTTGTTTTACCCGTGGAAGCCATAGAAGATGCACTACGAGCAGGAACATTGGATGACGGTGGAGGAGCAGCTGGAAATCTTGTGGTGGCCTTGGAGGTGGTAGTAGCTGGTGGCGAATCACGAGGAGGCGCTGACTGTCGGGATGTCCAAGTGAATGTGCGACCTGCAGAATTATTAGTCCTCCTCCATGGTGTTTGGCGATCCTGCACTTCACGTTCAGCTTTGTAAGCAAGATGAAACAAACGAGTGATAGAATTATATTCCTTATAATATAATATGTGTTGAATGTCCTTGTTTAATCCACCAAAGAAACATGCAAGAATTTGTTCAGTAGATTCAACAAGACCACACCGAACCATCCCCGTTTGCAATTCCTGATAATACTCTTCTACAGAATTTTTCCCTTGTTCTAAACGTGTCATATTCTTTAATAAATCACGTTGATAAGTGGGAAGTACAAAACGAACACGCATAGCAGTTTTTAAAGCAGTCCAAGTACTAGGAATAGTAATAGGATTTAAACGACAATACTCAGACCACCAAAGGGAAGCAAATTTAGTAAATTCACATGTAGCAGCACTAACACACATATTCTCAGGATATTTAAACATGCAAAACATTGTTCTACTTCCATCTTCCATGTAAGATATGCATCAGGATTATATTTACCCTCAAAAGATGGAATATTTAATTTAAGCTTTGCAACATGATCATCATCATGTACCGGTGGTCGAGCGTTGCGGTGGTAATGTCGGGGACGGCCAGCAGGGTGTGGAGGTTGTTCAACCTCCTCGTCAAACAGATCATCGTTGTCGGGGTCGTAGTAGTACCCGTCGTCTATCCCCAATGTCGCAGCAGCAGCCGCGGCAGAGGTCTGAGGTGCCTCAGCTGCAGCGGTAGCCGCCTAAGGTGCGGCCGCAGCCGAACCAGCAGTACGACTCGTGATCGGAATGCGCCCGTGCGCCATGCCGAGGTGCCAATGGGGAGGGCGTGGGTTCGGGTGCCGGCAATCTGGCCAAAACCTCCTTGAACCGAGCGTCAAGCTTGTCGTTGAAGGATTTCTCGAGTCCATCGATCTTGTCCATGGCGTTGGTGAGCTTGGTGTCAAACTCCCCTAGGTGTGCATCCACATCTTCAGCGCGACCGACCAAGAGCTCGGATAAGTGGGCATGAATTTCTTGGTTCGTCATTGTGGCAGGGTTCCGCGAAGTATCTGTCATGGTTAGTCCTTTAAAAAGCACAGGTATATACTACGAAAATATGGTGGAAGGCACGCGTAATCCGTCAAGCAATATACGAAGCACTTACAAGTTCTTACCAAACAGCAGGAAAGGCGATGTGCAACCGCGAGGAGCAGTGGGTCCAGAGATTGAACCGAGCGATTACCAGGAGTCGAGACACCGCACGTGGAGAAATCTATGGAGCTCTGGGAAGGCTTAGCAAAGGGGTTAGCAATTATCAAAACAGCAATGCAATTGTTGAAAGAATGCTCAACGACGGTACTGTGCTGGTCCTAGGCTAGACCGTACTAGAGACGCGAGCCTAGATCACCAACGATGTCACGACACGACACAACAAGCAATGTATGATGATATGGCACCCTGAAAAGCGAACCGAGATGTCGAAAATCACTATGATGACGAGTGTCTAGAACTGATCTACGGGGTCTAAAAACAGGTTAGCCCCAAAAAATTTTTTTTTGAAATTTTTTGTATTATGCTTCGGAAAGCGCGCAGGCGCCAAAAAAATATCGCTATAACGGCCAATGGAGAAAAGTGATCCCTGGGGCCAAAAATCAATATAGCCAGAAATTTTTTTTTGCTCTCCTTCTGGACTTACGTCCGAACTCTGAGCTCGACACACACTTTAGCTTAACATGGAAACAACAAAGAATGAAAGTAAAAAGAAATAACTAGGAAACAATAACTCAACTCGGACTCATGCCGCGGCAGGAAAGATGATCGGATCGGTCTCGCGGTAGGAAGGTGGGGGTGGAGTTTTTAGGGTTTATGGTGGCTGGGTGTATGGTGGCGGAATATGGTGGCAGTGATCTGCGAGGGTGGCGGTGACTACTATGATCAGAACTCGAAACTCTACGGGACGAGACACTAAGACCAGCAACTTGACGTGACGATGCAGACACAAATTCAACAATGCAAAACTGAAAAGATAATGCAAGGCGTAGATTGGTGATGGGATGGATCTAAACTCTAACTGTGTTTTTGGCTTTTTCGTGGGTTATAGTTAAAAACAGATCTAATCTATGAAAACAGTAAAATCTCACCGAGCAACCTGAGCGCTGATACCACTTGATAGGGCAAAGGTGTCTGATCTTTCGATGAGAAGGTGATAATCGATTTGGTGGAGTTCGGGCTTGACGATCCGACTACACGTGCGAGCACGAGCGCCAATCCAATCGCTAGGACAATCTCCTGGAGGTTACCGATCCTGCGGGAACACGATCAGCCTGACCAACGAGGGTCCTAATTCCTACCTGAAATCGAGAAAAAGTAAGAACTAATATTGCAATCAAGATATTGCGGATTAAGAGGAAAGCTTTATTGAAAAGGTGGGATCCTGTATAGGTGCGAAGTACAAGAGGCCTCTGCGACGCTCGAGCCTTGGCAAAGTTGCTATGATGGCTAACTTAATGTCTAAACAAAATCCGAGTCTACAGTGATGGCTATGGGGAGTATTTAAGGAGGAAAAGGTGGGGTTTCGGCCAGCCATAGAAGTGGTTCCGAATCCAACCCTAGAAGTCCTTTTCTCCTCAAATACGGACTCTAAAAATTGGCTAATTAAAATCCTGCGAAAATTACATGGGCCTGGCCCAAAATAAAGGTGTCGCAGCACCATATTAAGCTATGGACGAATTTGTGAAGTATTGATCTTGAATATTTCGTCCAAGCCTTCTTTCTTCATTATGGTGGCCTCAAAGTTCTGAAATCTTCATCCGTGGCCTTCTCTTGAATCATCTCATGCTTGCTTCCATATCCATGCATGCCCATGCTCCAATGCTTGTCCCTCTCATCCATGCTTGGTCCATCATTCCTAAGAGTAATAAATACATCTGATTTAGGCAGCATCATATTCTCATGTATGTGAGGAGTAGTTCCAAGAAACGAAAGTACCTGATAATTAAGTTGTTTGGCACGAGATCTTGTGATAAGTCCATGTATGTGTGTAGGTGTAGGTACAACGGTTGTATCAATAGATGGTATGTCCACATCATAATCTCTTGTGCTTTCTAAAGCATAGTCTTCCCTTCCTTGTCAGAAAACCTGGCACTTTGTCTTGCACCAAATACAGGACCCCATTTGCTCTTCTTCTCCCGCTCCTTAGGCTTTTTCCCCTCAATCTCATGGCTCAGCAACTCCTCCTGGCTAAGCTCCTTATCTGGATCCTCATAGAAGAGGGTGTTTTCAGTGGCTAACTCCATCTCTTGGATGAGGTTGACACAGGCATCTTCAGCATGAATGCTCTTCATCCAATCCAACACCTTAGTTTTTGCTATGGAATCTTCGTCAACAATATGCATAAGTTTGCTGGAGTAGGCAGGCACTGGACTATTGATACTAAAACAGTTTGCAACCTATTGAATTTTGTCAGCTAGAGCTGCAAGGGATTTTTGTTTAGAACTCTCTGGTTCTTTGCTTTTCTACTAGGTAGGGGTACGTAACACCCTCAGAATCGACCCTATGCAAGTTTTAGCGAAACCCTCCAAACCCGCATAGAAACGATTCAAAGGTGCCCACCAGGCACTTTCGTGCGGGTGGAAAACGAAGTAATAACATTACACAACAGTCCTCGATGGGACCCACAGAACAGATATATATAACAGCGACCCAAAGAGTCAAGAATACAGATATAATATACAAAGATCCAAATCACCTTGAAAATGATACAGCGCCCGACTACGGACAATATGCAAATGGGACTAAGAGCCCTGAAGAATAACCAATGGCGTCCATAACCCTGCCCAGGCCAAGCCGGAAGGGTAACCCTGCTAACGACGTCGACCTCAAAACCTGCTTAAACTAAAGGGGTGCCGACAAAGGGCAAAGGAAAAGAGGAGCGTCAGTACTGAGGCCAGTACACGGTGAGACTAGAATTCGGCGGTCCTCGCCTACATAGGTATGGTGGGCTGAAGCGGCAGCGGCAGCATACACTAAACAACCTATAGAGACTCGGTACAACTGGCGGCTATCAGAGAGGGGTAAGAAAGACCTATTCGGAACCAACCTGATGGTACCACCAAACAAACCCATCCTGGTGTTTCCCCCTCGAGACCAAACGAGGAAGTCAACCGAGGAACTCACACAGTTGGCAGTTTTATTTATTCAGTTATCGTTGCAGTAATTACTAGTCAGGTATAGATAATCATCCTGATAAAATAAGCAATGGGCACTTTTAGTTAACCATTCCGTTGTAGTTGCAACGCTTACTAGTCAGATACAATTAGCATGAGATAACCCAAAACCCAGCAGTTGTTGGTACTTTTATTTAGCCATTCCGTTGTAATTGCAATACTTACTAGTCAGATACAATTGTCGCAAGCGACGAACCAAACATACCATTGTTGGCAGTTTTATTTAGCCATTCCATTATAGTGAAGCTAATTACTAGTCATTATAAAGTCAAATTTATAGCACTACTTTAGTTATAGTTGTCTATGATCGAGATACTGTGCTCCAAGTCGTCCATAACCGCGGACACGGCTTTCAGAAAGTTTTACCCTGCAGGGGTGCACAAATAGCAACACACACTCGATCAACCTCGGAAAAACCAAATCAAAACCCAACAAGGCTTTCACGACAAAGCAATCACAGGATTCGGAAATATTTCAGGGGGCCACCCCATTGAGTAGACCCGCAACGAAGTTAGATGACTCCGAGACGGACTCAAGGTTTGCGACAATGGCTGTAAACGACTGGGAACCCAAAACTGGGCTTGTCGATACCGCGAAAACACTCCGCTTACCTAAACAGTACAGTGTGCTCCTCGCACAATCGTAAATAAAGCAGTAAAGCATGGCATAAGTACAGGATAGTAAATAAAACCTCAAACTAGTTTGTGGCCCCAAGAAATAAGACTGAATCAAGCTCTGGCTCAGGGGGGTCCCATAATTCCCCGTATGTGGATAGCGCGAATATTCAAGGAACAGGTATCAAGTACTCGGGGTCCTACGGGACACAAGTGGGCGGTCGGAAACCAAATATTATCTATCGCCCACCGATGCCTCTGCTTACTTACTTCAATTTTAGTTGTTAAACAGGAATTAAAGTGAACGATAGGTAAAGCCATGATCATCTCCAACATCACCATGCGGCAATACACCAACAACTGTGGTACTTGACGACAAACAACAGCACTTGAGCAAGCGACTACGACGCGCAAGTCCAACTATCTACCAATCAACAGGTAATAGGATGTGTCCAAGGCAATATAAGGCTGCAAGGGATATCACGGGTACGAAAACTAGAGCATCGCAACACAGATAGCAATAGATCAACAGGAGGGAATAAATACTATAAAAGTAAGATAGGTAGAAAGGGGGAGATGCTCGCCTGAAAACATTGCCGAAGGTACAACCGAAGATCGGGTCGACACTCGCATCAACTCAACGGCCTTATCCGCGAAGAAGCAAAACACTAGAATAAACACCGGATGCACTATTTAATACTACGGCAAAAGATCAGGCATGATGCATGTATGATGCATGACATGGCAAAGATGCGATGCAATTAGGTCATGTTAAGCGGAACCGGGGTCCCGACAATTAATTAAACGGTTCAAGTTGTTTAGGTACCCTGCAATTTAAATGTTGTCTTAACATGGCAAAAGATAGCACCGGTTCGCTACACAAATTTAAATGAGTCCAGTATGAGACTAGATTTGCCCGCATATGGGCCCCATATTTAATTATGAGGTGAAACGGCATAAGGCCCCCAAACCACACGACAATATGCATGCATGAATATTTAATATGCGACAAGTTGTATTATATTATAAAATAGGGTTTCGGGAAGGGGTTCACACATTAGGGTTCGGCAGATCTTGGGGATCCGGGGGTTCGGGGTTCGACAGGGTCCAGGGTTCGACGGGTTCGGGGTGCGATGGGATTGTTCTCGGACTCCGGGATTTAGGGTCTTCGGATCAGGGAGGTAGGTCTTGTCGCACGAGCGTCAATGCTTCCGGGAAGGAGAACTTGTCGTCCAGGGTCTCGGTGTCCGGGGTGAAGTGCTCGGCGTCCTCGAGGAATACTTGTCGTGTCCGTGTCGTGGTTCTTGTCGGGGTTCTTGGCTTCGGGCGCCGGGATCGGGCTTCGGATTCTGGGACCGGTGCGAGGTCTCGGCCATCAGCTCCTTGGAGGAGGTCATGGCGGTTCCATTCAACCCATGAAGGAGATCTTGTCGCTAGGTATCCGTGTAGGAGAACCCGAGGTCGATGGCGAACTTGTTCGGTACCGAGGTTTCTTTTTCGGAGATCTTGGCGCGGCACCGGGTACGGGATCGGTCTTCGGGTTCGGGGGTCTCGGCGTCCGTAGTAGGTCTTGGCGCTTCGGTTTGATGTCGTCCTCCAGGTACCACGGGTTCTCGGTGTAGTCCTCTTTAGAATATCTTGCAGGGACAGGGCACCTGACGGAGTCGGCCTTGGTCTGTCTTGTTATCATCTAAAGGCCTCATCGACAGAGGAAAAGGGGCGGCCTGACGAGCTTGGTGGGGCGAGGCCGGTAGCGCGGCAAGGGAGTTGGGGAGGTCGAGCTCGGCGGGAGAGGTGGCCGGAGGGAGGAGGCAGCGGCCAGCGAGCTTGCAGGAGGCGGCGAGCTCGACCGGCGGTGGGACCAGGGAGGTCGCGGCCAGGGGAGGTTGAGGCCGGCGGCGGCTAGCCGGAGGAGGAGGCGGAGGAGGTCGGCGGCCGCTGGTTGGCGAACGGCGGGGCGAGCCGGCAGAGGGGAGGCCGCGTCCGGCTCAAGCTGCAGAGGCGACGGAGAGGGTCGGAGGTGGACGACGGCGAGAGAGGGCGGCCGACGGCAGCGTGCCGCGGGGTCGGGGAGGGCCGGCGGACGGGGTCGGCGCGGGACCGGCGAGGAGCTTGGCGGGGCGCGGCCGGCGACGCGGGCTCCGGCCCGAGGAGGAAGCGGCCAGGGAAACGGCGGTGGCCGGTGCCGGAGCGGGGGAGAGGGCGGCCAGGCGAGGGGGCGCGGTCGCGGCCGGAGCGCGCCGGCTCGACGGAGGACGCGGCGGCGGCGGGCAGGGTCCCGCGGCGGCGCGACCGAGGCTCTGCAGGAGGAGGGCCGGCGGCGGGGCGAGCGGAGGGCGGTGGCGGAGCAGAGAGGGAAGGGGACGAGGGGCGGTGGCCGGAGGCGGTTGGGCGGCGCACGGGAGAAGGAGAGGAGGGATGGAGAGGAGGTGTCGGGGGCGAGCGGGGAGGGAGGAGAGAGGAGAAGGAGGTGGGCCAGGGGGAGTGGGGTCGGGCGCGTGGGGCCCGCGGGTGGGCCGCGGCGTGACCGCGTGGGGAGCGTGTGGGGGGCGCGTGGGGTGCGCGTGGCCAGGGGAGGCGGGACCCACAGGGCAGGGAGAGAGGTGGCTGAGTGGGGTGGAAGGTTGAGTGGAGAGTGGGGCCGGGTGGGGCCCGGTTGTCGGTGGGGAGAGAGAGAGGGAGGGTAGATAGGGCTGTGGTGAGAGAAGGCGTGGGGGAAGAGGGTGGATTGATGAGGTGGCAGGTGGGTAGGGAAAAAGGGGGAGGGGTGAGGTGGCGAGCTGCGGTTGGTGGGTAGGTTAGGTCTAGGTGTAATTAGGATTTAGAGTTTAGGTTTTGTAAAGATGTGTTTGTTTGGTTTTGTTTATTTTAATACAAGGCTACTTTGCAAATAGTTTTTAGGTAAATAAAATATCCGATACGATCGGGGTTTTGCATTTGAAATAAAGAGGGGTATTTGTACAAAGCGAAACTAGGCTTTTCGAAATAGTTCAGACAAACAATGCATGATGATGACGATGCAATGCACAAAAACAACGCGATTTTCTAGTAGTGGTTTTGCGGGATGCCACAGGGTAGAGGAAGAAGTTTTTCCTCCCCCAATGCTGGCATCAGTATCCATTTTATCAGAGCCTTTCTTAGCTTCTGGAGGCTGGTCCTCAAGCTGGTCCTCATGCTGTTGGAATTATGCCCTAGAGGCAATAATAAAGATGTTATTATTATAATTCTTGTTCATGATAAAGTTTATATTCCATGCTAGAATTGTATTAAGCGGAAACTTTGATACTTGTGTGGTTTATGAACAACATCGTGTCCCTAGTACGCCTCTATGGACTAGCTCATTGATTAATGATGGTTAAGGTTTCCTAACCATAGACATGAGTTGTCGATTAGTAATGAGATCATGTCATTAGGAGAATGATATGATGGACATACCCAAATTAAGCAGAGCAATTAGATCGTGTCATCGTGTTCATCTTTGCAAACTTTTTCCTATGTCAAGTATTGTATTCCTTAGACCATGAGATAATACAACTCCCTGGTATCGGAAGAAAGCTTTGAGGTCATCAAACGTCATCCTATGTGAGGGTGATCATAAAGGTGTCTCTCAGGTGATCGGAAAGTACTTGTTGGGTTGTATGTATCGAGATGGAATTTGTCCCTCCCGAGTCGGAGAGATATACTTCGGGCCCACTCGGTAATCGATATCAACACCGCTTTCAAGCACGTGGTTAAGGAGTTAATCACAAAGTGATATCGGATTACGGAACGAGTAAAGTACTTGCTGTGAACAAGATTGAACTAGGTATGCCGATACCAACGATCGAATCTTGGGCAAGTAAAATATCGCGTGACGAAGGGAATACATATATGGGATTAATTGAATCCTGGCATCGTGGTTCATCCGATATGATCATCGATGAATATGCGGGAGTCAATATGGGTTTCTAGATCCCGCTGTTGATTATTGATAGAAGATCATGTCTGCATATTCTCGAACCCGTAGGGTCACACACTTAACGTGCCTCGATGCTAGGATAGAATGGATAATTGGTTTATGAGTTTTTTTCGGAGTCTCGGATGAGATCCAGGACATCACGAGAGGTTTCCGAATGGTCTGGAGAATAAGATTCATATAAAGGAAAGAAGTTTTTGGATTTCGGAATCGTTTCGGAGTTTATCGGTATTGTACCGGAAGGTTCTAGAAGGTTCCGCAGTGGGACCAACGTGGGCCCACTTGTCAGAGGCCTGCGTGGGCCTAAGGGGAAGTGCCCTGGCCGCATTGGGCCAGGGGCACAAGGCCCCAAAGGCCCAGCCAGCCAGCCTAGGGGAAACCCTAGGGGAGATCTTCTAGAAGGAGGGGGGAAACTTGCCCCCCACTCCAACCCTTGGGGCCGCCGCCCTAGGGCTTGTAGGAGGGGCCAAGGGGGCGGTCAGCCCCCTATATAAAGAGGGCAGGGGCGCACCCTCCCCCTCCCACTCCTCCAACCCTAGCCACCAACTGCTTCCCTTCCTCTCTCTCTCTCTCCCGACTGCGCGTAGGCGAAGCCCTGCCGCAAAAAATCTCCACCATAAGCATCACGTCGTCGTGCTGAAGATCCAATCTATCTCTCCACCTTACTTGCTGGACCAAGGAAGGAGGATACGTCGCGGCACCGTACGTGTGCATCTCTCGGAGGCGCCGCCACTTGCGGCGTTGGATCGGATCGGATCGCGAGGAGGAAAAGGCTAGTTCGACTACATCACCCACGTTCTGTTGAACGTTTCCGTTGTGCGATTTCTTCAAGGGTATGAAGATCTCATCTATCTCTCTTGTTGATTGCATCACCTAGATTAGATCTTGGATTTCTTGTTCGCATCCGTAGATTTTTTTTGATTTACTATGCTGCGAAACCCTTTAGTGGTATCAGAGCTAGATCTATGCGTAGATGTGTTTCACAAGTAGAACGCAACATGCTTGTTGTGGGCATTGATGTTTTCTATTGTAAGCCTCTTGTTTTGTATTTCTTATGGCGCGGCATAGTGAGATCGAAGCCGTCCAGGCCAACTTTACGCGACCTCGTTCGCGAGACCAGCTCCGCACTTGACGTGTGGCTTGTTCCACATATGCGGCTGGTGGATGCCAGTTTCTCTCACTATAGTAGTCATGGGATTTACACCGGATGTTGGCAACCATAATATCACCGTTGTGGCTTTCCGTAGGTAAGAATCGTTCTTAGTTTGTTACTCCCATAAGCCACATAAAACATGCAACAACAAAGTAGAGGCGTCTAACTTGTTTTGCAGGGAGTGTTTTGTGATATGGTATGGCCCAAGACATGATGTGTATGATGTATGCAATGATCATGTTTTGTAATATTTCACGACTTGCATGTCGATGAGTACACAACCGGCAGGAGCCATATGGTTGTCTTTATAATTGTGTATGACCTATGTGTCAACTTCTTATACGCCATGTAATAGCTTTACTTTATCGCTAAGTAGTTAGCAATAGTTGTAGTTGCTATTCGTGGTGGAGGCAATCATGGTGGAGTGATGGAGATCATGCTGGCGCGCACAAGATGGAGATC
This sequence comes from Avena sativa, assembly GCA_916181665.1. NCBI lineage: Eukaryota > Viridiplantae > Streptophyta > Magnoliopsida > Poales > Poaceae > Avena > Avena sativa. The sequence continues at coordinate 243,770,262 of OV702282.1, forward strand.
ATTGCGCGGAGATTGGCTATACCATGTCACATAAAATTATATGCATGTGATGTTTATCCTTTTATGTATCTTATCATGCTTAGATCGCGACAATAGCATTATAAGATGATTCCTCACCTAAAGATCAAGATAAAATTGTGTTCTCCCCATGTATGCACCGTTGCGAAAGTTCGTCGTGTTCAAGCACCTCGTGATGATCGGGTTCTATAAACTCTACGTTCACATACAACGGGTGCAAGCCAGTTTTTTACACGCGGAAATACTTGGGTTTGACTTGACGATCCTAGCATGTACAGACATGGCCTCGGAACACACGAACCGAAAGGTTAAGCATGATTCATATGAATGATATGTAGGGGTTCGTAGCATGGAAAACAAAAAATTTCTACCGCATGAACACACAATCAAGATCTAATCTATGATCAAGCCAAGATCTATCTACTAGATTGTAGCAACGAGTCAATAGAGTACTAACCCTCGAAGATCCAAAGCGGTTAACGAGAGCAGATTCTCGTGGATGATGTAGTCGTACACTCCCGATCTCAAGATCGCGCAGACGATCCTTCTGGCGCTGCGTTCCGGCAGCGCTTCCGCAGTCGATCACACGTTCGATACTCGATGAAGACCTTCCTCTCCCTTGTTCCAGCAGGCAGCGGAGGTTGTAGCACTCTCCTCGCGATTCCGGCAGCACGACGGCGTGGTACCGGAAGTAGAGGGGAGATCTCGCAGGGCTTCGCCTTAAGCCGGAGCGAGTATGGTGGACTATGAGAGAGGCTTGGCGATCTAGGGTTTAGAGGCACCAAGTAGACGGAGCTAGGCCGGCGGCTAGGGCAAGGGGATTGCCCCAAGTCGGCGGCTTGGGCAAACCCTAGGGCGGCGGCTATGGTGGCCGGCGGCGGCTAGGGTTAGGTTTAGAGGGGGCAAGGTTGTGTGCTAGGAGGGGCAGCCCTGCCCCTCCCTTTATAGGTGGGAGGTGCGGCCAAGGGGAGGGGAGTCCCTCCCCAACTCGGCTTGGAGGTGGGCCGCCGGTTGGAGGAGGGAACTCCTCCCCAACTCGGTTTCCACCTCTCCTCCTCTTTCCAAAAATTGCCGTTTGACTTTTCAAACTAGCCGTTTGACTTTTCAAACTAGGATTTGAATAAACCCTTTATTTTGGACAGCGATGACACCTAGTACATGATGCAATCATTCCAACTTGTAATGACACATTCATGTACCCCTTCCCCTCCGTAGTGCCGGACATTCCGGAACCTTCTAGAACATTCCCTATGAAAACACCGGAATCATTCCCCAACTCCGAAACAGGACTTTCCTTATATGAATCTTATTCTCTGGACCATTCCGGATCTCCTCGTGATATCCCAGATCCCATCCGAGACTCCGAACAACATTAGGTCTCTTACTCATCATTCCATAACTACTCAACAACATCAAATCCTTAAGTGTGTCTCCCTACGGTTCGTGAATTATGCGGACATGATCGAGACACTTCTCCGATCAATAACCAATAGAGGAATCTGGAAATTCATATGGCTCCCACATATTTCTACGATTACTTTGCGATCGAATGAACCACTTACATACGATACCAATTTCCCTTTGTCTCACGATAGTTTACTTATCCGAGGTTTTGATCGTCGGTATCTCTGCATACCTAGTTCAACCTCGTTACCGATAAGTACTCTTTTCTCGTTCCCGTGGTATGTGATCCCTTGTGAGCCAGTCACATGCTTGCAAGCTAATTGGATGACATTCCACTGAGAGGGCCCAGAGTATATCTATCCGTCATATGGATGGACAAATCCCACTCTTGATCCATGTGCCTCAACACATACTTTCCGAACACTCAATGCCACCTTTATAGCCACCCAGTTATGGTGTGGTGTTTGATGTCATCAAAGCATCCTTCCGATGATGGTGATTAACATGATCTCATGGTCAAAGGAATTAGGTTACTATGTATCAGAAAGCATATAGCAAATGAACTATATTAAATGACTTGATCTTTATGCTACGCTTAACTATAGGAGTATGTCCATCACATCATTCTCCTAATGATATGACCCTGTTGTTAATAACATATCTATGTTCATGATCAGGAAACCATAATCATATATTAACCAACAAGCTAGTTTAACAAGAGGCTTTTCTAGGGACTCTTTTATGTTTACAAATCACACAAGTATTAATGTTTCCTGTTAATACAATTATAGCATGGTATGTAAACATTTATCATAAGTATGAAGATATGATAATAACCACTTTATTATTGCCTCTTGGGCATATCTCCAACAGTCTCCCACTTGCACTAGAGTCAATAATCTAGTTTCAAACCTTTGTGTATTCAACACCTATGGCTTTCTGGTGTTGTATGTACACGATTTCTAGTGGTCAACTGATCTCCGGATCTGACACTTCCAGGTCCGTGTGTAATTGCATGTCTTTGCGTCTCTACGCATCACTCATTCTCAAATGAGATGGCTTTGTACAAATTTGGTCCTTTGGTGTGACCTTTAGTTCTTTGGGGTTAAAACATGTTGATAATATTGTCGTACAATATATCTTCATAGTATTATCCCGCTGTGAACTACACCTAGTTTGATAACAAACTACTTGACACAAATGCCCTCTTTAGCTGCTATTATAGCAGTCATATACTTAGCCTTTTGTTGTAGTATCTGTCACGATGTCTTAACTTTGGAACTCATCCAAATCCATTATGGAACTTACTTTCCATTATATTGTGCCACCCTTAGTTTAGATTGAGATAAACTTAATTTGTACTTTGCGACAAAACCAGTATCAATGTAGTACTTTTACAATGAACTAACCATCTATTTGTCACTTCTACAAATAATATACTCTTAGTTCTTCCAAAAGATCATAAGAATATCCTTACTATTGTCCAATGATCAACTTATGAATCATTCTGGTATATGCTCATAACATTTAGAGTATAGGACATATCTGGATTTGTACATATCACAGTATGATTGATATAAATACTCTTTGTGATTTTATACATCAAGTATCAATCTATACTTGAATCTTTGTTTCACTTACCCAGTGTCAATACACTTGAATATATCATCAATATTGAACTCATTCAATCCTTTCTGTGCGACAAGAACCTTTCTTGTAGTTTCTATATTGAACTCATTCAATATCTCATCTATGTACTTCTGGCACAACCATATTGGCGTCTATTGATGCCAAATATTTGGGTTTTGCCTAAGTCTTTCATCAGGATGAATTTCTTAATATGTGTTAATAAAAGATACATCATTTCCAATCAACAATATGTCTTCCACATAATGTATTAGAAATATGTCTTAGCGCTCCCACTTAATTTCTTGCAAATGCAAGCATCTTCATCGTCTCTGATGAATTTAAACTCTTTTAACAATTTCATCATTGTGAAGATTCCAACTCCGCGATGCTCACTTCAACCATTGAAGTTTGCATATGCTTTTAGCATCCTTTGAATTAACAAAACCCTATGGACCGTGTCATGCACACGTCCTAGGTAACAATTCTATTAGAAGAACTTGTTTTGTTTATTGAACTACCACATAACAAAATTATATGTAGTGGTTGCTATATTAATCCGTCTAGACTAAATATCGCTATGAACGATCAGATCTTGTCATAGTCAACCTTTGAACATTGTTGTGAACTCTTTCCCAACATGTCGACTATTTCATAGATGTGCAACATCCATGTCTATTTATTTATAGATCCAAACACAACTGTAAGGTCTTACACCTTTCTTGAGGGTCCTTCAAGTTCAAAACTTGATTTTTCGTGTATGGAACTATCACGGATTTTATGGCTTCAAGCCATTAGACGGAGTCAGGGCCCATCATCGCTTCTTTGCATGTAGTCGGATCATTATTGTCAAATAATGATTTAACTCTCAAATCTTGGTATTTGATTGTTTACCCGACCTACTTGTTTCAATAGGAACTTAGATCTCCGTGACCACAACCTTTGAGGCACGTGAGCCATGAGCATTGTTGCTGCCTCCGGAACACTTTTCGGCGCTGCGCAACTTTGCACATATAGCTAAGGTTCTTTTAACCTTATCAAAGTTCTTTTTTCCTACCACTTAACTTTTCACGAAAAATTCCTTCTCTAAGAAACTTGACGTTCTAAGCGACAAACATTTTTTTCTCCGATGTTATGGAGGAACAGTTATTCGGAATAACATACAAAGACAGGTTCATCCGACTTTGGTTGCAAACATCTTTCTTATGCATAGCATACCAATGTTTAAGAAAGGACAACTTGGGTTTTATCCCAAACCATAACTTTATATGGTGTCATTTCAACGGATTATGATGGAGCTCTTTTCAGTGGAAAAACGGTAGTCTCTAAAGCTTTTAATCTGTAAAATATAATGGCAGTTTTATGAATTATACCTTTGATCTTACCATGTCAAACAAGGTTTAATTACACATCTCGAACGCTCCATACTCTTATGGTGTTTCGGGATATGCAAATCCACGGAACGATTCCTTAAATCTTAGGTATTATGCTAAACTTGTAACTCAAATATCTTCCTTTATGATCCTATCATAAACTATTTATATTCTTGTTACAATGATTTTTCACTTCATCTTGAAAGTCTTTGAACTTTTCAAATGTTTCATACTTCATCCTTATTAAGTAAATATTCATATATTAACTCAAATTTTCGGAGAAAGCATATGAAGTTGAAATCCATCGCTTTTGACTACACATGATGGACTTTGTACAACAATATGTACAATTTCCAATAAGCTAGTCTTTCGTTCCCTTTTTGGCCTATGAACGAAGTTTTAATTATTTCTAGGAAAGTTTCATAAGCGTCATTTGATCAAAAATCAAAAGACTCCAAAATTCCATCCACATGGAGTTTCTTCATGTTTTCTTTCCAATATAATTTAAACGGCGATGTCACTTCTGAAGTGATCTTTCAATCAATTTGTCTTTCGACATTTTTAGCACTAGTTTTATGGATGTGATTTCTCCAACGAGATTTGTGAATCATCCATCTTTTATGGATTACGGAAATTATTTGAACAACCCTTTTGTTCTCATAATACCTGATAAAATAAATCTTGAAGGCAAGCTTTGATGTTCAACGAGCAACGCAATAACCCTTTATTTGTTCTCGATGAATATCATCACATATTCTTTTGCTAGTTACTTAGGCCATTGTAGTTCATGAATTGTGTTGTTTCGTATGACGATTCACACCAACAAATTCAGTATCAAATACTTAAGAACCACATTGTTTAATAAGCAAAGAATATAGCCATAACATGTATAACATCTATATACTTAAACTGAACAATTCTAGTATTTTCTTTTCTGCCATATATTTATGAGATTCTCTTTCAGTATTTCCTTTTCTATTTGAAAGAATCTATCAACATCAATAGTGGAGTCATACATATGACACATAATCCAAAGCGTGTATAATTAAATACCAATGTCTTTGGACTTGCACTTTGAAGTAGATCACCATCATCAAATGTTTGGTGTTCTTTCAAATTCCTTTCTTTAGTAATCTCTTGGTGTAGTAAATATTTTACCTACATCAAATATTCACCCTTATCATGGAATTATCCATGATCAAGCTACTTTTAGCTTATAAAGATGAATCGTAAGTATAATGTTGCTATCCAAAACCTTTTGGTGGATTAGGACAACTAGTGTCTCCAACCCTTTGCAAATTCTCATCAAATATGAGAACATGACTTTTGCCATATTATACTCTATCATGTTGCAACCAAAACTTCGTTTTAGATATCACAATATCTTCCACACATCATGGTTTCTGAAACAACTCTTTCAGATCCTAGATAACCTTGATATTAAGACAATCCTTTGAATATCAAGAATCATAGAAACAAACATGATACTCATACACTAACTCTTGGAATTGTCACTCTTGTTTTAATACAAATTATTAAACTTCATGGAGTAACCGGAACTTACTGAAAGTTTGCAATAGGACTTTTAAACTTTAGATTAACACTTCAAAACAATACGATACCAGTTCGTAAAGTAACTAACCAGAATTCTATAGTTCTATCATCTCAATTATAACTAAGCGTAAGGTGTTAAACGGATGCCAATGACTACAACAACTATGCAAATTCACTTTGATTTAATTTATGATAAATAGTGTTCAACTTTTAATCATATTGCAGTAGAACTCCCACTCAAAACAATATCCCTCACATTGTTTTAGTGATCACACGAACCAAATTCACCACATCAAAACCGATCATCACGAGAGTTGATGTAGCTTCAATGGCGAACAATCAACATGTTCATCATATCTACTATATGACTCATGCTTTACCTTTCGGTGATCCGTGTTCCGAGACCATGTCTGTACATGCTAGGCTCGTCAAGATCAAACCTTAGCTTCCGCATGAGAAAATCTGGCTTGCCCACGTTGTATACACTTGTGGAATCTAACACACCCGATCATCACGTGGTGCTTCGAAACAACAAGCTTTAGCAACGGTGCTAACTAAGGGTGAACACTTTATGACTTGAAATTCATGTGCATGAGGGATCATCTTATAATGCTACCGTCGTGAACTAAGCAATACAAGATGCATAAAAGGATTAACATCACATGCAATTCATAATATGTGATATGATATGGCCTTTCTTCTTGTGCTTCCGATCTCCATCTTCAAGCACGAACATGATCTCCATCATCACCGGCATTGCATCAAGGTCAATGACGCTGCTCCATGGTTGTCGTCCACCAGCTTCAACTATTACAACTACTTTGAATAGACACGCGGGTCTTAACAGAATTTAAAGACAACCATATGGCTCCTGCCGGTTGCCAACTTACAATAAGGAACATTGCATACATCAAATATAATCACAATCTTGGCCATATCACATCATAGCACACCCCTGCAAAACAAAGTTAGACGCTTCTACTTTCTTTGCATATTTTACGTGGTTTGGGGCTTTCAATAAGTGTCGTTCTAACTTACGAACAAGAACCACAACATTGATACTAGTATTGTTAATCACCCGTTGTAAATTGGATCTTAACTATGCTAGGAGAAACAGGCACCCGCAAATCCACTTATGCAATACAAGTTGCATGTCAAGCGTGGAGCAAGTCTCATGAACGATGTCATGTAAGGTTAGCCCGGGCCGCTTCATCCCAACTGAAGGGTTTCGTAGCATGGAAAACAAAAATTTTCTATCGCATACAAACAAACAAGCCAAGATCTATCTACTAGATTGTAGCAACGAGTCGATGGAATAACTTACCCTTGAAGATCCCAAAGTGTTTAACGAGAGCGGATTCTCGTGGGTGATGTAGTCGTACTCTTCCCGATCTCAAGATTGTGTAGACGATCCTTCCGGCGCTGCGTTCCGGCAGCGCTCCCGCAGTCGGTCACACGTTCGGTACTCGACGAAGACCTTCCTCTCCCTTGTTCCAGCAGGCAGCGGAGGTTGTAGCACTCTCCTCGCGATTCCGGCAGCACAACGGCGTGGTACCGGAAGTAGAGGGGAGATCCCGCAGGGCTTCGCCTTAAGCCGGAGCGAGTATGGTGGAGTATGAGAGAGAACTATTAGTGGTCTAGTGTTTAGACACACCAATTAGAAGGCTCTAAACCAAAGGCTAGGGCAATTAGAAGCTCTAAACCAAAACGGCTCTAAACCGGAGATTAGAGGATAGGAACTTGTGTGTCTAGAGGAGGAGGCCCTGCCCCTACTTTTATAGGTGGGAGGGGCGGCCAAGGGGAGGGGAGTCCCTCCCCAAGTCGGCCTTGGTTGGCGCGCCGGCTTGGAGGGACTCCTCCCCCAAGTCGGTTCCAACCACCTCTTGCTTGTTTCCCACAGTTTCTTGTTTTAGCCGTTTGACTTTTAAACTGGCCATTTGACTTTTCTGTTTTAGGATTCAATTTAATCCTTTATTTGGAACAGCAAGAACACTTAGTACATGATGCAATCATTCAATATGTAATGACACATTCATGTACCCTCCCCCCCCCCCGGAGTGCCGGACAATCCGGAACCTTCTAGAACATTCCCGATGAAAACACCGGAATCATTCCCGAACTCCGAAACGGGACTTTCCTTATATGAATCTTATTCTCCGGACCATTCCGGATCACCTCGTGATATCCCGGATCCCATCCGAGACTCCGAACAACATTCGGTCTCTTTCTCATAATACCATAACTACTCAAACAACGTCGAATCCTTAAGTGTGTCTCCCTACGGTTCGTGAATTATGCGGACATGATCGAGACACTTCTCCGAACAATAACCAATAGAGGAATCTGGAAATTCATATGGCTCCCACATATTTCTACGATTACTTTGCGATCGAATGAACCACTTACATACGATACCAATTTCCCTTTGTCTCACGATAGTTTACTTATCCGAAGTTATGATCGTCGGTATCTCTGCATACCTAGTTCAACCTCGTTACCGATAAGTACTCTTTTCTCGTTCCCGTGATATGTGATCCCTTGTGAACCAGTCACATGCTTGCAAGCTAATTGGATGACATTCCACCGAGAGGGCCCAGAGTATATCTATCTGTCATATGGATGGACAAATCCCACTCTTGATCCATGTGTCTCTACCAATACTTTCCAAACACTCAATGCCACCTTTATAGCCACCCAGTTACGGTGTGGTGTTTGATGTCATCAAAGCATCCATCCGGTAAAGGTGATATGCATGATCTCATGGTCGAAGGAATTAGGTTACTATGTATCAGAAAGCATATAGCAATTGAACTATTGAAATGACTTGATCTTTATGCTACGCTTATCTATAGGAGTATGTCCACCATATCATTCTCCTAACGATATGATCTTGTTGTTGATAACATCTCAATGTTCATGATAGGGAAACCACAATCATTTATCGACCAACAAGCTAGTGAAGTATAGAGGCTATACTAGGGACTTCAAATTAAGTTTACAAATCACACAAGTATCAATGTTTCCTTGTTAATACTATTATAGCATGAATGTAAACATTTATCATAAACACAAAGATATAATAATAACTACATTTATTATTGCCTCTAGGGCATATCTCCAACAGTCTCCCACTTGCACTAGAGTCATCTAATCTAGATTACATGGTAATATACCGAACACCCATGGCAGTTTGGTGTTGGTCATGTTTTTCCCTCGGGAGAGGTTTAGTCAACGGATCCGCCACATTCAGATCTGTGTGTACTTTGCAAATCTTTATATCCCCATCCTGGATATGTTCTCGAATAGCGTGAAAACGCAACTTGATATGCTTCAGCTTCTTGTGTGACCTTGGTTCTTGCGCATTGGCTATGGTGCCCATGTTATCACAGTAGATAGACATTGGGTCCAGCGCACTAGGAACCACACCCAGCTCTGTAATGAACTCTTTCATCCATATCGCTTCTTGTGAAGCCTCCGAAGCAGCCATGTATTCCGATTCAGTTGAAGATCTCGCCACAACGCTTTGCTTTGCACTCCTCTAGCTAACTGCTGCACCATTCAAAATAAATACGTATCCAGATTGTGATTTAGAATCATCCGGATCAGTGTTCCAACTAGCATCGGTGTAACCATTAACAACGAGCTGTTCATCACCTCCATAAGAAAGAACCATATCCTTAGTTCTTCTCAAGTACTTAAGGATGTTTTTGACCGCTGTCCAATGATCCACTCCTGGATCACTTTGATATCTGCTAGTTAAACTAACAGCATATGCAATGTCGGGTCTAGTACATAGCATGGCATACATTAGAGATCCTATGGCTGAGGCATAGGGAGTCTTACTCATCCTTTCTCTATCTTCTGCCGATGTCGGACTTTGAGTTTTACTCAAGATCGTATTGGGCAACATGGGCAAGAACCCTTTCTTGCTTTCTTCCATTCCAAACCTCTTTATAACTTTGCCAAATATGTACTCTGTGACAATGATATTTGGCGTTTCGATCTATCTCTATAAATCTTTATGCCTAATATGTAAGCTGCTTCGCCAAGATCCTTCATTGAAAAACTATTATTCAAATATTCTTTGACACTATTAAGAAGGTCTACATCATTCCCAATCAACAATATGTCATCCACATATAGTATTAAGAATGCTACAGAGCTCCCACTCACTTTCTTGTAAATACAAGCTTCTCCATAAGTTTGTATAAAACCAAAACTTTTGATCACCTTATCAAAACGTTGATTCCAACTTCGGGATGCTTGCTTCAATCCATAGATGGACCGTTGAAGTTTGCATACCTTGTTAGCATCTTTAGGATCGACAAAACCTTTGGGTTGCATCATATACAACTCTTCATCAATATCTCCATTGAGGAATGCTGTTTTGACATCCATCTGCCATATCTCATAATCATAATATGCAGCGATTGCTAACATAATCCTCACAGACTTTAGCTTCGCTACCGGTGAGAAAGTCTCATCGTAGTCAACTCCTTGAATTTGTCGAAACCCTTTTGCGACAAGTCGAGCTTTATAGACAGTAACATTACCATCAGCATCTGTTTTCTTCTTGAAAATCCATTTGTTCTCGACAGCCTTTCGGCCATCCGGTAAGTCCACCAAAGTCCATACTTGGTTTTCGTACATGGATCCAATCTCGGATTTCATGGCTTCTTGCCATTTATTGGAATCTGGGCTCATCATCGCTTCCTCATATGTCTCGGGGTCATCAGTGTTGTCTACCAACATGACACTCATAACGGGATCATACCAATCTGGAGTGGTACGAGTTCTCGTTGACCTCCGAGGCTCTGTAGTAACTTCAACCGAAGTTTCATGAGCACCATCATTAGCTTCCTCTCTTATTGGTGCAGGCACCACAGGAACTTCTTCCGGCGCTGCGCTACTCGCAATTTCGAGAGAAGGTTCGACAACCTCGTCGAGTTCTACTTTCCTTCCAGTCACTTCTTTCGAGAGAAATTCCTTCTCTAGAAAGGATCCATTCTTGGCAACGAAGATTTTGCCTTCGGATCTATGATAGAAGGTATACCCAATAGTTTCCTTTGGGTATCCTATGAAGACGCATTTTTCCGCTTTGGGTTCAAGCTTGTCCGGCTGTAACTTCTTTACATAGGCTTCGCATCCCCAAACTTTAAGGAACGGCAATTTAGGTTTCTTCCCAAACCATAATTCATACGGTGTCGTTTCAACGGATTTAGATGGTGCCCTATTTAAAGTGAATGCGGCTGTTTCTAATGCATAACCCCAAAATGATAGCGGTAAATCTGTAAGTGACATCATAGAACGAACCATATCTAAGAGAGTTCGATTACGATGTTCGGACACACCATTACGCTGTGGTGTTCCCGGCGGTGTCAATTGTGAAAGTATTCCGCATTTCTTCAAATGCTCGCCAAACTCGTAACTTAGATATTCACCTCCACGATCAGAACGTAGAAATTTAATCTTCTTGTTACGTTGATTCTCTACCTCACTTTGAAACTCCTTAAACTTCTCGAAAGTTTTGGACTTATGTTTCATGAAATAGATATACCCATATCTACTCAAATCATCCGTGAAGGTAAGAACATAACGATAACCACCGCGCGATGCTACACTCATTGGACCACACACATCGGTATGTATGATTTCCAATAAGTCCGTAGCTCGCTCCATCATACCAGAAAATGGAGTCTTAGTCATTTTTCCCATCAGACATGCTTCGCATCTTTCAAGTGATTCAAAATCAAGTGATTCAAGAAGTCCATCGGAATGGAGTTTCTTCATACGCTTCACTCCAATGTGACCAAGACGACAGTGCCACATATAGGTCGAATTATCGCTTGATTTCAAACGTTTAGCCTCAATGTTGTTGATATGTGTATTTCCACTATCGAGATTCAATAAGAATAGACCATCTATCAAAGGTGCATGTGCATAAAACATATTACTCATATAAATCGAACAACCATTATTCTCGGACTTAAACAAGTAACCGTCTCACAATAAACAAGATCCCGATATAATGTTCATGCTCAATGCAGGCACCAAATAACAATTATTTAAGTATAAAACTAATCCCGATGGTAGATGAAGGGGTAGCGTGCCGACCGCGATCACATCAACCTTTGATCCATTTCCCACGCGCATCGTCACCTCGTTCTTCGCTAGCTTCCGTTTATTCTGCAGCACCTGTTTCGAGTTACAAATATGAGCAACCGAACCAGTATCAAATACCCAGGCACTACTACGAGTACTAGTGAGATACACATCAATAACATGTATATCAGATATACCTTTCTTCTTGATGTTGCCGTTCTTTAAATCCGCCAAGTACTTTGGGCAATTCCGCTTCCAGTGACCTTCTCCCTTGCAGTAAAAGCACTCAGTATCAGGCTTAGGTCCAGCCTTGGTCTTCTTCGCCGGCGTGGTAACTTTCTTACCACCCTTCTTGAAGTGTCCCTTTTGCTTAGACTTGCCTTTCTTGAATTTGGTGGTCTTATTGACCAACAACACTTGGTGCTCTTTCTTGATCTCCACTTCTGCAGATTTCAACATGGCAAAGAGTTCTGGCAACGTCTTGTTCATGTTCTGCATGTTGTAGTTCATCACAAAGTTCTTGTAACTTGGTGGTAGTGATTGGAGGACACGGTAAATCCCGAAAGCATTAGGAATCACTATACCCAAGCTTTGAAGTTTGTTTGCGTGCCCAGACATCTTAAGCACATGCTCACTGACGGAGCTGCCCTCTTCCATCTTGCAGTTAAAGAACTTTTCAGAAGCCTCATAGCTTTCAATTGCCGCATGAGTCTCAAAAATCAATTTGAGATCCTCGACAATATCATATGGGTCTGAATCCTCAAACCTTTTCTGAAGCTCCGATTCCAAACCATACAAGATAGCACACTGAACTATGGAGTACTGATTCTTCCGAGCGAGGTAAACATTCTTTACTTCATCGGGAGCATCATCTGCAGGTGGGTCACCCAGCGGTGCATCCAGCACATAGGTCAAATTACCAGCTGTGAGGACAATCCTCAAATTGCGGAACCAATCCGCGAAGTTGCTTCCATTGTTTTTCAACTTTTCTTTCTCTAGGAACGCATTAAAATTGATGGTAGGGGCTGCCATTGATCTACAACATATTTGCAATAGTTTAGACTAAGTTTATGACAAATTGAGTTCAAATTAATTAATAAAGTTAATCTAGGTGAACTCCCACTCAAAACAATATCCCTCACATTGTTTTAGTGATCACACGAACCAAATTCACCATATCAACACCGATCATCACGAGAGTTGATATAGTTTCAATGGCGAACAATCGTCATGTTCATCATATCTACTATGTGATTCATGCTTTACCTTTCGGTGATCCGTGTTCCGAGACCATGTCTGTACATGCTAGGCTCGTCAAGATCAAACCTTAATTTCCGCATGAGCAAATCTGGCTTGCTCACGTTGTATACACTTGCAGAATCTAACACACCCGATCATCACGTGGTGCTTCGAAACAACAAGCTTTAGCAACGGTGCTAACTAAGGGTGAACACTTTATGACTTGAAATTCATGTGCATGAGGGATCATCTTATAATGCTACTGTCGTCTACTAAGCAATACAAGATGCATAAAGGATTAACATCACATGCAATTCAATATATATGTGATATGATATGGCCTTTCTTCTTCGTGCTTCCGATCTCTATCTTCAACCACGAACATGATCTCCATCATCACCGGCATTGCATCAAGGTCAATGACGCTTCTCCATGGTTGTCGTCCACCGGCTTCAACTATTACAACTACTTTGAATAGACACGCGGGTCTTAACATAAATTAAAGACAACCATATGGCTCCTGCCGGTTGCCAACTTACAATAAGGAACATTGCATACATCAAATATAATCACAATCATGGCCATATCACATCACTGCACACCCCTGCAAAACAAAGTTAGACGCCTCTACTTTCTTGCATGTTTTACGTGGTTTGGGGCTTTCTATAAGTGTCGTTCTAACTTACGAACATGAACCACAACATTGACACAAGTATTGTTAATCACCTGTTGTGAATTGGATCTTTACTATGCTAGGAGAAACAGGCACCCGCAAAGCCACTTATGCAATACAAGTTGCATGTCAAGCGTGGAGCAAGTCTCATGAACGATGTCATGTAAGGTTATCCCGGGCCGCTTCATCCCAACATACCGCAAGATGCAAAGTACACAAGAAGCAATCGACAATAAAAGCATCAACGCCCACAATGACCATTGTGTTCTACTCGTGCAACAGATCTACATATAGACACGGCTCTGATACCACTGAAGGGTTTCGTAGCATGGAAAACAAAAAATTTCTATCGCATACAAACAAACAAGCCAAGATCTATCTACTAGATTGTAGCAACGAGTCGATGGAATAACTTACCCTTGAAGATTCCAAAGTGTTTAACGAGAGCGGATTCTCGTGGGTGATGTAGTCGTACTCTTCCCGATCTCAAGATTGTGTAGACGATCCTTCCGGCGCTGTGTTCCGGTAGCGCTCCCGCAGTCGGTCACACGTTCGGTACTCGACGAAGACCTTCCTCTCCCTTGTTCCAGCAGGCAGCGGAGGTTGTAGCACTCTCCTCGCGATTCCGGCAGCACAACGGCGTGGTACCGGAAGTAGAGGGGAGATCCCGCAGGGCTTCGCCTTAAGCCGGAGCGAGTATGGTGGAGTATGAGAGAGAACTATTAGTGGTCTAGTGTTTAGACACACCAATTAGAAGGCTCTAAACCGAAGGCTAGGGCAATTAGAAGCTCTAAACCAAAACGGCTCTAAACCGGAGATTAGAGGATAGGAACTTGTGTGTCTAGAGGAGGAGGCCCTGCCCCTCCTTTTATAGGTGGGAGGGGCGGCCAAGGGGAGGGGAGTACCTCCCCAAGTCGGCCTTGGTTGGCGCGCCGGCTTGGAGGGACTCCTCCCCCAAGTCGGTTCCAACCACCTCTTGCTTGTTTCCCACAGTTTCTTGTTTTAGCCGTTTGACTTTTAAACTGGCCATTTGACTTTTCTGTTTTAGGATTCAATTTAATCCTTTATTTGGAACAGCAAGAACACTTAGTACATGATGCAATCATTCAATATGTAATGACACATTCATGTACCCTCCCCCCCCCCCCCGGAGTGCCGGACAATCCGGAACCTTCTAGAACATTCCCGATGAAAACACCGGAATCATTCCCGAACTCCGAAACGGGACTTTCCTTATATGAATCTTATTCTCCGGACCATTCCGGATCACCTCGTGATATCCCGGATCCCATCCGAGACTCCTAACAACATTCGGTCTCTTTCTCATAATACCATAACTACTCAAACAACGTCGAATCCTTAAGTGTGTCTCCCTACGGTTCGTGAATTATGCGGACATGATCGAGACACTTCTCCGAACAATAACCAATAGAGGAATCTGGAAATTCATATGGATCCCACATATTTCTACGATTACTTTGCGATCGAATGAACCACTTACATACGATACCAATTTCCCTTTTTCTCATGATAGTTTACTTATCTGAAGTTATGATCGTCGGTATCTCTGCATACCTAGTTCAACCTCGTTACCGATAAGTACTCTTTTCTCGTTCCCGTGATATGTGATCCCTTGTGAACCAGTCACATGCTTGCAAGCTAATTGGATGACATTCCACCGAGAGGGCCCAGAGTATATCTATCCGTCATATGGATGGACAAATCCCACTCTTGATCCATGTGTCTCAACCAATACTTTCCAAACACTCAATGCCACCTTTATAGCCACCCAGTTACGGTGTGGTGTTTGATGTCATCAAAGCATCCATCCGGTAAAGGTGATATGCATGATCTCATGGTCGAAGGAATTAGGTTACTATGTATCAGAAAGCATATAGCAATTGAACTATTGAAATGACTTGATCTTTATGCTACGCTTATCTATAGGAGTATGTCCACCATATCATTCTCCTAACGATATGATCTTGTTGTTTATAACATCTCAATGTTCATGATAGGGAAACCACAATCATTTATCAACCAACAAGCTAGTGAAGTATAGAGGCTATACTAGGGACTTCAAATTAAGTTTACAAATCACACAAGTATCAATGTTTCCTTGTTAATACTATTATAGCATGAATGTAAACATTTATCATAAACACAAAGATATAATAATAACTACATTTATTATTGCCTCTAGGGCATATCTCCAACACCAACATACCGCAAGATGCAAAGTACACAAGAAGCAATCGACAATAAAAGCATCAACGCCCACAATGACCATCGTGTTCTACTCGTGCAACAGATCCATATATAGACACGGCTCTGATACCACTATAGGGGTTCGTAGCATGGAAAACAAAAATTTTCTACCGTATGAACACACAATCAAGATCTAATCTATGATCAAGCCAAGATCTATCTACTAGATTGTAGCAACGAGTCAATAGAGTACTAACCGTCGAAGATCCAAAGTGGTTAACGAGAGCAGATTCTCGTGGATGATGTAGTCGTACACTCCCGATCTCAAGATCGCGCAGACGATCCTTCCGGCGCTGCGTTCCGGCAGCGCTTCCGCAGTCGGTCACACGTTCGGTACTCGATGAAGACCTTCCTCTCCCTTGTTCCAGCAGGCAGCGGAGGTTGTAGCACTCTCCTCGCGATTCCGGCAGCACGACGGCGTGGTACCGGAAGTAGAGGGGAGATCTCGCAGGGCTTCGCCTTAAGCCGGAGCGAGTATGGTGGACTATGAGAGAAGCTTGGCGATCTAGGGTTTAGAGGCACCAAGTAGAGGGAGCTAGGCCGACGGCTAGGGCAAGGGGATTGCCCCAAGTCGGCGGCTTGGGCAAACCCTAGGGCGGCGGCGGCTATGGTGGCCGGCGGCGGCTAGGGTTAGATTTAGAGGGGGCAAGGTTGTGTGCTAGGAGGGGCAGCCCTGTCCCTCCCTTTATAGGTGGGAGGTGCGGCCAAGGGGAGGGGAGTCCCTCCCCAACTGGGCTTGGAGGTGGGCCGCCGGTTGGAGGAGGGAACTCCTCCCCAACTCGGTTTCCACCTCTCCTCCTCTTTCCAAAAATTGCCGTTTGACTTTTCAAACTAGCCGTTTGACTTTTCAAACTAGGATTTGAATAAACCCTTTATTTTGGACAGCGATGACACCTAGTACATGATGCAATCATTCCAACTTGTAATGACACATTCATGTACCCCTTCCCCTCCGGAGTGCCGGACATTCCGGAACCTTCTAGAACATTCCCGATGAAAACACCGGAATCATTCCCCAACTCCGAAACAGGACTTTCCTTATATGAATCTTATTCTCCGGACCATTCCGGATCTCCTCGTGATATCCCGGATCCCATCCGAGACTCCGAACAACATTCGGTCTCTTACTCATCATTCCATAACTACTCAACAACATCGAATCCTTAAGTGTGTCTCCCTACGGTTCGTGAATTATGCGGACATGATCGAGACACTTCTCCGATCAATAACCAATAGAGGAATCTGGAAATTCATATGGCTCCCGCATATTTCTACGATTACTTTGCGATCGAATGAACCACTTACATACGATACCAATTTCCCTTTGTCTCACGATAGTTTACTTATCCGAGGTTTTGATCGTCGGTATCTCTGCATACCTAGTTCAACCTCGTTACCGATAAGTACTCTTTTCTCGTTCCCGTGGTATGTGATCCCTTGTGAGCCAGTCACATGCTTGCAAGCTAATTGGATGACATTCCACCGAGAGGGCCCAGAGTATATCTATCCGTCATATGGATGGACAAATCCCACTCTTGATCCATGTGCCTCAACACATACTTTCCGAACACTCAATGCCACCTTTATAGCCACCCAGTTACGGTGTGGTGTTTGATGTCATCAAAGCATCCTTCCGATGATGGTGATTAACATGATCTCATGGTCGAAGGAATTAGGTTACTATGTATCAGAAAGCATATAACAAATGAACTATATTAAATGACTTGATCTTTATGCTACGCTTAACTATAGGAGTATGTCCATCACATCATTCTCCTAATGATATGACCCTGTTGTTAATAACATCTCTATGTTCATGATCAGGAAACCATGATCATATATTAACCAACAAGCTAGTTTAACAAGAGGCTTTTCTAGGGACTCTTTTATGTTTACAAATCACACAAGTATTAATGTTTCCTGTTAATACAATTATAGCATGGTATGTAAACATTTATCATAAGTATGAAGATATGATAATAACCACTTTATTATTGCCTCTTGGGCATATCTCCAACATGATATGTTCGACACTTTGTTGTCCACCACTGAAACCACATCTCTTCTCGTGAAGATCGGATTAGGTGTGGTGAATTTGGATCATGTTCACTAAACAACTTGACGGATGTTGAATTTAGTGGGAGTTCATCTAGTAATTTGATTAAGTTGAACTAGTTATCATGAACATAGTCTAAATTGTATTTGCAAATTTTGTAGATCAAATGGCTAAGTCCAACTTCAACTTCAACATTTTCGCTGAGAAAGAAAAGCTTAAAACAATGGGTCTAACTTCACCAACTGGTTTCGCAATCTGAGAATCATTCTCGCTGGCGGTCAAAAGGACTATATACTAGATAAAGCGCTAGGTGACGCCCCTGCTACTGATGCGTCGGCTGATGAAAAAGCTGTTTATCAGTCGCGGAAAGATGATTATGGAGTGATTAAGAGTACCATGTTGTTTGCTATGGAACCGGACCTTCAAAATCGTTTTGAGGGGTTCGCCGGGCCCTTTGAGATACTTGAGGAACTGAAAACCATGTTTTAGACTCAGGCCCGTTCTGAGAGATATGAGATCTCTGAGAAGTTCTTTAACTGCAAGATGGAGGAAGGGAGTTCCGTTAGTGAGCACGCCATTAAGATGTCGGGCTACACTCAACGTCTTGAGCAAGTGGACTGCAAGATTCCAAAAGAGATCAAGATTGACAGATTTCTGCAATCACTCCCTCCCAGCTACAAAGGTTTTGTAGTCACTCACAATCAAATTGGTTCCACTAATACGATCAGTGAGCTCTTCGCTAAGCTGAAAGCTGTGGAGGTGGATATCAAGAAAGATAATCATGTGTTGATGGTCAACAAGACCCCTAGCTTTAAGAAAGGTAAGGGTGCAAAGAAATCCTTCAAGAAAGGCAGCGGCAAGCGTGTTGCCCCTGCTAAGAAGAAGCTCAAGTCTGGACCTAAGCCGAACACTGAGTGCTTCTATTGCAAGGACAAGGGTCATTGGAAGCGCAACTGTCCGAAGTACTTAGCAGACAAGAAGGATGGCACCATTAAAGGTATATTTGATATACATGTTATCGATATTTACCTTACTAACGCTCATTGTAGTGCCTGGGTATTTGATACTGGTTCAGTTGCTAATATTTGTAACTCGAAACAGGAGATACGGAATAGACGGCGGCTAGCAAGGGATGAGGTGACGATGTGCGTTGGCAATGGATCAAAAGTTGATGTGATGGCCGTCGGCACGCTCTTCTTAGTTTTACCTTCGGGGTTAGTTTTAAAACTTAATAAGTGTTATTATGTGCCCGCGTTGAGCATGAACATCATATCTGGATCGTGTTTATTACAAGACGGTTATTCATTTAAATTGGAGAATAATGGTTGTTCTATTTACATGAATAACATCTTTTATGGTCATGCACCTGTTGTGAATGGTTTATTTCTTCTGAATCTCGAAAGCAATGAAAATCACATCCATAACATTGAGGCTAAGAGATGCAAAGTAGATAGTGATAATCCAACTTATTTGTGGCACTGCCGTCTAGGTCATATTGGTGTAAAACGCATGAAGAAACTCCATTCTGATGGACTTTTGGAGTCTCTTGATTTTGAATCATTTGACACGTGCGAATCGTGCCTCATGGGTAAGATGATCAAAACCCCGTTCTCCGGAATAATGGAGCGAGCAACAGACTTATTGGAAATCATACATACCGATGTATGCGGACCAATGATTGTTTCGACACGCGGTGGATATCGCTATTTTCTCACTTTTACTGATGACTTAAGTAGATATGGGTATATCTATTTAATGAAACATAAATCTGAAATGTTTGAAAAGTTCAAGGAATTTCAGAACGAAGTGGAAAACCATCGTAACAGGAAAATTAAATTTCTACGATCCGATCGTGGAGGTGAATATTTGAGTTATGATTTTCTCATGCATCTTAAAGCAAGCGGAATCATTTCGCAACTCACGCCACCCGGAAAACGACAGCGCAATGGTGTGTCTGAACGCCGGAATCGAACTCTATTAGATATGGTGCGATCAATGATGTCTCTTACAGATTTGCCGTTATCATTTTGGGGTTATGCATTAGAAACCGCTGCATTCACTTTAAATATGACACTATCTAAATCCGTTGAGACGACACCGTATAAATTGTGGTTTGGTGCTAAACCTAAGTTGTCATTTCTTAAAGTTTGGGGATGCGAAGCTTACGTCAAGAAGTTGATGCCGGACAAGCTAGAACCCAAAGCGGAGAAATGCGTCTTCATAGGATACCCTAAGGAAACGATTGGGTATACCTTCTACCACAGATCCGAAGGCAAAGTGTTTGTCACAAAGAACGGATCCTTTCTTGAGAAGGAGTTTCTCTCGAAAGAAGTGAGTGGGAGGAAAGTAGAGCTAGACGAGGTTATTGAACCTTCTCTCGAGTTGGAGAGTAGCGCAGCACCTAAAATTGTTCCAGTGCCGTCTACACCAACAAGGGAGGAAGCTAATGACGAGGATCATGAAACTTCGAACGATGCTACTACTGAACTTCGCAGGTCAACAAGGTCACGTGCCACTCCTGAATCGTACGGCAACCCTGTCTCAACCGTCTTGTTGTTAGACAACAATGAACCTGTGAATTATGAGGAAGCAATGATGAGCCCAGACTCTGAGAAATGGCTAGAGGCCATGAAATCCGAATTGGGATCCATGAGCGAAAACCAAGTAATGGACTTTGGTGGACCCTCCTAGCGACCGTAAGGCCGTTGAGTGCAAATGGATTTTCAAGAAGAAAACGGACACAGATGGTAAAGTTATTGTCTATAAAGCTCGGCTTGTCGCAAAAGGTTTTCGACAAGTTCAAGGTGTTGACTACGATGAGACTTTCTCTCCCGTAGCGATGTTTAAGTCCATTCGGATTTTATTAGCAATTGCTGCATTTCATGATTATGAAATATGGCAGATGGATGTCAAGACTGCGTTCCTCAATGGAAACATTGATGAAGAGTTATATATGATGCAGCCCGAAGGTTTTGTCGATGCTAAGGATGCTAGTAAGGTGTGCAAACTTCAGCGTTCCATTTATGGACTGAAGCAAGCATCTCGGAGTTGGAACCTTCGTTTTGATCAAGTGATCAAGAGCTTTGGATTTGTTCCAAATTGCTACGAAGCTTGTATCTACAAGAAAGTGAGTGGGAGCTCGGTGACATTTTTAGTACTATATGTGGATGACATATTGATTATTGGAAATGACATTGGTATGCTTAACGATGTGAAGAGTTATTTGAATAAATGTTTTTCAATAAAAGACCTAGGAGAAGCTGCTTATATATTAGGCATCAAAATCTATAGAGATAGACAAAGACGCCTAATAGCTTTAAGCCAAAGTACATATCTAGACAAAGTTCTTAAAAGGTTCAGAATGGATAAGGCAAAGAAAGGTTCATTGCCCATGTTGTCAGGTAAGATATTGAGCAAGGCTCAGTGTCCAGCTACGGTAAATGATAGGGAAGCTATGAGCAAAGTGCCTTATGCCTCGGCCATAGGTTCCATCATGTATGCCATGTTGTGTACTAGACCGGATGTGTCCAATGCTCTTAGTTTGACGAGCAGATATCAAAGTGATCCAGGAGTGGAACACTGGACAGCCGTGAAGAACATCCTAAAGTACCTAAATAGAACTAAAGAAATGTTCTTAGTCTATGGTGATGATGAACAGCTTGTCGTAAAAGGTTACGTCGATGCTAGTTTCGACATCGACAAGGATGATTCCAAATCTCAGACAGGATACGTTTATATTTTGAATGGAGGAGCTGTGAGCTGGAGAAGCTGCAAGCAAAGCGTGATCGCGGGATCTACAGTGGAAGCGGAATACATGGCTGCTGCAGAAGCGTCAAGTGAAGGAGTTTGGATCAGAAACTTCATCACTGAGCTTGGCGTGGTTCCAAGTGCATTGGGCCCACTGGAGATATTGTGTGACAACACTGGCGCCATAGCACTCGCTAAGGAACCAAGATATCATCCAAAGACCAAGCATATCAACCGCAAGTTTCATATAATCCGAGATTATATAGCAGATGGAGATCTGAAGATTAGCAAAGTACATACGGATCTGAATGTCGCAGATCCGTTGACTAAAACTCTTCTACGAGCAAAACATGATCAGCACCTTAATGCCATGGGTGTTAGATTGTTGCCAGATGTAAACTAGATTATTGACTCTAGTGCAAGTGGGTGACTGTTGGAATTATGCCCTAGAGGCAATAATAAAAATGTTATCATTATAATTCTTGTTCATGATAAAGTTTATATTCCATGCTAGAATTATATTAAGCGGAAACTTTGATACTTGTGTGGTTTATGAACAACATCGTGTCCCTAGTACGCCTCTATGGACTAGCTCATTGATTAATGATGGTTAAGGTTTCCTAACCATAGACATGAGTTGTCGATTAGTAATGAGATCATGTCATTAGGAGAATGATATGATGGACAGACCCAAATTAAGCAGAGCAATTAGATCGTGTCATCGTGTTCATCTTTGCGAAGCTTTTTCCTATGTCAAGTATTGTATTCCTTAGACCATGAGATAATACAACTCCCTGGTATCGGAAGAAAGCTTTGAGGTCATCAAACGTCATCCTACGGAGGGTGATCATAAAGGTGTCTCTCAGGTGATCGGAAAGTACTTGTTGGGTTGTATGTATCGAGATGGAATTTGTCCCTCCCGAGTCGGAGAGATATACTTTGGGCCCACTCGGTAATCGATATCAACACCGCTTGCAAGCACGTGGTTAAGGAGTTAATCACAAAGTGATATCGGATTACGGAACAAGTAAAGTACTTGCTGTGAACAAGATTGAACTAGGTATGCCGATACCAACGATCGAATCTCGGGCAAGTAAAATATCGCGTGACGAAGGGAATACATATATGGGATTAATTGAATCCTGGCATAGTGGTTCATCCGATATGATCATCGATGAATATGTGGGAGTCAATATGGGTTTCTAGATCCCGATGTTGATTATTGATAGAAGATCATGTCTGCATATTCTCGAACCCGTAGGGTCACACACTTAATGTGCCTCGACGCTAGGATAGAATGGATAATTGGTTTATGAGTTTTTGTTCGGAGTCTCGGATGAGATCCAGGACATCATGAGAGGTTCCGGAATGGTCCAGAGAATAAGATTCATATAAAGAAAAGCAGTTTTTGGATTTCGGAATCGTTTTGGAGTTTATCGATATTGACCGGAAGGTTCTAGAAGGTTCCGGAGTGGGACCAACATGGGCCCACTTGTCGGGGGCCTGCGTGGGCCTAAGGGTAAGTGATCTGGCCGCATTGGTCTAGGGGCACAAGGCCCCAAAGGCCCAGCCAGTCAGCCTAGGGGAAACCCTAGGGGAGATCTTCTAGAAGGAGGGGGGAAACTTGCCCCCCACTCCAACCCTTGGGGCCGCCGCCCTAGGGCTTGGAGGAGGGGCCAAGGGGGCCATCCAGCCCCCTATATAAAGAGGGCAGGGGCGCACCCTCCCTCTCCCACTCCTCCAACCCTAGCCGCCAACTGCTGCCCTTCCTCTCTCTCTCTCTCTCTCTCTCCCGACTGCGCGTAGGCGAAGCCCTGCCGCAAAAATTCTCCACCATAAGCACCGCGCCGTCGTGCTGCAGATCCAATCTATCTCTCCACCTTACTTGTTGGACCAAGGAAGTAGGAGACGTCGCGGCACCATACGTGTGCATCTCTCGGAGGCGCCGCCACTTGCGGCGTTGGATCGGATCGGATCGCGAGGAGGAGAAGGCTAGTTCGACTACATCACCCACGTTCTGTTGGATGTTTCCGTTGTGCGATTTGTTCAAGGGTATGAAGATCTCATCTATCTATCTCGTTGATTGCATCTCCTAGATTAGATCTTGGATTTCTTGTTCGCATCCATTGAATTTTTTTGATTTACTATGCTGCGAAACCCTTCACATGCTCATCAGGGTTAGGGGGATGGATGTTGTCAGGGTCTTAATCCTCTACATTAAACACACTAGCAAGGCCCTCCACAGCAAAGTGAATTTGAAACAACACTCCATTGACTTCAAAGATCCTAGAGGCAGGAATTCTAGTGTGATCCCTGCACTTGATTTTGACTCTCAATGTCTCATAGGAGGACCTAAACATTCCATACCAGTCTACATCCTGCATGATGCCAAAAGCAGTGACAAACTGCATGAGTGTTGGCCCTTTACACCAGGCCTGGTTCAGCCCTTTGATTTGGAGCCAAACATCTTGTAGTTTAGCATAGTAATCTAGGGCCCCATTCTAGACATGGACCTTAACAAAGACACCTTCCTTAGGCAGCCCAAAACTAGGGTATCCAGCAATCTCCTCAACCTTGAGATGGGGTGAGAATTTGACCAGAAAAGACCACTCATCAAGGCATCTGATTTTCCAGGGCCAATTGGTTTTATAGACAGAAGCAAGATTCTGGTAAAGCTCTTCTTTGGAAATATTCCCTTGATCAACATACACAAGGCCAATATTTTTTGGAGGAGCAACTTCAGAGGTCATGAATGGCAGTTCAATATGATAAAAACCCAGTCCAGAAGCTGCACTTCCAACAAATTTTGCAATCTACTGAGGTTGCTTCTTAACTAGACAAGCTTCCACCTCATGGTCCAAAGAGCTACAAATGAAGCAGGTTCTGGGGGAGGCACAAGCAGCCTTGTGATGCCCAGGCTCCCCACAGTTATAGCAGATTACCTCAGCATAAACCTCCAATTTCTCCTGAACACTGAATCAACTGAGGCAACAGAGTGTTGGGCACCATCCAAAGACTTAGCATCATCTCCTTTACCCAAATCCTTGGCCTTCTGCTTCTAATTCTTCCCAGATTGGGAGCACTTACTCCCCTGAGGTTTCTGCATAGGAGGCTGCACTGCCTGCTGGGGAGGCATCCACTGACCAGCAAAACCAAGAAGTGGTTGTTGCCAAGGCACAAAGAATTGTCCCTGGAAAGCAGGGTTGGGGTGCTGCCCATATTGCCAGGGAGGAAAACTGAAAGGGGGTATGATCCAAACTGGGGAGGCATCATCTAAGCTTGCTGAGGAATAGGAGTTTGCTGGAAACCAAAACCAAAAGGAGGAGGTTGCTGGGGTGGCTGCTGCATCTGCTGCCATTTCTCCCCCTTGTTGTTACCACCTCTACCTCTCCCCCTGCCTCTACCTTTCTCAGCCATGACACAAGCCTCCAGGATCTGCTCGAATGAAGGCTTCAGATTACTATGCCAGGTTTCAGCACGAAGAGAGAGGCTAGAACTCAGACCTGGCTCATCTTCTCCTTATCATCTACAATCAGTCTAGTGTTCTCCGACATGCCCTCGGTTAAACTCCCAATCCGCCGCAACCACTTAGGGATATCTTATCGCATGGTGAGTTTCTCACTGACTTGCTTGACTGCTGCTTTTGGGCTTGGGTTATATATGGTGCTCACTCCACTTGGTCAGACGACTGCCCTTTCTGTAGTATCTATGTTCGCTTATGTTGTGCCGCTGATCCGACGTAGGGAGTTCATCCTAAACATTCGTATTGTTACATTGGCAGTGCGTGCCAAACGGGATAATTCGTTTGCATGCATGTAGGTTCGTTGTGTGGGGTATCATTGAAGAGGCAGCTGCTGAATTGTTGCTTGCCATATATATCTTCTTTCTTGGAACTATGGCTGCACGGGAAGCACGATCAGAATCACTCCGGATTATAGTCACATAGAGTACGTACTATTTTCTAAAACCATCAGCACCACTGGCTGGAAGAAGAAGAAGGATAAAGCCAGTGACCGAGGGTGATTACAACTCATGGGTTGCAAAAGAAGTTGTGTACTCGGTCAATGTACATCCTTGATTCGATGTACCCATCAAGTCATATATGATGTAAAACATATGCTGTATACTACACATATCTATTCAGACGATCATTTTTTTTCACGGCTGTTATAGCCTATGTTGGTGAGGCCTCGTGAGTTTACCTCTTATAGTGGAAAAAATATGACATTATCACTAATGTTTCGACAATTCATGAAAAGCTAGTGGTACAACCCTCGCGCCGTCCTTACTTCTACACGACTGGTCACACTTGATGCAGACACTATTCGGTCAACTAAGTCGATCCTCAAGCCTGACCAGCGCCACCATACGCGCTCTAGGCATACCAAACGGCTAGACTGCAAACCGCTCGCGTGTTCAGACGTGGCCACCAATCCATGTTCGACGGTACTCATTTTCCACCACGCTTATTTATATAGGCATCTAAAGATGTAATTGGTGAGACCTCTGGAAGCCTTCACAAAAATCAATGAATTTCGACCATCCGATCATGCCAGCCATATAGCCCCAGCAGATTTTGGCCGTCTATTTTAAGTATGGACTACCCTGTTCATTTGTAGGCCCCGCGTGTCATCGTCTTTGGGCCGTTTGCAGCGTGTGTAGTGTTTTGGGTCGCGTGGGCGTCCTTCCCGCGCTAGCAAAAGCTGTGAACCAGCCGTGATGTACTCGTCTGGAGGTTTTTCTCGCCGCGTTTGGGCCTGGCAACTTCTGGGGCCCACTTGTCAGTCAGTCAGCGGGTAAAGGAATCGGTGTAATAGCCTTTTCTATGAGCCCACGCGGCGGACGAGCGCCCTACCCGCCCGCACACTCGCCTGCCTCTCCCCCTCCTCATTCCTGCACGCCTCTCCCCTGTGAAACCCTAGTCGTCGCTGCTCCGTCGCCCGCGCTGCGCCGGCCCACGCCGCTGCTCCGCCGCGTGCGTCGGCCCGCGCCGTGGCTCGGAGCAGCGGCGCTCCGATCGCCCGCGCCCGCCTCCTCCTTCCTGGCCCTGTCGTTGCCACCGTGTCGGCCGACCCGCGCTTCCGCACTACAGGTGACGACGCCAAGCAGGCCGCGACGGGCGGGGATGGCAGGGGACACGGGTGGGCGGCTGGTGCCGCTGCTCCTGCCCTGCCACCGCGACGACGACCGTCGTGGACGGCTGAGGCCTCCACACCCGTGACTCCTTCCTGCAGGTACGCCTCCTCTCTTGTTCCTCCCTCCTTCTCCATATCTGCCATGGCCATGGGGAGGGTGCAAGAGAGGGTTAGGGTTAGGGTTTTCAGGAGCTCGACTGGGAGATGGGAGGGTGGCGGCTGAGAGAGGAGGAGGACGACGACTCACCTGGGGAGGAGGCTGCAAATCATGTATGGGAGGAGCATCGGTCGCCGCAGCTGAGCAATGCAATTGGCATTCCATCTCTCCTTCTCCCTTTCCCGATTGAAAATTTAAGGAGATTTCTTTCTTGTTTGGGCTTGTAGAGGTGTGCGCATGTGGAGGTTTGATTAATTATTTCATCTGGTTAGTTTATTCAAAATAGAAAATGAGAAGGGTCGCTGTTGTCTGGAGATTGTTATATATTGTCTAGATTGTATGCTTGGTTGTTGAAGGGACATATGGCTTTCATTCATTGTTGTTTGGTTTGTCTTTTTCTTGCAAAGTTCAGATTGTGCTTATCCATGGAGTGTTCATAGTTTATTTCCTATAGGTTGCAGGAAAATATAAAGTACTTTTGTTTGTATTTTTTAAAATATAAAGTGAAGAATCAATATATTGCAATGAACATTGGGTTGTACTATATGGCTCCAGGTATGATCATGGCAACGTCCTCGATGTCGACCGCACCAAGCTACACCGCGGGAGAGGTTGATGCTATGAGTTTTCTCCTTATTTGGTTGAACAATTTTGGTCAACGATCACACATGCCACATATAATTTTTTGTTTCGGGTATCCAGATCTTGAAGGAGATCATAGTGGTTTATAATTGGTATTCAACTCATGGGTTGTCATTTATTTTTATAGAATTCCATTCCTTAACAAGGTAAAATCTTCATCTTATATGTGTGTTTTTAGTATTTTTCTGCAATCACACACGCCCCATAGAATTTTTTGTTTCAGGTATCCAGATCTTAAAGAAGATTATAGTGGTTTCTAATTGGTATTCAACTCATGGGTTGTCATTTATTTTTATATAATTCCATTCCTTAACAAGGTAAAATCTTCATCTTATATATGTATTTTCATTATTTTTTCTGCAATGTTTAGAATGGTTAACTTTGGTGTTGGTAAATATATCAGCGGTCACACGACCAAATATGAGATATTTTTCAGTTTCTTATGATGGTGGAGGTTTACTTTATTTTATGAATGTTTTCTTTTGTTATATGCATTTCTCTTAAGTGGCGCTGGATTAGAGAGAAACCACAAAATCTGAGAAAATAGCTCCTATGACCATTTATTGGTAGTTTCCCCATTTCGTGTATGGTAAGAAAAATATTAATTTTTTGTCAGTTTGCCAAAATACTAGTGTTCTATTCACTGATATTTTGTTGAATGTAGGTGAAACGGTGAAAGCAATGTATTTGACACTACACCATATCACTTGTTATCATGTGTTAATCGAATAAAATATCTCGATCGAGAGTTCATGGATTTAAGGCGCTGTTTATTTTGGTTCAAATTTTTGTGGAACTCCTGTTGATTAGTATCTATTATTCTTTTCCTTGAATTTTATGCTTATTAGATACTTTTGTTGCCTGCAGGTTACACGCAGTAGGTGCAGCAGTTCCGGGAGTTGCAAATAGCATTACTGGAACGATTGATGCTAACAATATATCTACTTTGGCAAAAATTATGTGTGCTTTGAATTACTAATGAGCTTTTCCCTAAGTTTTTTTTTGGGGGCTGGAAGGTGATTCAGTTTGATATCTATACTGAAAAGAAAAGGTGAAGTATAATAACTTCAGTTATGGAAATATACATTCCCTTGCTGAGTTTTAATGCCTCACTATTATTTTTGAACCATTGCAGCCTGCAAATTGTGGAGTCCTTGCATCTTTATATGAGTAGTATTTTCTGAACTATAAAGTTTTAATTGTCACACTAGCAGTGTATTTGGAATTCTAGATCTGTCTGTGTGTTCCACATGACAATCATTTAAACAGGTGGTTCCATGATCATGACCAACAAGAAAATTCACTTCTGCTTTGCAATCTTGAGCTCATATATGATGTGTATTGACTCAGTATTCTGTATTCTTTTTTACAGGTTTGATTTCGGCGTCGTTTGAGATTCTCATATTAATTTCTGCAGGTCGAACCACATATGGGGAAACTAATACATGTTATTGCGGAAATCTCATATATAATTTCCTAAAGGTGGAATTAGAGATTATGGAAGTTGTTTTCCTAATATATTATCTATTATGCCCAGGATATTTAAAATTAATTTTTGATCCTTCTTTGGTCTATAGGGTGTTGGATGTTCGAGTTTAGTGTGGGAGCTCCATGGGGGTGTGAGTTGCAGCGTCTCTCTGCTTGTTAAATTGTGCTTTTGTAATGAATGACGCAAGAGGTACCAAATGAATATCATCACTGCTTAACTGATTGAGATGCTTCCATTTAGTTTTTTCCTTAGAATAATCTTCTTTTTATTTGCCTTTCGTACTTCTGTATCCAATCTAAAGTTTTATTTGTGCCAACTTACACATAGAAATTCAGTTTTCTTCTTTACTATCTAAAATTAGGAAAATTTCAGCATGTTACTGCACTGAAAAGGTTACTAAGATGATTAGCTGAAAAACTATTATAACTTCACCAGAGTCCTAGAATTTTTGGAGAAATGTAAAAAGAAGTTTGACTCTCTTCGATACCATAAATATATTTCTGTGAGCTTCTAGCTATGTAACAATGTTGTATTTACCAAGTTAGTAGATGATGCGATGTACAAGATCTGTAGGTGCTGAAAACATTGGATGCTGCAAACCAACCTTTGGTTGGATGGTTAGGAGGGTGTTTGTACCCCCATCCCACTAGAATTCAAACCCCAGGTTTGACACTATGTGTTGCATAAATGGCGGAATATTCTTTCAGTGGGAGGCGACGTTCCCGTCGACAGCGAGACGCCCGTGGTGACTTCATCAATCTCAAGACCCGATCCGCCGGCTCAGTTTCTCGGAGGTGCTCATAGGGGTAGGGTGTGCGTGTGTGTGTTCATAGGAGTGGGTGCATGTACGTGTTGTGAGTGTCTTCGATTGTACTATGTTTCTCAAAAAAAACATTGGATGCTCAACAGAATTTAACATGCTTCGTATTTCACCCTATAGCAGCTCATTGATTAATTTTTTCTTTCTCTCTAGCAATCTAAATTGGCAATTCATGAACAAACTGACGAGGTTCAATCTCGTCAATGCCCATTGTTATGAGTTTGGGTTTTGGAGAAGATGGGGGTGCTGGAGATCGCGGAACGGTTAACAGACAAGCAACCAGGGGACACAAGATTTATCCAGGTTCAGGCCCCCGGAGGGAAAACCCTACTCCTGCTTGTCTGCTCTTGATTACAGCGGAACCGAAAGTTACAGGGGTGCGCAGACATAATCTGGCGTGGAGGTGTGTATGCGGTGGTATGGGAGATCTAGATCTGTAGATCTATTGTGGTGTAGTGTATGACGTAGCGTAATATGTCCTCCTCGTTGGACCCTCCTAGCCTTTATATATGGGGAGGCTAGGTCTCGGGTGCCAATACGATTTGGTTACAAGTTGTATTCAAACTCTAGTCTTGAGATTTCCTTGTCTTGTGTGATTGGGAGTCCGTGTCCATATGAGCTTCATAGCAGCCGAAACGTCATAGATGTCATGGACCCTGGTAGGTCGTCGAGTGGGCCTTCCATCGGGCTGGACCAGGTAGGCTAACATCAGGTACCCGTAGGTATTATCCATGTCAGTAGCCCCCGAGTGTCCATCCGAAACGTAAATTCAGGTGGAGACTTAGTTGTCTTCAATCTTGCATTTGGATGTCGGAGTCGAAAGTTGTGTCGAGTGTGAAGCACTTCACCCGAAAGTTCATCAGGTCATCTGAATTTGTTCAGTGTTGTAAAGGAGTCGACATTATGGACGTTTTCAACACAATGAACTATAGGACGTTGTCAACATAATGAACTATGGGAGTAGCCCCCGAGTGTCTCTTCGAGTCGTAGACTCGAGCAGAAACTTATAGTCCTCAGTTGCGGGTTACGGTGACCCGGAAGTTCTTCGGATGACCTTGCAGATGCCCTGAATGCCTTCATTTTTTTCGAATGCGCGACCAGCGTTCCCTATGAGAGTAGCCCCCGAGTCCTTAGTCGAATCGTTGATTCGAGTGAGGAATCGAAGTGTGCCACTCGAAGATCTTTTGTGTGCGCGACTCCAATTTTGAGTAGCCCCCAAGTATCTGGCGGAGTCGTAGACTCAGGCAGAGACTCGAGTTTTGTATCGTGCAGTTGTAGTCGGCAATCTCATGGGCGTATCGCTGACCCGGAAGTACATCGGGTACGCGACCAGTGCTCCTGATAGGAGTAGCCCCCGAGTGTCTAGTCGAGTCGCGGACTCGAGTGGAGACTCATGAAGGAGAAACCACTGACCCGGAAGTGCATTGAGTCAGCGTCTCACGCATAAGGAGACAAGAATCGACGATGCGGTCGGAGTTGACGTGGCGGAGTCATGTGGCGGTTAGCCAGAAGGACTCGACGTTTTGGATGAAGTCGACGCCGTTGCTTCTGTCGGGTGCGCGGCCAGCATCGCGTCTGTCGGGTGCATGGACAGCGTTGCGTCTTTGTAGGCTGTAAAAACATGAAGAATTGTGAAGTACTTGTAGCTTGTAAAGAATAGTTGTTTGTCGGCATGTAAGGTAAAATTCTGGTGCCGATCGAGTCGACACTTTTGCACTGTATGCTAGGCCTTTTCGTTAGCCTGATTACCCTTAGTATCAGTACCTTGCCGAGGCACTCGGAGTTCAAGGATTCGACGATCAGGTAGAATCAGCTACTCGGGATATCGCGTTCGAGGTGCTCGAGTGCGTGGAGCCGATGGCACATTAGGTTACTCGAATAGGGTGCAGGCCCCGAGTGTTTCGAGTGCTGAGTTAAAAAAAGAAATCAGCTCTGAGTAGAGGGAAACTTATCTCTATTGGTTGTCGTGGCGAAGTTGACGCGGTAGCGAGTCACGTGGCGGACGTAATCGACGCGGCAAAGTCGACGTAATGGCGAGTCGTCGAAGTCGAAGAATGTGGCGGGTCACCTCAGTCAAAGACATGGTGGTTGCCGCATCCGAAGACCATGGCGGGTCATCGAAATCGAAGAAGCCCCCGGGCCGTCGGAGCCGAAGACCACGACGGGTCGCCGAAGCGGAGGAAGTCCCCGAGCCCCCGAGTCGTTGGAGCCGAAGATCGCAGCGGGTTGCTGGAGTCAAGGGAGCCCCCGAATCGTGGTCGCTGAAGCTGATGCGGCCGGCCACCGCAATCAAAGATCATATCGGGTCGCCGCATCCGAAGGATGCGTCGGGTCACCGCAGCCAAAGGCCGCAACGGGTCACACGCCGGAGTCGGCACAGTGGCGAATCGCCGACGATCGAAGTTGACCTGATGAATGGGATCAACGTGGTAGCGAGTCACCGCTGCGTCAGTGTGGCCGGCCGGCGCCGATATGCACCTTTCCCGTCTCCATAATTTGATCCATGTTCATGTAGTTCGTGTATGCGATCGAAAGTAGAGTATTTTTCCCTTGTCCTTCAAGGAGTGGATTCCCTGCTAGATTCTAGGATCACGTTTGTGGCGTCCACGTACGACACGACTGAAACAGCTTTGAACATTGATTGCGTGTCTTGGACAGCTTATAGTTGTCCGCGGGGGGACTTGAAAAATCCTTCAAATCTCGTAGATGTTGATGACCAAGCTACGCACGCCGACGCAGACGAATCGACCGGATGTGGTCCGATCTGGTTGATGTTGATGATAAGGGAGCCAAAGTTGATGTAGTTCTTCTACGCGGATGAATCGTAGATCGTAGGTGGATGGAACCGTCACGACCGCACGATCAGCGCCCACGATTCCCATAGACGGCGCCAATTGACGAGGTTCGATCTCGTCAATGCCCATTGTTATGAGCTTGGGTTTTGGAGAAGATGGGGGTGCTGGAGATCGCGAAACGGTTAACAGACAAGCAATCAGGAGACACGAGATTTACCCAGGTTCAGGCCCCCGGAGGGAAAACCCTACTCCTGTTTGTCTGTTCTTGATTATGGCGGAACCGAAAGTTACAGGGATGCACAGATGTAATCTGGCGTGAAGGTGTGTATGCGGTGGTATGAGAGATCTAGATATGTAGATCTATTGTGGTGTAGCGTATGGCGTAGCGTAATCTGTCCTCCTCGTTGGACCCTCCTAGCCTTTATATATGGGGAGGCTAGGTCTCGGGTGCCAATACAATTTGGTTACAAGTTATATTCAAACTCTGGTCTTGAGCTTTCCTTGTCTTGTGTGCTTGGGGGTCCGTGTCCATATGGGTTTCATAGAAGCCAAAACGTCATAGGCGTCATGGACCCTGGTAGGTCGTCGAGTGGGCCTTCCGTCGGGCTGAACCAGGTAGGCTAACATCAGGTACCCGTAGGGCATATCCATGTCACAAACTGTACAAAGTAAGGTCTCCTTGTTTACTCAGCTACTGCATGTCTTATTTACCAATGGCATGTTGAGGTTACTCCTATTTGTTGGTTTGTGTATGTACTTTTTGTCGTGTTAGATTCACTTGCTTCAGAGGAAAGTTGGTGTGCAGCAAGGCTTGATTTATATAAAGTAAAATACTTAGTTACTCTCGACCAATTTTATCTTTCAAGTAGATTTTGTACCTTCTAATAATGGATTCAGATTCTGTCAGATATATCTACGCCTATTTTTTTTAATAACTGGACGCTGCCACTGCTTACTACCCCGTTGAATTGATCTACTTCTAAATATGGTCATATTAATTTATTGAGGTCACTGAAATAACCATCTGCAATCAGTCCTAAAGGAGACTGGCATATATATTTGGTAATGTAAACATGTTAAGGTTCTGCAAGCATGCCAATGAAATGAAGGGGTGTTCTTAAGTGATTTTACATATACAAGATGCTACTCATGTTTTTGATTTTTTCCCCTCTTTGGATAATGGTTGATGATAGCTCACTTCCATTGAAATTCATATATAAGCAGTTTTCGGCAACCACCAACTATTTGCACAAAATTCAATGATTTCTAAAACTTGCAAGCTAACGCCACATATGTGTAACCTGAAACAGCTAACTCCCGAAGCAAGCCTATTTGCTGCCATGGCTAGCAATAGGTCTTGTATGTAGATTTCTAAAAACCTTCTGTCCTGAGTTTGGCTTCTTTTGTAGAAATATATAATTTATTCTAATAAACTACCTTTGATAGGAAAATTGCAAGGTAAGTTAGGCTACTGTTTGGTATCTTCTAATAAATAAAGTAACAACTGGTCTATATGCACCTATGTTCAAAGGCCGGGCGTATAACAAAAGTTCCTATCTATAAAATAACTGCAAGTTACGATTTTGAAATCTAAAAGAGGAAACATGGTATTAAAAAGAGATGGCAGTTGCAATTCCCATCACTGCAATAATACGAACCTAATAGATAGCCATGGATCGTCAAGAGCACAAATTGGTCCTCTTGTGGGTCTGGTTAGCAAATACTATTTTTTTATCATACCTTGCGGTTGTTGCATTGGTGACCTGAATTTGAAGAGAACGAATTGGATTTCCGCACCCATGTGACGAATTGGATTTCTGGCATTATGGGATCTTCTTATAGTACTAACTTTAACATGGAAATATACATGTCCACATCAGCGCTTGTTTCTTTAGTACCTGAAGTACTTCTACCATATGATAGACATATAACCAAGATGAAAGTGCATGCATAAGAAAATCTGAAAGAAATAAATTGGATATGATGGCTGCATGAAGAGGCTAGATGATATTCTACCTGTTCTCTTTTAGATGCGGTTTAGCCTGCATAAAATCAAGGTTTGATGCAACTAATATACATGAAAGTATTTGGATGTTTATGTGCAATTGTGATAACTACATTTTTCAGAAATACGTTTAATTCCCAGCTCTTATAAAAGGTTATCAACACCTCAAACAACATTTTAGATATAAGTCATCCTTAGTCTTCTGTAACCATTGGAAATATGCAGAGATGAGTCACAAAAGACATTGGTAGGAGTCGAACAATCTTTAGAGAACTGGCGAGAGAGAACATTCGAGTCAGTTTCATCCTTGTCCGCTATCTCTCTGAACCTCTCGGAAACTCAAAACAGGAAAACAGAGACAAAGAGAGAGGGAGAGACACGAGGTTTTTTGTGTTGTGTAAAACCTTACACCTTTTTCTGATCGTTTCTTCCATTTATTCTCCTTGCAACTGAAATAACGGGATTAGTGGAGAGCTGAGCGTGCCATGATCCGTGATGATCGTGCCATCACACGACATGGCTCATGGCGCATCAACAGTTCTACCTTACAGGGAAAACAGAGGGATAAGCCCATGACTAACTACCCTACTCGTATGCAGACAAGACTTGGTGTACGGCTCTGAAGAAAAACATGACAGAGCTAAGTCTGAAACTAACATGTGCACAAGCTTACTAACAATCCATGTGTTTTATAATACCGTTTATACTTTGAGAATAGTAATTAACACTGACAATGCTCTTCCTTGGCAGGTTAGAATGGATCCTCGGAACAAAGGATTTGATCTTGATAGTTTAATGTATAGTACAATTGCTGGACTGACAGAACAAGAGCTAAAAAAAGAAGCAGATTACATCTAGTGTTACCGGTACAATGGAGGTGGTGTAACTCAGGTTTAGCTGAGTACTGGAAGGTAATAAGTTATTCTCATATACTGCTTTTTGGTTACGACTTGCAAGAAACTTTTACAGCCATGAAATTACATTTTAAGCATGGTAAATGTGACCAAAATTATCCCCTCTGCTCATTTCATGATTGCATGAGCGATAAAAAGAGTAGTCTGAAAAAACACGTATCAATATTTCTAAACTATTTGCTGCTCCATTGCACTCATGCGAAATGATCATTTTTCTAATTTCATGCTTCTTAATTACCTTTTTTTGTACTATTAGATTTATGTTCCATCGCTTAATATTTAACGGCAATGATTATTTTTTGCCCCACCATTGGGAATTACAAAAAGTTTTATCCTCTTGTTTTCTGTCCTGGAATAACATAAGCTACTAAATCCATGCCGATTTATTTCCAAAACCACTGCAGATTCTGATTCCTAGATAGAATTAAACTGAATCTGAACTACTTTTCTCTTCTATAATATGCAACATTGTCTTTATTTGTGCAACTATTGTACAACTTAGTAAAAAGCAATAATCAATGCATAAATGACCAAGTTTTTTGCTTATTATAGAGATTTTGATTCCTATGAAGAATTAGGAACTAAATCTGTGCTACCTTTTCACTTTAGCTTGAATATTCTATTCTGCCTGCACATTGTTGATATATGATTATTTAGTGACTCACGAGCTGTTTGATGAGATTATTATAAGATAGTACCAAAGAGCAGAGCTCTCTGGCTCGGCATATATATATGGTTATGATTTTAGTGGGCCATAAGATGTTGGCAATTTTTGGGTTCTGTACTTCCACAAAATATTAGGAGCTTCCTTTGATTCCTTGCATTATGTTGTGTAAATTTGCTTTGTTTGACACTGAAAATCCAAAATAATCACCAGCAACATCTGCCATGGCTTCAGCATACAAAAGGTGACCTCTCTTTTGTACCAAAACAGTTCATGTACACAACTCCAATAGTATATTTACACATTCTGCTAACTCATATTCCGTTTGAACTATTTTTAGGCATAGGTGTCCATCATAGAATACTCAAGTGGAGATATGGCCCAACAAGAAGAAAACCTAACTTATCGGCTTCATATGGTGTCAGTGTCGGGTAACCAATTCAATTGCAACTTTTTTCAGGTCCAACTTAATAGATGCTTATGGTTCTAGCTTTGTTTGTTCCAGGAGTTCAGCCTTTGATCTCATAAACTGCTCACTAATGTTTCTTCTGTGTTCTGTGCATGCCCTAGACTATGAAGAATCAGTTATTCGTTTGGTGGTCATCTCATGTAAATATAAAGTAGGTGCCCGATGCGTACGTAATTATGAGGAATTTATTGAAATTATGTATCCACTGTCCGTGAGAGATCAGTGTTTGATCTTTTACTTTATCATGTTATCGGCTCTTTAGTTAATCGTGTTGTTGTCTTTAGACTATCCTGTTTTAGCTAGGTGACAACCCTTTCTAGCCTCAGCCAAGTGGCATTACCTCATTATTGACTTTCAGTATGATTTCTGAATGATGTATTGCTAAACCTCTGGATCATATAGTTTCTTTCAGAACTGAAATCTGCATTATGTTGTTTGTACATAATCTAAAATATATGGAACCATTTGCAGAATCCAACAAACTATGGTTCACATAGCACTTATCACATGGTTCTGTTCTGGGTAGTGATTTTTATGATCATCATGTCGCCTGTGTTTCATATTTCAATGGAACGACTCTGATGTAAACTTAGACACCTCCCTATGTTTGACTATTGTTATCTCGGTAACATGTATTTTTCGTACCTGTATACAATATATTTCCCTAATTTCGGCATTTGTACGTAGTCTATTTTTGTATTTTGCCGTTTGATTTGATACATCTATGTTGTGTTCCTTTGCTCCTTTTTATCAGCTCATAATGGTTCTATGTATGAACAAAGGGGTAGTCATTTTTCATTTGCTGCTTCCTTATCATCTATTTATGTAAATGTTTGGTATAACATTTTGTAACACTTTTACCGATGCGAGAGCCACGAGATCATGCGCCAAGGCACACCGTGTATGCCTCATGCTCTTCTGCCTAGAGCAAAAGATTTAGACCTTTTGGCTTTATTGCCACGTGCCTTGGTGAACTCGAATATAGAGTATCATTATTGTTTTCTGCTCTGTAATTTTCTAAGGACCAATCTGAGTTCTTTATTGCTTTTCTTATATATCATACAATACTTGATATCTTACATGTGAATCTACACTCTTGGTATATGAATTTTATACTATTTATATGTGCATGTTTCTGTTGTTCCTTTGGTTAAAATCACCATATATAACTCCCTTTTTCTTCATCCGTCCTCATATTGTCCTTTTATATTCTGAATTTATATATGGTGCTAATTTAGTTCTTAAGAAGTTTAGATTTGTTTAAATTAATAAAACCACAACGTTCACCTTAACAAGCTAGGTCATCGGTAAATTCAGCTCTTACTCTCCTGAGTATAAAGCTCCTTACAATCAACACATCATTTTGTATTATTATACGCTCGCCTATAATCGTAAATTCTCTCAAATTCAACGGGATCGTGCGCCAAGGCGCACCATTAAATCTAGTGCATGTAATCTCCATGGTCCAGCAGGAGTTTGAGGCAAAGTTTGGATCGAATGTGGGTTGAAGTTTGGCTTGTCCATCTTCAGAATCCTGCTCCACCCGCTCTTGCTCCAAACGTGTGCCCACTGCCCACCATCGCCAAAGGGACACGGACTAGTGCCAGCGACCTATCTAGCCCAAGGTTCTAACTCATGTAGATGTTTTGTGCCCTCCTCGTTGTGGACATAAGCAGGGTCGTCTTCAGAAATTCGAGGCCCTGGTGCGAAATGTCAATGGGGCCCTAGACTTTAAAAAACCCTTAAGAAATATAACTAATGTTTATGTCAAGTTTGTTGATGGCGTGCTTTCGTTCCTCATGGCGAATTGGGGAATTGTGTGATGGCTTTGGCCTTCGGAATCGACGCTGGGCATGGGTGAGATAAAGGAGCGGAGGGTCGGGTGTTTGGAGTCAATGGCTAAATGAACTCATTTCATGGATCGATGCATATTTATTTTTTAAAGCCTTTGTCGGCAAAAACGAAAAAAATATTGGTACATCGTACTGTTTGCATGATGTTACTTACATCTCCACAGTGCCAAGAACACGTGGTGACATGGATCCTAGAAGGAAGAATTTCCAACATAGTAAACTACAAGGCCACAGAAGCAGACAAGGAAGGATCAAAAGACGAACCTTGACTCCTTCCATCCCTGTAGTTTGTAGATTGATCAACTCCCCGCCATGAGCGAACGACCTCCACGGACTGGAAGGGCCCCCGTTCGTCAAGGTCAAAGCTTACCGCCCTCGACGGCTCGACCCCAGTCGATCTATAGATCAATTCCCTAATTAAACCGTCAATCGATCTCACCTATGGCTATGGACTAGCATCAAACTCGCGCGGTTTGGACAATGGGAGATCTACGGACCTGCGGATTATCTGCCTGTTTAGTCGATGAGGCCCTGTGCCGTCACACAGCTCGCACGGA
Source organism: Avena sativa (assembly GCA_916181665.1). Lineage (NCBI taxonomy): Eukaryota > Viridiplantae > Streptophyta > Magnoliopsida > Poales > Poaceae > Avena > Avena sativa. The sequence continues at coordinate 243,809,822 of OV702282.1, forward strand.
CTTGTGGACGGGCCTGGACATAAGCTTCTAGAAAGTCGGTAATCACCGGGTCACGATGGACCACGTCAGCAACATGGAGAATGATCGAATACTTGAAGGAGTCTTTGGCTAGTAAGGCAGCGAGTTGATATTAAGAGTCATCGGAGACCGCTGGCATGGTTATTGCAGATGATTAGCTATGGGACCTCGACGATGTACTCCTTTGGGTTGGTTGCACGACTCCTTCGACAATGCCTTCATATCGATGCATCAACTCTTTGTGGACGACAACACCTCCAACATCTACGGGCTGTTGAGAAGCCCGTTTGGCGCATCTAGCTCTCTCGCGTCAAAATGGAGGCCGATGAAGCTTAGCATACATATGCAAAGTCAAGCCACAACGACGTAGCACCATATAGGTCTCCAATGCCGTGAAATTGGAACGACATTTTTTTTGAAAATGGACGCTTTATTATTTTACGCACAGCCTCTGCATAGATAGGATGCACACAGCCGAACGGATACACAACTCGAGTCCAAAGCAAGAATACCAAAATCATAAATAGTTGAGAAAATAAAAAATCTTCCGTAACTCTATGACAGCTCTATCCGTAGATCACGCTGCTATCCATGTCGGGAGAAAATATTACTCGCTATGTCCTCCAACCGTATACAGCCCTTCACAAACAATTTGCGGAACTCCATACGTTATAGAGAGGTCCATGATCGGAGGATGGCCGCGGCTTGATAGATAACCTGCAAGGGAGAAGACACAATGCTATTAAAAATCTTGTAATTTCTATATAGCCAAAGCGACCAAATAATGACAAGCGCTCTCACCCTAAATAAAGTCCTATATTTATCCTCAATTTCATTCGGCCAGTTGTCAAATACATTGACCACCGAACGTGGAGGAGATAAATCAGAGGCTATTTGGATGATTGACCATATAGCACGAGCAAATTTACACTAGAAAAATAGATGTCGTGTTGTCTCATTATGGTGACAAAAGACGCACTGTGTACTTCCATGTCAATTCCTCCTAACAAGATTATCTTTTATAAGAATAACCCCTTTACGTAGATATCACGGGAAAATCTTCGTTTTAAGGGTATTTTCATCTTCCAAATTTTATTATTATCATCGACTGAAATATCAGGTTGGATCAAAACTTTATATATAGAATCAACAGAAAATTTACCACTCTGTAGTAAATTCTATTTGAATTCATCCACGCCCTCAGATAACTATATCCTAGATAGTCTTAATAAAAAATGGAAAAAATTATCGATAGGTGCCGCACCAGCTCCTCTTCCGTGCGGCGCGCTGTGATTCGGAAAAAGCATAGGGCGCTGCCATGAACCGCTCCTATATCTTATCTCTTCAACTCATTATCCTCCTACGAACCACACATTCTTCTCTCTCTCTCTCTCTCTCGATCTCGATCTCTCTCTCTCTCGACAAGGAGCGCAACATGGAGAGGCGTCGGAGAGGAGGTTGCCGCCACTGCTGAGCGTGAGGAGGAGGCGCATGTCGATAGCCGCGGGAACACCGCCGCAACGCAGCACGGAGTGTTAGATAATCACGTGTCCTACACGTATTGGAATTGCAGTCCGAGTAGGTGTAGGTGTCCAGGTACTATACGTATATGTGTTAGACTAGGTTTTGGAGTAGTATACCGACTCCTAGTTGATTAGGTCCTAGTAGTGCATATATATATGCACACACCTGGCCTTGTAATCTTGTACCGGACAACACCGTGGAGTTGAGCAATACAAGAGAAAGAGCAAGGCTCGACAAGAGCCTTTGGCAATCAAAGTTGTTTTGCGTGTGCGTGTGTGAGTGTACTAGTTAGATCAAAAGAATCGATCGGCTAGCAGCACGTGCATCTCGGCGGAAGTTATCGGATACGTGCGTGTCGTCTCGTCGGAATTTCCTCGTCGGTGTCGTCGGAAAGTACTCGACGGCAGGGGCTGTGCTAACAATTGGTATCAGAGCCAAAGTCGTCGCCTGTGATCTTCTGAAAGTACTAGGAGGTCATGGCGATGGTGAAGTTTGGCGAGAGCTCGGCATCGGCACCAGTGTTTGAGACGGTGGGCGCGGCTTTGTATCCGCGTCTGGATCGCAAGTACTACGGACTATGGGCATTGGTGATGCAGTGCGCCATGGAAGGTCAGGAGATTTGGGAGGCCGTCGATCCAGGAGGCGACGAGTACGTCAAGGGAGGTGCGAAGTACCGGAAGGATCGCCAAGCGTTAACGGCGCTCTATTCCGTCGTGCCGAAGGACGTGATGCAGCACCTCGTCGGAAAGAAATCGGCGAAGGATGCATGGGAGACGATCAAGATCTTGCACCAAGGTCATGCCCGCGTGAAGGAAGCGCATCTTCAAACTTTGACAAAAAGCTATGAAGATCTGAAGATGGAGGAGAGCGAGACGGTTGATCAGTTTGCCGCCCGTTTCGTTACCCTTGTCAACGCAATCAGGGGATATGGCGAGAAATTGGATGAGATCAAGAACGTCAGAAGGTTCCTGCGTGCGGCGCCGACACGCTACATGCAGATCGTTACATCGATCGAACAATGTCTCGACCTTAATACATTGACGGTTGAGGATCTCGTCGGAAGATTCAAGGCACACGATGAGAGAATCCGGATCAGCTTCGGTGATCCAGAACAGGTTGAGCACCTGATGCTCACAAAGCAGCAATGGATGACTCTTTCAAAAGAAAAGCAAGGAGGCTCCACGAGCGGCAAGGAGAAACAACGCCCAGCGAAAAAGTATATCGCGGGGCAGAAGGATGAAGATGACGCCCCGCCGCGAAGGAAGTTTGACATAAAGAAAGTAAGGTGTCATAACTGCGGCGAGCTCGGTCACTTCAAGGCTGATTGCCGGAAAGCACCAAAGGAAAAGGAGAGGGCTCTCATCGCCCAGGAAGGAGATGATGGACCGATGATGCTGATGCTCGAAGTAACTGAGTTGAAGGATGAGGAGGATCCTCCATCACCGGCTGCGGAGATTGTGGCGCAAGTGGATCACGATCTACCGTGTGTGCATCATGAGGAACAAAGTGCCCCGTTCCCATGTGAAGCCACGTTTGAGGCAAGTGAAGCCTCGGAACTTGTTCATGGCGATCTATGCGTTGGAATCTCACCCGCAACTCCGTCTGGCAATAAGTTCTTCATGCTTGTGGTGGATGATCATAGTAAATACATGTGGATTGTGTTGCTGAAAAGTAAGGATCAAGCTCAACAAGCATTCGAGAAGATCAAGGAAGCCGAAGAGTTCAAGGTGGAGGCAAAGATAAGAGCCCTACGCATTGATGAGGGGGGTGAGCTGCATCAAACTGTGTTGACCATGGCACGGAGCATGATGAAGAGTAAAGGCTTGCCAGGAAAATTCTAGGGTGAGGCAGTCAATACGGCTGTGTATTTGCTGAACATGGAATCTACTGAGAGTGGAGTTGGTATAACACCGTACGAAGCATGGTACGGATGGAAGCCCTCGGTTGATCATCTTCGTACTTTTGGATGTGTGGCGCATGTAAAGGCGGAATTGGCGGAGCAACGTATTCCGATGATCATGACAGGCTATGAAGGCTCAAAGACATACCGCTTGTGCAATCCTTATACCAATAAGGTGGTTTTCAAGGGAGACGTAATCTTTGAGGAAGGCAAGTCATGGAATTGGGGCTACAACGAACCGGAATATTCAACTTTTCACGTCACGTGGGATCTTGAGTATGAAGAAAATATGGATCAATCGAGCTTATCCTTGTCAGCAAGTTCGGGCCCAGAAGACATTGAAGGCCTAGGGGCAGCTCCAAGCGTGGACACCAGGCCAGAAGCACTAGGGATTCTCCCAAAAGACAAAGAATTTGAAGAAAAGGCTAGTCTGTGGCCAGAAGATACGGAACTGGAAGGGTGTACAGATGCATGTGCAGCGATACCTGCACTTGTTTGCCCAAAAATTAGAGGAGGAGGGGGAGCTGAAGTGAGCCGCCCAGCAAACAGGCCAGCAAGGCCAGAAGGCGATGGTCCAAGAGTGTGGACTGGTGGCCAGATAGATGGAGGAGACCCAACAATAGGGGGTACAGATCCATCAAAAGGCTTTTCACATGGTATAGAGAAGCTAGAAGAAAACAAATTTGAGTTACCTCCTACTTATTTGTTCTATTGCATCCAAGAGCACCGGCAAGTAGTAGATCAAATATGCGAGGCATCGATGAGAAAGTATTTCATTGAACCAAGTATAATGTCTCAAGGCGCGGACAAAAAGGACAGTCGGCGTGAAGGCATGGAGAAGGGCGCGGACAAAAAGGGTTGTCGGCGTGAAGCCATGGAGAAGTCGACAAAAGCAAAGTCGGTGACATGGGTACTGAGTAAGGGTGCGGCGAAAGCAATGCCGTGGATGACGCCCGCGAGGAGCAGCTGGCGCATTTGGGACCCAGGTCGATGTAAAGAAGCACATCGTGATTAGGGGGTGATTGTTAGATAATCACGTGTCCTACACGTATTGGAATTGCAGTCCGAGTAGGTGTAGGTGTCCAGGTACTATACGTATATGTGTTAGACTAGGTTTTGGAGTAGTATACCGACTCCTAGTTGATTAGGTCCTAGTAGTGCATATATATATGCACACACCTGGCCTTGTAATCTTGTACCGGACAACACCGTGGAGTTGAGCAATACAAGAGAAAGAGCAAGGCTCGACAAGAGCCTTTGGCAATCAAAGTTGTTTTGCGTGTGCGTGTGTGAGTGTACTAGTTAGATCAAAAGAATCGATCGGCTAGCAGCACGTGCATCTCGGCGGAAGTTATCGGATACGTGCGTGTCGTCTCGTCGGAATTTCCTCGTCGGTGTCGTCGGAAAGTACTCGACGGCAGGGGCTGTGCTAACACGGAGGCCGCTCCCGATGAGCCCGCCGCGAGGAGGCACCTGCCGGTAGCTGCAGGGACGCCACCGCCACGCACGCAGCGCGGAGCCGAGACTCGCTGCTGCCGACGAGCCCGCGGCAAGGAGGACGGGAGCAGGAGGCGTCCGTCGCTAGCGTCGGGACGCCGACGAGGTGCTCGCGTCTCCATGTGCTCATGCGCTGCCGTCTTCGCTGTGGGCTCGCTGCGGGGCGTTGCTCTCGCCTGCCGCGCACTCGAACACCTCGAGGCTGTGCTCCTTTGCTGCTGTTTTATGCGAGTTGATTTTGTTGTTGCTCGCTGTGCTTTTCTGTGGCTGACGAGTGTTGAGGTCGCTGTGCTAGACGAGGTAAGTAATCACATATAGAACCTGGTAGTTGTGACTAATTAATCTGATAGTTGTCGTTAGGATAATCTGATAATTGCGGTAATTTTGCAACGTCAGGACAACTTGATATTTTTATAGTCCGACAACCAGGTAATTATGATCAACTAATCCGATAGCTGCAACTAATTAAACTGGTAGCTGCTATTTTGTTGAACAATCTGGGTAAGGAAAATTTGATGTCTACATTAATCCGGTAACTCTCTTAGAATAATTTGTTAGCTGTGAGTATTCAATCTGGTAATTGCTAATGGGATAATTTGAATAACTACTATTGAGTAATTTTGTATGATAAATCTGATACCTAGAATAATCTGGTGACTATCATAAAATAATCTGGTGGCTGTCCTAGAATAACCTGGTGGTCATCATGAAATAATGAGGTACTAGTGTACATAAATGGCAAGCATGTATTAACAATCTGGCAATTAGTGATGAAAAAGGTTCTTCAAATGTACCAATATGTGATTTAGTTTGGTAGTAACCCAACCAGAAAAGCGAATCATGCGATTGAGTTAAATTCAAAAGAATAGTGATGCTTTATGCATGCATGACACAAGGTACTCTTTATGCATGCAGGACACGGGATACTAGAGAAAGTGACGTGCCACAGTACTTGAGAAAGCGACAGCGACGTGCCACATCGTTCTAAGCATAAGAAAAGTCAAGTCGCCAATCATGAAAAAAATTCAAAAGCGACGCTTTTGGGGAGGTGCCGCACGGTTCAGCCGCCGCACACGGGTGGGTCTGGTGCGGCGCCGCGCTTTAGTCTTGTCCATAAAAAAATGTTCTAAGACATCAATCTAAGGTATATGAGACTTTTTTGTGAAGGGCTGTATCCTGGTCTCAGTTGGAACGACATAGCACAAAGTCACTCGCACACTTCTAATTTAATCTCTTTCCATTGCTAGCCGACTTCTCGCCGTGTCTAGCCCAATTTCAGGTTTTGGATTGAGTTTAACTTTCGTTATCTGAATGATCCATTTGAGTCGGTGTATATGTACGTACTTAAGTGTCACTGAAAAGTCGTGGTGCTTGCATTTCAAACTCCATCGATTAGTTAATTTAAATTCAAACATAAATTGTGCAGTTCAGACATATCACTTTCTGAATTGGCATATTCCTAGGGATGACCGTGCGTCATCGGCCGACCTCACCATAGTCTCCCCCAAATGCTTCGCAAACTTTCCTTTTTTTTTTTTCCCTTTCTTTGTTAATAACGGGGCAGCGAACTTCAGTTAGTTCAGAAAAGGTACCATCTAGGCTCGACACAGCAGGGAAGGCTCCTCTGCTGCAAGGGGGTGGTGACTAGGGTTGCCGTCGCCCCACGTTCTCAGCCTGACGCCGGCGGCGGGCGGGCGGCCGGCCACGGCACCTACACCACGCGACGCTTCCCAGTTGATCTTCCTCCTCACCGGGCACTCGTCTTCCTCGTCCCCCTCCCGCTCAGGTACCTCCCCCAATCCCCACCCCGAACCCGCCCGAAAAAAATCCCTAAGCAATTAACTCTCAGTATGAGGTTGCTCTTTTTTAGATGTATTGAATGATGGATAATTACTCTGAACTAGACTCGGCTGGTTTGCACAAGTACGTCCTGGCATGCCACAGTAAAATTGGTAGCTTCCTGGCCAGCATTCCAGAGATGCCGAAATGTATGCATGTAATGTATGCTTCAGGATGAAGTGTTGACACTGGAAACTGACCAGTTATATATGCTCTGTATTTACCAAAATTGGGTATAAACAGAAGGGATTTTGCGCACATGCTTCTGTATGCATTATGTATGTAATGTGAATCAGTTATTTTGGTTTGCATAAAATGTACGTTTTGAAGCTTTTGCTGATTGAGGAATCATTTAATTTGTGTTGAGTAGATGGAGAGAGGTCTGAGATCCAAGGCACATTGGGATTCATTTGGGCACAAAGTCTTTTGCGAGATCTGTAAGGAGGAGGTCGCCGCTGGGAACAGGCCTGTGTCATATTTGAGTAAGACAGGATACAGGAATCTCCAAGAGAAGTTCTTGGCTAGGACAGGGAGAAATTATGAGAGGAAGCAGTTCAAAAACCGATGGGATTCCTTGAGGAAAGAATATGGTTACTGGGTGGCCTTTACACAGGCAGCAACTGGGCAGCGGTGGAACACATTGGGAACAGTAGATGCCGACAATGAATGGTGGGTGAAGCTCACAGAGGTATTGTCTAGTGCACCTAATGGAGTGTATTTTCTTCAAGATTGTGTAATCTACAAATCATGACTATGCTAACTGTGTGTCAATTTGTTTGTCTTTATAGGCTCACCCAGAATTTGTAAAGTTCCGTAATGGGCCACCAGAAAACCTTGCTGAGCTTGCTGTCATGTTTGACGAGACTCATGTGACAGTTGCAACTTCCGCGATCCCTTGTGAGCATATAGAAGACCCCACTGGTCTCATTGAGGTTGAGGATGGCAACGATTATCTAGAATGCTACAATGATATGGAATGCAACAATGATCTGGAATACGACAAGGCATCTGACCAGAAAGCAAAGGGAGCTGAAAAGCGGAGGGCTGCTGCCATTGCTGCTAGTCCAAAGAAGAAATCAAAGCAACAAAAAAACCTTACGGTTCAGGAGGTCAGGCATGTGGAAAATGTAATGGTTGGTAGCACTTCGGGGACATCTTCTAGTGATGTTCCAAGAGGTCATGGGATTAAGGATGTCATCAAGTTGGCTGTGCAATCTGGGGCAAAGGAATGCAGCGATCTGTTCTTCACGGCCACCAAGTTGTTCATGAATGTGGACTATAGAGAGTTGTTCAGTGCTTTTGAGACCAACGAAGGAAGGCTCGATTGGCTGAAGAGGATGCATGAAGAGATGAAGAAGAAATAATGTATTTGCTTTTCTGGCCGCGGGCGAATAGGTGGATAGTTGAGTCCATGCATGTCTGAACTACTAGTTTTTTTCCGAGATGAGAGGATAAGACTCATATCCCCACACTTTCGGAATTACGGTGGAAGTGAGAGTGAGACTTGAATCTGGTTGGGTAGGTTCGCAATCTTGTATACCCACTGCTAACACTCCAGGAAGGTTCACATGTGAAATACTTATATTATTATGAACTTGTTTCTTGTGATGATGTTATATCAATGGATGATAGGAGTATTCCATGTTTTACTGTATACTAGCCTTTCTATGTTCTGTGAGTACAGAAAAAATTGAGGTAAAACAAGTAGAAGCATATCTTTGGCCAAGGGGCAAGCTTTCGTCTTCACTTGTTTTACTGCTGCCCTTTGGAACAACAAGTTGGCTGTAGGCAACCACTATTCATCTCCTGCATTTGTGTTCTCTCCATTTCTCATAGTTCGAAAAAATCTGGTTATTTGTTCGCTCTTCATTCTTGAGTTTGAGAATCTACTTTAGGTGAATTAAAGTTATCAGTGAGACATTATCTTGATAGGCAAAGAATTTTTTAGTTTGTGTATTGTTCTTTATTTCCAGCCTCATTTTTTCAGATACTATTATCAGCTCATAAGCAACTACTAATATGCTTGTCATCAGAGTAAAAGATTTAAGATTTTCCACTTTCAGACTGAGGTAGAATATCTGAGATTCTTGTAAATAGCATGAAACTAGTTGCCAAGATTTCCATCCTAGTGTGTGGAACATCTTTTGTTTCTCTTTAACAAATTGGACATGGCATTGTTTAATGGCACCTTCTCCAGTGTTTATTTAGGCCTAATGATGAATTGAGTTGTTCATCCACTGACGTAGTTGCCTACCTGGGCTCATATTTTTTACCGTTTCAATGAGATTTGCACAAGTAAATTACTTTGCTGAACATGTAAATGGAAAACCATTTGGTATCAGAATCCTCTGTGCTAAGTTTTCACAAAATTTTGGTGCGTGGAGCATCTTTTGCCATCTCAGTAACAAGCGGGATATGGCATTGTTTAATGGTAGTTCTCTGGTGTTTATTTAGACCTAATGATCAGTTGGGCTGTTTGATGGTAGTTGTCTACCTGGGCTCATAATTTTCCCGTTGCAAAGAGATATGCAGAAGTACTTTAGTTTGCTGATTATCCTACATGGACAACCATTTGATATCAGAATCCTCTATACTGGTTTCTGATGAAGATTGAACTATTGAATTTCCTTTCTGGCTGGGAGAACTTCCAGCAACTGATTGCTGGGGAGTGGTGTTTTGCTTCGTCCTTTAACTGCCTGTGGACAAGGGTACTGAAGGATAGTGGCCCTCCTGTCAGCAATGTACTATGTATATTCAAAACAATTATTTGGATCTGTTGCAACTGTAACTGCACATTGAATTATGAGTGCAGTGTCAAACACTTCCCTCTGCAGATTTAGCCTTTCGGTTGAGTTGGTTGGTACAGGGAGCTAGACATTCTAAGCTCAGTTTTCTGTAAGATTTTCATAGTGAACTTGTGGAACAATTTCAGATTGCCATGCCCTGGGTCTGGGAAAAAAGTATAGGGGTTTCAGATTACCATCCTTGCTACCGCTGAATGCTGATGGTGATGGCAGCCTGGGGACATGTGGGAGAAATAGTTGTGAGAGTGAAATGCGTCCACAGTACTTAAACTTGTTGAGAGAGTGGATATGTGATTATAGAGTTTGCTGGCCTAAATGATCACAAGTTTGAGTACCGTGGATATGATATACTCTACTGAAGTCAATTTATGTATCTCAATATAAACTGATGGTGTTCAATTTCACCTACGGTGGTGGGTAGCTCTTTTTTTACTGCTATGTGAGTCCACTTCACTGTTGTCCTCGCCCATGTGTCGTTCAGTGGCTACTACCAGAGCTCTACACTTTCCTCTTTTGGCTTGGGAGTTCAAAGCCTGTGGCAACTTTTTACACTGATGGACGCAGCTTGTGAGAGCTGTCCTTTGTGGAGGGATCATTGCCACTGGGACCACATGAAGGATGAGAAGAAGCCGCAGTTTTCTGTTGTGGCTTGTGATGATTTCAAAAACAGTGTTGTGAGTTAGCCCTTCTGTATCCCTTTTCGTTTCTTCTGCAGATTCATCTGAATTAATGTACCCTTCTAGATGTTCATCCTCTTCTCTCTATTTTGAATGCCTGGTTGAGGGTAGGCTATGAATATCAGTGGGTTTTATGAGTGGTTTTCAGATGCTATTCAAGTAAAAATGGGAGGAGATTATAGATGAAAAAATTAGTGTTGGCTAACTAGTTAAGGAGTAAGGGAGTGGCCGAATAAGAATTCTTTTTAGGATATTGCTTCAGAGAATGTAGGCGCTAACCAAGCAGTTCTTTCCTTGATTCAAGATTTAAAGGGCTTCCTCGCAAGAAAAAAGCATTTTTTATGGCGTGTTCTTAATTTGTTCTTACAATGTTGTTTCCTTGGATATACTTGAAATTTCGCGGTATATTTTGGCTTCAAGTGGTTTAGAATATAAGGAGAGGCAACAGAAAAAAGTGTTGGACGAAAAATGTTTGTGAAGGTTTAAGGAGGTAATTAGTATTTTAGTATATTGTTGGTCAATTACCATGATTGTCCTAGTTCAGTATAGTGAAAATCTCATCTCAGTTAAGCATATATTTTCTTGTTTATCACATGATGTGGTCTATGAATTATTTTCGTTAACTTGCCATATCATTTAGGTAGTCATAAATCTGAAAATGGTGCAGGCATTTCCTGCAAATACTTGAAACTCAGTGTCCCAAAATGTTCAAATGGTGAAAATTATAACTCTTACCCTATTATCTTGTCCTGCAACAGCATATACCCAAAAAGATTTCAGCCCATTTGAAGGGCAGGATCTCTGACACCATTAAGCTCAATGCTTCTAATGGTATCACCTACGATGTTGTGGTGAGCTGGGAGAATGACCAGGCAGTTCTTCAGTGTTGCTGGGATGCATTCGTTACTGCATTAGCAAGATTGGCAAGTACTGCTCATGGATGGTAACGAGTTATCTGAATATCTGCAAGTAGAAAGCCTAAACGTAGTGCCGCTTGTGCTAATCTCATATCACACCTTTCTGCTCATAACTTCTGTTTAATGTGAAATTTATGATATATGTGAAGATTTGGGAGGAGCAATTGTTGTTTAGCCAAACATGTAGAGGATTTATAGCATTAGGAAGATCACAAGTATTGCACATTGATGGTAATGAGTTGTCTGAATATTTTAAAGTAGACAGGCTAAAAATAGTTGATGCAGGACCATTGAAATGCCTACTGGAGAGTGGAGACTAGTGATAAAGAAATTTTATGAATGAAACTTAAAAAAACAAAATAACATGAGTATGGGGGAATTGAAGATCAAAAGATGCTTTTCAACAGTGTCAACAATTTAATGTCAGTATTAATTTACGCAAATTTGAGTGCTGCTGTTTTCTTATTCTACATTTATATATCAAATGTGCAAGACAATTGAGTTGTATGTGAGGAAACTGAAAAGGGTGGCGTGACATGATTGTCTCGTTCCAGGAAAAACTTCCCACAGAGCAACTATTTGACAGGCATGTTCTTGAAGGTGAGCCATTGAAACCACCTGTTTTAGATGACACCTTTTTTACATATGTTGAAGACCGGAAAACCTTAGAAGTGCTGGCGACAAGGCTAAAGAGCACAACTGAGTTTGCTGTGAGTAGCTGTACTAGTAGTATCTGAAGATGTTCTTGCTTCCACTTCATACACATTAAATGTTGTTTTTTGCTTATAAGAAGTTACTTAGAAATCGAGTACTTTGCTGGTATCTATCTGTGGTGTGTATAAATTGATTATTTTAAGTGTCTGCGTACTATAATTACTAACTTTCAGTTTCCTTTTATCTTACTGTTTTCAGGTCGATCTGGAACACAACCACTATAGGTCTTTTCACGGTCTCACCTGTCTGATGCAGATTTCAACTAGAACTGAAGACTTTATCCTGGACACCCTTAAGCTGCGCAATTATCTTTGTGAGAACTTAAGAGAAGTTTTTCAAGATCCAACTAAGAAAAGGGTAGACCTTGCTCTTTCGGTATACTCCATCTGTCCGAAAATGTAAGGCGCCCTTGATTTAGCTGGTCAACAACTTAGCACTTTGACTAATTTATACTCATAATATGTCCACAAAGTTAAATATATGAAAAGAAAGAACTTTGCAAGACAAATGCAACGATACTATTTGTACATTCCCAATCCAAATAATTTGGTATATATTAGCAGTGAAAGTCATGCATCAAAGACCATGCAAAATAAAGCGCGCCGTACATTGTGGGACGGAGGGAGTATCTTTTTTTCTTGCTATTTATCCCCAAAATCCAGTTTCTCTTCACTGTTATGACAAAATAGGTAATGCATGGGGCAGACCGTGATATAATATGGCTTCAACGGGGAATATGCGTGTGCAACCTTTTTGATACAAGCCAGGTATATGCAACATGTACACCCTGAATCTTTTGGCATTTGTTACAAATGCAGACGAAAAGTAAAGTGGACAAGATAAAGTCCTCCGTGGTTTCTATCATTTCTCAGGTGGTGCAGAACCTGTGGCTACTATACTAGCCTTCCAGAAACAAAATCCGCCCAGCCAGAACCAGAAATCATCTGCAATGATCCTGCTTCTCAGATGGAAGAAGTGATTCAGTTGGACACTGAAACAGATGACAGCCGTCTTGCGGAAAACACGACAATGCAGATCGACAGAGACAGTGTGAACCTGAAGATGCTGAGTTGGCTAGCTCCCCTTCTTCCCAGCTTTCCTGAAGATGCAGCAGTTTGGGTCCCTCGACGAGAGCAGAAACCCCCAACAGAACCAAAAAGCACCAGAAGAACCTGAATTTGACGACCAGCTGAAGGCTTTTGATTACGCCGAAGCTAGAAAGAACATTTCGTCTGGAGAGATGAAAGCTGATAAGTAGAAGAAAAGACAATGCAGTGGCCAGGGCAATCATCAATAGAGAATCTGGAGATAAAAGAAGAAGTTCGAAACAACCCGGTGATGAAGAGGATGAGGGGAATTTCCAGAATCCACGGAGGCGACAGGCTTTCCCACTAGTTCAGAGATGTATGCCTGAGGCATTTTTTGTAACCTTAAGATTCATATGTAAAGTCATTGGAGATGGTGCTGTTTGGCTTCAGAGACCATAAAGGCCCTCTTCCTGGTGGTTGTTGACTAACACAAAAGTGATCCATACGTGACTAGAAACTTCTTGCAATGATGATGGACACTGCTACGAGACCAGTTCTCGTGGATATATGATTGCTACGAAGCTGTGTTCCAGAAATGCCATTGACATCAAATTCCCATTATGGATACTATTTGTGCTTCTGATTCCTGGATCCGAATAGCTCGATGATTTGCTGAATCCAGGATCTTTGATTCCTGCATGCTCCCTTGCCTCCAATCCATAATAAGTAGAGTGTCAAGTAGGATCCCGTCAAAGTCCCACTTTTTGTTCATTTGACAAATTTCAAATTTTTTTTTTAAATTAAACTAGATTTTAGCAAATGAACTTCAAGTGGGATTTTGGTAGACCCTAATAATAAGGAGGGTACTGGCTTTAGTTCAAGTTCAAATTTAAAGTAAAACCACGTCATATGTACCTTTCCTTCAGATATCAAGAAAAGTCAACGCCGTACCCCAGAAAAGACAAAAAAGATAAGGAGCTCTGTCTCATTCGTTCGCTGTGATCTGCGGAGTGATCTCCTCCTCTCGAGTTCTTCCCCGCCCATATGCGGAGCTGCCCACCCCACTTGAGCTCCTCCTCGTCCTTGGATGGTCAGGCATGCAGCAGGGAAACCGCCTCTCATGGTCAGATTTACAGTGCCTGGCGCGGCGGAAGCCGGCGGCGAGCTCCAGCGATCGTGCCGCCGCCGCCGAAGCAGCAGCGGATGGGGGAAATGGCAGATGCCTCGCCAAGGCGCTCTCCATTCCCCACCTCACAGCCATCGGTATATTCCTCTTCTCATCCTATCTATCACAGGAGCCGTATGTCACCTAGGATCGTAGCTAGCTGCCGTTGAGATGGTATTTATTCTAGTTAATCCTGGAGGATCACAATCTGAATGCCATGTATTCTCTTGACTATTCTGTCCTGAGAATTCGCCCACAACACGCGCCATGACTGGAGGTCGATTGCTCCTGCTTTAGCCTGAAAGGCGCATCACGAGCAGCATTGCAATGTCGGTCCTCTTGTGTTAAAGACTGCAGAGACTTGTTGCTTCCAGATCCACCACGCTGCTGTGAGCATTATCAACGAGGGTAAGCCCTTCCAAATGACGATGCAGTGGGATCAATGACGACTGCTAATGGTCGAATCTAGGATTGCTTCTAAGTGCTTATGCCAGGATTGGTTCTGCATACTTTTTAGCGTGTTTACTTTAACCCTATAATTCTTGCAACTGGTGCTGGTGACATGTTGCATTGATGTCAAGTGGCAGTCACTAGTTGAATCTGGTGTTGCTAGCGGGGTCTTTACTTACTTCCATAAGATTCTGCTGTCTTATATCACAACCAAAGATGGGTTGAACTAACTATTACATCCAAAGAGGAGGGGGTGCTGCTGTTTGTCGTTGATGATTTCTAGCACGGTGAAGCAAGATCCAACTGTCGCATAGGTTATTTGGTTTCAGAGTTCAGTCACTTTTTGAGGGGCCTCCTCCCGTGCTTCATTGTGATTTTCTACCGGATGCTGGCACATCAACGTACGTCATTCTTATCTCACTTTCTTATATTGATGGACATTAGGTGTTGGCTCGACGATTGGCGCCGGCATCTATGTCCTGGTAGGAACTGTGGCCCGTGAGCATGCAGGACCAGCCTTGACAGTTTCTTTTCTGATAGCTGGCATTGCTGCTGCTCTTTCAGCCATGTGCTATGCTGAGCTTTCTTGCCGGTTCCCTTCAGCAGGAAGTGCTTATCACTATTCCTATATTTGCATTGGAGAGAGGTACTGGCACGAATGTGCGATCCATTAGTTTCTTGTTGCTTTCCAGTTTTCCTCACTGGACATTTTGGCCAACTTGGCTAGTGTTTGGGCAGAACCAATTTCACTTACTCTTCTTCTCTACTTCTTGTTGACAAACTACTATCAGTGTCGCTTGGCTGATTGGTTGGGCTTTGATTCTGGAGTACACAATAGGAGGATCAACTGTCGCGCGCGGTATCTCACCAAACTTGGTAATTTTCCATAATAAGTTCTCTTCCGATATGTGGACTATAATAACCAGATACCATTCTTTTGTTTTTTCAGGCTCTTTTTTTCGGTGGCCAAGACAAGTTGCCCTTCTTTCTAGCACAAGTGCATGTTAAATGGCTCGACACCCCAGTTGATCCTTGTGCTGCTATTCTTGTCCTGATAGTTACCGCATTGCTCTGTCTGGGAATCAAGGAGGTACGTCTTGTTTTATGACTAACTTAGTTTGGAGCCCATGAAATTTCTGGCTATTTTCGACTTAATATAATGTTAATTTCAACACAGAGCTCACTTGTAGAAGGCGTCATCACCATTGCAAATATTGTAATCATGTTGTTTATCATTTGTGCCGGTGGATGGTTAGGATTCCGAAATGGCTGGCCTGGTTATAACGTTCCAAAAGGGTAAAGTTGAGGTTTATAAATCATATATACAACTATATAGATAGAATCACATGTGGGCATCGCTCTGATATTTTCTTGGTTTGTACATAGTTACTTCCCAAATGGTGCCAGCGGAGTTTTTTCTGGATCAGCAACTCTCTTCTTTGCATACATTGGCTTTGATGCAGTCGCTAGCACAGCTGAGGAGGTTGGCCTATGTTCTTCCATCATTTATTAAGTATTGTGCTCCAGCGTGGTGTAAATTCTATGTTGGAGTCTTGGTACTTCATTGAAGACCACTGTTAGTGTGCGGTGACATGATTATCTTTTGTTTGACGAAGTAATTTCCACTTTCCAGGTGAAGAATCCTCAACGTGATCTTCCATTGGGGATGGGTTTGACCTTGTCATTGTGCTGCTTCCTCTACATGATGGTTTCTGTTGTTATTGTTGGTCTGGTCCCATATTATGCAATGGATCCTGACACCCCTATTTCATCTGCATTTGCCCAATATGGAATGGAATGGGCAGTGTAAGTACCAGCTTCCATTCAAGCCAAATAACCAGGCTATTAAGATGATTATAGTAACTTCTATTTGCTTATGCCAGTGCTGAGCATTTCTCCATTATACTTATCTCTGTTGAAATATAGGTATGTCATTTCCACTGGGGCTGTTCTTGCTCTCATAGCATCATTGATAGGCGCTATTCTCCCTCAGGTACATTGAGAAATTAGAACATTGGTAGATGTCTTTCCCACTTACATTTCTTTCTCCCGATGTAGGATATGTAGCTTCACTAGAAATTTTAATAAGTGAAACCTTAACCTTAGGACTTGCAACCAAATCATAAATAGATTTATAAAGCGTTGATGATTATCACATTTTTATTCAGGAACAAATGAGTATCCAAATTACACTAGGAACCAGAACTAATTAGTTGCTTCCGTGTCTTGTCTTGGGCCAGCCCAGAATTGTGATGGCTATGGCAAGAGATGGACTGCTTCCACCAATCTTCTCAGCTGTGGATCAACGAACTCAAGTCCCAACCTTGAGCACCATCTTGACCGGGATATGTGCTGCTTTCCTTGCTTTTTTCATGGACGTGTCACAATTGGCAGGGATGGTAAGTTACTGTCCATGTAAAATGGACATTGCGGAGTGTAGAGCTACTCCAGGTAATAATAGTTTCTTGATCTGTTTGTTCAGGTAAGTGTGGGCACACTATTGGCATTTACAATGGTTGCCATCTCCGTTTTAATAGTAAGATACGCTCCTCCAAATGAAATGCCAATGGAAGGGGCTGGTCCAGGCTCACTTGAATCACTAGCTTCACAGACTGAGCGCTCAGAGCCAGATGAGCAAATTTTGGGGGGTCCTTTTGGCAATGGTAAAGAAATGGGTGTCATATCTGAGCCCCCTTCTTAAAATTTATTCACTTGTGTACAGTTTGAGTTGATTCAAGTTGGCAGAAGAAATATTATCTTTTTTGTGCAATTAGATGACTTTTCACTCGATTGAATGTTTCGCACATGTATAATTTGGACATTATGCATGCTGCTTTCCTTTCTCGGCTGGCTTCGACTACATAAATTTTCTGCTACATGACCAATTAACTCCTCTTCAGTGTTATATGATTCGCTGTAATCCTCACATGTAAACTGCCTTGCTGAGATATCTTATGTTATGTCATCAGTGGTTCATCATTTCCAAACTACATCATGTTAAAGCCTCCTAACTCTTCTTTCATGATTACTGATAGGATGTTGTTAGTTTTTTTTTCTCTCTAATTTTCTTTCTCCTTTATGCAACCAGTTCAAGAAGCACCTACTGCCAGTGAGGTTTCCAACATTGTAAGGCGACAGAAAGCCAAACGATGCATAGTACTGGTATGCATTGGAGTCATCATCTTTGTTTCTGCGGTTTCTTTATCCTCTTTGGCATTGTAAGTGATAATTCAATCATTTGTCCGCATCATGTACCACAAATTCAATTATTTGGCTTGTTCAATGCAAAGAAAGTTAGTCCGTGCTGGCCTTCTGGGACACAAGACTACAACTATACTTTCAACATTATTTACCAGGACCAGTCAGTAATATGAAGCATGTCTTAATATGTATACCAAGATTACTATCAGCTTGTTCAAAAGGGGAAATAATAATTATCCTGATCCTTTTCTATCTTCTGTAGTTATATACAATGCACGATATGTGCCTTTAGTGGCTTGCTTTTGCTCAGTTCTGCCATTGTACTTTCGTGCACCGGACAAGATAAGAACTCTTCAAGAAAAACCGTAGGTACAAACTTTAGACTATGGACATTATTTTTCTTCCAAATTGGTATTAGAATTTTGATAGCCTGATATTATAATCTAAAGAAATCTGAAATTGTCTCGCTGTCTCAGGTTTCATGTGCCCATTTGTTCCTATACTTCCAGTATGTTGCATCCTAATCAACGTATACCTTCTGATGAAGCTTGGGTAAGAAACTTAGCTTGTATTCTCTCCGTACCAAATTATAAGATGTTTTAGATATTTCATTATGGTCTACATGCAGACCGAAATGAGTGAACTTACACACTAAAAGGTGTCTAGATACATGCGTTTCAGAAAAAAATCTAAGACATCTTATAATTGAAATGGCGGAGCATACAACTACAACCTTGACGCAGTTTACCTTTTCGTTGTCACAGCACATTGTAAACATATCACCTGAAATTAGTTCCTGCTATTTCCGTGTTCTTCTCTTGCTTTTTGGTATAGTTTGTCTTAGTTTGTTTTTTCATTTTCTGTTTGAGTTGTTTGTTGTACTTTGCTCCCTATCAGAGTTCTTCTTCTAACACAAATACACACGCATTTAGGCGAGTGTTGAGTAAAAAATCACCTGAATTTAGGTACTCTTTGGGATTGCCTGTTACCAACTAATTTTCTAACCAGGTTCTAGCAACTTCTGAAGATAATTATGGTCTCACGCTTTGATTCATTGGCTACAGGACACACACATGGATTCGTGTTTCTGTATGGCTAGCGGCTGGTGCATTGATATATCTCTTCTATGGCCGAAGTCACAGTTCGCTGACGAGCACGGCCTACCAGCGCGTATCACCTGCATAAGACAGCATGGGGCTTTCTACGTCTTATTTGCGTATGTTGATTACAATTTTGGTCTGTTGTTTGTTGACACCTCCATGGTCTACCAAAATGCTGAAAAGCCTTCAAAACAGCGATAAGAAATGGCCAGTCATACATGCATGGTTGGGGGTTCCCTACCAATGAGTCCGAGGAAGAAACTGAAATATGCAGAGGTACAAACGTGTATAGGCACCTCCATCGTGAATTGCTAGGATATTATCTCCTTTTATAATCATGCTTTGGCAGTTTCACCAACACATGAGCAAGGATATTTTTTAGGAAAAATGGAGGAGTGCAATCCAAAATATCCTCGGTGTTTGTATCATTGTATGAAAAATAATTTCATAGTATACAATTTCTTGTTGAATATTTGAAGAACCAAACATGAGATGTAACACCATTTATAATGCTGTTTGAAACATACATAATTTTTTTGTTACATTGGCTGAACGATGAAAATCCATGGTGTACTCTAGGTTGCAAGGAGAGTAAAGACCCCTCTCAAAAAGAAACGAAAGGAGAGTCAAGACTAAGACCAACCTGAACACCCCAAAGTAGTGTTGGAAGCGAACATTACCAGTCAACCAACATTGTTAAAGTTTGGATAAAGGTCCATTTTTCAAGGAACTTGGTGAGTTTTATTGATTATTGATCAGGCAACAATATCCTTACAAGTTACAATCATTTGTGACTACCTCCAACACACGTAACACACCACTAGTACCATTTGTTAGAAACAATGGGCTAGTCCATTTTGGCTCATGTATATTTCAGATTTTCTCTAAATCTCAAAGCCCAAATTTGTGGCAGCCCATATGTGTCTGGACCCATGTTTGTGGCAGCTCACATGAGAGTGGAGTGAGAGCTTAAATTTAGTTCCACATGGGAAGTTGAAGGAGAGTTGTACCACCTTATAAGGTGGAGTGTTGCACCACTTTGTAAGTGAGTGGCAATAAGAGAGATACACGCGCGCTCCTCCTCCGCCCGCCCGCTCACCCCATGGACTTGGCCTACGTTCGTCTCCGTTAGGGTTTCCTAAGCCGCTCTATATAAATTCCTGCGCGGCTACCGCCACAATACACCGAAAACCAAACTAGAGTTTTGCCATCCTCTCTGCTTTCTCCGCCACCATATCCCGGTCATCAAAAGCCGGACCTCGCGCACGTCGTCTTCAACGTCGACTTCTTCGACAGACTGCACCAACAGTGACTTCATCGGCAACCGATCAGTACGTATACTGTCGTCAGATCTGTTGCTTTACCCCGTGGACTTGGCCTAAGTTCGCTCGCCTCCGTTAGGGTTTTCTAAGTCGCTCTATATAAATTTCTGCGCGGCTACCGCCACAATACACCGAAAACCAAACTAGGGTTTTGCCATCCTCTCTGCTTTCTCCGCCATCGTATCCCGGTCATCAAAAGCCGGACCTCGCACACGTCGTCTTCAACGTCGACTTCTTCGACAGACTGCACCAACAGTGACTTCATCGGCAACCGATCAGTACGTATACCGTCATCAGATATGTTGCTTTACTATGGCTGTTAGTGCGTATGCTCTGCTGCTGTTCATGTTGATCAATACATATAGTATGTTAGAGGTTCACGTGATTGTAGCTGTTGCTGTCATGATTTATATTCTGAAATTAATTATGGAAATTATGTGTAATAATCCAACACCATTCTTGCCAAGATGCCTTAACGCATGCGCCACACCGCCACTCACGTTATCCACTTTGATCACACTAATATGCTTATAAACTCTCGAAAGTTCTTTCCTTTTGCAATAGAGACTCCAGCTCGGTGATCTATCAATAGCTCCTGTGGAAAGCATCTGGACTACCGCAGATAGTAGTCAGACTCTAATTTAGCCGAGGTACACTGAATATTTATCAGGTGTTTTAGCCCCTCCAGACACGCCAACCTTAGCCTCCTCTGCAGTTGGGCACCACAGCAATAACTTCCACTCTGAAACAATAACATGGCCACGATGGTCTCGCACAATTATACCCGTGCCCGCTCTCTTGCTGACACCGTCCCTTCCTGCATCGACATTTGCTTTTAGAGTACCTGTTACAACATGACGAAGGGCCCTAATTAGCAAACATGTTGAATCAGTTGCTTTTCTTTGCACTACTGGAGAATGGAGCACCAGTCCCGGTCCTAGAGGGCCTCTAGTCCCAGATGACCAGCTGGGACTACGGAAAGGGGACTAGAGGTCCCAATCTCTAGTCTCGGTCCAGTTACGAGCCGGGACTAAAGGATGTGTACGTGGCAGTCTCGGTCCGTATTACGGGCCGGGACTAGTTTTTTTCTACCGCGGCAGCATTTTACCTATTCGGCTGCCGCGGCAGCCGATGGGGGTTCTGGCGCGGCAGAGTTTTGGGATCATTTTCTGCCGTGGCAGCCGATGGGGGTTTCCTCCGCGGCAGAGTTTTGGGGCCCACTTCTGCCGCGGCAGCCGATGGGGGTTTCCGCCGCGGCAGAATTTTGGGGCCGTTTTCTGCTGCGGCAGCCGATGCGGGGTTCTGCCGCGGCAGGAGGATAGGTAGAGGAGGGTTGCGTTTGGCGTAAAGTGATATGCAACAAAGAGATCACAACCCGTCTAATATAGATATAATTCTACATTACATAAATATATACATAAATGGAGATCACAACTCGTCTATTCGGTTACAAGTTTATTAAATCACGGGAAGCCAGAGGTATGGTATTTTCCTTATGGGTTTATGACATGGTCAACAAGAAATCCCGCCAATTCCTCTTGAATTGCTACCAGGCACTTCCTTGGATCGAGATTCTCCCGCAATCTTTCCAACTATATATAAAAGAAGGAGGTCAATATGAATATCAATAGTCATAACAAATATTATGAATGACACTCAACAAAAATTGTGAATATATTGCTCATGTACTTCTAAAAATGTCTCTCCGTCCCGCTCACTGACCTTGGAGCGAATGTACTCGTACACGAAGTATCCACATAGGTTAGCACCTGGTGGTTGCCTCTCGCACTTTACGATAAAAGGTTTCAATCAAATAATAATCAAGCATGACATGATGGTATTGAAACTAGAATTGAAGAGATGCGCGGATCTGGCTCGTACTACTTACATCGATCCGATGAAAATTAAGCTCGTCTTTAAATTCACCAACCGTAGCATTGGTGAAAGCTTTCCAAACCCTGCCCGGCAAAAAAAAAGTGTTATTAGTTACTTGATATCTCAGGATATATATATATGAACGAAAGAGAACGATATAGTGCGATAATGACCGAAATTACCTCTGGAGCGCATCTTTAATGAATGCGTACTGTGATTCGTCTCTCATTAGTGAGTCCTTAATTTCAACTCTTCCAGCGTCAACTTCAATGGTTAGAAGAATCCAGTGATAGCTGCGCATGTTTATATATGTTAGTAACTCATCAATTACACTTAGCAGAATCAAATGAATGTGTACACGGCAGTAACACTCTTACCTATAGTTGTAGGGAAACAATATTCTTCGTTTGTAATGTTGCCTCAATAAGACCCTTAGCAAGTTACGCTCCGTGTCCTTAGGGTATTCCATTAGCAATCTTTGATTAAACCGGTGTGGGTCGATGAACCCAGTGTCAAAGATTTTCTTCCGGTCACATTCATCGCTCTTCATTCTGCATAATATCATATAATGAAGATAATTACATGCAATAAAAGAGCTGGATTAGAGACTTTATCATAGAAATAAATGAACCACTTACAGACAATAGGTAGCGAGGAGACTCAAGTCAAGGGCATATTGTTTGAATAACATATAGAATTTCTCAAAATAAATTTGCAACTCGTCTTCACATTAAAATGCTCACTTGTAATTTTCACAAGAAGCGCTGACAATTGATCTTCTTCATCGCATGTAGAGACTTTCTCGTACCACTCATGCAGTCTTCGCATTTGAGTTGGTAGAAATTTGACCTCATCAGGTCTGACCAGAGTCTTCCCGTATTCATATCTCCATGCAAATTCCTCTTGTATGGGGATATGCCCGCCTAGCGCTTGATCAACTGTAATATTAGCACCTTTGGTAAATTCCATTGCTATAATATTCTGATGATCATTATTGGATAACACCTTGAGCGGGGCGATCGATTTGTTTGCCTGCATTCTGAGTTGCGCAACCTCTCTTTTCCCGTTGCTTGCAGTAGTATTTCCTGGAGTATTACCGCTGCTTGCAGTAGTATTTCCTGAATTCTTCCTACCAATTCTTAGCAGACAGCGTTTGTAGTCATCAGCCTTATTTATCTCATATTGCGATGGTTGCTCAAGAAACCCCTTAGCCCACTTTTTGGCTTTCGGATCAAATATTTGTTTTGGCTCGGGAGCTTTGGGTGCAAAGAAGGCATTAACTTGGGCATCATTGATCGCTTTGGTTTCCTCATCAGTCATCTCGTAAGGTAACTTGGGAGGAGGCGGCGGGATTTTCTTCACCTTTTTACCTTTGGCTTTCTTCTGACTAGTATTTATACTAGTTGACCGAGAGACCTCCTTCTTCGTCTGACACGGCGATGGCGGAGTGGGCTGACACGGCGGGGGAGGAGTGGGCTGATGCGGAGGTGGACTCGCGCTATGGTGGTCGTCCCACTCCTCATGTGGACTTGCTGGAGACGGCAGACTCGGCTGACGCGGAGGAGACAGTGGTGGCTTGGGTGAGCCTGGAAACACGATGTATTTCTTGCGCCATAGAATGATAGAGCCCCTGACTTCTCCTAGCGTGCTCTCATCTTCAGGTCCAGGGATGTAAAGTTGTAGTGATTCATATTGAGGTAGAATCTCATCCACCCCGACACGAGCATAGCCATCTGGAATCTCTTTGCAATGCCAGCGTGCTTCAGGTTCACAAGATAAAGCATAGCTGAGAGCCGCCTTGAAGGATAAGTTCATCACTCCCACATGCAACTTGCAGCTTGTCTTCTCAGTGATATTGTCCATGGGATAGCGATCTATCGGATCGGCCGCCGTGGAAGCGACACTGCTTCTCCGCTGAGATGGGACACCGACACTTTCTTCTAGCCGCTGATGAGTTGGCCCTTGCTGGCGCATTTCGTCCAGCTGCTTCTGTTGCTCTTTTAGCATGGCATATATTTCCTCGTTTTTTCTTTCCATGCTACCCAACCGGGATGCCTCCTCTATCTCCTTCCGCTTCTTTGCCCTCGCTCGGCTTCTATAGGATTCAGTGTCCTGAGGAAACCCAGTCTTCCACGACACAGAAGGTCCAAAGCCTCGCGTTCGTCCTGATTTTTTAGGATTCCCGAGGGCCTTTGTCAGCTCGTCGTTCTCTTTGTCGGGTTTGAAGTCACCTTTTTTAACCTCCTCAATTGTTTTAACAATTTCTCCATGGGGTGTAGAAATATTGGACTTTTTATCGAATATTAACTCCCCTGCTTCCATGTCATACTTTGCCCCATGGGAAAGTAACCAATTCCTTACTCTGATGGGCCAGTCCTCTATAGCTGTAGTGAGCCCTTGGGCACAGAAGGCTTTCTCGGCTTCCTCCCACTTAGGAACGGAAGTCCTATAGCCACCTGTCCCCATCGTATGGTGATTTTTTTGCAGCATTTCTTTATTCTTTGCGGACCTTTTTTTTGCTATTGCTGATTCCTTGTAGTCTAGAAATCTTTCCCAGTGAGGCCGCTGCTTCTCTAGTGAGTCCTCGAATACTGGAACTTTTCCTTCCTCGAGATATTCATTGTACAATCTTTTCTTATAGTTATTGAACTGTTGGGCCATCTTCTTAAGAGCGAAACACTTAACTTTGGACCTCATCTCATCTGTGGCCTCCTTAGTCTCTAAGACCGGTAGGGTGAAATGGCGAATGAGATTTTCCCATAGTATGTCTTTGTATCTGTCCTCAACATAACTCATAGAATATTCATCGGCCTTTGCTGGCTTATTCCAGTTGATAATGCTGATCGAGACGTTGTCCCTAACAACAAATCCACATTGATGAATAAATGTGTTTGCGTTCTTTATGGGAAGCAACGGGACGCCCACTGGAGAGACCTCAACAATTGTGGGAGATGCGCATCATCGGGAATCCCTTTGGCCGGTCCTTGTTTACTATTTTTAACTGGCGCGGTCGATGTGGATGTCTAAAATAAGAAACAACATTCGTTAATATATATATATACACAAATCAATTAATGCATCTATCTAGTGATCAAAAGGCTTAATAATATACCTCGCCAGACTTTGTCAAGGCTGGTCCATCATTTTCCAAGCCATCATCAAAACTAAAACTAGTATGCGCTTCGACTTGAGGTTCTATCTCTATTCCCTCACCGAACTCATTTAGAAACTATGAGCCATCTTCTGCTCCACAGTCTTCTTTCCCACCCTGATCGACGAGCGCTCCATCCTGATAGGGGAGCGGTCCTCCACCAGCCAGTATCATATCAAATAAAGGCTCTTCACCTTCTCTACTGTTGAAGTGATCCATAGAATAACTGCTATGACATAATATGCATATATGAGTAATAAAATTATATAGCATCTCGAATGACAACAAAAATATTAATATCATATAACATCTCGAATAACATCTCAGAAAACAACAAAGAAGTCATAGTACATCTCGAATAATGACAACGTTGTAATATCATATAAAAAATAACATCTTGTCTGATAACATCGCTCAAACTCAACGTCGAATACTGGCTCCTGAGCCGCGGGATGTGACCAACCAAATAGTCGGAACCATCATCAGACTATAACTAGGGTGAGATCCCTGAATAACCTTCCAGGTATGAGGGGCCAGCCTGGCGTCCAAAATCACCATATAGCGACGGACGTGCTCGTCCGTAGGGATTCGTGGCATGGAAAACAAAAAAATTCTACCGCATGCACACAAACAATCCAAGATCTATCTACTAGATTGTAGCAACGAGTCGATAGAAGCACTCGCCCTCGAAGATTCCAAAGCGGTTAACGAGAGCAGATTCTCGTGGGTGATGTAGTCGTACACTTGCCGATCTCAAGATCGCGTAGACGATCCTTCCGGCGCTGCGTTCCGGCAGCACTTCCGTAGTCGGTCACACGTTCGGTACTCGATGAAGACCTTCCTCTCCCTTGTTCCAGCAGGCAGCGGAGGTTGTAGTTCTCCCCTCGTGATTCCGGTAGCACGACGGCGTGGTGTCAGAAGTAGAGGGAGGATCCCGCAGGGCTTCGCCTAAGCCGGTGCGAGTTATGGTGGATTAGGGTTTCCTGGAGATCTAGGGTTTAGAAGTCCGGGAGGAGGAGGAGGTGTCGGCGGCGGCTAGGGCGGCGGCGACGAGGCGGCGACGGCGCGAGGCGGCGGCGCGGGTGTGGGGAGGGCTTGGCTCTTGTGGTGTTGGGGCAGTCCTCCCCCTCTATTTATGAGAGGGGGCAGCCTTGGGAGGGGTGGGTTTGAATCCAAATCCAAACCCAAGTTGGATTGAGAGAAGGACTTGTTTCTTCTCCCACTAGGAAACCATTGTTCCAGTTTGACTTTTCAAACTTCCCGTTTGACTTTCAATTTAGAGCTTTAATTCTCTCTTGCAAATGCCCACACCAAGTGACCTAGGATATGATCCAATCATTCCATTTACCCATGACACATTCATGGTCCATTCCCCTTCCGGTTCGGTGAACCTTCTAGAACCTTCTAGAACCTCTCCGATGAAAACATCGGAATCTTTCCCAAACTCCGGAATCAGACTTTCCTTATATGAATCTTATTCTCCGGACCATTCCGGATCTCCTCGTGATATCCCGGATCCCATCCGAGACTCCGAACAACATTCGGTATCCCTACTAACATTCCATATCTATTAAACAACATCAAATCCTTAAGTGTGTCTCCCTACGGTTCGTGAATTATGCAGACATGACCGAGACACTTCTCCGATCAATAACCAATAGAGGAATCTGGAAATTCATATGGCTCCCACATATTTGTACGATTTCTTTGCGATCAAATGAACCACTTACATACGATACCAATTTCCCTTTGTCTCACGATAGTTTACTTATCCGAGGTTTTGATCGTCGGTATCTCTGCATACCTAGTTCAACCTCGTTACCGATAAGTACTCTTTTCTTGTTCCCGTGATATGTGATCCCTTGTGAGCCAGTCACATGCTTGCAAGCTAATTGGATGACATTCCACCAAGAGGGCCCAGAGTATATCTATCCGTCATATGGATGGACAAATCCCACTCTTGATCCATGTGCCTCAACCCATACTTTCCGAACACTCAATGCCACCTTTATAGCCACCCAGTTACGGTGTGGTGTTTGATGTCATCAAAGCATCCTTCCGGTGATGGTGATTAACATGATCTCATGGTCGAAGGAATTAGGTTACTATGTATCAGAAATCTTATAGCAAACGAACTATTGAAATGACTTGATATTAATGCTACGCTTATCTATAGGAGTATGTCCATCATACCATTCTACTAATGATATGATCTTGTTATTAATAACATCTCAATGTTCATGATCGAGAAACCATGATCATCTATTAATCAACAAGCTAGTATTATAAAGAGGCTTTACCAGGGACTCTAATTTAGTTTACAAATCACACAAGTATTAATGTTTCCGGTTAATACCATTATAGCATGAATGTAAACATTTATCATAAACACAAAGATATAATAATAACCACTTTTATTATTGCCTCTAGGGCATATCTCCAACAGTCTCCCACTTGCACTAGAGTCAACTAATCTAGATTACATGGTAATATACCAAACACCCATGGCGGTTTGGTGCTGGTCATGTTTTGTCCTCGCGAGAGGTTTAGTCAATGGATTCGCCACATTCAGATCTATGTGTACTTTGCAAATCTTTATGTCACCATCTTGGGCATGCTCTCGAATAGCGTGAAAACGTAGCTTGATGTGATTTAGCTTCTTGTGTGACCTTGGTTATTGCGCATTGGCTATGGCGCCCATGTTATCACAGTAGATAGACATTGGGTCCAGCGCACTTGGAACCACACCGAGCTCTGTAATGAACTCCTTCATCCATATCGCTTCTTGTGAAGCCTCTAAAGCAGCTATGTATTCCGATTCAGTTGAAGATCTCGCCACAACGCTTTGCTTTGCACTCCTCCAGCTAACTGCTGCACCATTCAAAGTAAATACGTATCCAGGCTGAGATTTATAATCATCCGGATCGGTGTTCCAACTAGCATAGGTGTAACCATTAACAACGAGCTGTTCATCACCTCCATAAGAAAGAACCATATCCTTAGTTCTTCTCAAGTACTTAAGGATGTTTTTGACCGCTGTCCAATGATCCACTCCTGGATCACTTTGATATCTGCTAGTCAAACTAACAACATATGCAATGTCGGGTCTAGTACATAGCATGGCATACATAAGAGATCCTATGGCTGAGGCATAGGGAGTCTTACTCATCCTTTCTCTATCTTCTGCCGTTGCAGGACTTTGAGTTTTACTCAAGGTCGTATTGGGCAACATGGGCAAGAACCCTTTCTTGCTATCTTCCATTCCAAACCTCTTTAGAACTTTGTCCAAATATGTACTCTATGACAATGATATTAGGCGTCTCGATCTATCTCTATAAATCTTTATGCCTAATATGTAAGCTGCTTCGCCAAGATCTTTCATTGAAAAATTATTATTCAAATAATCCTTGACACTATTAAGAAGGTCTACATCATTCCCAATCAACAATATGTCATCTACATATAGTATTAAGAATGCTACAGAACTCCCACTCACTTTCTTGTAAATACAAGCTTCTCCATAAGTTTGTATAAAACCAAAACTTTTGATTACCTTATCAAAACGTTGATTCCAACTTCGGGATGCTTGCTTCAATCCATATATGGACCGTTGAAGTTTGCATACCTTGTTAGCATCTTTAGAATCGACAAAACCTTTGGGTTGCATCATATATAACTCTTCATCAATGTCTCCATTGAGGAACGCCGTTTTGACATCCATCTGCCATATCTCATAATCATAATATGCAGCGATTGCTAACATAATCCTCACAGACTTTAGCTTCGCTACTGGTGATAAAGTCTCATCGTAGTCAACACCTTGAATTTGTCGAAATCCTTTTGCGACAAGTCGAGCTTTATAGACAGTAACATTACCATCAGCATCTATTTTCTTCTTGAAAATCCATTTGTTCTCGACAGCCTTCCGGCCATCCGGTAAGTCAACCAATGTCCATACTTAGTTTTCGTACATGGATCCAATTTCGGATTTCATGGCCTCTTGCCATTTATTGGAATCTGGGCTCATCATCGCTTCCTCATATGTCGCAGGGTCATCGGTGTTGTCCACCAACATGACACTCATAACGGGATCATACCAATCAGGAGTTGTACGAGTTCTCGTCGACCTACAAGGTTCTGTAGCAACTTCAACCGAAGTTTCATGATCAATATTATTAGCTTCCTCTCTTATTGGTGTAGGCGCCACAAGAACTACTTCCGGTGCTGCGCTACTCGTAAGTTCGAGAGAAGGTTCAACAACCTCGTCGAGTTCTACTTTCCTTCCAGTCACTTCTTTCGTGAGAAACTCCTTCTCTAGAAAGGATCCATTCTTGGCAACGAAGATTTTGCCCTCGGATCTATGATAGAAGGTATACCCAATAGTTTCCTTCGGGTATCCTATGAAGACGCATTTTTCCGCTTTGGGTTCAAGCTTGTCTGGCTGTAACTTCTTTACATAATCTTCGCAACCCCAAACTTTAAGGAACGACAATTTAGGTTTCTTCCCAAACCACAATTCATACGTGTCGTTTCAACGGATTTAGATGGTGCCCTATTTAAAGTGAATGCGGCTGTTTCTAATGCATAACCCCAAAACGATAGCGGTAAATCTGTAAGTGACATCATAGAACGAACCATATCTAAGAGAGTTCGATTACGACGTTCGGACACACCATTACGATGTGGTGTTCCTGGCGGTGTCAATTGTGATAGTATTCCGCATTTCTTCAAATGCTCGCCAAACTCGTAACTTAGATATTCACCTCCACGACCAGATCGTAGAAATTTAATCTTCTTGTTACGTTGATTCTCTACCTCACTTTGAAATTCCTTAAACTTCTCGAAAGTTTCGGACTTATGTTTCATGAAATAGATATACCCATATCTACTCAAGTCATCCGTGAAGGTAAGAACATAATGATAACCACCGCGCGATGCTACACTCATTGGGCCACACACATCAGTATGTATGATTTCCAATAAGTCCGTAGCTCGCTCCATCATACCAGAAAAAGGAGTCTTAGTCATTTTACCCATCAGACATGCTTCACATCTTTCAAGTGATTCAAAATCAAGTGATTCAAGAAGTCCATCGGAATGGAGTTTCTTCATACGCTTCACTCCAATATGACCAAGACGACAGTGCCACATATAGGTCGAGTTATCGCTCAATTTCAAACGTTTAGCTTCAATGTTATTAATGTGTGTATTTCCACAATCGAGATTCAATAAGAATAGACCATCTATCAAAGGTGCATGTGCAAAAAACATATGACTCATATAAATCAAACAACCATTATTCTCGGACTTAAACAAGTAACCGTCTCACAATAAAAATGATCCAGATATAATGTTCATGCTCAACACAGGCACCAAATAACAATTATTTAAGTATAAAAATAATCCCGATGGTAGATGAAGAGGTAGCGTGCCGACCGCGATCACATCAACCTTTGATCCATTTCCTACGCGCATCGTCACCTCGTTCTTCGCTAGCTTCCGTTTATTCTGCAGTACCTGTTTCGAGTTACAAATATGAGCAACCGAACCAGTATCAAATACCCAGGCACTACTACGAGTACTAGTGAGATACACATTAATAACATGTATATCGGATATACCTTTCTTCTTGATGTTGCCGTTCTTCAAATCCGCCAAGTACTTTGGCCATTCCGCTTCCAGTGACCTTCTCCCTTGCAGTAAAAACACTCAGTATCAGGCTTAGGCCCAACCTTGGTCTTCTTCGCCGGTGCGGTAACTTTCTTACCGCCCTTCTTGAAGTTTCCCTTTTTCTTAGACTTGCCTTGCTTCTTGAATTTGGTGGTATTATTGACCAACAATACTTGGTGCTCTTTCTTGATCTCCACTTCTGTAGATTTCAACATGGAGAAGAGTTCTGACAACGACTTGTCCATGTTTTTCATATTGTAGTTCATCAAAAATTTCTTGTAACTTGGTGGTAGTGATTGGAGGACACGGTGAATCCCCAAAGCATTAGGAATCACTATTCCCAAGCTTTGAAGCTTGCTTGTGTGCCTAGACATCTTAAGAATGTTCTCACTGACGGAGCTGCCCTCTTCCATCTTGCAGTTAAAGAACTTTTCAGAAGCCTCATAACTCTCAACTGCCGCGTGAGCCTCAAATATCATTTTGAGTTCACGGACAATATCATGTGGGTCATGGTTCTCAAACCTTTTCTGAAGCTCCGATTCCAAACCATACAAGATAGCACACTGAACTGTGGAGTATTGATTCTTCCGAGCGAGGAAAATATTCTTTACCTCATCGGTAGCATTAGCTGCAGGCGGGTCACCCAGTGGTGCATCCAGCACATAGGTCAAATTACCAGTATTGAGGACAATCCTCATATTGCGGAACCAATCCGCGAAGTTGCTTCCATTGTTTTTCAACTTTTCTTTCTTTAGGAACGCATTAAAATTGATGGTAGGGGCCGCCATTGATCTACAACATATTTGCAATAGTTTAGACTAAGTTTATGACAAATTGAGTTCTAATTAATAGTTAAATTAATCTAGGTGAACTCCCACTCAAAACAATATCCCTCAAATTGTTTTAGTGATCACACGAACCAAATCCACCACATAAAAACTGATCATCACGAGAATTGATGTAGTTTCAATGGAGAACAATCAACATGTTCATCATATCTACTATATGATTCATGCTTTACCTTTCGGTGATCCGTGTTCCGAGACCATGTCTGTACATGCTAGGTTCGTCAAGATCAAACCTTAGCTTCCGCATGAGCAAATCTGGCTTGCTCACGTTATATACACTAGCAGAATCTAACACACCAGATCATCACGTGGTGCTTCGAAACAACGAGCTTTAGCAACGGGGCTTACTAAGGATGAACACTTTAAAACTTGAAATTTTGTGCTTGAGGGATCATCTTATAATGCTACCGTCGTGAACTAAGCAATACAAGATGCATAAAAGGATTAACATCATATGCAATTCATAATATGTGATATGATATGGCCTTTCTTCTTGTGCTTCCGATATCCATCTTCAAGCACGAACATGATCTCCATCATCACCGGTATGGCGTCAAGGTCAATGACGCTGCTTCATGGTTGTCGTCCACCAACATCAACTATTACAACTACTTTGAATAGACACGCATGTCTTAATGGAATTTAAAAGACAACCATATGGCTCCTGCCGGTTGCCAACTTAGAATAAGGAACATTGCATACATCATATATAATCACAATCATAGCCATATCACATCACAGCACACCCCTGCAAAACAAAGTTAGACGCCTCTAATTTTGTTTGCATATTTTACGTGGTTTGGGGCTTTCAATAAGTGTCGTTCTAACTTACGAACAAGAACCACAATGTTGATGCTTGAACTATCAATTGCCCGTTGTAAATTGAATCTATACTATGATGGGAGAGACAAACACCCGCAAAGCCACTTATGCAATACAAGTTGCATGTTAAGCGTGGAGCAAGTCTCATGAACGATGTCATGTAAGGTTAGCCCGGGCCGCTTCATCCCATCATACCGCAAGATGCAACATCCGAACCATTCCGGATATCCTCGTGATATCCCGGACCATTCCGGATCTCCTCGTGATATCCCGGATCATTCCGGACCATTTTCGGACTTTCCTTATATGAATCTTATTCTCCGGATCATTCCGGATCTCCTCGTGATATCCCGGATCCCATCCGAGAATCCGAACAACATTCGGTATCCCTACTAACATTCCATATCTACTAAACAACATCGAATCCTTAAGTGTGTCTCCCTACGGTTCATGAATTATGCGGACATGATCGAGACACTTCTCCGATCAATAACCAATAGAGGAATCTGGAAATTCATATGGCTCCCACATATTTCTATGATTTCTTTGCGATCTAATGAACCACTTACATACGATACCAATTTCCCTTTGTCTCATGATAGTTTACTTATCCGAGGTTTTGATCGTCGGTATCTCTGCATACCTAGTTCAACCTTGTTACCGATAAGTACTCTTTTCTCGTTCCCGTGATATGTGATCCCTTGTGAGCCAGTCACATGCTTGCAAGCTAATTGGATGACATTCCACCAAGAGGGCCCAGAGTATATCTATCCGTCATATGGATGGACAAATCCCACTCTTGATCCATGTGCCTCAACCCATACTTTCCGAACACTCAATCCCACCTTTATAGCCACCCAGTTATGGTGTGGTGTTTGAGGTCATCAAAGCATCCTTCCGGTGATGGTGATTAACATGATCTCATGGTCGAAGGAATTAGGTTACTATGTATCAGAAAGCTTATAGAAAATGAACTATTGAAATGAATTGATCTTAATGCTACGCTTATCTATAGGAGTATGACCATCATACCATTCTCCTAATGATATGATCTTGTTATTAATAACATATCAATGTTCATGATCGAGAAACCACGATCATCTATTAATCAACAAGCTAGTATTATAAAGAGGCTTTACCAGGGACTCTAATTTAGTTTACAAATCACACAAGTATTAATATTTCCGGTTAATACCATTATAGCATGAATGTAAACATTTATCATAAACACAAAGATATAATAATAACCACTTTTATTATTGCCTCTAGGGAATATCTCCAACATCGTCCTCCTCCTTGACGCGACGTCGTACCACCTCCTCGGGGCCCGGCTCCCTCTGCACTCTGCCTGGGCCACGTGACCTCCACCAAAGAAGATCCGGGTCGACGACGACACCCGGATTCCTCACCAAGCTACGCGTCCCTGATGGTAGTACCTCCCAGTGCTAGCCTGGCGGAGCCTAGTCTCGTACAACACTGCTAGAGCGTAGTACTCACTCGCTCTGGCCGAGTTGGCTACGAGGATGCCCGGGCATATCCTAAAGTAGGTATGGATTTGACCGAAAAATACACTCGTTAGGAAAAAATTCAATACATACAGTAAATACTAACTAATATCCTAAATACTAAACAATATACACTACTTAGGAAAAAATACACTATTTAGGACAAAATATACTGTTGGGTTCGCAGCATAGAAAACAAAAAAATTCCTATGATGGGAACAACTAAGTACCAAGATCTATCTACTAGATACAAGCAACGGGAGGATATACATCCATAGACTACATACCCTCGAAGACCGAATAGCGTTAATAAGGTTGTACTCGTGGATGATGTAGACGAACGTTTGCCGATCTCAAGATCGTGATGAAGTCCATCTGGTCCAGCCGGTCCAGCACGATCAAGTCCAGCACCTCAAAGCAGTGGTGCATCCGTGATCGCACACACGTACGGGTACCCCGACAACCTCCGCGCCCTCGCTCCAGCGAAGCAGCGGAAGCAAAAAATCCTTTCAGAAAAAGCCACGGGAAACATGTATCTCGCTGATCCGAGACCATGGGGAAATTCTAAAAGGGGAAAAGAGATCCTTCGCGAGGAGGTGTGCTTTGAGAGGATGAGAGGGGGGGATTTTATAGGGGAGAGGGAGGGCACCCAAGGGGCATGGTGCCCATCCATGGGGGCTGCCCCCACCTCTCCCACATTCATGTGGGTGGAGCTCCCACTCAAAATGAAAAGCCTCCACTCCCATAAAACAGCCTCCACTCAAAAATCCACTCACATGCATTAAATTTCCACCAAATTTAATGCAAGCTCTCATTTAAATAAAACTATTTTATTTATTTATTAAGAATTTTGTTAATTACTTTAATTAACAAACATTCACATAAAACCCCTTGCTAGTATTCCATTTCACATGCAGAAACAGTTTCAGCAATTTCAACCGAAACAATTCCGGTGTCTAGTGAAATAAATTCCTGCGCTTTCCTTTTATTTTTCTGACATATCATTTGCTCCGAATGGTGTCGGTATCCCTTAAGTGTGTCACCCTGCAGTTCGCGAATAATGCAAACATGATCGAGACCCTTCTCCGATCAATAATCAGTAGCGGGACCTGGAGATCCATACTGACTCCCACGCATTCAACGATGATCATGTGAACCTTTTACGCTAGTATCTTAATACCTTTGTTTCACGATATATTACATGTCCGAGATTCGATCATAGGTATCTCCATACCTAGTTTGATCTCGTTACCGACATGCACTCTTTTCTCGTTCCCGTGATATAACATTCTAGTGATCAAATCACTTGCTTGCAAGCTAATCAATGTGATATCACCGAGAGGGCCCAGAGTATATCTATCCGTCATCGGGATGAACAAATTCCACTCTTGATCCATGAACCTCAACATAACACTTTAGTAGTTCTGAAGCCATCTTTATAATCACCCAGTTACGGTGTGACGTTTGATGTCATCGAGAAACTCTTCCGTTGTTAGTGATTGACATGATCTCATGGTCTAAGGATTAGGATCACTTCGTAAGTTGTTATAGCAATATAAACTCAATGACTTTGATCGTAATGCTATACTTCGGATGAATGTTCATCACATCATTACACTAATGTTGTGACCTCGTTATTAACAACATCCAATGTCCATGATCAGGAAACCTATGATCATCTTGTTAATCAACGAGCTAGTTTATAAGAGAGGCATAACTAGGAACTTCCTTTTTGTTTATTAAACACACATGTATTAACGTTTCCGTATTAATACAATTATAGCATGCAAAATAAACATTTATCATAAATAAGGAATACGATAATAACCACTTTATTATTGCCTCTCGGGCATATTCCCTTCAGTCTCCCACTTGCACTAGAGACAATAATCTAGTTTGAAAAACTTTGTGTATTGAACACCTATGGCTTTCTGGTGTTCCAAATACGCAACTGCAAGTGGTTAACATAATCTATGGATCTGACACTTTCAGGTCCGTGTGTATTTGCATGTCTTTGTGTCTTCATGCATCACTCATTCTCCAATGAGATGGCATTGTATAAATTTGGTATTTTGGTGAGACCTTTAGTTCCTTGGGGTTAAAACATGTCGATACTATTGTCATACAATATATCTTTAGTGTTAGCCCGTTGTGAACCACACCTTAGTTTGATAACAAACTACTTGACACAAATTCCCTCCTTTGCTGCTACTATAGCAGTCATATACTTAGCCTTTTGTTGTAGTATTTGTCACAATGTCTTAACTTTGGAATACATCCAAATCCATCATGAAAACTCCTTTCAATTTCATTGTGCCACTCATAGTTTAAATTGAGATAAACTTAATTTGTATCTTGTGACAAAACTAGTATCAATGTAACACTTTACAATGAACTATTTGTAATTGTTTGTCACCTCTACACAAATATATTCTTAGTTCTTCCAAAAGATCATAAGAATATCCTTACTATAGTCCAATGATCATTTTATGATTCATTCTGGTATATGCTCATAACACTTAGAGCATAGTACATATCTGGATGTGTACATATCATGGTATGATTGATCAAAACATTCTCGTGATTTCACTCATCAAGTGTCAAAGCACTTGAATCTTGTTTCACTTATCAAGTGTCGATACACTTGAATCTTGATTCAATTCCTTTCCATGCGACAAGAACCGTTTCTTGTTGTTTCTATATTGAATTCCTTCAATATCTCATATATGTACGTTTGGCATAACCATATTAGCGTCACAGTCTATCCACTATAGACATTCATGTTAAATATTCGGGTTTTGCCTAAGTCTTTCATCGAAATGAAATTCTTAACCATTGTCAATAAAATATACATCATTTCTAATCAACAAGATGTCCTCCACATAATGTATTAGAAATATGTCTCAGCGCTCCCACTTAATTTCTTGCAAATGCAAGCATATTCATCGTCTCCTGATGAAAACTCCTTTTCATCACGGTGAAGATTCCAACTCCGCGATGCTTACTTCAACCATTGAAGTTTGCATGCCCTTTTTAGCATCCTTTGAATTAACAAAACCCTTTGGATCATGTCATGTACACGTCCTAGGTAACCATTCTATTATAAGAACTTTGTTTTGTTTATTCATCTACCATATACCAAATTATATGTAGTGGTTGCTACTTTAATCCGTCCAGACTAAATATCGCTATGAAAGATCAAATCTTGTCATAGTCAACTCCTTGAACATTGTCGTAAAATACTTTACGACATTTCGACTATTTCATAGATGTGAAACATCCATGTCTGTTTATTTATAGATCCAAATACGACTGATAGGTTTTTACACCTTTCCGGAGGGTCTTCCAAGTTCAAAACTTTATTTCTCGTGTATGGAACTATCACAGATTTTATGGCTTCAAGCCATTTGACGAAGTCAGGGCCCATCATCGCTTCTTTGCATGTAGTCGGTTCATCATTGTCAAACAATAATGATTTACTCTCAAATCTTAGCATTTGATTGTTTATCCGACCGACTTGGTTCAATAAGAACTTAGATCTCCATGACCACAACCTTTGAGGCACATAAGCTATGAGCATTATGGCAGCCTCCGGAACGTTTTCCGGTGCTGCGCAACTCAGCACATATAGCTAAGGTTCATTAACCTTATCAAAGTTCTATTGTCCTCCCACTTAACTTTTACGAAAAATTCCTTCTTCAAGAAACTTCACGTTTCAAGCGACAAACCCTTTTGTCCTTGGTGTTATGGAGGAATAACCAATTGTTATTCGAAATAACCTACAAAGACATGCTCATCCAACTTCGGTTGTAAACATCTTACTTATGTTTAGCATACCAAAATTTAAGAAATGACAACTTGGGTTTTACCCCAAACCATAACTTCCATGGTGTCATTTTAACGAATCAAGATGGAGCTCTTTTCAGTGTAAAAGCGGTAGTATCTAAAGCTTTAATCTTTTAAAACATAATGGCAGTTTCATAAATAACACCTTTGATCCAACCATGTCAAACAAGGTTTCATTACAAATCTCAAACACTCCATACTCCTATGGTGTTTCGGGAGATGTAAATCTAGGTGTTTTGCTAAACTTGCAACTCAAATAAATCCCTTTATGATCAAATCATAATTCATTTATTTTCTTGTTACACTTGTAACTCAAATAAATCCCTTATGATAAAATCATAAACTATTTATTTTCTTGTTACAATGATTTTTCACTTCATCTTGAAAGTCTTTGAAACATTTTCAAATATTTCATACTTCTTTCTCATTAAGTGAATATTCACTCAAATTTCCAGAGAAAGCATATGAAGTTGAAATCCATCTCTTACGACTATACATAATGGACTACATACATCGATATGTATAAATTCCAATATTTTAGTCGTTCGTTCTTCTTTGGCCTTTGAACGAAGTTTTAATTATCCCGAGGAAAGTCTCACAAGCGCTCTTGATCAAATCAAAGACTCCAAAAATCCATGAAAATGGAGTTTCTTCATGTTTTATTTCCAATATAATTTAAACAGCGATGTCACTTCGTAAGTGATCTTCCAATCATTTGTCTTGCGACATTTTAGCATTAGCTTTATGAATGTGATTTCTCCAACTAGATTTGTAAATCATCCATCTTATATGGAATATGGTAATTATTTGAACAACCTTTGTTCTCATAATACCTGATTTAAATAACAATTATTAAAACAAATCTTGAAGTCAAGCTTTGATGTCAACGAGAAATACAAACAACGGTTTGTTTGTTTGTTTTCGATGAACATCATCACATATTCTCTTGCTAGTTACTTAGGCCATTGTGGTTCATGAATTGCGTCGTTTCGTATGAAATTTCATACCAACCAATTCGGTATCCAATACCCAAGAACCACATTGTTTAACAAGCAAAGAATACAACCATAACATGTATATCATCTATATACCTAAATTGGATATTTCCAATCTTTTCTTTTCTGCCAAATATATTTTATAGATTCTCTTTCAGCATTTCCTTTTCCTTTTTAAAAGAATCTATCAACATCAAATGTGGCGCCATATACATGACACATAGTCCAAAGCGTGTATATTCAAATAATAATACCTTTGAACTTGCACTTTGAAGTAGATCACCATCATCAAAATGATCGGTATTCTTTCAAAATCCATTCTTTAGTAATCTTTTAGTGTAGTAAACACTTTACATACATCTTCTATTCACCCTTATCATGACGACTTTCATGATCAAGCTACTGTAGATTATAAAGGCGAATCGTGAGTATAACATTACTTTCCAAAACCCTTTTTGAATGATTAGGATGTCTAGAATCTCCAACCTTTGCAAATTCTCATCCAATATGAGAACATATATTATACTTTATCATATTGCAACCAAAACATTATTTCAGATATCGTTATATCTGCCACACATGGTTTCTGAAACAATTCTTTCAGCTCCTAGATAAACTTGATACTAAAACAATCAAGAATCATGGAGGCAAAATGATACTTAAGATACTAACACTGGAATTGTTACTCTCGATTTAATACCAATTATTAAATCTCACGGAGTAAACAAAGTTTGCTGAAAGTTTGCAATAGGACTTTAGACTTTAGATTGACACTCAACACAATACGATACCAGTTCGTAAAGTATATATCCAGAATTCTATAGTTCTATTATCTCAATTACAACTATGCATAAGGTGGTGAACGAATGCCAATGACTATAACAAATTATGCAAATTCACTTTGATTTAATTTATGATAAATTGAGTTCTACTAATCCAAATTAGAAATGAACTCCCACTCAAAAACGACACCCCTCGTGCCTTTTTGGTGATTACATGAACCAAATCCACTACACCAAGTCCGATCATCACGTGAGTCGGCATAGCTTCAAAGGCGAGCATCCATATGGTCATCATATCAAAACATATGACTCATGCTTAACCTTTCGGTCCGTGTTCCAAGGCCATGTCTGTACATGCTAGGCTCGTCAAGTAAGAACCTTAGTATTCGCGTGTGTAACTTTCTTACACCCGAGATATGCTCGTGGATTCAAGTACACCCGATCATCACGTGATGCCTTGAAGCAACGAAACATTGTCGGTGCATACTTAAGGAAGAACACATTTTTATCTTGATATCTAAATGAGGGATCATCTTATTATGCTAATAAAATTCCAAACAAGCAATATAATATGCAATCTAACATCACATGTTAATAAGTAAAATGATATGGTTCCCGCATATGATCTCCATCATGTGCACCGTGGTATGATCACTATCATACCTTTATGTGTAAGGCCAAGGTCTTATGGAACTTACACGCTATGTGTGTTGTAAGAGTATCATCTCATACTTTTACTTACAACATCACCATATCATAACACTAGCCCAACAACAATCTAAACTAGACGCCTCTAATTTATCCATTGCAAGTTTTACGTGGTTTAGGGCTTTCGAAGATAGAACCGTTCTTACCTACGAACATGAACCACAACGAGGATAACCAAATTGTTGACAACTCATTGCAAATTAGATATTGAATATATTAGGAGAGACAGACACCCGCTAGCCACTTATGCAAACTAGTTGCATGTCAAGCGTGGAACAGGTCTCATGTGCGAGGACATGTAAAGTTTGTCCGGGCCGCTTCATCCCACTATGCCACCAATATCCAAAGTACAACAAAGAAGCAATAAAATGATCATCATCTCCCACATACTCATATGTGTACTACCCGTGCAAAGCATCTACGCATAGATCCGGCTCTGATACCACTGTTGGGTTCGCAGCATAGAAAACAAAATTTTTCCTACGATGGGAACAACTAAGTACCAAGATCTATCTACTAGATACAAGCAACGGGAGGATATACATCCATAGAATACATACCCTCGAAGACCGAATAGCGTTAACAAGGTTGTACTCGTGGATGATGTAGACGAACCCTTGACGATCTCAAGATCGTGATGAAGTCCATCTGGTCTAGCCGGTCCAGCACGATCAAGTCCAGCACCTCAAAGCAGTGGTGCATCCGTGATCGCACACACGTACGGGTACCCCGACAACCTCCGCGCCCTTGCTCCAGCGAATCAGCGGAAGCAACAAATCCTTCCAGAAAAAGCCACCGGGAACATGTATCTCGCTGATCCGAGACCATGGGGAAATTCTAAAAGGGGGAGAGAGATCCTTCACGAGGAGGTGTGCTTTGAGAGGATGAGAGGAGGGCCTTTTATAGGGAGAGGGGGGCACCCAAGGGGCATGGCGCTGAGCCATGGGGGCTGCCCCCACCTCTCCCACATTCATGTGGGTGGAGCTCCCACTCAAAATGAAAAGCCTCCACTCCCATAAAAGAGCCTCCACTCAAAAATCCACTCACATGCATTAAATTTCCATCAAATTTAATGCAAGCTATCATTTAAATAAAACTCTTTTATTTATTTATTCAGAATTTTGTTAATTACTTTAATTAACAAACATTCACATAAAACCCCTTGCTAGTATTCCATTTCACATGCAGAAATAGTTTCAGCAATTTCAACCGAAACAATTTCGGTGTCTAGTGAAATAAATTCCCGCGCTTTCCTTTTCATTTTCTGACATATCATTTTCTCTGAATGGTGTCGGTATCCCTTAAGTGTGTCACCCTATGGTTCGCGAATAATGCGGACATGATCGAGACCCTTCTCCGATTAATAATCAGTAGCGGGACCTGGAGATCCATACTGACTCCCACACATTCAACGATGACTTTTGTGATCATGTGAACCTTTTACGCTAGTATCTTAATCCCTTTGTTTCACGATATATTACATGTCCGAGATTCGATCATCGGTATCTCCATACCTAGTTTGATCTCATTACCGACATGCACTCTTTTCTTGTTCCCGTGATATAACATTCTAGTGATCAAATCACTTGCTTGCAAGCTAATCAATGTGATATCACCGAGAGGGCCCAGAGTATATCTATCCGTCATCGGGATGAACAAATTCCACTCTGTAGGGGTTCGTAGCATGGAAAACAAAATTTTCTACCGCATGAACACACAATCAAGATCTAATCTATGATCAAGCCAAGATCTATCTACTAGATTGTAGCAACGAGTCGATAGAATACTAACCCTCGAAGATCCAAAGCGGTTAACAAGAGCATATTCTCGTGGGTGATGTAGTCGTACTCTTGCCGATCTCAATATCGTGTAGACGATCCTTCCGGCGCTGCGTTCCGGCAGCGCTCCCGTAGTCGGTCACACGTTCGGTACTCGATGAAGACCTTCCTCTCCCTTGTTCCAGCAGGCAGCGGAGGTTGTAGCACTCTCCTCGTGATTCCGGCAGCACGACGGCGTGGTACCGGAAGTAGAGGGGAGATCTCGCAGGGCTTCGCCTTAAGCCGGAGCGAGTATGGTGGATCAAGAGAGGGGCCTTGGCGATCTTGGGTTTAGAGGCACCAAGGGGGTTGATGTAGCCGGCGGCTAGGTCTTGGAGAAGCCCTAACTCGGCGACTTGGGAGGAGAAACCCTAGGCGGCGGCAGCAGCAGGTGGTGGCGTCTGGAGCTAGGGTTTTGGTGTAGGGAGAGGGGGAGCCCTACCCCTCCTTATATAGGAGGGGAGAGGCGGTTTGGGGAGGAGGGATTCCTTCTCCAACTCCTCCTCATGGCCGGCGGGTGGGAGGGAGAGGGACTTCCTCCCCAAGTAGGTTTCCTACTCTCCTTCCACCAAGCAAAACTTGGCGTTTGACTTTTTCAAATTGGCATTTGACTTTCAAACTAGGATTTGATTTCTCCCTTTATTTTGACCAGCCAAGTGACCTAGTACATGATTCAACCATTCCATATTGTCATGACACATTCATGTATTCCCCTCCGGAGTGCCGGACCTTCGAGACCCTTCTAGAACATTCTCGATGAAAACACCGGAATCATTCCCCAACTCCGAAACATGACTTTCCTTATATGAATCTTATTCTCCAGACTATTCTGGATCTCCTCGTGATATACCGGATCCCATCCGAGACTCCGAACAACATTTGGTTTCTTACTCATCATTCCATAACTACTCAACAACATCGAATCCTTAAGTGTGTCTCCCTACGGTTCGTGAATTATGCGGACATGATCGAGACACTTCTCCGATCAATAACCAATAGAGGAATCTGGAAATTCATATGGCTCCCACATATTTCTACGATTACTTTGCGATTGAATGAACCACTTACATACGATACCAATTTCCCTTTGTCTCACGATAGTTTACTTATCCGAGGTTTTGATTGTCGGTATCTCTGCATACCTAGTTCAACCTTGTTACTGATAAGTACTCTTTTCTTGTTCCCGTGATATGTGATCCCTTGTGAGCCAGTCTCATGCTTGCAAGCTAATTGGATGACATTCCACCGAGAGGGCCCAGAGTATATCTATCCGTCATATGGATGGACAAATCCCACTCTTGATTCATGTGTCTCAACCCATACTTTCCGAACAGTCAATGCCACCTTTATAGCCACCCAGTTACGGTGTGGTGTTTGATGTCATCAAAGCATCCTTCCGGTGATGGTGATAAGCATGATCTCATGGTAGAAGGAATTAGGTTACTATGTATCAGAAAGCTTATAGCAAATGAACTATATTAAATGACTTGATCTTTATGCTACGCTTAACTATAGGAGTATGTCCATCACATCATTCTCCTAATGATATGACCCTGTTGTTAATAAAATCTCTATGTTCATGATCAGGAAACCATGATCATATATTAACCAACAAGCTAGTTTAACAAGAGGCTTTACTAGGGTCTCTTTTATGTTTACGAATCACACAAGTATTAATGTTTCCGGTTAATACAATTATAGCATGGTATGTAAACATTTATCATAAGTATGAAGATATGATAATAACCACTTTATTATTGCCTCTTGGGCATATCTCCAACAGTCTCCCACTTGCACTAGAGGCAATAATCTAGTTTCAAACCTTTGTGTATTCAACACCTATGGCTTTCTGGTGTTGTATGTACACGATTGCTAGTGGTCAACTGATCTCCGGATCTAACACTTCCAGGTCCGTGTGTAATTGCATGTCTTTGCGTCTCTACGCATCACTCATTCTCTAATGAGATGGCTTTGTACAAATTTGGTCATTTGGTGTGACCTTTAGTTCTTTGGGGTTAAAACATGTTGATAAT
This sequence comes from Avena sativa, assembly GCA_916181665.1. Classification (NCBI taxonomy): domain Eukaryota; kingdom Viridiplantae; phylum Streptophyta; class Magnoliopsida; order Poales; family Poaceae; genus Avena; species Avena sativa. The sequence continues at coordinate 243,854,030 of OV702282.1, forward strand.
ATTGTCGTACAATATATCTTCATAGCATTATCCCTGCTGTGAACTACACCTAGTTTGATAACAAACTACTTGACAAAAATGCCCTCTTTTCCTGCTATAATAGCAGTTATATACTTAGCCTTTTGTTGTAGTATCTGTCACAATGTCTTAACTTTGGAACTCATCCAAATTTATTATGGAACTCACATTCCATCATATTGTGCCACCCTTAATTTAGATTGAGATAAACTTAATTTGTACTTTGTGACAAAACTAGTATCAATGTAATTCATTTACAATGAACTAACCATCTATTTGTCACTTCTACAAAATAATATATTCTTAGTTCTTCTACAAGATCATAAGAATATCTTTACTATCGTCCAATAATCATCTTATGAATTATTCTGGTATATGCTCATAACATTTAGAGCATAGGACATTTCTGGATTTGTACACATCACATCATGATTGATAAAATACTCTTTGTGATTGTATCTATCAAGTATCAAAATACTTAAATCTTTATTCAATCCTTCCTGTGCAAGAAGAACCTTTCTTGTAGTTTCTATATTGAACTCATTCAATATCTCGTCTATGTACTTCTGGCACAACCATATTGGCGTCACAATTTATCCATATAGACATTGATGCCAAATATTCAGGTTCTGCCTAAGCCTTTCATCGAGATGAAATTCTTATCCTGTGTTAATCAAAAGATACATCATTTCCAATCAACAATATGTCTTCCACATAATGTATTAGAAACATGTCTTAGCGCTCCCACTTAATTTCTTGCAAATGCAAGCATCTTCATCGTCTCCGATGAAATTAAACTCTTTTAACAGTTTCATCATAGTGAAGATTCCAACTCCGCGATGCTTACTTCAACCATTTGAAGTTTGCATATGCTTTTAGCATCCTTTGAATTAACAAAACCCTTTGGACCATGTCATGCACACGTCCTAGGTAACCATTCTATTAGAAGAACTTGTTTTGTTTATTCAACACATAACAAAATTATATGTCATGGTTGCTACATTAATCCGTCTAGACTAAATATCGCTTAATGAAAGATCAGATCTTGCCATAGTCAACTCTTTGAACATTGTTGTGAACTCTTTCCCAACATGTCGACTATTTCATAGATGTGAAACATCCATGTCTATTTCTTTATAGATCCAAACACGACTATAAGGTCTTACACCTTTATCGAGGGTCCTTCAAGTTCAAAGCTTGATTTCTCGTGTATGGAACTATCATGGATTTTATGGCTTCAAGCCATTTGATGGAGTCAGGGCCCATCATCGCTTCTTTGCATGTAGTCGGATCATTATTGTCAAATAATGATTTAACTCTCAAATCTTGGTATTTGATTGTTTACCCGACCTACTTGTTTCAATAGGAACTTAGACCTCTGTGACCACAACTTTTAAGGCACGTGATCCATGAGCATTGTTGCTGCCTCCGGAACACTTTTCGGTGCTGCGCAACTTTGCACATATAGCTAAGGTTCTTTTAACCTTATCAAAGTTCTATTGTCCCCCCACTTAAATTTTCACGGAAAATTCCTTCTCAAAGAAACTTGACGTTCTAAGCGACAAACACTTTTGTCTTCGGTGTTATGGAGGAATACTTAACTATTATTCAAAATAACATACAAAGATATGTTCATCCGATTTTGGTTGCAACCATCTTTCTTATGCATAGCATACCAATTTTTTTAAGAAAGGACAACTTGGGTTTTATCCCAAACCATAACTTTATATGGTGTCAATTCAACGGATTATGATGGAGATCTTTTCAGTGGAAAAATGGTAGTCTCTAAAGCTTTTAGTCTTTAAAATATAATGACAGTTTTATGAATTACACCTTTGATCTTACCATGTCAAACAAGGTTTAATTACATATCTCGAACGCTCCATACTCTTATGGTGTTTCGGGAAATGCAAATCCACGGAACGATTCCTTAAATCTTTGGTATTATGCTAAACTTGTAACTCAAATATATTCCTTTATGATCTTATCATAAACTATTTATATTCTTGTTACAATGATTTTGCACTTTATCTTTGAAAATCTTTGAATTTTTCAAATGTTTCATACTTTATCCTTATTAAGTAAATATTCATATATTCACTCAAATTTTCGGAGAAAGCATATGAAGTTGAAATCCATCGCTCTTGACTACACATAATGGACTTCATACAACAATATGTACAAGTTCCAATAAACTAGTCATTCGTTCCCTTTTGGCCTCTGAACGAAGTTTTAATTATCTTTAGGAAAGTTTCACAAGTGTCATTTGATCAAAAATCAAAAAGACTCCAAAATTCCATCCATATGGAGTTTCTTCATGTTTTCTTTCCAATATAATTTAAACGGCGATGTCACTTCCTAAGTGATATTTCTTATCAATTGTCTTTTGACATTTTTAGCAATTGTTTTATGGATGTGATTTATCCAACGAGATTTGGAAATCATCCATCTTTTATGGATTATGGCAATTAATTGAACAACCCTTTTGTTCTCATAATACCTGATAAAACAAATCTTGAAGGCAAGCTTTGATGTTTAACGAGAAACACATCAACACTTTATTTGTTCTCGATGAACATCATCACATATTCTCTTGCTAGTTACTTAGGCCATTGTAGTTCATGAATTGTGTTGTTTCGTATGACGATTCACACCAACAAATTCAGTATCAAATACTTAAGAACCACTTTGTTTAATAAGCAAAGAATATAGCCATAACATGTATATCATCTATATACCTAAGCTGAACAATTCTAGTCTTTTCTTTTCTGCCATATATTTCTGAGATTCTCTTTCAATATTTACTTTTCTGTTTGAAAGAATCTATCAACATCAATAGTGGAGCCATACAAATGACACATAGTCCGAAGCATGTATAATTAAATACCAATGTCTTTGGACTTGCACTTTGAAGTAGATCACCATCATCAAATGTTTGGTGTGCTTTCAAATTCCATTCTTTAGTAATCTCTTGGTGTAGTAAATATTTTACCTACATCAAATATTCACCCTTCTCATGGGATTATTCATGATCAAGCTACTTTAGCTTATAATGGTGAATCGCGAGTATAATGTTTCTCTCCAAAACCTTTTGGAATATTAGGACAACTAGTGTCTCCAATCTTTTGTAAATTCTCATCAAATATGAGAACATAAACTTTGCCATATTATACTCTATCATGTTGTAACCAAAACATCATTTCAGATATCGCAATATCTTCCATACATGATGGTTTCTGAAACAACTCTTTCAAATCCTAGATTACCTTGATGTTGAAACTATCTTTCGAATATCAAGAATCATGGAGATAAACATGATACTTATATACTAACACTGGAATTTTTACTCTTGATTTAATACCAACTATTAAATTTCACGGAGTAATCGAAACTTACTGAAAGTTTGCAATGGGACTTTTAAACTTTAGATTAACACTTCAAAACAATACGATACCAGTTCGTAAAGTAACTAACCATAATTCTATAGTTCTATCATCTCAATTATAACTAAGCGCAAGGTGGTAAACGGATGCCAATGACTACAACAACTATGCAAATTCACTTTGATTTAATTTATGATAAATAGTGTTCAACTTTTAATCATATTGTCGTTGAACTCCCACTCAAAACAATATCCCTCACATTGTTTTAGTGATCACACGAACCAAATCCACCACATCAAAACCGATCATCACGAGAGTTGATGTAGCTTCAATGGCGAACAATCAACATGTTCATCATATCTACTATATGACTCATGCTTTACCTTTCGGTGATCCGTGTTCCGAGACCATGTCTGTACATGCTAGGCTTGTCAAGATCAAACCTTAGATTCCGCATGAGCAAATCTGGCTTGCTCACGTTATATACACTCGCAGAATCTAACACACCCGATCATCACGTGGTGCTTCGAAACAACGAGCTTTAGCAACGGGGCTTACTAAGGATGAACACTTTAAAACTTGAAATTTTGTGCTTGAGGGATCATCTTATAATGCTACCATCGTGAACTAAGCAATACAAGATGCATAAAAGGATTAACATCACATGCAATTCATAATATGTGATATGATATGGCCTTTCTTCTTGTGCTTCCGATCTCCATCTTCAAGCACGGACATGATCTCCATCATCACCGGTGTGGCGTCCAGGTCAATGGCGCCGCTTCATGGTTGTCGTCCACTAGCATCAACTATTACAACTTCTTTGAATAGACATGCAGGTCTTAACGGAATTTAAAAGACAACCATATGGCTCCAGCCGGTTGCCAACTTACAATAAGGGACATTGCATACATCATATATAATCACAATCATGGCCATATCACATCACAACACACCCCTGCAAAACAAAGTTAGACGCCTCTAATTTTCTTTGCATATTTTACGTGGTTTGGGGATTTCAATAAGTGTCGATCTAACTTACGAACAAGAACCACAACGTTGATGCTTGAACTATCAAGTGCCCGTTGTAAATTGAATCTTTACTATGATGGGAGAGACAGACACCCGCAAAGCCACTTATGCAATACAAGTTGCATGTTGGGCGTGGAGCAAGTCTCATGCACGATGTCATGTAAGGTTAGCCCGGGCCGCTTCATCCCACCATACCGCAAGAAGCAAAGTACACAAGAAGCAATTGATAATAAAAGCACCACCGCCCACAATGACCATTGTGTTCTACTCGTGCAACAGATCTACATATAGACACGGTTCTGATACCACTGTAGGGGTTCGTAGCATGGAAAACAAAATTTTATACCGCATGAACACACAATCAAGATATAATCTATGATCAAGCCAAGATCTATCTACTACTCCCTCCGTTTAGAAATATAAGATGTTTTAGGTTTGTGAAGGAGATGTATCTAGACACCTTTTAGTGTATAGGTTCAAATGAATCTAGACACTAAAAGGTGTCTAGATACATCTCATTCACAAACCTAAAACATCTTATATTTCTAAACGGAGGGAGTAGATTGTAGCAACGAGTCGATAGAATACTAACCCTCGAAGATCTAAAGCGGTTAACAAGAGCAGATTCTCGTGGGTGATGTAGTCGTACTCTTGCCGATCTCAAGATCGTGTAGACGATCCTTCTGGCGCTGCGTTCCGGCAGCGCTCCTGTAGTCGGTCACACGTTCGGTACTCGATGAAGACCTTCCTCTCCCTTGTTCCAGCAGGCAGCGGAGGTTGTAGCACTCTCCTCGTGATTCCGACAGCACGACGGCGTGGTACCGGAAGTAGAGGGGAGATCTCGCAGGGCTTCGCCTTAAGCCGGAGAGAGTATGGTGGAGCAAGAGAGGGTCCTTGGCGATCTAGGGTTTAGAGGCACCAAGGGGGTTGATGTAGCCGGCGGCTAGGGCTTGGAGAAGCCCTAACTCGGCCACTTGGGAGGAGAAACCCTAGGCGGCGGCAGCAGCAGGTGGTGGCGCCTGGAGCTAGGGCTTTGGTGTAGGGAGAGGGGGCGCCCTACCCCTCCTTATATAGGAGGGGAGAGGCGGTTTGGGGAGGAGGGATTCCTCCTCCAACTCCTCCTCATGGCCGGCGGGTGGGAGGGATAGGGACTTCCTCCCCAAGTAGGTTTCCTACTCTCCTTCCACCAAGCAAAACTTGGCGTTTGACTTTTTCAAATTGGCGTTTGACTTTCGGACTAGGATTTGATTTCTCCCTTTATTTTGACCAGCCAAGTGACCTAGTACATGATGCAACCATTCCATATTGTCATGACACATTCATGTATTCCCCTCCGGAGTGCCGGACCTTCCAGACCCTTCTAGAACATTCCCGGTGAAAACACCGGAATCATTCCCCAACTCCGAAACAGGACTTTCCTTATATGAATCTTATTCTCCAGACCATTCTGGATCTCCTCGTGATATCCCGGATCCCATCCGAGACTCCGAACAACATTCGGTTTCTTACTCATCATTCCATAACTACTCAACAACATCGAATCCTTAAGTGTGTCTCCCCACGGTTCGTGAATTATGCGGACATGATCGAGAAACTTCTCCGATCAATAACCAATAGAGGAATCTGGAAATTCATATGGCTCCCACATATTTCTACGATTACTTTGCGATTGAATGAACCACTTACATACGATACCAATTTCCCTTTGTCTCACGATAGTTTACTTATCCGAGATTTTGATCGTCGGTATCTCTGCATACCTAGTTCAACCTCGTTACTGATAAGTACTCTTTTCTCGTTCCCATGATATGTGACCCCTTGTGAGCCAGTCACATGCTTGCAAGCTAATTGGATGACATTCCACCGAGAGGGCCCAGATTATATCTATCCGTCATATGGATGGACAAATCCCACTCTTGATTCATGTGTCTCAACCCATACTTTCCGAACACTCAATGCCACCTTTATAGCCACCCAGTTATGGTGTGGTGTTTGATGTCATCAAAGCATCCTTCCGGTGATGGTGATAAGCATGATCTCATGGTCGAAGGAATTAGGTTACTATGTATCAGAAAGCTTATAGCAAATGAACTATATTAAATGACTTGATCTTTATGCTACGCTTAACTATAGGAGTATGTCCATCACATCATTCTCCTAATGATATGACCCTGTTGTTAATAACATCTCTATGTTCATGATCAGGAAACCATGATCATATATTAACCAACAAGCTAGTTTAACAAGAGGCTTTACTAGGGACTCTTTTATGTTTACAAATCACACAAGTATTAATGTTTCCGGTTAATACAATTATAGCATGGTATGTAAACATTTATCATAAGTATGAAGATATGATAATAACCAATTTATTATTGCCTCTTGGGCATATCTCCAACACACTCTTGATCCATGAACCTCAACACAACACTTTAGTAGTTCTGAAGCCATCTTTATAATCACCCAGTTACGGTGTGACGTTTGATGTCATCGAGAAACTCTTCCGGTGTTAGTGATTGACATGATCTCATGGTCTAAGGATTAGGATCACTTCGTAAGTTGTTATATCAATATAAACTCAATGACTTTGATCGTAATGCTATACTTCGGATGAATGTTCATCACATCATTACACTAATGTTGTGACCTCGTTATTAACAACATCCAATGTCCATGATCAGGAAACCTATGATCATCTTGTTAATCAACGAGCTAGTTTATAAGAGAGGCATAACTAGGAACTTCCTTTTTGTTTATTAAACACACATGTATTAACGTTTCCGTATTAATACAATTATAGCATACAAAATAAACATTTATCATAAATAAGGAATACGATAATAACCACTTTATTATTGCCTCTCGGGCGTATTCCCTTCATATACTATATATATACTATATACTAACTAATATCCTAATTAAATACTAAACAATATACACTACTTAGGAAAAAATACACTATTTAGGAAAAATACACTATGTATACATTAAATACAAACTAATATCCTAAATACTAAACAATATACACTATATATTTAAAAAATACACTATTTAGGAAAAAAATACCCTATACACTAAATACTACCTAATATCCTAAATACTAACTAATATACACTATATATTGAAAAAATACACTAAATACTAAATAAATACTAACTAAATACTAACTAATATATCCTAAATAATAAATACTAACTAAATCCTAAATACTAAACAATATATACTAACTAAATACACTTTGTTGAAAAAACAGAAATACTAACTAAATATATACTTATAAATACTAACTAAATATATACTAACTAAATACACTATATATGTTGAAAAAATAGAAAAAAACTCACCGGTGGGCGGCGCGGGGATGGGCCGGTGAGAGGCGACGCAGAGCGGAGGCGCCGGCGGCGGCACGGGGACGAGCGTGCGAGGGGCGGCGCGGGGACGAGGCCGGTGAGGGGCGGCGCGGCGGCGACTCCGATCCGGACGAGGCGCGGCGGGCGGCGCGCAGCACGGCGGGACGGCAGGGTAGCACGGCGGGGCACGGGCGCGAGCGGCGGCCTGGGGGCGTCGTCTGTAGTTTTGGAGAAGAAAAAAACGTCCGGGATCGTGGCTCGGGCCGGGAGGAGGACGGTGGGCATCCTCTAGCCGGGACTAGAGGGGGGCCTCTAGTCCCGGCCCCAGCCTCCAACCGGGACTAGAGGTCTTTTCGTGATGCAGTTTCTTTCTCTCGCGCAAATACCTCTAGTCCCGGCTACAGCTGGGGCCGAGACTAGATGTTAATTTTTAAAAATTTATTTATTTATTATCTTTTATTCTATGATGATGAAAAATATGTATTATATATCAAATTTTGCAGAAAAATAAGATCTATAATGTAAATCTATTAGCATATTCTGTTATAAAACTAATATTTTGTTAAATTAAAAAATATCTTTTGTATACTAGAGTTTGAATTTATTAATATTATTATTTCTTTATCTTTTATTCTATGATGATGAAAAATATGTATTATATATCAAATTTTACAGAAAAAAATCTATAATGTAAATCTATTAGCATATTCGGTTGGAGGCTAGGGCCGGGACTAGAGGTTAATTTTTTAAATTTATTTATTTCTTTATATTTTATTCTATCCTGATGAAAATTATGTATTATATATCAAATTTTGCAGAAAGAAAGATCTATAATGTAAATCTATTAGCATATTCTGTTATAAAACTAATATTTTGTTGAATTAAAAAATATCTTTTGCGGCAGGCTAGGGAAGGCAGAACTAGGGCAGGCAGGCTAGGGAAGGCAACACTAATGATATGGGTGAGTGTCAGACATTATGTCGTGCAGATTTTCCCTTGTCCCGGATGGTTTCACCAACTGGGACTAAAGCTGAACCTTTAGTATCGGTTGGAGACACCAACCGGGACAAAACACGAGTGAGCACTAATAATAGGGGTCAGTGTCGACATTATGTCGTGAGTGTTGACACTGAGCTGCTTGTACTATAAATAGGCCAGTCCTCCAGCTAGTTTGAGGCATCTCCAAGATCGATGGTTTGCGAAAGCAGGGACACCACTACGGCTAGTTTCAAGGAGATGCCGCCGGAGCCCAGTCCTCCGGCATCTCCAAGAAACTGGTCATAGAGGCACTCCCTAATATGTGAAATTATGTTAGCTCCCACGCATATTGATCTAGTTAGAGAAGTTACAAGCTGCAAGATGGTCTTCGAGAGCAGGGACACCACTACGACCAGTTTCAGGGAGATGCTCTAACATGCGCTGCAACTTCTTCTTATCGTTTTCATTCTCGCATTCGCTCCGTGCATCAAGAATGGCCTGACGAAGATCATCAGCAGTCTCATCTAATGTTTGTTCTTCACCTTCTTCTTGTTCATTGTCTTCTAGTGCAGTGCCACCGTATTCAGGAAACATTGGATAATTATCATCGTTCTCTTCTTCTTCTTCGCTGTCTTCCATCATAACCCCGCTTTCTCCATGCTTTGTCCAACAAATATAGTCGGACATAAAACCTGATTGAATCAGGTGGATGTGAATGGTTTTGTATGAAGAGTAATCCTTCTCGTTCCGACAGACACGACACGGACAACACATAAAACCATTCCGCTTGTTTGCCTCAGCTAACTCGAGGAAAGAATGCACGCCTTTAATGAATGCGTCAGACATTCGGGGAGCGTCATACATCCATTCTCGGATCATCTGCAGTATAATTAAAATTTTCTATCATATAAAAAGTTTGGATCATTTTTACTACAATTACTTTTACATGCACTAATTTTTGAATTAAGATTTTCTATCATATTAAAATTTTACATGCACTAATTTTTTAATTGGACAAAACTGTTAACATAAAAATGTTGACTATTTAATTATTGCTCTAGCAGTGAAAACCTTATTCAATTCTGAGATCCGAAACTCTTCAATGCACATCTCAACTTTCGGTAGCTTTTTGTATAATCAAACTATGATTAAAACTACACATCTAAAATTCCCTCTACACTTCTAAGCATGAAATTAATCATTCTAGCTGGTTCTAGAGCATTGAGCTAAACTATAACAATAAGAGGTAAATGATTGAAGTTGCTAACCATTTTAGAAGCTTCGATTGATAGATGATGCCACCAAATCTTGGATTGAAAGTTGCCACCAAATCTTGGATTGAAAGTTGCCACCAAAATGAGGATGAACTTGAGCTGTTACTTGGAGGAAATGGCCATGCTTTTGGGTTGGGTCGAACATGCATATATAGTGGTAATAAGTTGTCCCGGGTGGTAAAATGAACCCAGACTAGAGGATGACCACTAGTCCCGGCTTGTAACAAGAACCCAGACTAAATATAGCCATGGGTCCCACATGAGCTCTAGTCCCGGCCTGTGTTACCAGCCGATACTAGAGGTTGCCCATGGACCGTGACTAGTGATATGGGGCCATGTAGCGGTTGCAGAATTCACAGACCGGGACTAGTGCTGACACTAGTCCCGGTTTCAGAGGAGGTCGGGACTAGAGGCTGGAGCTGCAAAAAAGAAAGGTCGTTTTTCCACTAGTGTTAGGGCTTGACATCAAGACGATGTACACCATGAATGACTCCAGATAGCTGCATAAATAAGGTATTGATGCTGTCACAAATGCTTTCACACCACCGTGCACAATATTATTTCGGTGATGCCAAAAACTCACTAGAGCAGAAAGATTAACCTCGATTGCATATTGGTTGTAACATTGCCGAGCAGGTTCAGAAGCCACTCCTTGTATTGTGATAAACCTACAAGCTTAGTTTACCAAAAAATAAAATCGAAATCATAAGAAAAAATTATCAGTAATAACACATAAAAAGGCAAAAAGAAAGAAAAGAGAAGGGTTGTGATGTCAAACACCTTGCTTTCTACAACGCCACCAAGACCCCCAAGTGGACATGACTCGAGCACGAGGAAAAGCTATACATGATAAGGTGAACTCGGTCCTAACCATGCGTGACTCTAATTCTCCATTGAATGCATTGCTACTTCATCTCGACACTCTTTGTATCCTCAGCTATAAACCCCAAGAGCTACCGCCAGTATGGATGTCAAGTGGCCACGGACAAGAAGATGGAAAAGATTGAGCAGCAGACGCAACTACACCATAATTTTTGGCCACGCATGCCCGGAGTCACCGGCCCAGTGCAACGACATTGTAGTGTCCTGATCGACCCCAGCTCGCGACGACCAAGTGGTGTGGCTCATGGAGACCGGCCAGGAGTTCAGTCAGAGACTTTTCCTCATCAGAACGAACTCTCTGCACGAGCATCCCGGAGTCTACCCTAAGTCATCTTCCTGCACACATGCAAGTTGGGCCAAAACGCATGTACCTCAAGATTCTAGTTGTTATGCCTAAACTACCCCTTATTTCGTGGTTGATTATATATATGCCCCCACTTTCTTATGTAAAACCCTAGACTAAGTTTGAGATAAAGATTAGGCATGTGCCTCTCTCCTAGGTGGGGACAAAAACCTTAGATAACATATATGAGTTGTACAAGGATCTCTTCAAATATTTGATCTCTCTCTAGTAAAGATTCTAGTAGCTATTTGGTCTCTTCCATGTTGGATTCTACCATGAGCTACTCTCTCTTTGCTTGAGATTCTATCAAGTTCTTACCAATCTCTCACGAATGATTGTGTACCTCGTGGTCTCTTTCTGTCTCCTGATTCTACTGGGTTGGTGGTTCAAACCAACGTGGGAGGTAACCAATTTGTGTATGTGTATTTGTGTGTGTGCACACTTCGTTTCCTCTCTCGTGTTTATCCTCACACACACGCCAATCTATGAGACCGGGCCCCTATTCGAGGTTGGACCTCATCAGGTTGTAATGATTCAAATTTCTTATAGTACTTTTGGAAGTTTCTATAAATATGAATAAACCAAGAACTTACAAAAAGTTTAAAATTCTGATAAGGATTCCGAAAGCCAAGGGAACAGGTAAACATACTTTTACCCCTTCCATTACGAACTATACAACATATTTGTTTAGTTATCAATGTCAGGAATATGCAACATCTATTCCTCTGGGGGCCAAAGGCCACAATATATAGTACAGGTACATGTGCAAATATGCAGGAAGCCCCCTAACATATGGGGAAACTACAATATACAAATATATACATCTAACACATCTAACACCCCCCCCCTCAAACTCATGGTGGATCCACAACACTGAGTTTGAAGAGTAAGAAATCATGCTGCGCTCTGGTCTGTGCCTTCGTAAAGAAATCCGCCAACTATAAATCTGAAGGCACATACTGAAGCGTAACAACCTGAGCCTGCACCTGCGCACGTGTATAGAAAGCATCAACACCAATATGCTTGGTAAGCTCATGCTTGACCAGATCACGTGCAACACTAATAGCACCTGTACTGTCAGACAAAACCAAAGTGAGTGTGGTAATAGAGACCCCAAAATCCGCAAGTAACCAGCGTAACCAGGTCACCTCAGTAGTCAACAAGGCCATAGAACGCAACTCAACCTCCACAATCGAACGGGAAACCGCTGTCTGTTTCTTCGTCTTCCAAGCAATGAGCGAACCACCAAGAAACACATAGTAAGCAGAAAGTGAACGGCGATCCAAAGGATCACTCGCCCACGTAGCGTCCGAATAGCACTGGAGCTGGAGGGAGCTGGAACGAGGAAAGAAAAGGCGACGAGTGATCGTACCACGAAGATAACGAAGAACACAGAGAAGATGACTATAGTGAACAGTAGTAGGAGCAGAAACAAACTGACTCAGAATATGAACATGATAAGAGATGTCAGGACGAGTGACAGCAAGATAAACAAGACTCCCAACAAGATGACGATAACGGGTCGGATCAGGAAGAGGATCACCATCAGTAGGTTGAAGCTTAACATTAAGCTCCATAGGGGTCTCAACAGTGCGCTCATCCCCAAGAGCAGCACGAGCAAGAAGATCCTGAATATACTTTTCCTGGGAGATGTAAAAGCCATCAGAAGTGGAGGAAACCTCAATCACAAGAAAGTATCAGAGAGGACCAAGATCAGTCATAAGAAACTGATCACGAAGACAAGCCTTAACAAAGGCGATATACTCAGAATCATCACCAGTAATGATCATATCATCAACATAGGGAAGAAGAAGAGTGCGTCCACGAGGAGAAGTGTGAACAAACAGCGCTGGATCATGAGCACTAGGGGAGAAACCAGCAGCAGTCACTACAGAAGCAAAGCGCTCAAACCAGGCATGAGGGGCCTGTTTGAGGCCATAAAGAGAACGTCGAAGACGACTAACCATCCCCTCGGGAATAGAATATCCAGGAGGAGGCTGCATATAAACCTCCTCACTCAACTCACCATTGAGAAAGGCGTTCTGAACATCAAGCTGGGACACAGACCAGTGACGAACAGAAGCAACAGCAAGAAGAGTACGCACAGTGGTCATATGATCCACAGGAGCAAAGGTCTCATCATAGTCACGACCATGCTCCTGCTGAAAACAACGAGCCACAAGACGCGCTTTATAGCGCTCAAGAGATCCATCAGAGCGGGTCTTAATCTTATATACCCACTTACACGTGATAGGACGAACACCGGGAGGGGGAGAAACAATATCCCAGGTGCCAGTGCGCTCAAGCGCAGCAATCTCCTCAGCCATGGCCAGCTGCCATTCAGGATGATGCTCAGCATCCCGATAAGAAGTCAGCTCGGAGGCAACAGAAAGACCATACTGACTAGGAGAGTAACGGTTGGGGGCACGACGCTGACGAACAGGACGAGTAGAGGGAAGCTCATCAGAGGAAGACGACTCAGGAGACGACGATGAAGAAGAAGGAATAGTAGAGGAAGACTCCGGAGAATAAGGAGCGGACAGAAAAGAAGACTCAGAGGTCATATGAAAAGAAGCTCCAGAATCCAGATACCACGGAGACGTACCTGACTATATAGAAGGTGGTGGTCGCACAGTGCCGAAAGAATCAGTCACAGATCCAGCAGTGCCCGTCGAAGAAGAGCCTGTAGCAGCAAGCAGACCGCGAAGACTCCTGATAATGTCCTGACCGGAGAGAGCAACTGCTGAAGATCCGGAAGGAGCCGACTGCCCACGAGCCTGGTGCTGCTGACGTAAACTGGGATCCCGTGTATAATAGGTGGACCAAGTGTGGCCATCCTTGTTGCAGTAAGAGCAGTGACAAAGAGAACCACAGCGACCCTGACCACGAGCCTGCTGGTGCTGAGTCTGACCCTGAGATTGCCTGGTGCTGAAACTGACCCTAAGACTCCTGGTGCTGAAGCGGACCCTGGCCTAGAGGAGTGGGTAGTATCAGCGGCGGCATCGGCCGCGGCACAGAGGACCGCGGCTGAGCAAGCGGCAGAGGAGGATCACGAGTAGCAAGCACAGATGGTACCGCAAGAAGACCAACAGCACAACGACGATTCTCCTCAGCCCGAGCTCAGACAACACCTCAGAGAGCGGAACACGACCACGAGCATTCAACTGAGCATGGCGGGGCTCGAACTCCTGGCGGAGCCGAGACAGAAACTCATAGATGTGGTGGAACTCCAAATCCGAGCGCACGATCTGGCAGCACGGACATGTGCCACAAACAACAGTACGGAGAGAATCAAGCTGATGCCAGATGGCAGCACTCTGAGTATAGAACTCATCAATAGTGGAATCACCCTGCTGAAGAGCATGCTCCTGGCGAACCACAGACAGGTAAAGAGCATCCCTAGACGGCTGATAGCGCTGACGAAGATGTGCCCACTGAGCGGCAACAGTAGGGAGACTCATGAACTCAGCAGCATACTGGGGCAGAACACTGGAGGTGAGGACAGCAGCAGCACGAGCATCCTCATCGACCCACTGAGTATAGGCAGTCAGGTCGTGGCGATAGGCCTCGAGATCAGAAGAGTACTGCCTGAACTTCAGGTCATAAGAAGCAACACCACTATCATCGGCACTCTGAGCAGCATCCTTGGCCTCCTGAGAAGCATCAGCGCCGAGAACAATCGGCGTCAGCGGAAGAGGAGCCACAGCAGCAGGGGGCACGGCGGACATGAGACCTCGCCGGAGAGCACACCCCAAAGACGGAGACCGCGCATGTGAACGCGCATGAAGGCAGCGAAATCAGGATAATTCGCGCCATCGAAAATTACCGGGCAGCGAGGAATCGCAACATAGCCCGATGTAGAAGACATCTCTCTCTCTCTCTTATTTTTTTAGATCCGATCTGGCCGACGAGGACAGCAGCAGCACCTGCTCATATCCGATCGGGGAGGCGGCAGCAGGCGGGGCCTCAGCTCAGATCCAAGCGGGGGTGCTGGGAGGCGGCTTGGCGAGCAGGCAATGATCGGGAGGGAGGTCGCGCTCGGCCAGGAGAAGCTGGTAGCGGGGCGGACAGACCGGCGCCGGCTAGATGGCGGCGAGGCGGGAGCTGACGGAGGCGCGCAGGTCGCGCGAGGCGGGCATACGGGGAGCCAACGGGGGCGGGCAGACGGGCGCCGGCCAGATCCGACCGGGGCGGACGCAGATGGCGGCGCCGGGCGCCGGGACGGGCGCCGGCCAGATCCGGTCGGGGCGGGCGCAGATGGCGGCGCCGAGATGAGCGCCGGCCAGATCCGACCAGGGCGGGCGCAGATGGCGGCGATGGCAAGCTCCTGCGGGGAGATGACGGAGACAGCGGCAACCGGCGGCGGCGACGTCGAAAAACGACGACGACAGGGACGGTGGCGACTGTGACGATGTTGCAGAAAAAATTGTCTAACCTAGCTCTGATACCATGTCAGGAATATGCAACATCTATTCCTCTGGGAGCCAAAGGCCACAACATATAGTACATGTACATGTGAAAATATGCAGGAAGCCCTCTAACATATGGGAAACTACAATATATAAATATATACATCTAACAATCAAGACAAGGTTTTTTTTTTGAGAGCAACCACAAAATTTCATTGATAGAAAAACAAGTTACAAGAACCCACGTGGAAACTGAAAAATAGACTGGGAGAAGAACCCTGAAAACATTGCAGATGTACACCTAATGGATAGAAAAATACAAAAATATCCCTAGGGTTTCCTGCGCTCGCCGAAGCTAGCGGCTGCCGCCACCGTCCAACGCCGCCTAGACGTACGCTGAAAGAGACGACGAGCCTCCACCATTGCCAGATCCAAGAAAGCACCATCACCAACGAGGCTTTGTGAGTCGATGAACAGGCCTGCTGCAAGCAACGAGGCACATGTCGTTGTGGCACGTCGACCAGGGGACGTCCCCGTGATGTCCTGGACCAAGATCCACCGCCTCCCACCGACGAAGTTAGGGAATAACGGCCAATCCACCACCTTCGGACCAACATCCTCGCTCCAGAGCATCCATCTCGCCCCGACCCCCAGTGTTGCCATGGATAACGACGAACACCGGCGACACTTCGAGAAACAGATCTCGCCAGATCCAAAGAACGACGAGAAGACCAAGCTGCCAATCCGAAGGATCGACAAGCACACGTTGCCATCAACTCCGAGACGCCGCCGTAAAGGTCGCCGCCGGTGTGGGAGTAGAGTTGAGGCAGATTTATTCGCCCGGACGCCACTCCTACCATCCCAACGACACACCAGAGAAGACAAACCCTAACTACAGGCCGAAGGAACGAGATCCCCTCCCCCTCCTACCGCCGGAGCGGCAAGCGGAGGGAGAGGGGACCAAGGCCTTGGCCGGAGGAGATCTGGATCCGCCACCGCCTGTCGCTAGACACGAGAGGAGGAGGGGAACGGTTGGGGCTGGAAATGTTCGACATCAAGACAAGGTTTTGATCAACTACTGAGATGCCAATATGTGGTTTACGATGAATGACATTGATATCACTAGATTCCCTTTGAAGAACATTTACTTTACATTTGCGATGTCCTGTCACATACGCATAACTACTAGTGCAAAGACGTGTCTTAAGAATCAAAATACATTGTGATATCTAAGTATGAAACTAAGAGTCCTAATATCCTATCTTGTCAAGATGTTCATCCATCTACTTTTTGGAAAGGAGTGATGTGGGCTGCTAAAGCTGTTAAGATAGGATATAAATGGATTGTGGGGGGTGGTAAATTGATAAAATTTTGGGAAGATGTTTGGTTTGGTAATTCCCCCTTAGCTATACAATTCTGGGACCTGTACATCATCTCGAATCAGCAAACTTTAATTGTTGCTGAGGTTTGGGATGGTACACAGATTAGGAATGATTTTAGGAGGACTTTTAATGATGACATGATGGTTCAATGGCAAGAGTTGATAACTATTGCCAGTAGTATAGTCTTTAGTATCCAGGAAGATCAGTTGGTCTGGCAGTTTGAGTCAAAAGGGGTTTATTCTTCAAATTCTATGTATGCCATAATTAATTTTAGAGGAGTTAAACAGATCTTTTTGCCTGCTGTGTGGAAGCTTAAGATTCCTCCAAGGGTGCAAGTTTTTCTGTGGCTCCTTTCCCAAAATAAAATAATGACTAGAGATAATTTGAGAGCTCGTGGTATCATTAAACCCCTAGAGTGTGAATTCTGTAAGAAATTTGAATCTGTTCATCATCTGCTTTTTGACTGCATTGTAGCTAGAATGATGTGGGCTGATGTTTTTAAGATTTTTCAGATTCTAGTTACAGATTATGAATCAGTAGCTGGTAGATGGTTGTGTAATAAGAATTTTTTACATTTTAATGTAGTTTCTGCGGCTGTCCTGTGGGGACTGTGGAATTTTAGGAATAGTTTAGTTTTTAACAGAACTACCTGGATTAATATGAAACAGGTGTGGAGTCTGGTACTTTCCTATCTGAGGAACTGGAAAGTGCCTTTCAAGAATCTAGGAAGCGGAGAAACGGCCCAGTTCACAGAACGACTACTGCGAAAACTAAGAAGACCAATGAGGCTTGCCCCGTGCTGACATGCCCAGGCTTTGGCTGGGTCTCAACCTGGAACTCCTCAGCGTTGGCGAAGATGCATGGGGGGAGGACATCGCTGGGTTACCTGCAGCAGTGTCCGAAGGAAGAAGACTCCATTCACGTTGTGTTTTGAGTTTTTTCTTCCCCTTTGATGGTCTCAGGTTGCCTACCCTGTGTGGCCCTGGAGCCTGGTTTTCTCTGGGTTTTCACTTTTGTAGTTTGTTCTGGGGGTAGTTTCTCTCCCTAGCTTTTTATCCTGACTGTTAGTTAAAAATGTTCTCTGTGATAGTTGTAGAGGTTAGTTCTCCTCTACCTCTAGTTTTTGGTTGTAATCTTTAAAATACTGTTGGATACTGGCTTTTGGCGTTTCTTTTCTTTTGAAAAGGAACGGGGGAATAAAATCCCTTTTGATCGAAAAAAATACATTATGATATATTCGATTTATTTGTCTTGCAGGGTGTAAGTGTGTGAAGTGCTTCGGCATGCCTATGACTTGGACGAGTGAGCAAATATGCGGCGTTGTAATTTCCAATAGAAAAGTGGAAACAAAAGCATACGATCTGAACAAATATTTGTGATCTTAATGCGAGAATTTTTCAACTTGTGCATCGAGACCTCGATTAGATCTGCATCGACCGACCTCCCGAGCAGGGCGCGCACCCACGCAGCTTCATCGGGAGTACGTCCAAAAATTGCCTTTTATCGCTTTCTTTTTCTCTCTCTTTCCGTATACAACAATGACATGTATTTGATGCGATCATCGGAGTTAGCCCAAAATATGGCTGGTAGCAGCCTCGACCGTTCACGTTCACCTACAGTGCTGCTTCCTGAAGTTTCTCTCAGACAGCATCTTGTTGAGCAAGACGGTGAGCCTCCTAGACCCAGCTCCAGCCTTGATGGCCCCCTTCCTCCCCGGCTCCCGCGGGTTGGAGCACAGCCCCACGCCCCTCTCCGAACACCACCCGCCGTAGCTGAAGAACCGCCCCCCAGAAGCACCCGCAGATTCATCATCGTCGTCGTCGTTGTTGCGACGCCTGAGGATCTCGCGGTCGATCCTGTCGAGCACGGGGTCGCCGTGCCTGAACTTGCGTGCGAAGGCGGCGCCGCTGCGCACCATCCGGCGGTAGTCCCTGACGCCGAGGCTGAGCGGGTGCTGCTTGGGCGGGGTGTCCCAGCGGATGAAGTGCAGGTCGCTGTTCACGGTGGCGTTCCGGAACGCGCGGGAGTTGCAGGCCACCGTCTGGAAGTAGAACTCCGGGGTGGACACCAGGTTGGCGTGGTACAGGAGCAGCGTCCGCGGCAGGTTGTCCCACCCCAACACGCAGTACTCCGCGAACCCACGAGACAGCATCGTCCACGCGGAACCTGCACGTATATACAGATGGATGGATCAAGTCAGCTCTATTTTACTCGCCAAGAATTCTTTCAGGGTCCCTAATCTTCTGGAGTTCTTTGTTTTTCTTTTTCTTTTTTTGACGCTGCGACTGCCAGAGCAAAGAAGAGAACGTACGATTGGTTTCTCGAAATTCCCTGCTCTCGTGATGCCGGCACGTGGACGTCAGTATACCTGCCGTTTCTTGGAAGCATCTAAATTTTGACAACGGTCTACTATTTTAACACGGAGGGAGTACTCACAGCACTCGAATACACGCTAGCGTTCCATCTAGGTCGCCGTTGTCAGGCATATTCAGATACCGTAAGAGTCTCGTATTCTGAAAGTAGTGACGGTATTCTGAATTTTTAGGCTGGAGAGCACATTGCTTGGTCTGCCTGAATTCTACAGGCTGTAGAGCATAAACCAACATTATAAAACCATCAACCCCACTGATGCAGATCTATTAGTAGCAAATCACTTACTAGCTCTCTGAAAATGCACACGGCACACCTGCTCCTGCCCCATTCGTTGAACAGATGGCGTTTTAATTTTTTGTGGATACGGCCACATATGTACAGTACTCCTACCAGCCTCTCGATCCGTACCGCTAGCCTCACCGTCCAAGAATAGATGTCTTGAATTTTTTAAAATTTAGATGAATCTATATACTAAATAGTGTCTAAATTTATTTAAATTTTAACAAATTTGAGACATTTATTTTAAGACGGAGGAAGTATTACTAATTACCGGATGCTGGGCGACCCGACGCTCTGGCTCTCAGCTTTTCCAGCAGGAGCGGGAAGTGGAGCTCGCCCGCCTCTTTGCCTCCTACACCGGCATCTTCAACCGCGTGGGGCGGCGTGCATGGTGGACAAGCGCGACGTCAATGAGACATGGCGCCAACACGTCTACCGCCTGCCTCCTTCGAGCCATCTTTCTCGCATGCCTCTCTTCTCTGTGGCGCGCGTGCCATCACACTCGCAATCATGCTCGTTGTCTCCACGCTCGATGCCCTACCCTCCGCCATGCCACGCCGGCGGCATCGTCATGCATGACATCCGTGACATGGGTAGATCGGGTACGTTGCGTCCGAAGCAGGAGAGGCAGGCATCAGCGCCGCGAGCCTGCCTGTCCCTTAGGCGCCCGACGTAGGAGAGGCTGCCGTCGCCAAAGAAGGAGAAGGCATGGTGAGAGGCAGAGCTAGAGCTTCGGGCGACCTACATGGACCCAAACGACACGCTGACACGTTGGTAGAAGGGGCGCTCATTGCAGCCTCCTACAACACCGCCCAACCAGCCACTGACACATTCGCGCAATGGTGGTCCGCGGAGGACAACGACGCCATCATCGACCTCTTCGCCATGCTAGAAGCGCTATTGTCACCGTCACCAGCGGTGGCGTCCAAGCCGGAGCCGGAGGACGACAACTTTGACAAGGCGTGGGACGACAACGACGACGACGGCAATAACGGAAACCTCGACTTTAGCGTCTTCTACCGCCAATATACTAGGGTTTCTCCGATGGCTCGGTCACCTTCTGATTTAATGTTGTTTTAATCCATAAAAAATTTGTAAAAACGACAAATGAATTAGTACTCCCTTAGACTCATATTAGTTGACTTAGATTTATCTAGATAGGGATATATCTATTCAAGTTTTAATGCTAGATATATTTGTATCTAGATAAATTGAATCAATTAATATGAGTTTCAGAGGGCGAGTATTTTATTTTTGTAAATTTTGATTTGAAATCCTTTGGGCGCGGCGAGGTGGGACTGCCCTCCGTTTATTAGGCTATGTCCCGAATAGCGCTGTGCCGATTTGAGGCGGGCTGGTGGAGATGCTTGGCATTGCACCGCGGAAACGGAGACCCAAAATAATCGGAGCTTGTACGGGCTCCCGCCGTACCGTCCAATGATCAAGAGTTGACAAAAACCCAGTTATGACCTGTGGGCTCTTGCCATTCTTGCGGTCCCGGTCTTTTTTTTTTTTGTTACAGCAGAGTCGAAGGAGGTATATATTACTACTTTAAGTAAATCCAGAGATTGACGGCGAGGTGGTTGTTACCGGCGAATAGCTTGAAGGAGGTGGGCAGGCGCCGCCGGTTGGAGGTGATGTTGCGCGACGGGCGGAGGAGCTCCGACCGGTCGGCCTTGTAGAGCGCCGTGTCCAGGATCATCGGCTGCACCCGCTTCTTTCTGCACAGCAATGGCGCTTCAAAATTCAACGACCCTTCTTCCATCGATTCGATCCATCATCAAATTCCACACAAGAGTTTCGTTGAATTGCTAGCACGGCACTAGTAGAATTTTGAGGTGCTTACATCTTCCAGCCCAGCCGGCTGGTGTGCTCTATGAAGTTGAGATCCCTCGGCAGCCGCGAGAAGGCCTCCATCAAATCTGCAAGGAAACATACCGTTGGCGTCGAGAATTCAGAGTTCAGACAAAGCAAAATCGAGAATTCAGACATGACATCCGTACGCACCGTCCTGGGTGACGAGCGGGTAGTCGGAGGCGCTGAGGTTGACGAACCAGTCCCAGCGGCGGCCGAGGCGGAGGAGCATGGCCATGGCGTGGAGCGTGGTGGTGAGCATGGTCGGCCCGCGGTAGGTCACCAGGTTGGGCTTCCCCACGAGCCACACGTTCCCCACGCGGCCGTACACGGGCTGCCCGGACACCAGATCCGCCAGCCGCCGGTGCTCCTCGGCGGGGGCCTCCCGGTCCAGGTGCAGCAGGTAGCTGTTGGCCGGGTGGTACAGGGCCGCCAGCAGCCGCGCCGCCGCCTCCGCGCCCCCCGTCGACGCCGATATCAGGTACGCGAACGACACCGGGTACCTGTCCTTGTCCTTGCCCGCCGACAGGAACGGCCAGTCGGCCTTGGCGGAGGACGACGAAGGGCCGTACCTGCCGCCGCTGAGGAGGAGCGACGGGAGCAAGAAGATGGAGACGACGAGGAGCCCCGTGAAGACGGCTATCACCCTGCTGCTGCCGCCGCTCATCGTCAGCCCCCTCACCCTCATCGATCACCCTCCCGTGCACGCATCTAGTACTACTACTTTCGATCCCCGTCCCTCTTCTTGCCTACTGCCGATGCTTCTTTCTTTGCTTGCGAGATCTAGCAGTAGAATACCAATATCTTCAGCGGCAAGATTGATTAATTAATGCCCAAAAAAGTAAAATCTAGGCCCCAGAACCAGAAACAAGAGATGTGGACTTCTGTCGGCCGTCTGGAACTGGAATGGCAAAAAGCACAATCGTCGGTTTTGATCACCCGACCGGACAAACGGTCAACGGAACATCTCCTTGCTTGATATTCCTTCCGCATGTTTGGGTCTCCAAGCTTCTCGTCGAGTGCATGCTTGGTTAAGATTGTCAAGCAAGTTCTCATCTTCTTCCAGCTGCAAAAGTGCCACATATTAGGTCAGAAAGCTGAATGACCGAGCACCTGAGAAGTTTGGGGTTGGTCAGAAAGCTCCCATGTCCAAGAACCTTCAGGCCTCCCTATATTTTAGCAAGAGGGATAACTCTAACGGGGCGCTGAAGAAGAAAGTGCAGGAGAAAGTCCAGGGCAATTGGATGTGAAGTTCCTATCTATGTGGCAGTGATGACCAAATGCTGTGCTGGTGGCAAGTTCTTTTCTCTGGTGCGTTCAAACACATACTCTGGTGGCAAGTTCTTTTCTCTGGTGCGTTCAAACACATACTTTTCTCTGGCTCTTTGATCTCTAGTTTGTTATAGGCCACTGACTCTTTTCGTAAAATTTCAAGACCCTCTTCTGCAATTTACATTGCCAAACTTACATGCATAGCACATTTCTTATCAGCTGAATTAGCCACCGATCTGAATAGTCATTTTTTTAGTTGCCATTGACAATTTTATACTTTTAACCAGGGATTCTGCAAGGAATATGCTTCAGTTCTTATCCTCCAAGCAGAGATCAGACATTCATAGGCAGCCAGGCAGACATGCATGCAGTAACGCACATTGATTGCAGCCGGATTATCAGAATCTCTATCTGGGGTAAAATCTTTACATTAGCAAAGGGATTATTCTGGGAGCAAGTTAAGAGTTTATTTGTATTTGTTTCTTCCCTTTTATCTCGTCCTGTATTTTTTCCGTCTGGACATACTAAAACGTGTCTAGATACGTGCGAATCTAAACAAATCTGCGACACCTAATTCAAGAAGAGGGAGTAATAAAGATAGATTTCCATTCCAAATAAAGCTTTCCTAAAATATATTGTGTGTGGGCTGGCTGATATATGAGTATTAATGCTGTCAAAATCACTATATGGTGTAAACTTTTATACAGCCATGCCGCAATCAAGATCTGATTTATTAATCAAAAAATCTCTATATGGAGTACCATATATACATTTAACAGAGACCATTAATTGCTTGGACTATGTAGTATATACATCAACCATCCTATAGATGTTGCGACCATTGGCTGGTAAAAGAACAAAGTACTTTGTAAAGCATATCATATCGTGTTCGCAAAGAGGAGCACAGGAAGTCTTGCGATGAGGGTCCATTTCGTTCGCAACTCGGTCTTACTGCTGTCGCTCGAGTGTCCAAGTTGACTCTGTTGTTACTATTGACTACTGGAATTATCTATGGTCTGTATGTCTTAAAACTCTCTGATACCCTGGCATGAGAGAGTCCACTGAAGAACAACTGTGTGTGTGCGTTCGTTAAGGTTGTTGACTGTTTTACTAGAGAAGAAGATAGGGATTATTCATTCAAAATGTGCAGAAAGTACATGAGCCATGAGACCCATGATGTTGAAACGTCTAATATCATGTCTAAAGTGCATGACATGACCTGTCTTTACATCCAAAATGTTCAGTAAGCTCACTCTTCTTGTTGAGTTCGAGAAGGTAGTTTTGGTGAACTAAAGCTGCCAGTCGAGACATTAGCTTGATAGGCGAAGCATTTTCTTTGTTTACCCTACCATTTTATTGGAACTTTTTAGCACCTCTCTTGTTTATTGTTCCTTTCTTTTCAGGCACACTTTCTTTATATACTATTATCACATCAGAAACAACCAGTAGTATGCTTGTCAGATTAAAAGACTTAAAGATTTTTCACTTTCAGACTGAGGTAGAATATATAAGAGAAGTAGCGCCAAGATTTCCATTTTTGTGTGTGACCATCTTTCGTTATATTATTAGTTACACATTGGATATGTCATTCTTTAATGATTCCTTCTCTGGCGTTTATTTAGGCCTAATGATCAACTGAATTGTTCATCCACTGATATAGTTGTCTACCTGCTCTCATAATTTTCCCATTTCAATGAGATTCGCAAAAGAAAATTATTTTGCTGAACATCCTAATTGGACAACCATTTGATGCCAGTATCACCGATACTCGTTTCTGTCAATTTTTCTGGTCAGTTGATGATACTCTATAATCAGATATTGTTCCTAGTAAATAACCTATTTTTCTCCTTAAATTGTCTAATTCTAGTGTCTAAGTTGTCTAGTCTAACCGTTTCATAACTGTCTGATTATTAAATTTCCTTTCTGTCTGTGAGCATTTCCAGCAGCAATTGATTGATACGTCTGACTGTGCCTGCAGCCTGACATCATCCAGTCAGAATGCGCGATTTAGGGATTAGGGATTTCAGTTAGTTGTACCGGTCGTATGTCTTATAGTTGCACAATGTAGAGTTGGCCATAGAAATTTTCCCAAATTTTTGGGCGGGCTGCCCATGCGACAAAGCATTTTTTTAGTGTACTTGTACCATTTCTTTTGTTGGTTTTTGAGCTTGTTTTATTCTTTGTTTTCGGTTTCACTTTTTTCAAACACTATTATCACATCAGAAAATATTACTAGTGTGCTTGTGAACCGAGTAGATGTTTTAATATTTTTCACTTTCAGACTGATGTAAATTTTTTAAAAGAGAGTTATAATTAGCACGAAAGTAGCGCCAAGATTTCCATTTCGGTGTGTGGAACCTTTTTATTCATCTCAGTAACAAACTGTATATGACATTGTTTCACGGTACCTTCTCTGGTGTTTATTTAGACCTAATGATCAGTTGAGTTGGCCATCCACTGATATAGTTGTCTACCTGAGCTCATAATTTTCCCTTTGAAATGAGATTTGCAGAATTAAATTGTTTTTCTGAACATCCTAATTGGACAACCATTTGATATCAGTATCACTGATACTGGTTTCTGACATTTTTCTTTGTTCAGTTGATGATACTCTATAGTCAGATATTGTTCCTCCAACATAAGCTATTTTGTTCCTTAAATAAATTGTTTGATTCTAGTTTCTCACCATGTCCATCTGCGAATATCGCTTGTACCAACAACACCATGATGGACGGCTGGTGCATAACTAATCTCTATTTCCACATAAAAATTAAACTACTGAATTTTCTTTCTGTCTGGGAAAATTTCAGCAGCGATTGATTGATGTGGAGTGACGTTTAACTCATTTTCCAAATGCTTATGAACAAGAGCTAGCACTGAAGGATGAAGGCACCCCTGACATCGATGTACTTCAGCCGGCGCCTCTGTCATATTCAGAGCCAATATTTGGATCGGCTGCCATGGTAACTCTACATTAAATTATGTGTGCAGTGCCCACTTTCTTCTGCAGATTTAGCTCTTTTGGGGTGAATGTTTTTGTACATGGAACCCAACACTCTGAAGTCTAGTATGTCTAAAACCTTTTCATGGTGAACTTGTGGAACAGTTCGGCATCCTTGCTACTGCGGATAGTGGTGGAACTTTTGGAACAGTATTGTCTAATTTTAGTATTATTATACAGTCTGCCGGCCTAAGTGCTCACAAATATGAGTGTCGTGGAGTAAATTTACTTTACCCGAATCAATTTATGTCTCACAAACTGATGTTTTCACCTGCCGTGTGTCCTTGCCCATGTGTCCTTGCCCATGTGTCGTTCAGAAGCTACTGGTACTACTAGAGCTACCACGCTTTCCTTTTTTGGCTTGGGAGTTCAAAGCTCACGCACAGGCTCCTGACCGTACCCATGAGCAAAATGGTGAAAGAATCTTTGGGCATAGGACTAGGAGCATAGGCTTGGGAGTTTTCAAAGCTCACGCATAGGCTCTCCTCTCCCTTCACTCTCCACACCAATTATTCCCCACCCTCCGGCCCAGCGGCACAAGGACCAGGGAAGAAAGAGGAAAGGTAAAGGTAATTTGTTCTCCCTCCTCTTCATCCGTGAGCAATTTTGCTGTCTATGAGCGATTTCACTTTACCAAGTTCTTGAAACACTGTCTCCTTCTCTTCATCTGTGAGCGATTTTTCCTGTGTAGAGGAGGCGAGATGGACATGGACGCCCCTTGTGAGAGCTGTGCTTCGTGGAGAGATCATTGCTACTGGGACCACGAGAAGCCGCAGTTTTCTGTTGCAGATTCGCATGATTTCAAGAACAGCATCGTGAGTTAGCCCTTTCCGGACTCCCTAGCTAGCTTCGGTTCTTGTGCAGATTCGTCTGAACCAACGTTTTGCTTCTAGATGTGCATCCTCTCCTCTCTTTTGTATGCCTGGTTCTGTTATCAATATCATGGAGGTCTCGTTTACTTGGGTTGATTTAGGATTGTTGTGTGTGCAGACCGTGTTGGTTTAGGGTTATCATGTAATAGTAACTCCACTGTGCTTAGGCCTGCCTCACGCATTCTCTGTCTTCACAGTTCGTCTCAGTGTTGAACAGTATTAGGGAGATTCAGTTTATCAGCTGAGATACTTCAGAAAAATAGTGTCTCGGTGTTGATGGTTTTTTCTGTTACTAGAGCACAAATGTGTCATGAACTTTTAATGTGAGCTATTGTCCTGGACCTCTGCTACCAAGGTTTGCAGTTGCATCAGGTCATTTTCTGCGTGTCTGCTACATTATGTTCAAAAAAATTGCATACAAGCTTGAATACTTTTCCAGACTTTCAAGTTGCAAGTTTGCCCATTCCCCTCCCATCCCCAAAGCTGAGTATATAGAAGGGGTTGGGATTAGAGGGGAACTGTGGGGATTGGGTGGAAGGGAGGGATTTACCAAATCCCCTCCCATCCTCAAACCCCTTGGTTGTGGAAATACACTACAAGTAAACAAGCCCAAGCCCTGAGGGTTTTGGTTGGGGTTGTTTCCCAATATCAGTGGGTTCCAGGAAAAGAGATTATTATATCTAGATAATACAGGCACTAGCCAAGTATTCTTTCCTTGATTAAAGATTTAAAGGGCTTCCTTGCAAAAAAGAATTTATAAGGCACATGTGCTTTGTTTCTTCTTACAATGTCGCTTTCTTGGATATATTTGAAATTTCCTAGTATAGTTTGGCATCAAGTGGTTTAAGAATATAAGAAGAGGCAGCATAAAACACTGTTGGACGAAAAATGTTTGTGATGGTTGAATAAAATAATCAGTGATTTAGTAGTATGTTGTTGGTCAACTACCATGAATGTCCTATTTCAGCATATTGACAATCTGATAGCTGGTGCCACGTAAATACATTTTCTTGTTCATCCCATTGTGTGGTGTCTCAAATGTATGGATCTGTTGTCGTTAATTTTCCATGTAATTTGGTTAATATTTGGAATTCAGTGTCCCAAAATGTTTGAATTTTAAACTTATAACTCCTAACATATTATCCTTCTTGTCCTACAACAGCATATACCCCAAAAACTTTCAACCCATTTGAGGAGCAGGATCTTTGACAAAATTAAGCTGGACGCTCCTAATGGTATCATGTACGATGTTGTGGTGAACTTTGAGTTCGGCCAGGCAGTTCTTCGGTCTGGCTGGGATGCATTTGCTAATGCGCACCAGATAGAAGAAAGTGACACATTCTTGTTCAAGTACTGTGGGGACTCCAAGTTTGAGATTCATATATTTGATTCAGACAGCTGCGAGAAGAAGGCTTCCTGTTTTCAACCACCTTCAGAGAATTTTGGAGCATTTCCTCCCAATGTGCCTTGTAATCATCATGTGCGGAACGGTTAGTTTTTTACCTAACAAACTATAAGCAGCATATGTCTCAAAAAAGATTTAACTTGCCAAAACGTCTTATAAATGGGAACAGAGGGAGTATTTACATAGCATGGGGCAAGTTCACAATTTTGGACATAAGCTGTTTTCTTTGTCTCTTCACTCAACCTTATTTTGTAGTATTTACATAGCATGGGCCAAGTTCATAATTTGCCAAAACGTATTATAAATGGGAACAGAGGAAGTACAAAATTAGGTTGAGTGAAGAGACAAAAGAAACAGCTTATGTTCAGAACATCCATAACCATAGGCATAGTAATGATGGATGGAAAGAAAACGACTTGATGCACGGCATCAACTATTCAACTTGAAGGAAAACTAAAAATACAGAATTAAATTCAGTATATATCAGTGACAATTGTTGATTGTAACAGAACATAGAAAATATAAAAGTATAATTTGGCCCTTATTTTCTGTAGAAATAGTACAGATGGAAAATTAACATTTCAGAAGAAAATTGTAGATTGGAATGAATATTCAGATTTTTCACTCTTTTGATTGGCAAAATAACTGTCAGGGAACATTACTGGAATAGTAGCTGAATAAAATGTGATCAAAGTCGATATTGTAAATATCATCTATAATGTATTTATCTTATATCTGGTTATTGAGAAAACAGGGTATAAATACATTCTGTTTGGCCTAACAAGCATCACCAACAGCATGTCAAAGTCTGTTTGCTCAGAAGCAGAGGAGATCCCATTTGTAATTATGTTACATTTTGTCTATATTAAATTATTATTACGACATTACCTTTTATGTAGGTAGTTCGTTTTTTAGGGAAAGATACCAGTTCACAAATCACTGAAATTGTACCAAACTTTATGTGCAGAACAAGCTGCACATCAGACTTTATTGTAAACTGAACATTTAGACGGGTTTCTTCTTAAAATGTTGAATCTGTTTGCAACAATTTTGTGACAATTGTACCCAACTTTATGTGCAGAACAAGCTGCGCCTAATCCAGGAAAAGTTCATATGGCAGTTGAGTATGACTATACCATGGCAACTGGATGCCATCTAACCAATGAACAAGACGAGAAGGTTGTAGAAATTGCCCGCACAATAAGGTCTGAGATTCCCTTGTATGTGGCAGTGATGAGCAAAATCAATGTCAGCGAGGAGGACTGCTTTATTGTAAGTTGTATCTTTTTCAGATCATTATTTATTATGTTAGCTACTCCATTTCATATGACCTATTGCTATTTTTCAGCACTGCATATTCTTATCTATTTTCTGTTTTGTTCCTGAAGAACATACCATTAAGGCTTGTGGACCATTTCAAAGAGGAGACGACTGATACTAATATCAAACTAGTAGCCCCTAATTGCCACATATATACTGTGGGTGCTAGCAAGCACAGTGAGGATCAGGTTGTCCTCCGATCTGGCTGGGATGCTTTTGTAGCTGCTAACCACATACAAAAGAACGACCTCCTCATTTTTAGTAGCAAGGGGAGAACTCGCCTCAATGTTCTCACACTAGACCCAAGCGGTTGCCAGAAAACCTCTCCATGTGTTGCCATGAAAGATTTCCCCAACACCGCTGAAGATTCAGTTCAGATTACTGATCCACCCCCTCGTACAATTGAAACTATTGATCTGACCAGCTCCGACGATGATCACATTGTGAGGGAAGATGCTAGAAGGTCACCTGGGCGGCAGAAACAAGTACCAGGTTGTGGTGTAAAAACAAGGAAGATGGCTTCAACGTCAACCCCCCATGCACAATCAGGTCATTATATTTAATTACCTCGCATTGTTTATCATGTTTTCAAATACTTCTGGTTATGCGATGCTCATCATATGAGAGCTTGGTCCATCTTTCAGGATTTAATACGCACAAGCTGAATGGCCGAGCACCTGAGAAGTTTGGAGTTGGTCAGAAAGCTCCCATGTCCAAGAATATTCAGGGTCCTTCCAGGCCTCCCTATATTTTAGCAAAAGGTATAACTCTAATTTGGCCGCTGGAGAAGAAAGTTCAGGGGAAAGTCCAGGAAATTGGATCTGAAGTTCCCATCTATGTGGCAGTGCTGACCAAATGCTGTGTTGGTGGCACCGTCCTCTCTATGGTGCGTTCAAACACATTCATTCTTTTGCTATGTTTGCTTCTCCTTTATCAATACAAGGCAAAAGCTTTTTTGCCGCGTTTCAAGAACATTCTTTTGTAAAACTGCTGATGTGGATGTGGCTCTTTGATCTGTAGTTTTCTTTAGGCCACTTATTCTTTTCGTAAAATTACAAGACCCTCTTCTGCAATTTACATTACCAAACTTGCATGCATAGCACATTTCTTATCGGCTGAATTAGCCACCAACCTGAAATAGTCATTTTTTCCAGTTGCCATTGACACTTTTATACTTTTAACCAGGGATTCTGCAAGGAGTATGCTTCAGCTTATCTTCCAAGCAGAGATCAAACTCTCACGCTTCAGCTGGAGAACAAGGAGTGGCGCACGACATTACACGTCAGGCCACGCAGTATAATGCTTCGTACAGGCTGGTCGAAGTTTGTCACCGACAATGACCTGCGCCTGGGAGATGTCTGCCTCTTCGCTAAGAGGAGCACCGGAAGTCTTGCGATGAGGGTCTATTTCGTGCGCAAGTCGGATGTACTGCTGTAGCTCAAGCATCCTACTAGTTGAAATTGCTCTTCCTATTGACTACTGAATTATCTATGGTCTGTATGGCTTAAACTCTCTGATGCCCTGGCATGAGAGTGTCCACTGCAGAACAACTGTGTGTGCGTTTGTTAAGGTTGTTGACTGTGTTTGTTAAGAAACTCTGTAGTGCCTGAGCTGAGGAAAAGTTGAATTCTGCTCTGCCTCTAATACCGTTTTATGTTCCTATATGATCGCTGATTAGGATTTCTGCAGGTGATCAAATATGCTGCAAGGGACATGCTATAAGCTGTACTCCCATGTGTTGTTTCAACCGTTTTGTGTGGATAGGGATTATTCACACAAAATGTCCTAAGGTACATGGATAAATTCTGACCTGAGGCATGTTTCAGTAAGTGCATGAGCTTTGAGGGCCATGATGTCGAAACATCTAATATCATGGCTAAGTCTCATCAAACGATCTGCTTCATGGCATGCCCTCTCTTTACATTGAAGAAAACTTGCCATTTTCAGATGCTTAGCTTTTGTAGAAGATATCAAGCACATGTACCATCTTTTGAGCTAA